>FR990105.1:9256500-10690500 GCA_905404275.2 Hedya salicella
CGCGTCTGGATAGGAATGTCATGACACGCCAATGACGTCAGAAATTTTATTCACAATGCATACATAATACGTACTATATCTCCTGAACACTTATGTTTGCTATCAAATTTGGTGGTATTTATTTGACACGACGATGACTATGCAATATTTGTAAGATTATGTAAATTTCCTAAGACCAATAAACAATATGCTTGAATTTTTATTTTTGCTTTAATACAAGCAGTTGAGTTTGCGTTACAAACAGTCGAGAAAAATATTTTTTTGAATAACTATAAAAATAACCAAGATATGCGCCATCAAACATTTGATTCTATCTCTTTCTAGCAAAACATAATTTAATATAGAGTTTAAATGGCCTAATTAAATAAATAAATACAATTATGTTTGTTCGGGTGGAATCTTGCAAGTTAAATTAGACCTACTTCCCGGTGTCCCATTGAGCTAAAATTTGGCATACTCATGTAAGTTTGGTGACTATGCAATAGTATGAAGCAGAGTACCGAGTTTGGGGTCTTTAGAATCGTCTAGGTGAGTAGTTGATGTATGTTCAAAGAAAAGTACAGCCGGCGGCAAAAACTTGTCCGAAGAATGTTCTTTTCGACAGAAACTCCTATTTGTTACGAAAAGCGAAAAAAAAAATTCATACATATACCCTATTGACTTCAAACAGTAGAAGATTCTTCAGCCTTTTTTGCATGTTTGTAACTATAATATTAGTGCACAGACTTTACAAAAACTTATCATATATCTTAACCTGTCTCAGGTGTAATCATAAACTCATATATTTAAAATCCAAAATTGTTTGAGGTGAGGTAATAACAAATGTAAGATATTTCATCAATTTACCATTTTAATTTAATATCATGCCCATTATATTTTGTCTGTTCATCTGCTGATAATATCATTTCATTACTTCAAATATGCTAGTCCTTCTCTATTATCGGCTCTTAATAAATGAGAAAAGTTTCTAAGCTAAGGATGAAACATAGTCTACCGTATTGAAATAACCGAAACAAACTATACATACTTACATATAGTTACAACAACCCTCTTTACAATAATTTCCTCCAAAATGGCGCGAGGTTTACTCCGAGATTAAATGTCAAACCAAGTAATTGAGCTATTGAATCTTGGGATAAACCTCCAAGGATAAGCTAAATCTAAAGGATAGGATACTTGTCTTAGTAAGACGGCGTCCCCAAGCTTTACCTACCAGAGCAACTTCTAACTATTACGAGATTTCTACGTCATACATACTAAGTGCTCATTTCGTAACTAATAGGTTAGTGCTAATGAATAGGGTACCTAGCAGAGGCGTGGCGTCAGGAAAATTACAAGGGAAGCCGAAGCGTTTTATTTACTCATATTTAAAGAAAGAGGCGGTTATAAGCCTTTCCCTGGGCAACCCGGTGGGAATCGGCTTATATTGACGCCACGCCACTGGTACTTAGTGTCCCTAAATTAATTAATTGACACCAACCATATTATCATCATCATCACACATAACAGATCAGGGCGTTCTCTGCTGGACAAAGGCATTCCCCAAAGATTTCCATAATGACCTGTCGGGCGCCGCCCTCATACAAAGGTTTCCCGCGATACTATACTATATATCTATAATATTATAAAGTTGTAAAAAAATAAGTGATACGGACTATTTAAAGGTAACGGAATCAAAAAATATTATTTTTGGATTATTTGTATGTTTGTTTTGTATGTGTCGTTGTGGCTTCATTACGCTAAAACGGCTAAACAGATTTCAACTATTTTTGCTACACGAGGAGCTTGGCATCCACAGATTTATAAGATACTTTTTACCCGACAACGCTGAAGAAAAAAAGCGCGGTTTTGACTTTTTCTCGTAACGTTCAACGGTCAACGTCGAAAATCCAACAGTACTCGATAAAAAAGCGCCGTCGTGTAAATAAATATATGGGTATTAATATGTATAATTTAAGCGTTTTTTAACGCTCGTTGAAAAATTTTATCCTATCGTTTATCCCAGCGTTTAGGCTCTTCATAATGAAAGTAGCTGGTTTGAACTTTCAGCGAGCAACCTTTTAGTTTATTAGTTCCATGTATTGTTTATTGATTTTGTTTGTGTTGCAATAACAAATATGGTCTGGCGATTGGCGTACTCGGCTGAGGATGAACAAATAAGGCTTTTGTAAGCCATTAACGTCGAGTGTTTACTGTTCGTTTCATCGAAAGGAGCAAGTAATCGGTGAACCTCAAAAAATGGCGATAACTTGTAAACGGCTACACCGATTTTCTTGGAATTTGGGTAAGAACGCTGTCGATGAAGCCTTTCAAACACAAAATACCGGCCAAGTGCGAGTCGGACTCGCGAACCAAGGGTTCCGTACAAATTATACTAAAAACGGCCGTATTTAATGAAATACAGTGTTAGTAGAGCTTACTCCTAAGCAAAATAAATGTACGCGGTGTTGGGTCTTTTTACCCGACTGCGCGACGCAAAGAAGTGGTAATGTGTTTTAATGGTTACTGTCATAGAAAGACCGATAAAAAAATTAAGTTTTCGAGATTTATTTCATGGGTCTGTGCTATAACAGCTACCTTCATACCAAATTTCAAGTTTCTAGGACAAATGGACCCTATAGGTTTTCTATGGACTGAAATTTGTATGGCGACACCTTTTTTAATGACTGTATCTTTGGATTGCATTGACTTAGAAGCTTGATTTGTTACAGCTTCAAGGGACCGCACACGTTAATATTCATAGTCATTTATTTCATGTTAAAATAACAGTATAAATTTGCCTAAGTCAAAATTATAGGTACTTACAACATCATCGTCATCTAAAAAATACAAGATAAAATAGATTATTAGTAGTAGTTATTTGATTTTAATTTGATACCTCCATGCGTTTCTGAGAAAAAGGGTCTTAGACAGACGGACGGATGGATAGACAGACGGACAACAAAGTGATTCTATAAGGGTTCCTATTTTGCTTTTGAGGTACGGAACCCTAAAAACGAAATCAATATCGGTCCATCCTTCAAGCACTACGATACCACAGACACACACACATACACTATTATAACACCTGTCTTTCGTCGGGGGTTTAAAAAAGTAAAGAGGTGCTGGCCAAGGTGTATGGAAATCCTTTGAAAGCCTGCATTTCACTTGAAATCTTTAACTAAGTCTTGGAGGCAATCTTTAGAAAGCTTTCGAGATGCGGTTCTCTACTTTCTAGTATTGCGCACATAATGTTACTATTTCAGCGCATCTTCAAGAAATAAATATTCTGTTTATTTAAATTATAAAGTCCTGATGTTTTTCAGAAAAACGGCATTCACAAACAAGCACCAATCTCTTATCAACCGAGATGTGTTTATATTATTGTATTTATATTTTCTTGTAGTGCTAAGTTTATTAATATGCTCATTTTCACTTGTCTATCGAATTGGGTCTGCCTGTAATGATAGATTTAAGTTATTGAATTGAATAAATAAATAAATAATGAAATAGTTAATAGTATTACAACTGACAATGTCTATACACGGTGCCCGCGAGAAATTCGAATGATTTTAATATCGCATTCCTAAAATCATCATAATCAGAGGTAAAAAATGTTATATAACTATAAACCCAAGTAAAACTCAGAACAAAAACAACAAAATCTAGTTTTTAAATAACTTTCGCTTCTCTATGACAATTAACTCTTTAAATAAAATAGTAACGATTATTTTTCCAAAAATTAAGGTGACTTTAGTGAGTGGTAGCCGTCACTTTGAGGTCTGTCAATAGCAACACGAAACTTGGCGACTTATGTGGCAACGGCGTGATCAAAAGCTCTTAATATACTTTAGTATTCACGATTAATAGTTGTTTGACGACCGGTTTGGCTCAGTGGGAGTAACGTTGCCTGCGAAGCTGAGGTCCTGGGTTCAAATCCCGGTAAGGGCAAATATTTGTGTGATGAGCATAAATATTTATTCCTGAGTCTTGGATGTTTTCTATGTATATAAGTAATATATCTATTAAAATATCGTCGTCTAGTACCCATAACACAAGCCTTATTGAGCTTACCATGGGATTAGAGCGATTTGTGTAAAATTTTCCCGTAATATTTATTTATTTATTTAATAGCCGGATGTGACTGCGGTTCATATGGTACCTCGCGGGCACGGGCACCGTGTATATCTTTCTTACCTTAAGTCTAGAATCATTGGGTTGTAATTAGGTAGTAACTAACAGTTTTAAAAAACGTGTAATTTTACTTCTTGCTCACAATGTTTTTTTACTTTTTAACTTATTGCTTAGTTCCAAATTTTCCATTCCAAATTGACACATTTTTATATGGATGAAATGATTTTATATGAAAAAGAGATGCACTTAAAATTTTTCCTTATACCTACCTAAATTTGAATTGGTTTCAATGCATAAACGAATCAGAGTAAGATAAACCTAAAAAGCTAAGCCCCCGTCTAAAATATTAAAAATCACACTTTCTTTGGTCATCTGCCCTTACCAACGTTTTCGAAGTCTGCGATGTCACTGCAAAAGTGTCAAATCGTCGATTATCATGATAGATGAGTACTGAACACCCTCGGAAACCCAAATTTCCCGAAGTCATTTGTTATATCTAGCACCAGCTTGGCCGCCGCGAGTTTCTTTGCGAAAATTATGTTTCTCATAACATTTTACGAGTTTTTCCGCAATGAAGGCAGCGACTTATCTTGTAAATCAATTTTCGGCCGTTTGTTATCATGCCTATAATTTGAACTGTTTTGTTTACGTTTCGACTCGTTTCGTTTATTGTATTGGTGAGACAATTTCACATGCATGTTAAATCAATAATTAAGATAACTTTACGCGGAGAGCTGTGCTAGACCGGAAGGGGAAATGAAATCGAAAAACATTTAAAAGATTACGAATACAAGTCAAATGTTTACTCATAAATAGTTACTTATTTATTAACTAGAAGACAACTTCGTTCGCGGAGGAGAAAAAGTCATAACCCCTCTTTTTTCCTTCAGCGAAGTCGGGTAAAAAGTATCCTTATTTGAATTTAGGTTTCATATTGCGCCAGACAAGGAACTTCCATAATACCGCAGCAGTGAAGGCCCCATACAATGTTCAAGTTAGGAGTAGGCTGGAAAGCGGCGCGATTGTATGGAACCCTCACGAGACAAAATGGTAGAGAAGATACAGAATAAGTTCGTCAGGTATCTGTATCTCAAGGAATACGGGGTATATCCGTTTTATCCACTGATGTACCCGACTCTTTTTGTTCTTAGGATGGTAGGATATACCAAGTTGGAAGTTAGGAGGAACTTGGCACTAGGTACCTATGTATTTAAGGTGTTACGGGGTAGACTACACAACCCTACGGTGTTAGAGTCACTGAGGCTGGCGGCGCCGCGCGGGCCGCCTCCGAGACGCCGCGCGCCGTGCGTGCTCGCGCGCCCGACCACGCGCACCAACTTGCTCGTAAATGCGCCACTAGTCAGGGCCACATGCTGAACCGGATCTTAAATAAAATAGATCTGTTTAACTGTTCTCAGACTGAATTCACAAAAGTCGCATGTGAATATGTGTGTCTTTCAATCATGCCATGTCTTTTTGTTTCTAGTTCTTTGTTATTGTGTTTTATGTATCACTTGTTGGATTACTCTGTAAGTGATATGTATACCTATTTAATAAAATAAATAAAAAATAAATAAATCCTATAACCACCTGGAGATACCCAGCTACCCGTGTACCAAAAATAGTTGAAATCCATTTAGCCGATTTTGCGTGGATGAAACCGCAACGACACATACAAAGCATGCAAAAAAAAACAAAAAAATATTTTACGCTTTAGTGACATCCAAATAGTCCCTTACAATATAATTTCCCTTTAATAGTTTTTTTAAAATATCTTCAATGTACAGACATTTCATTTTTACAACTTTATAATAGTATAGATATTGGATAGTACAGTCAACAGCAAAAGCAGATGATAATTTTAGTTCCTTGTCATTTTCACCTTTAACGCATCCCAATTGTCGCAGTATTGTTACGTCAGTGCGACAAAGTACTAAAATGATCATCTGCTTTTGCTGTTGACTGTACTAGTGGCGTTCACAGGGTTCTTGGCCAATGCAGGCAGTTAAAATGTTTTGATCACATGGGTAGGCAGTTTATATGTGGTTATATGTAATGCACGCCACTGGAGAGTATAATAGCCCAATCAGAATGATAGACCCTGATTATTCTGGCGGCATGTATTATGGTACCTACTTACTTTTTAGTTGACTATGATAAAATTCGTCGATCGCAGTCAGTCCGTCACTGCGCTCACCACTGTTTGTTTTAGTTGTTTGATTTTTATGTTATTTTTTATGTTTAGAGATTGAAAATTCTCTTCCATACTTTAACTTAATAATAATAAATTAATATTACGGGACAATTTTACACAAATCGCTCTAGTCCCATGGTAAGCTCAATAAAGCTTGTGTTATGGGTACCAGACGACGATATATTTAATAGATATATTACTTATGTACATAGAAAACATCCAAGACTCAGGAACAAATATTTATGCTCATCACACAAATATTTGCCCCTACCGTGATTTGAACCCAGGACCTCAGCTTCGCAGGCAACGTTACTCCCACTGAGCCAAACCGGTCGTCAAATATCGTTCTTATAAGAAATCATGTCAGAACGAAAGCTCAAATAGCGTTTTATCATTGCGTTAGACTCCACATTAATTTTGTCCAATTCACGAGAAGGATAATGCTTGAGTGGGGTCTGCATGTCCGGAATTCCAGAGCACAAGTGGATGCGAGTTCTCTAGATAAGCGTGCTTCACTTTCCTGTTCGCGCATCACTGGCCGGCTATAACATTTTGTAAAGTTTCCTTTTCTTTATTTTTTATGTAGGTAGGTCAACTTTACTTTTTTTTATTTACGTTAGACGGGCATTGATCGCAATCTCACCTGTTGTTAAGTGACGATGCGGCCGAGGATGTATCATGCCCGTCTAGAAACAGTCTATTCACTCTTGTCCTGTCCGCTGGTGACCTAGAAAAATCGTAGCAAATAAGTAGGTATGTCGATTTAATACGTTGCAATATAAAAATTCCACGTGTGCAATAAATGTCATTTCATATGCCGTACTTCGTAACTAGTGATGTGCCGAGGGAATATTCCCATTCCTTTGTTCCCGGGAATATTCTCCAAACTGGGGAACATTACAAGTAGTATAACAAAGTAAATAAAATATGAAATAAGTTCATATTGGGTAGAAATAAAATGTTTAAAAACGAAAAACACCGTTATTTATTATTCTATCTATCAGTTCCTTATATTTTTTCATTAATATTCAACTGACGAAAAAGATTGTCTGCGTCAGTGAGGCATATTGAATAAAACCAACCCTACCGAATGTTACATTGCATATTTTAATGAGAAATACATTTAAAATATTATTAAAATAATAAAATAACACTATCTGTGTTATTTTATTATTTTAATGATATGAAAAAAATACTTAAAAAATATTTTGCGACGTACATTGAATGTTTGTTTGATTTGAGCGTTATGTGTTTGCGTCTCTTTCCCCAATCCGTTTGGTGTCCCTTTTTCTCCTGTATAAAAAAAGTAATAACAATCGTAATTCGTAAGAATAAAATCACTTTGATTTTATTCCCGTCAAAATTATTAAAATAATTTCATCATCGATAATTCGTATGAGAGAAAGTTGAATAACGATAACTTTATTTTTAGTAAAAAAAAAATATTCACGATTTTTTAATTTGAATACAATTTCATGAATAAGATTGTAGTCTGGATATAGACGGGTTTATTGTTCCAGGGCAAATGTGACTTATCTATTATGTGTAGGTTGAATTAGTAGCCGGCGACGGCTGTGTTTAACCGGTATTATGCGAGGAACAGTGACGCCCAACGGTAGGTACTGATGGTGATGGTGATTGTGATGGTGACTGTGATGGTGGTGGATGGTAGTGGATGGTGGAGTTGATGGTGATGATGTAGGTGATGGTGGTGATGGTGATGAATGTAATGATGGTAGTGATTGTGGTGGATGGTGATGAATGTGATGATGAGGTGAGTGGTGAGGTGATGGTGGTAGTGATGATCACTATTACAACACTATTACCACCATCATCACCATCACCACCGTCGTCACCATCATCACCACCACCATCCACCTTCACTACCACCATTACCACCATAACCATCACCACCACCATCCACCATCATCACCACCACCACCACTACCACCATCACCACCATCACTACTATCATCCACCAATGATCACCCTATCCTGAGTTCCAGTAGGTACCCCCAGGGTCCATCAGAATTTGAAAAAAATGGTTGACTGTCCGACAAAATATGATCGATTGTATTACTTTTTTTTTTGCAAATAACATTTTAGTTGAATAAAACGTTAGTTAGAATAATCCCATTACTTGAATAATTAATCCGATTCTTATTCTTAATTTAAACTAAAAGTTCTATGATTTATTTACATTATTTTATATAACCTTTTATTTTTATTCTCGAGACCAATTGAAAATTCCCCAGAAACATGGGGAATATTCCCAGGGAACATGGGGAATATTCCCGGAAACATTGGGAATATTCCCGGGAGCATGGGAAATTTACATTTACAGGTGACTATTTACTGTACTTGGTTAGGTTTTAATTATAGTTAAATATTTGCTTTTGTGGGAGAAACCATAAAACATGTTTTACAATATACAAATATAAAACATTCCCGCCTGGGGAATATTCCCGGGAACGGCACATCACTATTCGTAACGATTGCCGTAATTACAATTGACCATAAAGTATGTTGTTCTTGGTTTTACTCACTCACTTTTCGGGACTAGTAACCTGAAAAGTGACCTGTTTTACAAAATACGTCTTTAGGACAAATGATAATTATGTCAAATAACAAATAATAGGAAACTAAAGTATCCATATACATCAGTATCATGTTTCATTTCTGTATTCAATGCCAACATCGCCTGTGTACATACAAATATTTTCATTGCATTACCATCTATATACGTTGGTAATGCGATTAAAATATTTATTTTTGTCCTTTTCCTAAAATCGATAGCATATGCGACTAAATACAAAATTATTTCAATAATATAAAAAAATTTTACTTGACACAGACACCTCACTTTTATAATATTAACAAGTATCGCAGTTAATGGAATGTCACTGAGCCGACTCTGATAGCATTTAGGTATTTCTCAAGAGGCCCTCTCGATATTTCTAGTCGGAGGATTTCTTTTCTTTGCATTTTAGCCAGATTGAGGATTCCTCTGCGGGGTTGGGTTTGTAATGGTTCTGTAATATTTTTCGATTGATACGTCCGTTAGAAGATTGGTAAAAAGGTATTGGGAAGTAAAAACTTGACAAGTCATTCTTGATACGATGTAAAAAACCCCTGCCCCTGATTTATTTAATAATGTCGCAGAAAGTCACAGTTTCCCTACACGTTCACAGTACGAAAGAAAACTAAGGAACATTAAACGGAAGTAACAGAAATGAAATCAAAATCGGCTCGTCCGTTTTAAAAATATTTATTATTACTGTTACGAAGAGTAAGTACAATTATTACAAATGGCCGGCGTCTCCTTGTAACTTATTATAATAATTTGTGCCAGGAGTCCACCGCTCTTCGGTGTAGGTAGGTATACAAGTTTTCTAGTATTATACAATTTATAGATATAAATCTATACAATTGTTATAACAATTTAACTTATAAAATTATATTTTATAAATATGTGATTAAGCTCGCGTGTGCCGGTTTAGGACCTACGATACTACAGGTAGACACACACACACACGCTAATAACGTGTCTTTTTTAGTTGGAGGTTAAAAAATGAATGGTGAGATGATCTGGAGAGTTCTTAGTCAAGATTAAAAAAATCTATTTCAGCCATCTGAATATCTTTTTTTTTCTCTACGTGTGTCGAAAGTCGACGAACGATTACTTGTCCTTAGTTTGGTAATTGTATATCAGATAATAATAGAGGAGCTAGAAAGTAATATAATATACAAAAAAGAAGAACGGCCGAGGAAAGTTTTCTCCGGTCTAATACGTATTATCCTATATGAAACTGCCAGGGTAGGAACTAGGAAGCTCGCATGTCGCATTATATCGCGGCGAGTGGCGTTTTTACATTGCGGTAAAAATACGTAATTCATGTTATTATGTGTTCAGTAATTCATTTACTGGGCATTGTCAAGTTTTTGCATGCTTAGGGGCCTTTTAGGATGTACGTGTGAAATTAATCGATTTTATAAAAAACTTGAGCTGTAACTTCATTCATGTAGTTTCTTTGTCCGATAAATGGTCCTCGATTCCTTTTTTAAAACATGTATGTCGCAGTTAAGGCTTTTCTCTACTGTTGACTAATAAAAACAGTCAATAGCGTTTTTACAAAGCGCTTGGTTAAAAGTAGTTCTGACTTGAAAATTTTGGTTATTCTAGATTTTGACTAGAAAATATTGGTCAAAATTACTTTTGTCCAAGACTGGGTAGTTAATGACTTGACGTGGCATTTTAGTAAAATATCGGTCAAAATTACTTTTGCCCGAAAATAGTAGTTAAAATGAGCATTGACCAAAAATGGTAGTTAAATTTGCTTTTAATTAAAAATATGGTTAGGTTAGATTAGTTACTCCTTTAAAATATAAAATAAAGTGTTTTGACCGATACGTTTGAACAAAAGACCTTTTCACTGCAGAGGGGTTACTCCGAATCTCGAAATTCGAAGTTCGTAACGTGCTATCCTTCTCGCTATCATGTTAAACTGTATTTAAGTGAGCGGGATGGCGCCAATACGAACTTCGAATATCGAATTTCAGAGTAGGCTCTGGCCTTGGTCAAAACTATTTTTTGCGGAAATATCAGTCAATAGTACTTTTGACCAAGACCTAGTCATAAGCACTTGACTAATTCTGCTAGTTAAAAGTAGTTTTAACCGGGAAAGAGTACTGTAATATATACATGGATTAAGGGCCTATGCACTTAATGTGTTTTTTAAACGCACCGTCGACACCCGTTTTTAACCCCCGACAAAAAAGAGGGGTGTTATAAGTTTAACGTGTCTGTGACTCTGTGTATCTGTCTGTGGCATCGTAGCGCCCATACGGATGGACCGATTTCAGTGCGGTTTTTTTGTGTCATATATAATTTTATCCCGAGTGTTCTTAGCTTTGTTTGATGAATATCGGAGCACTCGTCTCCAAGATATTCAGCATTTAGTGGAGCAACTCGGGGGTTTTTAATTTTCTTTGTCGATACAAACGCGATACGCACGCGAGTTAGAATGCAACTCTATATAAAATGTAAAACGCGCTGTCGACGCGCGTATACATTCTTGTAAAAGAGAGAAAAATTGTTTTTTTAAATAACTGTAAAAATTACCAACATATAAGTCATCAAATATTTCATTCTATCTCTTTCTAGCAAACCAGACTTTAATATGTAGTTTACATGGTCGTAGTGTACTATAACTATGACGTATGTATCGGACCTTTTTGTCAAATCGCTGTCTAATTAGTAGTTAAATGCCTAAATCACGCGTATTTCTCAGCCAATTTTAATTTCACTTTTTGAAAACGTTTTTACGGTATTTTGATATTTTGTTAACAAAAGCATTGAAAAAAATCATGCTTGTACCCTATTAAGGTCCCAAATATTAGGAATTAGGACTTACCTTATATAAGAATTTCCTAGTTTTAGGTTTAGATTCGTATTTGAGTCCAATTTAGTCTTCATTGCAATGGCATACGCATGTCCCCTAACTATAGGGTACTACAGACTCTTCATTGCAATTCTATTCTATCATGAAATCAGATCTAATAAATAGCAATTCTGAAAGCACTTATCTTAGTTCTAAAGAAAATGTGAACGAGTTCGTGAGATTATGCGCTGTTCATTTATTTACTTACTACCCCCGACGAAAAAAGAGTGGTGTTGATATAGTTTAAGGTGTGTGTCTGTGCGTCTGTGAATTGGCATCGTAGCTCTTGAATCGATGCACCGATTTCGATTTAGTTATTAGGGTTCCGTTATTCTTATAGGATCACTTCGTTGTCCGTCTGTCTGTATGTAAAGTCCTTTTTCTCAGTAATGTATGGAAATATCAAGTTAAAATTAACATCAAACAGGTACTTATTTCTGCGGTTCCTTCTTCCTAAAGTTCCTAAAGGTGCATCCACACTTGTTCGTATCCGATCATCGTCCCGTGGCATGACTGCGTATCGCGCTGCTTGGACGCTCACATGTCGGCATTCCGTATCATTTGCGCCGCCGCGTGAAGAAACGCGTCCACACAAAGCCGTAGCGTATCACCGTATCCGATCATTTTGCATGCTGCAGTTTGGACGCTAGCCGTTTCATTTCACCGCTCCGATCATTTTGGCATTTCGCCGATCATCATTCTTCGCGTGATCGTTCTGCTGTAGAGTAGCGTTGTGTTCCATGTAAAAATGTTGCCCTCTGCGATCGCCCATGCGTCGGCGGCACCGCGCGCGTAGCAACTAAATGGCAGTACTTTGGATATGAAACTTGCCGTAACACACCTGCGCTAGCGACTCAAGCCACGCCTCTCGGCCATCTCTTTCGCGCATAGCTGCAATTGACGAGACAGAAGATGATCATCCGATCGCCCGCGCGAATTCTACGAATGTATTCCGGATCGGTGCACCTACAAACTAGTCCATATCGCCTTTGATGATTGGGCAAAATCCGACTCGAGATGGATCGCGGCGTATCATAACCGCGTAGCATGACCGCGTGTCATGATCGCTAGTGTGGACGTCGCACCGTCGCGATCACGACGCGCTTCTCCGATCCGAGTGTGTGATACGCGTAGCAAAATGGATTTCGAGTGATCGGATCGGCGCAACGTCCAAACGCGTGATTGTGACACGCGATCATGCCACGCGACGATAATCTAATACGGGCAAGGTAGCTGAGGTAGTACGACTATTTGGTAAAGACTTGTAAATCAAAATGGCACCGCTCAACTTTTATTGCGTCCTGTAAATAGCTTTTTATATCACGCGACGCGAGTGTTATATTATAAGTATTCATGCTATAAATATATGTCCCATCCTGTACGGAGTCTTCCTCTCTCCGCTAATCTCTCCATATCAAGGACACTTGGCCCATTTTTTACCCTCGACGACGAAGCGAAAGGAACAGGTATATTCATTTAACATTACAAGGGACCTCCATTATTTTTAACGAAGAACGATTGGCTTAATTTCTTAGTCATGTAATGCTCAGGGCATTAACTTTTAAATCTCATATCAGAAAGTTATCTACTTAAATATCCAAATTATTCAAATGTAGTTGGTTTAATTTTTTTAAAGATTTATAAGCGACTTTTCTTGTGATAGATTCACAATACAATTTTCCTTTTTAACATAAAACTACATTTATTTTTTTACATATTTACAATGTTACATAAATTTATTAAAAATAAACAGTTCGAAGTTATATATATATATGAAATTAAATATAACAATCCCCACAGCCGAAAAACTTCTTCAATGAAATTAAACCATATGTTTTATATATATATATATATATATATAAAACATATGGTTTAATTTCATACCATAATGTTAACCATAATGTTTTATATATATATATATATATATAAAACATATGGTTTAATTTCATTGAAGAAGTTTTTCGGATGTGGGGATTGTTATATTTAATTTCATAATTGACTTACCAAACCCTACTTTGATTGCTTTAACTTTCAGGTGTTATTTATATGTTTCAGTTCAGCCATTTTGAAATTTATGTGTATGGATATGGATACAGTACGATTACTTTGAGTTTACCACTGACATATGCTTTTATTCCATTGGATATTCGATTTTAACACTAATGTAAAAGAGTTTATATTACTTACACACTGTCTAAACGTCGTTTGTGGTACAGTCAGCATCAAATCGCCTGTCACCCAACGCGCCATATATATTATCGTCACGTATCTTTATGCCTATTTAAGAAAAAATATGTGTTGCGATATTTATGGTTCTTATTCTACAGACTATTGGATGTTGACTGTACCTACATATTTTTAAGGATACATTATTTGTATCATTGATTTATGACGTTATGAGTGACGGACGGTATGCGCTATAGAATTTTTATTTAAACTTTCAGACGTTTTTCGGGTTCCGTACCCAACGGGTAAAACGGGACCCTTTTACTATAAAACTCCTGTTCTGTCCGTCTGTCACCAGGCAGTTGAAATTTTCACAGATAAGTATTTCTGTTGCCGCTATTATAACCACAAATACTAAAAACAGGATAATTTAATGTGGGTCTGTCAATGTCAATAACCAATATTAAAATGATCGAACACCGCGTACGTTTTGCTCTGTTGCTAACACTGGATTTTCATAGATACTGCTGTTTGTAGCGTATATTTTGTACGGAACCCTCGGTTCGCAACTCCGACTCGTTTAATGATGGGGGTCGTTTAACCGTCTTAGGAGACGATTTTTTCATTAATCTTTTATATTTGCAAGATTGTTCATGCGTTCTAGCTCTACGCGTTTAGGCTATAAGGTGTCTGTCATTCAATGCTAAGACATTTAATAACTTTAAACCTTAATAGATTAATGTTCAAAAATCTTTTTGCATGTCTCGCCTTCAGGCTTTAGCCAAATGTATTTCTCAACGTTATTAAAATGTGATTTTACGTTACGTTGTATAAATTTCTAAGAGACGACTACTTGAAAATTTATACTTGGGTATCGATTGGTTGAGGCCGGTGCGCGTTGTCAATGAGTCAATTTATCATATAAAGTCAACTTAGCAGATATTTGAGGCGTTATTTAGATTACATTCTCGGTTACACAATAGGGTTACCAACTTTTTTCTATCAAATATACTATTTTCTAAGCAGTAACCTCTAAAAATATAGTATACTAGAAGATGCCCGGAACTTCGTACGCGGAGGGGAAAAAGTCATAACCCTCTTTTTTTCTTCAGCGTAGTCGGGTAAAAAGTATCCTATAACCATCTGGAGATACCCGGCTACCCGTGTGCCAAAAATAGTTGAAATCGGTTTAGCCGATTTGCGTGATGAAGCCACAACGATACATACAAACATAGATAAAATCCAAATTAAATATTTTTCGTTTTAATGAACTCCAAAAAGTCCGTAACAATTATTTTTTTGAAAATATCTTCAATCAAACATTTATTTTTTAAAACTTTATATTATAATAATAGTAGATGGCAAAAAAATATGTGTTTAAAATATTTACTTTATTTTTTAAATTAATATTTTTTGCTGCTCACCGCGATAATAGTTTAATTTTTATTTTTGAGACAGTATTAACAGCGACAGTGACAGGTGAATAAAGGAAAAGTGTTAGGCTGCGTTTCGCTTTACGCAAAATATAGTAGTTCCGCCAACTATATATATTTTTTAGAAATATGTATAGTATTTGATCCCGTAATATTGTAGGATTCTATATTATATAAGTATTTGAAATAATGAAATAAAGATCTTTATTCTGTAAGTAGGCCGCAAGGGCACTTTTACAAGTCTGACTCTACCGCGTTTCCCAAGAGGAGACCACTGTTCTGAATAAAGCCGAAACAAACTCAACAGTCAGTAATTTTTTCGAAATAACTCTTATATCTATCACAATATTTGTACTTAGCTTATCCTACATAGGTATATGTGTTAAGTATAAACTCAATGCGTAGTTCTCCAAGAAAACATATCAAAACTCATAAACGTATAAAAATAATAATAATAGAAGATAAAAAAATGAAAATATGATTTTTTATTTAAAACAACTTGAGTACGTTTGATATGCCACCTTATAAGAACCATGTCCTGATGAAAGAAAATTAATTGGTTTCTGTTTAGGGCCAGGCATTTTTGGCTGTTAAATAGTCGTCTACGCTATAATATGCCTTTGCCATTAGAGACTTTTTAAGTACTTTTTGAGAGCTGGAAAAGGCAATTTTAAAGCATCATCAGGTAACTTATTATAAAAATGTATACAATTGGCCTACGAATGTTTTGGCTACTATACGAACGCGGAACTTTCTAATTGCAACCCTAGCTACACACGTTGTAAAAGCCGAGAACTATGCTCGACATATTTTGGTCTATTACGAAGACCTTAGTCATGAGCGACGCGTGGATACCGACTCGCACCGAAACAATTTGAGCTGTTCTCGAGTTTTACAACGTGATTAACCGCTAATGTTATCTAATTATGTCTGGTACTTAAGGTAGTTTTCAAGTTAAGATTCGAGAAGTTTGCTTGGATTCTGTGAATACGAAACTTAAACCGTCTTCCCGGTTGAAAATCAATATACCTAGTGTCCTCTTGTCAGTCAATGCGGAGATTTTTATTAATATTCTGAAGCCCTGTTTACACTTTGATTAGTGATTAGTGCGAGTTCATACATTTCTGACTACTAATGAAGGGTTTGAGGATGGTGTTTTTTTTGTATTGAAAAATATGTTATCTGTTCGAAAGTAATATAGTGTCTTTGTTTTTAAAATAATATACATAATTAGTAACAAAGTACACTGGGAGTTTATCTTTGCAGTGTTTCTTTTCTCCTCAGTAAGCCTCATTCTGTGAAATGCTGCTGTTAGTCTATTTTGAAAATAAAATAATTAAGCCCTTCTGGCATATGTGTAACTGTCTTTACAGATTAGGTCCATCTGGCATGTGTGTACACCTTTATTGGTTGTCTCAAAGTAGGTAGTTTGCACAAATTATAACGTTGACAGAGGAAAATATATCTTTCCTCAGTCGACCAGTGAACAGCAGAGCTGAAAATTTTCCGAAACGTCGAGAACTCAAAATGAGATAATATACGCAATATAATCCGTTTAAATTGTTTTATTGGATTGAGTGACAATCGCGGAAACAGAAGAAGTAGATTTTTGCTATTGTATTTCTACTTCCCAAATGTAGATGGCGTAGGCGTAGAGTTAAAACTTACAAACTTCTATTATTTATATCCTATATTTTTTGTCTGGAAAAAGATAACAATTAAAACTTGCACTCCAAGGTAGACACCTCCCCGTCCCTTCGAGAGTGTGAGGAATGTTATTTACAAATCAGTAATTTTGTCAGGTATATCAAAATTTGTATTTGGTAGCCCTACGCGGGGCTCGCTAAGATCAAGAGAGCCTTCTGTAACTTATACGCTTATTCCGTGTTCCCGGTTAAAAACTAATACAGTTGGTCGTTCCATTTGCGAAAAAAAAAACGTTAAGAGTTGGAACGTCGATCCTCCCATTAAACAATTTATTGCTTTGGTGAAAACGAGTCTTTTCCGAAAAAGTCATCGCAACCAATCCCTTATTTTTTTAGGATAAGACGTAGTATGTCTTTCCGGGGACCGTTATCTCCGGAACGGTGAAAGAATTATTGAAATCGTCCCAACTGTTTCGAAGATTAACATCACATCCATACTAAGTTTCCCGTTTTTGGTCGTTCTAGGAATAACTTTGGATAGAATTTGAACTATTCAAGTTCTTTTAGCTTACCGGTTTTTTAGGGTCCCGTTTTACCCTTTGGGTATAAATGCCTATTACTAAGACATCGCTGTCCGTCTGTCTGTCTGTCTGTCTGTCTGTTGCCAGGCTGTATCTCGTGAACCGTGATAGCTATACAGTTGAAAATTTCACAGATCATGGATTTCTATTGCAGGTATAACAACAAATACTAAAAGCACCACCTGTTGTTTACAGTCTTTTGTTGTGTTGTGCTCTGCTTAGTCGAATGTTACCTCATGTTCTATATTTCTGTGTATCTGAGGTGTGCAGGACAATAAAGAGTATAATGTACCTTCGTTCGCGGAGGAGAACAACGTCATTGCTCTCTTTTTTTCTTTACTTTAGTTGGATAAAAAATATCCTACCCATAACCATTTGTGGATGTGCAGCTCTCTCTAACTCAAAATACCTCCAGCCGTTTTGACGTGATATAGATGTAACTTCGTTCGCGGAGGAGAAAAAATCATAACCTCTCTTTTTTGTTCAGCGTAGTGGGGTAAAAAGTATCATATAACCATCTGTGGATACCCAGCTACCCATGTACCGAAAATAGTTGAAATCCGTTTAGCCGATTTGAGGTGATGAGGCCACAACGACACATACAAACATACAAAAAAAATCCGTTACAAACATTTTTTTGAAAATATCTTCAATGTACATACATTTTATTTTTACTTTAAAATAGTATAGATATGTATATTTAAAGCGGCACGAGAGTGCGGTAGATAAAGAGTAGGTACGTATTTATGCGAACGTGACAGAGACAAATAGTGTGGTCGATAAGGGCAGGCTTGCGTTATATAGCGGTGGAAAGGTTAAAAGGTAAAAATATTTACGGTGGCATGTCATCAGTCACGGGCTTCACGCCTTCACAGCTTAACAGGATGCCATGTCTCAAGGGACTTGACAGTGGGATTGAATCTTGACAGTTGATGCGCTCAAAGTGTCGAAAATATTTTTAGTACACAAATGATCATTAAAACAAGATGACTGTCAATGGCCATACAAAAAGTCGTTCCCCGTCATCTAAGTCTATATCTAAGTAAAAAGATTCACAAATTTCGAAAAGTACATTCCATGAAAACGTGTCCTAAAAATGTCTTTATTTTCTAGCCGCTCACCGTATCGTATAAAGAAATTTACCAGTGGAATTTGAATAAATAGTGTAGGAAATGCGCTTGTATTGCCTTTGCGTTAAATTCGAAAGAGAAAAAATTAAAGCAAATGCAACTCTAGGTATTCTTATGGAAAAGGACTCAAAGTTCATTGAATAGGAGCAGGCCTGTAAATAGCCCTTCTTTGGGCGGCTAAATGTTATTGGTTATTATTATTACATTGCTGTCTTCGAACCTGAATGCATTTTATTGTTCACTCATAGCACAATTTTAACTGAAATAATAAGTCACATTTACATCTTGATTCTGCAAATCGGGCTTCACAGCTTTTATTTTGAACACAACACAAGTTTATGACCGCATAAATGTCGATGTTTGAATATAGGCTTTACGCCTTTTGCAAAGGTTATATGTAAACTTCAATTAAACCAAATGTGGTCTAAGTAATCCTTTATTTCGCACTTGAAAAAAAATATCCACAATTCAAGCCTCGTTGCCATTAAATAGTCTTAAAAATTCTGATTTAATCAAAAATATAAAAAGATAGTCTAAACTATGTTTATCCGGATAAACATCATGAAAGAAAGTATTCTAAGTTAATCACTTATTTATTGATTCAAAGAAATGTCATAAAATAAATAAATAGGTGATGAAATTAACAGTGTGATTAGTATACACGGAAACAGCTTTACATATATTTTTTCTCACTAAGTGTCATATTTTTGGAGCGATTGTAATGTCAGACTTTTAAAAGAGAGAGCCCTTGAGGCCTTCTTGTAAAATTAAGATAGATTTTACGAGCACGACTTGTGCGCCTTATATTTTCTCGAGTTCAAATTGAGTGTTATGCCAACTTACATAACTTCATTGTTTATGAATACGAAGTAAAAAAAAGGTAAACGGGTTTCTTCCAAGCATATTTGTAAGAAAGATATGCATGTGATATAAATAACTATTTACAAAAAAAAAAACTGTCTTGAATTGAAGATAATATTGCATAACATACAAAAAACATAGACATTCAGACATATTTACTAAAAGCCCGACAAGTTTTTAAGTTCACTACGAAATCTTAAAAACATGATGGTCAACTTCATAACCTCTATTTTTGAAGTCGATTAAAAAACAAACTGGCAGGATCAAATTGTACATCGGCATCGCTAATCTTCTGTTAATACATTATTAACGTTACCCAGTCAGCCGAGCTATCTGCACCTACTCGAATGTTATCGTCGTGGAATAAGGCACTCCGAAACTGGGACCCGTTATCTTTACCATAGAAGGAGCGCGGTGCGTGCACCTAGAAAATAATACATACGAGCCAAGCAATAACATACCCTTACACGATTCAGTAAGGTCTTTGACGAACATGTCGTTATCGTGATTCGGTGATAAGCGGGCTTAACCAGGTGGGTTTGCCATTTTGCATGTGAAGGTAAAGGATGTTCAGGCTTTAGTCATGATTTAAGTTGACATGTGAATTGCGCATTTAAACGCTGGGACAAGATTTAGGAGGTTATCCGTTGATATATTGACGGTAGCTGTGTCTTATCTGAGTTTAAAATGTAATTGCCAAAACGATTAAGATACCTGACACTCCTTGAAAAAAAAAGTATGATCATCAAACCGCTGAACCGATTTTTTTTTAATCATAGCTGAAGTTTCTCGGTTGGTAAGCTACGATGCCACAGACAAACACACAGATACACTTATAATATAACATCTCTCTTTTTTCATCTCAGGTTAAAAACGTAGAGCTTCGATGCGACTTTATTCACGGGGGAGAAAATAGACAAACCCCTCTTTTCGCGTGGCGTATAGTCGGGTGTAATAACAAACTCGGATCGAATGTCCAGCTATCCTTGTACCAAAAATAATTGAATCTGTCATTTAAAAATTGATATTATGAGGCCACAAAGATAGACACAATCAGAAAAAACTTAATTTTTAGAAACAATGACCTAAGATATCTACCGTTTCATTTATTCTTGAGAAAGTATGTCCGATATTTCATTTTAAAATTTTATATTCGTGTAGATGTATTTTGTATTGCTTCTGCCAACGATCTATCTGAGTTCTCGCGCATTATTATATCAATTATAGAATATCCTTGCTGTTCCCTATTCAATACAATATTTTCCGGGTAGTATATTCCCTTCGTATTTGTTACTTGTAAGCACTTTTTCTGAATGGTTTTTCGCGGTCGGCTTTCCTAGTCCCGATTATCCTTTCATACGTATCGGATTGTACAATCTTGTTTATCGGCTTTTGCAGCTAGTGATATTATTACCAACACTTGGATAAACATAAAATGTAGGAAACTATTTTCATGAACATACGCACATAACTGGTAATCTTGTCAAATGAGAGGAAGCAATGTATGTTTCTCTTGTTGTTGTTGTTGTTGTTGTTGTTAGTGTGTTATGGTTTAATTCCACAATAGGATAAATAGCCAATGACTGGCCAGATTATTTAATTATTGCCCGCTAGCGCAACTCTGCGCGACCAAAGCATCACCCGGCTTTATCGCACTGTATAGAAAGGAAAGAGACAACCTTAGTCGCGCGACAAAGATTCTCATATCACGAAAACTAAAATATTCCATGGGTATTTATAACATGTCTCATTTTATTACATATCATTCATGTAAACCATATATCATTTTTTGTGATTTGGCCAGTAATAAGCAATTTACTGTATATAGAGCTATTTTGATTTTCTACTATATTATATCATCATTTATACTTAATGTCTTACTTTTCTTTGGCGAATGACAAAACTGGCTGACGGGAATGTCTTTCGTGAGCTATTAGACGACTGACGAAGCCGTTTATGCATGGAATGCGATGTCTGTCTTTTTCTTCTTATATAATTAAATGATTTGCATCAGGTTCTTCGATAGGTAGTTGTGAAAACAATCTTATATAACATACCATATGGAGGCGAAAAATGTTGTGCTCTTCTTTTTACTTCATTGTAGTCGATTATAAAATATCCTATTGTTCTTCGGATGAGTCTGTTTACAGTCACCAGCAGCAATTTCTGCGGGCGCAAATATCTGACACGTCCTAATGTATCTAGAAATACAGTCGTGTCAGATATTTATGCGCTCTTTGTTGAGGCAGATATTAATGCTGGTAACTGTACGGTCAGTAAAATATATAATAATTCAAAAAAAGTTTTCCTATTCGCTTTAATTTTTTTTTTTTTTTTATATACAGACATTTATTATAACCGCTTTAGAGATTTAGCTTCCTACAACTACTAAAATATTCCAAAGTATCGTGAGGATCGAACCACGTTTCCGTTGGTGAGAAAGTTTACTGCATTTTGTATGCAAATTTGGTTTTCACGTTTGCGTCACAATCCTCAAAGTACAGCTATAGTTACTTGTATGTGTATGTACGAGGGTTGCTACTTATATATCCGGAAACAAAAAAACAAACAAACGTACACGGCTGAAAATAGTTTTATTGTTTTTCAAAGTATTCCCCTTGATGATCTATGCACTTTTGCATTCGCGTGAACCAATTTTTAAAGCACTTCTGCCACTCCGCCTGAGGTACCTCCATAACGTGTTGTTTGAATGCGTCGACAGCATCTTCAGCGGTCGAAAATCGTTGACCGCGTAATTTATTCTTTATATTTGGAAATAAATAAAAATCGTTGGGTGCCAAGTCAGGGCTGTACGGCGGATGACCCGTTAATTCCACATTTTGACCCTCCAAAAATAGAGTTGTTTCGCGTGACGTATGACAGCTGGCATTGTCATGATGAAGAATGATTCTTCGTCGCTGGTTAGTTTTACGAATTTGTTCAAATACTTCCGGTAAGCAAATGGTCGTGTACCACTCTGAATTAACCGTTCTACGGTTTTCTAGTGGCACTGTAGCTACATGGCCATTAATACCGAAGAAGCAGGCCACCATTTGTTTCAATGTACTTTTTGCACGAGTAACTTTCGTAGGGTTCGGCTCATTTTGAAACACCCATACCGTTGATTGTTGCTTCGTTTCGGGATCGTATGCATAGATCCAGGATTCGTCACCTGTATAGATGTTATAAACGGCTTTTGAGTCACCACGGTTATATTTTTTTAACATTTTATTGCACCATTCGACGCGAGCATGTTTTTGCTCATTTGTTAAGTTGTGGGGTATCCAACGCGAACAATTTTTTTTTACAGCCAAATAATTATGTAATATGCTATTAATGCTGGTCATAGAAATACCCAGAGTCGCCTCTATCTCGCGGTACGTAACATGTCGGTCGTCCATTATAAGTTTTCGCACAGCCTCGATATTTTGTTGTACAACGACCGATTTCGGGCGACCTGCCTTAACTTCGTCCGTAAGCATACTACGTCCACGATTGAACTCACTAAACCAGTGATACACAGTAGTTTTAGATGGGGCTTCATCACCAAAAGTTGAAGTTAGTTGATCTATGCACTGTTGTTGCGTTAAACCACGCCGGAAATCATAATAAATCATAGCACGAATATTTTCACGAGTGAGTTCCATTCTTGCTGCGAGATGACATTTAAAACCCGTCAAAAACAAAACACGAGCGTTAATAAGGAAGAAAAAATATACCTTATATACTTAAAAAAGTTCAAATTTTACCATGGCGGTCAAATATGCTATTTAAGAAGATTGTAATCCCGGTTTCCGGATATATAAATAGCAGCCCTCGTAGGTAGTCCAGCGTCTTTTTTGGTCGGTCAGGATTAGGATGTAACAGGATGCGTGAATAGTAAATGACATTAGTTGGTCTATACACAACGCCCGCGCCGCAAACTTGAGCGGGATTTATGAGATAATGGCGTAAGTAGTGAACTTTGTGTTGTTTTGTGTATCCCGTCCTATGTGCCGCACATTACACAGACGGACAGTAGCCGCGGTTGAATACATTAGCCGGTTTAGCACAACTCTCTGAGACTACGCTTGTCTCGCGATATAGCATCACCCGTCTTTCTCGCATTGTATTGAAAGGAATGAGACAGACAATCTTTGTCGCGCGACAAAGAGTCGCGTCTCACAGTTGTGCTAGATGCACTGAACTTCAAGCATTTGTCACGGTCGGTTAAACTCAATGTACTGAGACTAAATCGATAATTATACTTTTGAGTAGAGCAATGCAAAAAGTGCGTGAGGATCAGAGAACAACTATAGTAACATGTATTTATGTATGTGTAGGTAGTTCAGCAGCTATTTTCCTTGGTCAGGATATAGTAGGATGCCTGATATTTAGATGCCTAAATAACATTACCTAGTTGCTCTATACACAGCGCCCGCACCGCGCGCCGTAAGCTTGAGCGGGATTTGTGAGACAACCCAACCACACTGCACTTGCACGACGTCTCCGCCGGCAGGGACGCCCACCGCGGAAAACAACTGCGCAACCACAATCCCGTTAGAATCGAGCATAGGTCGACAAATATACAGACACACTGACTGACACAACAAAAATAGTGTAATGGACTAGGAATACTATAGCTGCTCGTAGCGCCGGCGCGCGGAAGCCCCTACACGCTATGGTGCGTCCACACTTGTATCATTTGCTCGTATCCGATCACCGTGGCGTGGCATGACTGCGTATCGCGCTGCTTGGACGCTCACTGTCGGCGCGGCGATCACGCCGCGCTTGTCCGATCTAAGTGTATGATACTCGTAGCAACATGGATTTCGAGCGCTCGGATCGGCGCAACGTCCAAACGCGTGATCATGACACGCGATCATGCCTCGGGACGAAGATCTGATCGGGCAAATGATACAAATGTGGACGCACCTCTAGGTGCCGAGGATGTCGTGGCATTCTGCCGCCTAGCACACCGATGATGGTAACTGCAAGCATGCTGCTGTTCAATTTAATTAAATATGACATGACATGACATGAGATAATGGCGTAAATAGCGTGACCTTTGCATTATTTTATGTATCCCATCCCGATATATTTAACACACATTACACAGACGGACGGATGGTAAACTCTTGAGTCGAGTACTGCTAAAAGATATACGCTAGCTTTAGCGTACGTGTGCTGCTGAATATAAGTCTAACTTATGACTAAATCGAAAAATACTATAGCGCTGAAGGTAAGAGTCTCAGAGAGTCTACAGATCGGCGTTTGTTGTGTTACAGGGAAATGAAGGTCAAGAAAGTTTCTATTAGGTAATGATCATCAAGAGCAGTGTTAACAGTTCACAATATTCAGATTTAGTCTCATGAAGATAGATTATAAGAAAATTCATAAGTTAATTTTCTTTTAATGATATACAGGCAATTATTTTTTATTATAGAAGGTGCCCGCAACTTCGTTTGCGCATTAGAAAATAGTCATAGCACTCTTTACTAATAGCGTAGTCGGGTGAAAAGCAACATTTAGTGGATGCCCACCTATCCGAGTAACAAAAATAATTAAAATCAGTTACCCGTTTTGATGTGATGAAGTCACATACAAAAAAAAATTGGTACAGTGACCTTTAAGTAGTCGGTATTACTTTTTTAAATCTCTTCAATGAACAGACTACTAATTTTTACAACTTAATAATTGTATAGGTATATAAAAAACACACATGCTTGATATTTTACTAAAATCATGATGTTTTACCATCACGATCATCGAGAGCGTGCGCCCCGGCAAGGCACAAGGCACTGGTTCAAATCCGTTCAGTTTTGATTTTTTTTCATAATTTGGCTCTTTGTATGTCACGAACATCTACATTTTTTTATTCCTTTTTAAATTATAGTGCCTTAATTAGTTAAGTTTGTTGATACTATCCTTGTACTGTCTAATGAAGATTGAATAATAAGTCCGAAATCACTTTAAGTAGCTTTAATTTGCTGCTTGCTTTGAGTTTGCCATTTGACTTTTTGTCTCAATTCTAATGTGGAACATTAACCCCTCGGTTGAATCCATCGATTCTGTAAGTTCGTTATCCGGGCTCAAGTACTCTGAAACTAGGGTGAGGCGAGCCTCGGCCCGGCGGATAAAGATCTCGAACACCTGACGGACGCTATGAGCAAACTATCTTTTATATCCAGCATAGACTCGGGCTTTAGATTGGAAGGTATTTTAAAGTCGTTTTGACTTGAGATCTCTATAAAAATGGTTTCTTGTTCACACTTTCTGGTTGTTTACTTTGAGCTATCTCTACATTAAGGTTGTCTGGAAGAAGAGCTTCTTAGCGATAAAGACTGTCGATTGTTTTAGATTTAAATGACTCATTCATTTCTAATCAATAAATTATTTCCGTATGTAATGTACCCAATTGATCTGATATTTATAATTCTTTTGACATTTTATTACTAATTAGTTTATATATATATATATATATATATATATATGTATATATAATATACATTTTTTTATTTAGCATATAAGTGACTCATGTTATTTTCTTTCGGTGTGCAATAAAGAGTATTTTATTGCTTCAAATTCTATAACGCTTCTAGAATGTCGCACGTTGACCAACTAGAAAATAATAGCAAGGACCATTAAAACAAGAGGGCTGTCAGTCGCCAAACAAGAAGCCGATCCCTGATATTTTCAACGCCATCTAAATATAAGAATTATTATTTACATTTATTCAACTGCAGGCGTGACAGTATTTAAATGTTACGATTTATTTATTATTAACTGTTTACGAACTCTACGAACTGATTGTTCTAGTGCTATGTTTCTTTGTTTTATTATAACATCGTTAAATGTTCAGTTTGAAAGAGCCTTCTAGTTTTTGCCAATCGGAGCCCGACGTGTCCAACGTGTCGGATGGCAATTGACAGTCCTCTTGTTTTATGGTCCTTGATAATACGAAGGACATGCACGTTAACTTTTTAAGATTTATTGCTGATACTTATATACGATTGAGTTACTTTGGCCATTTGTGGTTTTCAGCATCAGTTCAACTTCACTAAATGTGGATTTACGAGAGCTAATGCATGTGTTACTACATAAATTACATTAACCTGGTTTTAGTACGATTACCTAGTTACCTAGTCCTAAAAGTATAGCGACGAGAGACTCGGCCCGCACTAGGGTTACCAACTTTTTTTCTATCAAATGTAGTATTTTCGAAGCTGTTACTTACGTGTAAAAATATAAGTAGATGGCAAAAAAAGTATTTGGTTAAAATATTGATTTTATTAAAATATTTTCAGTTGTTCTGCGCCTTAATAATTAAATTTTCATTCTTGAGAAAGTATTGACAGTGACAGTGGCAAGTGAATAAAGGAAAAGGGTAAGGATGCGTTCCGCTTTACGCAAGTAGTTTCGCCTACTGTATATATTTTTTAGGAATATAGTATTTGATCCCATAATATAATAGGATACTATATTATATAGTAAGATACTATATTATATAGTAGGGTTGGCAACCCTAGCCCGGAGTGATAAAGATCTTGAACATCCGACGGACGTTTTGTTTTGAACAACTGTCTTCATGGACTTGTCAAAGAGCTTTTGGGTACATTAACCTAAAATGGTTTAAATTTGATCACATTAACTGAAATTACAAAAACTATCTTATTTATATGTCATTTAATTGACATTATGAGAGTTAAATGTAAAGTTGAAGTATCAAGAATATACAATATATATCTATATTTTGACTTACGTATGTCACCTTAAAGAGTTAACTCATTGGAGATGGCATACGGACGTATAACCCTCTGCCAAAGATGTATGATCAAATGTCACGTTTGTTTATATGATGAATTGTCAGTGTGTGTGTCCTTTTGTCGTGTGTCTTTGTGGATATACGAATATTTCCGTTGTGTGTTGTACGTTTTACCTCATTTCTCGTTAAACGTGCATGAAAAATTTGTTCGATAATGATACGGCTTGTCAACCCCAGTAGTTTAATGCTAATGGCGCGTCACAGACGGTTCAAAACAACCGGCCCTAAGTAGAGAACTAGTCAACAAAGTGGTATATGTAGAATCTAGATGTAGATTTGGTATCCTTTCATGTATAAAAATATTGATTAAAATAAATGAGATAGATCTAGGGTAACAAAGATTAAAAGAACGGAACAGTACCCCTTTTGTTTTTAAGTCTGTTAAAAGTGCACCGTAGTTTTATTCGTTGCGCTGAACGTGTTATGTGCATCTCTAATAACGAGCGTTTTCAGTATCGAGATCTTTTAGTATTATACTGGGAATTGAAATGAAACAATTTAACGGATTATATCGCGTATATTATCTAATTTTAGTTCCCGACGTTTCGGAAGCTTTCCAGCTTTCTATGGTCACGGGTGTACTGAGAAAGGATGTATTTTCCTCTGTCAAAGTTACAATTTGTGCAAACTACCCATTTTTGAAAAAACAAATAAAGGTGTACATACATGCCAGATGGGCCTAAGCTGTAAAGACAGTTACACATGTGCCAGAAGGGCTTAATTATTTTATTCTAATAATTTACCAAGCAGCATTTCACAAATGAGGCGTACTGAGAAGAAGTCCATCCGTGACCATGAAAAGCTGGAAAGCTTCCGAAACGTCGGGAAATAAAATGAGATAATATACGCGATATAATCCGTTAAATTGTTTTATTTCAATGAGTAATAATCGCGGAAACAGAAGAAAATATTATATACTGGGAAATCCCAATACGGCCAGTGGTTTACTTTCTATAACTGTTTAAAAGCGCTATGGACAGACTTGTGGATCAGGAAAGAGTAAATGGTTCAAGATCACCCCTACAGTTGAATTTTTCTAGCAACCACATTTTGACAACCATCATCCCAGTTCAATCGCAAAGGCGCAAATGTACAGGGATGACGGATGTCAAAAAGTGGTTGCTAGAAAAAATCAACTGTAAATCAGTCCATGCGAAATGCCTCGGTTAGAGAGAGATGGCGGGAGACAATAAAAATGGCCGTGGAACGACTCCCATGACCACATCTACTCTGGCAAGAGTACACGACTAAGAAGACGGAGAATGTTTAAAATCGCATTGACATTTCCTTTGATTAGATTGCATCAATATTGAATAAAAATAATTGTATACATTCTAAAGTGTACGCAAGAGAAGAAACTTTAAAAATGATATTATAAATAGTATATGGGTTTCAAGTAGGTGCCAGGCCGGTAAGGTGTCCAGAAGGCTGGCGGCATTCCCACGCTGTATCGCGATCGAAATCCTTTGGCATAGCCTATATGAGCCAGCCCTCTGGTCACCTGTCGGTTCGATGATCCATTTCGATAAGTCCCTAACGATTCGCACAGCGCTGTGCCCTCGTGATACAATAATTTTCACCCCTAATGCCTCAAACATGTACCCAATATTTACGCCGTTTGAGGTTTTCAACGGTGTTGGCAGCGGCACTAGCCTTGGTGGAGGTCACTGGAAGGTGGAACTGCGCTATATACAATTAATCTTATTTTGGAGTCGGTGCCATCGTGTCACAACTTACTAAAATCGTCAATTTTCAATATTGTACACATTCTTTATATGGCACCGACGCCAAAATAAGATTAATTGTATATACTGTATAGATTGAGTATACAAACGGTTACTTGTAAGTAATTTGAAGAAACTGAATTATGGCGTTATTTTTTACTTTTTTTTTTTTTTTGAGTCGGTTTTATTTTTTTGTTTAAAAGTTTATTTATTTTACACTTTTTAGTTAATCGTTATTTGTAGTAAAGTGATGATCCATACAAATATATAAATGGCAGGGGGGTCACGTTTCTCTGCAGCTGACCGTAACCTATTAAACGCGTTCGAGAATATACTAGACGCTTAGCACGCTAAGCTACTCGTCTGCTCGTCCTCGTACCATTGCTATTGAGAATAAGTTGGTGTTTGAATAATTGCCTTCCCAATAATCTAGTTCCATCAAAAAGGGATTTATTTTAAATTAAACATCATGTCAAAAGTGTATAGGCGTACAGTCGACGTCAAAGAGTCTGTTGCATCGTCAATTATATCGTCATACAACTTTATGCCCATAGTGAAATTTATTAAAATATAAATGTATATCTATCTACCTAATTATTTACATCAATTCAAGTAAATAACAATATATTAATATCCAATTAAAACTAAATTAACCTAGATAAAACTAAATACTTAATACTGTAGTTAATAAAGATGTGTTGCGATATATTTGGTGCTTTGGATGCTACTAACTATTTGACGCTTACTGTACATAGTAAAGTTAGCTTTTAAATAACGTTGCTTCCACGATAACTTCGCTCACAGGATTAATGCCAGTTCGAGTTCCAAAGTCCAGTCATCACAAATTGCAAGTTTACTCATCGGTTTCTGTCCATCGATTCCGTAAGCTCGCTCTATCCGCCCCCGGCACAAGTATCTCGAAGTGGAGCGAGGCGAGACTTATCACGGCTAAACTCGATAAAAATCTTGTCACCTGACGATTAAGTGAGTTATGAGCATCTTTATCAACGCCGTTGTGCGCGTTAGCTTCAAGCATCATTGATTTACCGTGTTGTAGTACCATATATGGGAATATATACAGTGTGTACATTTCACACGGGTGAATATTTTGATGGCCATTAATATAGCTCCTACAGAACGTATAAAATAAAATAAATCAGTTTCTTAAACTTAATTAAATCGAATAGACAAATGTAGATAAGTAGAAGAGTGTTCTTAGCTATGGGGTAAAAGAAAATCAGTTTAGCCGTTTGAACATTATTAGCATTGTTCTAAATGTATCGGTGTATTTTATAGGAGTTCACCGATTATTTCTACTTGACTTTACAATCTGTACCTACATACCTGAAAAAAAAAAGATGTAGCTTGATTATTGGGAACTAAGTGACTTACCACCCTAAGGAAAATAAGGGATGGACTGTTTTACATCAGATCCGCGTTGCTAGTTATAGCGGACCAAATACGAATGTACCATAGATTGCTAAGCTAACAATAATGTTCTCCCAACTCCGTAACTTGTAATAAAATCATTCGTTATAGTTCACTTAAAACAAAATTGTTTCCTGTACCGACTAGACGATCAAATTATTTCCAACAAGGAAACGGTGATGTTGGATTCGTGCTCAAAATTGGCCAGTGACGTTAATCTACGCGTCTAAGGAACTGGTTGACGTGTGACGATGGACGGGTTTCACGGTTTGATTGCTATGCAGGGCCGTATTTATCAGGGCCGCTCTGGGCACCATGAAAAATGCCGCAAATTTTTGATAACAAAAAAAATTGCCGCCCCTAAGCCTCAGATTTCGCGTGGGCTGTTGCTAGCCTGAATGCATATTGAAAATAAAAGAGAAAGGACAAAAGAACGAAGGGTCTATTCTTTGATCCTGTTGAGTTAATAACACGGTATAGTCTAGTATTATTCAACATTTTGCTAGAATTTTTTTGCCTCGCACGACTGAACTGCGGAATAAATTTTCGCAGTATTTCCAGACCGATGCGACGTTCAAAAAAGAGCGTACTCCCGCCTGAAAGGCTGGCAACGCACTTGTGACTCCTCTGGTGTTCCAGGTGTCTAGGGGTGACGGTGATCGCTTACTTATCAGGCGATTCGTCTGCTCGTTTGCCCCCTATAACATAAAAAAAATCATGAATATGGATCTAACGCAATATTTTGTGTTTACCTTTATTATCGCTAGGAGTCATCCTAGCTGTCAGCAACATTTGTCTCCCCAGAAGCTGCTTCCAAAGTAGTTGGTATATCCTTCGTCCTATAGGATCATGTTGTCTGATCCAGACGATGAGATTTACTATTCTGATTTGATGATTGAACTCTTCGGACGATATCTTAGCGTTTTATTAACTATTCTCCCCTATATCCGATCTTTTCTCTCTTTCTCCCACGCCCCAAATCTGGTTGAACCAGCTCGATCGGTTTACCGGTAAGGGAGCCTAGTCAGTCCTACCCAATCAAAGTCAGGTTCTATTTATGTATGGGACATGTGGTCTTAAATAAACGATCTTATTTTATTTATAAAAAAATGTAATTTTTAACGTTTAATGGTCCGTTAAATCAAACATATGGGGCCAGTGCTCAAAGTATCACCTGATAGTGATTACGGGGCCCGATTTCAAGCTCGTTGCTTTAGTAACAGCCTATTCACTAAGTGAATGGGCGTGAACGATAGTCGTTGATGACGTCTTTCCTGATGGCTATAGATTTTTTTTAAGTTTAGGAAACAGTTATCGTCGCGTGAAAATACGTTTGTGCCATATCCATCAAATTTGAATGTAAAATGGTTGGATGTGATACAAACGTATACAGCATTAGCATCTGAAAATAGGAACATGAGATTTGGAACACATGTTACACAATTCCGATACCCCTTAAACGGTGGAGACAGAGGGTTGCTCTAAGAAAAAAACATCTTTTAGACTTGTAAGGGGGTAAAACGTGGAACAAAAGTTTGTATGAAAAAAGTTGGAGAATAAATTTGCGTGACACCGAATTTGGGCAGCGACTTATCGAGTAACCCATTAAAACTTTAAACATTATGTCTAGACTAGGCTATTAATAAGAAGGTCCCAATTTTACTTTTATAAAATGTAATAAATGTCCATAGATTGCGTCTCGATTCAGATACGTATTTGAATATCGAAAACTTACATGCGGTTAAATCGTGTCAGTTAAGCTGTTGCGATAACACACCGTCAGCGTATTTCAAGCATTGGTTTCGGCGAACCTTGAGAGATACAATTTGAAACACATATTTCTTTAGAGACGCAGTGGTGCAGTAAGAAAGGATTTATTGATATTGGAGAACGAAGTCATGCACAAAAGCTAGTACCGACATTCGCGAAATTCTAAATCTCGATATTTTCAACATTGGTATATTATCTATAGATAGTGTCTGCTATTTTTGTATTTAGTACCTTTATGCAACGCGATGACAACACGCGGTTACTGTAATTTGTCCTTTTTTGCAGGATTGGAACATTGCGTATAACTTGCAAATTCTCAATTCCTTAACTATACCGTGTGAAGTTGTAAAAATGGAATGTCTGTAGATAGAAGATATTTTCGTTATTTAAAAGTCACTGAATATGTTTTCGGATATTTTATACGTTTGTTTAGCAAGCAACAAGCTTTATCACGCCAAAACGGCTAAACGGATTTCAACTATTTTTGGTGCACGGGTAGCTGGGGTTATAGGATACTTTTTCTCGACTACGCTGAAGAATAAAGAGGGTTATGATTATCATTTTTCTCCTCCGCTGACAAAGTTGCGTGTACATTCTCGTACATTTATATTATAGTTATTTTTTTGTAAAGATATCACTGTATTTATATAATTAACAGATGACTGTCTTCTTAAGCAAGTCGTGTTATGTAAATCTGTTTATTTACGGCTGTTGTCTTAAATACCAATAAAATAAAAAATAAACCTCGATTCGCAAAGTAGTGCGCTAACTTATATAATGTTTGCCTAATGCACAAGTTTTGTTAACAGATTTTTAAATAATAGATATTATCATAAACACGATGTTCTCGTTCGGCTAAATAAATAAATTAATATAGAATTTCTAATTACTTTAGTTTGAGAAATTGGCCAGGTTGAAGCTTTTCATTTATTATATAACCCTAGTCATTTTCAAAAGTCAACCCGAAATTAAGGCTTTTTCTGGAAAGACCACTCTTTCAACTAATTTAAACAGGGAATATGTAGAGGCATGACAGAAATTTCAAACTACGAAATAAGACATGTTTGTGATGCACATTACTAATGTTACTCACTGTGCATTTAGATTTTTTTCTGTCCTACATCACTACATCATTGTCCATTATAAATAATGCATCAGTGTCCAAGTCAGTTTTGTGCGAGTAGGTACCTGTGATTTTTTTATCATACGTCTGTAACACACCATCGTACGGATTGCCTTATGAAACAAAAAGAAGGTTTATCAAACCCGTAATATAATCAAATTATTCTGTTCACGTACAAACGTATTGGATATTGGATGGAGTACTTGGAACTTTGTATTTTAAGTAGGTACCAAATTTAAATGACACCAAAAATCATATACGTACACGTACAATACATAAATCACTGAGTTACTGGCCGGTTATGTCGTACCTAAACGGCTGTTCATCAAAGGTTGTTCATTTATCGTCGGTCTGTAATAAAATCTTGCAAGTTAAATTTGATGCACTTCCCGGTTTCCGATTGAGCTAAAATTTTGCATACTTATGTACGTTCGGTGACAATGCAATAGTATGATACCATCGAGCTGATCTGATGAGGGGCAGGAAGGTGGTCATAGGAACTCTGTAATAAAATTATGCAATACTACCGAGTTTGGGCTCTTTAGAATCGTCTCGGTGAGCAGTTAAATAAAAAATAAATAAATAGGTATTAGGGGACAATTTTACACAAATCGTACTAGTCCCATGGTAAGCTCAATAAGGCTTGTGTTATGGGTACTAGACGACGATATATTTAATAGATATATTACTTATTGTATACATAGAAGACATCCAAGACTCAGGAACAAATATTTATGCTCATCACACAAATATTTGCCCTTACCGGGATTTGAACCCAGGACCTCAGCTTCGCAGGCAACGTTACTCCCACTGAGCCAAACTCCCGGTCGTAATTCAGTCGGTCAGTTGATGGATGTTCAAGGAAAAGTACAGTCAGCGATAAAAGCTTGTCACACAAATGAGATTTTTGACAGAAACTTATTTTAGTACCTAAGACGATTTGGTGGACGAGGGAGATCGAACAGCTCTATTTTTTTTACATAGGGTTGGAAAGGAGTCTCGATCATTCTTACGTAAGATCAGAAGAGTAAGCAAAAATAATTATTGCAATTTTTTTTATAACATGAAAAACGTATATTTGCTTTGTATTTTTGGTACAAATTGAAGTTACGTCAGATTTAAAGTTAGTCAAAGGGGTTCTGAAAATGGTTAAAATTGTCTTACGTAATAAATAGACTCCGGACTGTTGTCGCGATGACGTCACAATGGGTAGTCTGGGGGTAAATGGAACAGTGAAAAATAATGAAACATTATCTTTATCAATTTATCAGATTTAACTAATTAAACCCAGTAAACGAAAAAAACATAGAACGCGAGCTTCATACAAAATTGCAGTACAAAACGGGGTAAATATTCTAAATCAGCATGCGCGTTGTGTGACCAATAAGAGTTGGCCAAAATATCAGTCTACTTTCTATTACCCAAAACAAATAATTGTGATTGGCCAATTTCATAATAACTGTCTGTGATTGGCTTCTAGTGCTGACGTTTTATAGTATCAACATGACGGCGACTATGAAAACGCATACGTAGTAGATGGCCACATGAAATAAAGAGTCATTTTGTAGGCAGAATTGTCGTATTATTTAAATTGAATTTTCAGTTTTATTTTATATTTAAATAATCATAGAATAACCTTACGCAAATCAAACTAGTCTCCAATTAAGATGTAGCATACTTATACTGTGAATACTAGACGACCATACGAGTATGCATATATTATAGCTTGCTAAATACTTAAATACAAATAAACAATCAGCCATTAGAGTCTGGCAAATGAAAGATGAGAATGAAATCAACCGCGAAATTTAAAAATGTAGCTGTAGTGTGCCTGTATGAGCTAGAGTTACACAAATGCCAGAAGGACTTAATTATTTTATCCTAATAATTTACCAAGCAGCATTTCACAAATGAGGCGTACTGAAGAGAAAAGAAATACTGCAAAGAAAAGTAATAAATTACCGCAATCCTACCGAGTTCGAGCTCTTTAGTGTATGATAACTTTTAAATCAAATTGCACCTTTTTCGAACACTGTATATAAAATAGTTATGTGCATGAAAACATGTATCTTAACACATAATATATCAAATGCTCAATAGGTATCATACTACCTTTTCATTTACATATTAACATTTTGATGGTGTAAGGTGGCATAACACCATCCCTATACAAAATCTCTTCCGACTAAAAAATTATAATAATTATGTTTACGGTATTTTTTACATGTAAAAAGTGATTCCAACTTTATTTTTATATTTTCTAGAATGATTAATACACTATTTTACAGATCAATAAGCCGTATTTTTTCACTTTGGGAATTGAAATAATACGACGGTCGTGTAGCGCCGCCATATGCAACTGACAGCCCGTTTGACCCAGTTTATACGCCCCGCCTTTTTCGACACAGTTTTCGTGGGGTCATTTTGCGACGCTAGTTGTGCTTCTATGTTTTTTTCGTTCGCTGATTAAACCTAATATTTCCTTCAGTTTCCGCGATTATTACTTAAACCTAATCGTTTTAATTAAACCTAATTAAGTTTTGACCTAAGATATAAAATGCTTCCTTTATTTGCATTGCACGTCACAGAGATTGTGTCAATGTGTTGTGACAAAGCAAAAGTGACACAGACAATCACTAGAGCTTTGAGTATCTATTTTGATTGTGATAACATTTAGAGCCAGCTATCAAAATTAATACTGCACAAAAGAGGACGAAATATGTATGAAATATTGAAATTTGTATTAAAAAAGAATGACGGATTTGCGACGTCGTGTAATATTAACATTTATAATACAGGTGAAAAATACAAATATATAAGCATGGTGAAATTGTGCGTTAAAATGCAAAATTTTATTTTATTCCTCGTTTGAATATTTGATTTATTACCCAATCTTATGATTTATTATGACCAGAATCAAATATCGTATTATATACTAATTCATACTTCAGCCCTTTTCATCGGCAGGTAAAAAGTACAAACAAAAAATGACCTAGCAACGTCCGAAGTTATTCAAGCATTTTCGACCTCTACGTAGGTTGAATTATAAAATCAATTGCTGTTGACTAGTCGTAATACGACTGGTTTACTGCTAGGTGCGGTAATAAACCCTTTAGGAATATGCGGCTGTCGAGGACAGCTACCCTTCTAGCACAAATGTGACACGCGACTCTTGTCGCGCGACAATTAATAATAATAATAATAAATATCAGGGACAATCTAACACAAATCGACCTAGTCCCAAACTAACCAAAGCTTGTACTATGGGTACTAGGCGACGATATACATAATATATAGATAAATTATAATACTTAAATACATAGAAAACATCCAAGACCCAGGAACAAACATTCGTGCTCATCACACAAACACTTGACCTGGCCGGGATTCGAACCCGGGACCGCCAGCTTCGTAGGCCGTTGTACAACCCACTGAGCCAAACGTGTCGTCAAATAAAATAAAACTGTATCATATAAAATGTTGTGTATCTCTTTCCATTTAATACAGTGACGGAGAAAGACGGGTGATGCTGTCTCCCACAACGAGGGAAGGCGGCCAGTTACTTGCCCAACTCTTTTGTAGATATTTTTACCCTACTGCCTCATATCATAAGGAGAGTTATTGTCTTTATGATGGTTTAGAGATAGCTCTGAAGATACCAGTTGTCGTTATGTTCTGGGATAGGGGTGGTGGGTAGTGTGGGGGATGCTTTGACTACACACCTGGCAGATACAAGTAGATATGCTATTGTGTTACATACACCGTGGGAGCGAGGAACCCGACAGATTTTCTTGTTGTGTTCGCTTTTCGAATTAAAATAAATAAATAGGTCCAATAAAATAAATCAATTATTTACTTCCTTGTAAACAATTTCTAACATCATCTTCTATGACTAAGAAGACGCTTAAAAATTAAGACCTTGCGCTGTTCAATATCATATGAAACTTCTTACAAAACTCAATGTAACTTAAAATGATATGGACACAGTATAGCAGCTGGCCAGTAAATTTGCAATTTCCGCATCGGTGTACCAATTAGCTACGTCACATTAATCTATACTATTATAAAGTTGTAAAAATTAAATGTCTGTACATTGAAGATATTTTAAAAAAAATGATGGTTATGGACTATTTGGAAATCACTTAATGAAATATATATTTTTTTGATGTATATGAATTTATGTATGTTTGTATGTGTCGTTGTGGCTTCATCACGCAAAATCGGCTATAAGGAATTCAACTATTTTTGGTACACGGGTAGCTGGATATCTCCAGATGGTTATAGGATACTTTTTACCCAACTACGCTGAAGAAAAAAAGAGTGGTTATGACTTTTTCTCCTCCGCGAACGAAGTTGGGGGCGCCTTCTAGTTACTAATAATTTTGGAAAATAATAAATCTCGAAATGTTCATAAATTCCTTTTTTTTCTCCAGTTCGGGATCAGAATCGATGGTTTAAGTCTGTCGGGTTCCTCGTTCTCACTATGTATGGAGTTAAAAGCTTACTCCCGAGGCTACAAGCCTCGTAACATATGCAAAAGCATGCAAGTTAGATGAAAAAAATGGAAGATCTTGTGCAGTGTCGTACTTTGAGGGGACCGTTGGATAAAATCTGTAGAAAAATGGCGTCGATACAAAGCTGTTATCAGACTCTGCTTTATGATATCAGAAAGTACTCTGTTGTAAATATGGAATAAAGATTCTATCTATATGTGTACCAGCCACGGACGTCCACTGCTTAACATAGGCCTCCCCTATAGTTATATAGATACTGCGCAGACCGCATCCACCGACTCCCGAGGCCCTTACGAGGTCATCCGTCCACCTAGTCGGGGGCGCCGTCCTACGCTGCGCTTTCCTATGCGTGGTCGCCACTCCAGGACTTTACTGCCCCAACGGCCATCCGTTCTCCGGGCTACATGGCCCGCCCAGTGCTACTTCAACGATGCAATCCTGTGAGCTATGTCGGTTACTTTGAATGAAGATTGAGTTTCAAAAACGATTTGATCTATAATCAAACCCTTCCTCGTTTATATTTTCCTAGAAATTAGCAATTCAGTTTAATTTTCGATATTTCATGGCTTTTTTTGGATCTAGTACCTTGAATGGTAAAAATAACTTTTCAATTATGGTCTACTAGCTGTTGCCCGCGACTCCGTCCGCCTTAGATTCGTTTATCGCGGATAAAAGGTTTATTTCCGGGATAAAAAGTAGCTTATGTCTTTCCCCAAAACTCGAATATCTGTACCAAATTTCATCTATATCAGTTAAGCAGTTTAAGCGTGAAGAGGTAACAGACAGACAGACCGACGCACTTTCGCATTAATAATATTTTAAATGTGAAGCATATTACCAAGATTTCAAGTGCCTAACGTAAAAAAGTATTTACTGTCCATACAAAGTTTCATCCCCTTTTTCGTCCCTAAAAGGGATGAAATTTGACATACATAATAGCCTATGCTCTATTCTGATATATAAGGTACATAACTGGAAAGTTTCTTAAAAAAAACGTCCAGTAGTTTTTGAGATTTAGTGGAGCGTACATACATACTTGCACGTTTATAATATGGATAGGATAGGATATAATACTTCAGTTCCTATTTAATACTTTGTCGCATTCGGAAATTTGAATATATTTTTATTTATGTATTTAATTATGATTTTAAAGGGAGGTCTATTAAAATAAAGATTGCGTATCTAAGCTCCCAATAAACCTTTAATAGACTCAAACCCTATGCCTAATTGTTTATTATGAAAAAATCTAAAACGCTATTAGCCTTAAAGAAAAGTAGCAATAACTGGTTTCACGTACTTAGTAAAAATAACAAAGTTTGATGGCGTTTATCTTGGTTTCGGTGACTCGTGAAGATAAACTGAAACAGTATATTGGTAAAGACCAGTGGTGTGGCGTCCGTATAAGCCGATTCCCACCGGGTTGCCCAAGGAAAAGCTTACAACTATCTTTTTCTTTAAATATGAATAATGGGCTTCCCTTGTAATTTTCCTGACGCTACGCCGCTGGTAAAGACGATCGTTGTAAACACGATGAGAAATAAAGGTACAACACGGAAAAGTGAACAGCTACGAATTGAAGGTCTTTCAGAGTTTGGAGCCCTTTAACATGCAGTCATATATCGTACTTATTATACTGTGTACACATCTATTGCTTTTACGTCTTTATTCTATTTTTTTTTATGTCAATAATGTGTTTGAATACACACCCGCCCTTATGCACAGCTTACGCTTGATAAAACAATATGACGGCAACATGCGTCATGGTCGCTGATGGACTAGTGAATGAGGGAGATTTTGCTGGAGTTGTCAGCCATATGTTAGGTTACCCGACGAATTGACCAGTCCCGGTTAGACCGGACAAATTTGGGCCGGGCCGCGGAGCGTTTCAACCGCTGTACTTTTATGTAACGAATTTTTTACTTTATACGTGACGACATTCGATAAATTTTTTGAATAGAAATAGAAAATAATGCCTTGCCTACTTTATGCCTAAAACTCTGATGCGTTTGTCATTTTATTCACCAGTTACTTGTTACATAAAAGTATCGGCGGTCGAAACGCTCCGCGGCCCGACCCATTTATGTTTAACAATGTATACAAATAATGTACTAAGTGTTGTATTAGAAGTGGCGACAAAAAATATATACTATAACAGATTATTATACAGCAGTGCAGACCAGGGACCGGCCCGCTATCCCTTTCAAAGGGTTTTGTTAGGGTTTTGCATAAGGCTAACCTTAAGAACATCAAGCCCCAATCAGTTAGCCTTAAAAACCCTTATCTAAGCGCTAACCCATATGAACAAGCGGTATCACAATTCCCCTTAAAAATAAGAATATTTGCTCACCCATCCTTACTAAATGGTTAGCCTAACAAAGCGTTACCTTTATTTTATAAAGCTTACGACGCGTAGGTAACATCGAGCGAGACTATTGAGCGCTTTGTCGGCGGCGGCATTCTTGATTTTTGCGCGAGACCGCTTCAAACCAGGGATGTTACTGATATACGCATCAGGTTTGTGCGAGTGAAGTTTGTTTATTTTGACAAGGACTGCCGCTTTTGTTTTCTTTTGTACGGCAGTTATCAATGCTTAGAATCGGGTTAAAGTACTATGCGATATTGTCATATTTAGTTCATTTTTTGTTGTGTTTGTGTACTACAATGCCACCACCGACACAAAGTGGAATATGGGCATATCAGGACGCGAAGTACCTACTTAATACCTATTACTAATACCTTAACATCGCATCGTAATAAATGAATTAGTATTTTCTTGTTATTATTATTAAGTAGTCAATTTCTTGTGCCGAAAATAACAATGTTTTTTTTTTTTAAATCCTGTGTAAATTTAAATGTCTAAAAAATAGGAGGTTCGTAGTTCGTCGAAAATCAGATTTTTAATGTATGTCGGTTGCTGATCAACTCAAAAACGGTTGGACCAATCTGTATTTTTACTCTTTTAAGTAGTTTTTAACCGACTTCCAAAAAAAGGAGGTTCTCAATTCGACGGAATATGTTTTTTTTGTTTTATGGATGTTCACCGATTAATCAAAGACTATTTGATCGATTTAAATTTTTTTTTTTTGTTTTATAGAAGGTACTTTCTAGGTGGTCCCATTTAATTTTGGTGAAGATTTGATGATGGAATCCATGAGGAATTGAAGGAACTTCTCAAATATTGTAGGCATACATATAGCGATGTTGGTATTATAAGAAACATAATAAGCATTTGCATTCAGAAAGTGTAAATTGGTGAAGTGGAACTGATGCAGAAGACCACAGAATGCCATCGGAACTCCTCAATGATAAATGATTTACGGGTGGCGACAAAATATCTTGATTAATTTAGCTAAGCAACTTCATAGTCACAAATTTAAATGTTCCTGATGAGAATGGTACCATCGAATTGATTTGATGATGGAGCCGGAAGGTAGGCACCAGATCTATGTAATAAAATAATGTATCCTAGCCGTGTTTGGGCTTGTTCGAATCGTCACGAGATACACTTTTAAGTAACGATTAACTAAAAAGTGTAAAATAAATAAACTTTTAAACAAAAAAATAAAACCGACTCTAAAAAAACTAAAAAGTGAAAAATAACGCCATAATTCAGTTTCTTCAAATTACTTACAAGTAACCGTTTGTATACTCAATCTATACAGAATATACAATTAATGTTATTTTGGAGTCGGTGCCATCGTGTCACAACTTACTAAAATCGTCAATTTTCAATGTTTTACACATTCTTTATACGGCACCGACGCCAAAATAAGATTAAGGTTTTTTGTTATTTTAGGTTTTTTGGAGTCGGTTTTATTTTTTGTTTATTCCGGGATAAAAAGTATCCTATGTCCTTCCCCGGGACTCAAACTATCTCCATACCAAATTTCACCCAAATCGGTTGAGCGGTTTAAGCGTGAAGAGGTAACAGACAGACAGACAGACAGACAGAAAGACAGACAGACAGACACACTTTCGCATTTATAATATTAGTATGGATTGTTTTTTAGCAGATTCCTCAGATATCGATCTGTCACCTGCATACTCATTTTTTTAATCCGATATTTGAATGGGAATCGATGAGAGTCCTTTTTATAGATAAACTTGTCTGCCACCCTCTTGCAAGCAGCAATAGAACAGTTCTATAAAGGGTTAATCAGGGATCGGAAAACGTTTCTTTTGGCATACCGGTTTCGGTCATTGATCCGCGAACGAAAAGGGTTCAGTCTTGGTTTGCAGTTATCGGTTAAAGAACGGTTTAATTGAGCTACCCGTTAGTGCCGAATTCGTTCGTAATTTGTTTTTGGGAAACGCAATGAACCGGTAAAAAATTTCAACTTCACCGGTTAATTTCTCACAATGGCGACAAGATAGGACGCGCATTGCTATCTCTTTTATACCACTACTGAAGGAAGCCACACCGTCAGCAGTATTACATTACCTACTTCACTGGATTTTGTTTTGACCTTGCTGCTTGCTGAATGAATTTCTTTTTGGCGTGTGGCTTTGGTTTAACTTGGCGTGTCTTGTTTGTGCTTTGTGCCTATTTTTTAAAATATGAAGTCGCAAGAATATAAAGACCTTCCGGGCAGTCAAGCATTTTTCAGTGAAAAAGAGTATTAAAGATTAATAGGGTTCTAATGATGGACCTTGGAGGTACCTACTGGATCACAGTGAAAAAGTCATCACAGGTGTCATTTTCTAGGTTTTTGGGGGTGCCGATTCCGAAAATGGCGTCCATTTAGGAATTCAAGATGGCGGACATCACTTTCAGGGAACAAGTCATCAAGGGTGTCGTTTTCTGGGTTTTTGGAGGTGCCGATTCCGAAAATGGCGTCCATTAAAGAATTCAAGATGGCGGAAATCACTTTCTATGATGTACTTTTTACTGAAAGTGATGTCCACCATCTTGAATTCCAAAATGGACGTCATTGTCGAAATCGGCACCCCCAAAAACCTAGAAAACGACCCCTATGATGATTTTTCCCTGAAAGTGATGTCCGCCATCTTGAATTCTAAAATGAACGCCATTTTCGGAATTGGCACCCTTAAAAAACCTAGAAAACGACACCCTTAATGACTTTTTCATAGAAAGTGATTTCCGCCATCTAGAATTCCAAAATGGATGCCACTTTCTAAATCGGGACCTCTAAAAACCTAGAAAACGACACCCATGATGACTTTTTCGCTGAAAGTGATGTCCGCCATCTTGAATTCTAAAATGAACGCCATTTTCGGAATTGGCACCCTCTAAGACCTAGAAAACGACACCCTTAATGACTTTTTATGAGAAAGTGATTTCCGCCATCTTGAATTACAAAATGGATGCCATTTTCAGAATCAGCACACCTATAAACCAAGAAAACGACACCCATGAGAGTTTTTCATAGAAAGTGATTTCCGCCATCTTGAATTCTAAAATAGATGCCACTTTTGGAATCGGCACCCCCAAAATCCTAGAAAATGACACCCATGATGACTTTTTAATAGAAAGTGATGTCCACCATCTTGAATTCCAAAATGGACCTCATTCTCGAAATCTGCACCCCCAAAAATCTAGAAAACGACACCCATGATGACTTTTTTATGAGAAAGTGATTTCCGCCATCTTGAATTCCAAAAATGGATGCCATTTTCGGAATCAGCACACCTATAAAGCAAGAAAACGACACCCATGAGAGTTTTTCATAGAAAGTGATTTCCGCCATCTTGAATTCTTTAATGGACGCCATTTTCGGAATCGGCACCTCCAAAAACCCAGAAAACGACACCCTTGATGACTTGTTCCCTGAAAGTGATGTCCGCCATCTTGAATTCCAAAATGGACGCCATTTTCGGAATCGGCACCCCCAAAAACCTAGAAAGTGACACCCATGACGACTTTCACTGAAAGTAATGTCTACCATCTTGATTTCCAAAATAGACCTCATTGTCGAAATCTGCAACCCCAAATACCTAGAAAATGACACCCATGATGACTTTTTTAAAAGAAAGTGATTTCCGCCGTCTAAAATTCCAAAATAGATGCCATTTTCAGAATCTGCACCCCCATAGACACCTAGGATGAGTTTTTCACTTAACATATTCACTGCCAGGAGCCCGCCTAGCGGGCGCTCTGCTCGTGGACGCGTAGCCGATACCATGTGTTTCCCCGTATGTAGAGGAAAGTGCGTAGCGCTACGAAAAGCTTGGCAGCGAAAGTGTTAAAGTGATGTCTGTCATCTTCATCATCTAAGTCCATTAAGCTAAAAAGCACTCGTCTATGTTGATCCAAACCTCTGTTTTGTAGGGGTACCCTCAGGGTCCATGATCAGGACCATTTGATGGCACCTTATATAAATTCTAAGTCTATTTAATGATTTCCTTCAAGTCCTCATGGATCATCAGATCTTCACTGAAATTAAATGGGATGAAACTGCATGGTGCTTTTAAACAAAAAAAAATTAAATGGTTTGTGAATGACGGAGAATTTTTTCTCTTCTTCTATCTTCATAAATATAATCGAATTGAGACCCACCTCCGTTTTTGGGAGTCTGTCAAAAAGTGTTAATATCTTCGGAATTGGATTTGAATGGGGTTCATTAAACATTTTTGCTCCTAATCACATAGAATACGCAGTTAAAATGTTTTGGGATCAAAAATTACCATTAATTGTGTCGTGTGATAGCGCAGCAAATTCGCAAAGTCCACATGAACAACTGGCAACTAAATAAATCAAAACAAACAAACAGAATAGGCGAGCAGGCGAGGCACAAGGGTATAAACTAAATGAAGTGAGTGTAAAAGAGATGGCATGATCACGCGACCGTCGCGTTGGGCGTCGCCGTTGCTCGCATAATACCGGTTAGAACTAGTCTCGTCTCATTCTCTTAAGGCTTAAAGTGTGACATGTTGAAAAGGAAAGATTTATATTAAGCGCTATGAACATAAGGGTAACCCTTTAAAGTGGATAGCAAGATAAAGAGAATATCGGTTAGCAATTGTAAAGGGTTAGCCTTATTCTTAGGTTCCCCTTATAATAAGGGATAGTCAAATGTGTGGGTTACCAGTTAGAATCTGTAAGTCTTTTACTGGGTTATACATTACAAAGGGAAGCCCATTGAAAGGCTTTAGCCAGGGAAAGGGTGGTCCGGTCTCTGGTGCAGACATAACAGCGAAATCATATTCGCTGAACGTTACTAGTGTTATTAGTCTAAGTACGACTGGCGCGTAGAAATCAAACGTGACACGCAAATGGACGATAATGGGCCGCCGCATATATTGTAATAATTACGTGTAGGACAATTAACATTCCTTTGATCGCATGCTAATACAATCATACGTAATATTATGGACAATCTCGGTTTGCTTTGAAGGTTATTGCTTTTATTCACTTGTTTCACTTAATGAGAAAAGTTGAATCATTGCTAAAAGCACTCTCGTCAAGTAGCCTTTTAGACAAAACAAATATATTTGCGTAAATAAATCTCATAAAAAAAAACAAACTCCTTACACTTACAAATACACCTTAAACTCATATAACTCCTCGTTTTTCACATAAATGTCAAAGCACTTGTCACGTTCTTACAAGTTTGTGAGTGCATGAGTGACGGATGCTACAACTGCCGTTCTAATTCAAAAGGACGCAAGTCAGATGGTGATGGTATAGGAATTCCGTCCTATTGAATTAGGACGGTAGATAAGCGCGACCATTATTGGCCCGCTGAGCTAAGATGAAAGTAAAACGGAAAGGATACGCAACGGTCGGTCACAGAGAGGTCACTAAAATGATACGATTCGTAACCGATGAGTCAACACGACACAGAAGATATGTTCCACACGCCTATGTTTAGTGGTTCTCGTTTGCTAGTCGCTTTTATTATCATCTAAGAAACACGGTTTCTCTATAAAGGTGCGTCCACATTTGTATCATTTGCCCGTATCAGATCATCGTCGCGTGGCATGATCGCGTGTCACGATCACGCGTTTGGACGTTGCGCCGATCGGATCGCTCGAAATCCATTTTGCTACGCGTATCACACAGTTATATCGGACGAGTACGGCATGATCGGCGCGCCGACAGTAAGCGTCCAAGCAGCGCGATACGCAGTCATGCCACGGCACGGTGACCGGATACGAGCAAATGATACAAGTGTGGACGCACCTTAATGTTCCTTTCTTGTAGACGGAGGCGAACCTGCGTAACTGTTACACTGAGGAAATTAGGTCAAAGTTAGTTTGGTTTATATTAGACATACCGAAATCTAATTTCACCATGCTCTTAGAGTTAATGACTGTTTATCCCGGGCTAATGTTCAACATTGATAGCCAGGTTACTCAGCCATGATCATCAGAAAACTTACGAATTACTACCGCATGAACTATCGAATTATTAAATTGATTTAAACTTTGACGCGCTCTGTTATATGTCACAAATCAGAACGTCCATTAATGGCTTCATATTCAGTGTTTTAGCAGTCCCCTTCTCACGGGGCGCCAAAATTTAGAAGAAATGATGCCAAAAATGGAATCGCTCCCCGGAATATCCAAAATTGATTAAAGTTCCGCCGTCCGTCGCGCCACGCCTCCGGGATGTCGAAACGTTGTATGGCCACCACGCAGTTCTAACTTACGACAATCCAGCAGGGATGTTCTGGATAAGCCCGTCGGTTCGACCTTTAGATCCTACGCCGACGCTGCCTTGCTGGCTCCGTCGACCGTTACGGACTTAAACGTTGATTCGTTCGCAGTTTTGCGCTCAACCTGTAGGATTCCGGATAACAGTTCAAACAATTTGAATGAAACCTTGTACGTACTTAGAGTTTTGAATTCCAAGTTTATCAACTTGTAGGTTTAATATTCGATGGTCGTTGAAACAATAAAAAAACGACACACCAGGAACAAAGGGGATGATCATTAAATGCCTGAGCTTTATCTTGAAACATACTCTTGATCCAGTCTCCTTTCAAATAAAAAATCTGAATCGAAATCGGTCCATTCGTTTAAAAACTAAGATGCTACAGATAGACACGTCAAACTTATAATTATAACATCGCCGTTTCTTCGTCAAGAGTTAAGAACATACCGGACAGGACCCGTAATACGAAACTCCTTACCTATTTAAAAAAAAAGAGTTTCTCTCGGCTTTCTTCTCAACAATGGTCTCCTCTTGGGAAATGCTGGTAGACTCAGACTTGTTGTTTGATCGGATGACTTTCTCTTTATCTCTCATGTTCTAAATCGTGTTAATGCGTTTCAAACCACCTCCGCAGTTCTTGTGCCTTGCGCACTGGGACCCAACCCAACCTTATGTGGCTGCGGATGGCATCCCCGTTTGTTGGTTGGCGCTCCGCCCACTGAAACCGATTAATGATAAGTAGGCCTAGCCAAACCTACCCAGTTCTAAGTCACGATTCATACTCCACCAGTGACGTGGCATCCATATAAGCCAAATCTCATCGGGTTGCCCAAGGAAAGGCTTATAACCACCTTTTTTAACCCCCGACAAAAGAGGGGTGTTATAAGTTTAACGTGTCTGTGACTCCGTGTATCTGTGTATCTGTCTGTGGCATCGTAGCGCCCATACGGATGGACCGATTTGAGTGCGGTTTTTTTGTGTTATAGATAATTTTATCACAGGTGTTCTTGTTCTTAGCTTTGTTTGATGAAAATCGGAGCACTCGTCTCCAAGATATTCAGCTTTTAGTGGAACCAGTGACCGGATTTCAGCCAATATTGAAGCTAGGAACTCCACATTTTGTTGTTATGTTCATTTGTGTAGGGGGTTTTTAATTTTTTTTTAATCTTCTATTCTTTAAATATTAGTAAATGAATAAATACGCTTTGGCTTCCCTTGTAATTTTCCTAACGCCACACCTCTGTACTCTACCCACACTCCTTTCCCTTCTCTGAGATTACAGACGTAAGTTTATTTTAAATCATCGCCTACTTAAGTTATTCTTTCCTCAAGAATAAGTCCGATTTCTGAAATCTCAACAACAACTCTGAAACCTGTACCTACCTTTAACTAAAGTATGCGAAAAAGTTGTCACGGAGGGAGTTAGTTCAATATAACGCACGTGAATCCTGCTCGCAACTTTGAGACATAAATTATATCTTGTTAGCACAGAGTTTTCGATATCGAGTTGAGTTTACTTTAGTTTGAAATGTAACGAGTGAATTCATCAAAGTAAATATGTGTTATTTGTTTTTAATTTTAATGTAGGCTTTGTAAAATAACAATTACTGTGTGGTCAGGTTTTGTAAAATAAAGAGTATAGACTATTAAGTATATAAATTATAGAAGCGTTAGAAATGTGGTGTTGGAAGAGGATGGAAAAGATCAGTTGGACAGAAAAGAAAAGTGATGAGGAAGTTTTAAATTTAGTTAACAAAAAAATATCTTTATTGAAAGTAATTGAGAACAGGAGAGGATAAATGTTAGTTCATCTCCTTATGTCACGATAATTACATTAGGACTATAATAGAAGGAAAAATAGACGGCAAAAGAAAAAGAGTAAGACCAAGAAAGACATATATGGAGCAAATAAAAAAAAAGATAATGTTTCATCATATAAAGAAGTAAAAGAATAAATTAATAGTTTAAAAAACACTAGAAAAATACGCTTTACAAGACTTTTTTAACAAATCCAAACACAGCTATGATACGATGTTCACTCATGAAGTTCCAGTTCATTTCTTCCGGCTCCATCATCAGATCAGTTCGACAGTACCATATTATTGTATTGTCATCAAAACTACATACAGCTGCCAATTTTCATGACGCTACGATCCTTGGAAGATGGTTAAATTAGTTACCTTAGATTCCATTACATAGTTAGTTACATACAGGTCGACCTAATAAAAGCGTGTTAAAAAGCGGAATGTAGAATAAGCTGGAAATTACTCCACCGAAAAGAGCCGAGCTCTTTAATATATGATGATGAGACTATTGACAGAAAAAAAAGCCAGATAGTTTTGTATTGGGAAAAAAGGTACAGTAAGCTGCAACATTTATGAAATCAATGTGTTCGTTCATTCGCACTTTTAAGTCTCCAATCGTCTTTTCGATGTTTCCACTTTCGTTGTGAAATGTGAACGGCACAAAGCACAGAAAAACACGATCAAAGTCTTAGCACCTAAGTTAGTCAACATATTTGTGAATTGCTGATACATTATGCTTATATACATTTGCGGCCGACTCCACCTATGAAATCGGTCTCCAGTTGTCCTGGGGCTGTATTGTTTGTTCCTCGTATGTACGATATTGGTAACTAGTATTACTGATACGTCAGTCAATTTGATTTGTATGCCCCTGTCCCCTGTGGTACCCTGACGCAGCAACTCTGATTTATTAATGTAGCTTTATAGCGTAGGTATTGATTATTTATGCCATAGTTTGTCACTTCGAGTACTGGTAGTACAAATATAAAATTAAGTAGATGCAGGAAAAAGTGATGGCCGCAGTCTTGAAATAAACAATGGACGTAGATTAAGAAATTTGCACCCAAAACCAAAGGAAACAAACTGAAACAGAAGAAAATATTATGAAATACCTTTGTTTTAATTTGATATGCAGGACACGATTGTGATTGGTCCAAATGTTGTTCCAAGTAAAGCGACAATAATTTTGTCGGCTTACCTGCTACATTCTTAGGGTCTATTCTGACGTACCACAACCACACGACCACCACAATCCACACGTCCACCGTAACCACACGACAACTTGATTGAACTTTGAAATTTGAAGTTTGACCACATTTGGCCGTCAAACACAACCGTGTGATCGGTCCTCCGACCACATCAAAACAAGTGCAAGAAGCTGCAGCTTAACTATTCACACATAACCACGGCGTCACGACTTTTTGTCGCTGCGTTGTCGTGTGGTTGTGTGTGGTACATCTGAATAAAGCAATTTTGTATCCCAGATTTTGTCCATCTATTGCTAGATGGACAAAAGCTCTAGCACCATATTTCCGAGCAGTGTCGTGAAAAATATCTTGCTTTTATCGCTGATAAGAGGTGGTTTATATTATAACAAAGAAAGTGTACACTTGGATAAATTCAAGATAAAAGAAGGCAGACATTGTCTGTCTATTTACGTAAATAGATTAGGTAATAATAACCTCGATTTGCTTATTGAGGCGTCATCCTCATAATAACAATAATAATGCATTTATTCCCAGGCAAAAAGACCCAAAAAAAAAATATGTATACCTATTGTACTAGATTGCTTCTGCCAGCGTGGAAAATGTGACTGTCGATGCTTCATAACAATTTTTTTCTGGAATAAATATTTGCATATGTTACTCTCTAGCATGATTCTATTTCCTTTCCTTACCAAATTACTGCGATTCTTTTGCCGTTCATTGATACTTAGGTTTCTTTTTACTTGATTACGGCAAAGTTAAAAAGCTTTTAGCAATCCATGTATGTGTGTGTTGTATTGCTAAGGCGGGACAGACATTCGTTAGTGGTTTTTGGTCGGCAATCCAGGACTTTCTGCCTCGGTTATTTCGTGTTCGTCGTTCCCTTACCAGTCAGAATGTACTTACATGAAAAGTAAGCAATGGTATAAACGAAAAGTAATAAATTAAGTGGTTCTGATCGACACGCGCTCCATATATCAACAGTATTTTTTTTGAAACCGTTAACTTATTGGGATTGTTATAAAACAAACCTAACCTAACCTAATAGTTTCTATACGATGATTGATGGCTTCAGATGAAAAACTTGCTGACGTAATGAAAATTATAAATATGCAAAGCAGCATCTTGCGAAACGTTTGTTGGCGAATTGGAAAGATCCCCAAATTTAGTACATACGAGTTGTATTCGTTTGGACTTGGACAGCAGAACATAGATTATCACAAATATATTATTTCACTATATAGTTTTATCACGAATTAATGCGATTGCATTTTTAATGAACTGAAACGAGTGTCAGTCGTGCTAATAATTATCATGGTATTTGATTACAACATCATTTAATTAGAATATGAATGAGTAGGTACAAATATATTCGGGTGTTTTTATTTATAAAAAGTAGCCCGCCACAGTGTACGATATTTAGTCTAAAATGTCTTGGTTGTGTGGTCGAAGCCGCGGTATTTATAAAGCTTGTAAGTTAGCTAGTCAGTCATCATCTGTATTTCAATCGGAGGCGTCCACCGTTGAACATAGGCCTCCCAGGCAGGTGAATTGTCGATCCAATTATGCATAAGCCCTATTACGAAAAAAACAACGAAATTTTTTAACGGCTGTTATTTTAACTCCTAACAACGTGGCTACTGATTTCTTGCCAAGACAGGAACTGTCATTTAGTTAACGATTGTGGTATAATTTTCCAGAATAGTACCTCCTACAACGCTCATACAATGAACAGATGTGCAGCCAGCAAATGGTCGTTAACAAATGGCATGAAAATCAACATCGCAAAGTCCAACAAGTTTCATCGCAAAGGACACTTTAAAGCTCCTCAAGTACAATGACCAGAGCTCGGAAAATCCATAGCAAAATAAAATACTGTCGCAATCAAACTAGTGTTAGAAACATTTTTTTATCGATATCGAATAAGTTTTGTCTAAAACAAACATACCGATATGTTTAGGTAGATTATTTAATAATCATTCACGCCAAACGCAAAAGAAGTGGTAAGTTAAGGGTTTGTTTTATATGTGTTATTCCATCTAAAACGCAACTTAACTTATATTATACATTATACCAATTACAATGAGTTTTATCTCCCTTGACGTCGAGTGAAGTCGAACGTTCATTTAGTATACATAAATGGCTTTATAATAAACGAAAAAGTCTTCTCCCAGAGAATGTTGAAAAATTAATGATTATCTACTCCCATCACTATAACAAACCCATTAAGATGTCATGTGCTGCTTCGTGTACTGACGTGATTTCGAGGAAGAAATTGCACCTGTATCTGTATAATTATACAAACATATGTGATTTTTTTTTCATTTGGTGGGCCGTTCTTTTTTCATATTACACAACTATCGATATCGATAAAAAAATGTTTTTAACACTAGTTTGATTACGAAAGTCTTTTATTTTGCTATGGATTTTCCGGGCTCTGACAATGACACAGTTATAGTAGCCGAAAAACTTAATCAAGGGAACTTAAGCAAAATGGATAAAGCTGCCAAAAACATGAACGATTTCCGCAGAAAGTGGAATGCTGCAACCAGGAAAGTTAAAAAAAAAATAACACATACACGAACAACTTTTCCTAGGGAGACATTTAGAACACGAAAAAAAAGTCTGCCATTACCTATAAGAAACTTTGTTCGTAATGGCGGGTACAACCATTTAAAATGGAAGGAAATAAAAAAATACAGTGTAAATCGATACCTCTAGATTCAAAGAGCGTATCCACCATTGATTTGTGCGGTGTTTACGCTCTTTGAGTCTAAAGGAGCCGATATTGCTTCGACTTTTTAATTAAAAAAAAATCGGTACACTCCTTAGGTATTAATTTTAATCCAGAAGGACGCTGATAAAATAAGGTCCACCACGCTCCTGTCCGTCCCCCGCGATTCTCTTAAATGGGCCATGAATAACAGACCCTGTGTATATTGGTGTCTTTTCTGTCCCGAAGCTTAGAATATTACTTTTACATCCATTCTGTGCAAAATTATCGCTATACCTATACACATAAAGGGGATGGGCATGATCAACAGACCTACACTCCCAATTACCCGACAGTACAAACACCTAGTACCTAACCAAATACAGTTTAACGACGTGTACCATTGATTTGTTCGAGTCCTTGACTGTGTCTACAATGTCGTTAAAATATTCAGTCTGAAAAAATCCAACCTCATTACCATTCCAGTATTATTTAACGAGAATCAAATATCGACTCGTTAAGTGAGCACAATCTAGGTTTTAGCATAAATCGTCGGAATTTTGCTTTCATTTGTGTTTAATTTTGGGGCTTCCAACCGCAGGAAAGATAAATTAGTCATTGTTCTTGAATTAGGCACGCCCAGGGCAGACGGCTAGGTGTTCCTGCTTACTAGTAGTACGTGAGTGAACCAGCATTTTGCGAATATAATCGAGTCTTCTCAAATTTTGAAGCACAAAATCGCTCAGAGAAAATTTAAGCTCTTGCGATAATATACTTTTGCGTAAAACACGCTTATCTGTAACAATTTTTCCCAGAATTATAAGTGTGATATTTTCTATTCCAGGTTCACCTTACATTTGTTTCGGTCAATATGTATTTTAGTAACGTCTGAAGAGTTTCGAGGGCATAGAAACCAAAACTACTTCGTCTTGAAAAGATATAAATTATTGGAATAAAACGTGGAGGGTTGTAAAAAATGTTAATTTCCAAAAGGGTTCTCGATTGGACGTTTTTTGAAGTTTTTTGTAAGGTGTATTTTTGCAAATACTAGTTATTTAATCAATAACCCATACATAACTAAGACTCGGCGTTTCAACAAAACATTCGTCGCGACTTGCAAGTTTGGTACTACGAGCTTTATCTCGCAACGTCCATAACTCAAAATTCTTAACGTCTGTCTTGCCCCTTTAAATTATACATTTATGCGTGAAACCAAGACGTGCGTAGGCTATTACATATCGTTCACGGTTTATTTTTTTACGACATCACGTTTTGTCAGCAGTGTAGTCTCAGAATACGCGACGCAATAGGATGAATGGGATGGCCGCACGGCGCACAATAAAGACTTCACCGTGAATCTGTATCAGTGCAGAACGGTCCACTTTTATGGCTTGTACGTGACGACATACATTGAGTATCAGTCGTCTGAAACTACTACTAGACTATGTATATGACTGTGAGACTTAACAAAATTATTATTCGATTAACTTAACAATCGATAGCAAAAGTATGAACCACAGCAAGTCAAGTAAGAAGTTGAAAATCTTCTAGATTATACGACAAAATGTATTGGTCCGTCGAGCAGGTTGTAAAAACTAATTTAAGATAACGAAGCCCAAGGCGAGTCATATGATTACGAATAGTTAATTCGTGTCTAGGGGCTGCGTTTGACACTGGCACGCATATCGTGAATACAATATCTGGAAATTTTGGCATGATGTCAAAACTGACGCATAACCATAAACACACTTACGGCATAATTTGGAATGATAAGACTATATTTAAATTCAATTTAAGTTTATAACGCACTTCTTACGAACACGCCCACATATGTATGCATCAGCCCTATAAATACAATTACTATAAGTTCTATATTACTTTCTATTTCTTTTCCAGTACGGTCCAGTGAACCCGCTCTTCCTCCCCGTGACCGCGCCGAAGGGGCCTGGCTTTACGGCGGTCATACTTACGTACGACCGCGTGGACAGCCTATTCACACTAGTTCGTAAACTCGTGCGCACCCCAAGTCTGGCTAAAATCCTCGTCGTGTGGAACAACCAGAGGAAAGCACCACCGCCATGTGAGTTTTTAATTCTATATTGTTATTAAAATTTTAGATTTCCTTCTTTGTAATTGTGCTGACGAATCACGGCGTATACATAAATAGTCCGACCAATGTCCATACTGAATCACTGGAAAAACTGCCATATTTTATCTACACCATATACTAATATTTTTCATCTCGGTCACGGAACCCAAAGGTTGCGTAATAACAGAACTATACTCAGATTCTGTGTACAATTTACTAAGTGAATTAACTATAAAATACATTTTTTTTCGTGGCAAATCTAAGCGCATACTAAATATTCTAGTTCATACACTAGCTATGTTGTTTATTTGTATTTGTACGTTATTGTTTGTTTTGTTAATTACGTACCTACCTAAAAACGTGGGCTTTGACAAGCATGAATCGATTATTCATCAAACGTAATAATCGATTATTACCCGTAGTTAAAAAAATATGCACCAAACAACGTAACAGGGAAACGCTACAATTTCCTCGTGGCTATTTAGTTAGCAAAAAGAGTTCGACTATAAACAACATTCAATGTTTAACAACGCGCGACATTGTGAAAACCGAGATTTTTCAATTGTGTTGCAAAGAACTATCTACTATTTGAATTTACTTACATTTTAATACATATTCATTTGTTGTCTGTTCCGGGTAATCTGCAACACGTTATTCGATCGTAATGTGAATAAAATAAATAAATATATATATATATATATTCGAGAAGGTTGAAAATGAAAAATATAACATTCTAATGGGAGGTGAAAAATATTGCGGCTATTATAATTACGTCAAAGAACATTCAATCTTAACCATTCAATCAGAGAAATAATAAATTCGTTATAATTAAGACCCAGTTTGCCACGCTATACCGTTGAAACTTGAGCGTTCAGAAAGTGTAGAACTTCAGTTTTGGACTCGATACATTATACGTATTACAATAGATCCAAATTAACTTCGATACTGTTTATACAGCTTCAATAAAACAGATGTTAGCGTATCACAAAATAATTATAGCGAGCGCGCATCTCATTGAATGATGCCCTCAAAACAGTGCTGCTTTTAACTACACAGTTCATATTTCAAGTAAAATTGAGGACGTGATAGGAACTCTGTAAAGTAATCGGCTCATTATAAAAGATATTCTAAAGTGAATTTTTCGTTGTTTGTATAAGGTTTAGTTTGCTAGGGAGAAAAGCGTTGATTAATATGTTATTCGGCATCAATTTGCTACGCACTTGTCGGGCTGAGAGTGAATCTTAGACGAAACTGGCAGTTTAGATTCATTTTAATTGTAGTTAATTGGTTAAAGAGGTTTGAACAATTGTGGGAGCGAAGTGAATGACATCTCGGAAATTGTATAGTAATAGTGTGGAAAATAATTATGTCTAGGGCGTGACATAATAATTGACTTGTTTACTGTTTAACTGCATGTGGCATAAATCTATAAATGATCCAACGTATGGCGAGCGTAAACATACAATTCTCCCACGTAGATAATGTTAAACGACGAACTTGAATGGAGATCATTTTGATAGTGTTATTGGTAGAGAAGTTGAATGTAAGGTACCAAAAATAAAGTGGATCTATTTATTTATAATATGGATTAGCATTTAAAACCACTTTCTTTTTCTCACTCTTTTAAGGATTTAAATTGGTTTAATCAAAAGTTTGTTTGGATGAGATATACGAAATATAAAGATATAACGGTGGCACGGTCAAATTGTTAACTTTCATTTGGCTTTCGCTAGTTTTAAAATAATCAAATGCGTATAAATAACTGTAATGTGATAGTGTAAATGTATGACGTAAATATGATAGGTGTAAATGTATGACTATGTGTCAATTTATATCGACTTCAGAACACAACCCTATTATTTGAATTCGCATCCGTGTATATAAAAAAGTAATTAAACAATATCATGAATAAAATCAGTTAAATCTGACCACAATGGATAAAAGCGCGGTCGCTGTTAATTAGTACAGTTGGCACATTTACATACGAACAATAATCGAATTGATGGCAGGATGTTTGGTGGGTAAATTCGAACAACGGTTTTAACTTTTAACTCCTGCCACTACCTTGTGTAGAAGCAAGTCGGGTTGTACTAAACTATTCGGTATTTTAATATCGTATGGTTTGTAGGTATAGATATGTATATCGTCGCCTGGTACTCATAGTGCAAGCCTTGCTTAGTTTGGGACTAGATCGGTTTGTGCAAGATTGTCCCTGTTATTTATATTTTATATATTTTTGTAAGGAACAGTTAAACGTAAGACGCTTATCGTTCGAGTACAATTCATTATAATGAACATCGTCATATCTACGATTTTTTTATTATTATTCGCAAATATTTTTATGTAATTGTAGGTCCCGCTGATCTACGATTAATTTTAATAATTTGTCAATGAATCAAAATGTCAGCCGTGCAATTCAATCGACATAAAAGGTTGTTTAAAAATCTCATCATAAGATGACATATATGTATGTCAATCATTAAATTAAACTAAATGATATTCGTTCTACATATTAACTAAAGACAATTATTATTCATCGTTCATTTAACTTTTAATATCCAAAATAGATATGTTTTTAATTATTAAATATCTTATTTATACCATTATAAAGTTGTAAAAATGAAATGCCCGTACATAGAAGATATATTTTTTTAAAGTTATAAGTAATCGAAAAATATTTTTTGTTTGTAAGTTTGTATGTTTCTGTCTGCGGTTTCGTCACGTCAAAACGGTTGAATTGATCTCAACCATTTATGGTAGACGGGTAGCAGATGGTTATAGGATACTTTTTACCTGACTACGATAAAACTACTACGACTAAGAAAAAAAAAGGGTAATGTTTCTTTTTCCTCCGCTGACGAAGTTAAGTCCCTTCGAGTAAATTCATATAAGGCGTAAAAGCTGTTTAAACTAACGTTACATACTTTTCAGGGCTACCTGACAAAAGAATTTCTAAACAGCCTCATTATCCCGACGAGGCGGCTCATTGACTCAAGGAGGTCTTGTAGTCTGCCCAGCTCTTAGGCTAGAAAAAAATTTAATGGGCTAGTCTTTCTGCCCAGCCGAGCTAGCGCAACTTACTGCGACTTCGCTGATCGCGCAATGTCACCCATCTTTCTCGCACTGTATTGAAAGGAAAGAAAAGGCAATTATTTATTTATTTATTTAAACTTTATTGCACAATACAAGAAAGTACAAATGGCGGACTTAATGCCATAAAGGCATTCTCTACCAGTCAAGCATAAGGCCGAACAGAGAAATTAGTGGTGCGGGATATCTGTATCAAACTTGTACACATTAATTACAAGGAAAGATACAGAAAATCTTTGTCGCGCGTCGCAGGCATAAAACATTTTATGTAACTTTAAACTATCAACTAGTCATTAAAAATCAAAGCAAAAACGAGTCCCGCCTCCCGCACGTCACCAATGGGGGGGTAGAGAGGGTACCACACGATCGAAAGTGTGAGCGATCACTAATAACCGGTCGTAATTTCTTAAAAAAGTTATATTAAGAGGAATGCCATTATAAACGAAGTCATATCAGACTTTGTAATAAATGTCATATTAATAGATTGGTCAATGGTCAATACCTACAGGCGGAGCCTTAATAAACGGATTCTATTGTAAATTAAAAGCGGTCCATCCGTTCCAAAGCTACGATATCTAAGACATACAGATACACAATACACAAGTCAAACTTATAATACCCCTCTTTTTTCGTAGATGACAGTTATTATTCCAGTTCAATTTTCAGACTTGATATAACTAATCGGGAATATGACTATTCCTAGTACGAAAGGCACAATTGTATGGTATTATACATTTGTTCTTCAACGTTTACGTCTAATAGGTATTCAATAGGGATGATGTCGAAGCCTACTGTATTCAGATGATTAAAAAAATACTAATGCATCATGAAATAAAGGAAAAAATCTAAGTTGCTTGTTTAGGTTTTGTATTTTAAAAATACAAATCTTTAAAGTCACGCAGAGGTTTTTATTTTTTATCCTAAATCAAATTTAAAGTTTGTTTCAGAATCATTATTATAATAATATTTAAAAATAAGTATACATGAATGTTTTCTACGTATTTTCAGAAATAACATTTAACTGCAAGTGTGACATCATTTATGTTGACTACAGGAAAGTACCCAATTCGCAACCGAAATCATAATGCTGTTTCTTTCACACCTGCTAAAAAGGCGCAAGTGTGAATGAGTCTCGGTCGCCAGTTAGTACCTCGGGGCTAGTGCTTTGTGGAAAACGGAACGATCTTATATTTACTTTTTTAAATTTAATTTCCAGCTTCCGAGTGGCCAGTGATCAACAAGCCTCTGAAAGTGATCAGGACGAAAGAGAACAAGCTGTCGAATCGCTTCTACCCGTACGACGAGATTGAGACTGAGTGTCAGCTGACGATTGATGATGACATTATCATGCTGACCCCCGACGAACTGGAGTTTGGGTAAGAGGCACATTATTAACATTCTATCAAATAAATGATATCTTAAGAAACTCAATATAGATAAGCAAACGAAAAGAAATCTAAATATTAAATATATATATACACTAGAAGGTGCCCGCAACTTCGGTCGCAGAGGAGAAAAAGTCATAACCCCTCTTTTTATCTTTAGCATAGTCGGGTAATAATTATCCTATAACCACCTGGAGCTACCCGTGTACCAAAAATAGTTGAAATCCGTTTTGCTGATATAGCGTGATGAAGCCACAACGACACGTACAAACATCAAATTTTTACAATAGTATAGATATATATACAAGATGTATGACATAACGATTGCCAAATGTGGGTGGATAGGTAGGGACACTTGCAACACATTTAGGGCTTATTAAATGTGGCAGCACAAAAGTATTTGTAATTTTATAATCTATTATGTATATGTATTCTATGGATACATTTAGATAATAAATTAAACAAAATACAAGACGACAAAGTGTGGCAGACGGAAAATAAAAATCGTCAACCTTAACTTTATGGCACCATAAAAAAAAACTCCTTAGATCTTCCAATATCATGAATAGTTCTCCAGTTTCGGCCTATTCTAAACCATATATATATAGAAATAACTTGCACATGTATAGAAGTACTTTAAATATTCCGGCAAAATATGGTTTTTGTCGAAAATGGTGATTTACACCACCTCGTCCTGAGGACATACACAAGATGGAGTCGCATCTCCTTGTGGGGGTGCGATCTAATAGCCTGAGAGTTATGTCTTTATACGTAAGTGTTGGATCTCCCCATAGACAAAACCAAGGAACTAGATCGACAACATCATCTGCCTGTATTAATTTACGTTTGTCCTATGAATTTTTGCAAGGCTGCTTTAACTTATAGACTACTAGCTTCTGCCCGCGACTTCGTCCGCCTTAAATTCGTTTATCGCGGATAAGGGTATTTTTCCGGGATAAAAAGTAGCCTATTTCCTTCCCAAGGACTCAAACTATCTCGATATCAAACTTCATCCAAATCGGTTCAGCGGTTTAAGCGTGAAGAGGTAACAGACAGACAGACACACTTTCGCGTTTATAATATTACTATGGATTGAATTCGTTCGTCGCAGATCTGAAAAATCTGATAAAAGTGCAGCTTGAATGCACGGTTATAATGCAGTCTTATCGCAGTTGGCATCACAACTGCGTTGAATATCCCCCCTCCGCCTATTGGGTTTTTGCGACTTCGTCCGCCTTAAATTCGTTTATCGCGGATAAGGGTATTTTTCCGGGATAAAAAGTACCCTATGTCCTTCCCCGGGACTCAAACTATCTCCATACCAAATTTCATCCAAATCGGTTCAGCGGTTTAAGCGTGAAGAGGTAACAGACAGACAGACAGACAGACACACTTTCGCATTTATAATATTAGTATGGATTAGTATCTTCATCTCACACACTCATACACAGAGAAGAATATGAGAAGAAAAGTGTTTGTGAAGCTGGTGGCGGCAACCCTTCTCTATCTAACACAAAATATGTTGACAAGGCTATCCAAGTTAAAAGTAAAACTCATTATAGGAGCACAGATGTCAATATTGACATAACTGCAAAAACAAAAAATATAGCTGTGTCTCCATTAGCTATATAATCTAAAACAATATCAACATCTCCTCTGAAAATCGCTTCAAGATCTGGTTTTAAAAGAAGGTTATTTCATGACAACTCTGCTGATATTGTATCAGTCTCTTCTGCTCAACCTTCAGTGTCATCATCCTCTTTTGAACCTGAAATAAGTTCTCCTAGATCAAGCTTAGTTGAAGATTTAGACAATGAAACTCAATTTAAAAATCAAATGCGCTGTTGCATGTTAACAGCTATCGAAAAGGAGCCTAAAATGATGATAGGTTTACCAAAAACATCATAGTATTTAATAAAATTACTTAGTGACACCATTCCACTTCCCTCTATAGATATTTTAATTACATTAAAAAAAATAAAACTCAATGAATCCTTCAGTATATTAGCTTTGTAATTTGGATATACTCAAAGTACAATCAGTAGATTTTTTTCTAAAAGCATAGTTTTACTAGCAGAGAAAATGAAACAGTTAATAATATGGCCAACGCCTGCAGATATTTAAAAAAAATTGCCTATTTCATTCAGAGCCAGATATTCTAACGTGGTTTCTGTAATCGATTGCCTCGAAATACAGATTGAAAACCAACAAATGCAGTCCACCAGTCACTGACCTGGTCCCAATATAAAAAATGCAACACTTTAAAATATTTAATTTCATGTACACCTGATGGCTTGGTGAATTTTATCTCGGTTGGATATGGTGGCCGAGCATCAGACGTAGCAATAGTCGAAGACTGTGGTTTTCTCGGGTGTTTAACACCTAAAACGGCTGTTATGGCAGATAGAGGTTTTAAAGATATATCTCATTCGTTGACAAAAAAGGATTGCCTCCTTCTAAGACCTCCTTCGGTATTTAAGTCTGCCCCCAGTACAAAAAAAGAAGTAAAACAGTCTAAACAAATAGCAGCTTAGCACGCAAAATTGATTACTGTTTCTCGCCCTCATTAATTCAACCAAATATTTCTGTACACGTGATTATATTATATCACTTCAAAGGCGTTGGACCATGTCGATACTGAACGACGTTATTTATTACGGTTGACTGTACTAAAACATAGTTCATTTACTTTCTCGCGTGATTCTGCCCATTATCAATTATTTTTCGATATTAATTTGATGGTATGTATTTAAGCCTCATCAGTACGATATTGACTTATTTGTCAATAATTTCATTGCAAAACTATCTCCGTTTGGAGTGAGATTAAAATTATGATTCTGTGTATAATGTGCGTCGCATGCGAAAGTCGATGTGGTATAATTGGTTTATCTAATGATATCATGTGATGCGAATGCAGTACTCGGGGTTATTCGACCGTGTATGTGTGGTAGGATGGACGCACACTGGCAGTATGTACTGAATGATTGGCAGCTACAGCTCAATATGATTGTTTTATCGCTTTTTTAAATAAAATATCAAAATACCGTAAAAATCATTTCAATTTTCATTTCAAAAAGCAAAATTTAAAGTGGCCATGAAATACACATGATTTAGGCATTTTAAACTACTAATTAGACAGCGATTTGACAGAGAGGTCTTACTGTCCCGTCATAGTACACTACGGCTATATAAACTCGATATTCAATTATGTTTTGCTAGAAAGAGACGGAATAAAATGTTTGATGGCTTATATCTTGGTTATTTTTCTAGTTATTCGAAAAAATATTTTTCTCCACTGTTTATTTTTCTGTACATGAATGAGATTTTAATAAAGCAAAAATAAAAATTCATGCATATTTCCTATTACTAGTATACAACGATTATTAGTTGAAAATTAGTTTTAGTTATCAGTGAAACTACAAAAAAATACCGACACACCTAGAACTATTCGCTCTGTGAGCTGTAGACCTCGCAACCTATTTAAAAATCAATCTAAAAACTAAACATTTTCAAAAAATTATATGACAAAAAAATATAATAGAAAACAGCACCTCTAAAATAACTGTGATACGCGACTTTTTGTCGCATGAGAAAGATTGTATCTTTCCTGTCAATACAATGCGAGAAAGACGGGTGATGTCGTCGTTAGTAGTAGTCGCGCAGAGTTATGCTAGACCGGCTGCTAACAAATTTTTTACGAGAATCGCTCGGAAAATGCGAGTTGTAGAGGAGAACAGCCAACCGAACATCCGGATATAACAAATTTTTTTCGAACAAGCTGAAACAGAGACCACAGGGTATCTGAATGAACGAAATGCTAGTGTACGCTGCCTTTAATAACAATCAATCGAGGAATCACATTACATTGAGAGAGTGTGAGAGATAAGTGCATTTTGATACAAAATCTTATGAATATTTACTATTACAACGACTCCCAGGCAAGGTTTTCTGCTCCGCTCCGCTTGGAGATGGACCCTTATCCCACTTATAACTTTTGTTTTTGTTTATAGTAAAGATAATGTGGATATGATTGCCTATTTCATAATCGTTGTAATTAAAATTGATGTTCATGACTACCACACTAGTCCTGTACATTTCCGGATTTTGTATCAGTACATCTCCGGATAATAATAATAATAAACAGGAGGCAAGTTATCGTCTACCAGTGCCTTTAGTCATGGGACACTTTTTCCTAGTAGACGCCCGATTGTCTCCAGCAATAGCCCAGTATTTAGTCCATCACTTCAATCCAATAATCCAACATATTTAGATCACATTAATGTCCAATACTTCTTGCATCTAGCTGGTGCTGTCTCTGGTGCTGGCGCGCGTCCCATGATACGGGCAGGAACAGTGCCCGCACGGTGTACCCCTTTTACATTTGATTAAATTGTCGAAAGGGACTCTACGCGTACGTTGGCTTCGGCTCCGCGAACGCCTCCCAAAGGTCCGGGACACCATTGTCCCGTGAGCGGGTGCGACATACCTACATCTATACGATTATAAAGTTGTAAAAAAATATATATTGTTACGGACTATATGGAGGTCACTTAAACGAAAAATATTTTTTTTTAGATTTTTTGTATGTGTCGTTTTTCGATTTCCCTAAATCGAAAACCATTTGGAGAAAAACGCCTCTAGAACACAAAACATATTTTTGTAGATTTTATTTTACAATATTTTTGCCACAAAATAACAAAATAGCTAAAACGGAAACTGACGTCACACAGTTGATCCAATATTGCTACTATAAAAATAGTCTTCTTCCGGTTATCCGTTGGACATCTTTCGACGCATGACACTATTGACAGTAATTCCACTCGAATATAGTCTTGTACTTTTCGTATGTTTCCTGCCTTTGATTTCCAGCTTTTCAACGACTCGGCATTGCCACGGGACCGACGGACACCTGCTCTCTCTAATGACGACTGGCAACCCGTTGGGCAATTTCTTTAAAAACGACTCCACTTCTCAACTTTGATTTGACTTATATACTGCTCGGTTCCTTTAATTTTCTACGACTCGGCTATTAAGACCGCACATGCGAACCGCGGAGGGATTTGTACAAGCTGACAACACTAATAATTTGCCTCGAGTGCAGACTATATATAATGATGATGGAGTTTATGCAAAGCTCGGATAAGTATAATTTTGCCAGCATCAGAGGTGCCAGAACTTCACTGTCTTCGCGGACGTTTTATATTGCAAATGCTATGGGCTACGTAGATATAAAGCGTCCTAATGATATATTTTCTGTTAAATGCCGCATAACGCCGGAGCACATGGTGCCCATCAAAATGTACCAAGTACCTATCTGCACAAATAGATATAAGAGAATAGGCGATATACGAGTGTTGTTCATACAAATTTTCTTAAAACAATATCTTATGCGTGGCATTTTCTACATAATTATTGAATTAATCACACTACTGCGTATCGTTTTCAAGTTTTGACTTTTATCTTGACGCCGCGACAACTGCCGTCACTGTTAAACTGTTTGAGTGCACTAAAATGACAAAGTTCGCATTACATTTTGTTGTCATTTCTAACGTATTTTTAAGTGTGTGAAACAGAGCTGTGACGTCATTTAGCTGATAATAAGACTTGTTACATACTCCCTTTTTAATGAAACTAATAATATTAATGGATTTTTGCATTAAAAAATAAGATTTCCACAAATATAAAAAATACGTGTATCTTAAAATTTTGCGTTCTTTCGAGTTGGACAATAAAAAGTATCATTCAAAAATATGAAATATTGTCAATTTTTGGTACACGGGTAGCTGGGTATCTCCAGATGGTTATAGGATACTTTTTAGCCGACTACGCTGAACAGAAAACGACGGGTTATGACTTTTTCTCCTCCGCGTCGAAGTAGCGGGCATCTTCTAGTATATAATAATAATCCACCCACGTAATGAATAATAAGTTATTACGTGGGTGTATCAACTTTTTTGTTGTTGTGTTATTCTGTCCAGTAACTCAGGAGACAATAGTGACAGAGTAACTTAGAAAAAGTCAAATAATGTAGGCTATTAAATATTTTTGTTATATAATTTAAAGTTGTGGTTTTAAAGAGTAACTCAGGTGATTTAACCATTGGTAACTAGATGCAGAGAAAAATGATTACCCACCTGTACCTATCCGTATCGTACGCATATGTTATTATCCACTCCAAGGGTAAAATATCCGATGATGACCACGATCCTCAGTGATGAGGGAACGACAAGAGATGATGATGTTATTATTTATTATTTTTGTTTGACCACACAGTTTCGACGTTTGGCGTGAGTTTCCGGATCGCATCGTAGGGTTCCCGTCTCGTCTCCACGTGTGGGACAACGCGACGCACTCCTGGCGGTACCATAGCGAGTGGACCAACCAGATCTCCATGGTGAGTTCTTACTACACTGCAGAGGTGTGGCGTCAGGAAAATAACAAGGGAAGATGAAGCGTATTTACTCTTAGAAAAAGGTGGTTAATAAAAGCCTTTCCAACCACTTTGCAACCCGGTGAGAATCGGCTTATATGGACGCTACGCCACTGCTACTGCTACACTGTATTTCTCTGTAGTGGGTGCTCCAATATATAGCTACGATATGGAAGGCCGAGGCGAAAGTGATGGCCTGGAAGTATTTCTTAACAATCGTTCAGAGTTGGCTCGGAATCGGGACGCTTAGAATTCAAGGTAGGCTTTTGTACAGCAGTGGGACACTTAAGCTCTCTATAAACAAAAAAATATCAGGACCTGTGATAGTGATAAGTTTTTCTCATGAACCGACTCCCAAAAAAGCTATGCTTTTGTTTAAATTGGCGTTTTCCGATGGTACAAGTTAAAAATGTTATATCCTGCGAAGTTCTATCTTACAATATATACATGAAATACTTACCATTCCAGGTACTGACAGGCGCAGCTTTCCACCACAAGATCTGGTCGTGGTACTACACGCACCGCATGCCTGCCGCGGTGCGCACCTGGGTCGATGACAACTTCAACTGCGAGGATATCGCTATGAACTTCCTCGTCGCCAATGTCACGGGCAAGCCTCCCATCAAGGTGAGGATACCTATTAGACTTGGACTATGTGATACACTACAAGATCTGCTCCCCCTATTGCCTAACGCGTTTTACGCTCGGAATCAGAATTAAGTGTCATGATTTTGTATGGGCTATGACAGTTGATTCGGATACCAAGTGTCAAAATTTCGTTAGGCAATAACCCCCCTGGTCCGTGGTGCATACAACAAGTAATACATACCGGATGCCTCCCATTAAGGTGAGGATACTTACTATACTTGGACTATGTGATACACTACAAGGTCTGGTCCGCGGTATTATACGTACCGCATGCCTGCCGCGGTGCGCTCCTGAGTCGATGACAACTTCAACTGCGTAGACATCGCCAATAACTTCCTCGTCGCCAACGTCACTGGCAAGCCTCCCATCAAGGTGAGGATACCTAAGTACTATCGTGGTCCTATGTGATACACTACAAGATCTGGTCCGTAATATACCGGATGCCTGCCGCGGTTCGTTCCTGGGTCGATGACAACTTCAACTGCGAAGACATCGCTATGAACTTCCTCGTCGCCAACGTCACGGGTATGCCTCCGATCAAGGTGAGGATACCTACTATAATTTGTACTATGTGATACACTACAAGATCTGGTCCGTGGTAGTATACATACCGGATGCCTGCCACGGTTCGTTCCTGGGTCGATGACATCTTCAACTGTGAAGATATCGCCATGAACTTCCTCGTCGCTAACGTCACGGGCATGCCTCCCATCAAGCGGAGAATACTTACTATACTTGACCTATGTGATACACTACAAGATCTGGTCCATGGTACTATACATACCGAATGCCTGCCACGGTTCGTTCCTGGATCGATGACAACTTCAACAGCGTAGATATCGCCATGAACTCGCTAAGGGGACTACAAGTCGTGGGTAGTTGAAGGTATGTTCCTGGGTCGACGACAAGCTCAACTGCGAATGTGCCATCACGAAATCCTAAATAGAAAGGTCATTGGGCGTTTTTGACCCACTTCCCGAACTTTCGTGTACAGAGACCAAACTAGTTTTAAAATAGAGAATTTAATCTCACTTTTCTAAGTATGTATTTTTTTTTATTTATCAACCGGCAGAAAAAAGTTATTCAACAGTATGTGTACGATGTAGTCATACTATCAGCATTGTGAAAAGGTGTGTTTCATGCTCAATTCTCTGAAAAAGTCAAAAGTCAAATAGAATTTTTTATTTTTGTTTTTCTTTATATTAAACAATATAACATCAGCAACGCAATATAACAGCAGCTATTCAAAGTATTTTTGAAATAATTCCAATAGTTCTGATTTAATTCTTTGCAAAAAAGCTATAATAATATTTTCTTCTGTTTCCGCGATTATTACTCATTGAAATAAAACAATTTAACGGATTATATCGCGTATATTATCTCATTTTAGTTCCCGACGTTTCGGAAGCTTTCCATGGTCACGGGTGTGTAGTCGGGATCTAAAATGAGATAATATACGCGATATAATCCGTTAAATTGTTTTATTTCAATGAAATGCTATAATGATAAGAAATGTTTTTTAATTTTTTTCTCAACTCTCCCATGGTTTACAAGAATGCGACTCACACCACTGAGTAGCAGATACATTTACCTACATACCTAGCCCTATTTCGTTTGTGTACGCCGTGGGTCATATGTCCGAACAAACTGCCCAATGACCTTTACTCTGTCTACAATTCTGTCGGTTGAATATACCTATAGTAAACTATGTGACTCAGGTCATTCTGCCAATGGCGTCGTACCACAGATACAAAAGATTACCTTCATCGACAGAATGACACGTGACCCGTGGTTTTTTGTTTACCTTCTTTTAAAAACCTTAAGTAAAAGACTATAGATTAATACTATGCTTTTAGAATTAAGGTGAAATCCTGTGAGTTATTGCAGGATAGGTTTAGTCGATCACGTGCAAAAAAGCATAACGCCTCTTAACCCTCGCATGCTTAGACGCGTATCCGTGCCAGTCCATGAACTGCGTAAGCACGGATACGTTCCAAATCGACTACACTGAAAGCCTCAAATCCTGAAACGGCTCCTCCATACGAGGGGTTAAAAGATCTACGATTCTAGGTATAGATTGACTTATAACTCTTATAAATATGTAGTTATTATATGTATTTTTATATAAATTTCCAGGTAACCCCCCGCAAGAAGTTCAAGTGCCCCGAATGTACCAACACCGAGATGCTGTCCGCTGACGCCCGCCACATGACCCAGCGCTCCGCCTGCATCCACCGCTTCACCGAGATATACGGCCATATGGCGCTCAAGTCGGTAGAATTCAGGGCGGACCCGCTTCAGTATAAGGAGAACTCTGGGATCCCGCATATGTACCCCGATATTGGCGTGTTGTAAGGTGAGGTTGGAAGTAGAGATCTAAAACAGGGATTCGCTAGGGGACTAATGTCCTATGTTACGCGTTGGAGATATGTCAGAAGCTCAGAAGACTTCGATTGACACAGATACCGTTACCGGTATTACTTCAACATGAAATATATTACCAAATTCTCGATTTCTTTAAAATGTAACATGGTGTTTACGAACTTTGAATTTAGCTCATTAAAATACAAAGATGTTAAATAATAAGCGAGATACCGAAATTGAATACCGGGTATTTTGTATGGAAATAATACCGGTATTCGTTCATAGATCGAGATTTCTGGCTGATATGGAGTGATGAACATCGGCAGCGACGTTCGGTGAAGTCCAGCGACTTTGTGTGACGTAGCTGGCGGTACGAGTGGGCATTTGTGCCGTAGTGAATCGCTAGCTTTACAGTAAAGCAATATCTTCAGAGCCGTAATGTTACAGTGTGATAGCCAAGAAGTTTATATATACTTGAGATTGCCACACCCACCACAAGTAACAAACAGTACGGATTAGCATTTTGTCAGTGTTAGAAAGCGGTGGAAGAAGTATTTAAACTGTTTTAGCTAATATACGCTCCTTTCAATCGTGACTCAAGGTACATAAAGATGAATGAACTTGCATCGAATTCTCAAATCGACTATATTATAAGCTTCTTGGATATTGCTATCACCATTGTGATATTTCTAACATTACTTACATATCTCTACTTGTAGGTTGTCCTCTTAGTTCTAATGTGTATATACGAGTGATTTATTGCTATATCTATACACCGGAAGTGTACATCAATAAAAATATAAATCTGTTTAGTTATATGGACAAGGTTAGGCTAAATTACTATGAGATAAAGTGCTTGTATTTAAAACGACATTAGTAAAAAAAATCGCTCTAGTGAGTTTTTTATAATACAATTTAAATAAATTAGTGTCACAAGCTGTATTATACTTTCTTCCCAAGTCCTGTGTCCGTAGATAATCGAGATTGTACATGATATAAAACGGCTTATTATACATTTTCGGAACTAAGAGGATATATAATGTCGAGGATAAGAAATCAGATTGGTCATTTAGTACTGGACTGGTTTATAAAAATAGAGGATGGACAATAAACTGTTTGAAGGCTGTAAAAGATTAGAAATGGGAATACGTCCCCAGTACCCAGGGTATGTAGTTGTAACTGCCTCTTGATTTATAGATACTTATTTTGCTCAACACTAGGTCGCGTTAGCGTGTAGATTTCCAATACCGGTATTTTTATAATGGGATACCGGCATTGCTTATATAAATACCGGTATCGGAAACTAGTCAACATTCGGGCTTCATCGAAATGTCTTGAAGATTATTTTCGATGCATTTCGGTCGAACCAAGACTAGGGCTCCCTGACGTATTTTATAACTACCTTCAAATATCATACTAACATCTTATCTTATATTGATTGTTTGCATAATCTATCTTTTCTTTACGTTTTAAATGAAGTTTATTCCGTCTAATGTAAGTTACAAGCAATGTAAAAACGATTGCACATTAACAATATCTAGTGTAGAGAAAAAATAACTTGACGCTTAATGTATAGTGAAGTTAAAAAAAACCTTGTTTCAAAGCGTATATTAATTAACCTTTTTCTGTGCCATCTTTTTTATTTATAAATTAAGCTTTCGGCCATAATTTTATTTTATATCTCAGCTCAAAGCAACTGCACTATATTCTAGTCTTTTAGGCAGCTGTCCCACCCAATTAATATTTTGGATATCTAGGTTGAGTTTAAAATTTTGCCTAACACTATACATTATCGTCATATTATTCGTAAGTGAAAATCAATTGACAATTGGTGCGAATAAAGTATCAATTGTGCAAGAATAATTATTAGTATATTTTTTTAGAACAAACCATTTGTGTTGTGTGTCGTTGTTTTGTCGTTTTTGGAGTCAATTTTAGACGTAGGATATTAATTATAATACTTATTGTTTACTATGAGCTTCTGTGTTTAGCGTTTAGAGTTTTCACCAAAGTGTTTCAAGTAATTGAAATCAACATTGACATCATCTATTGAGAAAAATTGAGATTAGGAATATTAAGTATTATTCTAATAAATCTAGCCTAGAAATTAAGTTTGTCATCTATAATATCCAAAAACTTTTTGATTTTGACTAGTAGGACAAAGAAGTGAAACAGAAACAAAAAAATGTTTTTTGGGGAAACAAGCCAATGTCAATTCCAATTACTATGATATATTAGGCGAGCGTCTTCAAGAGTTGATATGTTTGTTTTATGGGCATATCTTTTTTTTAAGTAACTTTAAATGCTACCCCAAATCATGAAGTCTCTTGGGGTTCAAAATCTATCCTCTCTTGAAAATAACGGTCTAATTGTAAACGAGTATTTGCTTCGAACGACCTTCTTGCCATACCTTATAGTTAATAATTTTGTACGACAATAAGTTGTAAGTTTATCCAACAACCCTATACTTACTTTGATGTCAATTCTCTCTTGAAAACGGATTGGCTGATCATTGGCAATGTGACAAATATTTTTTAGCTTTTGGGTTGTCAGATATATATTGTGACAATGCTTGCAATTAATTTGAAACTGCAAATTAATTTATGGACGGTGTGCACTTAAAATGAAATAGAACGTGATATCAGAGTATAACGGTATATATTATATATTCATCTAAAATAAACGTTCTTATGTTACTGAATAAGTAAAAAAAAACATTTTCGAACGTGAGGCACTCGTTTTGTGCTGATACCGTAAGTTGGCCGACTTACTTTAAAAGGGGTATTTATGGTAAATTAATGTATCAAAAGATGACGATAAATTAACATTTAGAACAATGATCAGCCAAATCAATAGAGTAACTGTAACATGCCGTCTGTCCTTAGGAGTGTAAAGAAGATATTCTAAAATGTTGAATGAAATTATAGAGTTAGAGTGAAACTTTAGTCCATCTTGACATATCGGTGCTTGCGTCGAGGTTCATTCCTATGTAGTTATATAAATGTATATTATAATTGACGCACGATGGATAGGTATATGAAAATAATGGAGGGCATAATTTTAAACATATATCTTTTGTATTTTATTACGATACGACGACTGAACTATGTTTTAAGCGAATGGAATTTCAGTCGATTTTATTGTGAAGTAACTCCAGTGTTTTTTTTCTGTTTTTGTAATATTATTGTGTTGGTAATAATCAATTTTAATGTAATTTAAAGTTTGAGCCACTCGTGTAAGTACATTTTATAATTTATTTGTATTATTTTAAATTTTTGATTTTATTAAATTATTTTTGATGCGTTTTTGAGACATTATTTGTCATAATTTGGTAGTTTTTTTAATCGTAGCCAAAGACCTTTTAGACTAGTCTCGACGTTTATTTCGCATTTACTTTATATTTGTATTGGTATCGGTAGACTAAAATACCGGTAAAAATAGCATTACGTAATATGTATAGCCACTCAATTTGGTCTTATTTGGCTCTTTTCTTCAGAGACTTGCCGTCCTCTTCTATCTATTTTTCCGTGTCAGCGGTAGGTACATTGCGAATAATTCCAGCATTATAAACATGGATATCCTGCGGAAATTTTCCCCACTACCTACCTAGATTATATTACGATGTGAATTTTACCGGTATTTTTTATTACCGGTATCTGTATTTGGTAGGATTGTCGGAGCAATGGAGTTACCAGGTATATCAAACGACAGACTGACGACTTCGTTACAGCTAGATTAAAGCTAGGTGTTAGATAGGTACAAAGCGTAGTGGCGTAGAAATGTGTACTTACGATCTTCGTCCGGTGTTCTAGGGCCTGCTTTCAAGAATGATGACAGTATACTTGTCTTGCTCTAATATATGCAATTAGAATGAGGTAACGTATACTGGCTTATTATTGATTGTTTTTGGCCACTTTTCAGATTCCGTCTATTTTAAACCGTTAAGTTTTATATGTACATGTTTATGTTTGTAATACCCCTTTTATTGTGTTTGCTCTTCGTCCTTGTTAGATTCGTCATATTAGTCTAATAATAATTTGATGAAAAATTAAGGGTGTGGTTGGTGTATTGACAATGCAATAGCTTTTTAAAAAAGGTATTTTTTTTAATAATTCAGTTTTTCTTTCTTCATTCATCACATAGAAATCAACGGTGTGAAATAAATGGAATCTGGTAAGTAAATATTGTGATATGATCAAGAAAATGTTACAGCTATTCGTGAATATCACAAGTTGCTTTAATCATGTTGTAGTACTATGGAATTAAATGATCGAAGTACAGTAGGAAAATAATCATAAGGAAAGATTTATAATGGATTTAAAACTTTTTTTATGGAATAATATTTACTTGAGTTTTTTTATAATTATTGTCGTCTAAACCCCTGAAAGCTTTCACACATGAAGTAATTGAATATTGTTTAAATATATTTAAGCTTGTTTTGTTTTATAGTTTATATCCTTTGATATTTTATAATGTAAGTTTCGCAATGCTTTTTGCGAAAATACGAAATGGTTTTAAACAATTACTATGTTCAAGCCCCTAACACATTTTGACACTGTCCAAAATGGAGTCTGATCATTCTTAAATTTTCTATACGTTAAATATATTTTATTTCAGTTAGTGATTGTGCTTAGCTGTATTATATGATGAATGGCTTATTGTTATTATAACGCAAAGCTCACCATTGAAATTTTGCCATGACTTGACAAATCTCCATACAATGACGCTATAAAATATACATGTTTGTAGGGTTTCTGTCCAATAGAAATGTATGTAAATGACATAATGGTGTAAATTCACGTCACGATACAGTTATTATGGTTGACCGAGATAGATCAGTGATCTATAAAGGGTTTTCAATAAAACTATACGTACACAGAAAATTGGAAACATGCTATTGGCTAACCAAACGCTGTCAAACTATTTTAACAGGTGATACGAACATATGTGTACAAGAATTGTCAGTATAGTCTAAATCATAATATATTTTTTACAGAGCTTTCTATTGTATTGCAGATGAGTCCCTGATTTTCAGGGGTTTAAACGGTTAAAATTAATTATAATCGTATACAATTTTGAGTTTTACAGTTCAGAAAATGATGAAAATAGTTGTAATATGTTTGTGCAGCTATATGTAATAATATTTTAGTCTTACCGGTAATTGTAAATTATTGTGTATTTGTTTACTGTGTATTGTTTTAATTTGTCCAGGCTGCATTTCAGTATGCTGTAGACGAATGCAATACGAAAACACTTTCAGCTTGCAAAACAAATAAAATCATTTGATGTTTATTCGTTTTATGTGGCACACAAAACATTAACTTCAAAGTGACGTTTACTTTACAAACAGAAGTACTCTTTAAATTGCAACTGCGAAGTAGTCGCTGTTTTGACACAGCATCACCTGTCTCTCACGGACTGTATGGAATCGAAAGGGATACACACAATTTGTCGTGTGACATAGTCGCATGTCACAGTTCTGCTATAAGGTAGGTTCTTGGGCAGCAAACCAAAAATATCTAGGAATGGCTCCTAATCTAATCACAAGAAATTAACAGTTTTCGCTAAACAAATGAGAGGTTTCAATTTTATTTGCTTAATAAGACAAGTAAGAATTAATCAACTTGAAATAATTACCACCGTCATTTGGCCATACAATATTATTTCACTGCGATATTAGAATCATAATTTGTGTTCTGACTGACCTAGTCATCGATTTCTGAAGCAAACTAAAGGTTTGATGTTGGAAATGTTCTAGGTCATATAAGAGTGTTCTGAAATATAATTTTCAAGACTATATTCTGAAAAATGGACTTTATTTATTATTCATAGTGATAGGGCATTTTACATGTCTTGTCAAATATGTTTTTAGATTCGTATATAGTGTCCGTTTCTCTCGTCGATACTAAACACGGAAAGACAGAAATAAATGAATGTTTTACTGTCGCGGCCCTCGGGCATGCAAAGTGATACAAGATTACGTGAAAAGTGCTTAGAACGCCTTTGTTTTGCGATTTGCGGTAAACTCTAGGGGTACAATTGATAACTCCTAGAATTAAGCGGTTGCGACACTTAATTCTACTGGTTACCAATTCTTAAAGTCAAAAAAAATATATTTATGAGAATGAATGCAGTGAGCAAATAAACCGGTGAATGATATGTAAGCAACTGATTGTGTGGACATTTTGTATGTTTGTTGTTGAATTAAGTATAATCTGTTAACATTTTTTTAATGTGGAAATTATAGGTTAAGTACTTAATAGGTATTTAATTTGTTTTTATGTACAACGTGTAAATACTATATATTGTAAATAAAAGAAGACATATCAATTTGTATACTTGGTTGTTTTACTCGAGATCCCCAAAAAATATGATAACAAAGGGATATATCCAAATTTAGAAGCTTTAAAGAAATATATAAGAAATAAACATTATGTTTTATACGAAACCGTCGTGATGTAGAGATGCCATCGAATAAATAATACTTAAAATTACTAATCTCTAACATCATTGACCTCCAATATAATCCTAGGAATTCAGTAAAGTTATGACTCGGTATTTAGAAGCTTATACATATATAATTTAGTGTTGTTTTAGATTAACACGCTGACTTCGTCATATTATAACCATGCATTAGTGCATTAAGAGTCCCCGTCAAGCTCGGCCGAATTTCGCCTTGCCATACATTTTAAAATTACGTATTGGATTGTAACGAAACTTTGCATATATACAATGACATGAGGTATATCTAGGTCTGTAATTAGTTTATATGGCTACAGTTTATAAAACAAACGAAATACAGCAAAAACAAGTTTTGTATGAGAAACTTAAATTCGCTGTATTTTTTTTACTATGGGATCTGAAGCTACATTTATAAAGTAATTACAGACCTGGATATACCTTAACTTATTCTAAGTACAAAGTTTCAGAGCAAACTAGCAACTCGTTTTAAAATCAGAGCGTAACTACGTTTGTATGGAGAACCGAGCTTGCCGGGGACTTAACAACTATGCCATTTTAAGAGTCAAGTAAAGTAATTAATACAGTTAGTGTAAACAGTATAATGAATTACTGTTGAATATCTTTTAAGTGAATTTCTAAAAAAGTTTGTACTTCAATTAAAGCATCCTTCAAATTTTTCTTAGTTTGCTACCAATATTATTATTTTTTTATATGGGATAATTTACTCTTAATTGAGTTTTTGTTGATACATTTTCGGATTTATGAAAAACTAGAAGATGCCCGTAACTTCATTCGCGGAGGAGAAAAAGTCATAACCCCTCGTGTTTTCTTCATCGCAGTCGGGTAAAAAGTATCCTATAACCATATGGAGATACCCAGCTACCCGTGTACCAAAAATTGTTAAAATGTTTAGCCGATTTTGCGTGATGACTGATGAAGCCACAAGGACACATACAAACATACAAAAAAAAATCGTTTTATCGATCTCCAAATAGTCCATAACAAACGATTTTTTGAAAATATCTTCAATGCACAGACATTTAATTTTTACAACTTTATAATAGTATAGATATACTCGATATAATGGTAATCATTAAAAATGGTAAGAAAATAGTAAAGTTAACGGCTTTTGTTACAGTTAAATGCCTTGTACAAACATGTGCAAACTTTTTTAAACTGCTCTAAAACGGTATGAGTTAAGATATAGTTAGATATTTGTTCTATGCTTTGTGTAACCTCTTTTGTCTCCAAGATAATACAAAAAAACACACACAGCTGGGAGCGCTCAGCATTAAAGGAGAAAAGCATCGATAAGTGAGTTTATCGATGTAGGTAACGTGCCCGTTGATGAAACTCGCGAGAGCATTAGATCCTGGCGGCGCAGGACCAGCTAAAGAGGCTTGGCACCAGCAGTGGACGTCTTTTTGCTGATGATGATGAAAATGAAAAAGATGATATATAGAGGTAGTCTGTTCATCAAATTATCCTTTCACTTTGTGGGTGTGGGGCCTTATCGCTATCCAACTCGTCGGTCCTATCTGCTATCAGTTCCACGAGCAATGTGATTCACCCTCTGCCACATCATCAGCATCATATCAGTTAAAGATGTTCACTACCGAAAAGACTCACTCAAGCCAAGGATCTCCTTAAGGTCCTTCCTTTACCCAACGGTTTCCTGCAGACCTATGAATAGGCATGATGATGGGCCAGGACCATTAAAACAAGAGGATTAACCATCTCCATACAAGAAGCCGTTCCCCGATATGTACAACGCCATCTATGTATGAGATTTTTTTTTTCAATTATTCAACTTTGCAAGCGTGGCACAGTTATTAAATGTTACGATTTATTTATTACTAGAAGATGCCCAGAACTTCGTTAGCGGAGAAAAAGCCGATTTTGCGTGATGAAGCCACAACGACACATACAAACATACAAAAAATCCAAAAAATATATTTTTTGTTTTAGTGACCTCCAAATAGTCCGAAACAATCAATTTTTTGAAAATATCTTCAATGTACAGACATTCCATTTTTACAACTTTATAATAGTATAGATTAGCTATTTGAGAGCTAATTGCCACTCTACTATGTTTCTATATTCAATTATAACATAGTTAAATGTTTATTTTTAAAGCGCCATCTAGTATTTGCCAGAATATCTACTTGCGATCGGAACACGATCCAAAGTATGGCAACTGTCAGTCCTCTTGTTTTAATGGTCCTTGATGACGGAGCATGAAAATCAAAATCCTAGTTAATCCGTCAGTTCGATATTAAAAAATATTGGACACGTACCTATTTTATGCTTTTTCAAAATAATAAAAAAATACTCAGATAAATCGCATTACAGTTAAGGAGTGGGGAGCTCGTAACGTCACTCCTATAAGTACAATTTGTACGTACGTAGGTACGTCACGCGACATTTTGACTCTACGTATCCCCTTTATTTTAAGATTATGTAAAAAAAATACGTATCCAATATTTTTTATCAATCTCCGTAATGGACTTATTATTAAAATGTAGTCATCATCCCTATCATGATAGCGATCGCGTTTAACCCTCGCAATTCGCAATATTTATGCGTTGTACGCGCAGAATGCTGCAGGTCCCGAAAACTTGTTTACATCATGGATCCGAAGGTCACATCACCTCCCGGAGGATATTTTCGCTGCCCTATGTGCACCAACATTTAAGCAAAATTTCAAAGAATGGCTTGTCGAGTAGGCGTTCCACGATTACAAAGAACAATTTATAAATTAATATTATAGTCATAGGGGAAAGTGTGGTGGATTCGTACAGAGGGAGCATTCCTACTGACGCAATGGTACTTGTTTTGGAGCTTTTCGCTCATACGCATAGGCTACCTACGAGTACGGCCCCCCTATCACCTAACGCGTTTGACGCTCGGAATCAGAATCAAGTGTCAAGATTTTGTATGGGCTATGACAGTTGATTCGGATACCGATTGTCAAAATTTTATTAGGCAATGACCCCTCTGTACTCCAGTCATTTTACGGTTTCGCGAATAATAAGCGCGATAATAGCCTGATTTTTTTTATTCCAATTTCATAACATATTCTGAGACACATGATATTCTATATTCATGAGTCCAACAAAATTTCGATCCGGAAGTAGGTCTATAAGGTGAGTGTTAAAAATGCATTTTTTTAAATCCTAAAAATGGTAATAGTATTTTTATGTGTAAGCGTAACAATATTTTTATCTTTAATCAGTAAAAAGTGAAACTAGACACGTGAAGTAGTGGTACATGTTCCAGATCACGGGTCACACTGACGGATCAATTATTTTTTGACCTGTGATCTGGAACACGTTTCTAGTTATACCAGGGACGAACTGAAGGCGGTTTTAGGGTTCCGTACCAAAAAGGTACAAAAGGAACCCTTATGGTGCGACTCTGTCTGTCTGTCTGTCTGTCTATTAAAGCGCCATATCTCAAAAACTACTCATGCTAAATATTTGAAATCTGGAGTATTTATAATAAACATGGTCAGCCCACATGTATTGCACAGGAAATATTTAAAAATATATTTTTATTTTATAAAAAAACGACGAATATGGGGGGGGGGGGGGGGGGGGGCGTGGGTAAAAATTAAAAAGTCTAGCTACTGGATCAAATGGGGTATCATATGAAAGGGCTTAACTTGCACATTTTCGAACATTTTTCAGTGTGATTGGTTTTTGTTTTATTAAGGAAAATGTGAAAAAACACCAGTCCCCCATTTATCTCCGAAGTTTACCAATCGAAATTTTTGAATTTGTATTAATAAACATAAATATTACACGAAAATTATACCCATGTCTCTAACTAGTCAATTTTTTTTTTAATTCGTTAAAAACCTATTTGAGCGACCCGGTTGCGTTAAGTTTGCACCCGATTTGTATGCAATGCTATTGATATCAGGTACAAACTTAACTCAACCGGTACCTGGTAATAAAGTTAGGGTAAGTAAACATTTGTACGGAACCCTCGGTGCGCGAGTCCGACTCGCACTTGGCCGTTTTATTAAGAATGACATAGCTGGACTTACGGTTGCTAATGACAATTAGTGGATTGTTGCGAAACCAACATAACTCATCTTTTAATGCGTTTGTCTGTCGTAATAATTGGTATGGGCCAATTTTTACAAGGCAGGTATAGTCATTCAAAAACCATCTCGGGGAAAAAGGTTTTATAAATGGTGAATATGTAAATTCAAATTAATTACATAATAATTTACTTAAGGGACAATAACTGACACTCAATCATACGTATCAGAAAGAGACAGATGCTTTATCTTCTACGTATACGAGTATAGCATGATAAATGAGGTACCAGTACCACCATAGGCCCACTGCTACGTCGCTGCTACTTACTTATCACTGAAATTGCTAAACTTTAAAATATATATGTATAACCAATTTCATCCATTTCTGTTTGACCCTATGGTTGACTAGTAGAATTTTCATTTGGCATTAAGTCCGCCTTTTGTACGAAAGTAGTTTCGTTTTGTGCAATAAAGTTAAAATAAATATGAATAAGATTTTTTTTTTCAGATTTGAGATCCATTTCGTGTTAGTAACAAACTTAGTAGCAAAAAACTAATTAGAATAGATGTTAATATAAAATATATTAGGTATTAAAAATATGAGTTTAGCAATTCCTCGTGCTTGTGTGTGCACGTTGGTCTACGGATCTCATTTCTTTCACCAAAACATACTTTACCTTAGTCTCGTTTCACTAGGTATACAAACAGCTTTAATGATCTCAATATAAAACCTACAATCGCTCGTTCCTTTCTTTTCCCTGACAAATATTTCAAGGGTCAGCTAAGCGTGTAGTTGTTTTGCGGGAAGGCCGCCATATTAGCCGGGCGGTATGCGCGTGCGCGAAGCCCGCATACTTCGCCGACAACGGTCAGTATTGGTTGGTTACATTTTTAAGATCCCTCAAGAAAATAATTTGTTCCGGGCTCGTTTGCTTGTGTTCCGTATTACTTTCGTCGTACAGTACTCCACGTAGTTCATTGCTTACATTAAAATAGGTGACGGCTCCTAGATTTGATTATCCCACCATGACCGATGTGTTAACACAGAGTGTAGCAGGCTGTATGGCTTCGGCCACGGACCATGCCATTTTGACGAGATATACTTCTCCCTTTTTAACCGCCTGTGAAATGAGAGGGTGATAAAATTTAAATTTAAGTAGCGCTTGAACTGATGGACCTATTTTGATTTAGGTTTTTTGGTTTAAAATGTGTATATTTTTATCTCATAAAATATATTAGGAAAAAAATGCATATAATACAAAAATGTGTCCGTACTTTACTTAGTTTATCTACTAATGACTATTGTACGAACGTACCCCGTGTTAGAAGGACCCCAATTTTCCCCTACTTGTTGTTTTCATTTAGTAGGAAAGACGATAGATGGAAGAAAACGGCAGAGTAACAAGCTAGTCGAGTCTCTGTATCTGCCCATCTGAGCGTTTCCACCTCATTGATCTTCTTTTTCTTAGTTAACATCTTCATTGCTGAAAGTTGTGTCTAGTTTGAAATGTTGGTTGCTTGATCAGATATCGTCTGAAATTTTGTAATTTCTATGGCACATTTTATTTTAATCATTTTAAATAAATGAGATAACATACCTTGTGAACGACTTAATTCTATGTATAAATATGTTATTCTGCCATAAATAACATCGGGAGTTTTTAAGTTATAGAATTTTGAAAATTACATTGCCAAAGAAATTAATTACGTCAAGAGAAATAAGAAAATTCGCCAAAGAAATTAGAAAAATGCAAATATCGCGCCAAAGATATTAGAATAATGCGACATAAAAATTATGTATGTATAAAGTTGAATTAAATTTTGTTTATTTATTTCATTTAAATCAGTTATGATTAAATAAAACGGCATGTATTTCGATCAAAGTGTTTATTAAAAATGAGGCACGAGTATGTTTTTTGATCTGAGATCTGATTCTCACTTTTTGTATTAAATTATTCAACAATTTCTCTACTACGTACTAAATGCCAGTTTCTTTTGCATTAGGCATATGATGAAACAAAGATATTTCTCCTCCTGTAAATCTTTACCTACGGATTTACCGATGGATGAATAACAAGATGCTATCGATTTAGGGGACATTATACATGGTCGGTATGCCACTGAAGTCCTTGCTCGTGGCCTTTTACGATTTGGTTAAGAAGCTAAATTTAGGTTTCGGTTTTCGATTACTGGAGCCGGATCCATATCATCTGCGTCTGAGTCCGGAGGACTGTTTTCTTGAAGTATCACTCGTAGCCGTGGCCGCTCTTTTTTTAATAGTATTTTTTAAAGCTGTCCCTTTCGTTTGCTGGTACGTTTTCGGTCTCTTCATGACATCTCACAACCCGTTTGGTACGCTAGTGAGTAGAGTACCCAGCAGGGGCGTATTTTCAAATTTGGCACCCTGGGCTAATAAATTTTGCCGCCCCAGAAGTAAAACCGGCCAACTGCGAGTTGGACTCGCGCACCGAGGCTGCTACGCCGCCCCGGGCCATGGTCCTCTTAGCCCTAGGGTAAATACGCCCCTGAGAGTACCTTTATTAAGTCTGACCAGCGAGTAAGCGATTGACCGCGCGGTCTTTTCCCGATGACCTGACCAACTACCATCAGTTTTTTCGAAGTACGTGTATACATGTAGTATACACGTACATATGTGCAGCATGTTTGTTACCGTCATCAGTGTGCGAATGTAAGTGGAAATGTTGGAAAAGGAAGGCCTAGACGAATGTTTCGCGATCAGATTGGAGACATTCTGAAAAAAGGCCAAGTGAAAAGTACCTACTCTAAACCGGCGAGCATGCGTGAAGAGATTAATGAATGATGAAGCGGCAGTTGTATGCCAGGACCGTAGCAAGTGGAAGGAGGTAGTCTCAGCCTACCCCGTTGGGAAAAAGGCGTGATTGTATGTATGTATGTATGCATGAGTGTGCAAGGCGGTAGCAAGTCGTACGCAGAATCCTTTCGGGACTAGGGATACCAGACGTCAGGAATATTCCTGACGTGTCAGGATTTTTTGCCATTTGTCAGGGACGCGGCAGGAACATAAACATTTCAAGAATTTCAAATTTATTTTTTTGTAATGTACCTTTTTTTATTTACCAAACATATCAAAACCCTTGTTCTGTATTTTTTCTGGAAATCGATAATAATTAACACGTACCTATTTCAAAATTTGTATCTGGTATCCCTACTCGAGACAGCATAGGTACCTACTAGTCTACACTATTTTGATATGTACCTACCTATCGGTCAGTATGCAGCGCACTATGCTGTATATCGAAGCCCTCGCGTCATCAAGCGTACTTAGTTGCAAAATTATTATTGCTATTATTGATGCAATAACTAGTGCTCATATTGTGCGCAAAAAGATGAGCTCAAGGCCTGTCCACAAATGGTCCACAAACTATTTATAACTATGTCGGTAGGGTGTTGACAAGCAAAAAGTGCGCCCGCACATTCACAAACAAAATCGGATACAGAAGCTACGAAAGGGCGCATTTCAGGGCAGAGCAGCAGCACCCTAATAATGTATTTCAACGATGAGCATCCAGTCCATATTACCTACACAGCCGCCGCCATAATCGAAATCAGTCAGGATGGCATCATCATGAATGTATCGGTCATTCTTATCAAGTTTATAAGATGAACCAATCCATAATAATATTCATACTAGTCCATACTAGCCCATATCCATATTCCATTCATACTAATATTATAAATGCGAAAGTGTGTCTGTCTGTCTGTCTGTCTGTTACCTCTTCACGCTTTAACCGCTGAACCGGAAAAATACCCTTATCCGCGATAAACGAATTTAAGGCGGAAGAAGTCGCGGGCAGAAGCTAGTAGTAAAATAATTTTAGAGTGAGATAGGTGGGTTGGGTAGGTATATGTAGAGACGTTAATAATTAAAATGAGAATTTGAAGTTAACGATATTCGAAAAAAAAGGTGATAAATATCTTGTGATATGTATCACAAGATTTTTATCACTGTGATTTAGAAAAACTGAACCTTTAGTTTTTTTAAGGATATTGGTTTTTTGGGCTTATCTTACTTATAATCATTTATAGATTCGAACCTCATACAAGAAAAATATATCCCAAATTTTCCTTTTCAGTTCGTTAGGTACATTTTTGTGATGAATGATTTATTTTTTGGACCTAACGCACTTTAGAAATATTTTTCCATACACAATTTTGAGAAACGAAGGCATTTTTTTCTGCATATCACCTAGAACCTTTTGTACTTGACTATTATCATCTATTATATAAAAACGTTAGTATCAAAATTACGCTGCATGAATACTCATGTGAAATTACCCAAAATGCACCTTAACAAACGAAATTTGTACTTATTGCCAGTCGTAAAATATTAAAGGTACATATTTATTTAACGACCTAGTTCTTGTCTCTGTAGATTATTGGACCATTTTGACGTATGGTGCTTTTTCCTTCGAGATATTTTTGGCTTCAGCTCATCTTTACTTTACTTCCCTTGTTCTACGTAAATACAAAATAAACACCAGAGTTTAGTGTAAGCTTTCGGCAATTATTTTTACTACTTTAGACAGTTATTTTCGCTCTTACTATTATAGTTTATTTAGGTTTAGAGGTATAATACCTACTTAAGCAAGTTTTTCCTGATGGCTACGTTTATTTGCCAAAGATAAATAATAATCATAAGTACCTACTTACATACGTATTTACTTACTGGTTTACCACTTGTCCATCTAATTCTGACAAATTTGTACCTGTGAGAGTGATAAATGGCAGTAACACGGCCATTATACACCTTCTAAATTGTTTACTATATGGAAACGCATATGAGAATAGGTTTACTTTTATCGGTTACCACACAGAAAGGTGCAAGTCTCGTTACTAAGTTAGCCGCACAATAACATCGCACCTTTCTCCGCTTCTAACGCTTCCATTCAACCTTAGAGCCATCAATTCGTAAACTTGAATACAAACAATAAATACCAACAATCACCGTCCAAACAAACCTATTCTATTAGCAGGGAAAGATGTAATCTTGCGCGAACAAAGCGCGGGGCAGCCATATATCGGGCGCGTTACTTACGACTCTACTATGGTATTGTCGAGTCGATATATTTAGCGCTTGTTGCTCCCGCAAATCGTCCCAACACTCAGCCTTTGTGCCTGCTACCGACGCATTGTACCTACCCGGCCTACCGAGGTGTTAATGTCAGCTCCCACAAATATGTAGCGACAAACAAAGCAAAACCGCGAACAAGCTCCGCCGCGATTTATTTACGCGTAACCGAACTCAAACAATTTTAATTAGAAACGCGGGATTTTAATGAATAGAGACATAAACTGTGTTGCCAGATTCCAGAGGTTTCGACTGGCCATTTGTGCATGCCTCAATAATTGGCGACTAGATGACGATATTCTGGCAATGCCGGGCATTCGGTCGTCTCGCGGATACCTCGGATATTCTGCCGATTGTTCGGATAAGGGGCCTATCTTGTTTTGTATTAAACAAGAATCCTGGAATATTCGCTCGCGACTTCATTTATAAACTTCAATGCGCTATTCAGCATTCAATGCGTGGCAAGCTAATGGATATCGGCTGAAAACTAAATTATTTGACAGGTATTGATTTTAATTAACGGACTTCTTTTTGCGACCTACGTTGCTTTATACATTATTTTTACAATGACGGCGGTCCTGATATTTTTCTTTTCATTAATATAAAATAAAGCCCTTTCATTATTACACAGTTTCAATTTCATTGCCACATTGTTATTTACTTTACCTACATAACTTGGTACGGCTGTTCGTTAACTTATCTACTTCATATATTAGTTTGTTTAATAGAAATTAAATACCTCATGATCCAACTGAAATAATATATTTTAACTGAAGATAAACCGAGTTGAAAAATAATAAAGTAAGCTGAGCATAAATTAAATCCCATAAGCTACTATCGGATTTATTTTACCCTTACTGTAAAGTAAGAAGAGTTACCTATGTCAACCTGTGAAAATTGCTAGAAAGAAATTTAACAGTGCAGGCATCATCCAAATACTGATCTGTAGTGTAGTAGACGTATAGACACAGAACAGAAAAAACAATTGTTTTTATTATTCCGTGCGTATATTTAAATGTATATTTAAAAGTGCGTGTTATAATAATTATTTTAGAATCTGACATCTGCTGGGTAAACCTTTTATTCTTCGACGTAAAACTCCATTCTCTGTGCTTTAAAATGATTTAGCTCAAGGTTGTACCAATGCGCCAAGGCTACTTTAGTTCGTAGCTGAAAATCTTGCCTTTACGGGGGGTAGGATTCTGTGCAAGCGACCAACGTAAAAAAATCGCGCTCTCTGAATGAAAGAAAATAAAGATCGCAAAACTTTTAAACGCCATGAAAAACCAAGAAAAAAAACTGAAAAGAGCTTTAAAATAACCCCGATGATACAATGTCTAACGCCAAAGAAACTTGAAAGAATGCTGTTGTAATCGATGAATTTAGATTTATGATTTATTGTGGTCCTGTACGGGTAGTAGCTTAATTTTATGTAATAAAGTAATGCCCTTAATATTTCGCGACCCTCACGTATTAAAGCGAATTAAAGTTAACTTGTTTCACTTTTATGCTGCGTTGCTGCGTTACACTGATATTATCTCTGCACGTTTAATATTACACTCCTTTTGTAGATCAGTATTTAATCAATAACATAATGAACACGAGTCGAAACTGTACTTAATTATGTACTCGCAATTGCTTATGACAGAATCAAAGTCCGAAGGTGTTTGACCCCACACCCTGCGCGGCCTACCTAGTACATGTGGTGTCCACAAATTTGGTTTAAAATGGGATATGAATTACAATTTTATTATATGACTTTGGAGAGTTTGGAGGGACATAATCCTCACTTTTTTCTTTAATTACCAGATACATTTTCTGAACTCGGGCCAATACCATGCTTGTTAAGCGTAAACGGTTGATTAACAGCGTCATAGGCCGATAAAACTAAGAGAACGGTGAAATCAGGCCTACGAGTATGAGGAAAAAGATACCAAAAGTTCAAAAATTTCAGGCCTATGATATTCTTCCCAATCACAATGACAAAGACCGATAGCAATGGTGCCGATAAATTAACCTGGTGACTTCGCTTCAGTGGTGGCATGGCAGGGTAGGAAGCCAATTTGACCCGACATTGGACTTGCATTGAGCTTGAATTAAAGACTGATCGATCACGCTGTAAATAAATTGGCTACGTATCACATATTACTAAAGGCTGATTGACTTTTAGCTATCACGACGAAAACAAAGTATTGACATCGCAAAATATGAACTGTATGATATATCTTTCTTCCATCTGCGATATTGTCTGTTGACAATCAAAACCCAGTAACTAACGAATATCTCTTTGAAATAAAGCTCATATAGGTAAAAAACTTAACTAATGCTTCTCTTACATGTAGTAGTACAGAATTGCTATTGAACTTGGGCTATTATTCTAATATAGAACGTCAAATTTTCTATACGGACACGTTACTACCATTAACATCCAAGCAATGTACGATTTTATGATTTTTGTTACCTATATATATATTACTTCAGTTTCTATTTAACACTTTCTTGCATTCGGAAATTTGAATCTAAGAAAAATACAGAGATGTCTATAAAAATAAAGATGCGTATCTAGTCTTTCAATATACCTTTAATAGACTCAAAACGTATGCCTAATAATTAGGGTGAACAATTATTGTTCATTACGAAAACACCTAACACGCTAAGCAAGCTTTTTCTTTAAAGAACCTGTATTTCTTAAGAAAAGTAGGCAAGACTGGGTTTTTCGGCGTAAAAATAACAAACTTTGAAGGCGTTTATCTTGGGTTTTGGTGACTCGTGAAGATAAACTGAAACAATTTTTTTTGTAAAAACGATCAAACAGAAAAAGTGAAGATCTAGACATCGAAGGTAATTCAGAGCTGTTAAGTACCTTAACCTTACCTTAAGTTTTTTACCTATATCTCAGTAAGGATGTCGCAACGGGATACGGGAAGAGCAGTGACAGATATTTTAGTGAGTTATGGTTGTCAGTAGGCGATGCCACAAGTTTACACTATAAATGTGTGGTAAGTATGAAATCTTTACAAAAAAAAGTACCGGAGTGTACGATTTTATTTTAAAAAGGGGACCCTATAGACTGTATCCCGTCTATGGCTCGTGAATATGGACACTCAGGCGTTGAATGGCGTTGCGTCAACGCTCCATCCCTGGCGCGCCAGATTTGGCAAGGAATGCGCCGTGCCACCAGCGCCTCATTTTATTTGCTTAGAAAGCTACTGTTACTTTCTGAACGATATATGTAGGCTACCCAGAAGATGGCGGCTCGTGACGTCACATCTGTGTAACGGTGACATTCTGGAGATGTTAGGAATAACCAACTTTTGTTTCCTGAGGAGTAATCAAATCAGTATAACAGTGGCTTCAACTCGTTTCGTCGAAATTTTCATAAGTTGGAGTGAGCTGACTTTGAGCGACCACGTGATTTGATGTAATTTATTAAGAATAATACTAGACTGCAAGACCTCTTCTGCCTCTTCAACCTCTTTTCAGCTCGTTCCGGTAAAAAATGAGCTCTCCGGGAACCCTTACCTCCAGCCTCCATTAACCCCCTCCATACATCTCCAGCATGCTAAATCCAGTTTCCCATGGTGTTGCTACTTAATATTTGCTGTCTACCTTAAAATTAGCCCATTGTTGCCCTACCTCTGTTAAATTTACCAATTTAATTAATAAAATCATGACAAATGCAGGGCATTAGCTACAGCTCAAATAGCTATAGTTGGCATTGAGTTATTATGTTTTTTTTTCTGTTTTTGACTGTTCATACAAGGTGGCGTAAAATAATCGCCAATCTTTTAACCGCCGACAGGCCACTTTCCAGGTCCAGAAAATAGACCTTTAGGTTGAGTAAAAGTCCCGTTGGTCCCGTTTAGTCCCGTGGTTTTCGAGATAATCTGATTTTTAATTGATAACTCTAGGCCACAAATTATCTCGATAACCACGAGACTTTTTACTAAACCTTGAAGTCCATTTGCTGTAGTCTGGACTGGAATAAAGTGCCATATCGGCGGTTAGAAGGTTGTTCGCCAATTATAGGACAATAATAATATATAAATAGGTACGTGTATCATCGTCTAGTACAGTCAGCCTCAAAATGTCAAGCTAACGAATAATTAATTAATAATTATGTCGGTATGAAGTTATTCCTGAAACAGTAGAATTAATCCCAAGATATTTATGAATGAGTCCGTTACTTTGATATTATTTATATACTGAGTGTAGGTTGTACCATTGTATAAGCATACCTGTGCCTAATTTTTGACTGGGTCGAATGTGCAAGACCGTTATCATGATTCTAAATTATGTCACCTATATGATTATTAAATTGAAATGGATTTTTATATAGTAAACTAGCTTCTGCCCGCGACTTCGTCCGCCTTAAATTCGTTTATCGCGGATAAGCGTATTTTTCCGGGATAAATAGTAGCCTCAAACCCGAGACTCAAACTATCTCCATACCAAATTTCATCAAAATCGGTTCAACGGTTTAAGCGTGAAGAGGTAACAGACAGACAGACAGACACACTTTCGCATTTATAATTATGGTATGGCATTATGGTATGGATTTGGCAAAAAGGTATTAATTTAGTATTTAGCGCCACCTGTTAGTTTAGCAAGGTACTCGATACTCGTGGGCTCGTAACACATGTTTGAGAGAAGTTTGCACCTCCTTCCTAAGTAGCGCGATATGATTCAGGTGCAAACTTAACTCAATCAAATGTAGTCGCCCCCCCTTTTAAGGGTTGAATTTTTATGGCCTACAACCTGGCCGGGGATTTTTTCGACCGATTAGTAAAGTTTGTATCAACATCTGTTCAGCCGTTTTCACGTGATGCGCGTACAAATAAACAGACAAATAGATAAACAGACAAACAGACAAAAATTCTAAAAACTGTTGGAACGTGTTCTGTTATCGATTTTAAGTATCCCCGGCCAATTTTTTTTCGTATATCTTCCATGTACAGACTTTCGACCCTCTTCAGCTTTAGTATATGTATAGATAAGCGATTAATATATTGCAATTGATAATAGGTAAGTAACCTAATATTATACAGTGTTACTGATGTTAACAGAACGGAATATTTTTCGCTATTATAGAACTTCGCTATTAGTGCTTAATGTTGCTTCTATATAACTTTAGGTTGAGTAAGAGAGCTTAATGCCACTTCTATACGCCTTAAGGTGCGTCCACATGTGTATCATTTGCCCGTATAAGATCATCGTCGCGTGGCATGATCGCGTGAAACGATCACGCGTTGGGACGTTGCGCCGATCCGATCGCTCGAAATCCATTTGCTACGCGTATCACACACTTATATCGGAAGAGTGCGGCATGATCGGCGCGTCGGCAGTGAGCGTCCAAGCAACGCGATACGCAGTCATGCCACGGCACGGTGATCGGATACGAGCAAATGATACAAGTGTGGACGCACCTTTATTTGCTTACTTTATGTTGATATCAATATGGAGATGCAACTAAACACATTTAAAATTGATTGATTTGACTAAGGTTGGAAAAATAGAAGAAAGCATGGTGTAATTGAAGAGAAATTCCTTGAAACTAGAATAGGCAACGTTTTATTGGAATATTACAAAAAAAATATTACAAGATCTGAAACATCTTGAAGCGTGCTTCCATAAACATATTTCAAGCCGTTGAAGAAGGTGTCTGATTCAACCCGGGTGAAGGAGCACAGCAGATGTCAAGCACCGTCGATGTAATTGGTCTGCAATCTGTGAACATGTCATTGACAAACCAAACCATTCAATTAAGTTTGATAAACCTTCTATCCTTGCCAAAGAAAAAGATATTTTTCCAGAATGCTACGCAATGCTATTGAGATTAAAAGCATCCCAATTTCAAAAGAGAAGATGGGTTGTCGCTACCACCAGCTTGGGGTCCTGTAAAACATCTCATCAAGGAACAAGAAAGACACAGGACTGCAAAACCTTAATTTCCAAGCGGTGTAAAAATATCTTATCTATATAAACCTTTTTTCTTTGAAACTTCATACTCTTAAACAGCCGTAACTAGCCTTTTATGCTCCCGGTGCAAGATTCTATTGCGACCTTGTTTTGTTTGTGGTCTTGGTGTGATCATTTCTGCGCCCCTCCACGATCTGCGCCCTGTGCCTGTGCACCGCTGGCATCGCTCTATTAACGGCACCACCGTTTGAAGCGTTTTGATAGTTCATAAAAAAAACAAACAAACAAAAAACCCGACTGCTTAAAAAACTAAAAAGAAAAAAACAAAGTCCAGTACCCTAGATTTTTTTTCAGTTATAATGGAAATGTTTCGTAATTCATGATCCATACTCACATAACACATATAATAAATTCTAATGTGGAACATAGCGATTTTAAATTAGTTATTTTACGCAGTCGGGTTTTATGTTTTTATTTTTTTATTCTTTTTTTATTTTAAACTTTTATAGTTAAAATTATAAGTCAGTAAATTTCGCAATCCTTATCGTGGGGGTTATTGAGAAGCTTGCACAGATTTATTACAGTTAAATGAAAATTTAGTGAGACCGGCTTGCTAACCAACTTTAAATCGATACCTATAGTTTCCTAACTGGTCATTATAAATGAAAAATGATAAAACCAAGCTAATAATGATTTTTAAATGCCTATTCAATGATACCCCACTCGACATAAATAGTACGTTTTTTTTTTTTTTCACAATATGGCGTCTCATTATCGCCATTTTGAGTTTTCATCATTTTAATGTCTTCAGTGGCATTCGGACAATTAAGACGAATCGATTGACGTAAGAATCATCAAAATTTTGAAATTTATTAAATCACTAGAAGGTGGGCACCTTCAACTTCGTTCGCGGAGGAAAAAAGTCATAACCCTGTTTTTTTCTTCAGCGTAGTCGGGTAAAAAGTATCCTATAACCATCTGGAGATACCCATTACCCGTGTATCAATAATAGTTCGTTCCGTTAAGCCGATTTTGCGTGATAAAGCCACAACGACACATACAAACATACAGAATATTTTTTCAATCATCATATTTCAAAATACTTTGAAATCTGAAAGAAATATTTAAAAGGGTGTGAAAACCCGGATGAAATTACGGGTTTTGACAATTGAACGGTCGCCTATGTGTAGATGATGAATGCCTGAATTTGTCTTTAATAATTTAATAAAATCCACCAGTTTCATTCAAACTGCTATTGTTGTCAAACTACTGTAGAATAATAAACCATGTTAGTACCTACATAATACTTATACTATCTTTTATAATAAACATAACATGATCGTAATTAATAATATGAATATGAAATGATCCTTCGATAAATGGCCAAAAGTGTACAGATAGAAAATTCTATCCGAACGTAACTCGAACGATCCCAAAAGTAGGTACATACATTAATATGACACAACAAAGCAGGGGAGGGTAAGTAAGTACTTAGACATGTTTGTGAAAACTGCAACAAAAGCAAAATATATATTCTAATCTAACTACTACTAATTAATTTCATTCAAATGATATATTTCGTATACACACGGCTAGTTTACAAGAAAACACACGTTTCCTCACAACTAAAACGCAATTAAATTTTTTAAGGCTTTTAAAAGTTGAATGCACCGTGACTAAGACCAATAAAATAAACTTAAAAAGGAAAAACAAGCCGCCTTTTGGACGGAGGTGGGCGGCCGCTGTTTCGCCGAGGAAATTCACAGATTTTTGTTAATAACCCTATAAAATTTATTTAAAACTAATTTCAATTCGATTTTGGCAATAATGAGTAGAATAAACTGTTCTGCGCGTAGGCGAAAAAGTCAGGAAATAACGTTTTGCGATGGGTTAAACTATTTTGAATAAAACTCATCTCCCTATGAAGCGATATACTACCTAGTTCATTCACACATTTTGATTAGTGGCACGTACCTGTGTCAAAACAATACCTACTCGATTTCTTACATATAGCAGGCAGCGAAACGACAAGTTAAATTAAAGGGCCTAATCCGATTTTTTCAATATAGTAATTTTCATTGAACATTTTCTTAAGATGTTGATGAAAGATTTTTGCGATAAAGTACTGTACAGTAAATTTAAGGGAAATAGTACAATAATTATTGCATAGTAGTTGGCTAGAAGCCAAAATATTAGCTGGACTATTTACGGGCGTACATTTCAAGAGTGCACGTCATTTTATAGCCGAACAAAATGTTTGGCATATTTAAATCTGTTCGCAAAGTTAATACTATCAGTTGTTGTAAAAGTTTTGAAGGTTTCGGCGTATAGGTAGAGAAAACTTTTCATCGAAGTTTTAAGTAAGTAATGCGCATGCCTCAACTGCAAACTTTTAAAAGTAAACGCGCGATGTAAGCCCTGTGGCTGGTGGTATCTACACAAAGACCGCTTAGCTAGCGTCATACGTTCTGCACATTAAATTAACGTGACAAAGTTTTCAATTGATTCTTAGACGTGAAAATCGCCAGGTGCGAGTAGGAGGGATTTCAGTGGCCCCCATTTGACCGTCGATTGCCATATTTGGCACGGTTCGCGTCTAAATATGGCCGGGCCGGCCCACCGCCCCGCGCGCGCCGCTCCACTTCCGATTCTATTATTTCTATTTACGAAATAAACTCAAAATAAAAGCTCTATTTTAATACGGGATTTCGGGCACTGAAACTCGCGGCGTCCCGGAGCACGCTTTTCCTATAGATGTGTCAGATTACTGCCGTAATGCGCCGTCTCGCTCGCGGGGGGTTTGTGTTGGTGTGTGTAAGCGAGACGGCTAGCGGTGGAGGCGCGCGGGACGCGAACGTCGCGAAGTCAGTCACGGTCCGAGCGGCCGACCCGTCAGTCCCGCCCTCGGTTCATTCGCGTTTTCGGTCAGTCTCCGTTCGGTGTTTCGAACGGCGAGGTGTGTGGAGCGCGTGCGCGCACCGTCTACTGTGGCGTACTGTGAGGTTATGATGGACGCGCCCGGCGGAGCGCGGGAGCCCCGCTTCGGGTCGCCGTATGGGATGGGTCTCCTAGGAGACGTGGGAGACATGTACGGCGCAGGCCGGGCGCCGGGCTCGCTCGGCGGCGGCTCGCTGAGGCCGGGGCTGCAGGCCTGCCCAGGGCCGCGCGGTGTCAAGAGGCCCTCCGACCAGTGTTACGACGACCGCCCCTCCCAAAGCCTGGGTCTGGACCACTGCCCCATGCCTGACATAGCAGACGATGGCTATGCCTCACTTCAACCGAAGAAGTCACCCCCGTCCAATGGAAAGAAGACCAAAGGCCGAGTTAAGATCAAGATGGAGTATATAGACAACAAACTGCGGCGATACACGACGTTCTCGAAGCGGAAGACGGGCATAATGAAGAAGGTGGGTCGCTGAGACCACTTTTGGCAATATTCCATATGAACCGTTCGAAGCTGACCAGTGTGAAAGTGCAGAGATTTCAGTCTCCCAGTTGTATACTTAGATATACCTGCTTGACCATGTGTATTAATACAATTACAATTATTCTAAGTTGACAATATAATGAAAATAATGAATATTTTAAGTTTTAAAATAATACTTCACCGCAGCCGAAGTTGCTTTTTTTATAATTTTTGACTGGTTGCAAGAGTACTGCTAAATTGAATAACATGCATGTACTTACAAGTGCCTACAATAACATGCATGTATCACATGCATTCCTTAAAAAAATTAAAACATTTCAAATTTTATAAAGACGGGTCTTAGTAGCGGATAAGTATTAAATTCATATTACAAATAGACTATGTATTTGTAACAGATTACTTTAGCAAAACTAAAAAAAAAACAAAAGTAATTTTAATTAGGTATACAAACAACACTTGCATTAAAATCTAAGAGTGGTCTAAAAGTACATTAAAAATACCTTAGAAATGGCTTCAAAACTAATGTCTAATTAATAAATTGTCTATTAAATAAAAGCCTGAAGTTCCAAAATTCATTGCAAAAAGGTTATAATTTTTAAATAAGATTTGTAATGTCATTTATTATTATAAAACCCTAATCTTCTCTTGATTGTATTGTCAACTTTGGAGGTTATGTTGCTAGAACGGAGATCTTATGAAATATTGCCAAAGCTGTGTCCAAATATAAAAAATATTTTACGGTTACATTATTTTGTTGAAGCCGGTTATTAAAAAGTGCGTCTACTGTATATTTATCGTGTTATTGTGCACATTTGTGACGAAAGTTTTGACAGGTGACAGTTTACGCGATTACATTTTGTAAGTAATATATTAGCATTTAAACTTTATATTCGCTATACATGGAAAATAAAATATTTACATATCTATTGGTGGCTTCTTTAAAGTGCTTTTCTGGTTATAATACTGTTAAAGTTGTAGTTAGTAATATGACAATCAGCTGGGACAGCGGCGCTTCTCATAGCTTTGCCACTAGATGGCGCTATGTGCTACGATTGGTTGAATCCAGTTAGTGATGTGCTTATTCGATTAGAAGTTTCATCGAAAAAAGCAGCTAATTTGAATAAAGAAATATTACAATAATTTGGATTAGTGTTTACCATAAATATTCTGAACATTTAAATTTTTTTCACATGTTTAAAATGAATTTGTGAATCATTTAAATTCGATTATATCAAGTTCCTTATACAAATTTGAAATTATTTTTTTTATATGTATGATTCAGCTATCTACCAGCTACTTAAATATCTTTTAAATGCTTTTTGTGAGCGAACTTTATGTCACCTATTTTTAACGTATTTTTTTTCATTAATAATCATTAATTACGACAATTATTGACATTAAATACTTTACCGCATTTTAATAAGTCGACCTCATAAAAGCGTAATAATCATTTATTACGTATAAATTATACGTAGGCTGGTACCTACATTACTATGGAATGACTACATCGCTTTGTACCAATAGAATATGGCATCATTAAATAATATATAAAATCTATTAAGAGGTAGGCGTAGGCATGTAAGTACTAACACATATGTTAACGCATTATGTTATTTTTAAAGAAATTATTCACTTTGACATCGCTTGCATTAGGTATGTATCAGATGTATTTGTAATTCAGGATTTGGTCTGTCTTCATTTTTTTTTCTGAATCCAAGTACATCTATGCCTAAACTTTATAAAAGTTAAAGTAATAAAATAGTTTATGGTGTATAGAGATGATGCGATGTCCTTAATTCCTCCAATAATCGACTATATTTTTAAAAGAAAAATCTGCAATGATAACTTCTATTAAAATTTAAGATAGGCATCAATGACTTAGACGACACTTCTTCACTTATTCAATCGACTTTGAAATATTTAATTTTTCTTAAATCTGACTCTAAAATTGAAACGTTACAACTCCATTGAATTTTGACGCAGATAAGTGACCACTCTGTAGCTCATTGTAAAAAATAAATAAATGAATCTTTGTTGACGTATAAAACACGCGCAGTTGTCAATTTTATATGCAAAGTTGCTACTACACATGCCTTGTTCTGTCATATGATTCATCTTTGTGATTAATTATGTATTAAAATCAAGTTAGCATGTGAAATTCCATAAGGATACTCGCGTAGCGGTAAAACACTTATTGAACACGTCGGCGCAAATTAACAACGGATCAAAAATGTACGCCGAAAAAATAAACGAAATCCGTCCTTTATTACGTGAAATATCGAAACTGTAATTACCATATTTAAGCAGTAAGCATGTAGAACAACTTTTACTCTATGACGTTTGGAAATTGGCTTAAAATTGCACTCGAAAACTCAACTTGTCAACAACTTTTGTTCATTGGCAAAACGGGTTTGGTTGCGTGAAATTTGTTACAGTTAACTTTTGACCGATTTGCACAAGTTTTTGAGCTTTCTACCTACTTATAACTTGCATGGCGTGCGTGGCTCACATTGTGCAAGGCATATTCTACTCCGTAAAAGTTAGCAAGTTAATAATTACTTGCGAACTTTCAGTCCATCACAAGATATTTATTCTATTTTTGGTTTTATTTATTTTCGTTACTACTGATAGAATTGTAATCGACTAATTATCGACTTAAAGTCGACATCAAAATAAAAATTAAATCCAATCAATCTCATTTTATTTTAAGTTTCTTTAGCCAAAAAGCGTTATAGCTTATTTTGCCTTCTCAAACTTTTGATTACATCTGTTGAGGGCGATATCGAGTCACAAGAGCTCAAAGTTTGTTTTCCAATATATATTCAATTTGTTAGTAATTCTTGCAAAAGTTCTGTTCCGTTTTCAACGTTTTGGTTTTCTACAATTCTTTAACTATTAGCGCCCCTTATTAATTCAAACGATGCAATGTTAAAACGCTGTCTCAAATGTTGCAATTCTGAATATCGGACCAATGAGAGCGCCCGAGTCAACTGGCGCGCATGCGCGGTACAAATCTACGTAGACGGTGGCGCCGCCATCGACTGAACGGCAGTTCTGTATAACACCGAGAACGCTCGCGCACGCTCGCGCCGACTGATATACAGTACCGAAAATCCATATTTGGTGTTCAAATACTACTCCCCTTTAATTTCTACTACCGCGGTCGCGTGTGGGACATTAATCGTGACCTGTTTACCTATACCATCTGGCCGGCCGGCCCGTATCCTGAAGGAAGAAGAAATGAACCGCTCGTACCACCTCCCGAATGCTGATGTCTGGTGAGTACCTGTGCATGATATCTCATTGACCGTTTATCCAAGTTGTAGCGTTTTAATTTACCGGCGAGTACATATTTGTGCTCGATCCAGACTGTATGCGAATTGACATTGCATCGCCGTAAACCGCGTTATTTGCATACATCTTTTTTGGTGCCGAAACCCGGGAACCTTTAGATATACGTAGTTGGTCAGCCAAATACCAATTTTTAGTTCGTAACTGTAACAGCAATATCACTATTTTACCGTTTACTATACTTACTTAACGCTTAAACGAATAAACACGTAAAAATATCCCTCAATTACGAACCAGTTATTTCAAGTCTTTGTTCCATTTTGTCTCGCTACCCGCCGCATATACCGATTTAAAAAGGGCGTTTCACTATATCTCCGTTGAAAGATAAATACCCAGTTGTTGTGTATATACCAAGTAACACAATATTATCCATCGTTTTTACCATTTGCAATAACAACATTGCAAATTACATCGCATCATAATTTTGTGTAACAACTTTAATATAACACGACGACTTACTTCGTTCGCTCAACGTTACCGTAATAAGTGATTTTAAAATTTCCAATTGACCTTAAATTTGCAAGTAAAATACATCGTATCGCCATTTCTATAACGTAATATCATTGTAATTGGAATTTTGAACTTGAGTAATTTCGGATTTCCAAAGTTTATAGTTAACTATATAAGGAAAAAACATATTTTTTATATTTGACTAGTTTTGTGAAAGTTAAAATACTTTCGAAAATATCGCAAATCGTTCTGCGTGATAATAAGGTTTACTTTCGATAATATTTTTTAACTCGATTTATTTCATACATTGGTACAGCGAACTCGAGGTGACGGTTTTTAATAGTTGTCGCGTCATACAAATATCGATACTTGTTGTGTTCCTGCGATCGCTGATAACGTAATTATTCTTTTTATATACAAACTTCGTTTGTTGTTAGTTGTGCATTCGGGCCAACTTTTTAGTTTTAGTGAACATTCTTTTAGTCATTAACGATGTCTTACCTATTAAGACGTAAATCTAAATCTGGGCTAAAGAAATGTACCGAACCGAGTTTCACTGTGAATAATTTGCCCAGTTTGCGACGTAAACGAACTATAGCGTATAATCGTATTTCGAAGGCACTTGAAGTGGGGACTCTAGCCGACACTGATGCGTCACAAACCGAGTTATTCCTTTCATATTGTCAGGAGATAAACAACATCGCTGATAGTTTTCAAGAGGCACATTTTATCATCTTGGACCTTCTCAAGGACGAGGTTGATGATAGGGATACCGAAATTCAGGATCGTTTTGATGAGATGTATTTTCAAGTAGTTGCAATTCAGCGTAGGTTTCAACAGTGTTCACAACAACAAACAAATAACTCTAAGCGGGAGTCATTAACGGGTTCGCACAGTGGTAATCTGCGCTTACCGAAGATTTCACTTCCGATATTTTCGGGTGCTATTAAGGAGTGGCCCGAGTTTATTTCTACTTTTAACGCGTTGGTTCACGAATCAACCATTTTAAGTGATATCGAGAAATTCCACTATTTAGTGTCGGTGTTACGCGGTGACGCTTTATCGTTAATAAGAACGTTCCCAGTTGCATGCGAACATTATTTAAGTGCATATGATGCTCTCAAGTCCCGTTATGAGGACAAACGCGAATTAGCGTTTACTTGCTGGCGCGACATTTTAGATGTTAGTTTCAAAACTACACACGCTCAGGATTTCCGACACGCGTTGGACACGATTGACGAAAACTTAACAGTTTTAAAAAGGCTAAAATTACCTACCGAGCACTGGGACTTCGTTCTTTGTTATAACATTTTGTCGAAACTCGATACTAAATTAAGACGCGAGTTTGAGGAAAAACACACCGATATCGAGTTGCCACAATATAAACACATTAGGGCATTCTTACACTCTAAAAGCGAAGCATTAATGCGCGATACGCACTTTACCGCCGTTACCACTAAAACCTCTAGTACATACAAGGAGGCATCGGGTGCCTTACAAAGGCCGAAGCGACATAACGTCACACATTCGCTTGTCGCTCCCACAATAAACTTTCCTAAGAAAGGTGGTGATAAACAAGAGGGGAAGCCCACTAAGGTTTCGACAGCCGCCAAACTTATTCGTAAGTGTTCTTTCTGTGGTGACGAACACCACATAACAGGTTGCAAAGCTTTCTTGTCAAAATCGGTAGACGAGCGCATGGCGGTGACCGGTGAAAGGAGATGGTGCTACAACTGTCTTAACTCGTCTCACTCAGTACGAGAGTGCACATCGATATTTTCGTGTCAAAAATGTAAACGTAAACACCACACGCTGCTACACCGGGATCAAGCGCCAAGCAACCCCGACACCTCGGGTGATCAATCGAGCTCAGTCGCATTAGTGGCTAAAGAGTCATTAACCGCGTCTAACTCATCCGCGAATACAACCGTGCTACTAGCCACCGCCATCGTCCAAATTCGCGACGCCTCTGGCGAATTTCACACATTCCGAGCGCTATTTGATACAGGTAGTCAAAGTAACTTTTTGACGGCACACGCAGCTCAACAGCTTAACCTAAAGCCTAAAGCCGCTCTGGCTAACGTTCATGGCTTGGGGGGAGCTCCCGCCTCAGTCAGTGGCAATGTTACATGTGAAGTCGGCGCCAATTGTAACGTCAAATTTCGTCTCAAAATGCTCGTCATAGCGAGCATTTGTGGAGACCAACCAATTGCAAGACTTAATACGGATGGATGGGATGATGTCAAGACATTACCGTTAGCAGATCCTGGTTTTGACATTCCTGGTCCGATTGACGTCTTGTTAGGGGCCGACGTCTTCGCAGAGTCGCTGCTCGAACAGCGTTTGAAAGGCAACGCGTCTCAACCACGTGCCTTCAACTCTGTCTTCGGCTGGCTTCTTCTCGGGAAGTCTCGACTCGCACCATCATCACCATGTTTATTGGGTGTAGCACCTCCTAGTATGGATGAGAGCTTAAACAATATCGTTCAACGTTTCTGGGAAATCGATAACGTTCCGCAATCTTCCCGATTAACCCCAGATGAGCAAGTTTGTGAAAACAGTTTTACTAAAGATCATTACCGTGACGAGACCGGCAGGTATTTCGTTTGTCTTCCTTTCAAGGACAACGCTGAGCCCCTTTATGAAGGCTCTCGAGCAATAGCCCTGCGGCGCTTCCATGCCATTGAGAGGCGATTGTCTCGTGATCGATCGTTAAAACAACAATATACCGATTTCATGACTGACTACATCGAAAGTGGTCACATGACTCTGGTGCCTGTTAAGCACATGGGTCAAGGCAGGTACTATATACCGCATCATTGCGTTCTACGCCCCGACAGCGTCACTACGAAGCTCCGTGTGGTCTTTGACGCCTCAGCTAAGGACGCGAACTCCCAATCGCTCAACGACTCGCAACTTACAGGCCCGAAGTTGCAATCCAACATCGTGGAGATCCTTCTTCATTACCGTGAGCACGAAATCGTCTTTATGGCGGACGTGCGCCAAATGTACCGCCAAATCAATGTAGCTCCTCATCACCGTGATTACCAGCGTATTCTCTGGCGAGCTCACCCCGATGAGCCTCTCCAAGAATACGTCATGAATACCGTTACCTACGGGGTTTCTTCATCGCCGTTTCTGGCATGTCGAACCATCCAGCAACTGGCCAACGACGAGGGTCATAATTACCCCAAGGCCAAAACCGTTTTAACTTCCGACATTTATATCGATGATATCGTAACCGGAAGTTCATCGCTGGAGGATGCCCGTGACATCAAATCGCAAGTTATCGCTCTTTTCGATCGCGGCTGTTTTGAGCTGCGTAAATGGGTGAGCAATCGACCGGAACTTCTGAGTGATCTACCCTCAGAAGCGTGTCTCTCGGGAGCTATCACTTTTACCGAAGCCGAAGACCCAACCATCAAAGTTCTGGGCCTCAAATGGGAGCCTACCACAGATTCATTCGTTTTTAACGTCCAACCGTCAAACCAACCGTGTACCAAACGAACGATTCTGAGCGAGGTAGCCAGAATTTTTGACCCTTTGGGTTTCCTGTCTCCTTTGACAATCAAAGCCAAATGCTTAATTCAAAAGCTTTGGATCCTCGGCGTTTCGTGGGATGAAACTCCTCCATCGGAAATTGTATCTCAATGGAACAATCTCTCTCAACAACTCCCACAGGTCAAGGAACTTAAGGTTCCACGTAAGTTCGTTATTGCGGGCGCTCGCTCGTATGAACTGCACGGGTTTTGTGACAGCTCTGAACTTGCGTACGGCGCCGTTATTTTTCTACGTGTCACCGAGTCTGACGGTTCCATTCGCATCTTCCTCGTCTGTGCAAGAGCTCGAATTGCGCCTTTGAAGAGGCAATCACTGCCACGATTAGAATTGTGTGCTGCAGTTCTGTTAGCAGACCTCGTTAAATTTGTCAAAGAGACGTTACGGATTCCTGTGAATGAAACCTATCTCTGGAGTGATTCCACCGTCACTTTATCTTGGCTGCGGTCCCCTTCTTCTCGTTGGGTAACTTTCGTCGCAAACCGTGTCAGCCATATCCAAGATATCGTTCCTACCGAATGCTGGAGGCATGTTCCTTCCGGCACAAATCCCGCAGATACTTGCTCACGTGGTCAACTGCCAGCGGAGTTATTAAATAACGCGCTATGGTGGGCGGGACCAGAGTGGCTGTATCAACCACGGTCTGAGTGGCCAAAAGACATATCTAAATGTCAGACCAATGATAACGTCGTACTTTCCGAGCAGCGTCATAGCACTCTCGTCACTGATCAAGTCGACACCGCGAAGCAAGTTCCGATAATCGATCAGCTGTTCGAGAAGTGTTCATCCCTGGATAAAATTTGTCGTATCCTAGCTTACATCCGTAGGTTTAGTAACAACGCACGTGGTGGTACCGTTTCGCAGCCGGAAAGTCTTTTTCATTACAGAGGTCGAGCAACATCGTTCGCTCCTAAGTATCGTCAAACATTTTCAGAATCGCCACTTCTTTGATGTCATATCGAAGCTGAAGTCGCGAAAACAGTTGCCACGAAGTCTTCGCAAGCTAAATCCATTCCTGGATGACCAGGGTATACTCAGGGTGGGCGGTCGGCTCGCACGCTCTGGTCTTGAATTCGAACACAGGCATCCGGCATTGTTGCCCAGGAAATGTGTGCTCACGACAGCAGTAATCGACTCCATTCATCGGAAGAATCTTCATCCTGGACTGAACACCACTCATTACCTGATCTTACAGCAATTCTGGATACTTGCGGCAAAGCGTGCCATCCGACACCACCTTTCAAGATGCATACGGTGTTATCGTCTCCGTCCGCAACCATTGCAACCATTCATGAGTGACCTTCCTGCCTTCCGTGTTAACCAAGCAAAGCCATATTCTGACGTCGGCGTGGATTTCGCTGGGCCCTTTCGAATCAAGCTCGGTCGCCATCGCGGTGCGAAAATCGATAAAGCTTACCTTTGTTTGTTCGTCTGTCTAAGTACCAAAGCTGTGCATCTGGAGGTAGTGTCTACCTTATCGACTGACGGTTTCATCGCTGCTTTGCGTCGTTTCATCTCCCGTCGCGGTCGCTGCAACATTATCCGTTCTGATTGCGGCACAAATTTCGTCGGTGCAGCTTCACAACTGGCTTCATGTATGGAACAAGCCTCGAACGCAGAACGAATTGCTTTTAAACGTAACCCCCCGTCCGCTCCACATTTCGGAGGCGCGTGGGAAATCCAAGTAAAAGCAGCGAAAAGTCATTTATACCGAATTGTTGGCGATCAGACTCTAACGTTTGAAGAGCTTACTACCCTCTTTACCCAGATCGAATCGATCTTAAACTCAAGGCCTTTGTGTCCATTAAGCTCTGACCCTAACGACTTAAGCGTTCTCACACCCGGACATTTCCTTACGCTGGAACCTCTGACAGCGGTCCCAGATCCGGACTACAGTGACGTTAACATTCATCGTCTAAACCGATGGCAGCTAATCCAATCATTCCAACAGCAGTTTTGGAGACGCTGGAAACATGAATACCTGCACGCGTTAACTCAGCGGGCAAAATGGACCAAAGATTCAACACCGTTAAACATAAACTCTATCGTACTTATCAAAGATGATAATCGACCTCCTCTCCAATGGGCATTAGGACGCGTAGTTTCCTTACATCCTGGGCCTGATGGAGTGGTTCGGGTGGCTACCGTAAAAACAGCTAGAGATCACCTAGTTAAGAGGCCTCTGGTTAAATTGTGTCCTCTACCATCCGAATAAATATCTTTATTAAAACCGTAGCTTAGCTTTAAGATTAGTATCGTAAGCCGTAGCATATTCATAGTTAAATAACGTTTCTTTTCTAATTTTGGGAAAATCCCATTGGTATTTTGGTGGGCGGAATGTTCCGTTTTCAACGTTTTGGTTTTCTACAATTCTTTAACTATTAGCGCACCTTATTAATTCAAACGATGCAATGTTAAAACGCTGTCTCAAATGTTGCAATTCTGAATATCGGACCAATGAGAGCGCCCGAGTCAACTGGCGCGCATGCGCGGTACAAATCTACGTAGACGGTGGCGCCGCCATCGACTGAACGGCAGTTCTGTATAACACCGAGAACGCTCGCGCACGCTCGCGCCGACTGATATACAGTACCGAAAATCCATATTTGGTGTTCAAATACTACTCCCCTTTAATTTCTACTACCGCGGTCGCGTGTGGGACATTAATCGTGACCTGTTTACCTATACCATCTGGCCGGCCGGCCCGTATCCTGAAGGAAGAAGAAATGAACCGCTCGTACCACCTCCCGAATGCTGATGTCTGGTGAGTACCTGTGCATGATATCTCATTGACCGTTTATCCAAGTTGTAGCGTTTTAATTTACCGGCGAGTACATATTTGTGCTCGATCCAGACTGTATGCGAATTGACATTGCATCGCCGTAAACCGCGTTATTTGCATACAAGTTCCTTTTACGTAAATTTGCAATAGGTATACCTTTTGTTGATCGGTTCGCGTTTTGTTGCAACTGGGATGAACAAATATTTACTTTAAGACATTGTAGAATAGAATAGAAAACGTTTATTGTTTAAGTGTGCAGGTACAGAGATGTTAAAATAAAAATTAGTACCAACAGTTTATCCATCTCGAGTGAAATATTTCAGACTAAATTTCATACACGCGTTTTACCTACATTATATTAGTTATGATACGTTATTATAAAATTCAATCATATTACAAAAGGCTTTTGTAGATGAGATTAATTATTTTAACAGTGAATTGTGTAATATTTTAGGTCACTGAAAACCTTGGTGTCTTTTTTTACTGTAAATGAATAATTATACACAAATATCAAGTTTCTATACCTCCAGTTTTAAGACGAATAATTGAGATAATATTGGTAAAATAAATGCAAGTACGTTTTTTAAGGTTCCACCCGACAGAAACGCAAAATAAGTTTTGTAAGATTTTTTCCGTGTTAAACTAATTGACAACATTTATAGATAAATTCTGGATAACTAATCAATACAAAAATGTAATCGTTGGACATGACATTATGAAAGTACGTATAGGTAGGTAACAGATAATAAAAATAATGTATTTGTAATGTTAATTAAGTATATTAAACATGTGTTTGTCGTTATATCTGTTTATAATCTCTATACGTAAGTATAAATGTTTTTATTAGTTTAAATTTATTTTATTCAAATTCTATATTTATATCATCTGCATTTTCTTGAACAGGAAAATGAAAAGAAAATGGCTAAAGACGCGAAAGTCCTAAATAGCAGTTTTTTGAACTTACCTGTCATATACAGAAGACATACAACTAATTAAGACGGTCGAATGTTGATCTCTATGCATAGAACTATCCTTCCTTTTACGAAATTGATTAAAAACGTAGCTAACGTCTTAATAGCCATCAAAACATTTTCCTGCGCGGCTTCATTACCCGCGCATTGTCAATCTATGCGCGTAAGGACGTCTCCGCCGGCCGTGTAGGGATGCCTGTCAAAATTCACCAGTGCTGGCTGGCGCAAGGAAGGAGCCCAATGAGATGTATGAATTTACTATGTGTTATTAAATTAACTTGCCTCCTGTTGGATTAGTTTCCGATGACAATAATTTTAGTGACGATATTTTTAGCTAATTATGTTGCCTCTTAACCCTAACCGGCCCGGAAATAACGCATAAAACAAAAATATAAATTCTAACACTTTACGAGTGTGAGTCAATTAGTAGGCCAATCACTGGGCCAAATATAAATTATCAAACTAATTGTGTTAGGATAGAACACCTAAAACTTAGTCATTAATTAAAGTACATAACGTTTTGTTCAAGACTTATGTGCTTAGTCTTAAGGATTTGTTTATTTTCTGGTACCTTTTTTTTCGCCTTTGCCAACAAAGTTTTGAATAAAGCTTGTTCTTATTTATTTACATATTACATACGAAAAAAAAACGAAGTACCAAATGATAATAAAACAATACTTTTTCGCTTAAAACAAACGCCTAAAAATAGTGAGTGAAAATTCACAAGTCGTTTATATGTGGTGAATAAAAATTCGCGAAATATTTTTTAATTTTAATAATAATTCATCGTCTAAAATCTAGTCTTAAGTTTTCGTCATACAAAATCTGTTCGCCGCATTAACGAGCCCTAGGCATTTCCTGTAACTTGCGGCACATTCCCGGGTCTCGCACGCAAGCGCTGTCGCGCAGCGGGTATCAAAGTCGGCGGCGTGCTCTGTTGTTACTTGTTAGCTGGACGCGCCCGCGCATCCGACCTCGTTACTGCAGTAATAGCCCTTTACTTTTTAAATTTTTAATTAATGGCAATTGAGAATTGCCATATGCTAATTTTTTATCGATATCGATTGAATCGGTTTATCAGTTGCGCTTTTTCACCCATGTTGGAGAGTTATAATAAGCATGATGAGAAAACTCTCGTGAAATTTTACATATTGTAGTTATAAAAGTTAAAATAAACACTAGTGTATGTTTAAAAAAAAACGAAAAAAAATATAATGACTCAAATACAAAAGTAATTCAAATCGAATGGTTTTACTTAATCCTAAATATTATATTATATACATTTATTATCCCATATTCTTTATTATTATTTTTTATTACAAAAGCTTAAACTAAACTCTAAAAACTATTACAACTACTATCTTTTTTTATTATATATATTTAATGAATCTCTAAATTCAAATTAAAAATGAATTAAAATATTGTAATTACGTAGTTAAATGCGGTTTTTCTCGACCAAATAATTGTTTTCCCATTAGGAATGTCAAACTTTACCTATTATTTCTGGTTTTTAGAGCACTCTATTTGTATTTAATTCTAATTAGACATTTGACTTCTACAAAAACATGATCGATTAATAAATATCACCCCCCAATTGGTGCTCATTTGTTTGTCTTTAATAATGAAGTAATTAGGTATAATTGTGTGTACCATTGAAAACATTATTTTATTTTTAACCAAGCAATTTTCCAATGCGATCAAATACAGGACAAAAAAAATAATATAACAATTTGAATTTTTCGAAAATATCCTGATTAGATATTAAAAATAAAAACGGTTTCAAGTCTCTCATTCTAAAAGAGCGTAACTGTCATGTAGAGCGTAGGTGACAGTCACAATCACAACTTTAGAAAATCATGGTGGATTTAGTATAGGAAATTGTAATGCTTTTCTTTTTGTGCGCTGTGACTGAGATATATCCACCCATTGACGTCATTTAGAGAATTGTATGCTTACGTCTTATCTTTTCGAATATTTTCAAAAGTAGGTAATATAAAAACAATTTTTGGTGATTTTTAAAGCTTTTGAGTTTTTTCAAAATACGAGGGCGGGCTGATAAGTCTGGTAAAATTGTAACTAGGCTAATATTTTCACAAATTGCGTTATATTGTGTTGTAATTTAAACTTTTCCAAGATTGTATATATATTTTCACCCAGTTTGTTCGGCTGGTTTAGTTTTGTCAGCTATTTGAAAAAAAAAAACAATCGCTTAAATTTTTGCAAAATTGGAGAAAAGTGAATTCTAAGTTTTAAGGAAACATTGATTATTGTGTAAAAAAACCATTACGGAAACCAAAAAAGCTTGATTAAGACTACGGGGATTCTGCTCTTTCAATTAAAACTATTCACAAGTGCAGAACATTCTTGATGCCCTGTTGTGGTTATGACTCCGGAGATGATCACCAAAATCCATTACATTGTATTGAATAACCGAAGAGTTAAAGTCCATGAGTTACGAGATTTTAGGCATTTCAGGTGAAAGGGTACGTACGTAATATCTTACACCATCATTTATATATAAAAAAAAAAACTATCCGCCCACGTGTCTAGTTGCAATGGTTAATATCTACTAGTTGCGTTATGCAATGCTTCTACATCCACCATAATCGCTAGATTAAAAAAATCTTGTCAATTGATTAAAAAAATGCCTGTGTGGAAAAATATTTTACTCGAATGAAAAAATCATCAACGAAACTAGTGCGTACTTTGAAGGGGTTACAGAAGGAATAGAAAACTAGAAACGAATAATTTACGTACATTGATCTAGATGGAGATTACGTTGAAAGTAACTACATAATTTGGTATAAAAATAAAATATTCCATTTATTTTTACCAGAATTATCACTCCTAGTAGTATAAAAAATATGGTTCTCGATTTAATATAACTTAGGAATTTGAAATAGTGTCCATTAACTATTGCCTATGTTCATTTTGTGTCATTAAACCTTACTTGGCATATTAAACTTTTATAGGAAATTATTAATTATTCGATCAAATAATATTGTTACTGAATACTTGGTTTCTTTGCAACTTCTAAGATGCTTGAGGCCTTTATCTTTTGTCTTCGGGTCGGGACCCTTGGATGGTAAACTAGGTATTTGAGCCCTATTAAGGTTGTTAAATTGGGTGTCAAATGACGCTCAATTGATCTAGAGCCGTATAACCGCAGAGCTGTGAGCGATCACCCCGCAAGCGGAACTTAATTACGACGCCCCAGGGGCCCGGTCGGCGACACGACGGCATTTGTTGTGCATGCCGGTATTGTGCCCACTCTGTTATGTAATTGCCGTGTACCTCCGGGTCTTTGATGTAGTCTGCCCCGAACGTAAAGATTGTCTATGGCCTTTCGCACAGCGGGCCCGGCATTTCTCTCCGACTTTTATCTTTTAGCAAAAATAATTTCCCTGTACACGTGAAATATTGAATCAAATTTGGTCGCTGCAAACCCGGATGTAGATTTATTTTAAACAAAAGATAAAACAGCTTTATAAAATATAATGACCCTCATTGTCTACTCTTTCTCGAAGCGTGAATTATACAGTCCGATATAGGCGCCCCGATAGTCCTTTAAGAGGACATTTTAATAAATTTAAAATAACGATTATCGTTGTCTGGCGGAGTCGTGATTTCGTTAGGTTCGTGGTTGGGTCTACGGCCGGAATAAGTCGTCACGAGCGATTACTAAATTAATTAGGACCTAGCTCGGATGTAGATTGCTCTCGAGATTATTTTCCCACACGACCCGACGTTTAGATCTTAACGTTTTGTAACTATTGTTTACTACACAAGTTTGCTAGCGGTATAAATTTGCATATAAAATACGAACAACTTTTTTAATGCCACGCCTGGAGTCACCAAGACATCATAAGCCATCAAGATCTTTTTTTTTGTCAGTGAGTAATGTAGAAGATAACCTGCGGACAGGAGCGCGAACGGGGCTGTTCCGAAATGAGACAATTATATGTTGCGCCTACACTAATTGCGGCGCGGGCGCGCATCTGCGACCCATATCTCACGGCCCGCAGTTTTGTAATGCTAATGCGGCGGGTGCGACCTGTGTGGCGCTGCTTTGTATTTTGGTTGCTTCTGCTTGATTGTGTAAGGAGATTTAACAGCCTTCTTTTTAATAGCGATTCTATTGGTTTAATGCGCTGCAAAACAGTATTTTTTTGTATTAAGAAAGCAAGTTTTATACATATTGTGAGGTCAATGTTTCATTTAGTTAGCTTTACGACCTCGCTTATTAATCTTATGTTTGGTTTGATAGTAAAATCGTAATAGAAAAAACTACTTACAAAATTAAAAATACTCATTAAATACCGCATTACAATTTCTATCGATAAATTTTGACGTCATCTCATCACTAAAGAACTGTCATAGACAAGTTTTTTTTATTATGGAACAAATCAAAAGAGCCAAATATGGAACCTGAAACATCAGGAGCGCAGAACGGAGGAAGAGTTCCGTGATCCGTTTATGTTTCAAGCCATCTCTCGGCGTTTTTATGAACTTTTGTGCCACTGTCAGGGCGATGTGACTTGGAGAATGTTGTGAAAGTTACAGACAAGTACTGACAGTCTGATCGTGTTGTCTTTCCAGGGAATGTCAAAATTTAAACATAATTTTCTTAAACTATGGTACGATAATTTAATTTAAAATGATAATGATTAAACACACTATTATGTGTTCATGCTTATTTTTCATTAATTGTTTAATATACCTACATGGGCGAATAGTTAAGGCGTAAATTGCAAGATGTTTCAAAACTTTCAATTAAACTGAACATCAAACGCGACTGTTTAACCGGCCATAGTACCAGGAGTCCATGACAATGCGATAGGTTGCGCCGAGCGTCCAAATGGAAGCGACCGTCAATTTGACTACCGTACACGTAGCATTAGGCGACGCCCGCGGGGTATAGGAGGTCAAGCTTAATTGGACGGTGGGATGGGAATGTCTGGCGCGTTGGCCCGCCTCCCAACACCTTGCTCGAACGCCTCACTCTCATGCGAGCCTAGTACCTCGAGCTGCCAATCTGCAGCGTAGTCAGTTTCATCAATAAATTAAAAGTGGTTTTGTTTGTTTTAGTTTTAAATCACACATGAAAAAGTTTATCGCACGACGTAACTTACGGCTATCAATCGCATTGCAAATCCTTACGCCCTAGCTGACAAGTTGTCATTGTCAATAGTTAAACTGATTAGTCTGGAAGATCGACAGACTGTCCCGTGGCCGTCTTACTAATCGGCCGATTTATCGGCAGCGCGGTTCGTTAGTCGTCGGTCTTTATCAAAGTGTTTTCGAGACTCACGACCAGAATGTTTATGGCACGGTTTTTCGAGAAAACTCTACATAAAACACAAGTATGTGCACGATTGCGTTGTACGAGTACATTAAGTGGAGGAATGTTGATAGATCACCGGACCGAGTCCTATTATATTGTGGTTATCTATTAACCCCCGGATTGGAATTTGAATATTTCGTATCAACAGCAATTACCTTCTATTTGATATAAATGCACACAGTTCAGATATTAGAGCTTAGCGAAACTCTAAATGACTCTTCTAGTGTTGTCTTGTCATCCCATCATGGGTTTGCTGCAACTAGTTAAACATACTAGTAACACAAATATTCCTTTTAATATTGAGTTCGATTATAATTCTTACAAGTTGAATAAAAAATGTCAAATCGACCATTATTGTGACCAGCTTGATAGAGGCCTGTCAAACCGCTGTCAAGATTATCTATAGAGTATGGTGTGTGGGCAGATCTTGCGTGCGAAGGTACTAAAACACTACGCCATCTACTGGAATTTTAGTATTAGAGTGAAATTTTGTGGGGTTATAAAGGCGGTTTAAAGGAAGTTAAAACAAACGCTATGACACAAATACAAATTAGAGTTTCAAATTCATGTTTAGCCTTGTGTGAAACGCTACTTTGAACTTGCATTGTATTAAAAAAAAACTTATATCTAATCCTAGGGTATCTATTACCTATACTATAGTAGGGCCTAAAAATACTTTAGCCCCGTGCCGCAAAAGTTTAATATAATGTTTTTTGAGCATGAGATGTAAAAAAAAACATTACGCTGTCAAGAGACTTATCGAGTGAAATGGATCCTTCGTAGTTACCCGCCAACTGTGTTTTAAAATGGAAGTTAATTGAAAAGCGCGAGCACCTGACATTAACACCTTTGTCATTATCATTATATTTGATAAGTTCGTGTCAGTAAAAAATGTGTCAACACAACAGACAAGACACTGAAGGGTTCAGTAAAATAGGCCTAGAGCTATTGGATGAACTATGAGGATTATGTTGTCTCGAGATTACAGATGTATATAGAGATATTAATATACTTGAAATCTAAACTTTTTTGACTTGCCATAAAAACACTCATAGAATGGAAATATAATGCTTTAAAAGCAATTCACATTTTGTGTGTTCGGTACTTCGGAATGTATGAAATTAACAAAGAACGGAAAAATCATTGCAAAATTCGTCTGTCAAATTGTTTCTATCGACTTCTCCGACTATCGATACTTTTGATGATTCATTTAAATGTTACTGACGATAAAATGTATTTTTTTTAACTAAAGGGCGAACGAAGCGAAAAACAATAATCTTTTAGCCATTTGTCGATTGATGTTTTTTTTTGCAATATAGTATGAGCTCTACAACATATTGTAAACAACATGAAAAAAAATCTTTTCTATACATAATAATTTTTTTACCCACGTGATACCCGTGACCATTTCTACTTATCGACAGTCGATAAAAAAATAGTCAATCCCTTGTGTCCCAGCTCAATCTAGCTATGAGTTTTCCGTTCCTTGGAAATTATTTAAGCAGAAGCGTTTTCTTCGTAGAAACAGTAATTATTTCGACCTCGTCTTTTCTACTCTACGGAATTCTAAAAACCGTAACCCGGTGGTTGAAAACGAACACCTAATTGAAGTGATAAATATTGGCTTCAATGTAGCCCTTTTAAATTTCAAATTCGGTCTGACGTTTTAATATTGTCAGCTTCATCAGTGTCAAGATCATTTAAAATTGTACTTCGGATAGTTTGAATTTCGTTATCATTTACAAAGTGAACATTAAAGGTTAATTAGTTTTTGTCACCCTTTTTCAGTCCTTCTGCTAAGTGGTGTTTGCATTACATTTGGACTATCTTCTTATTGAATTTTTGTCAGTTTGTGTTCTACAGATCCATTCATTACTTTTAAAACGGTTTGTTGGCGTTCACTGTGTTAAGTTAGTGTTATTTCTATCAGAAATATACTTTCTCCAAATAATCTAATTACAATTTTTCATGAAAAAGTCCAGCAATCCATCGGCGTTCACTGCCAAAACTACTACATTACCCCTTTTTTAATATATGCCATTTAACCTCTATTTGTTCTTATTGTGCAATCATAACATAAAATTGCATCATCTCGTTCACGAACCAAAACTTAACTTGCAAATCAATAGTCATTGCTATAAGAAAGCTTTGATAGTATCAATAGATTATCACGTGATAAATATGCTCAAATATGACCATACTAGACCCTCGATACTGCGAGTAACAGCAAACGATACTAAACTTCGTCATCCATTACAGTTAAAACTAGTTTCATCTCATTGTGAAAACCATAAAGCATTTAGCAATAAGCGGTACACACACGGCGCACTCCATCGCAATAAATTCCCAGCACCCTTAAGCGCCCTTCACACGCACCTGCGCCCGCGCAAGTACTAGTAACGAACGGCCAACCTGTTGGACTGAAATAGGCAGCTGTCGACGCCCTATAGATTCTATAGATTTTTCTTATCGGTACTTTTAATCGTGTACAGCTATCTTGTAGCGTTTATAAGCGGTTTTTTTCTATTTACTCTGGTTGATTGAAATTATCGCATAACAATATTGAACAAAATGGTTTGATGAGTAGTTACAGTTATAATATCGTGCCAACGTTTTTGTTTATATAGATAGAATATTAAAAGTAATAAGGGAGCAAAAAGTAATTTCATCAAAATAACTCAAGAAATAACGTTTGTGTAGCAATAAAAACACTGTCTGTTTATAAGTATATTTAAATATTGTATGGAAAGAACCACCTTACCTTGTTAGAGTTAACGAGGTTAAAAATAATTCGACGTTAACTAAAGTCATGTTATTAATTGTAATGTCCGATCATCAGCGTTGCAATGACCATTTACTATCGCGTCAATTATTGAGAGAATTAGTGTCCCATGTAGAATATAATTCAACGCAAGTTCTAGTTAAATTTTATTTTCTTATACTTACGACTGAATGTAATTGATACTTCTAATCTTAATATTAATGCTATTTATGGACATGGGGTTAAATAATAAATTGACCGAGTAATCTATGGGTGGGTCTAATTCTATCTGCTCCGCTTATATAAGGAGCCACAACAACTTGTCTAGCTTGAAATTCGCTTATCTATAATAGTAGATTGTTTGACAATGGGTAAAGTAAGCCATTATAAGACGAAGTGATTATTTGGACGAGCTCATGAAGTGAGCGAGGACAAATATGTCTGAGTGTCATAATGGCTTTCAGCCACGTGTTAAACACTCTGATTTTCACTTCGCCTGCGAGAAAATAAAAAAGACTTAACATTAAAATTGTTTATTTCATGAATTAACAAAAAAATTAAACCGACTCCAAAAAAAACTAAAAAGTAAAAAATAACGCCATAATTCAGTTTCTTACAGTATATACAATTAATCTTATTTTGGCGTCGGTGCCATATAAAGAATGTGTAAAATATTGAAAATTTACGATTTTAGTAAGTTGTGACATGATGGCACCGACTCCAAAATAACATTAATTGTATATACTGTATAGATTGAGTATACAAACGGTTACTTGTAAGTAATTTGAAGAAACTGAATTATGGCGTTATTTTTTACTTTTTAGTTTTTTTTTGGAGTCGGTTTTATTTTTTTCTTAAAAAGTTTATTTATTTTACACTTTTTAGTTAATCGTTACTTAAAAGTGTATCTCGTGACAATTCGAACAAGCCCAAAGACGGCTAGGATACATTATTTTATTACATAGATCTGGTGCCTACCTTCCGGCTCCATCATCAAATCAATTCGATGGTACCATTCTCATCAGGAACATTTAAATTTGTGACTATGAAGTTGCTTAGCTAAATTAATCAAGATATTTTGTCGCCACCCGTAAATCATTTATCATTGAGGAGTTCCGATGGCATTCTGTGGTCTTCTGCATCAATTCCACTTCACCAATTTACACTTTCTGAATGCAAATGCTTATTATGTTTCTTATAATACCAAAATCGCTATATGTATGCCTACAATATTTGAGGAGTTCCTTCAATTCCTCATGGATTCCATCATCAGATCTTCACCAAAATTAAATGGGACCAACTAGAAAGTACCTTCTATAAAACAAAAAAAAAAATTGTAATCGGTCAAATAGTCTTTGAGTAATCGGTGAACGTCCATAAAAACATGCCGTCGAATTGAGAACCTCCTCCTTTTTTTGGAAGTCGGTTAAAAACTAATAGTACAGTTTGAGCAATTCTATCAGAAAGTTTGGCCAATCTGATCAGGTTGTTTTGTTTGTTTTTAATTATTCGCAAGGAGTATGTAGCTGGCCGCAAGTTTTATTTTTCAGTGTCATAGAAATTTGTATGGGACTATATGGCTTTCTTTTAAACTGTAGGGGCTAAATGTACTGTTTTAGGCTTGCTTCGCGAAGCTAATATGACGTACTTTTTGAGCAGGAGAAGTGAAAAAATATAATAATCTATTTAGTTTATGTAATGTTGAGGTCAAAATACTTTAATCACTTTAGATGTTATCGTGCTCGAAAGCCAAAAAACGGACAACCGAACTGCCATAGAGCCCTCTGTTTTGTCAAATTTCTGAGCACAGCGGCCGCCCCATACATTATGTATAGGAACCGGGAATTTCATACATAAAACATTGCTCTGTAGGTTTTTATTTGATTGCCATTCGTAAGCACAACGAGACATTTTTTAATCAGGCGGAAAAAAGTAAACGATCCCGGATTTCGGTGGGAAAGCGTGGGTTTGGCCGTCGTTATCATGCAATTGTACAATACCAGGTTTTTGTGTCCATTGTGGATTTTAGCAGAATCCGCTATATTTTGGAATGGAACTGGATTTTGGAGAGGTTCCGCCGCTATTGAGGTTTTTGTTGGGAGTGAGGTGTGAGTGTCGGTAGTTTTTACGTCCGTCGATGGGTTGATAGATGTGGTCTCGAACTCTGAAAAATGAAAATTACGGTGAAAATGGTGAAAAAGTTTAAGCAGCGAGTGGTTTTTCGCAGCTGGAGTTTATTTCATCACTTTGCCGAGCATATTGCACTTTGCACTCACAATTGGCAATCAGTCTCTGAGAGGCTTGCAGAGATTGTGCGTTGGGAAACGTCAATTTTGGCGGAATATACGAAGTGCAGATTGTCTTATTAGAATAAGCTTCTGGTGCAGTAGACATTGTGTCGAGAGGATTATATGATGCGTGCAGGCACCCATCCGTGTCCCTCAGTGGAGCGACGGCCTCCCACACGGGCAGGCGCGTCACACAAACCTCAGCCTCGACACGTGCGCGCGCCCACCCGACGCCTACCGACCCACAACATTGCGAAAAAACCAACCTAACTCTTCCAACCTTGAGATTTAATGCCTTCGTTAAATTACTGCATGTGGGCTACTTAGGCCGTATCATAAGTTTCCTCCAGTATCTTTTGTTCATTGTATTCAGAGAAATAAAGCTTTTTGCGGTCGCGCTGAGAATTAAATCGGAGGTGATATCGAGACACGGCTCCGCACATCTACATGGAACATAATTAGAGGAAAGATTGTAGTCTCGTTGACACTAAGATGGGTATAAACTAGCACTTAATTGTGAATGAGCCGGCGCGGGCGGCCGCCGTAATGAACCATTCGAATAATCGCAATAATTCCCGTGTCGCGTGTTAGTCGTTAATTAAGCTATTTGTCAGGTGGCACGACAATTTACATTTCTCCCGGGTCCAGGGGATTCTCGGTCGTGGCTCGGAAACGACGTATTATTATCCTTTTAGGGAGGCGGCATCCTCAGAGGCGCTGGCTTCCGAACCTTTTATTGGGACCACCTGTGTTTGTTGGAGACGTCTGAATTGTCCGTAAATAAGGTTAGCGGAATATCCCCCTGTTCGGGCTTAATGCTATTTAGTGGCTATGTTGTTAATTTGCATAGGATAGGGAAGGAATTAGCATTTAACGCGGGCCGCCGCCGCCGTCCGTCTTTCGATTGTATTGCCGCGACGTCAAATTGAATTAGATTTTCGATCGACGAGGACACGCGGCGCCCGACATAAAACTGGAGGCGGTGGTCAATACATTAACATGTAAGCAAGGAGTACGTCTTGTCGGACAGAGGTATAAAAATGTCTCGCGCAACACAATTCATGGGAACGGGTTCGGTACGGCGACAGGCATCAGCCGGGTCCGCGCAGGTGAAATGTATTGACAACTGGTCTTCCGTGATGCGTATCGGCGTGATGGTATCGAGGGGCGGCGTCTCAGTCGCTGCCCTGGCCTGGACCAGCATTGTGCAGATCATAGATAACGCTTGTTTATTTAGCGCTAAAATTTATTCAGCAATGAGAGACCATTAAGGCAAGAATTATTAACAGCTGGACAGGTTTATGTTCATAAGCTCTGTAATAGCGTGTTGAGTTATGTTTGTTTTTTCGCGTCCGTTAATGAATTGAACGTTAATATATTTATTAAATTCATGTTCTGGCTACCTAGTAAAAGAATGCAATTTACGAGTTGCTCCGAAGTCCACGCGATGCACGAGTCTACTACAGGATTGTACCTACCTACATTGTGTTCTCAATGAAATTCATAATTCAAGGTCGGTCAAAATGATAGCCTGCACGGACAACATTCGATAAATGGTAATAGGCGAACAGGAAACTATGGAAGTCGGGCGACAATATATTAAGGACACGGGCGCTCATTCATAAAGCAATCTCGGTTGTTTATGAATGAAGCTGGCAACGGACTAGGCGTGTAATTATCGTAGCTATTGATAGCGCATTTACATGGTCTCTGGAGCCTGGCAAGTTTAGTACAAGGTATATCTAGTAGCAAAGCTGCATTGTCTGTTTGACTCTAGTGTAATGATGAATTTTAAATTATCGAGATCGATAAGAAGCGTACACATTATTTGCCGTAAATTTGGATTTACATTAATGTAAAGAAATATGGCTATCCCGTAATTATGTCATGAACATGACATTGTTAGTTTTTACTTCTTGTTGTCTTCAAAAGCTATTATCTTCTAATTCTTCTATTTACAGTTCACTTCTGTCTGTTATATGTTGTTTGTTGGCTTAGACATTCCGTAATGTAATTTAACAACATCGGTTTAGTCAGGTTATCAAACGTTTGGTGTTTCCTCATTTTCATAGTTAGATTAACCTTCAGGGTTACGTTCGGAAGGGCGTAGACAAATTATTAATTATTATCGACTACTCTTTGGTTGCAGCCTTGCCCGACAGGTATATCTAATTATGTATCTCCTTGGGCATCAAAAATTCTTTTAGGGATAAAAAGGTCTCTCTCCGGTCTATGAACCAGATACCTAAGTGCATATATATATAGTCTCCACAGAGCATCGTGAAATATGGACATACAAACACTCGTTAAATCTAATTGTATAAAATAACGGTAGCACTAATATCTTATTATGTCAAGCCCGTGCTGCCTCACTGCTGGGCAAAGGCCTCCCTTCTTCTTCCACTGATCCCGTCTTAAAGCTACCTCTGGCCAGTCCTCCAAGAAGAGGTCCAAGTCGTCCCGCCATCGGCGACGAGGTCTGCCGTGTCTCCGTTTCGTTGTTTTGGGTTTCTTATCTTGGCCCACAACTCGTTCGGCATGCAGCAGATATGACCAGCCCAGTGCCACTTTAACTTGGCCGATTTCCGCGCTACGTCGATGATTTGTCTCTTGGAGCGTAACGTGGTGTACGGATTACTATTAACTAATATTATTTTTGACGACCGGTTTGGCTCAGTGGGAGTAACGTTGCCTGCGAAGCTGAGGTCCTGGGTTCAAATCCCGGTAAGGGCAAATATTTGTGTGATGAGCATAATTATTTGTTCCTGAGTCTTGGATGTTTTCTATGTATGTAAGTAATATATCTATTAAATATATCGTCGTCTAGTACCCATAACACAAGCCTTATTGAGCTTACCATGGGGCTAGTTCGATTTGTGTAAAATTGTCCCGTAATATTTATTTATTCATTATTATTATTATTTTTTTTATTATAACAAGAAGTTTTCAAAGGATAAAGTGAAATGTTCAATGAGCCTTTAAATTTTGAACCTTGACAGTTCACACTTATTTCCTACTAATATACCGAACGTTAGCGAAGGTCTTCGATAAAGGATCGGCAAAAGTGCTTTCGTGAGTACTCGTGAGGTCTACAGCTAACGCTATTATGGTCTGTTTGGCCCCATTAAATTTATCTGCCTACTAATTCCATGGTATATTTCCCTGTAAATTCTATGACATTTTCAATACCGTCATTATTTTTATGACTGGACATTACCAAGTACCATTCGTAAAAACTCATCAGATAACCGAGACTTGTTCATATCGATGGTCGTTACGATTATTGCTTCAAGTACAAGCTGTATCTTCAATTAAACATTATCTTTGTGAGCATACGTACTTAATAAAGCGATATATGTCATTATGAAAATAAAGTATTAACGCGGTACAAAGTGCCACGGTGGGCTACTGGAGTTACGCAGAAAGTGAACTGGTTTTAAAGTTCTAGCATGCTAAATTTCGATCAATGCTAAATAATCGAATATGAGTAGGTAGTATCAAGGATAGAAATTCCCAATTTCACCATATTTGGTTACTCGTCCTAGTCTATGTAGTTCAGCAAATTGTGCTAACAAACAAATCTAAACACATCCCATTTGAGAGTGGATTCCTAGGTCCTTATTGTGAAACCTGAGACTCAGTTATCAGTAGGTGCGATCGAGATTTAACATGAGATCGCTGCGATTCAGTTGCTAGAAAATTGTGATTACACATCGTTTCTCTTGCGTAAGATAATAATTGAAACATAAGTAAAATTCTTAGCCATATTCCTAGCCTGTATTAAAGTGTTTTTGTTGGTTTGCACATCTTTAACCCAGCATCTTTAACGGATCGATGTGATTTTTAGGATTCCGTACCCAAAGAGTAAAACGGTACCCTATTACCAAGACTTCGCCGTCCGTCTGTTTGTCTGTCTGTCACCAGGCTGTATCTCATGAACCGTATTACTTCTACTGCCGCTATAACAACAAATACTAAAAACAGTATATTTTTATGTATATCTGTCTATATCGGTAACCAGTATAAAATGATCGAACACCGCGTACATTTTGCTTTGGGAGTAGGGATCTGCTAACACTGGATTTTCATACATACGGCCGTTTGTAGCGTATATTTTGTACGGAACCCTCGGTGCGCGAGTCCGATTAACACGTGGCCGATTTTTGCACTGAGATGACTAAACTCTCTGAGCCAAAGAATGATACAAGCCGCTTTTCATCTCGACAAAATCAAGGGTTCTCTAAGGATAAGAAAGAAGCTGCTGAAAACATCTTGCTATGGATAAAAGAAAACAAATCATAACATCTTTTGCAGCAGTGGTTAAAAATTGACGGAGTAGACGGATTGCTTTGCATATTCATCGCTCGTTTCGCTGGAGTAAAATAAAAATGTTCTCATTACTAGATTCCTACGAGATGACTCTTTAACCTTATTAAAGCTTTGAATAGTGGTTTATGCACTTTTCTCTAAATTTTTACTCGCGTCAACTAGTGCAAACATTTTGGACAGCTCATCAATTTTAGTTACCACAATCTATACATTGCATCTCTACGCGGACGAAGTCGCAGGCAACAGCTAGTCAGTAATGTCAATATTTTGTATCTGTCTTACTCTCATTTCATATATTAGAGTAGGATGGTTAGCGAATATTGTCATTATTACTGATTCGAAACCAGGCACGGCGTACTTCGTGATTACACCGAGCAGCAATAGTACTTACCGCCAGCCTCAGTTCTGAGGCCGTTCGGTATGAATTGACGCGCATAGTTTATAATGCGTTCACGTTTATGAGCGTCACAATTGTTGCAAAAATGTATCGCTCTCATGTTTCAGCGGGGGCGTTCTCTCACTCGCACTCGGTAACGCGCGGTATTCGCGAAGATCAAAACAGAAAGCCTTCTACCATTATCTGCTTTCGAGCTACGTTTTTAGTACGAATATTTTTAGCAGATCATTGATTTTCGTTACTAAAATTCGACAATAATAGTAGCGACTCTAAATTACCAATGCAGTCTGGGCTTTTAACGTTTACCATGCTAGCACCTCGGTAATTATTGTCTAAGCGGCGTTTAAACTAATCGGCGCCGTTCGACGCGCGCGCAGTCGATCGCCGCGCTGACGCCAGCTCCTGAGGTTACGCGCGGTGTTGCCAGGATTTTATTAAAAAAATCGTGAGACTAACAATTTTCATACATTAGAAAACATTGCATTACAGACCGAAATGTTGAGAATACGACAAAACAGAACTGTTACAAATTTCAGCCAATATTTTCCGCCACTTATAAAGTGGAATGATTGTTTAGATTTGAATGTGATCCCTAAGTAACCTATCCAATTAAAAACTTTTTAAAAACCACATTCAAAAATTTCCGCTCTATATGAATTTTTTTGCATTACAAATTAAGTAAAAAAAGAAGCGAGATTAGCGAGGGCCTTCAACAGGTCTGAGGGGCTACTCTGAAACCCGAAAAACGAAGTTCGTATGGCACCATCCCGCTCACTCAAACACAGCTTAACATGAGAGCGAAAGGGACGGCACGTTACGAACTTCGAATTTCGAGTTTCGGAGTAACCCCTCTGGCCGGTCTAGGGCCAGCTTGCTGTTGATCCATGTAAGCGTAAGTCCAGGAGACGAAATAGGTAACGTGATCAATGATCAACAACTATAAACTAAACAAAAAACTAATAATAATAATTTTACAACTCCAAACAACAAAAAGACCAGAGGAAATACAACACAACGCAATCAATCGAAATACGACTGACAGATAGTGAAAACGACGTTTAAAAACCTGACCTTTGTTTCTAAACACATGCCTCGTTAAGTTTTACTTTACACCATTTATATTACCAACGATTAAAAATGAAAAATTGATTTGATTATTTGTTACTTAAATAATGTAGTAAAAAATAATATTTGCAATTTTTTTATTAGTCATTAATGATGTAAAATGTTTCTTTGTAAATAAAGTGTCAAGTTTCCTGATAAAAAAGCCCATGATTAGTTCTGTGGGGTTCTTTCTAAGGCTAAAAAACGGAGGATATATTGGAGAAAAGAACAATAAAGAAAAAAAACAATAGTAACAGATACAAGCCAAACTCTCCTCTAATGAAGTCGCTTGAAAGTCGCAGTCCGACTGTTCAACCCTTACAATAAATATTGTACCAAAATTATGTTCGTGTAAAGAACCCTTCGATAGCTGAGGCCCAGGTTCCCTGGCGTTGATTAAAACTTAAGTACAGGCATTGCACTGTAGAAATATGAGCTAGGCCACTCACCTTAGTCCGGGTGATTTCCGAGCTCCCGGTGAATCTTCTGGCTGGCCAGCACTGGTGGTCACCTTAAACAGTTTGTCACGCACCGAAAGACAGACAGTACACACTTTCGCCCGATGGAACTGTCGTGATATAGGTTTTGAATAAATACAAACCGAGCGCGCCGCCGCCTTCTTCGAAGCAAAGACTCGACTTCGAAACATATAGTCGTCATCATTGATAGATATTGCATTAAATCACACGTTTCAAATTATTTTAGCATTTTTCAACCGACTTGAGTATGTAATGTTATTTATTTGTAACTTCCATCAATTACATTCGTTCAATATATCGGCACTACACATTGGCCCTAGTGGAAATGAAAACAAGATACGTTGCCGTTTTGAATTAGGGCGCTTATTTCAACTCTTTCACAATAACGTCAGTGTATCTCGCCTCGCCTGGACTCGTTCTAATTTGTCGTGCTGGCGTGTCTGTAGAAGCGTAGTGAAATTAGCAAGTATGGCAACATTAGTCGCGCGACAGTTTTAGTCTCGTTTACTTCGAAAACAACATTCACTTTGGCGCGATCCTTTATAATTATCTGCTAACTCTCAATTGATTAAACATTGGTTAGCCTGACTGGTGCTTTGGTGTTAAAACTCTTGGTTTATTAAATTATGATGTCTTTACATCAGACAAGAAATATTGTTGTCACGTTACTTATGTTTGCCACTGATAATGTAATAGTTTATTCATAATAAAATTAAGGTTTTGCGTTGTGCTGGAATTTCGAATAACTCGAGCTTTTTACTAGTTTGCGTTATAATAGAAAATTCTTTATGAAATTTCAGCTTTATATCGTTTCGTGAGGTTGAGAGGTTAGAATCATTCGACAGGGATTTTTTTATATAAATATTTGAATATCATACGCTACGAAAATAGCCATCAACCACTAGATTATGCATTCATCAACCACAAAAAACATGTATTTTTTTATCCTGTTTAAACATCATCAACATGTAACACACTTTACAAAAACATTTTGTCAACACTTGTCTCTACTGACTCGTTCTCCATCATCAGATTATTTATCTTACAACTAGAAGGCGCCCGCAACTTCGTTCGCGGAAGAGAAAAAGTCATAATCCCTCTCTTTTTCTTCAGCGTAGTCGGATAAAAAGTATCCTATCCTATAACCGTCTGGAGATACCCAGCTACCCGTGTACCAAAAATTGTTGAAATCCGTTTAGCCGATTTGTTGATGAAGCGACAACGACACATACAAACATACAAAAAATCCACAATAATATTTTTCGATTCAGTGACCTCCAAATAGTCCATTACAAACATTTATTTGAAAATATCTTCAATGTACAGACATTCCATTTTTACAAGTATAATAGTATAGATGTTATGATTTTGTGACAGATTGTTCGAATAGCTCGATTTCACAAAATTGCACATTCCTGCGTCCTAAAGGTTGCGTTCAATACTCTGTATTTTAAAATAAAAATAAAACCCTCATGTGTCGCTCTTATCTCACAAAGCCATTTACATGCGTCCCGCTATCCGAGGAAGCGACTGGTTCGCACTGAATCATCGCTTTTTTTCCCGTAATCAAGTTTTCGCTTCTGACGAGTTCTCAAAACAAACAGGCCGCTTTACCAATCTTGCGTTTACCTCCCACTATCTACCATTCCACAGACTATGCGCCTTATTCCTCGGAAATAAAGGGACAAAAGAAGATACTGGCTGTTTCAGCACAAAATGACGCGAGGTTTTCTTTTTAAAGTAGCCAGTTAAAATCGTAATTAAAGTAGTAGCTTCGCGGGCTGTAGTAAGATAACGAAGCCTGTTCGATACTTTCACTTTTCCATCATTACGCGGACATCGCAATCGGTTTAATGGGCGAGGGATCGGCAACCCCCTCTGGTGTAGCATTCTTGATTTACGGTTATGGTTTTAATTCAAAGTTGCGTAAAAATATGCATTGAAATGAGTTTTTTTCTGAAGATTCTAGCAACACTCATGTTGTACTTATATCAAATTTCAAGTCTGTATTATGCGGTTATCTTTTCACAAAAACGGTTTACGCTGTGGTCACAATTTTTTGCTTTTAACGAGTATTTACTACGTAAAAAAGTAATTTTCTGTCAGGTTCCATTTTACAGTCAAGCATCGTCGCGTACTGTAAAATCGTATTAAGTCAATCGAATAATTGCATGTCACTCAAAATTTACTCGTAGGATTCGAACTGCGAATGAAACTAGCGATCTGCGCAGTTTTTAATTCGATTACATGTAAAGAATGTGGAAATAATCCATTCTTTAACGACTATTATTGCGACCAGTTTGAAACACGAAACCGAAATAATTATACGCATCTTGTCTCAGATTCGTTTATTTCTGGTTGATTTACCAAAATATCTGTATCCTTCCAACCATCCTCGACTTACAACTGTACTCGTGAGCATGTTACGTTATGTAACATTACGGACAGATAACTCGATGACCTTACTGTCAAAAGCGTAAAAGGATCTCCATAAGGAGCCGGTGACGTAGCAAACAAATAAAGGCACGTGGCTCGCCCAGGTAGGCAAAAGACGATCTCGGCCTGTTTAAACCTTTTACGACTAATCCAGTCGGCAGCAACGAATATGGCAACCTGGCCTTTCATAACCTGTTTTTGGGGTTTCCTTCCCTTATCCGATACGCCACGTGCTCTTAAAAGTTCAACGCGCTTAAGATTTTAGAAATCGATAGCTAACGAAATATTCTTTTACAACTGATGCTGTTATATTTTATAATAATCTTGGGAAACTACGCACAGATTGTATTCTTCTATTAGACTTCTAAACTTAAACTTATGGTAGACTTAGGACTTAATATTATTATAGGAATAGTTAGGTATGATTAACTAAAAAAATATATTTCGGCATTTTTCCTCAACATACGTCTTCTTTTGAGAAATGCTTGTAGACTTAGACTTAAGAAACTCCCTTACTAAGAATAAAGCTCATTATTTCATTAATAATGCATGTTACGGTATATCATGGAGCATTTAATAAAGTTATTGTGATGGTGACTGTGACAATCTACGAATGTCTAGAATTAAACATCAATTGATTGATATTACTCGTATATTCGCCACACATAATCCTGTTGCAACCGGTGTTTCCTGAAAACTAATAACTGCTAATGGTGGGCATTTAGCCTTGTACCGTCACCAGCAACCTGTCCCATAACCCAGCTGAGTCCACATCGCTCATTTCCATAGGAATTGCACTGTCTCGCCGCCGAGCGATAATAGGGTACGCCACTGACACCTCGGGCTACAGTGAAAGTGGATTTGAGCTAAATAGTTCAGAGACTTGATGATATAAACGACCATCCATCTACTGCTATTATACTACAAATAAACACAAAGAGTTCGATAGCTAGCCATTCAAGACTCATTAATGATTTATCATGTAGGTACTCCTGTTTTTCCGTTACATTAAACATTTACTCGCACGCAGATCTTTTAAAAACGACTTTAATATTCTTGTCCGTGCGTGTTTATAATGAATGTTAACAACTTCTTGATACTAATGTGTGGCGGATAATGTTCAACACAGTTCTGAGCTGCTTCGTAAGCTTTCGTAACTATATAGCCAACAATATAATACTCGTTAAACTATGAATGTACAGTTTTAGCACGCATTTGCATTTCATTAATCGCACATCTGCCTGTTAACGTTGCGAAGGAAAACATTGATACGGTCAACTTTAATGGTGATATACAGAAGCCCGCTAAATGTGATAAAAAATACCTGCCTGATGATGATGGCTACTATGAAGTTGTTAAAAAAACCGGTGAAAACGTTGTATTAACCAATAACATTAAAAGGTCGTAAAGCGTTGATGGTGCTGATACGGGAATCACGGAGCATTCTTAATATTGTATTATTATTAGTCGGTTATTATGTTTATGCGTTTTCTGGTTTTGGGTTCTCGGAACGGTGACTGTTAGTGTGACGGGCTGAGTTTAACAAGCCGGAGTTGTAATTAAGGTCTGCTTACCGGGCATTAATTTTTGGCAATAAAAGACGAGCGCGCGTGCAATGTTCGGTACGCACGCGCGATGCGTGGGAAAAGCGGTGGCTTTGTGCTCATTGTAGTCGCAATTAGTTTTTTGGACGACGCATGTCGCACTTGCCGCAGAAATGTCACGACGTGTAATGCCTTGTCCCAAATGTTTTCCATTAATTTGTGACTGCGTACATCACCGGCGCCATCGCTCGTCGCGGCGGGGCTCACATTCTGACCGATGGCAAAAAAGTGGATACGATTTAACGCAAGTATATTCTAAATTGTCATGTTTCTTCTTGAATTTGTCCCGTTTATATATTTTGCGCTCTAAAATGAGACCACCAGTTAGTTGAATCACAGATAGCAATTGTAGCGCTCGATTGAACGATGATTTCATTTTCATTTCGGTAATGAACACTAAATGAAACAATAATCTTGAGCCCTAAGTAAACGTGCAAATTTTAATAGGAAACTTACATACAAGAACTTTTACTAAAAACAAAGCACCAGTTCATTTATGGTCGAAAATGTTTGTATGATCAACAGTTTTTACAAATCATAAGTGGTAATTCATGTGCGAAGGCACTGACGGACGTTTTTCATTGTCAGTCAACCGTTTAAAATTTCTCCTTGCAACTTTTATATTTTATTTTTTGACGAAGCGCAATTTAGTTTCTTTCGGTGTTTCTCACGGTACCTCTTGATCGATAAAGTCTATTGTGGCGGAGGTCACAATATAAAGTAGATTTTAGCTGTAACAATATTGGTCTCATCTTTGCCGTAAAGCTAAAATGACTGCGCTATTTTGCATCACATTGTCTTAGGGTTCACTGTTATCTGAGAAGTTGCTTTTCTTTCATTGATGTTTTAAGATTTTGGTATTTTTCTGGCTTTTTGAATACCTATTGTGTTTGTCATTGTGTTTCGTTTATAATAAAATTGAGCTTACAAGAGTTGGTTCCTATTTGTTTTTTTAATTGCTAGTGTTTATTTAGGGACTGCTAGATTAATATCTTTGATTATATTTTAGACAGCGATCAAAATTTAAACAGATTTACGTAGATCTTGATGACTGAAAACCTGCTTGATAGCGGTAACACATGAGCGCAGTTTATGAATACTGGCCTTAGACAGTATTACAAATATGTACTAATACTTCATAGTAAACAATATCACGTTCAGCAAGTACACGCTTTTTGTGCTTCTAACTCGCTTCAAAAATTCTCGCTCGTAGTTAATTGTACCGAGCTCATCCATGCAGAAGGCATTTCATGCATCCGTCGCATGGTTTCCCAGCGCTAACTAGGCGATCATCTTGTTTATAGAGCTATTAGTTATCGTGCCATCGGATTCTGTATCTGATCTTGTGGCCGGCAAAAAGTGCCGGTTTCATCGCCTGCGCTCGAAACTCAAGCGCCGCGGCGACAGGGCTGCAATGATAGTGATATTTTAATAATAAATCCAAAATAAAATAATATTCTCTTCGGTTATCGAGATTAATTACGCTATTTAAATGAGGTAACAATTAAACGCTCAATTTTTGGAGACAGTAAATAACATATGTTCTTGTGAGCAGATCTAGTCTTATAGCATATGCAATCAAACGGTACAATACAGTTTTGCAGGAAACTATTTTTAACCGACTTTCAAAAAAAGGAGGTTCGCATTTTGTCGGAATATTTTAGAAATAAGAATTATGTACTTAGTTTCATAAAAAAAAACCACATGTTCCGATTGTCGAAATTAGTTAGTAATTAGCGAAAACAACATACGAAACCGATATTGAGTTATCAATACTTATTATTAATGTACATAATTTGTTATTTCCTTTTATTTATTACTGTTTAAGTTGACGAACTCTTATGACATTGATAAGACAGAAATTCAGTAATTTACTAATAAAAAGAATTGAGCTCTATTATCATTAACATTTCCTATTCAATTTTTATACGTATTTGTGTCAAGACAGCGTCTTAACATTGATGAGATCATCACATAATTCCTTACATCTCGTATTGCATCCTGAATTACAAAGTTACGTCCAGTTTACTTACCTCCTTTTACTTGAGTATTAATTTTGACACGTAAACCTCTTACGGCGCTACTTAATTCATAAGTTGATAATTAAATTTGTAAAAGCAATCATGCATGTTCTTAATGACACTTAATTTTGACAGCTACAGATTGACGTGTTTTTCAAATTTCGGCTTCTGTTGGGGTCGGCTGCTTCCGCATCAACTCGTGCGCTGCGAACGGGTTTCGCAGTATCTGGAGCATTTTATCCGGTGTTTTTTGCGCTTTAGATAAATCGCCGATCCGTCAATCTTTACTAGTGCAAATATGATTTTCGCTTACCGGATTATTACATCACTGAGGGTATTACTCGATATTAATGTATTCGTAATGAGATTATAGAAAGTCACTTAATTATTGTTACATGAAACTTTTAAGTCAAGTTCCCGTGGTAGCAAAAAAAAAAACAGACTTGGATTAATTTCACTTTGAAATAATTAAGTAGTAAAGTAAGTAGGTACGTACATTTTCAGCTACTGTTTCTGGTTAGTCTGATTTTTCCAACATGTGATGGTGTGTGTGTACTTTCTTACTTCTTAGATTGCAATGTAAATATTTCTTTCTGTAACATTACTAGTGTCATAATATTTTGTAACATTATTAACTAGAGAGTGTACATTTTCTATTTTCCTATTCCTTTCGTGGCAACCCTAGAGCGGGTCACTGCTGGAGTCAAACGAAGGTTAACCGAGCTAATCATGTTTAATCCTATTATTGGTTTTACTTCGACAAAGTCATTTATAATTTTAACTGTAAAGTTGATCATTACTCGCGATAAACTTGAATCGATTCTTCGAAATAAAGTGTCTATCATTCCTAATTTTTTCTAGTCTTAAAACATATATGGTTTTTATACACAGCTTACACTGTATTTATCTATTATATATGTAGTTACATCATAAACACCCTTGTATTTGATCCGTTAATTTAATTTATCTTCATTCACAGCTGACATAGATTTGTCATGTACAAGTTTTACGTTTATCGTGATGTCACAATAATTGTCTTTCAACAGAAAGTTGATAACCAAACGGAAAAATTCAATATTATCTTGTATCGTTATTCCATTGGGGTCGGGTATACACATCAGATATTCAACCATCTTCCTCGTTTATCATTCACAACTTGCTCATTAAAAGTGCATTTGTAATTGTCAATTTGTTGGCCAATCCCAAAATCTGCCTACCAACATTGTGCAGCCACTCTCACACTTTAATATCAGTCATCAAAGCCCATATTTGACCAGCAGGGCTTTTAAGAGTTTTGTGAATTTTGGGAGTAGGATATAGTTAATCATATGATGCATTAATCATTAAGGATGGTTATTGGGAGAGAGGGGATTCGAAAATTTTGTCAGATGTTCTCGCTTTGTTATAAAAATTTGCAGGGATAGTGCTCAAGTCCAGAGTACTCGAATCGAAAGTACTATAAATACAAAATAAATATGTTCTTGCAGGATAATTATAACATTTTATGGTTGTAATATTTTCTTCTGTTTCCGCGATTATTACTCATTGAAATAAAACAGTTTAAGTCCTCCCGTGACCATGGAAAGCTGGAAAGCTTCCGAAACGTCGGGAACTAAAATGAGATAATATACGCGATATAATCCGTTAAATTGTTTTATTTCAATTTTATGGTTGCTTTTTATGGCTATCGGTTTTAGTGCTTTTGACGTAATAACTTTGTCTTATGTACTTTAGTGAATTTACCTAAATCCAACAGTTTCCTTATTAATGTAATTATATAATAGTTAGTGTAGAATTTACAGAGGTTTACTTATTACTCCTAGCTTTCGTATTGATTTCTTTGGACCTAATTATCTGGATAGATTAAAATTATATATGTATGTAAGGTATTTAGAAGAGAACCGAAGCATGGTAACCATATTGATTGACAGATATATCTCAAATTCGATCAGATGTTACTTCGCAATCACATCAAATTTGACATTTGATTGACCTGTGATCTTAGACCTTGCTGCACTTTGGTACAGCAAAAACTTCTCACTTGGCATTTCCCACGTTGATTCCTAAATTAATATTGATTATTTTTTTGTCATTTTAGTTGAGGGTTTTTAAATTACTTGTTATATTGTATTAGTAACATGGTTGTTTTTCCTTATTTCATAATATGAATTACTTTAAGGTTATTAACACGAATTCTATTATGATCGTCGATGTATGAGTACATGGCAGTAAATCTACATAGATACGTGGCAGCGTGATCAGCCAAGTTCAAAGAAAAAGGAACTGGCCACGCATGCAGCAGCCATATTACACGAACCATTTCTAACTTTTGACCTCTTCACAACGCGAAACCTATTCAAGCTGCAATTTGGTATATGTATTAAATTCCTTGGCTTGTCTAGAGTCCACAATTTACATTTATTTTTAAAAACCGTTATTTTTGTAACTGACTGAATCACTGACTTAGAGATCAGAAACCTAACCCACTTCCAGATAACCTTAGTAAGTTGAAATTTGGCATCCGGCTGGATAATTGTGTGGATATTACCATATATAAAAAAGCTATAAATATTGGTCTGGAAATTTAAAGATTCGGCCAAATTCGTATAAAACTTAAGTATGTTGGTATCGACTAACTAGCAAAAAAGTAACGATATCCCATCAAAACATAAATGAGAAACATAAGCCAAGTTCTCATGTTCCACCAATAGTAGTACATCGCCGACTTTTACTGTTAACAATCTAGTACCAGAATAGGCACCTTTTGAGATATCACTACTTTTGGTAGAACATGACAACTTGGCCTATTTTAAGATTTATATTTTGTTTATTTCACTGTAAATCTACTGTAATCTCAAGGAAAGTAGTAACAAAAATTTGGCACTTCACGGAACGTACTCGTAGCTGACGGCTGAAACACATCGTCAGTCAGCATCATATAGTTAGTAGCAGTCGAAGTGGTTAAATATATCGTAAGACACCTTTACTGCTATGCAAATAAAAATCTGTTCCGATATGTTTGGCTACTTTGATGCTGACTGCATACACAGTCTAAAGTACGAAACTTCTAAAACACAAATTGTCCATTGACACATATTTCAAGTTTATTAAAGACATAAAATATGAACCAGCATACTTGAACCAAGAAACAATGAAAATAGTTTGAGTACGAGACCAATGTAGAATGGTTACCAAAGATCGCTATCTCCACTAGTGGGCGAACGCTCGGAACACTCATTACATAATCGAAAAGCAAATTCATACCAACATAACTCTGCGTTCAGAAATCAACAAACACAATCGCATAGACCTGTATTACCCACGCACTAAGGTTAGCATTCTGGTTTACATCAATTTAAACATTAAAGGTCGAGCTACCGTAGTTTTGTCAATTGTCCGTGTCAAATTGTTCTTTATCAATTTGCTGTTCCGAAGCTCTTGAAACTTGAGCGGTAAAACTCAATTTTGTGTATGATGTATGGAGCTATGTTAGTTTTAGGAGGCGGTGTAGGCGTTTGGGCGCCAGTGGGTGTGATAATTCCTCCGGCATACACAAAGAGTGCCGTGAGATAGTGATATGCTCCCGAAAGTAGAGGTTTGCTTAAGAATTAGCCGCGTGGGAGAGGTGAAGGGTCATAGAAAATGTAAGGGTAAACTACTGGGTGTTAAAGGAATCTATAAAGGTTTTATAGACTGAAAGCATCCTAGGATACTGCCTTGAAGCTTTATGACGCCGACGATCGAACGAGAGTCAATCGTGAAATCGCACGTGGGCGGGAAGAAAGTTTTGTTTTACGATGGAATCATGCAGATTCGCAGTTTGGAGAGATAAATTTTATTTAACCAACGTGTGTAACATCAATTCTTTACCTGGCACTGTGACGTTCGTGAAGTTACTCGTATTCAGTGATGAATGTGGTTTCAAAACATTAACTTGAATTTTTCATTACATGTGGTAGTGAAATCTGCCACTTGCTTGGTGGTACAGCGATCGGTGATACGTTTTTAATGTCCTTATCAATTTGCAAGGAAACTGGTATAAATAATGAGTATGACACGGGATACGGGGAGAAAGGGGGCCTTTGTGTTGCACTTAATAACTTAAGCTTTTTTTCACAGGCGTACGAGTTGTCCACCCTAACGGGTACGCAAGTGATGCTACTAGTGGCCTCGGAAACTGGACACGTGTACACGTTCGCAACGCGGAAACTTCAGCCCATGATCACGTCGGACTCGGGCAAGCGTCTGATTCAGACGTGTCTGAACTCGCCCGACCCGCCCACTACCAGCGAGCAGCGAATGGCCGCCACCGGCTTCGAGGAGACTGAGCTCACCTATAACGTAGATAACGAGGATATGAAGGTGAGGCAACTGACATACCCGTCGCCAATTCAGTACCCCATAGAGCACCACCCGGGGCTCGCCCCGTCGCCACTACAGCAGTACCACCACCAGCCCTGTCCGTCGCCGCTCCCTATAGGCTCCCTCGGGCAACCGTACTCCCACGCTCATCTATCACACCCGCACATGTCCCACCATCCTCAACGGTAGTTCAGATGGCACTCTTGTTAAGCCCAGTTTAGCGAATTGACTGGCGGTCTGGCGGTCATCGTCATAGTCACGTTCTAGACTAGATTGTATATTAGATTAGTGAATTTTGATAGTCTATTTGTATATAATTAATGAAAAGTTTGATTTACGAGGGTCCGCACCGTGATTCCAATGTAGTGATGCAATGACATTCGTCGAATCTGTCGGCAAGGGTGGTGTAAGTGATTGCCGATGGTAATTGACAGGTCGCAACCGATCGCGAGATACGGGCGTTGCGGACGTGTAAAATGAGTTATGAGCTGCCACACTTTCTCGCTTCTGTTGAAAAATGTTTTACGGCAAGGGAACGATCGTGACGCTGCCAAAACCGCCAATCGTGAGGAATATGACTTGATTGATTTCAATCCTACCAAAAAAACTATAATTTCAATAACGAGAACGGTAATATATTGAGTTCAACGCTCATTTTATGCTCGTACGAGACGATTAGACGCTGTAATGGATCTCGCGTCGCTCATTGAATTAATCATCCTAAAAATCCTATCAACGAAATTGATGAACGGTGTCGAAACGCATAGAGCAATATTCAGTAGTAAAATAATCAGATTCAAAATCCGATTATAATTAACGCTTGGGACCGGTTTTACGGTTTGTGTGACGCCTTGAATCGGAAATGGGAGCGGTGGTGCGCCACTACCAATTCATTATGATCGATGAATCGGCCTTTTATTTATTGTATGTCAAAAAAACATTCGAGACGGGCTTTAATAATCGCGATTATCCTCGAAATTGGAGGAAGTGATGCTCTAGAAAAAAAGCGTGTGTTATGTCAGCACTCGGACGATGAAGGTATGCTTAAAAAGTGCTTCTTATTTACTCGTGCACTGGACAAATTCTCGACACCGCTCTTACTCTGTCTCCGTAACTAGAGACAGTTTCCAATTATCAAGGGAGCGCGCTGTCGCCGCCGGTCCCTCGCCGTGATCCGGATTATCAAGAAACTTAATTGAAAATTACTTTCGGACACCGAGAGTGATTCTTATAAATTCCCCTGTCAAACTTGACCCGTCCGCTAGGACAGGCAATCTGTGTAACCCGGTAGCTTTCTCATTTCGTGCCGCCGTCGTCAAAATTATGAACCCCTCGATCCGATATTTGTGCAATCATCGATAATTTAACTGTTTTCATTATGCGCCGCAAACAGTTAATCAATGAAACGCGTAGTTGATCAAACACCCGCCAAATACGGCGTAGTAGCGCCATTCAGCGCTCGATTCATCCATTAACGCCGAACACACCTTGTGTTGCTAATCGGACACTATTTATTCATCGATTTGTACTCAGTAGCCGCTCTCGCTGCCGTCGCATCGATTGCAGTGAACGATTAATTCCCGCTCCCCATTTGCATATCGTTTTAATTTCGAACCCATCCGGCGCCCACTGCGCCTTCACCCCGACCTCGAATATCGCTTGTCAGCTCTGATATGTTGAAATCGATTACGTCGAATCACTCGTTTCGCGTTCGCGTTGATAAAAATCTCTCGTCCTCTGGTAGGTCCCTCATCCTCGTTTGACGTAAGGAAATAATACGTCCGCGACGATATCGATCATTATTGTTCATGCGGCGTCGATAAGCAGATTCGATTGAAATATTCACGCGGTAATTACGATTCCAAGCGATAACTGCCCGGGATGGCCGCTCTTTAGATCTTTATCCGCTCTATTTTTGTGTTCTATTCGTTGTACATCTTAATTCGTGACTCTGGTGAATGTGGTCAGAGTGTTCTTGTTTGATATATTATTTATATTCAAAGGCCGCGTCTAGTTGGACGTCTAGCACAGTTTCACCTGCCATCGGTGACCGCGCTCGTAAATATGATGCTTTGCGTATTCGCAGCATGCGGTTCTGAGGGCGTGTTGTATGTTTCGTGCACGTGAAATGGCCGCGATATTACGGTCGTAGGATGCAGATGCCCCGGCGCATGAATTAGCGGTGTGTGCAGAAGTCGGTCAGTGCCCCCGCGTATCCCTAATCGAGCGTCGGTTTCGTAATGGCGGGCCACTCGAGATTTCGCTTTCGGTGTAGTGTAGTCCGGTGTGGAATCCATGGTGAATTCTTTAGTTCTATTTCTGAGCACGTCTCGATCAAAAAACGAACGTCCCCACTGCAGCGGTCCCGACACGAGTCGTAAATTCCTCCTCTTTTTTAGAGTTGCGGGTCCCGCGGCTGTGACTCACGTCGCCTATAACGTATTCCGCGCGACGCGTGTCTATCCCGCCGGTGTAATCGCTCGTTAGTCGTCTCGCGCCTCCTTTATTAACTTATCAATACCATTGTTTTGATAAACGCCGGGACGATTTGCTGACTCATTGCATTGTGCTCTAATGTTCCTACATAATGGTCCGACTGTAAGCCGATCGCCGCGCAACTAACAATAAAGCTAATTTGACTAATAGGTGCGTTGTAATCGTCACCGCGTGTGGTTTAAGGATTAGGATTATTCAGTCGGCTTTCTTCGCCGCTCCTCGGTCAGCTCTTAATGAACGTTGTTCTAAAGCTATTGTTCTACTCTTGTTTTTTCTTCGTTTTCTAATCCCCGTTTAGTTTGTTTTGATTGTACCATATTACCTTTCATTATCAGTATTTAAATATCTACCTGACTTTCGCCGAACTCAATTACATATTTTTTTATAAATTCGTGAAAATCCCGAGGATTCTTAGCGCGATGCATTTCGCCGCGTCTGGTGCGATCATTAATTTATTATTCCACGCGTGAACGCACCGTTGCTTCGATTTTTTCGTAATTATTTAATGTTTGCAAAATTCGCATTAAATGATCGGTTCTCCCCTGTAATTAACATCCCGCCGACCACCCGCGAGAGATCGATGGTCACCGTTAATCCGCGAGATGCCTCGCCGTGTCGCCCGTGGACAAATGAAGAGATTCCTCGAGGAGTCAATTTGGTGAAATTTCCGCGAGAGCAATGGCCGTCGTAAATTCGATTCGCGCCGTCATTTAGGTAATGGATCAGCGCATTAACCGAGCATGCGGGAACAGGGCGACGATACGGCGACATCGTGATAGGACTCCAATCGAATATAACCATCGCATGGCGATGAAATGAGTCGACAGATGCAGACGCATTGCGGGGCGTTGAAATTTTGCACGTCTCTCGCTAGCTTCCTTATTTAAAGTCGAGCACAATTATGAGTGTTTCGTACCGCATTTAGAAATCCAGTACGCCGATATTTGGCGCAGATGTTTTTATTAATCGTTAAAACTGTATGGGCGTTCCGGTGCGTGGCGTCCTGGCGTATTATTTTAGGCGTCGGTGCGCACTCCGTGCACTATTACAGCGGCCGCGCAGCCGCTGTTGCATAATTCAGACACGAGCCTTGCCGTTTGCATTCCGATACTTGATATGTGCTTTCACATGTATTTATGGACAAGATTTTGTGTCTCCGTAATGTTTGCCGAATAAATAAATTGTGTTTAAGGCATAAATACAATGGGCGCACCGGCTTCCCTCGTTACGTCGGCGACTGCAAAGTCCAGCGGCATGTCACCGCTGAGATATTTCGCTGATGCGTCGCTTATTTCGTTGTTTAGGGGCTTCGTTACACTGCGCTTTATGTCCGCGCTTACAAATTGGCGTTCGATCGGCATCGGCGGGGGGCGCAAATCCAGTAAGAAATTATGCTACATTGTGCTTCATGCTCGAGACAATTTGACACATCCCGCATTCGTATGCATCTGCGCCGACATCGCGAGAGGCGCTCGCGCGCATTAGCGGAGCAGCGGGCGCGGATCTAGCCCGACATCATTATCTGCGCGCCGCATCATACGCAGGATTCCCCTCACATCTCACTTACCGCAATTCTAATGATTTGCAACGGAGAGGCTCCTTTGTATGCAGACGACGGCCGCTGAGGTGCGACGCTATCCCGAGGAATCTCCCTTCCGCGAAGTGCCGATGCTCTAATTGAAATTTATTCGTGGTCTCCAAACCAGCGGCGACGCGGCCCGGTTGCCCAATGCCGTCGCCTTCTAATCCCATTAGATTAATGAATAAGTGCTCGGATCGTCCAGGTTGTTTAGTTATGTATGCGCTTGCGATCTCGTTTACCGGACTCGCTCGGGACGCGCCTCATCCATTATAGATTTAGTCTGGAGTGTGCCGTCCGCTGGATATGGCCGACGTCTATGTCATTTCGATAATTGGCCCTCGATTATATTTCCAGTTGCGCACTTAACAAACATCTGCGATAGATCTCTTGATTGGCAGTTGACGATTGCGTCATTGAATCTCGGTCCAATTATACATTTCGATTTGAATTATTCAATTCTAATGCTAGTTTTTTTTTGCGTCTTAATAAGTCGGTATGAAAACTGCGAGTTTGATTCGCCGAATACGCCGGCCCACTTCCTAAAACTAGACTGGGAGACGCAGAACGCAGATGGTTAAAATTAGGCGCGCCCGCGCCCAGAATAGAGTAAAACCGCTCGCCGCGTCACCGGCCGACTTCGGAGATTGTGTTACACATATGACCATGTTGCAACCGATTGATGCAGGCGGAAGATTCCCCCGCTATCACCGGCTCCATTTAGAAGCTTTTATAATCTATTTTAGATGATAGATCTCTATGTTTAAAGCGCTATTAGTCAATTGTCTCCTTACTTATTTTTTTAAATAAATCTCTAACTATAGTAGTTTATACAGGACCGATTGAAGTCGTGAACAGAAACGTTATGCTATCTCTTTGACCTAATTATCTCTCTATAAGTAACGCAGGTAGGGACTTCAAAATATCTGTTAATGTCCATTTGTATCAAACTAATGTGTCATAAAAATCCTTTTAAAATAATGAGTCATTTTAAGGTCACAGTTCATTTCTTGAAGTGACATGAATCCGAACATTGTTCAACAAACAACGAAAGAAATAAACCAAACTTATCGGTCATCCTTTTGTATCGGCATCGCGATGCGCTTTGGCAGACCTATTACTATCATAACACCACTTTATTGTCCATCGATGTCTCTTAAATGGATATCGTGGTGGTTTGTAGGAGCTTGGCTATTAAAGGAGCGTTGGATGCCCGGTGCTGCGGTGTTCTCGGGTCTATAAATTCAAACTAGCGTGGAGGCCCGACCGTTAGCGCGTGGGAAATGATTGGGTCCGAGGCTTTGTTAGGCCGATTGTCCACTGGAGTAGATGCGGCGATAGCTGGCGGTGACAGCTACGTGGGAACGCCGTACGCTTTTCGGTGCTGTTTGTACACTACAATGGCTAACGGATGAGCGGACGTTCAGCAAGTGTACAGCACTCTTTAGATTTTAATCTTAGTCTGCTAATATGCTGTTTGAAGTTATTGTAACAATAAAATAACTAAACACTATGAACTTCACTGAACATCTTTCAAGTACAAGTAGACTTTTAAGACTAACTTTTTAAAATGTCTCACCCTTACAAAATAAGGAGACATTTACAAAAACTTAAGCTTAAGCTAATGGTGGCGTGCAAAATACAAAACAACGTGCCAGTAATGTAAGACACTGGAACAGTTCGGAAAAAGGCCGGGAAAGTCTATTTGCGGCATTTCCGGGACTCCATTTGTGTGTTCTAATCTCCGCTCAGTTTAGAATATGCTATTCGGCAATAGATCGTGTCGCGTTGTACATAAGATCTGGTATGCCGAGACATTTAGCATACTGATGAAACAAGAACACGAACAGAAATACGCGGCAAAAGCTAAATTTGCTTTAATCACAGTTTTTAACATCATAGCCTTTCCCCCAGTCGCTCATTGAAAACGTAGCAAAAATTGTATTCCTCAGTTATCTGAATATGTATTACAATTAACACACTGCAATTTCAATTCACGTTTAACTGTTTGACATCGGAACGATCGACAACTCTCAATCCTGAACATCTCGTATCAAATCACTTGACTATGTCCAAAGGACTTCAATGCGCTAAGCATCCAATGCACATAAAACCTTTTAATTTCACGCAGCATCTAAGCTCTTTGCATTCTCCCCGCGCCTGCGCGATACGCTGCGTGCAACACAATAATTCCGGCATACATGTAGTTAAATGAGCCGCGGCAGTCATACATAAATCATGCGCGGGATCAGGTATCGACGCGTGCGCGGTAGGCGATGGGGGGGGGGGGGGGGGGGGGATATGGTTGGACTACGATAATCCATGGCTTTTTGCCTCAGAATCGTTTTTATACCATTTTGCGTTGTATGTAATTATGTAATGGCGCAAACAAACATGCCGGAGTTAGCTTGATAAGCCATCTTGGCTACGTAAATATTAGCCTGGGTTTCGAATCCTGGTAAGGGTAGGTAATATATACCCTTTATGAGAGTGTTGGGATAAATTGTCTCTGAATATTAGACGTTATTTAACTATGTAGGTAAAGGTATGTTGTTCAGTGTTCATAGATTCATGCTACAGCTTACTATTGTTGATACATCCCCTTCACATTTTAAATAAACAAAAAAAGATATAATGCCAGTTTCATATAGAGGTCTCAAAGTGCACCGCAATGTCTTGATTCTCGTGTACAACCTGACTGAAATAAGGTCCACCGAAATCTCATGACGACACCAAATGACAAATGCCCCGTTTCAGTAATACTAAACACAATTATGTCCACTACGTGCCCAGAAAGATTCCCACGTCCAAAATCTCCGGAACTAATCCTCCGCACGTACTAAAGATTAGCATTTGAAAGCTTTGTTTGTGTATGCTCGTCAATAGAAAAAGCTGTGATGGATCGGCGCGCGCGCACAAAGGATCTGTTTTCAGAGCTGAATAGTATTCGAGTTAGCGATACGCGTGCGGCATACGTTATGTTTGCTTATTTACTGGTTTGTTTAAAACTTGCTCGTCGTTCGCTAGAAATATTCAAGTTGTATGATATACGAGCCGGTGCTCGATACATACTATTTCACCATGTTTAACTCCCTATAACGAGATGAGGGATGAATCCCTATTTCAAGGCCGCGCGTTGTCTGTCAACATGTGTTAAGAATTTTATTGCATTACCTGTAATACCTATAAAGCAATTGGTGTTATTCTAAACTCCCTCCGATGACACACGTTTCACGCGAATATTAGACACACGTCTAGCTTATACGAGTAGATAAGATAGTAAAGTTTTAATAAATTCTGAATGTTCAGTACCTTTTCAATATTAGTGCCAAAATTTTGTGTTTAGTTAATTAAATGCTCCTTATCTTTCTCTCTGTTTTGAAAGAATCGAGTAAATGAGATAGTATTAACCAACTCGACTACCCGGGTTACAGTAATGGCTGCCTCGTTACTGACTTGCTCCAGTTATCCAAATTACTGTCATTAACTATCAAGTCAAGCGAAAAAACTGTATCAGCAGAACCTGTTCGTTTTCTCTAGAAAACAGTCGGAAGGTCGCGGATTCGATCCCAGGAACTGTATGAATAAATTATCCATATTGTCTGACTGTCCAGCCTGGATTTAAACGATCGTTATCTGACTGCTACATTCGAATTTCAGAATTTACTTTCCAATTTAGGATATAACGACGCCAAAGCGAACTTTCATAACGATTTTGTAATATTGCTAAATACATAATTTAACGCGTATTAATATTTTAATTCGGTTTTTATTGCCTGAATTTCTTTATCGGCCTCGGTGAGTGTTTCTCGTAACGTTCAATTAATCTTTAGTGTTAAAACTTAAACTTGGTATTTATTAATTATCATTTACTCTCTTCTGCAAATCTCGTAATGTGCGTTCGCTGTACGTTTTGTAAACTTCGTCAGACCTAATCATCTATATATTAGCGTAATCTTATGTGAATGCTATCGAGAACTCTTTTTAAGGGGCATGATAAGAGCGGCACTAGTTCTAAAATTTTTGTTGGCTTGTTTTCTGTTTATATATTACAATTCAACATCGCACTCACGAGCATATTATCAGTGAGTTTGTCGCAATTGTGTTCTATAAAAGCTTCGTCAATGACGTCTAGTTCTAAATTCTAAGATCAAACTTGTCTTTATCGGTGTTTAAAATTAGAATGCGTGTAAAACAGTAACGTGTGTTTCTTCTGCTCACACGTCACGCTTCTTATCACTTGATTGTAATCAGGAAGTTCAATGAAGTATGTTTCCCAGATCGCAGTGCTTATAGCTTGTTATCACGCTATGATCCGTGGTGAGATCCTGTTCGCTTCGCCTAGATATTTAGTACAAAAGCGGCGACAGTTATAGGCCGGTTTTATAGACCCAGCCGCGGCGAACTCTAAACCGTAGCGACCAATCAACGCCCAGTATTTTACTAGATTAGCTAGAAGCGCAGACATAAACTTAGAAAGAAAGCGTAGGTACAATCTGTGATTGATTAAGTACTGAATTAATAGCTTTGAAATTAGTGCTGGTAAAAAGAGTATTGCTTTTTAATTGCGTACAGTAGCAATGACTCCAATCTGATTGATATAACCCATAAATACATTCATTTGATTGCATCATAATGAATATCGGGCTCATCGAAGCAATTACACATGATGTTTATGGAATTTCAATACGTTCGGCTACATGACTCGTTTTCATTCGGCAATAAATATATCGAATCGATTGCGCCCGTATCAGTGGAGCGTATGTGGCTAAGAATGCTTACGTCATAGAACCGAAAGTGGTCATAAACTGAAGAGCCTTGTTCCAATCTCTGACATTGCGGAATTACTCCGTCTTCTATTCCGTTTCTACTTACCAGTGTTTGTAGTAGTTAGACAAGGACACGAGTGCGCTCTCACTTCCGCCCGCCCACGGTGCTCGGGCGTCGCCTACGCGCCAACTTAATTTAAAAAAAAACTGCGACCGTGTGGCCCGCGTGCTGCAATTGTTTTTGACGGTTATTCGCCTTAAAATCTCAGCGAATTGAGAAATAATAATGGTGTTATTTTTCATGTTTTATTGTGTTTTTTGTGTGGCCAGTGTCGCAAGACAACAGGCCGTAGGAGGCACCGATAGCGTTGCCCAACGTCCTTAAATTATGACTTAATTCTGCACGCCTCTTTCTTTCCTTTTGGTTGTTTTGTTGTAACGGTACAACGGCACTTGACTTCGTAAAAGTCACGATTATCCTTAATTTTATTGTCCAATAAAGTGTCGTGATAACGATACGGGCGCGTTTAAGTGTCTCTATACGAGCAAAGTTTTCCTATCATCATGAAATACTACAGTTAGTGATATGCTTCATTTCAATGAATTTGAAATGAAACATTTTGAGCGTTGAACTTAATAAAGATATAAATAATCCGTTGGATACGACAACAGGCGACCATAACTCAGTAAAAGATGTATAAATGAATCAATTACTTAGCTTAAACGACGCAGCTGTCGCAATCAAGCATATTCATATAGCTGTAACAGGAACCGAAATTGTTTAAGACACACGTTTTGACGTAAACAATTTCGCAACTTAAAATAAACTTCTTGTAAAGTTATATCCAGGTCGAATCCTCTTAAATCAAACGAAGCCCGTGGAGTCATTATCATAAATAGTTGATGGAGGAATACAGATGCAACTAGCAAAATGGCGGACGCAAACAAATATTGTACGGAACGTGACTCGGTTTACCAAATCAACGAGATGCGAGGCTTAGCAATACCTATTAAGTACGTCGATTATGTACATTATGTTTATAATATCCCGTTATTGTAAGTTTTTGTTCTAATGCATTTTACTCATTAAGTTGCAGGCCATTAATAAAAGTGCCATCGTCTGTATAGTTTATAAGTACAACGAATTCTGAGCGCAACGAATTCCACTTTGAAACCATTCCTTTCCCCGTTCCAGTGTTTTGTTTTTAAAGTTACGTTTAAATATGGAAACTCGATTTTTTGGCGCCACCACTGACAGCCAGGAAAAATTAAAAAGTATTTGACCTATCAGAATCAGGCTTCAGTGATGGCGTCACTTACAGTTATTTTCCTATTGGTGCTAGTGTTGGTGCTGTAGTGACTTCGGAAGTTCTCCGCTTGCGTGGGTGATCTCTGTTTACTCAAAGTAATTCTAAAGTTATAAATATTATTAATCATAAATCATAATATATATTTTTGATACTGTAGTTAGTTTAGTCGAGATCTGATGAATTCGTTAGGGTATAACCGAAGATGCATGGATATTAGTATACATTTTTATTATTTTTTACGTGTTTGTGTTTTGTAAAGAACGTCGCAGCGGACGTGTAAACTGGCATTTCAATGTCCTTTTACAAGAACGTAACATTTTTTCCTTATTTAATATGCATTGAAAATGTGTATTAGAATTCATGCAAAAGGTTAGCAATATTGATACCTGTACTTATCCAGTGTGCACCTGTGTTCGTCTTACTATGTTGTGATCCATCCAGTATATGAAGGCATGTTGTGTGTTTTGCTACGCGAGTAGTCGCTAATATGTCTACGACTTGATCACCATTTTTTTATAGAACTTGTGACTTTATGACAAAGATATTCTAATAGAGATATGAAAACGATTGTTTTTAACTTCTACACATTCATATAGTTGCAGATAGTGGTCGAGTCGTAGCACGTTCAATTATTTTTAGTCAAATTGAACACATAACAATAAATTAATATAAGTGTTAAGTAACAAGCATCTCGTCTAACGATGCGTGTAGTGCCTTAACAAGATTGTACTTAAATTCGAAAACGTCTGGTGAATTCAGTATTATTACGGATCGTGGTCACAAAGTGAATTTATCCGTTAAACTTTTATTTGAACGGGGAGGTTGGCCGTTTTTTGAGCTTTGTATTATTGGCTGAAAACAATTTCGTCGCGAATCTCAATAAAAAAAACGCATCTGCCTGTTTGAAATTGGAACGTCAGTAAATAGAGAGCACAATCGTGTTTGCTACTGTTTTATCGTGTGTTGAGAGATTTTTTTTGAGTTGTCTTTTTTTTTGGTTTTGTTATATACGGCCAGCGTCTCCCAGTTCTGAATGAAACATGGAGGTTGTAAAGGAGGCTTAACTCGAGTACTTAGTTAACCAGCAATACTCTGCGAACTTACAGAGGTTTGTTTTTGTTGTAAAAAATAGTTGTACAAATTATTAGAGAGCTAGAGCACTTGACAAAATTGTAGCAGTGTCAAGAGATGACTAAGATTAAGCATTATGAAATTGAATCCTATTTAAAATATATATCGCAGCACGTAAACCTTTAAGAGCTTTTTTTTTAAATTGAGTTGTCATGAATGTCAAAATTAGCCATGCAAAGTCGTCGTTAATATTGTTCGCCTCTGACAGAATTACAAAAGGCATGTAATATCGAAAACATATATTTAAATGCGAAATTAAGTTTTTTAGCACGTGTTGGTGATTATTCACGCCCCGAGAAATGACATATTTTAATACTTTGGGTATAAAGACGCGTACTTTTGAGAGTACAGTTGTGTTTCACATTCTAAAAATGTATAGTCCGGTTTCAATTTGATATCCATTGCAATGTTTCATAATAACGTAGATATTCCCAAAACTAGGATAAATTGTATATTTCTGTACATGGTTCGAATATAATGTACACAAACGTACGTGTCATTTTAACTATTTCAGAGTAGAGGGTCGTGTGATTCGTATATCGATAAATGATATAGTGCCTTTTAATATGACAATCATGGTTTATAGTCAGTTTATCGAATTGTAAAGCGGAGAAGTAAAGTATGATACACGCATGACGGAGCGTGTTAATAGTCCTTAAATGCGCACATAGATATATATTTAGCGACTTGGCGCTCGATTTATGGCGCATTCGCTCGTCCAAATACGCTCCGCCAAGTGTCAATCGTATTTAAATATGTATATTATACCTGCAATGGTTTCGACTCAAAATAAAATCTGTGGCAATATTTATAAGCGGTTGTGAAACAACTGTGTTCAAATTGCGATATTTTATACTAGAGTCAATTACTAGTTAAATGTAATTTAGTTTAACTATAAGTCACTCAGTTGGGACCAGTGTCGCTTCACCGCATATGAACTCTACGCAATTGTGTTTAGATCGATTTTACAACGGTCGAAGTGTTAAAGACAATGTGATAGAACCTATACCTGACGATAGATCATTGTTACTGTTAAATACAGTTTCTGTAAATATGTACAATAAACTTTAAAATTTTAAGCAAGACTAATTTTAATACTAGATGCAATGTTATACAAGTTTTTTTCTATTTAAATATTTTTTTAAAGATTTAATCTACTCTATTTTTAATGATGACTTATTTTTATCGTTCCGAATAATTTATATATGTGGTTGTACAATGTCGGAGATGAAATCGGGTGAGACATTAAAAAAATTATAAAAAAATAAAATGTTAAAAAATTTGAAAAGTATTATTGTATTTAGATAAGTACCCTTCTGTTCCACGCACTGTCTGACTTCGCCCGGTTGTGCGGTACGTATGCAGTCCTATGCTAAATATTCCAGTTCTATATTTCATTAGAAATCTTTTGGACCTCTAGTTACAAGCGGTTAATTGCTCACCGATTTTCTTTTAATATACATATATGTTACAGTCACTTTTAAGTCCAAAGAGACCAACTTATGGCACTTTTATAAGTCACAGATGAGCTCTTTGTTCTACGTTACAGTTGACCGCGACAAAAGACGATCGGCGCTATCGTAACCGCCCTTTTCAAAGCAGCGGTCCGTTCCATTTTCAAAATTCTGGAGCTCGAATGTTGGCATCGCGCGCACTATGTACACAGGGGCGGCGGTAGAAGGGGCCCCGATTAAGGTGCCTCACCATTCCTTCGCATTCACCACGACGCCTAAAGGCCTAAGGCGCCGTGCCCGCATGCGTTGGAATTTTGGCGCACTTTAATCTTCCACCGCCGCCGTCGGACCCTACGTACCACACTCCCATTTTATTACCAACATTGCCGTAAAACATCCGAATTGACGTTTTTAATTACATCGCGATATTAATACCGATGTTTTAAAGGGTGTGTCTGATAGTGTTTGGCCTTTATCGATAAATAAAACCGACCCGATGGAAATGCTCGTTTCGGCTTTTTGAGTTGAAGGTTTTTGAGGGTGTTTCGATTCGGTCGTGTTGTAGTTTAAGGCGCGTTGGACCCAAAAGTTGCGTCGCTGTCGTTGTAATTACTTTCGCTGTATGCGAGAGATTATTACAATCATAAACATGCAATAATTGCCACACGATCCTCCCTCGTGTGTCGATGTATCGATACGTCCGACTTTCTTTTGGCTCCGGGTTAAATTGATCAAATTGACTCGATACCCGCACGATACGTATTGCTATTTTAAGTTTTTAAACATTTGTGTCATTTTCGGGCAATACGATCGTGCTTTTGGGGTCAAATCGTTAACGTTAAGTAGTGTAAGATTGGCCAATCGAAGTGACCAGAATAGAGAAGAAAGAATATTCAAGGTATGTACAGTTTTCTTTTCGGTGCTGGTACTAAAATATAGCTGATTTGAACTAACTATTTTAACTGTGTGATTGCATTTTGTTTTGATGTGCTTTTACAGGATTACAGGTATCAATACTTCGAAGTTCAATCAGTTTATCGTTTTATAAACTGTGTTGAGATTTTTTTTTGTTAAATATGTAGCAAGTTCTTTTTTTTTAATGAAACATTTTTCAGGCATATACTACTATACTACCTTTTTAGCTAGCCGTAATCAGTTAGAAAAGGTTACACGAGATATTTGAAATATATATATATAATTAATTATGCGTAACGACATGAGGAACTATTGCAAAATGAATAGAGTTTCACTACATCAGTTCATCAAGGTTTATAATATTTTAATTTTATTACAAGTTCTTAATAAAAAATATTGCATTTAATATTATACATCAAAGGTATACGTATTAATTAAAAGTCATATTTTACCTTAGATTTGCGGAAACAATCAAACAATATAACGTTTTCCGCAACACTTGCATTACGCGTGCGTACTTTTAAAACTATGCGCGGCAATAAAATTATTATATTGATAAACGTTAATGCCAGAGTTATCCAGCGTAGACTGCAGGGGTGTCATTCTTAAATTTTGCACTGGACCGCCATCAATTCGTCCCTAATATAACTAGACACGTTTAGTTGTGGTAAATTTCCATATCCCAGGTCACAATATATTGGTCCGTCAAGCGGGTTGTCAAAGATGACTTAAGAAAAACATCCAAGGGCGAGAGACCTATGTAAACGAATACTTTATACGTATCTACGAGTCATATTATAGTAACGAAGAGTGCATCAGCGCTGCGTTCGACGAGAAGGATATTTTGTAAATGCTACAGCAGTACTGTTGGTTGGATAAATAGCAAAACAGCCGTCGCCGATTCATCGCGTGATAACGCGTCTATCAAAGGCAGTGGCGTAGGGACTGGATGAGGCCATGCCCCGGGGCCCCCAAGCTCAGGGGGCCCTCGGACCCTGACCAGTAACCTAGCTACCGAAGGGCAAGACGGGGCCGTGCCCCGGGGCTCCCAAGCTTAGGGGGCCCTCGGACCCTGACCAGTAACGTAACTACCGAGGGGCTAGACGGGGCCGTGCACCAGGGCCCCCAAGCTCAGGGGACCCTCGGACCTTGACCAGTAACATAGCTACCGAGGGCCTAGACACGGCCGTGCCCCGGGGCCCCCAAGCTCAGGGTGCCCTCGGACCCTGACCAGTAACGTAGCTACCGAAAAGTTGTAAGGGACGCTATGGACATCAAGTGCGGCAAATAAATCATTACAATATTTTATGCCATCGTTATAAATAATGTACTTATGCTTTTTCAGATGAGTACCGCGATTACGCCACGAAGCTTGCTGAATGTAATAATTAAAGTACGAGACTTAAAAAGCTCATGATATATAACCATTGTATAGAATACTTGTACACTACAATAAATGAAACATAGCTAAAAAAAAGTAGCAAAAATACTTCGTTCTTTTTTAAAATTCATTATAGTTCTGCGTGGAGTTGTATTATATTTTATTATAGTTCAGTAGAGATATAGGTCTATATGGCAGAGCATAGAGTGAAAGAGTTATGGTTCAATCTTAACAATATGCTTTTGTACTATGAATCGCAGAATTGTTCAATAAATATACACGATACGATTTTTTTTCAAGCCTATAATTTTTTCAGCCATAATGGTTGTTTGTAATTTCAACTTCAAGAACTATGTTTTCAGACGTAGTTCAAACCGAGTTCATAAAACACCAGTCCAAACGAAATTGTCAGAAGGTAACCCAAAGAAAACTTCAAAAATAAACATGTTTCGAGTAACTTTCTCACAGCGTGGAGGCCCATAATTCAACACCTTTTGTTTCTGAATTAACGCACTTGGTAATAATTCCGCGGTTCGTGGATCCATACGTCACCGGCCCCAATAGCGAACAAGTTAATGCATTCGCGTAAAATATTGTGACATTTAGTTAATAATCCACTCGAACAATCGCTGGTACAGCTGAGGCCGAATTCTGCAACGCAATATACATATGTCTGAAATATGTCAATTGCTTATTATCCACTCACTTCCTTGAAATGTAGGATTGAACATTTGTATTTAAATAAGAATGGGGACAGGTAACTACTACTAGCAAGTCAGTGGTTATATGTGTGTTATTTGTTGAAATAACAATTGCTGGTCAGCTTGCCGCGATTAAGTATGCCTTAGACGAAAAATATCAAACGGGTTGGCTCCGTATTTTCATTTAAGTGACCGATAAACTATTTAAATAAACAATTTAACGGATTATGTTGTTAAATTGTTTTATTTAAATGAGTAATAATAGCGGAAACAGAAGAAAATATTATGACCGATAAAGTAGTTGTAGGTACATCTGTACTTACTATATAAAGTTACAAAAATGAAGATATTTAAAAGAGGCATACGGACTATTTGACGGTCACTGAATTGAAAAATTTGGGTATCCACGGATGGTTATTTATAGGTTACTTTTTACTAGAGACTATGTGTTGAAGAAAAAAAGGTTATGAGTTTTTTCTCCTCCGCTAATGAAGTTAGGCACCTTCTAGTACTATATAACTTTGGTATTGAAACTCCGAGTTTAGAGTATGTTTAATAATTCAGATTTCACTTTGAACTATATAAGTGGGCGTAAGTAAAGACTTAGGTGGTCAATCGATAGAATGAACCCTAGGGCCCAGATCGTGTTGCAAGCAACTTAAGGGGTCAAACCATTTCTCCAAATGACAGTGAGATCAATCCCGTATACTAAAGTTGCGCCTACGTGGGAGGTATCGAGCTCAACAAGGTTTATAAGCAAACTAGAAGATGCCTGCAATTTCGTCAGCGGAGAAGAAACAAATCATTACCCTTTTTTCAGCTTAGTCTGGTAGAAAGTAGCCCTTCTGTGTATGAGCTACCTGCGTACCAAAACTAGTTGAAATCCGTTTATCCGATTTGGCGTGATGAAGCCACAACGACACATACAAACATACAAGAAAAATTAAATATATATTTTTTATTGAAATAAAACAATTTAACGGATTATATCGCGTATATTATCCCATTTTAGTTCCCGACGTTTCGGAAGCTTTCCAGCTCTCCGTGGTCACGGGTGGACTGGGACAAGATGTATTTTCCTCTGTCAAAGTTACAATTTGTGCAAACTACCCATTTTTGAAAAAAACACAAATAAAGGTGTACATACATGCCAGATGGGCCTAAGCTGTAAAGACACATGTGTCTGTCCTTCTGGCACATGTGTAACTGTCTTTACAGCTTAGAAACAGAAGAAAATATTATATATTTTTTTTGCATCAGTAACCTTCAAGTAGTCTGTATCACTTATTTTTTTGAAAATATCTTCAATGGTCAGACACTTCATTTTTATGACTTTATAATAGTGTAGATATGTAAACCAGGGAAAATGTAATGCCCTAATTTTATACTGTTGCTAGTGTGGCCTACACTATAGCCGTTAACTAATTTGTTGCTGTCGAAATACAATATTAGTTGTTACTGTTGTATGTGGGGGGGGGGGGGGGGGGGGTGTATTTTAACACCATTGTTCCATCAGTACTCGTGTTCTTTTAGTATTAGTGTCTATCTATCCATCTATCAGCCCTGCGGAACATAGGGCTCGCCAAAGGGAGCGATCCTGCGCAGACCGCATCCACCGACTCCCCACGACCCTTATGAGGTCATCCGTGCTTTCCTATGTATGGTCGCTAATCCAGGACTTCACTGCCCCAACAGCCATCCGTTCTCCGGGCTACATGGCCCCCGCCCATTACCACTTCAACGACGCAATCCTGGTGAGCTATGTCGGTTACTTTGGTTCTTTTGCGGATATCCTCATTTCTGATTCTATCACGAGAAACCCCGAGCATAGCCCTTTCCATTGCATGTTGCGTAACTCTGAGCAGCCTTATGAGTCCCATTGTGCACGAACATGTCTCAGTTCCGTAGGTCATCACTGGCAACGCGCACTGTTCGAAGACCTTCGTCTTCAAGCACTGTGGTATTAGTGTACATGGGTATTATAGGATACTTTTTATCTGATTACGCTGAAGCAAAAAAGATGGTTTTGATTTATTTCTCTGCGAATGTAGATTCAGGCGCTTTCTAGTAGCAGCATGAATATTTTAAGCTCAGACAAGGCACTTGATATAGGAAATTGTTACCCCTTTAACACGTCGTATTGCCCAGACGTGGGTTCAAGCAATTTCTTCCAATGATAGTCGTATCAATGGCTCAGATTTATAGCTTATGTCCGCGTATCCGTCAGTCTGTCCCGACGCATGTATTATGCAGATCACACAATGGTTGATTGAATTTGTTTGCCTCGATGGAGATTCATGGGTTTAATGAATGATTTGTTGGTTTGTTCGAATAAATGTGGGGGTTGTTTACTTGGTCATGTGGTGGTTCTTGATGCTACAAATTACGAATACTTGATTTGTATGAATTCTTGATACTTGAAATTACTTCAGAAGTACAGTTCAGAAGTTACAGGCATAGCTTTAATGATCTACAATAAAATATAGGTAATACCTAATGGTTTCTTACTCGAATTTATCAAATAGTTTTTTAAATATTAAGAAAAAATAAAAGTCGATACCAAATATTCTGCTTCGAAAAGTATCCGCATATGTACATATTGTACATCGCTTCCGATGTAGTTTTGATTTGTATGAAAATTGTAGACATTTTCCGAATGCTTTTATTAGTTGGCTTCGCTTACTAGATAAAACGTTCTGTATTCGATTTCGGGCAGCCAATTGCCTCGGAACAGACCTCCGTAAAGTGTGACAACTAGACCGACAGGATCATGATTATACGTTCAGGTACTTAACGTGCCGCCGAAATATGTTTTCAAAAGGGATTGCCGTTCCCGGACACTTAGAGTAGGGTATGAGCGTTGATAGCCACAACATCTAGGTAACGTAAGCTATTGCACTTTGTATGAACAAAGTTTCAGGGGGTTACATTTCTTTGTATTTAAATATACGTCTGTGGTGGCTATATATCTATACCTACTATTTATTATGAAGTTTTGAAAATGAAATGTACATTTAGAATAAGAAAAAAAAACTAACTCCGAAAGAATTCACTAAAAAGTGTCATCAGAAGAAGCTGCCAAATAAATGTTCAAGTGTCGATTTTAGTAAATAACACGGTTGTCACTGCCAGAACAAGGTTACATACAAACATGCAAAAACGAAAAAAAAATTGCCTCCAAATAGTCCAATACATTTTTTTTAAAATATTTTTAATGTATTTTTAGTTATTGAGTTGCAAAAGGACAGTTGTCATTAAATTTAAGAAACTATTATGCAGTATATTTGTAATTTTTATTGCATTTTTTTGATTCAAGCATTTTACGCTTTTAGTTAATCTTCACGTTAAAGATATCTCGTGGCGATTCCAACAAGTCCAAACCCGGCTAAGATACATTATTTTATTATGGATATCTGGTGCCTACCTTCCGGCTGCATCATCAAATCAGTTCGATGCATGGTACCATTATCATCAGGAACATTTAAGATTGTGACTAGTCGCTTAGCTATCTTACTTGATTTATTTATGTAAATTTCTTGTCATTCAAAAGTTCCGGCGGCCTTCTATGGTCTTCTTCATCAGTTCAATATCACCAATTTATACTTTCTGAATTAAAATGCTTAACTTGTTTATGAAAATACCAAAATTGCGTTGTTGATGTTTGTAATATTTGAAGGTTGCCCTCGATTTCCCTGGGATCCCATCATCAGATCCTGGCTTGGTGACAATGGTTCCTCCTCAGAATATACTCTTTGCACCGCCCTCTGTTTTGGAAGTCGGTTAAAAATATCTGAAACGGGCTATTTGAAGGTCACTAAATCGACACGTGTTTTTTGTATGTTTGCTTTTATCATCACGTCAAAACGGCTGGACGGATAAGACCATGATTTTTTATAAATAAATAAATAACACAGGGACAATCTTACACAAATCGACCTAGTCTCAAACTAAGCAAAGCTTGTACTATGGGTACTAGGCGATGATATACATAATATATAGATAAATTGTTATACTTAAATACATAGAAAATATCCAGTACCCAAGAACAAACATTTGTGCTCATCACACAAACACTTGCCCACATTATTGGCACAAGGACAGCTAAACCTCCGACGACTGTTATAGGATACTTTGTACCCGACTACGCTCAAGCTAACAAAACAGGTTATTACTTTTTCCCCTACGTCAGGGGTCGGCAACCTGCGGCTCTAAAGATTAGTTTTTTTTTTATCAAAAAGTACTATTTCAAGAAAAAGGCAAGTTTTTTTTTGTGCCTCTTTAAAAACATAAAAATTTGGTAAATTGTTATTTTTGACTCTTCTGGCCAAAAGGTTTGCCGACTCTGCCCTACGTCAACAATTTGCGGGTGCCCTCTTGTAAGTTAGAAAACTTTATTTGTGCATGGGTTCTAACACGGAACCTTGTATGAGTTGTTATCTCTAGTCCCCTGTGAATGCTCTTTCTTTAGCTTTAGATATATTTCCTCGATATGAAACTCATCTATACGTAATAGGTATCGACAGGGCGCTTTTTTTGGCCCCGCAAAAGAAAGTCTCGTAATGGCCGGTAAACAGGTCTCGCTGGATGAGCAGGCGAATGGATATTATCGCATTATGTAAACGAATAGCGTGATAGCAAATGTACTGAGTGCATCTTGCTGAAATGTAAAGTGCTTTCTTTTTTTCATACATTTATAAGTACTGTTAAAAGTAGAAGTACGTTCGCGAATTAAAAAAAAACTGGACAGGCTGATTCTGGAGGGGTAATCTGGATAATGGGCAGTGACTTCTATAAAATCGAAAGTCATTAGTCATAATGTTAATGTGTTTTCGAATTTTTATCGTAAATAATCGCATTTTTTGTAGGAAAACAGTAATAAGTGGTAGTAACAGTAAAAGTTTCAGAATTATGATAAATGATTTTATGACTAACATTACGTTATAACTTTCAATGTTTATGAGTAACAAATGGATCTGTTGGATAATACAAGGAGGTGGAATAAACGAACAGTACCTGAAAAACAATAAAAGGTGAAATAGATTTTGAGGGTATGTATACACTCGGTGTACGCGAGGAATTCAAAAGATTTTAACCAAGCATTCCTGAGGTCATTGGTAGTAAAAAAAATGAACCCATGTCATATATGGGTCAATCAACTCTTTTACATACCTATGTTCACATTGTTACGTCTCTTGAATCACTTTAGAGTGATTGTGAGTGTGAAAAAAATTACCTTTATTGACTAGTTTTTTTTGTTGCTTTTAGAAGCAACAAAAAAAAACTAGTCAATAAAGGTAATTTTTTTAAAGGCCAATCTGGTCAGTATCATTTAATAGCCTTGATTATTAGCATTTGTCTATGTAAATACCTAAAAATTATCCGCATATTCACTATTGTCTCCTGAGTTACGGGACAGATTTTTTTTTTTATTATAAAATAGATGGGCATTTGACCGCAATCTCACCTGTTGTTAAGTGACGATGCGGTCAAGGATGTATCATGCCCGTCTAGAAACAGCCTATTCACTCTTGTCTTGAACACGCCAATCTTGATTAACAACAACAAAAAGTTGATCCACACATATGTTCGTTTGTTTGTATGTAAACACTTTATTGTACATAAAAACAATAAAACGAAGACGACAGAGTAATAGATTATAAAGTAAAAGTATAAAGGCAAACTTATCCGTTGAAGGGATCTCTTCCAGAGGAACTGAGACAAAAGAATAAACATCAACTCAGATAGATAAACGAACAAGTTAATATGCACAAAGACTAAGTAGCATACACATAAAACCCTAACTAATAAATATTGATATATTTCCATATAGGTATATCATCTAAATAAATAAATATTTATATACATAATAAATATACACAAACGGATAAATATATAACAATACGCATTCAATATTTCATGCATATGCATGTCTTTATTTGGCACGTTCTGTAACCTAAAAGGTTTGATATATTTTAACGTATGAGGTGTAGTCAGATCTGTCAGATCCGTCTTGGTTGTGATAGTGACTTAGGCTATAATATTTTAAGATACTTTTTCTTCAGAGTCCTGATTGTTACAAATCAGAATATCTGCATAAATGTTGCATGTACATAACTATCTACATAGTTACAATTTGTTTTGCTTAAAAAAAGTTTTAATATCTTAACATTGCCAGCATCAAAATCATTTGATAATTTTATCACCTTGTCACCTTTTCTAACCTGCCACATTGGAACTGGTTCAGTATTTATACATTAATACGATAAAGTACCAGGAAATAAGCTAAGATTTTTTAAAAGAACACGTAAATGCAGGAATATCATGTTTCGGTAGCAAAAGTATCAGCAAACTGTATTAGCTACTGGCATTTTGCAGTACAATATGTGGCAAAGACATCTTAATGCACTAACTGGTTAGTTCAATGACCTCTCTTATCTGTTATCATTACGGTAATCGCTTTATTCGATTAAGTTTCGAAATTTTACGATTTTTCGGTATCGTTCCGGTTTTGAGTGGCGTCAAATTATTGATTTTGTCACTTGAGCGCGAAATCGGCGTGGTAAATTGTTGTATTAATAAAAATAACTGGTTTTAGCTCAATATTTTTTTTTTAAGTTACATGATATTTAAAAATTGATTCGACTTCGATCGAGTTAAAAGTCACTTTGAGTAGCTTAAAAATAGTCACTAAGTGTAAATGGGTAGACTTCTCGTAGATAGCGCGAAACGTAAAATTAAGTCTTTAAGAAATCTTGATTTTACAATAGCATTATTACCGATGCCATACTCAAATTGATAAGTGTTGTTTGTAATTTTGCAACGTTCGCAGGATTGCACGGTTGAAGTGGCAATGGGCGGGCCATGTAACCCGGAAAACGGATGGCCGTTGGGGCAGTGAAGTCCTGGAGTGGCGACCACGCATAGGAAAGCGCAGTGTGGGACGGCCCCCGACTAGCTGGACGAATGACGTTGAGAGGGTCGCGGGGAGTTGCTGGATGCGGTCTATGTGGCAAGCTATACTAGAGGTCTATGTTCAACAGTACTATGAAATATAAAATCTTGCTTGGTTCAGATATGTCCGTCAGATATCATATTTTCCTAAGTGCCAGTAGAATTAAATTCGTAAAATTGTGTATGGTAAATATTTGAAAGAAGTGAGAACGAACACAACGAATACGAATTCAACGCACGATCATACAGAATAATACGAAAAAATAAAATACAATAAGTGGCACTGAAAGTGGTTGCTACTCAGCATTTTGCCACGGTAAACCGTGACGCAAAATTTCAGTGGCATTACTAAAATAAACAAATATTATGGGACAATTTTACATAAATCGAACTAGTCCCATGGTCAGCTCAATAAGGCTTGTGTTATGGGTTCTAAATGACGATATGTTTAATAAAAGATAAATTTAAATAAAATAAAATAAATATAGAGGGAGAATTTTACACAAATCAAACTAGTCTAAGTTCAATAAGGCTTGTGTTATGGGTACTAGACGAATAATATTAATAATTAATTGTAATTCTGTGAGAATATATTTAATAGATATATTTACGTATATACATAGAAAACATCCAAGAATCGGGATCAAATATTTATGCTCATCACACAAATAATTGCCCTTACTGGTATTTTAACCCAGGACCTTCAGCCTCGCAGGCAACGTTACTCCCGCTGAGCTAAACTGGTCTTCAAAAAGCCAACTTTCACCTAGTTTTTTTTTGGTTTTATATACTCGTATATGTTGTATTAATATTTGCAGAATAAAGATTTGTACTAATGCGATTACTCGTAATCAAATTTAAGAATAAAATAATGCCCATATTGTGTTCTAGATAATACCACCGCGCTTACATCTTCGCAAATAAATCATAAAGTATTGAATGATGGCGTTTAAGACTCGGGGTTTTTATCGATGCATCTCTCTAAGTTATAGCGCTTTAATTACACCTTTATGTCACTATCTCGGACACCGTTTATCTTATTGCCTGAGGTGAAAACATATGTCAGGAGGTACATGAGTTTTTTCAATACGACATACTTACTTTGGATTGGAGCAAGGATGGGTAAATCATGTTAATCTTTCACCACATTTAGTACCCGTCACGCATTCGGAAGCGAATATATCTATACTATTATATAAACATGGAAGATATTTAAAAATGAGCGATATGAACTATTTGAAAGGATTTATTGTATGTTTGTACCTTCTACCTATGTGTCGTTGTGTCGTCATCACGCCAAAACGGCTTAACGGATTTCAACTATTTTGGGTAAACGGGTAGTTGGGCATAGTGGGCATCCACAGATGATTATAGGATACTTTTTACCCGACTATAATGATGAGGTTGCGGGCGCATTCTAGTTATTATTGTTAATTATAAACCTAATAATAGCAGATATTAATTTGCTTAAATAATCAAGATTTTGGTCTTGAATTATAAGTCAGAGTATAATAGTAGAAAATTACGACTATTCTTTCTGAAATTTGCCTACTTATAGGTAAATTTATTAATATGTTGATGGTGATTAGCGACAGCGATAATTATAACGTCTAGAATAGGTCCATGTACTAGGTATATTAGTTATTGCAAAAATGTGATTTAAAGAACTGTTAGAGACACTGTAACGTATCGTGCCCGGTCAAGTTAGAGCAACAAAATTTAGAGGTTAGCCCTTCTATGTATCGTTGCTTACCATCTATTTAGACCCTGGTTGTTTTTTTTCTGATATTCAATTGATTGAGCCTGTGTCATGTCGATTTATTTAAGAAAGAATACGTACTCCGAACGCGAATAAACTTACCTAGCTTAAAATTTGCTACTCCTGTAAGAAATGTTATTTTTTTAGTTTAAAGATACATGACTACTGAGTTAGTGATAATTAGCACACACGTTTATTATATTTTAAGCTAACAATAAAAATAAAGTACAATTGTAAACTATTTACCTCACAGAATTAACCTGAAGGCCATGAGGATATATTTGTCTTTAATTTGTAAACCTCTTTGTGTAAACCTAAAGGTTTAAGATGTGTGTTGGAAATTGGATTTTCTTTTATCAATAGTCTTATACAGAATGAAGTCAGGGGTGATTGGTCAAACCCGATAAATCGGGAGAATGTTATCGAGTTGAGAATTCCTTAATATACTTTACTAAAAGTTCAAATTCCCGCGGAGTGATAAAGTAAAGAGCACGAAAGAAACATATGATTAAGATCACTGTTGTCGAGCCCGCACTAACAGGGGGAGGAGTCTCGGATGTGATTTTTTGTTAAATGAGGAGATTAAAAATGACCCAGCCTCATTAGTATAATTGTCGTACAAAACTCTTTAGGTAAAAATATCTTTGGAAACCAAGGCTTTTTTGAAACTCAAAGTAGGACTACCAGTACTACTTGAAGTATGTTTTTAGTACCCCATATTTATATTCTCAAAGGGACATCCAACGTTACCGCGAAATCGTAAAGCCGCCTTCACACTTACACTAAATCCCTCACACACCCTAAAGGCGTCTGCACATGGGCACTTTCGGCGATATCGCGCGTTACATTAATGCAAATGGGCGCGGGTAGCGTTATCTTGCGTTTTTATATTATTTTATACACGCTGAGGAGTAGCCATTATGAAGAATAAGGATGTGATGTTGTTACAGCGTACGTGTGAAGGGTTTTCAATTTATGTACTTACATACTTACTAATAAGTGTATGTTTTGCGCGTGGCAAATTGTCTTGGAATTATTCGTAAAATTTACATATTTGCTAAAACATTTTTATACGAACTGTGTGATTGAAGAGATTTTCTACTAAGTTTTCTTTCCTACTTGGTATCATTTTGACATTAAAGAATTTTGAGTAAAAATTGTCAATTGAACATATAATAATAGGATTTATATTACGAGTCATCCTACAGATTTCCATTTAAATGTTTACCACCTGTTTAATCTCAGAGGATTGGTATGATCGCTTGCAAAAAATTCTATAACAAATATCAATAATTCAATTATTTAATTTACTTGCCCGAGGGATGGCAAGGAAGTATTTTCAAGAGAAAATTAAAGCATGACGCATTTTCAATTAAATTTCGACGTAATAAATTCGTGCAAGTAAACCCACTGTCCAATGTGTGTCGCAATAAAAATAATATTTATTTTATTCATATGATAAATAGCCATTCCTTTCTCTTCTGGGCTCTCGGGTGTAAAATTAGTGTAAATATTCCTTGAGATTATCTTGTATCAGTTGAACGGTTAATGTTAATTCGCTGTTGGAGCTTTGTTTTTCGTTAAATTTTAAATTATATTTACAACAAACTTTCCAGGTGGGCGTTTCACACGCGACCAATAAGATACATGAAATCATTAAATGGTAAAAATGAGGCACATTATGTATTCAGTGAATAATTCCGCAATTTAATTCCTGGATGCTTTCATTATCAACTGTTCGAAATAGAAAGTCAAAATATGGTCGGGCGAGAATACGTTTGTGGCAAATTAATTTTCATATAATTGGAATTTCTCATAAACGGCGTTTTACACTATGTATGGTGTTTGCCTCAACAAGTTTGAGGAGCTTTACTTCTGATTACGAACCTTCTAGTACAACTATAGCACATGATTCTGTCGCAAATATTGTCTCTTTTCACTTGATACAAGAACGTCGACTAAGGAAGAAAGATAAAGATGGTATGGCTACTTCTGATGGCCTCTTTCTTCTCTGTTGCTTCTTTAATTTGGGTTATTTGTGAGGTTGGTGCGTACTATTTATTTAACGCAAAAAACCGTTCCACTCTTTCCTAGATTGTCTGGTCTTAGTTGTGCATGTCCTTAATCACGGGTTACTATAGACTCAGGCTGTGGGGTATGTCTCGTCATTTTCCAACTGTATAGGTACTCGTACAGCTAAAAAACTCAAGACAGTTTTCTAATATCAATACAAGAGTATACACTACAAGAGTATTTCTAACGTAAACTACCTATACTTACATATATGTTACGACTGCACTATGTTTTTCTAAACCTACGTGGTCGAAAGTCATTTTATAGGCTTTTAAGCGAAAACAAAATCGGATCTAATAGCATTAGTTGGACCAACCAACGGAAGTAGTGGGCTAGAGGTGGGCGGAGACGGACTTGCGTATGCGCAGGCTTCTAGGTCAATGCTGGCTCATCTTGTTCAAGATCGCTGATACTACCGTGTGGGACAAACAGATTTAGGTTCGAAATTTATTTTGTACATGATATACAGTACGAAACTCTTTATTGCATACCTTCTAAAAGAAAATACAAACATATTTTATTATATTTTAACAAACATTATTATTTTCTGATATTATTTCCGTTTCAGCTGGTTAATTAAATGATTATACCAAAAAATATATTTGAAAATTTTATGCAGGAAAAACATCTATGCAATATGGACGAAAAAAATAAGGATGCAAATGGCCCATATGGCGTAAAGACGCCATGTCATTTTTTTCTTTGAAACTTATTTATACTTTTTGAGTGTTTTGACAGTTCATAAAAAGGACCAGATTTTATCTGTCCTGTCTGTCCAGACCCTATCTTTACCAATATATAAATGAGAAAGTGTGTTTATTGGTTTCTCTTCATTCACGCAGTAACAGGGCAACGAATTGATGTAATTTGCGTATAAATATAAAATATAGTGTGACTTTGTATCCTGAGTAAACAAAATGGTGGACTACGCGGGTCTTCACCCGCGTAGTCCACCATTTTGTAGGAAAATCCTAGTAATTCATTCTTGCTTATCCGGTAACCTGAAATCAGTGATAATAAATCACCATATTTTTTGGTGTTGAAAAGGCTGAACTTTCGTTCGACCGTTCAGTCCAATTCGATCATATAATTACGGGTATGTTAAAATGAAACAGTCGTAATCGCGCAATGCGCGCAATTTCGCGCCAGAACAAACAACGGGACTCGAACCTGCACTTATCGGGTAAATAGAGACTTGCAACCACTCATTTGCTGCGTCATAATTGATTAAATAACGGGGTACAAGTATTGGTTATGTGACGCTACTTTCGAAAATTGCTGAAAAATATTTAAAAATTATTGCTTTTATACAATGTCGAAACTTAGTGTTGTGAGTACCTACGCGTTATATTGTGTACGGGTAAGCGTGTCTAAACTATAGATAAATGTATAAATACGTAATCTACACTATGATAAAGTTGTGAAAATAATGTGACTTGAAAAAAAAAACATGGCGTCAAAATGGCAGGACGACTTAAGAACACTCTCCATCCAATCACTTTTCAAAGAACATCATCCGTCCCCATCAGATAGGCAAATACTCTGATATAACCCTCTCCTTTGTTTTGTGAGATAGGCACATTGACTGCTTCGTTTCAATAGATTTGCAGGTGATTCTTCCAGCAAACCGGTTTAAATCCCTTTAATTTTAAAAGATGCGCCCGTCATCACGAGTGCGTCAAAGATTTATTGACATAACTAGCTTCTGCCCGCGACTTCGTCCGCCTTAAATTCGTTTATCGCGGATAAGGGTATTTTTTCGGGATAAAAGTAACCTGTGTCCTTCCCCGGGGCTCAAACTATCTCCATATCAAATTCCATCCAAATCGGTTCAAGCTTGAAGAGGTAACAGACAGACAGATAGACACACTTTCGTATTTATAATATCAGTATAGATTACACGGTCCCTAATCTTTTAAACCCCCGCCCCAACCTCCATTCTCCCTGTGACGGTGTTTTAATGCAATATTTGGCAACGTATATAGATAGTTATTTCTTCACATCACGGTTGATTTAATTTTTAAAGGATTTAACAGTTAGACTTGTGTTAGATAAGTATTATGACCGCTTTGTTTCATCAGATATGCCAGGTGACTGTACAAGTGAACCGGTATAAACCGCTTTAATTTAGCAGATGCGGCCGTCATCGCGAGTGTGTCAAAGATTTATTGACATAATTACACGATCCCTCCCCCCCCCCCCGCTCCTTACTCCCCGCGACGCCGTTTAAATGCAAAATCGGGTGAGGTAGATAATTCTCCAGATAGCTGGTTTTGTTTTTAGGTTGGCTCATCTTGGGTCCGTGACACAATTTTCCCACCACTGGAAGGAATGAAAAGAATAATTTCCACTTTTCAATCAAATCACAGATACACTAACCCAAAGCTTAACAAGAAATATACATGTAAGGTCAACCGGGCGACGACACGTTTGGCTCAGTAGGTTGTACAACGGCCTACGAAGCTGCCGGTCCCGGGTTCGAATTCCGGCCGGGGCAAGTGTTTGTGTGATGAGCAAGAATGTTTGTTCCTGGGTCTTGAATGTTTTCTATGTATTTAAGTATTATCATTTATCTATATATTATGTATATCGTCGCGTAGTACAAGCTTTGTTTAGTTTGCGACTAGGTCGGTTTGTGTAAGATTGTCCCTGATATTTATTTATTTTAAAAAAAATTGCGTCTATGGCCCAAATTCGTCTTTTAGATTTCTTAAAATCTGAACACTTTCCCAAAATTTGGCAGTATAAGTAAAAAAAAACAGAGCGGGATAGTTGCAAAATGACGCGTTTTTATGTTATTGTCAAAAGACGCATTTTTCACATACTTAATTGATTTTGTCCCGGTTAACCTTAACAAATAATATATACATAGAGTAGATAGTAACCTTTGAAGTTTTGTTGAAGCTGGCGTCCAGGGTTCGAATCCCGGCCACGGCAAGTGATTGATTGGTACGAATGTTTGTTCCCTGATCTTGGATGTTTTTTTATCTTTTTAAGTATTATATTTATTTACATATATAACACCGTATAGGTATCGTCGCCTTTCGTATAAAAACATACAAAAAAATAAAGATATAGTTTTTGATTCTATAACCGTTAATTAATATGTAGTCCGTTTCACTTTTTTTAATATCTTAATTAAACAGATATTTAATTTTTACAACGTAATAATAGTATAGATTATCTGGCTCATGATTTTCTATCTCCGAGAGGAGCACGGCTGCTCGGTATAATTTGCGGAATAATTTGTTTATCGGTAATTTTCGGGCGTCGCCGGCGCCGGTCGTGATGGACCGCGCGCGCGCGGCGCACCTCGCGATTTACAACGCTTATTTGCATTCTTTAATTAAGGAACAAGGGTTTTTATTTTTTTTTATTGAGTTTTTCGTTGAATATAGATGATTTTTGAACTATCCCATTTATTTTTTCTTTAGAGTTAGTTCGTTAAAGAAAAATATTGATATCATGTGATATGTGTCCAAAACGACGATCTCAAGTAACAGGTCTGTCGTCGGTCGGATCTGAAAACAAATTCAAATTGTTTCGTTATATATACCTAGTTATGTTTTTTTTTTTTTTTTTTTTTTTTATTATAAATAGATGGGCATTTGACCGCAATCTCACCTGTTGTTAAGTGACGATGCGGTCAAGGATGTATCATGCCCGTCTAGAAACAGCCTATTCACTCTTGTCTTGAACACGCCCAAATTATAATGGTCGGGGAACACACTCGCAGGCAACGAGTTCCACTCCTTTGCGGTACGCATGATAAAAGTTGCACCATAGCGCTTCGTGCGGATTCGCGGAATATTGACCACGTGCGGATGGAACGAACGCACGCGTCGTGTGTCCCGATGATGGAAAGGGGCTGGTGGAATTAAATCATGTAATTCCCCCGCACACTCACCGAAATGTAACCTGTAAAAGACCGACAGACGAGCGACCCTACGTCGATGCTCAAGGCTCTGCAGCTTAGTGTCAGTTAGAGTAGGGTCGCCAATAAGCCGCCTAGCTCGTTTGTCAATCGAGTCCAAAGTGGCCAGTTGGTATTTAGCTGATCCATCCCAAAGGTGACAGCAGTACTCCATACATGACCGGACTTGTGCTTGGTAAAGCATTAAAAGCTGTCCTGGAGTGAAATACCGCCTAACCTTGGAGAGGATTCCGAGTTTTTTGGCTGCAGTCTTTGCTTTGGACTCGATATATTGACCGAAATTGAGATTGGCAGTCAACTGAACACCAAGAAGCTCAAGGCTGCCAGTCAATTTTACAGGCATATTCCGGAAAGTCGGAGCCAGCTCGAATGGGCTCCGTTTGGTGGAGAACAGACACGCCTGCGTCTTGGTAGCGTTGAACGTCACCAGATTAGCGTCACCCCATGTACAAAACTTATTTGAGAAAAGACATTGCATTTTGCAGAATCTACTCCGTTACTTGGGACCATCCAAATCCAAAAGATGGTACTTGATAGGACGATATAAGAAAACCTTGACCGGCCATTTCGAGCATAGTGTATAGATGTATACAAATCGGTTAAGAGCGTTAGCTTAATGAAAAGTGCTTAATGGAATGGGCTTTTGAAGGAAGGTTTCTCATTTTCACGTAATGTCTCAATATTCCAGCGAATATTATACAAGGCTATAAGGTACGAAGACTTTCAAAAATTAATGGTACATACGTCGTGAGTTACGTTTCGTTACCGAAGGTAGATGATTAATTCGTTGTGAATCACAAGCGGCTTGATAGTCTAATGGATTAGGACGCTGTTCCGGTATACCAGAGACACAGGTTCGATTCCGGCTTAGACTACGAGTACAGTGGATCGCAATATTTATTTCTTTCTGCTTAGATATTACACAATTTGCAAATAACTTAGGAATATTGCAAAAAACTGTATACCTACCGAGAACAAATTTATTCATAAATCAAAAGTTACATACAAAATTGCGTCAAAATAACACATATATATTAAGTTAATGTGTTGCTGAAAATTATTGCGCAATTACTTTAGGCGTTAGTTGACGCAATTTTATTTTTTATTTTATTAGTACTCAACCCTTATCTGATGGTAGCGACCACGGCATCACTTAAAAGTGACAAAACCTTACAATTTGTGGTACATCTGCCCGGTTTATACTGTACACATTAATTTTGGGGACGCGCTCGATTTTTCTGTGCTTTCTGGCCGGTGTTAAAATTAGTATTGATCTTTTAAAAGTTTTATTTTTAGCTTTTTAATTTCGGCTGCCCAGTTATAAAATGACATTTATTTGTATGTTAGTATTTTCTGCATATGCCAAAGGGGCAACTGCTATTAACAAATAGTCGTTCTTATAGTATGTTGAAATTGAATCAAATGTAATGTAATTTAAATCTACTTTTCGTTAATTTAATGCTATTATTATATTAATTTAATTTAATTAAACGTGAATTGAAACGATTAGTAGAATAACTGGCTATTTTATTTTATTATTTTCTAGCATACCCAAAAAATAAACAATATTTTTTTGAGGATCATGCATTTTTCGTTGATTAAAATGTAATTCTGTACTAAATCGGATTATTATTTAATGACACGTCAATATTAACTTTATCGAACGCGTTGGTGTACTCCTGATTACAGTTCAGACTGCCGAAACTCATAGAAAAAAAGCGTTTACAGTACATTTCATAGGAATAACTCCAATTGGCCGAATCGTTTTTTTCTATAGGAGTCTTCTTAAAATGTTCCGTTTGAAAATGTAAAAATGGATTATACCTATCTGTTGCCGGCGACTTCGTCCGCGTAGAGATGCATTTTGTAGCCTATGTGTTAATCTGACGTCTAACCAACATTCCTGGAAAGTTTCGCTTGAGATCCGCGGGGTTACTGCTTAACGAAATTTTGACACTTGGTATCCGAATCAACCGTCATAGGCCATACAAAATCATGACACTTGATACTGATTCCGAGCGTCAAACGCGTTAGGCAATACGGAGGCCGTTCAGTAGTTCTTAATAGTAAGAGGAACGTACATCATACATCGACACAAACTTTAACGTTTATAACATTATTAAGATTACGATTATCAGCTAGCTTATAAGCTTGCTAATAAACAAGCTCGCTTCGATATTATATTTCTGAATAACACAGCAAATCGTATATGATGTTGCGTCAGTTACAAGTTTAGACAAACACCACACATTTGCGCGTTGATGTCGTTTGTACCGCAACCTTAAGCCACGTATTGATCCCACTAACACATGGATTTTGTTTCTGAAACTTAAATTCTGTTTCTGAAACATTATTTATAAACAAAACTAAGTAAGCCGAGGAGGGAAAAAATTATAACCCTCTCTTTTTTTTCTAGTATTATATAACCATCTGTGGATAATCAACTAGCCGTGTACTAAAAATGGTTCAAATCCGTTTTGCCGCTTCGGTGTGATGAAGCCACAACGACACAACAAACATGCAGGAAATCAGACCTCCGAATACGAGTAGTCCGTTTCAATATTTTTTTTGGAAATATCTGCAACTTACGGACATTTTATTATAGTGAGTACGTATATCTTGTACTGCTCGATCAGATGTTGTAGAACGACTAACAGTGCCCTAGGGCACTATACAAAATATGATTAATTTATTCTGAGTATTCTGACAGTATTTCAACGTATCAGGACAAATGAAAAATGTACACCCGAGGAATCCATACTAATATTATAAATGCGCAAGTGTGTCTGTCTGTTACCTCTTCACGCTTAAACCGCTGAACCGATTAGGATGAAATTTGGTATGGAGATAGTTTGAGTCCCGGGGAAGGACATAGGCTACTTTTTATCCCGGAAAAAATGCCCTCATCCGCGATAAACGAATTTAAGGCGGACGAAGTCGCGGGCAGAAGCTAGTATTGTATAAAAATCGTAATTAAGCTAAATTATTATTTTAAAAAACATTATTTTTGAATTGGCTGGTCCGATTTTCTTCAATCATAGCTAAACAGTTAGTTATACAATAAAAACACTGCGCTCAAAATGTGCTATGAGTTGAGAACTACACTGCAAATTAATATAATAATATAAGGGATGTTATAAGTAACATCCCGTTTTCGACGGGGTTAAGAATAGGTTCATTTAACTGTCATCTGTTTCCCATTTGGAGTGACATGAGGTGGCCTCACCGGTGTATTTTATACTTAGTGCATTGAATTACTGGAATGACACGTCATTACCGAACAAATTTTTCATGCATAATATTTGTGTGATGAGCATCAATATTTAATCCTTAGTCGTGGATATTTTCTATGTATATATAAATTTAATTTCTATTAAATATATCGTCGTCTAGTATTCATAACAGAAGCGTTATTGAGCGTACCATGGAATTGACTCGTAATATTTATTTTATTTATTTATTTTTAGCGGGGGGCGAGGTCAATACGTACAATACACGGAAATATTCCTATTTCTACAAACGCAAACAATTAAAAGAAACCACCTACAAACAAATAACACCCACACACTGACCATTTAACGTATAAACTGACTGATTTCGCGAATACCTTGGCAGAAGGGGATGTATCCGTATGGCATCTCCAGCGGTTAAATGCTCTAAGATTTCATACTACCAAGGACCATTAAAACAAGAGAACTAACACTTGCCCTACTTTGGATCGTGTTCCGATCGCAAGGAGTTATTCTGGCAAAAACTAGATGGCGCTTCAAAACTAAACATTTAATGATGTTATAATTGAATAAAGTAACATAGTATAGTAACAAACAGTTCGCAAATAGCTTAATAATAAATAAAATGTAACATTTAAATACTGTGTCACGCTTGCGCAGTTGAAGAATTGAAAAAAATAATTCTTATACATAGATGGCGTTGTACACATCGGGGAACGGCTTCTTGTATGGAGATGGTCAGTCCACTTGTTTTAATGGTCCTGGCCCGTCATCATGCCTATTTATAGGTCTGCAGGAAACCGTTGGGAAGGACCTGTCGTTTATGGAGATCCTTGGCTTGGGTGAGTCTTTCCGGTAGTGAACATCTTCAACTGATATGATGCTGATGAAGTGGCAGAGGGCGAATCACATTGCACTTATGAAAGTTCAGTGACAATGCTTATAGTATGATCCATTGAGCTAATCTGACGATGGGGCCGGAAGGTTGTTACGTGTAGTAAAATGTTCAAATCCTACCGAGTTTGGGCTCTTTAGAATCGTCTTGGTGAGTAGTTGATGGATGTTCAAAGAAAAGTACATTCGGCAATAAGAGCTTGTCACAAAAATGAATTTTTTGATGGAAAGTTATTTTTTAAATCAACACAAATTAATTGTTCATTGTCACCCTGTTATTTGAAATGGTTGAACTTTTTGAATTATCATACTCGTATATTGTTGATCACATCCCCATACTTAGAGTCAATCTGACTGCAGCGTTTTGACCGTTAATCGGTCCTAGTTGAACTATCCTAAGTCAGAATCAAGTATAAACAAAGCTCGCACTAAGTAAGAGCTTGTCAGCCGCCATCGCTAAGTTATCGCCACAATTTGCCCTTCAAATTATTAAACAATAAATCTGAAACAATACCGACGCCGTCACTCTTCTTACTCTAACACATAATAAGCTTAAGATCGTATTCTGTAAACTGTATCGCTATCGATATTGCTATGTGTGTGTGTCTTTTCTGATAACTAAAATTTCTTGATGCTGCTGAGATGAGCTAGACTCATTTTTAAAGGAATGGCCAGCAGTGGCGTGAGCAAGGGTTTTGGGCAAGGTAGGCACTTTTTCTGTACCTATATAGAGCCATGGTCGTTCAGGGTTTCAGGGTAGGCAGTTTTTCTGTGCCTGTGCCTGTATGGCTCAATGGTCGTTCAGGGTAGGCAGTGCGTTATAAAAGTTGATCAACTTTTATTGAACAACAAAGTTGATTCCCTCTCAACTTTTGGTGTGCGAGTCGGTTCAATTCGCTGACGTCACCGTGCAAGGCGTGCAAGCAGCAACTTGTAGAACTTGAGAACGATCCGTTCAAGTTCGTAAAACGATTTTTATCTGTGGTGGCAGTATTGTTTGCTGTCAAAAGCGAGTATTTTTAATTTCGGGGATACATGTTCGCACGACATTGTTCGACGCCAATTTTTGTGTATTATTCTATGTTATTTATGTATATATTATTTACTAGAAGGTTCTCGCAACTTCGTTCGCGGAGGAGAAAAAAGCCATAATAACTTTTTGTTTCTTCAGCGTAGTGGGGTAACAAGTATCCTATAACTATCTGAAGATACATACCCAGCTACCCGTTTACCAATAGTTGAAATCCGTTCAGCTGATTTTGCACATATAAAAAATAAAATACTTTTCGCTTCAGTGACTTCAAAAGAGTCCCTTACAATAGGTTTTTTTAAATATCCAATGTACAGTACATTTCATTTTTACAACTTTATAATAGTATAGATGTATATCGTCGCCTAGTACCCATAGTACAAGCTTTGCTTAGTTTGGGTCTAGGTCGATGTGTGTAAGATAGTCCCTGTGTTATTTATTATTTATTTATAGCGATAGTGTTAACGTAACAGGGCTCGGAACAGAGCAGCGTTGCTTGATTAAAATGGCGGGTCAAGCGTTTGATCCCGGCCCCGCGCGGACGGACGTGGCGCGGCTGGCTGAGACTGAGACCGTTGATTACACAGGATTATGACTAACACTCATTTAAATCCTATCTTACTAAGTATATCGTAGTATAGGGTAGTTTCCTGGGTAAAAAATATACTATTTTTTCTTTTGTCAATCAAACAAAAAAGACAAAGATAAAGCGCGTCATAGTTTGGGAGTGGGGGCGCATGAAGTTACGGGGAGTCGCAAGCCTATTCCTAAAATATAATATTGAAAATGCTTTCACTTAGGAGTTAGCCGTTCCTGGTCACGCGGTCGAAGCCGCGGGTAAAAATACTTCTACCATGGTATCATACTATTGCATTGTCACCGCAACTTGCATAAGTATGCCACATTTTAGCTCAATCAGAAACCGGGAGGTAAGTCAAATTTAACTTAAAAAATTCCACCCGAACAAACAAATGCTTTGTAAAATAAAATAGGTAATGAATACCATAACTAATTTCTCTGTCTCCTAGTAGCGCAGGGGTCGGCAACCTACGGCTCTTTGGATGTGAAGCTCTATAAATTAGTTTTTTTTAATCAAAAAGTACTATTTATTGTTGGCAGGATTTATAATGTGGCTCTTTAAAAACTTTGAAATTTTGAAAATTGGAATTTGTGCCGACCCCTGTGCGCCTACCATGAGCTCAGTTTATGATCGGCGCTAGTGAGTATCTCGTATTGAGAGTCAGTGCACCTCTCTCGCACGCGCTAATAGTGCGAAAGAGATTGACCGTCATCGAGCGCTCGATACTCGCCTATCTCATGGTAGGCGCACTGTGATAGGGTAAGGTATAAGTAAACTAGTGTGTGCTGTCGATGTGACATTGCACGAAGTAAGTGAATTTTCTGCCAGTTCAAATTTTATATGTCATCTTGTGAGGTAGAATATTCAGAAAGCTAACGCCGGAGGTGCATCTTATTAAAGTTGAATCAGACAGCCAAGAGTCAGACTCGCGTACAAAGGGTGCCCTGCCTCTTTTTGCGCTTTACGCGACATGTTTGCCTCAGTTGGTTGCACGTTGCACATCAGCCTGCGACTGCGAATAGAGCGGTCCCTGGTTCGAATCCCGGCCAGAGCGAAAATTTGTGCGATGAGCACGAATGTTTGTTCTTGGGTCTTAGAAGTTTTCTATATATTCAAAACATCTACTCTGTCTAAATTAAATGTTCGTAATATAATTTGAGCACAATTTTGAAATCCCATCCGCCCCCTTATTGTCGGTGGCACCTTATGCAATTAAATAAACTTAAAATATTGTACTTTTTGTTTTACAAATATCATGATAATAATCACGATTTTTGCAATTTATTAGTGGATCACTCCACTAGTGTTATACGGCTAAAGAGTCGGATGCACCATACAGAGATCCATAAGCAAGAACAGATGACAAAATTCGTCGACTACTGGTGTGGACGATTAGCTCAGATGGTAGAGCGTGCTGCCCCGGTCTGGCTCAAGGCACTGGTTCAAGTCAAGTATCGTCGAAAAATTTTTTCATTTGTTTCTGATCTTTGTTTATAATTAAAATATTGTAGTCTTATTTTTTTAGTTTTAGTGTACTTTTTTTGTATTCAATAAACATATTTTCATTTATGACGACACTAATCCATTATGAACGGAATCATTCATGGTCTCAGAATTGGTCAATTTATTGATACATTGTTGTTAATTGTTAATTAAAAATACTGCTAAGATTATATTGGGCATTAAAAGTTATATTTGACTTTTTTTTAATTTGTTATCGCTCGTACCGCCTTCAATAAGCATATCCGTCTAAAAAAGCGTAGCTTTACACCATTAGCTTCCTATCGATAACTATTTATGTACTGGAACCTGCATCAATATCTGCCATAATAAAGCGGACGAAAATACCTGACACGCCTAACCTTAACGGCTCTAGAAATAGAGTCGTGTCAGATAATAAGGAATATGCATGATTCTTTATTTTTGCTTTATTATAAGCTCATTCATGTAACAAACTGTTGACAAAAATATTTTTTCGAATAACTATTAAAATTACCAAGATATAAGCTATCAAACATTTCATTCTGTCTTATGGAGTTTATATGGCCGGAGTGGACTATGACGTAACAGTACATGTCGGACCTGTCTCTGTCAAATCGCTGTCTAATTAGCAGTTTAAAATGCCTATATCATGCGTATTTCTTGGCCGATTTTGATTTTAATTTCACTTTTTGAAATCGTTTTTACGGTATTTTCATATTTTGTTAAGAAAAGCGATAAAAAATTTCGTGCATGTACCCTATTATGCACGCTTTGTTGTGGCAGATGTTAATGATGGTGAGTGTACCTAGTTTTAATACTTGTTAAGGAATTAAGTGCACAAAAATATAAACACCCTTTTTGGGTGCCAAACGGCACCTCTAGGCGTTAATGCGTCAGTCTCAAGCTGGTTAAAAAACAACCCATTGACGTTGAATGCCGCTAAAACTAAATTCCTGTGCTTTCATAAGACTAAAGTATCTGCACCATTAGCTGACTTGAAATTGAAAATTCATTTACCTAACTGTAGAAGGGATTCCTCGTGTAATTGCTGCTCCATCGAAAGAGCAACATTTATCAAATATTTAGGAGTTATGTTAGACGAAAAGCTCAATTTTGCTAAACATATAGACACACAGTTTCAGCAAGAGTCCAGAAATTAGTGTATTCAATGAAAATACTCAGAAACTCTGCCGTAAAAGCCTACTAAAACTGATATATGTTGCTCTCTGTCAACAGATTCTAACATTTTGCATAACAATATAGGGAGCCGCCAGTTCAGTATTGATACATTTGGAAAGGGCTCAACGCTTCCTTCTTAAGGTGATTCTCAGGAAATCGCGGCAATTCCCTACGGAAGCTTTATACAAAGAAATGGGAGTGCTCAGCGTGAGAAAGCTTGCAATCAGCAGTATGACCACGTTAATGCACCATAAGGTAACTATGACACAACTATACGAGGGGCTGATTGGTAAACGAGTTTTTAAATTTCCTGTCCCTCGTACATATACAAATTTTGCTAAAAGATGCCAATCACCTCCTTCCGCAGGTTTATAACACTGTTACAAAATGATGCCCCATCAGGAACATTGCTGTCCCTGAAGCCAAAAGAAAGGTTTCACAATGGCTTCAGTCACTTAATTATGCCTCAACCTCAAATTATGCAACAACTTCTTAAGGCTCCGTATTCTTAATAAATATATACATATATACACGCACACATACACATAAAACACACTCACACACACAACACGTTGGCACACAGATAAATTCAGAATTGTAGTAAACGTATCCTTATAAGTTAATTCCCATAATATTTTGAATTACCATTAAATTATGTATACTTACATTATATCTTCCAATAGTATAAATAAATACCATAGTACCTATATTTTAAAATGTTTTTTGACATCACACAACAGCGTCGAATTTATATTGTTTAGTTAAGTACCTTACTCTTGTAACTGACTCCACGAGACAGGCTTTGCCTAGTGTGGCGGTCACAGGAAAAACTGCAATATAACATTTTTATAGTAAATAAATGATATTATTATATTATTATTATTGTTAGTGGGCTACTATGATTTTGTGAATTGTGAGGTAAACTAAGTTTACATACATTTTGATCTAAAAAATGCAAGACTTCGAAAAATTAACTGAACACGTTTGCCACGCGCCTGAAACCGCGATAATGCGTTATTAATTAAATAAATCAAAGTTTTATATGATTTCCCTGGATTGTATTTCTGATTGCTTGGCTTTTAAGTCTTTAAGGTCATGAAAAATAATTTCTATTATTTTCCTTAGTAATTGCAACCCGTAACGTAAAATATTTCTGTTGTTTGATATAAATCTCAATTGTTTTTTAATCTCCTTTTCCGTTTGATTTAACCCTGACATGGCTATTGATTACATAACCTCAAACATGTCAGGCTATGTCATTCTGACCTTTGCTATGTGTAGGCGCATTCGAGGCATATAACGATAAAGTGATATTTTTATGACGTACATACTTATGTTATGCTGTATTGATGTGTAGGCGAATTCTTTTAATTGATATATTCATTAGACAACAGAATGCCCTAATGTCGCTTGCGATAGTGCAAACAAGAAGTCTCTATTAAGATTTCTACGGCTGAATTTTAAAAGTTCTACATTGAAATCGTGTTATTAGGAAAAAATATCTTGTCAAACGAGCGAACGAACTTCCCGCAACTTCAAATTTATAAAATCCTAAAGGCGCCCGCAGTTTCGTTCGCGGAGGAGAAAAAGTCATAACCCTTCATTTTTTTTCAGCGTAGTCGGGTAAAAAGTATCCTATAACCATCTGGAGATACCCAGCTACCCGTGTACCAAAAATAGTTGAAATCCGTTTAGCTGATTTTGCGTGATGAAGCCACAACGACACATCATCATCATCATCATCATCATCATCATCATCATCATCATCATCATCATCATCATCATCATCATCATCATCATCATTATCACCATGAACACCATCACTATCACCACCAACCTTCATCCACTACACGATCACTATCACGATCACGATCACGATCACGATCACGATCACGATCACCATCACCATCATCATCACCATCACCATCACCATCATCACCGTCATCATCACCATCATCGTACCTCAATTATCTTCGACTCAGTCATTCGACATATTCATAAGCCAACACTTCAATTCAAAGTGTTGGCTTATGAATATATCAGTTCAGTTGGAAGTGCCATAGAGTATCCGACATTGAAAAGTATGCTATTAAAATTTACTCTATGAAGTTCTTATTGAGGGATTAAAGTTGACGAGTAGAAAAAGAATTATATACCAACGCATCCCCGTTTTGTTGTGTTGTAATGTCAAACTAAAACTATTACAGAAGGTGTTTAAAATCAGACACGTTAAACAGATTTCTCTGCCCGTGGGCGCCGGCGTCGTGACGAATGTGGTCGCTCCGCGACGCAGGCGCCGATTCGGCCTTTAGGGCTAGAACGACGTAAATCAACGGCTTTGCATATCAAACTGAAATTAGACCTTGTAAGGCTCATATTTGAACAGGACAATGGTCATTTGTGTGTTGAACTCGTTTGATATGATTCATACTTTTAATTTACGCGAAACTTGTTATAGGTGCCATAAAAGGGTGTCTCATATCACATAACTACTTGAGACGTTATCCGATCGTTTGTTTTGTACCTATATCACTTTTGTCGACACTTTTTTGTCGTAAATCCTATTCTTTCTGCCCATTTTCCAGTTTAGCTGGGGTCAAGCCTCCGCATACGTAGGCGCCAGGATATTGTATCTTTAGTTGTCTGCATGGTCAGGTTGTGTGCCCCCATCTCTTTCTCGACATTACACCTAGGGTTACCAGCGGGCCTATGATGGTCGCGTTTATCACGCGATAAATGATATAATAACGCGCCTGTCACTCTCGCACTCACATACGTGTCAGAAGGTGACGGCAGCTATGGCATTTATTTATCGCGTGACAAACGCAACCATCATAGGCCCGCAGGTGAAAAATTCAAAAGCCTGGAGGATAAGGCCTTATTTCCATTGAAAAATCCTGAAATTTTGTTGCAGTTTGAGAATTTCCTGTGTCAGTAAGATAACTTTAAGTTTCTCTAAGTTTTTATTAAAAAGATCTTTAAAAATGTATTTCATAAAGAATTCAAAAACTCCTGAGATTTCCTGGGATTTGCAAAATCTGGCCGCAATCCTGAGAAGAGTCCAAAAATCCTGAAATCTCAGGACAAATCCTGAGATATTGTAACCCTAATTAGACCACCACGTCGCCGGTGGTCTGCCTCTTCCTCTGAAGCGGTTCAGGATGTTAAGAGCTTTCCTCACTGTATAATTTTTGTCTCGCCGCATTAGATGTCCGTGCCATCTCATCCTGGTCTCCTGGAGTTTTTCAGTGACCGATGCAAGTCGAAAATCCTAAACAATTTAATGAGATTTCAAACTATTTCTTAAAAGACCGGGATATTTATCAAATTGCTAGAAATCTAACAAAAATCTACAGACACTTTGATGAAAATGTGTCCACGGAAGAGAGGAAGCTGAAACGCTAGAATTAAATACAAAAAGCCCGTCTCTCATACTCTATAGACCTTGCCAAAACGTAGTACGATAGTACATATGAGCGTCATATAAAGTTACAGTGAGAAGAAATCTTCTAGACAATATAATTTTTCAGCGTAGTTGACGACAACCTAAGACTGGACAAACGTCTAAAACGGGCTCAAGAAGCCTGCCGAAACAAACCCGTCATATGAAACGAAGCTTAATGCCTAAATACCAGCAATCAAATTTTGGGCATACAATATATTCTTGTTAGCCTGCTGAGAAAACCATTGAAAAAAAAACACACGTTTCCTTTCTCACTCTTCTGTAATATTCAATCATTTATTTATATACACAGATCGATGCTGTTTATCTATTGCGGGAACGCTTTTGGATATCTATTTATGACATTTTTTTTTAAAGCCTGATCACTTGTATAGCTGGAAGCTAAGTTTTTTCTTCCATGTAGGTGTAATGCAATCTGCTGCAATTTAAACAAACGAATAATTTCAACTAGTCAACTATGTGTAGTTTAGTTTTTCTTCTGTAGCTACCTCTTAACTTCCCAGTACTTTATACTAAATTTAATAAGTCGACACGTTCAGTTTCATGAGATCCCAATCAACTAATAAACGATAACGGTCCGATTTCTATCGCCTTAACGTCAGAAGGCGTTTATCATCATATCGATATGGGATCTCGCCAATAAATATGTCAACGGTCCTTCAATCTCAAATAAAGTGACCAGGAAACAATGGCATAATTTGACGCCGCATCAAAATATTGAAGGAATAATAATAGAGATCTAAGGGAACCTCCTGAGAGCCGATCTGAGATAAGCAGTTCAGATCATCACCACAGATAAACACAGATTTGAAAGTATAAAATGTTTGGACAGCTCTTGTATGGAATGTTTCACGTTCACAACGCACGAATATGACGCGTTACTATTTAGGTGGATTCATTCCATAACCAACTCTGTTAACCGTTGAACAACGTTGAGAAACGACTGTGCTTCTTTACATTTAATGTTAACCCGTGCACTTTACTTTCCGATAAAGAAAGATGCACCTTGACTTAGAGAAGTTAAGATCGATATTTCTCGAACTGCATTCTTATCGAGTTCCATCGGCTGGCTTTCGCACGATTGATCGATAGTATTTTTTGCGAACTCTTTATTTATAAAACAATCGAACGTCGTCGCAATAAATGTGGGCTCCTACTACAGTCGCGGTGACATTTTTAAGGAAAGCAAGCAAAAAATTGATCGCATCTTGCCTGACTTTTTACCGTCGCATTGTTTTTGTACCTACTCGAGTAATTGATATCGACGTTAGTTTAACAGAAGAACAATTAAAATATCTTCTGCACGTAAATTCGTGTCCTGTTATCGAGGGCCCTAATAAGGAAGCGAGAAGGCATCGAATTCGCATGGTACTGTTCCAGGCTGTGTAATGTTAGGAACGCGCGGTTGTCGTAGGTAATTGTCATTTCATTATAGAAGTATTCGAGAGAAAATGCAAGCAGTATTTGGGCTTTTTTGGCGGTTGAAATTATCGATAATCGAACCGGTCGATTGGGATCGGTTTGGAAATGTTTTTCGCAGCTTTATTGTTCTCTGATCGCACCTCGTTTGAAAGTTATTTTAGGGTCCTACAAAAGAAGTATTCAATTAATTTAAAAACTACATCAAATTTGCGGAATACCTGTAATGTTGGCATCACGACTTAACAAAACGTCCGTTTTAATACCAACAAGATTATAAAAGCTTCATTCACAGTAAATCGGTCTTGTCTACGAGGGGTGGCTGAAAAGTTCCAAGCCTAAGGTATTTCAAGGTAGGTAGGTAGTATCCATGGTACTTGACACTAGACAGACCATTTAAAAATAAATTATTTTAAATAAAAAATGGCATATTTGTGTTATTATATTTGGAGATATTCAACGGCAAAGTTCATCATGTTCATGTGTGAATTACCAACGAGTATTACGAAAATTGAGCATCGTGCTGTAGTTAAGTTCTTTACAAAAACGATAAATCACCGCAATATATTATTAAGAAAATGGTTATTTCATTATTTACGGTGCCTCTGGACCTTCCTACGCCATGGTCAAAAAGTGGAGTTACTTAATTAAACTTGGATAGGTGTTGATCGAATACGACCCGAGCTTGCTATATTGATGGTGACAAAAATTGTTATTAAAAGATCACAGAGAATATCAATAATAAAATGATTTGGAGACATTTTAAATCAACAATTGCTCATGAGGTCTGCGCTCGTTGGTTACCGAAAATGCTGACGGCATTCGGTAAAGAGCACCGAGTTTTATCTTCTCGGGCTTTTTTAAAATTGTGTGATAAGGATTTAGATAATGTTTGTTGGCTAATAGTAACTACTGATAAAACATGGATCAGCAGACAGTATGCTCCAGAGTGTAAGCATGAATTCAAGTAATAGATTAAAAAGGGTGAAAGCCGCTGAAGAAAAATAAAATGCAAAAATGCGCCTTTAAGTTAATGACCACAGTGTTTTGGGACTGTGATGGCATTCTCTTAATAGATTATTTAGAAAATCACTCGTGTTGCGAGGCATACTATGAAAGAAGTCGGTTGTGATGAAATTGACGACCCACCCTACACAGTGCACAAATGATTATTAGCAATTTAAGAAAAAGTTAAGGGGAAAGCGATTTGGAAGTGGAGACGAAATGAAGGCAGCTGTAGGACAAAATAAGGAATATATTTTTAACTGCCTAAAAACACTGTATAAAAAAATAAAAAATGCATTGTATTAGGCGGGGATTAAATAAAAAAATAAACACAGTTTTTATTCTGTCTTGGGCTTAGAACTTTTCAGCCGCCCCTCGTACATCGCAAAAGAAACCACTATGCAAAATTTCAGCTTAAATAGTATCTTCGTGTTTTGTAATGCGGACCGTTAAGAAAAATTTCCCGTCTTCTGTATATTTGACAAATACGAGTATAACATAAGGTTCATCGAAGGAGGTGGTTGTACCGGTGTAAAAATAAAACTCATTATCTTTAGCCTCAGCGTCATATAACTACATCATAAAATAATTCTTTACTTAAAGGGGCCCTTTTGGACAACTTTTTTTAACTCGGAAAGATATTTTGCATCGTCACCATAACTTCCAAAAAGTGTATTAGCGATATGTTGATTTATTTCTTAACGCTAACGCTTGCTACATACACTTCGAATACAGCTCATGTTCCTAATGGAGGTCGGGCCGAGATTTGGGAAACATCAAGCCTGGCGTCTAAAGTAGGTACATGTGGATTTCGTCCAACAAGGCATCAAGTCAAACGTCCTTCAGTAAGCTGGGACATTAGCTTGCTATTTTTTTAAGACGTGTATAACGAGCTGTTCAAATACTTTAAAATTAGAAGTTTCCGTTGGGAATCGGATTCTAAAGATACCTCGCCGCTAGGCTATCTGGGGCTACGGGTTAATCGCCAGTCGGCTCTTTAATACAAATACCACGGCTGAGAACAAATCTGTGTCAATTTTTTTGACTTTGCTGGAGTGGCATTCTGAAAATTGGTGCTGAACCGCCTCTAGGCCGTCCCTGATATCTAGACACACGTGTCTACTGCACGAAGTAGTGAGATAATGTTCCGAAAATATATTGGATAATTGATAAAATTTAGGCGTTACTTTGCAAGTTCCATATTAGAGTTAATGGATTATATTTGCTATTCCGCGAGATAAGTGTCTTAGTTAGATATGACGATAAGTTGTACGCTCATTTGATAATTTCTTGCAGTTTCCACTAAAAATACGCATGAAAATACAACGAACCACCACCAAACAGTAAAATTCTAAACACGTGTTTCGCCTTTTTACGAGGCATCATTAGGAGATGTTGACGGTCCGGCGCCCATCTGAGAAGTCTTCACGGGTGGACGTTACTTCGCGAAGTAGCTAAAGAACTATAATAATCCATTAATCTAAAATATATAGGCCCGTCAAAAAGATTGTCAATATTGACTTAAGAAAACGAACCCATGGGCCAGACCTATGATTACATATATTTCGATATCAGTCTAGAGGTCAGATTATAGTACCGATGAGCCCGGCAAGCGCTGTGCACAGCGCTGATGCGATATTTGTGAATACGAAAGCAGATCGCTTATTGTTTTATTTATTTGCTTCCAGCTATGATCTACAACCATGCCTCTGCGTTACATCACGGGCCTTTCAATCACTCGGCCAATAAACTGGCTCATGTTTCCATAATACCGGCCAATTGTAATGCAACATTATGACACACGGTCGCCGTAAAAACTATTAAACGATCGATATTGAGTGCGTTTCGGATCCGCGGCGAGCGACATTCGTCTTTTATATGACTTCTGTATGACTTTAATAAGTTTCGTATTAATAGGAACTTCTTGTTGGCTTTTGAGAGACTTCGCCGTAGTTTTTGTTGATTCGATAAAGGTGAAGTGCCTTTGTATCGAAGATCTGGCAAAATGGAATAAATCTCTTCATGTTACCCAGCCACATGAACCCGTTTTAACTAAGACTTCGATTTAGGCTATTTTAGTTTGTTGCTTGGAGGCTCTTGGTTAGAAGTCATTGGTAAGTGCAATAAAAAGCGATATATAGGTATTGTAGTTCCATTTGTAATACTAGATTTCTCCAGGACTTTCCAAAGTTCTTTCATCAGTTTCATCCCAAATCTTTTATTATAAGTGAATTTCTTTGTCGTCTGTGCGTTGCGATTTGCGTTGTCCGTCATTTGTCTACTTATATCAGCCACGGAACCATCATAAAAATACAGTTCACAAAATCGAATCCTCATCCGCCATGCAACCTCCCAAGTCAAATTAACATTAACAGCCTAATTATAAGGCAGTTGTTTCGATTTAATTTACAACGCCATTTTGCCTGTGGGTTCATTCATTGTGGGTTTCCGTTTTGGCGAACGTTTAGTGAAAATTTGCAGCTTAATCGTCTCGTTAAGCTCATCATTCGATAGTAGATTCCGTAATTTTCGATGTATGAAAATGTAATTTATAAAAGGGTTACAAATGCTGCAGCTGAACATACATGCTTTTAAACACAGAAATTAATGTCTTACAAATGCTAGTTTAAAATACCTCTTTGCACGTTGTTAGGTGGGGAGCTATCCGTCCATTATTTTCCACTTTTCTGCGTTATTACCACGATAATCCTTTATTTGCTGCCGGCTCGACATTTACTAATGTGAATATTATGCTAAACGCAACGGTTCCTGGTTAATTGATATGAACCGTAAAGATATTGGTACACTGGAGGATAGTGTAAGTGTGCTTTGATAGCTATTTCATGACTATGCGAGTAGTGATGGGCAAGCGGACAGTTTCCAATATGGGAAACTTTCGGTAATGAAATTTACTGAGAATATTTCCGTAATATTCTCGTGATATGAAAAATAGGAAATTTATGTTTTCTGAGAGTAAAATTAAAATGCTTTGTGGCAGAGCAAATGCAAATAGGCTTCATAAACTATATGACAATACAAAAATATCGTTAATTAAAGGAAAAATAAAAGTTAGGGATAAATTTCGGTAAATTTCCATAAATTCTCGTAAGTTACCGAGAAATTTACAATTAAATATTAAACGAAGCTGGAAATTTATTACAGAATATAAGGGAATTTAAAAAGTGCTAGCTCCGGTTTGAGGAAAGTAATACAATTTGCAGTTGAGAATATAATTAGCATTTTTTGGGTCATGCAGCACTGGTCAGGCGCTCAGGTCTCAGGTACGCAGGTAGTCGAAAAACCCCATGCAAAATGCCTTCGCTAAGGATAGATAGATAAGGATAAGACAAAACAAAAGGGGTATAACTTAATTTTACTTCAGTCCTGCTTTAACGCTCGTGGCAAAAACATCTAGCAAAGTATCAGTTAATTCGTAATTGTGATATTGTGATTTATGTTAGCGTGTAACCGAATGGTTCAGATTCACCAAGAAACCATAACAATTATTCATCAATATTTACGAAGAAAACTGGCCAAGTGCAAGTTGGACTCGCGCACCGAGGGTTCCGTACACATTTTCACTTACCCTAACTTTATTACCCGGTACCGGTTGAGTTAAGTTTGCACCTGATATCTATAGCATTGCATACAAAGGAGGTGCAAACTTAACGCAACCGGGTTGTTCAAATAGCTTTTTGCAAATAAAAAAAAATGCTAGTTAGAGACATGGAGTCAATTTTCGTGTAAAATTTATGTTTATTTATACAAATTGTGAAAATTTCAAAATTTTTGTTTGGTAAACTTCGGAGATAAAGGGAAAAAATGGTATTTTTCTTTTTTCACATTTTTTTTAATAAAAAAAACTAATCACAATCAAAAAATGTCACAAATGTGCAGGTTACGCGCTTTCATATGATTAGAGATGCAACGGATATCCGGTCAATATCCGGCCTATCCGGCCACATTTTACTATCCGGCCGAATACCGGATAGTTGCGTAGTATCCGGCCGAATACCGGATAATAATTTAGTATCGTAGTATAATATAAGGATAAAATTTGAGTAACATAAATATCAATCCACAAAGTAATCAATATTAAGGTCCGTCAATCTCACAAATAATTTTAAACATTAGATAGTAAAAAACAAATAGCAATAACGTGCCGCCGTTCGATGCGCACTGAGTGTGAATTAAGTTCACTTTTCTATCAAAAATTGGCTACATGCCTATAACGAGAAACACGTTGCAACCTGCACCGCCCATCGCGCCCGCGCGCCGTCGAATTTACTCCATTTAGGTATTTTAGGTAAAAATGTTTCGGCCGGATATCCGGCCAAACTATTATCCGTTACATCTCTATATATGATACCCTACTTGACCCAGTAGCTAGACTTTTAATGTTTAAATATACGTCTTTTTTTTTAAATAAAAAAAATATTTTTTTAAAGTGGCAAATCTAATTCAAGCAGAGTCAGAGCTAGTTGCCGTACTGAAAGTGAACACGCAAAAAAAGAAGAAAGCGATCCGATAATTTCCATCTTGTTTTCGTTCTGTGCAATACTTTCCACTTACCTCGAAATAATTTAATGCACATGGAACCTTAACAACGAAATTAGAAATGAAACTAAGAATATTTTTTTCTTTATTAGAATTGAAGTACCCGACTATATGAAAAAATAACAGAAAAACAGCAAAAGACATACGGTATAAACAAATGTACAAACTTTCTGAGAAGTGCTTACTTAATATGCAGTCCTCCAAATTAAAATGAACTATTAATGCAAGTTATTGTGTTTTGCCGGAATAATACTTAACTCTTAATACATAAAACATAAATTTCCTTAGGCAATTTCCATGCAATTTAAGAGAACTTACGGAAATTTACGGTTATTTACGGAAATATACTTTTAAATAATGTTTTAAGCAATGGATGCTGGCGTAAGGATAAAGTACTTGGAAATATTTAAATATTTCGTTATTACAAAAAATACGATTTCCATTCGGAAAAAAGTTATTGAGTAAATTGCCAGTTTTGGTAATATTACCGTAATCTATCCGAGAATATTCTCTTAATCGGAAATATTCTCTGCAATTTCCCATCACTATATGCGAGGCTAAAGTCATACCTAAGTGATCTAACAAATATTATTACAATACCAATACAAACACTCTTTATTGCATACACCTCACAAATATACAGGGATTTCCAAATAATGCATTTATAAACACAATCAGAGGTAGATAACAGGCGGTCTTATCGTTGAAGAGAGATCTCTTCCAGACAACCTTTTTGTAGTAAAGAATTTGAAAAATAATAACAAAATATTAGACGTTACAAAACAGCACAGAATTTAAGAACATTAGACAATACTACATGCATAAGACATGCTAATTTTTATGTATCAGAAAGCTACTTTTTATTATTGAAACGCGTACAGAAACACAAAATGATTATTTACTGAAATGTAGGTCTTGTATTCCCAGACTGTAGTTCTGGCGACCGACTCCAGATGTCTTGCAATATATTTGTACGTATATATTTCGGACAATCTTTTAAACGATAAGTATTAAGAATATCGTTTAATAACATTTTAATGGCTCTAAATTTAGGCGGAGGAATGCAATTTCCAGGTTAACCGATTTAATAAAGCACGACTGTTAATTTGACTGAATATTACTCGTGTTATAATTTTAATTAGGGTTTTATTAAATAGCTTTAAGGGTAGTCCCATATATTTACGTTGGTTGATAAATATAGGTAGTATGTACTTATAGCATCGTCTATTGATCATATTCATACGATGAGTGTTGAGTACGGCTGGACGAAGTCAGTACGATATGATTGTCCTTTGTACATACTCAGAAGAAAGTACTTCTGCGTTTAGCCTTATATTTTTTAGCGTAGTGGCCAGTAAATACTACTTGCCTTACCGCTCGCAGTGACATAAAAATATATCTCTCAGTTATCGCGTGTAACTGTCCAACAATCCTAACGTAGAAGCACTAAGTGCTTTATAACGCGCGTAAAATTGGTTTTATTTTTACGCCCGACTTGCCCGTTCAAAGCAAATATTAGTACGTCAACGTAATGGATGGAAGCTCCCAAATTGCTTAATTAATTTCGTTACACGGTTATTTGTTTGATGTCGGTTTTTTGAGGTTCATCGGTTATAATCTACGTTATAAATATTTTGGGATATAATCATTCATAATCTGGTTTATACCTATTGGTTTTAATGTTCAGTAAAAGTAGACAAGTTTTCTATTTGGTTTTCTATTAGTCATTCGCAACTCGTCTCGACGAATATATGCGAGCAAAAATAATTGGTCTACTTTGTATAGATTACGTATACAATTTTAAATGTATATTATGTTACATTACTCTTGAATTTAGAGCAATGTAACTTTGCTGCTTACAGTGTAAAGAGCAAAATTACCGTCTAGAGATATTTTGCCTTCAGCCAACGACTACCTTCTTAAACTTTTTTTTAAAAGGCGGTATCCTATTTGAAGATTTCAAACTTCAAGATGTTAGTCCTATTTGTTGGTATGTTTCGTATAAATATTAATTTTAAATGAGTATTAATATATGCGGGCATCTGTGCTTGTAAGTGTATCCTTGTAAATAACTTTACGCGTAAGAATTCCATTCTTACATTGTCAGTTCAGCGCTAGAATTCCTCATATCTCGATAATATAAACATCTATTCTCTTGTAATTGTGAGAATATAGAAGATACAAAATTACAGAAAAATTTGAAGTACAGAAGTTAGTTTTCCATAAGATTGGCGTGCACAAATTAACACTCTCTCAAAGACTGTGCTTAGGTCCGTTATCGGTGTTATTTTTTCTGTTAACTTTTCTTCTTTTAAAGACTCCTTGGGCAACCTGGTGGGAATCGGCTTATATGGGACCACACCACGCCAATGCCTGCCACGCTTCCCCCTTCATTCCTCTTCATTCCCCTTTGTAGTCTCGCTCCGTGGTTGAGGATTCAGTTAAGTGGTCGAGTCGAGATGATAATTATGATTAAAATCGCAACTGTACCTGTGTGTACGTAAGTTTTGATGTCATACACAAACTGTGTGTCTTGACTCTAAACGTATGGAATGAAACTTGAGGTAGAAATGTCAGTCGCGGTCTGGACTCGAATGCAAGGCCTGGGGTAAAATGTCCTGGTTACGATACCATACATACAAAGTCGGCACAAGAAACACGCTATTACAAAAACAAATTAAGATCTGAGATCTTTTTCCAGAGGGAACGTGTTTTTGCCTCCAGACATATGTCTGCGGTGATGATATGTGACAAATGGCTTTGAATAGGGATATATTACTGCTGATCTAACCTGCAAGGTCCTATGCACCAATACAATTGTAATGTATATGCGTCCTTTTGGAAATGTGTCGTAGATTAGTCTGATTGAAAGGTAGACCAGAAATATAGGCATATAGACAGAATAGATAGGAAGATAGTGGCTACTCGTTGGGTTTTGAACATGCGATAGTTTATACAAGGTCCTTTGTAAAAAGTAAATTGTAACAACTGTTGAGTATTTTTTTTTGCCTTCAGCTGTGTTGCAGAACTTGGAAAAGGAAATGAAAATAAGACGGGAAAAAGTGTGCTAGGTGAAGCCTACACAGGAATTAAAACTTATTATTTCTGGTGCTATCTAGCATTAATTCTGTTTAATTTGTATAGATTTAGACGTTTCTACGATCTTATCATGTACAATTTAGTTATCGACTTACAGGCCAACCCCTTAAAACTATAAAAGGAACGAGAAATCACCGCTTTGCGTTACCGATGGACGAAGAAGGGTTTTTCTCTCGTATGTAATGAGCTGGGGTTTGAGTGCAGTAGGTACTCTCGTCCAGAAGAGACACGTTCCGTTGTTCCTTTCTTTCGTCTTTGCTAGAAAGTACAGTATGCAGCTCAGTAGAGGTTACTATAAAAACACGAGTACCAACCCTTTATCGCGCGGCTTTCCAACTTCTGGAATGCACACGGTTAGACTTAGAACCATATTTATAGGCTTTATAGCCAAGCCGCCATCTACGCCAGCAGCAAATCAACTTATGACTTACAGTCCAATTTATCTGAAAAACAATCGCTTATCGGCCGTAAGTCAGCTTTCCTCGGCTCTTATTCAATTTGCGCCGGACAAGCGGTAACAATAAACGGGAGCTACACGAGTGAGCACTACCAACCATTACGTATTCCGACCACGATCCTATCTCGATTGTAACCGGCCAGAAAATACCACGACAAAATGTTGAGATCAATCTACCTTACGTGCTGCGAACGTCGGGCTGTTGAGAGTAAGCGAACTAGAAAAGCAGTGGATTGGGCGCGATGCGATGCAGTAGTTGGATGTACCGGCGCGCGCACGAGTAACAAAAACGCAAGCAAACGTCATTTGCTGATAATTGTCGCTCCATGCACCACCGTATCGCCCTAGATAACCCTCCATCGCATTGTCCAGAGATAGCGGCCACAATGCACGGAATATTACTAATTAGGTTCAGTTTATGAGCCCAGCCATTGTTGAAAGAATGAGATAGTTATCTCAACGTTGTCTGCAAATGAGATTTGCGATGCTTTGTCGGTTAGGTTCGCGAAATTGTAAAGAGCTTTTGTTTCATCTGAAATATTATCTACGGTAGGAATGAGGTTGTTTGCTCGCGAGGCGGTGACAAAGTGCACCGCTGTGCAGGTTTTTTTATTGTTGTTGAGATTGCGATGTTTTTGCAGTAACCCCGTTAAGAAGATGCTCCTTTTGTCGACTTGATAAAGCCTTTACCTACTTACTTATATTAGGCCGCCTGACAGTCCACGACGAGTGGCGTCGCGCCGTGAAGAAGGCAAGAAAACTTGACGTGACAAACACGACCACTCTAACAAGCCAAGAGTGTAGTGCCAAAGAAGAAAACCTTCTTACTTATATTTGCGCGGACGTCCTTAGAAATATTTTTCAAGAATGAGGACAATAAATTCTGAAAAAAAAAGACTCCAAATATGAATAGATTAGCTGGTGCATTATGATGATGTTACTTTAAGAATAAAGCTGTTATGTAAGTATTTAGATAGTAGTAGACTAATAAACCATAGTTTTCATAATCATATTTGATTGGTTAAAGTCGTCGGTCTGTAGGAGGCCGCCTGGATTGCCTGCAACAAAAAACTGTTAAGTCGTAAAATTTCTGCGGGGGTGTGCACTCTTAAAACGACACCATTAAGTTCTGATTATACGACGTCGTCTTACTGTTAGTTGCAAAGTTTGATTAGATCTTCAAATTTGGCTGTTAGTGATAGGTAAGTCCATCAAGGCACCTCTCATTATTATCAACATTATAACCTGAAGAACATCCCTATTAAACTTTTGTTACTTCTTAAGACTTCCACAACTGTTGTACGATTTCTATATTTATAATAAAATATCAGTCGATATTTTGGGAGATCGATCACACTGCGTCTGCCAGTTCGTGGTCTCCAGTCGAGAATGTACGCACTATCACGTCGAGTATCGTCACTCCTTGTCCACTACTTTAATATTGTGCAACTTTGTGGATGTAAGTTTTTATTACCTCTGTCATCCAACTCGAGGGAAAATGGAATGTTACGTTAATTCCAGAATGGAATTTTAACTTGTGACCAGCGTAACTTGGATAACGTCTCAGAAACATTACAACCTCGCAAAATTTTACCGCCCTCGCTAGATAAAATCGCGTTTCGCATTTATTACGCAATGAATTGTAGCATTTTATGTTAATAACAACGATGTGGGCGGGGATGTCGAAATACTGACTAATCGAGCCGTGGGTTGTCGGTGGAAAAAATGGCAATTTAAAATTATACATGCTTCCCACATTGTGAGTCCGAAATCAGTTCTTTACTTTATGCTTCTAGTTTGTTAATTGCTTAATTATGTGTGTAATTTCGAATGTTTAGGGAAGCTTAAAGAATATTACATATACATCTCACTCAATTATCACGTTGTCAATAAGGGTGTGTTGGGGTAAGGCGGAAGTTTCTCGGAAATTTTGAAAGGTGGACTTTATTTCAACGCCTTTAAGAGCATTTTCGGTAAAACTTCAGTCTTTCATTTACTTCTGTCTTACCCCAACGCACCTTATTGGTTTTTCTTGAAGTTTGTGTAACATCATAAAGCTTTTCACGTGGTTCACTGTACTTTGAAACACCTATCGCGTTCTCTAGTACCATCAGTTACACACTTAACTGACCATTAGTAGACCTTATTGATATGGACACAAACCCTAGAGATGGTGGTAAGTATGTTGCTGTTTGTAGGGGAGGATAGGGAATAGGATATTTGACCTCTATTTGTGGTATGTTATAGAACGACGTCTTAATAATAGAAATATTTGTGAAAAAACTACTCCAATCTCATAAAAACTCATAAAAACAATGTTAATAGCACATTTTTGGATTTTCCCAAAAAACGCTTCATACTATAGCCTACTAGCATGTGACGTCACACGCTTGTCTCTCGTATGGGGAAATTAAGAACTTTGTTCTGCAGCTATGTTAAAACTTGCGTTGTCATAGAAACGGTTGTATTGCAAAAATTACCTTACATTTTATGTGTTATTCAATGTTACCTATTATTAGTTATGGATATTTTCATAGTTTAAAAATAGACTTTTCCACCCAACTTTAAAGACTCATAATTCCCATAAAACAAGCTACACGTAAGATGTTGAACTCAAAATTTTAACGTAGTTTTTTATTTTGCTTCTTTTATCAGGAGCTTATATCATTTTTAACATTTTTTACTTCTGTCAAAAAGCCTATACAAAGAAAAATTGATAACGGTTTAAAAAACCAAAGGATTTTCAGTCAATTATGCTGGCTGGGCACTAAAATCACAGAAAGGAAATTGAAAATAATAACATAATGTATAAACAAAAAACAAGAAGCAAAAATATGTCATTCGCTCCCATTACCCCGCCCTTCAGTAAATGGGAGCCACAAAAAGTCCCATATGTCAAATGGGAGCCGTTATATTTTGTCAGACTGATGAATAAAGTCGCATCTATGCTTACCAGATTAAACAGCTTTCATTTTTCGTGCTCTTACTTTACGTATTTAACAAGTTAAATATAAAGTTATACATTTTTATAGCACTTGTTACACCCGAATTAATAGAATATAAAAAAAAAATAATAATATATATATATATATATATATATATATATATTTCAAATTTGAATGAAAGAAGTTAACATCTTTAATTTGAGAGAGAGAGAAAATATAATGACTAGTACATATAGATAAAATACAATATCTCTACATTTTAATGCGTACTTATTTGAGATGAAGTAAGTGCTCAGTAAAAACACCGTCGCCTCTCTACTAAAACCAGAGAACTTCGGGGGTGCTCGTTGGCGGTGAATTTCATATTATTCCGGAACACATCTGAGCGATGCACTACTACGAGCACTAAAAAGGTCTATTTTGACACCACTACCATTACGCGCGGGCTCTAATTTCCCCACGTTCCCTTACTATAACTGAAACAGTCTCGTATGTACTTTGACTTTTGTTCGCGAGCCTCTATGTTTCTACGAAGATGCCAAAATGTGGTGTGTTCTTCCAGAACACCTGTTACCAGAAAATAAACTTTGCTAAGTATACTAAGTATGCTAAGTTCCAATTATCTATCATATAATCAACAGTCTGTTTTCTTCTGCATATGAATATTTTCCGGGACTGTTGTCTGGGATCAAAATCATCCTTTTAAAAACATTATTTTTTTACAAAAACTTTTGAAGTTTTTAAGAGGCTAATTAATATAACCAAAGCTTGCTGGCATATCTCGATTCCGATTATGATTGGACGTCAAATCTCGCCCACGGAACTTCTTCATTATAATTTATAATTCGCCTATTAATAAATTGCTATAATTTTGATAATGAGTTGAAATCTCAGTTAAACGCTGCTCTATATGGTTAAGTCTCGTTAGCGGTTTGTTCAGTAACTGTTTTTACATAGACGCAAATATTTATGGTATTCATTTGTCGCCGGTAGCCATAGAAAATGGCTCGAGTAAAAATGGCCAATTTTATTCGCTCATTTGCTCAAAGGCTGGAAGATATCCTAGAAGGAATAAGTTTACCTCTATGTGTAAATATAAACAAATAAACGAATATTAGGGGGACGATTCTACACCAATCAAATTAGTCCCATGGTATACTCAAAAGGGCTTGTGTTATAAGTATCTACTAGCCCCGATGAAGAAGAGTTCGTTCAGTACTTAACAACAATCACATTTACTTTGATATTGATGACATGCTTAGATCAAACGACTATGTAAAAGGAACAATAATAGTAATGTTTATCGTAGTTTATTTTCATTGTTTAATAGAAATTGTAAGTAAAGTAAGGCTTTTCTTGTAGAAAAACGGGCTCTTAAGAACTATTATCCAAGTCAACTGCACTTCTTGAGTCATGGGCTCGAAGCAGAACTGTCAGCATATAGCTGGCCCTCTTTACGCCTCTTGAATTCGTAACCAAAATAGTTAGGATCAAAAATTGTTAGGAAATAGTTACGTGTATCAATTTTGCCTTACTGTATGTTACCCTCGTCATCGATTAGGGCGATTCAAACTGTCTCTAAGCTGACAGTTACGGTAAACTGCTGATAATATCAAAATCTCTAGTTACGACATTCGATCCAAATGCCAGTCTTACTCACAGTAGTTTGGAAAACTAAGGTAAGTTTCCGAAATACATCACTTCAAAAAAAAAACAGTCATACATGTTTCTTGCGATTATCTACAAATTCACAAATCGTGGTAAGCCTTAAAAATGCATGGACATAAAGAAAAATGCTTGAGAATACTAGAATGCTAATACATAATATTTCTTATTTCCAAGTATTATTAAATCTAAAGTCTGAAGGGTTTCGCCTACAATGCTGTAAATGACTACGTAGGAGCGGAGTTGTCACAACGCACAAAAAGACCAGCAGTAAAATTTCTTCAGCAAACCCGCCCAGTTACTTGTTATCTAGGCTCTTTTAGAACGAGGATCTTTTGGATTCTACTAATATAAAATCTGTATAAGCATGGCTGAAATTAAATGTTGTCAATTGCCATTCAGGCTGTGAACTACGTCCTTTTCGAATTTTCAAACTTTCAATTCCTTCGCACCATACCGGTTTTATGTCAAATTATTTCGCACTCAGGCAATCCATCTCTGCAATTCGCTCCCTCTTTCTGTCAGAAAGGCCCCAAGTAAAGTAGTTTTCAAGCGGATGCTGCATAGGCATCTGCTGAAACAAGAACTCGAGTAGCGTCCGTCTTCCAAGCAATAGCTGGTATATATTTTATATATATTATTTATATGTGAAATATAAATGTATATATTGTATCATATATAGTATAGTTATGAGTAACTAGCTTCTGCCCGCCACTTTGTCCGCCTTAAATTCGTTTATCGTGGATAAGGGCCTTTTTCCGGGATAAAAAGTAGCCTATAGTATACCAAATTTCATCCAAACCGGTTCAGCCGTTTAAGCGTGAATAGATATACAGACAGACAGACAGACACACTTTCGCATTTATAATAGTATGGATTATGCATTTATTATTTGCTTGTGTGTTCTAACTCTCTCTCTGAATTATTATTCTCACTGCACCATTTACATGCAGATACAGAATTTCATTTGGCATTAGGTCCGCCATTTGTACTTAATTTTGTTTTTTGGAATGAACTTTAAATAAATAATTGTAAGGACTAGCGACTTAATACAGTGGATATCCTAATAAGCAAACGCTTAAAATGTCATGTTCACGCCCATAGAAGCCTCCGATGGGGTCAGCGCCATTGTCCATTTGGTGAAACATTTGTTTTGCTAATCACGCTTATTTATGACCGATTTTATTAATGTGCGATACCGTTTTTAATGAGCTGTTGAAATTTTGCTGATGCTTATTTGGTGGTGTCCACTTTATTGCCTTAATATTATAAATTGGCAAGTTACATTTAGTTTAGGTTGAAAGGCATATTACGCATTTAAATAGCAATAAATACGATGTGAAATAGCTAGGTTGTTATACTTGATCTGAAAACAGTAACCTGAGGCAGAAACTTGACAAGCGTTAGTAACAAAATTTACCTTGCATATTACACAATTTATACTGTATGTAAAATGCGAGATAGAAAAAAATATATCCAGTAACAGAATTTTCCCGAAATGCCACTTACTACTATTATTACTATTTTTACTCAATGGGTCAGCAGCCCAAAGCAAGTCTAGGACTTAGACGCAAATTTGCGCCACGAAATGCTACTAACAAAGAATAAAGCATATGCTATGATTGTGACAGACAGGCATACAAACTGTAGAGGAAAGCTTAGTAATAGGGTCCTGTTGGCACCATATTACTGAGCTTATAATTTACCACAAAGCTTATACCAAACCTTAGTTCCTTACCAACCGTCTATTTCATAAGCAGCATCGTTACAATAATGACTTAATAAGATCTTCGCACTATTCCGCACCCCAAAACCTAAAGGTAGTAAAGGAGTATGAAATACGTATACGGTTGCTATGTTTTTAGAATGGCAGCAATGTGGGCGGGGTTGCAAGGGGCTTTAGGCAGCAAACAACACCATTACGTTTATGATTTGTAATTTGCGACGTCTCACTTTCCGAAGTGTTGCCCTGTTGTTGGTGGAGGTAGCGTTAGGGAGCGCACGTACTACACACGATCCGGATCAGAGGTAATACTTGAATCGCTCGTAATGCTCTCATGCTTGTTTTCTGCGTCTTAGAGCCTGGCTACATCACCAAAGCGCGACGCCATCAATGTGGAAGAAACACGTGCCATCAACGTGAAAGGTACGATGCCGCGTCGTGCACATATACATGGTGTCCTGTCGTATTGAGCGGATGCACTTTGAATTTAGTAATCTTAATGGAATTAGTGGTGACTGTATTGAATTAAAAGTGATAACCACCATTGAGGGTTTTATAAAAGGGAAATATCACCAGTTGTCGCCATTATGACATAAGGTCTAACTGACAAGAAGTGTCAACATCTACCAATCACAGCACAAGATTTTGACACTTCTTGTCAATTAGATCTAACGTCGCGGTGCCAACTGGTGATATTACCATTTTAGAAAACCCTCTTTAGGTGCGTCCCCACTTGTATCATTTGCTCGTATCCGATCACCGTGCCGTGGCATGACTGCGTATCGCGCTGCTTGGACGCTCACTGTCGGCGCGCCGATCATGTCGCACTCATCCGACATAATTGTGTGATACGCGTAGCAACATGGATTTCGTGCGATCGGATCGGCGCAACGTCCAAACGCATGATCGTGACACGCGATCATGCCACGCGACGATGATCTGATACGGGCAAATGATACTAATGTGGACGCACCTTTTATCGCGTGACTGTTTAGTCTCGTGTCAACGTTTTGCTGTAAATAACACAGAAACATAAATGTACTTTTTTTGCCAGCGTAGTCAAGTAAAAAGCATCCTATAACTGTGTATCCTATAAAAGTATCCTGTAACTGCAGCATTTGTGGATGCCTAGCTACCCGTGTATTAAAAATATTTAAAAACTGTTTAGCTGTTTAGGGGCGACGAAGACACTAAGTCACGTACGTTCGTACAAATATACAAAAAAAAACGAATGTCTTTCATATAGCCCATTTCACTTCTTTCAAATATCTTCAATGTAACATTACAATTTTACAACTTTTTATTATACTATAGAAGTAATGGTGCTGCGTGTACTTTATAATTCGTTACTCATATATATATAAATATTTTATTTATTATTGATGGTAACGCATTGGTAACAATAACATACTCTTATGTCTACATAGATCATATGCTATTTCTTGTGTTGTCAGGTGACAAAGAAAAGCTTCACTTGTCTGAAATCATTTCTACAAGTAGCTGCATAAAGACTCAATCGACTAACATTCTATAGGAAAATGAAAAGTAATGATTTCACGATACAGCCATCCACGTAGGCACATCCATGGCACAAACATTTTAAGACCTTAAATTTAAGCCTGTAGACTTTGCCGCTATTACTTATTATGATTGCCTCCTCAATATTTTCCTCCGTGTTTTTATAATATTGCATAATTTTCAGAATTTATCGATCGTTGCTAAACCTTAACACTTTCCAGCAATTTCGCGTTCCAGGGAAATTAAATTTCACGCTTAATTATCACTTTTGCGCGTATATTCGGAGTATGTCGTCGCCATAACTCACTGCGTAATAATACGGCGGCCATGTTGAGGATGCGCTCGCGCCGCCCGGCGCAAGTCATACGCGCGTGCGCAAGATTCGCTGCTTGCCTTTTGAGAACCGAAATATTTGTCTATGCCCTTAAAACCCTCTTCTCCCGGCATAATAACTGCTATTTTCCTAGGTTTTCTGCAACTTAATAATCTTATAATTAAGTCGTTACAAAGAAGAGGAACGTTGATAATATGGAACTTGATATTAATTTGGGATTTTCTGTAGCATGTCAAATTGTCAGTGTTTTTTCTTTGCCTTATTTTTATCCTTTTTCTTGAACATCCTAATATACGCCAAGCGGCTGCCACTTACACCGCGCCGTAACGCAACCGTTCATTAGCGTCTGGATAATTACGCGCTGATAAACCGAGCAAATTGTCTGCGAATTATCCCGCAGTGTGATGGATATCTCCCCATCCCGACGCCTCCCGCACTGTCACTTTAAAGGTAACTGTCCACCTTGTACGCATACAAGTGGTCGCGAATGGCATTCCTGTAAAGAGGCCTACCCAGAATTACCGAGTTCAAAATCAGGCTCCAAAAAGAACGGACGTATTGCATCCCGTATTCTCTTTGTAGTTGTTGTCACCTTCAATAGAGCCTTACGAGTATCAAGCTTACATCCTCATACTCCTTCATCCTCAGCATACTCTAGTGTTTCGACTAAGTTTTAAACCAAAGTTACAACTCAGGACAACTCAACATCAGGACTCAGATCATCCGGTGGATTGACTAACTGACAATCGAGAGAGATAGAGATTCTGAGTGTTACATCTGCGACTGACATATTCCCAAGCTAATCAAAGTTTCTACCATAAGGTTTTCTACAAAGCTTCGACGATATACATAATATATAGATGAAAAATCCAAGACCCAGGAAGAAAAATTCATCACACAAACACTTCGCCCTGGCCGGGATCCGAACCCGGGACCGCCAGCTTCGTAGACCATTGTGCAACCCACTGAGCGAAACGTATCGTCGATGTAGTTAATCACGACCGTTCTGTAAATACCGTAATGTATAAGAAGCAAAACGAACTGAAGAAGTCTCTAAAGAAGGGAAGAAGAAATAAAACAGATGTGTATGGTTTCTTCTTTGTTCTTATTTTTGGTTTGTATGCCTGTCTTTCTCTTTTATTAAATCTAGTCTGAAGCCTAACAAATTGCTTTGTAAATGTAAATATTAAAGCTAAAATTCTAAAAATTATATGCATCGATCGGGATTCGAACTCGCTTCTCTAACGGTCGTGCGGGCCAACGCGGGAGATCTACCAATTACATCATCAATGCTCCGAGCTCATGCTTTGAATTTTTCAACCAGTAGATTAGTTTTTCTAATATGCCTTAAGGGAGGCTTGTAGCGTCATATACCGCAAACCTCTAAGACTTTCTAATCCGTCACTTTCGTCTCAAATTTTATTAAATTAATAAAATAAATATTATTTATTTTCAGATTCATGAGATGTTAGTTACAAAAAACACTAAAACTTAAAAACTATGTTAGTAAAGTATATTATACCCTATAACTACTTATTTTTTCGTCGTATGACATGAAGGTCGGTGTATCGGCGCAGAATATCCGAATCCCACCTCTCTGTTATCATTTTCAGGATGCTATTTGAGCTCCCCCTCATCTGCAACACCACGGATGCCGTCTTCTTTCGCACTATGGCATAAAAGTCTACGCTAGCATCGGCTAACATCCCAGAGGCGCTGCAAAATCTAGGAAGCCCAAACAGCATCCTGAAAATATTATTATACTGGATACGCAGGGTATTATAGGGCTTCAGCCTGAAACTAGCCCACAGGCCACACGTTTAGAAACTTTGACAGTAAGCTCTAAATAAAGTTAGCTTTACTTGGGCACTACAACGTGCGAACCTGTGCGCCAGCGTCCCGCCTCGGACAGACAACGCCCTGCGCTCCCTCTCAATATCTAGATCGTCTTTTAGGTCCTCGGTCACAATATGACCCAGGTATTTGAAGTGAGTGACACGATTTAGAGGAACTCCGCTTAACATTATTTTGGGCGAGTAGGCTGGACACTTAATATTACCCCTGAAAATCATGAACTCGCTTTTGACAGCATTGTATGAAGTACAAACCGTGTTCTTGCGCATACGTCTCGCATATCTGGATTAACTTTTTTAGCCCTGATACTGATGGGCTCAGCAGCACCATGTCGTCGGCATAACTAATATTGTTTACACAAACATTATCAATTCTACATCCGACACGGATGCTGCTGAGCTCCTCAAGCAGTTTATTTACGTACATATTAAACAGTCTAGGCGAGGTTAGCCCCCCCTGCCTCACCCCACACTTTAGCACATATGGATCTGAATATTCTTTAGCCCATTTTACCACGTTAATCTGATTGCTGTACCAGTGCGACACGATTCCTGTAACAGCCGGATTTATGCCTGTCTCCTTCAACTTTGCCCACAGTACATCATACGACACGGTATCGAAAGCTTTAGAAAGATCTAGGAAAACAGACATAAATAGGCGTATTTCTCTTAACATAACAGCTTACTGTATGTGTTAAGGCAGAATTGCGCATCATGTAATTTTATCGAAAACGTAAAGTAACGATGTCCTATACCCATACTAACGAATTTTTTATCAAAACAGAAACATCTGCTAACGAAAATCTAAATTTAAATATTAAATCGAAAAGTTGAAAAATTTTACGCATTGAGTGGGATTCGAACCCACAACTCTAATGGCGGCTTTTTGGGCCAATATGATTGGCCTTTAGTTGTTCAATGGTCCGATACGTGTAATGCGGAACTTCGTAAGTGTAATCTGCCTCGAAAACCTCACGAAAAAAATGCAGCGCGCTTTACACCAGCGGTATCTTCAAATATTTAATTGTTGCAAAAAAACTTTTCTGAAGGAATTTGGGGAATTTGCATCTGATTAAAGATCAGGTTTTGACCGGTGCGGTCTTCTTCTGAGATTGTGTCTGAGTTGATAAGATAATGTGAAGTAAGTTACGTTGGCGTTGGACTCGCTCTTGGTAGGATGAGAGGTAGTTGACCGCAACAATACATACAATAAATCCCATCAATTTGAGAAAATGCATATACTTATTCTTGGGACTTCGCATGATCAAAGTGGTGGATACTACTGAAGCTCTAAAACGTTTTAACAGGCGAAGAATCATGATGGATTAAGTTCTATATCTCACAATGTTTTAATTTGTTTCAGTGACCAAAAACGAGATGAAACAGTTTTAACACTTCATGATTGGAACGTTTACGATATATTTACAAAGAAATTACAAAATAAAATCTTATTTCTACTTAAAACGGTTATTATAAAATTAAAAACAAAGTAGGCCACACTGGAAACACTCGTCTTAGATGGTCAGAAATCGATAAAATTTGTCGCGTTTTTAAGAAATACCTGATATAGCCAATAATGTACCTCACGTCACCAGATAAGCTACCTTATTCGAAGCAAGTGGGAAATAAAATAATTGTTTATTTTCTTCGATCCCACCGTAAAAATACTGTAAAGCGGGTGACAGTTCTAATTAAATAATCATAAAATATTTGAAGTTGATGGCATTAAAATGGACAATTACAGCCGTGAAATTAAGTTATGAAAAATAAAATGGCGTTTAGTTCATTCGCGAGATTACAGAGTAGTTAGCCAAAATTCAGTTTGCATCGTCGTAAGAACCAGCAAATAAAGAATTTGTTATTCGCAGACATTCTAACTTTGGTGTGATAATTTGGTACAACCGTAGATAATTTACCACTGGAAATGGCAGGCCGTATCATTACCGAACAAATTGTTCATGCATTTTTAGGCAAGGTTAAACACTTCGGTAATATTTCGTTTTCTTTCGTTCTTCATCATGATTCACTTTTAGCCTGGTTAGGTTCGTTAGTTACAGTGCAGTTGCGTCCCTCACCGGAGAAATAGAAGCCCCGCGAAGCGTTAAAAAACCTTCCATACAAACAGTCTGCCTGGATAGGTTCGTTAGTTACTTTGGGTCCTTCAAAGTATAAATAGAATTCGCGGGCATCGTCGACAAGCTCACATCCCTCAGCAGCATAAAAAAATGGCATTCCACAGTTTTGTTAGGCTCTTTAGTTACCTTGCGTATCCCCGGTACCAATAATGTATGGACGATTCCTTTTGGCTAAATAATGACGGTAATATAATTGGAAGTAATGCTTAGTCGAATTTTATTCTGTTTTATATCCTTATGCAGATGGAATACTATGAGATATATCTTACTGCGCAATAACTATTCGGGCTTATCAATATTATTCTTATCAACATTATGCCTTAGCTGGCATGTTCATTTCCTTTGGTCAAAAAAAAAACATTATGCCATGTTAATATTCTGCTTTACAAGTTGTGAATAATTTCAGTAGATTTGCTAAAAAATATATGCAAAAAGTAATTCGGTGATAAGATGATTTTGTTAAAGGTTGTTATGCTAAACGAAAGTAGGTATGACATTCGATTTTATGCAACATAATATGTTGCATAAAATGTGTACCTAATTAAACCATGCCATAAAAGAAAGCAAAACGCAATTTAGCAAGTTTTAACTTATTTCAGATCCAGCGGCAGTAATCAGACATGTTATAATATACTAGAGATATTCATTCCATGTCTTCATGTTTCATGTTCTTAGATCTTATATCATTGTGTTTTTGCATGCAGAATTGCTGGTTAGATATGTCTTTTATGTTTTTTCACCACCTTTTGTACCATATCTTAAAGAAATAAACTATTATATTATATATATATATATATATATATATATTTGTAACTAATGCCAATGTAAATGTTGTTTTCAAAAAACACTTAAGTTAATCACATCAGCAATTTAGCGCGTATTAACTTTGTTAAGAGGTTCTTGTTAAATTAGGTATTCCAATTTCTTTACACACATAACTTTGTGTAAGAAAAAAACACAAAAATGTAAGCAGATACACATATTTTTCACATTATTCTAATGAGATAACATAAAATTTATAGTAAAACCTTGCAGTAAAATACAGCCACTAATAACGTGCCTCAAAATCACAGCTCGACTCGTGTTTGCTTTAAGCAAAAAGCTGTTAATTTGCCGCCAATTTATTTTTATGTACTCATACTCCCGTCTTTATCTGACTACCGTAAACCGATAAATGTCGGATGAGATGGCCTATAATTTAAGTGGAATGGTAGACAATGTAAAATTTTACGATATAATCGCGTAACCAAGTGAAAATGTCTTCTCACTGTTTACTTTACTGGAACTGATTATGGTGTACGATCTTAAGAGGTCACGATGTTGTATTTTATCCTAAATTTGTTTATGTATGTATGAGATCACAAAAGTACATACAAATAACTACTCCCGAATAAACATTAAACAGTTTAGCTTTCACTTTAGGGCTCAAATATATCTATATATATATGATATCTTCGAGCAATCAATCTCTGGTGATGGAATTACTTACACACTAAAAATACACACTGAAAATTATACGTATAATCTCACATGATGTGAGTATGCCCTATGTTTATGCCCTTATTTTATCGACAAACGTTTCATCGATTCTTCAATTTCATCGAAATAACTATCATATAGTTGGCCAATGAAAATATTAAGCACTTCATTGCTTCCTCATAATATTTTATAAATAAAAGACTAAAGCTAAAATAAACTTTTAAACAAAAAAATAAAACCGACTCCAAAAAATACTAAAAAGTAAAAAATAACGCCATAATTCAGTTTCTTCAAATTACTTACAAGTAACCGTTTGTATACTCAATCTATACAGTATATACAATTAATGTTATTTTGGCGTCGGTGCCATATAAAGAATGTGTAAAATATTGAAAATTGACGATTTTAGTAAGTTGTGACACGATGGCACCGACTCCAAAATAAAATTAATTGTATATACTGTATAGATTGAGTATACAAACGGTTACTTGTAAGTAATTTGAAGAAACTGAATTATGGCGTTATTTTTTAACCGACTTCCAAAAAAAGGAGGAGGTTCTCAATTCGACGGAATGTTTACTTTTTAGTATTTTTTGGAGTCGGTTTTATTTTTTTGTTTAAAAGTTTATTTATTTTACACTTTTTAATTAATCGTTACTTAAAAGTGTATCTTGTGACGATTCGAACAAGCCCAAACACGGCTAGGATACATTATTTTATTACATAGATCTGGTGCCTACCTTCCGGCTCCATCATCAAATCAATTCGATGGTACCATTCTCATCAGGAACAGTTAAATTTGTGACCATGAAGTTGCTTAGCTAAATTAATCAAGATATTTTGTCGCCACCCGTAAATCATTTATCATTGAGGAGTTCCGATGGCATTCTGTGGTCTTCTGCATCAGTTTCACTTCACCAATTTACACTTTCTAAATGCAAATGCTTATTATGTTTCTTATAATACCAAAATCGCTATATGTATGCCTACAATATTTGACGAGTTCCTTCAATTCCTCATGGATTCCATCATCATATCTTCACCAAAATTAAATGGGACCAACTAGAAAGTACCTTCTATAAAACCAAAATTTTTTTTTTGAAATCGGTCAAATAGTCTTTGAGTAATCGGTGAACATCCATAAAAAAAAAAGAAAAAAAAAAAAAAAACATTCCGTCGAATTGAGAACCTCCTCCTTTTTTGGAAGTCGGTTAAAAAGAGTCAAAAATAACAGACTCGATTGAATGTAATGTGATATAATTTTTGTACACTGCAATGAATAAGTGAACAATATTTGAATATGTACTACACCACTATAAGGTGTCCTTCTGGTGGTCTGAAGCTTCGTTCGCGGCGGAGAAAAAGGGATTTATAAAGCCTCCTATAGCCATCCCCAGATGTCCTAATAAATCCATCTATGTGTTCTTAATAGTTTTTAGAATCCGTCGACCTGTTTTGTCGCGATGAGCGCAGAGAAATTTTCGAAAAGAGAGAGGTGCTGTTATTATCAATGTGCATACTTTTAATGACATTCGTAGATCGCACTGTTAAGATTTTTCTAGATATCACGACGTATGTAAGGCAACTGGATGTTATGGTTTTTTTAATGGTCCATGAAAAAAATATCATCATCATTTCAGCCATAGGACGTCCACTGCTGGACACAGGCCTCCTCAATAGATATAGACATGGGCCGGATAGAGGCTACCCGCAACCAGCGAGTCACTGCAACCCTAACCAGGTCGTCCGATCACCTTGCGGGTGGCCTCCCATGCTGCGTTTGCTGGTACGCGGTCTCCACTCGAGAACCTTCTGCCCCAAATGCCATCGGTTCTTCGAACTATGTGCCCTGCCCATTCCACTTCAGTTTGCTTACCCTGTTTGCTATGTTGATGACCTTGGTTCGTCTACGAATCTCCTCATTTCTGTTCTGATCTCGTAGAGTTCCTTTGGTTATTATACTAGCTCTTTCTATAGCTCGCTGAGTGAAAAAAATACGTATTATAAATTACGAAGTTAGTATAAAATTAGAGTTACAAAATATCGTACCATTCATTACTAAGAACATAAGTTTTACTAATAAAACAATTTCTTACAAACTATCTATCGTTCGATACCAAGGTTTCCTTATTGGACATCCTTATAGTTTGAATGCTGGTATAGGATGTATGGTCGTTCATTTAATGGTAAAACTTTCCCCTTAGCGACGGAGAAGTTCGGTTCGACCTACGTGTGCCTAATCTTATAAATACTTTTACAAACTTCGACGAGGCAGAAACTACGCTTATGCGTTGCTAAGCTTTATAAGACGGGACTGACCTAAGCTGCCTTTAAGTAGTTTATCTAAATGCATAGTTATTTGTAGTATTTCTCAAGTTGCCTTAGCTTTCAATTATGTCTTAATAAGCACGATGACCGGTATGAAAATAATAATTCTAATCATTCCGTCAGTCAGATAATAATAAAATATTTTTTGTTTACGAAATAATAAATAAATACACAGATAAATCGCATTTCAGTTTAACAGTTTTGCGAAATTTTATCTCAATGTATCGCCTTTATTATTTGATTACGTAAAAAAAGAAAAAAATACGTCTCCAATATTTTGTATGTACATGACGGATAAAAATTTAGTTGTCATCCCTATTTATTTGTAACAAATTACTCGTACGTAAACAAACGTGATGGATCTACGATTGAGCCAAGACCGCAAGAAACCGATGTCGTGGAGATTTTGGGTGAAGGCCTTTGCCCGCAGAGGTCGTTTTCGGTTGATACAAATTAATATATTTGGATAAACTTTTATTCCGAAAGCGTTAACCGATTGCATATATTTCTGGGCACTTATTATATTAAGCCCGAGCTGTCCCACTGCTGGGCAAAGGCCTTCCCCCTCTTCTTCCACTGATCTCGGTTTAAAGCTACCAAGCCAGTCCTCCACGAAGATGTCTAAGTCGTCCTGCCATCGGCGACGAGGTCTGCCGCCTCTCCGCTTCAAGGTTTATCTGGGCACTTAGGAGAGTTAAAAATATATGTGACCACGCACTTACAAGCACAATAGCACAATAGTGGGGACATAGTAAGGCGTGTTTCGGACGCACAATGCGGTGGTCCGGTCGTGTATGCCGGCCTTATGATGATAAATGTTGGGTTATATTGTGCGAGACTGTCATAGCTGTAGCGTCGGAAGATATTGGAAATTCAACTTCAATTATTTATTTCAAAATACCATACGTACCGAGTTACATATGTAAGTACTTAGTACTCATTTTTCTCTCAAATTTAAAATCGGCCCGGTGCCGGCTAATTTTCTTAAATGTCAGTATACACATAAAAAGAGATGTCTGTGCAATAAACTTTTAATAAATACAATACAAAATAAGTCTCCGCTTAAAGATTTTCCTTTTAAAATTACCTGAGGGCTTATCTTATATGATAAGCGCTTATCTTATAATAGATGAGTGTTTAATACAGGTAGTGACATTTCATTTTTACAATAGGAGGATATGAGAAACAAAATATCAAAATACCGTAAAAACTATTTCAAAATGTGAAATCAAAAATTAAAATCGGTCTAAAAATACGCAAGATAGGCATTTTAAACTACTAATTAGACAGCGATTCGACAGAGAGGTCCGACATGTACTGTTACGTCATAGTGCACTTCGGCCATATAAACACCATATAAAATTTTCTTTTGCTAGAAAGAGATAAGAATTAAATGTTTGATGGCTTATATCTAGGTTATTTTTGTAGTTGAAATAAAACAATTTAACGGATTATATCGCGTATATTATCTCATTTTAGTTTCGGAATATACGCGATATAATCCATTAAATTGCTTTATTTCAATGAGTAATCATTGCGGAAACAAGAAAATATATTTTTTTACAGTTATTAAACAAATGTATTTTTGTCTATTGTTGAGCTTAAAACAGCAAAAGTATAAATTTATGCATATTCCTTATTGTATAACAGTATATATTTTACAAAAAAGGGTGTTATTAATATTATATACTGAGACTGAGCCTGCTGACTGTACGCACGTGTGAATCGTTTATTTAGAACACTGTACAATAACTTTTCGGAGGTGACCGGACTTTGTCCAAGATGCGTCCGTCATGCTCATGCTTAGGGATGGTTTTATGCAACAGTAACAATTCTTTGATTGTTTTTATTTCTTGAGAATAGTTGTACTTAGGTGTATAGTAGAAAAATGGATACTTCATTATGCTTGATAAAGTTCCGTTTAACAATACTACATAATAACTATTTAAATTAAAAGTCTATTAAGAACGAGGGTCTTTTTGCACTAGTTTGTTTATTGTTAATTATCGGAAGACTTTATTTTATACGGAATAAAAAGTCGGCTTTGTTTATGTCCCGTCCATCAAATGGTCTCTTTGTAAAATGTCATGCCGCGGCGCTGCGTTATTACAAAGAAAGCAACGTAAAGATTAACATATAACATAAACATTTACATATGTTACACGAAACTATCCATTTAAGGATAACATCTAATAAAATAAACGTAGAAATGGATAAGAGTATATAAACACAAATGCAATAAAACGCATTAATTAATGTGTATTTTTATTTACTCCCTCATTATTACGACTTTATGCAACAATTTATACCAGCAAATAAATTTGAATATTTCACTCCGCTAATTCATATGTAATGGATTCTAAATATTGCCTGGACATACGCTATTAACCTAACACCTGCCGCTCTGCGTCCGCGCACGTTAAAAATGTACTAAGTCTGTTCAAAACTCGTTCAAATTTAATCTGTAATGCGAGCTAAATAATGTTTATAACAACATAAAGTTATTGTGTATATTTGCCTTTTTTGTTCGGAATGGTTACAGGTATTATAGTAATGTGAGACAATTTGCGTGCATTCATTATTTCTAATAGCAAAATAAATTAATAAAAACCCGTATCTTTTTCCTGTATTTTTAAAGCTTACACTTTTTAATTTTAAAACAAATAAATTTCCATGAAATTGTGTTTTTTAGATTTATTCGCTTGCCTTTCTTGTTTAAGCGCCATGATAGTACAAAATGTGCTATGGTATTTTATTTTCATTATCAATGGACAATGCTATTTATACAGGCTGACTTCTAAGATGTGATACAAAATGGTACTTTCTGAGGCTACTCACAATGACGATCAACTCTTAGTATGAACAACATCGAAATCATTCAAAAAAGTTTGGACCTCCCATACTAACTGTCTACGTTTACCTTCAAATTTTGTAAGGATAAGTCGATTTTTGTTTTACGATTTCACAATTGGTATCGTGCTTAAAGTTGATTGTCATTGTGAGTACTACTGAGTAGGCTCGGAAAGCAACATTTTCTATCACGTCTTAGAAGTCATGTTGTATATAAAAAAAACGGAATATAAACTAATTATTTCTTAACTAGTTTTATACGATATTACAAATGTGAGAGTAGTCATAATCTTGATTAGGTAACAAATACATACTAAATTTTGCTCGTGTGTTTTCCAGAAAGTCAACTTATCGTTATTATTGTCTACATCCTGACGAATTCATCTAAAAAAAACCTTTCTAATTCCAAAGAGTAGGCGTTGGTAAAGCAGTTAGTTAATAATAGATGAAAGAATCTCTTATCAAGTTAGTCATGTTTTAACTATCATAACTCTCTGTTTTTATATGAGTAAAATATGCAGATGTTGTAGTATATGCCATTTTTAGGTGACAATAACGAGGTCAATCTCTTCGTTACTTAAAAATGTTTTCAGGATTCCGGCTGCAAAATGCAAATAGCAAGTCTCTTATTATTTTTACTCTGCGTCCTGACTAAGATTTAAACGAGTATAACATGAACACATAGTGCTCTATAGTTTATTGTATGCCTCGTTATTAACACGGTAGTTGCGCTCGCGCATGTCACTTTGCAGCCACGCCCATGCAGTATTAAAAATGACGATAAATTGCTCGTTATTACCAAGCATCAATATTAATGACAAAGTTTTAATGACGTTCAGATTAGTTGACACGGCTGTGTCAGGTCCTGAGAGTTGCGAGTTTGGCTTCTAATTGAGTCATTTGAGCAGTGTTGGAAAAATATATTTTCTCACTTGGAGTCCAAAGAGAAAAAGGGATAGGCTTATACATTCAAACTATTATGCCCTATTTATTGGATTTTTTTGGAATATGTTATATTAATTTTATTGACTATCATATTGAAATGTTTGAATTTATGAATTTATGTGTCACTAATTCCTAGAAAATAAGATCTATTGTATTACTAACAATCTATCCATCTATCCCTGGTCTGCAATAAAATATTTTGATTGTATTTTAATTTAACAAACATTAAATCAATCATTTTTTAGTATTTGCTTGTGCAAATACACGTTATTGATTTTATTACAGTTTTTTGATAGACTGGTTGAAATAGGTATGTCAGTTACCTAATGTGAGTTTTGTTAATAGCACAAAATTATAATTGAAGTGGCACTTCAGAAAGAAAGCTTCACATTACAAGTGTTGGCTCGTTACTTGCAAAGCATCAATGGAATCTAGATTTAATAAAGTGTCATTTTGATATTCAATGAATTTTATCAGATTTTTTTTTGATGATTATTTTGCTAATTTCAGCAGAGACATGGTTTACTGTTTGGCAAATTATGTTTCCCAAACTGTTTAACTTCCTAAATATTTTATTTCCCAAACTTATGTTTTTTCGAAAACAGTAAAATTTTCAGAATTTCTTTAAAACAAATTGAACCTATTGGGCTCTACACAATGGCTTAAATAAATATTTGGATTTTCTTCTGTTTCGGAGAAAATAAATAAATATCAGGGACAGAAAAGCGCGAGTGAAATAATACATTTTGGAATCGAGGCAGTTTGGGAAGAATAGTTTGCTAAAATAAAGTATCCGATTTCTTATGTTCTTATAGAAGGACATACAAAATATCCAAAAAAAATCGATTCAGTGACCTCCAAATAATACAATCACTTTTTTGAAAATATCTTCAGTGAAATGGTTGTATAATTTTTACTGCTTTATAATAGTATTGATTATGGTGAAGTTATATGTGTATATTTATTTACTTTTTCTTTTTGTATTTCCAGGTCAGTAGTTGGACGTGCTAAGGTCGGTTAAAGCATGTGTGTGTGTTTGTTTTTCTAAATTGATTGTTTAAGTCTTGGCATCAGTTAGGTATCATGTAGGAACTTGATAGGTAATTACAATGAGGTATATCCTTAAAAAAAAATACGTTTATTGATTGCGATTTGTGTACAAATGTAGTTTGTTCTAAATTTAAATGAAAGTACTATCATTTGCGATTTAAACTGTTTTGTTAGCCTATGCTTATTTAGTTTGTGAGTTGTGAATTCTTAAGGATGAAAATGAAAAAAATGTAGAAATAAAACTTATTTTATGCTGGTCAAATCACTCTTAAATGAAATCAATAATTATTGATTATTGTATGAAATTCGAATTCTTAATCTGATCTGATAATTAGAATTTGGTTCTTTGTGGCATATACCATCCACAGTTGACACAATTTGTGTAGGCTGCCCACGTGCTAGTTTGTCGTGTTTAGGGGAGCAATCCACTGTTGTAACTTTGACCTACTGGCTATAAAGACGCTTGTCCAACAACAGATTTGGATTATAATTTATCGAGCAAGTATGTCACTTCTACGATATCCACCTAGATCTAAGGTTAATGCAAAAGATCCTTAAGGCATCAGTTTTATCGGGATTTAATGACGATGCAGAACGAAGAGATTCAAGTTTTGGACTAAAAACATAGCTGAGGTATCGCACGTATATAGGTATTATCTGTTTCTTAACCAACTTCACGCTACGTATATTTTACAATGCCAGTGCCAACATAATAAAAGGAGGAGGCTAAAGTTTAAATGAAGATGTAATAGTTAAATTGATAGATTTTTAAAGCAAATGGTAGTAAAATAAATCTTTAAAATGATGTTCAAAAGTCTACCAACCCAAAAACTTGACCGTATTAAGATTGCTTGTTGATTTATTCTATGTAAACTTGCTGTGTCGAATTTTAGAGCAGATTTTGAGAAAATCCGTTTTGTCTCATGGATACGATTTCTATGCTACATGCTCAAAGTTTGAATATTCTTGTTCCGATCTTTCTTATTTTGTCCTTTCAAATATGTGCGTTAGTGTTTATATTATAATGTCGCTCAAAATTAAACCAATAATATTAATAAAAAAATGACTGAATTAAAACATGAAACCGGTGTTTCTGTATACTAAACGTACAAGTAATAAATTAGTGCTAAAGTTGACATCTTTGTCATTAACAAATAATAAAAACGCATAATCAGGCCGGCATATGCGGCTAACTGTACCGGCTATATCTATAATGTATAAATACAAACTATTAAAGTGTGCTTAAAATGGCGTCGCTCCGCTTGCTCCCGTTATTTCTTATTTAGCAAAAATGCCGCCAATTATTTCTGAACTCGTGAACGTAATATGCGATAGTGTAATAAAGTCCACTGTTTATTTACCTTTAATCAGCACGTGCGAGATAAAATAATTTCTTAAATCAACCGGTTTACACGTAATTAGCTCCGCATGGCATTGTTTTCTTAATAACCTTTCTATATTCAAATTTGATTATTAAAATACGTTTGCTCAGGGACCCAACGAGGATCTAGCTCATACAAGTAAACGCAATCGAAGAAAGCGAACATAAAGTTAACTGTGAATAGGGTAAGCAAACTGAAGTGGCAATGGGCAGGTCACATAGTTCGAAGAACCGATCCGTTGGGGAAAAAAGGTTCTCGAGTGGAGACCGCGTACCGGCAAGCGCAGCTTGGTAAAGGCAACCCACATGGTGGTGGGACGACCTGATTAGGGTTTCGGGGACTCGCTGGATGCGGGTCACCTCTATCCGGCCCATTTGGAAATCTATTGAGGAGGCCTGTGTGTCCAGCAGTAGACGTCCTATGGCTGAAATGATGATGATTAATCGATTTTTTGTATCGTTTGTACGTGTCGTTGTGGCTTTATCACGTATCACTTTATCAAAACACGGGTAGCTGGGCATCCGAGAGGAAAAGGATACTTTTTCCTCGTCTACGCTAAAGGAAATGGGGGTTATGAATTTTTTCTCCTTCGTGAAAGAACTTACTAGTTCAAAACAAACCGCAAGTTACCTGACCCAGACATACTTATCAGAAATCGTCGTAACAAAATGCTTTTGGCAAGTTTGAAGTCGTACTAATTACCTTTGCAATTTAAATTAGTCTTTAATTTCTTAACCTTTACTAACGTGTAATTGGTATCTCGCATGTATCTTTCCCATAGTTAACTCGCAAAGTGAGTTACTTAAAATTCTGATGTAATGACGAGACGCGGACTTAGAAAACCGGGACGTGTGTCTGTCTGTACTCTCTGTGCTGTGGTGAAGTAGATATTGTAACTCAATGTTACTGAGTACTATTAACTTATGACACTTACTAACATTGAGGATAATATTAAAATGAAATCAAAATCGTTAAAATAAAAAAATATAAATGAATAAATATTAGGGGACAATTTTTACACAAATGGAACTAGTCCCATGGTAAGCTCAATACGAGTAAGGCTTGTGTTATGAGTACTAGAGGACGATATATCTAATAAATATATTTACTTATATACATAGAAAACATTTAGACTTAGGAACAAATCCTTACGGCCCGGCCACGAGATCGAGCGGAGGCGGCAGCGGTTTTTCTTATTCATTGCGCGTGATTCCAACTAACCCAGTTCGTTGGGCGTCTCGACCGCGCAATGAACAGATAAAAAGCTTGCCGCGCCGCAATTCGCGCAATGTCGTGGCCAGGCAGTTACGCTCATCACACAAATATTTGCTCTTACCGGGATTTGAACCCAGGACCTTTAGCTTCGCAGGCAACGTTACTCCCACTGAGCTAAACCGGATGTCAAAAATCATAATATTTTATTTGGTATTTAAACTTAATTGATACAATCAAATTCTGGTCTTCCTGGTACGTATGAAAATACTAGTGCTAAGAGGTTTCGCTCCTTCCAACCGGGAGTGTGTAACAACAGTTGAGTGTCAAAAATACACGAGGAACATGAAAACAAGTATATATTAAGTAGTATAGTAAAACCAATATTAAGCTGAACGTCCCTCTACTAACCGACCGATGTGTAATGACCCCTGTGATCTCCTACACGGACTGCCACAATTGTATACCTATAATCTGTCAGTGTCTGTGTGAACTAGTCTGTAAGTTTCCTTCATTGTCCAGACTAGTTCACACAGACACACACACACACACCAAAAGCTAAAGGATTAGTTCTCGAATCTTAAAAGTCAAACCTTTTCCTTTGCAAACATATCCACATCTATGCTATTATAAAGTTGTAAAAATGAAATGGCTGTACATTGAAGATATTTTCAAAAAATTGATTGTTACGGACTATAACGTGGTCACTAAAACGAAAAAGATTTTTTTGATTTTTTGTATGTTTGGATCATACTGATTTTTAGTATGAGTTAGCGTTATGCATCTTGCCTGTGGATACCCGAAAGTTAAGGGCTTTAAATACTAATTTTTCTTACTGCCCTTTTAGGCGATATACAAATTGATTAATACTCTAGATCTAAGAGATAAAAATATCAGTTATATCTCCCCAAGCTCTTAACTATTGCGTTGTCCACAGGAAAGACGGCTAAATTCTAGAACCAGTATGACCCGTTTGTATGTGTCGTTGTGGCTTCATCACGCAAAATCGGCTAAACAGATTTCCACAATTTCTGGTACACGGGTAGCTGGGTATCTCCAGATGGTTATAGGATATTTTTTACCCCACTACGCTGAAGAAAAAGCGACGGGTTATGACTTTTTCTCCTCCGCGAACGTAGTTGCGGGCATCTTTTAGTACATATTAAAAGCCAAGTCTATCTAGACTACTTAGCTGCTTGAATCTCGTTGGGGTCAGAATCACTTTGCTTATTCTGGCACGGCCGTTATTTTCGTCCTTGTTCCCTCAATGCTGAGGATCACGACCATATATTGATTGCCTCCTGTGGGACGTAAGTTGTATGCACCGCGAGATGCATGCTGCCACCATCCACCTTCCTTACAAAGTTAGACCATCGAGTAGGTGCCCTAGCTTGAGCACACCTAAAATTTACCTAGATGAAATAAAAAAAATACGTGCACCTATCACATTCATTTATTTTATTTATTCAAATTTAAACACAGCATTACAGTAAACTAAGACACTGTAAAAAACGGATCTATATGTAACATATGTACAAAAATGACAAACAATTTAACAGAAAATAAATACTATAATATTAACTTAATTACCTTACAGCAGTTACAGCTATATTAACATATGGTTGAATGTCGTGTATCCATCGCCTCAACGTACACATATATTGCTCAGGCAGGTTATAGATTTTTAAAGCGAATCATTCAATAGTCAGCATCTCAGTCGTTACACTCTTGACAGAGTGGTTGTGGTGAACACGCCGTAAGTCCACTTGTATATGGCGCAGATGTAGCTCGCCTCACGATATTTCGCCATTTCTCCCTGCTGATAGACAGTCTAGAGCACCGTTTGAAGGGGGCTTCAATCAGGGCTTTTATTTAGCCGGTCCATCGCGGTGGAGATCGTTCGCGCGGTCTAGTTCCTTCCATTCTGCCTTGTACGACAAGACGCTCTATTGAGTCATTGTATCGCCTTGAGACATGCCCGAATAGTTTCAGTATGCGAGTTTGTACTAAAGTCGAAACACGCTGTTTTATGCCATGTTCCTGCAGTATGGAAGCGTTGGTGTGAAATTCGGTCCATGGCACTCGCAGCATTCTTCGCCAGCACCACATTTATAGACTTTTTAGAAAAAGTCTAATCTCCTCCTTTTTTCTTCAGCGTTGTCGGGTAAAAAGTATCCTATAACCGTCTGGGGATACCTAACTACAAAAATAGTTGAAATCCGTTTAGCCGGTTTGTCGTTATGAAGCCACAACGACACATATACAAACATACAAATAAATATCGATTTAGTGACCTCCAAATAGTCCGTAACAATATATATATTTTGTAAATATCTTTAATGTGTAGACATTTCAGTTTTACATATTTATATTATATAAACTCTAATTTTTAATTCAAGACCAAAATCTGACAGTTCTCATCTTGATTATTTCATCAAATAACATTATGTCATAAAAATGTGAATGAGAAATCGTGCAACCAGTAATATTAGGGTAAGTTTTATTGATAAAAATACTAACACTTAAATCAGTATGCAGTGATCACAGCGAAAGTGCGTCCGGTGACGTTATATTTTGGTTTTTAATTAAAAATCAAAGTATACAGTATAAATATCAGTGTTCGCAATAGTCGGATCTTGGTGGCTCTGGTGATGTTGTTCTTCCGTATTTTCTTTAACTTTTCAATAGTAGTAAACACGTAAACATGTGAGTCAACAACTGAATAATACAGATTAACAAATAACCACCGCATCAATAGTAAAGATAATTGACAATCTTTCCGACACGTTTTATTTATGTAGACGCCTTCACTTAAACGCTTTAATCAGTGTTAACTCGGGTCCAGATTAAACAATAACGCTTTTAACGGCTCCATAAATTCGAGCGAAGTAAATGCGACAATCTCACGCCCATGTACAGAAGCTAATAAAAAGGATATAAAATTAACTTTACTTTTCATGCAACGTAATAAGCTGTTGAACTGTTTAAACTGAGGAGGTTGCAGAATAGGGTATTTGACAGTAGTCCAAAAAAATTTAAAAATTATATAAGATACAAATATAAGATAATTATATAGACTCATAAAACAAGCAAAATAAAAAACTACGTTAAAATTTTGAGCTCGATACCTTACGTGTAGCTTGTTTTATGAGTCTTTAAAGTTGGGTGGTAAAGTCCATTTTTCAAGTATGAAAATATTAATAACTAATAATACCATTAATTACCCATAAAATGTTTTGTTATAAAACCGTTTCGATAAACGCAAGTTTAAACATAGCTGCAGAACAAAGTTTTTATTTTCCCTGTACAAGATACTAGCGTGTGACGGCACATGCTTGTAGGCTTTAGTATGATGCGTTTTTGAGGAAACCCTAAAAATTTGTTTTTCCACCAATATTTATATTATTAAGACGTCGTTTTCTAACATACCATAAAACGAATTCAAACAGCCTATTTGAATGATGCCGTTAAAAATGGGATGGAAACTGCTTGATGTCCATTTCCCGTTGATGTCTATTGTACTGCAAAATACCTCCTGGCCTCCAAATAGTCCGTTACAATTATAATTTTTTAGATAAATTCAATGTACCGGCATGTCATTTGTACAGCTTTATAATTAGGCATCGGAAATTCGGATGCTTTATGCCTACAACAAGCAAAATCCCGGAAAAACTTTGAAAGTATGGAGTCGGCTCTTCTTAAAAATGATATTTAAATTTTTCAATTCTGGGAACCCGGGATTATATAAAACGTCATGAAAAGGTCTTTTTTAAATTATTTAGGTTATGTTGTTAAATGTCTATTAGATAAATGAAACACATGTGAATTAAATACAATTTTGTAAACAGGAACTACTAAAATAGTTTTTTTAATACCTTGACACGTACCAAATCCCGGGAATTTTGTTACTAAAATTAAATAGAGTCCGCTTCCATGCCAGGCAACGTCTACGCGGTGTAGGTACTAAGGCCGATTTTTGGGTATAAAAGCATCCGAATTTCCGATGCCTGTTTATAATAGTAAAAATATAATATAGATACATTTGAACCTGTATGCCAGCACTACTCATTGGTGCGAGTCGAACCGGAGGCAATGTACATAATACATATATATATGTATATATCCATACTAATATTATAAATGCGAAAGTGTGTCTGTCTGTCTGTCTGGTCTGTTACCTCTTCACGCTTAAACCGCTGAACCGATTTGGATGAAATTTGGTATGGATATAGTTTGAGTGTCGGGGAAGGACATAGGCTACTTCTTATCCCGGAAAAATACCCTTATCCGCGATAAACGAATTTAAGGCGGACGAAGTCGCAGGCAGAAGCTAGTATATATATATATATGTTTTTTTTCGAAACAAATAAGATTTCGTTCTGCACTGGCTACGCGTATAAGTTTGAAGCGTAGTTTGCCACAGCGCCGGCGCCACTCAAGGCTCGACAATTACTCCGACATCTGGGTCACTTCGTCTGAATATTGTTGGGTTCTACGACGGTCTTCCCTCTTGCGTTCGCACATTTATCACGCTTGACGCTTGTTTCGCTTAATTGTTAGGTAATTCATGGTACAAGCGGCATCAGGTAATTCCATTCCCGTATCTTTTTCTAAGCATTCCTCTATATTGCGATCCTTTTAATTATTGTGTTTACCAACTAATTTACTGTGCTAATATCACGGATGTCCTTCGCACTGCGCACGCGTGAGCACAACTCTACATTAGCTACGTGAGTAGCGTTCTGTAATCTACTTAGAGCAATTTAACCACTGTAGATGATAGGCCGTACTGAACAAATTTTTCCCACATTTTCAGCGGGAGGCGAGGTACCTAAACACGTACCTAACTAGGGAAGTATTCCTAATTCTAGAAAAGCATACAATGAAAACAAAACATCTATAAATAAAAAAAAACGACCAAGAGCGAGTTGGACTCGCACACCTACGACGGTACGCTAAACATGGTCGTATCAATAAGATCCATTATCAGCTGAGCCCTACTCCCAAGCAAAATGTACGCGGTGTGGGGACATTTTATATTGGTTACCGACATAGATGGGCATAGATAAAAATAAGATTTTCTGATTTATTTCGCGAGTTGTTGAAAGCTACCTTCATACTGAATTTCAAGTTTCTAAGGAAACTGGAATTATATGTTTTTCATGGACAGCAATTTGTATGTTAATGACTGTTTCCTTGGATTGCGATGAGTTAGGTACTTGATTTTTTACAGCATCAAGGGACCGTAAACATAAGTATTTGATGATAACTTTAACTTTGTACCTCCACGCGTTTCATCTTGACAGGCAGACAGGCGGACGAACAGACAGAGGAACTACAGTGATCCTACGAGAGTTCAATTTTTTTCCTTTCGAGGTACCGAACCCTAAAGATATACAGTAGGTAACAATTTATCGTAGAAACTGACCTTATATTATTCTTTCTATATTTTGGCAAAGGGTAATGTGTCCGTATGCCATCTTCATTGATATTATGCTCTAAGGTAATCTAGGTACATGTGACATGTACATTATTCACACTAAAAGTTTCAAAAAGATGTACACACCAACTCTCATAGTAATAAGGTTTGGTTTTTTTGTATATTTTTTTGTTGTGTTTACCTATTTGCCCTTGACTGTACTTGTATTAAGGTGGTATGAGGTAATTTAATTCCAGTTACTTTTTCTGAACATTCCTATATATTGCGTTTGTATTTATATGTTATTCTGTTTTCCGATAAAAATGTTGTTTTTCTCGCTTTCCTGTTCAACAGTGATGTGAGCCGAGTGACGAGTGGTAAGATACAATACAAACTTTAAACGAAGAGCTACGGAGTACAGTATTTAGTAGTACACGCTACATGTCATACACCTCAAGGGTCGTCCACATTTGTATCATTTGCCCGATCAGATCTTCGTCCCGTGGCATGATCGCGTGTCACAATCACGCGTTTGGACGTTGCGCCGATCCAATCGTTCGAAATCCATGTTGCTACGCGTTGACACACTTAGATCGGACCAGCAAGTCATGAGGCAAGGCCGCGCCGACAGTGAGCGTCCAAGCAGCGTGATACGCAGTCATGCCACGCCACGGTGATCGGATACGAGCAAATGATACAAGTGTGGACGCACCTTTAGAAGGTGTATTTTGATGTATTTGTATTTGGATGTTACAGACAGTGATACTGACACCAATTTAACATGTCACTCCTTAAATAGGTGAGCTGCTGTGTATTGTTATTCGATAATCAACCTTTTTGACAAAAATTACGTTAACTCAAATATCTCGTTCTGTATACCATTTGTTTTGGTGTATAGAATGAGACATTTGTATTCGTCTAAATGCCATCGGTGACAAAACATTGGGTGATATGACATTCTGTTGTTCCTTTTTAATAGATTTCAATATTTTGAAGAAGTTTTCGATTACGGCCGTAAAATATTATAAGAGTTTTTTTTTACTATAACGTAACCAAATAGACTTGGACCTTTTGATCATACATTTTAATATATAAATGTTTGTGAGACCTACTTCTTCGTCTTTCCCTTCTCAGTTTTATCGATTAAACTCTCCATGCCATCGTTTTTGTAATACAAAAAGGTAATTATGCCACTAAATATAAAGGACATAGAATTATCAGTCCTTATTGCACTCATTATTTTTTTATCCAAATTTCTCCTGTCATGGGTAACATCAAGACTTTCTCAGTACGTGATCCCTGCATGCTTTTTACTGTAATGTTAACACTGTGCCGTAAACCTGTCCGATTGTGATTTTGCGAGTAGTGATGTGCCTCAGGAATATTCCCGTTCCTCTGTACTGTAATCTTCCCGAATATTTCACAAACCGCAGAACGATGCAGATTAATCGTATTCTTCTGGTAGTGGCTGTTCCAGGCTATATAGCACCCATATCACTGCGACCGTGACTTTTCTATTGTGATCGTCACATTCTGCAGTTACCGGTCAAATACTGTTATTCCAAAGAACTTCAGCACTTTTTTTTGATTCCGAGAACCTTTATCTTTTCTGGGCACAGTAAATGTTTTCCCAATACAGATGCGGTAACGTATCAGGGAGGGACAGTTAGTGAGAAAGTGCAAAGGCGTTTGCTCCGCTATACGGCGAAGCCTGTACATCCTTAGTTCACTTTTCTCAATCATCTGCATGTGCTTGTTTAGACATGATTGGCCTGTTTGCACCCTAACCAGAATGCGAAGATTGTTCTTAGACAGTTAAAACCTCCGAAGATGTCTTTTTGCCTTTATCAGTGCCTTGGAATGATTAAATCTCTGAGTTAAGATATTACAGGTAGTAAAGCAAATAGAAAATAATAAAAGATCTTATTTGTGTCCACGTAAATTAGTAGCGGAATTTGAGTTTTTTTTTTCAAATAATAAAATACACTTCAAATTTACAAACCAAGTCAAAACTTAGTTAATTCTGATATGCATCGACACGGGTGATGATTCAATAGGAACACACTGTATTATTTACACATAAATGTAGATTTAACTTTTGAGATACCATTTTCTTTATAGACTAGTAAGCAAGTTTTGCCTTTTGATTTGTAATCATGAAATTTTGTTTACATACAATGTACCTTATTAAACAAGTTCCCATAAAGGGATCACTCCTGCTAACAGTACATCACTAGTTGGCACAACATGTACAAGCACGTATTCTTTTTAAATTTTGTAATTTTAAAATCCGCCTTGCACTGTCGCAAATAAAGTTGAAACTAAAATGCGTCTGCAAATAAAGATGCGAGGTTGTAAAAGTGTTTTTTTACGATTATCGTTTATCGACAGTTTGTTATTTGCCGGACGTAATTTAATTATGTCCCTAATGAAATTAAACTGCGCTGTTAATTTAACTGAGTATTAATTTATGATTCATTTCGCAGAATAGCAATTTAGTACGTTTTCACTTTTCTCTTGTGAGATAGGTAGAGATTTTTCTTGCTTGAAATTGTCAAGTAAGTTGAGGCAAAAATGACTTCATTTAGTTTCAATTAATCATATATGTACAGTATAAAGTTACTCTATGCTCAAAGAGCAATCCGAGTCTATGATTGCCTTTGACATCAAAGTTTCAAGATAACAAAATATTTGTGTACATCCGTACACCTACATGGGTTTAAAATTAGATGGACATTCTATATTCGTCACATAAAACACCGTTTCTTTGGACGGCGATGCAAACTTCCTAACATTATCTAATTGGGCTTATAATGGATGCGTTTGTTACGAGATAAGTAAATGATACAACATCCGTCACACTCACACTGACTTACTTGTCAGAAAGTGATAGTTGCATTGAATTTTTTCTATCGTGCCACTAACGCGACTATCATTAACAAAACAATTAACAAAACACAACAAACGGGCAACATCGGATGAAATGTTCCTTCTACAGTATAAGGACGTAACGCGACGTCCGAAAAGTCGATGAAATACCAACGAAAGAAAACAATTTAACGGATTATATTATATCGCGTATATTATCTCATTTTAGTTCCCGACGTTTCGGAAGCTTTTCAGCTTTCCATGGTCACGGGTGGACAACTGAGATAATATACGCGATATAATCCGTTAAATTGTTTTATTTCAATGAGTAATAATCGCGGAAACAGAAGAAAATATTAAATAAATCATGTTTATACACGATTAAGCCCCGTTTGTTGTGTTCCCCCATGACTACCCGTAGTATTTAGTAGGTAGTTAACTACCCGATGATGACCACGATCCTCACTTATAAAATTAAGTATGGATTATATTTCTCATCGTTGAAGATACACTTGGTCAACTACGAAAAATATAAAACTTTGAAGTGTGTTTTTTTAGGAAAATATAAGTTGAATCTCATTATTTTTTCATGTTCACAAATATATAATCAGACCAGTAATTAACTAGCTATTTGCTTCAACAAAATTCTCTGCAGAAGTTAGAGGGTTTAGTCATATCAGTACTTTGGAGGACAATTCCTCCCAATATGTTGAGATTCTTGGCTGACTTCTACTCTTACTCTCCACTCTATGGTCGATACCCTGTGCAATCAGTGTGACCAATGAAAATCGTTCCTCGCGACGCCTGCAATCTTTCTTTGCAATGTATCTCTGCGCCTTCGCACCCATCGCCGCATCTTATTTTTCTACAATATTTTTTGTTTATTTATGACTTTTTACTTACTTTTTGTTTATTTACTTTTTGACTTTGCCCTAAAATCATGTATGTGGTTACTTTTCTCTGCAGCTGACTGTACTGTGGAGTCTCCAGGTGGGTCTTGAAGAATGAAAATAACCGGCTAAGTGCGAGTCGGTCTCGCGCACTTAGGGTTGCGTAAAAAATATTCGCTTAAAATGGCCGTATCTAAGAATATTCAGTGTTAGCATAGCCCTACTCCTAAGCAAAATATACGCAATGAGGAGTCATTTTATATTGGTTGCTGACATAGACAAAAAAATAAGAACTTCAGACTTTTTGCATTGTTTTGCTACAAGAGCTAACTTCATACAGAATTTCAAGTTTCCAGGTCAACTGGATGTAGGTACCCTATAGGTTTTCAACGACGACATTTTGTATGGAATGGAAAGACATTTTTAACCGACTTCCAAAAAAAGGAGAAGGTTCTCAATTCGACGGAATGTTTTTTTTTATTTTTATGTATGTTCACCGATTACTCAAAGACTATTTGACCGATTTCAAAAATTTTTTTTGGTTTTATAGAAGGTACTTTCTAGTTGGTCCCATTTAATTTTGGTGAAGATCTGATGATGGAATGCATGAGGAATTGAAGGAATTCCTCAAATATTGTAGGCATACATATAGCGATTTTGGTATTATAAGAAACATAATAAGCATTTGAATTCAGAAAGTGTAAATTGGTGAAGTGGAACTGATGCAAAAGACCACAGAATGCCATCGGAACTCCTCAATGATAAATGATTTACGGGTGGCGACAAAATATCTTGATTAATTTAGCTAAGCAACTTCATAGTCACAAATTTAAATGTTCCTGATGAGAATGGTACCATCGAATTGATTTGATGATGGAGCCGGAAGGTAGGCACCAGATCTATGTAATAAAATAATGTATCCTAGCCGTGTTTGGGCTTGTTCGAATCGTCACGAGATACACTTTTAAGTAACGATTAACTAAAAAGTGTAAAATAAATAAACTTTTAAACAAAAAAATAAAACCGACTCCAAAAAAAGTAAAAAGTAAAAAATAACGCCATAATTCAGTTTCTTCAAATTACAAGTAACCGTTTGTATACTCAATCTATATAGTATACACAATTAATGTTATTTTGGAGTCGGTGCCATCGTGTCACAACTTACTAAAATCGTCAATTTTCAATATTTTACACATTCTTTATATGGCACCGACGCCAAAATAAGATTAATTTTATATACTGTATAGATTGAGTATACAAACGGTTACTTGTAAGTAATTTGAAGAAACTGAATTATGGCGTTATTTTTTACTTTTTAGTTTTTTTTGGAGTCGGTTTTATTTTTTGTTTATTTAATGACTGTATCTGTTGATTACGGTGACTTCGAAATTTAATGTTTTCACAGCTTCGAGGGACTGCAGAATCCAGTATTTGATATTCATTTTAGCTTGATACCTGTTCCTGAGAAAAAGGGTCTTAACAGAAGGATGGACAACGAATTGTTCCTATAAGAGTTCCGTGTTTTTCCTTTTGAGACAGAACTCTAAAAATATGAGTCTGTTAGTATAACTGTAGATATAAGGTAATATGGTCACGGGTGACACCGCATGAAAATTTAATGTGTAGTATTAATCTAGATAATAAGAATTAAAAATGCATTTTATTACATATTTCTAATTTTATCTAATTTTAATGTTACTTTCACATAATTTCAATACTTTCGCATAAATGTTTCAGTTTTCTATACAGACCGAACTGTTTATTTGTTGCGTTTGTATTGGTTACTAAATAAATTCCAAATACTAATATGCCTAATAGCGGATGGATCATAACAAAGAAATAACATGCTTGTTTCAGCATGTTTTATACATATAGCAATGTATAACTTGAGATCTTTTGTTTCTTGTCTTTTGAAGTGTTCTATGGTGCAGAGTAGTTATTTTGCTTTGAATAGACTTCCATATGACTGCATGATCAACAAAACTGAAAAGCAAGTGGTGAACGCTTATAAAAAAATGTTAAACTATCCTAAATGTATAAACTTATTCTCAACATAAAACTTAATTAGATTCAAGAAAAACTTTTAAACTTAAGATTAGAATCTAAGCAGAAGACTGTAGATGTTTAGTGAAATAAACAGATTTAATTTTTTTTTTTAAAGTTCACGCTGCCTCCTGCCCTTGCGCATTTTATGCCAGTTTTCCCGTCTTACATCCAAATCAATTAGGAAATGAAAACAAAAAAACACAAAAATCAACATAATTACCCCGATTCTTTAAAAGACTTACGGAATATGTTTTGCTTCTTGTCTAATATCACTAACCGCTTGTTTGTTTGTTTGTAACAGGAAGAAGAATCGACAGGGACCAAAGTTTGCAAGGTAGGTCCCGGATAAACCAACATAAATATTAACTGTACAGTTTGAAATGATATATGTAAGATTTTTTGCCGCTTATTTAGTAAGACTAACGACTTGTTGTTTGTTTGTAACAGGAAGAAGTATCTACAGGGACTAAATCATGCAAGGTAGGTCCCGAAGATGACGAAAGTGATCACGATGACTAGTGCAGGCAAATATGAAGTTACCATAGTTATCAGTATATTAGGAATAGTACCGGACTCAAGAGATTTCTTAGCGGGACTCATCACTAACCTTTTCCATGAAGGAAACAGAAATATCATGCTATTTTTTTTTCAACTGCCGTAAAAGATTTTAACGGAGTTTAAAAGTAAGAATTATTTACATAACATAGAGTAACATTTCACGTTTCACGTAGTAAATCATTCTAAATAATCTAATGTTTTTATTTATGCTTAATAGTTTTTTTTTCTGTTAGTATGTACTTCAATCTTGTATTCACATTCCACAGTGGACTTGATCTTTCATTGATTACAGTAGGCAGCACTTGTTACAAAAATAACCTAAGTGTCGTGGCATTTTGATTTTTCAGAACCGAAGAGTGGTATTTTTAGTACTTACTGATTGATCTTCTTTATATTAACAAGCATAGACTTGCCTTTAGTTACAAAGACCATATAAGATCTCACATTAATAAATACTTGTTTTTAATGGTATGCAGCAAATAAACCGCTACCTTAAAGTATACAAATTAGTTGTTATAATTAATTACAAATCTCGTTCTATAGCTAATAATAATCTTAATTTTTTTTAAATTTACTGTATCTTACTCAGTTTATTATTATTTATCTTCCGTAAATAATGTATTACGTAACTACTTTCATTTACGAAATAAGCATGGATTCACGGTTAACTTTTCGGTCTCTCTTTTAGCTGAATACGAGCGATAAAATCTACCTCTAGAATATTTATACCCAATTTCACCATGCTTTGTTAATTGTTAATGACTGATTAACAGTTGATTACGCCTTTTAAATGGTCGATAATGGCATCATTATCATCAGCCAAAACACGTCCATTGCTGGACATCAGTCCCCAAAGAATGCTACCACTACCGGTCCAGCGCAGTCCGCATCCATCGGACTTCGGTGACTTTCATTAGGTCATCAGTACACATTGTATGAACGGCACAATCAGCTTGAGGCTGGATTTCACCAAACTTTTATTCCTAGATAAGTCTAGGAATAAAAGCCTACCTAAGGGTACGCTTATTCTCAACTATAGGAATGTCAAATTACTATGGAGTTTTGACATTACTATCCGGGAATAAGCGTTATTCTCGGAATAAAAGTTTGGTGAAATCCGGCCTTAATAGGATTACCCTCACCTGGCATGAACTTTCTTGTCATAATCATCATTTGGCATAATTCATCATTTGGCATGATGAATTTTTTTCTGAACCCGTAAATTATTGAGGATTGCTATAAAACAAACCTAACTTAACCTGATGCTTTTAACAGGATGATGCCTTAAAGTCCTGAAAATTCGACAGTTTCAGAAAAAAATGCATCATGCCAACTGATGAATTATGCCAAATAATTATTATGACAAAAAAGTTTATGCCAGATGAGGGTAACCGGCCTTAAAATCTAGCAGGACATGGTCAAATAGGGCCTTAACCCCCTACTGACAATAAACCTGGCAATTTTTAGTGTCCGTAGACATTTGATGATGATGACTTAATCTTTTTTGACGCTAGCATAATTCGTCGCTACCATACCTTATGCATGATGTTGTTGACGAGTGAAAATCTTATGTTAGAAAACATTGTATTGCATGTTTTTGTTGTGTTTTGTGTCTAATTAAAGCGAGAGTGTTGTACTGTGCTGTTTTATTTTCTTTATTCTGATATTGACACGTAAAGAATCCGTGGCATGTGCGATGCGTTTTTATTTTACGCAAGATTAAATAAATAAAAGGGGATTTGGCTAAAAATAACAAGTTACAAGGTAATAACATTCTTGTTCGATATACGAGATTATCGTATCCGAAATTATATAATCATCATACAGATAATACAATTACCAATGAGTAGCTGTGTACTCGTAGTAGAGATAGATACATGAGTTGTGGATTTGGGCGCATATCGGTAGGTACCCATGTAATACCAGAAGAATTTGCTCATCGGCAATCTGTATCTGCTGTTAAAGCTAGCAGTGTGTGTCCGAATTAACAAGGTAGTATTCTTAGATATCGTCATTGGGTGTAATTGCAGTGTTTGTATTTCATTGTCATTTGTTAAACGTCATCTTCATCATATCAACCCGCTCTTGTGCCGGTTTTCCCTTAAAATCTTCCTGGTAACTCATAACGAAAAAGTGAACCAAATCTGCATTTTTGTGAATGAAATAGTAACGGATGCAGTGGCGTGCATTCCATATAGGCAAATAGGGACTGCCTGCCCTAGCAAAAATGACTTCAGAACGCATATATTTCTCTTCGCTATAATAATACTATAATATTTCTTAAAGGAAAACCTACTTGCCACCTTCCATTACGGACCGCGCTGCGATTTAAATTTGCGCGCGAATCCAGGTAAGCGAGCCTGAACCGCAAGTCAGGCAAGACAGACCAGCGCCTAACCCACAGCACACACGCTCACAATGCGCTTGTGTAATATCGTCCGTGAACTATGTACGAATTTGCTCAGCACACACACTTATACTCAAGTCACACGCACACATACTTACAATTCCGGCCGCAGGACCTGTCAGTGTTGCCAATTTAGCATACTTTATGCTAAATTTCATGTTGTCTAACACATTTGTTTGTCGCTTAGTATAGTTTTTAGCATACATAAAAAAATATTCAAATAAAGTAAAATTATGCTATTACAAATGTTATAAGTAATTTGAAACGTATCCGAGAGGTTAATAAATAATTGACAATGAAAACGATGAGAGTAATTATGAAAATCCCATTTTTCGTTTGGATTCATTTTTCGTTTTTGGTGTCGCTAAGTTATTTCTTTTTATAATACCCCATCTAAAGGTAACGGGTGACCAAAATATAGACATATTATTTAAAAATACAATCCAATAAAACGATTTCAGTTCAAATTAGCTTGATACAAAAAAATAAGTAATGTAAACATTAAGTTTCATTTTATTTGACATAGAAAACTGCAGCATAATTTTCGGTATTAGTAAAATAGTATTTAGCATAAATTTATCAAAAATCGAGCTGCAGCTTAGCAGATTTTATATTAGCCTTGTTGGCAGCACTGGCAAAAGTTTGCGACCAATCAGATGCATTGATTTCATGCGGCAGTTTAAAGAAGTCCCCCTTTTGCTGTAATTTGTACGCGTAATGTGGGGCATTTTAATTTGTTTCGTTTTAAGTTGTTTTGATTTTGCTATTCTGGTGCCATAATGGATTCTTTGTTTCTACAGTTGCGACCGAGTTGTGATGAAATATAAATTTCTTGTATAGTTGTACTACTTAGTTCACTTCGGAGCGATTTTCTTTCATTATCAATTTAATTTGCCGTGAAATACTGTTTATTGTAGTAGCTAACGCTTAAATATGTGTTTTAGCTGTGATCGGTGTTTTGATAGTATTTACGAAGTTAACTTTCGTCGAATTTAGCAAGTAAGCGTCGGATGATAAAGTAAATGTACCTAGTTAATAAAGGTAGGTATGTTGCATTTAACTCAAACTCAGAGCAATATTACTCGTCAATTTCACGTAAAGTATTACGAAACTTTTAGCTGGTTGACTGGTTGTGCACACTTTGCTGTCTGTGCATTTTATTCGGGAAGTCTTCAAATGTTTGGAATGACACAGACAGGCTATGTCAAATTCTGCCTACCTTAACTAAAAACCCTATGCACGCTACTGAACGGATGTAAGTTAATGTAATGTCCCTTTCGACTGCTCTTTGAAAGAAATTCTCTGACGCTTGGGCTTATAAATCAAAGAGTGATTCGACTAAAAACGCGATGTACGGTAACGAATGGTAAAACTAAAACTAACTTCTTCGGCGTAACAAGCCAAAATGAGTTTTGGCCTCCAACACAAGAGCACTCCATCTTGCCCGATCCTTCGCCACTTCCTGCCAGCTATTGCTAACTCCCAGCTCGCCCAAATCCGCCTCTACCATATCCCTCTAGCGATACTTGGGGCGAGCAGTAGGACTTCGTCCCGCTGGTCGACCCAAGTATGCTCCCTTCACTTTTCGATCGTCCCCCATTCTCTTGACGTGGCCAATCCAGCGAAGACGATGTGCTTTAGTTTCGCCAATGATGTTAGGTTCGGCCACTAGTTCCGTGATCTCCTTGTTCTTGCGGATCCTCTTATCTTTCTCAACACCTTTCTTTTTTCTTTCACGAATGTTAAGAGAAAAAATTGTAGGCATAGACAAAGTAAAATTTGAACTAGTAAAGAATTGTCAAGCAGCCATTGATCTGCGTTCTCATTAATGGACACTCGCCAGAGATATACATACATCCAGCACGGAGCGAACATGAGTTATAGTGCGAAAATGAAACATCGTGAACTCGAACAGAACTTAGTTAACGAAAGGAACAATGTTAAAAGCAATTCCGATGTAATGACAGTCGTAACTGAGGATCAACTCGCGCGCACATTACGGCGTAATGGAGACGTCAGGGAGAGATTAACGCGAGTACAGCCAGCACGCTTGAGCTCCAACTTATATTTTACTAAATAATTTAAAAATATAACGATTCCAATAAGTTTTCATGGCAAAGATGTGAACTTTAAAAATGTCTATCCCTTATGTTTTCTGCTCAGAGGTAGAGTTTTGATTTTCTTAATGGTATCAACTGAAAGTATTCCAACAAAAAATCGGTCCATAGTTGCACTAACAAACATATAAAAAATCATACCGTAGAGCCCTCCTGTTTTTGAAATCAGTTAACATGCAGAGTTGCACGGCGTGGTAAAAATATTTGGTCACTGTGGATCCGATGTTGCTTGTATCAAGGAAACTACAAAATACAGAAGCTATCCACTCCGACGTCTATCACTGTCAATGACTCACTACAGTCATATTTACGTCTTGGTGTGTGCAGCCTTCTACATAATAACGATTTTTTTCGACTACATGAATATATATGATCATAACAATTATATCTTCTTTACCTCCATCAGTAGAGTAACTGCAGCACCCAATCCTCACGAAACAGAATATAACTACACTAGGACGTGCCCGCAATTTCGCTCGCGGAAGAGAAAATGTCATACCCCTTTTTTTACTTCCGCGTAGTCGGGTAAAAAGTAGTTTATAACGATCTGTAAATGCCCAGCTAAAATCCCAGTTAAAATCCATTTAGCCGTTTTGGCGTGATGAAGCCACAACGACACATAGCGAACATACAAAAAATCTAGAAAAATATTTTTCAGTTCAGTGTCATTCGAATAGTCCGTATCAATTACTCTTTTAAAATATCTTCAATGTACAGACATTTTTACAACTTTTACGACGCGCATCACTTATATTTAGAACTACCTTACATGCTATACCATCCTGCACTGCCCTCTCAAACGCAAACCTCCTATTCCTTTAGCAAATGAACTTATCATAGTCCGCAAAAGATTAACTAATCTCCGATCATGAAATAGAATCTCTATTAAACAGGCACCTAAAATTCCCACAATCGATCTGCGGCTTAACAAAGACGTCGGCGCCCGCGTGATAATCTGCCGCACGGCCATTTTGAGAATCACGAATACAAAATGGCGGCGCAATCGGGGTATGAAAGAGTTCCTGTCTGGCTTTATCTCGGACCTGCTTGGTTTACTAGGAGAGTGAGTAAATTTAATAACGTATTGGAATAGGGTTGATATCATCGGGAAAATAAGGATTTGCAATAAAAAGCTATAAGATAGTCCCAGTGCTCGACACTGTCCCGTTAATTGGCACATTCAACCTTGATTAATTTAATTAGCTGTAAAAGTAACAAACTTCGAGTCAATTATGAGAATTGGGGCATCAACCTTACTAAATAGACTGTGGTGCCTGGGTTTCATACTCTTTTTTATCCGAATGCGCGACGCAAAGGAGGATACTGTGTTTATCAGTCTATGTATGTACATACATACATAGACTGATAAACACAGTACCCTCCTACAAACAACATACATACATATGTACATCAATCGATTCGTCTTAACTGTCCAAATGTCACTGAAGACATGAAAATAATGAAAACTCAAAATGCCGATAATGAGACGCCATATTATGAAAAATAAAAAAATGAAAATTAACGTACTATATCGAGTGGGGTATCATTGAATAGGGATTTGAAAATCATTATTAGGTTTCCTTTATAATTTTGAATTACCAGTTAGGAACTATAACGATTTTAAGTGGGTTAGCAAGCCGTTCTCACTATAATTTCATTTAATTGTAATAAATCTGTGCAAGCTTCTCAATAACCCCGACGATAAAGATTGCGAAATTTACACTTTTATAATTTTAACTAAAAAGTATAAAATAAAAAATAATAATTAAAAAACAAAAACCCGGCTGCGTAAAAAAACTAAAAAGAAAAAAACAAGTCGCGTACCCTAGAAATTTGTTAAGTTATAATGGAAATGTTTCATGATTCATGATCGATACTCACATAAAACAAATAATAAACTCTAATATGGAACATAGCGATTTTAAACAGTCGGGACCCATTGTTGGGAAGATGTGCGTCGATCTAGATTTCTTATGGGTCCCGACTGTTTCTAGGGTACGGGACTTGTGTTTTTATTTTTAGTTTTTTTACGCTGTCGGGTTTTTTCGTGTTCACTGTTACAAAAATAGTTTATTCGTAGGTACCTACATGTATCACTTCGGGTATACCCGACCGTTTACTAGTTCAACTTTAGTCTTTAAGATTTTATGTTTGATTAATTAACTTTACTCTAAATGTGTAGTTAAAATACATCGTTTAAAATTTTATCATGTAATCAGCATATCGGTTTATTAGTAAAATAATTTCATCAGAGTTGTCGTGCAAATAGTATCCTCTTTGATAGATACAATATAATTCGAGTCCGCTAATGTTGCTAGAGCATGGCATAAGCAACGCATGAGCAGATGGCTTTTAAAAAGCATTAAATCCATCGAATAAAATGTAACGTAATCTCATGAAAAGTTAAACTTCGGATGATAATCCACATTATTTTTGTTATGATATAAAATTCTTAACCCATTCAATGTAACATTCCTCGTTTTATAGAGCCAATTATTGTAAAGACTGCGTATAATTTCCTATGTAAATACTAGTGATATATTATTTTCAGCACATGTCCCTCAGCAGACGGGATAATGGTCACCCTCGCCATCAATATCGTAGCGTGAGTCCCGACAATTTGTTGTTAGTGTTGTCACCGCGCAGGCGAGCGGGCGCGTTTGCGTTGTACTTTACAAACGATATTTTTAGATTCTCTAAACATTAAAACAATTACAAACTTTAGCCGTAAAAAATATATTGTAGAAAAAACCAAACAATTATATGGGTCTCTGACCTGAAAAAAAAACCCAAATCAATTCAAAAAGTTGTAATCGAAAATGAATACAGTCTATAATTAACAGTTGCTAAATACGTCCTAAGTCCTGACTCAATAACTAATATTTTAGTTTAGTTCTGGAATCAATTAAAACTAAAGTAAGCGTACAAGTATTATCTCGGACGTCAGATGGTTTAAAAGAAGCACAAGTTGCGCCTATTTCTTTACTTCAGAGTAAGAATTTTAGTCACTTTACGAGTAGAGGTAATTACATAGATTGTAAAAAAAAAACATTTATTGGCTTGAACCAGTGCCTTGTGCTGTGCCATGTCAGTGTTATTCACAAATTGAGCTACACGACTCTTAGGTTTGTTTAAACGTTAGGTATCGACACAGTATTGTGTATGAGGTAATCATATAGAGAGGGCTTCGTTACGATTTGTCTCGAAAATGTCCCATTGAATGAATGAATAAATGAAATACCTAATTTATTTCAGGAACTTGCCCCACATAATGGTAGTAACATCGAGCTTGTGTTTTACGCTAGTGAAAAAAATGTTACAAATCATGTACCTACCAATGTACATGTGCACAGGGATTAGTTAAAACATATGATTTACGAGATTGTAAGTAAATACCTACTATATTTGTACATTTTAATAAAATTCCCAGCTATTCTCGAATCGCGTGCGCCGCGGCAGTGGAGCCGCGCATCCCACTTTCCACCTGTACTTGTCGAATAAATTCCAAATTACCCTGAGAGCGTTTCGGTGTCAGTTTTTGCATGAGTTTTAAGTTTTATTACAATTGCACGTCCGTAAATAAATATAATAAAATGTGAGATATTTAAATTTGTACGGTTATTCCTGATCGTGGAGGAATTATTGGCTGTTTGTGTATTTGCGCTTCGTTAAATGTCAAATAGTTAGCATGGAAAATACACGACGTGATACATACGTTGTTAATACGATCTTCAATTTGCCACGTGCTGTGTTTAACAAGCATTTTATGATCTAATCAATTATGATTATAGAAGGGACCCCTAGAAAGTATACGTAAGGTATGTACCTAATTGTAATTATGGATACTGGTCCCGAATTTAATATATCGGTTATAGTTTCTACTCGTGGCCTACTACTGTTTTATATCTCGAGAACCTTGCAATTAATCCGGGTTAAAAAGCCTGTATCAATCTCCAGGCTCTATTCTATTAACCATTCTAAAAATCTGGTCAATCCGTTGCCCCAGCTTCATCTCTTGACATAACCACTGTAATCCAAATTCTTGAAGCTAATCGGCGATGTCCCTAATTCCAAGGCTCCCACGAATGTACTCATTTATTCAGTCGACCTAGAGACTAGATATCCATCAGCATCTTCATTTCTGTGACTTGGACAGCTTGGGTATCAGTAGCGTGGCATCCATATAAGCCGATTCCCACTGGGTTGCCCAAGGAAAGGCTTATAACCACCTTTTTCTTTAAATGTGAGTAAATCACGCTTCGGCTTCCCTTGTAATTTTCCTGACACCACGCCTCTGAAAGGTATATCTTTTGGACAAAGGTCTCCGTTACGCTACCCTTATCTAGTATTTATTTATTTATCCAACGGTGTCCTGCGATCTTAACCAGATTGTCGTCCCACCTTATTGTTCTTTTAAGCGACTAAAACTATTTGAATAGAATTTATTCGACATGTGTAAGTTATACTTCGTCTTTCCCATTACTATTGTGTAAATTGTCGTAAATACAAAATACTTCAAACGCGTTCTGCAATTAAACACAAAATAAAATAAAAATATTTTTCTAGGAATCGAATTGCGACTTTTAATTGGAAATGTATAAATTCACTATCATATTGCTAACTTACTTAGTAAATTGAGTGAAAAAGCCTTAAGTTATTTAAGTTATCACCGATCCTCTTATTTATTGAGCTAGTCGACCCTCCATTAGCATGTAATGAGCACTGTCTGTCTGTCGGTTACCGTGTGCGTATGTATATATACACATATGGAGTATAAGCAGCTGCTATCGTCTTTCAATTAAAATGTTACATTATTTCATGGTGTTTATGGTAAATGCGGATAAAATATGTGCACAAGAAATAAGGGGTTTTGTGTTGTAGATTCCAATATTTTATTTCTCATTACGTTTTTGCAGAATTGGTTATTATTAGGATTATATGGGGCAAACGCGCCTACCAGTAAAAATATCAACATTTTGAATACAACTATAAACTTTGTACGTTCAGCAATCCTGTCATATAACTACTTATTATAATAACAACAACAACAACAACAACAATTCTTTATTGCACACCAACAATAGAAGCAATACAATAGAGCCTTAACATAAAATAGGTAAATAATAACATTGCAATACAAATATGATTTTTCTACAACAAATTATATTTTTCCAGTTTTCTTTATGCAGCAATTTATAAAACCTTTATTTACTGTTTTATGCAAAATGACACAATTTTGTACTACAAATAGGATTATAGATTTTTTAACGTTTGTCCGCTGGTAAATATATATTTTACAAGGATATCGTGTATACGATTTTGAAGCACGATAAGTCAGCTAAATAAAAAATGCAAACTGCACGCAAAACTGTCAAGTGACTCCGATTTAGCAGTATAATTCTCAAAGAATTTTTTGCATACAATTGTATGGAGGGATTGATGAGTGGGCTTTTTTGTCGGTAAGTGTATCAACTTGTCAGTGACAACCCAAGACATCTCTAGAAGCAAATCTATTATTTCCTAATCTACGAAATAAACTTGACTCAACATTCTATAGTTGTGCCTTGCTGCTTTAATTCGTTCGCGCGAACCGTTTATGTAAGGTCGGGTGTTAACATATAACCGTTATCAACCAGTCCGTCAACTTGTCCGAAGATTCATCACAGTAATTAATCTGCTTCTTATCACTTGAAGCGCGTCGACCTTACCCCAACCACGGATAAAACTCAGCCGCTGAAAAGACGATCTTATATACCATGAAAATATAGTCTTAAATTATCATTTACGAGTTTTTGAGCTTCATGCTAAATTGGTTTCCTGATTCTTGGAAAGATCCTTCGATATAAAAGTAAGTTTTATTTCTTGCATGCTGAGGTTGTTTATCGGTTGGTAGTATAAAAACTATGTTTTAGTACATTGTTATAGATCCCTCGATAGGCGCCATAAAGTAAATTGTTTCACGTTAATACTTTTAAATTTTAACCTTTCGTAAGATTTAGTCAGTTTGATTTGCATTTGAACGATGCGGTGCTTTTGCGGAAATATGAGTTACGGTGTTCTATTTATTTATTTGCGGTATATTATTATTTAAATGCCGTCGGGTTAGATCAAAACTAAGATATATATCTGGGCGCTGTAATGTTTGTTTATGATCTGCTATATGTAGGCCGAGCTAGATTAAGCGATTGTGATAAAACTTGAACTAGGCGGGGGGTGGGGTTTATTTTAGTAACTCACTGCGTACTCAATGACAAAATTATACTTACGGTATCGCTAGTGATATTTATTTTCCTGTAATATATAAATGGTGCCATGTGAAATGTTAACTTTAAAAGGATTAAAATACCTCATAATATCCTTGTTAAGTTAAGTTTTCTTTTCAAAAATACATTTTGTGTTCCGGATATATTTTCGAAAAAAGGACTGTTAAAAAATTTGGAAAGAGTTTGTCAGTTGGCGATATTAATGCAAGTGTGTAAACGGGTGGCTCTAGAATATATGTGAACGGCTGCGATTGGTTAATAGCAATAGTATTGGTTAACAATAGTCCTAATATTGCTAGAATTTCACACCAATATCATCACACATTTATAAAAGATGTCGAATGAAAAAATTGAAAACCTAGTTTATTTACGAACCAAAAGATAACGACTTACTGACCCTGACGACTATTTAAACTTTAAGTAAGTAATTGTTTTTTATTTAAAATATGTGAGTAATGTACTATACAAATAAATAAAAAATAGTTCATAATAAATTGAAACAGGCAACGCCAACAAAAGCCTCTTGAATCATAAATGCAAATTATCTATGTTTTGGTCACGACACTAGTTAACGCGCAGTGTCAAGCTAGTTAAGGCGAGTGTCGACACGGCTGTCGCGACAGCGGACACTCGACACTCGAGCAATTCCCGACACTAGGCCGAGCTATTTAGCTCGAGACATTTAATTAAGCTCTTTTACAAGCGTGTTAGTGTAAGTGGTTTTATTCATCATTTATTTATTTATGACGTGCGCGCAAATTGCAGTCGGTTGCCGGCGACAGATAAGGATAAATATTATGAAGTATCTTAAGTTGATGTCGATGAACAATTTTGTCAGATCGACAGTTTTTCTCACTTTTCAATATTATTAAATTAATTTAGAATCTGCACTCACTTTTGTCCGTGACCCGCAAGAATTATTGAAAATTTGCATGTTATGTTAATTTTGTAATGAATAGGTAACAGAATACGAGTATAGGCTAATGTTTAGAGCACTTTGTTCGGTGTCAATCAATAAATGTAGTTAACGCCATATAAAAAAGTGGTACTGATAACAATAGGTATATCGAATCTCGCATCTTTAGAATGGTCCTTTTTTCTCGCATGGGATCACAGCTGGAGCAAATGCTTCAAGATTTTAGATAGGCAAACCTTAGAGCAGTTCAGAGATCGCATCGAAAACGCCTGGAAGAGCCTCTAGTCCATGAAGGCGGTAAAAAAGGGGCGACCTTCCTATTGGAATGATATTTCATTAAAATGCAAACTTGTCGATATGTGCATCCTGCCTATCCTTATCTAGGGCACCTAGATCTGCCCCCCTATTGCCCAACGCGTTTGACGCTCGGAATCAGAATCAAGTGTCATAATGTTGTATGGGCTATGACAGTTGATTCGGATACCAATTGTCAAAATTTCGTTAGGCAATAACTCCCCTGGTCACAGGACTGAAGCCGAAAAGTCCAGAGTCAAGGTCTGCCAGAGAGCGATGGAGCGCTGCATACTGGGTGGTCGAAGAAATGATTGCATCAGAAACACCGACTTGTGCTCCAGAACTGGCATCGCGGACGTGGGTGTAAAAGCCGCCAGACTCAAAGGAAATTAGGCAGGGCATGGCATGTCTGCCAAATGAATCCTGAACGGTGGACCAAGGTAACTATCGAACAGCTCCCCCAAGATGGCTCTCGGAATTGAAGCAAATCGAAAACTAGATGGCGGGACGATTTGAATGCATTTTGCAGATGAATAGCGGAAAAAAGAAGAGGCCTTTGCCCACACACACAGACACGCACGCTTGAATCGGCTAAAAAACAACGTATAAAATAGTGTTCTGAAAGCAAATTTATTAGGACGTACACAAGAGAACAAGACCCATTTTATAAAAAAAAATACGAGTCAAAATAACTGATAGAAGTCTTGCTTCAAAAGCCTATAGCTCCTTCAAAAAACCAGTTCCACTATCATTTTGCGAAAACAAACAATTACAAATTCGCCCGTTATCAGCGAATCGTGGTCAATAAGTCGCGTCGATAAGTATCGACTCGATATGAGTCGATAAATATTGTGTCGATATAACGCGCCGGCAGAAGCACGCGACGCAGCACTAATTCAGCCGCGCCGGTGATTGAGGTTATTCTTTTTTGATTGAAATCGAAAATTATTTTGCTTCTTCAACGTGAGAAAAATATGGACAGAGGCTCTCCCATTAACTGTAGTTTTTTTGGTGAACGTTTGATTTTTTTTTTGCTTAAAGCGACGGTTGATTTAATGCGATTAATTCAGTATCCGTAATGTTTATCGCGTTATTTTTTTCATATGACATATTACAATAACCACAATTAAAATCATTGTTTCAGAAACAATAATACTTGGCGACTCCGCTTATAATACAAGTTACAAACGTTTATGAAACGGGCCCCACCAGGTCTTAAGTTTGTTCCTGGGTCTGTAATGTTTCCTATGTATTTAAGTATTATAATTTATCTAGGTTTATATTATTGTATATCGTCACTTGGTACACTAGTGCAAGCTTTGCTTAGTTTAAATGATTTGTGTAAGATTGTCCCTGATATTTATTTATTTATGCAATTGTAATTATTCCAGTATTTCCAGTATTTGTTCCGCTTTACATTAGTGGACGTCATTTTGTCGAGATTCTTACCTGGAAATTATATTGTGATTTCAAAGTATTCTTAAAAGTCCAGGATCTTCACCATAGAACTCGAAATGACGCAAAAATCTACAGACACTTGACAAAAGTGTGTCTGATGAAAATGAGGCGATTAAAATACTCGAATACGATACTCAAGTGCTGATGTGGAAATTGCGGAAACTTTCCAAACTGCTTAAAAAAGGTCTTTTAAACAGGTAAGTTAACACTAGAATTAAGACCTTTTATATACTAAAAAATGCTTCAAAAAGGTCTTATAAACATGCAAGTTAACACTAGAATTAAGACCTTTTTTTAAGCATGTTGTAATATTTCCGCAATTTCGGACATCAGTACACGCAAGGATGCTTTTGCTTACTATGAAGAGCATTTAATTGCCAAATTTATCAATATAGGGTGATTCACAAAAGTAGTGTATCTTTAGATAGATAAGACTAAACAATCAATATTCTGAAAAACTAAAGGTGCACGTTTTTGAGAATCATCCGATATCCACTAGCGAGATTGTAATGTTGGCGCAAGTAAAAACTGCACTTGTTCAGAAAATAGCTACTTCTCAAAAATAACCGGTATTGAAAAGCATTTTTTTTTGCCAAGGCAGCAAGACTGGCTTAATTATAATATCATTCGTAAGTTCTTCGGCTCGTACGTTTTCGTATTTTACGCACACGCAGAGAACTAACTAGTTACTAAATATTAAAATAATATTATTGCTGTTAAAGAAACCAATTTGACCGTATATACTGATCCGATCAATAGCTCTATTGAAAGTCAATAGTCTCAGCTAAAAAAGGACCATATTATCACAACGGTTTCCCCGCTCATACGTCCTTACTTATCACTCACATCATAGACGCTACCGTTCGATGACGTCACGAGACAGAGACAGAAACATACAACCCACTGATGTAAGAACGGGTCAACCGAACGGTAAAAACAAGCTGCCTTATTTGGGATCATATGTGGCTAAAATTTGCCATAAAAGTCGCTAGCGGGTAGATGGGTGGTTGAAAATTCGCTTCCATATTGATTTTCGTGCAGGTTTCCTTTTTAAAAGCGGTGGGGTGTAATAAGTCGCGTAGGATGCGCGAGAGTTGTCGATTTGGCGACATGTGGCGCGCAGGTGCGATAGAGATGTGATGAAAGTCTTTAAGGCATGTTTTTTTATAGTTTCTTGGATTGTTAGATAGAGTAAGGTCAGTGGTAATGAGTGTTTTGTTTTGGTTGCTGTTGAGGTTGAATGTATATAAGCAATTTTGTAACTCTAAGTCATCACTTAACGCATATATTCTTACTTAAACAAAGTATTTTTTCCATAATTAAGGTAGGTAATTGATTAATTATCAAGGTTTCGAATAAAGCTAAGTGTTTTTTTTTGTTTGTAATAAATATTCGACTTTCATGTTTTTTTTCAATAAAAAACGTATTAAATAAAGGTCCTAAGACTTTCGTATGTGGAGGAGAAAACGTCATAACCCGTCCGTCCCGTAGTCGGATAAAAAAGTATGCTATAAGTATTTAGGGATACCCAGCTAGCTACCCGTGTAACAAAAATAGGTAAAATCCGTTTCCAGCTATTTTGGCATGATCAAGCGACGACACATATAAATATACACACAACCAAAAAATAAAAATTTGATTAAGTGACCTTCAAATTACAATAATTTATTTGATAGTATCTTCAATGTAGACATTTCGTTTTTACAACTTTATAAGACTACTAGCTTCTGCCCGTGACTTCGTCCGCCTTAAATTCATTTATCGCGGATAAGGGAATTTTTCCGGGATAAAAAGTAGCCTATGTCCTTCCCCGGGACTCAAAATATCTCCATAAAAAATTTCATCCAAATCGTTTCAGCGGTTTAAGCGTGAAGAGGTAACAGACAGACCAGACAGAAAGACAGACACACACACTTTCGTATTTATAATATTAGTATGGATAGATGTGCAAACTAGAGGATATACAAACTATTATTTTCGGCCGGATGAAATTATCATTAGATGAAGTATTAAAGATGCTACAATAGCGACTTATTGACGAATCTTAGGACGTAATCGATAGTAGTATTGACCAATGGTTGGGGCCTTTCAACTCTCGGACACCTGATCACACCTTAACACAGTTTAACGACATTAAATTGAATATAATTTGCGAACATGAAATGGATTTACTCGTTTATTAATGTAATGAAACTCACGGTGGCGGCGCCGAAAGTTCCATAAACGTATACTTATTGATATATTATGAAGTATACATTGTATGAAGTTTATAGTGTTGCATCGTCTTAGGGTGTGTACAGAAGAACCACGGAAGGGATTTATTTTGGACATTATTTGGTGCGATAATGTAAAATATAAATAAATAAATATTACAGGACAATTTTACATAAATCGAACTAGTCCCAAGGAAAGCTCAATAAGGCTTGTGTTATGGGTACCAGACAACACATAAATTTACTTGTATACATAGAAAATATCTAAGACTCAGGAACAAATATTTATGTTCATCACACAAATATTCGCTGTTACCGGGATTTGAACCCAGAATATGCACAGAACAAAGACAGTCATTGAGAATTCTTATTGTGACGATTTCTGTATCGTTAACGTATATGTTATTCCTACCCAATATCACGAGCTCTTTCCATCCCAATAGGAGAGATGGGATCCTATTTTTTCTGTCAAAAGCAATTGAACGCAATTGACGCAAAAAATATTAAACATTTTTCTTGTCATAAATACATATTATATTATAGTATTTATAATATAATAATCCTTTCTCCAGTAAAATAATTTATTTTGAGCAAGATATTAAAAAAATATACATATCATAAAAATAAATATTGTATTATAATAATATAGTATACTAAAATGTGGCGATGAATGCAACATACATTGCGCATGATTTGCGAATTAATTTACAAAATATATTTTTTTATCATAAAGAAAATATAAAATGGGTTCTGCAATATACTGAGTGCCTCTCATCTGAGCATTGCTTCTGATTTGTTGTAATTATGAGTAATCTATTTATTAAATCATATGGCAGTGTGGCATGGTCAGTTGTAGGAATGTATCATTCTATATCCAGGTTCAACAACCAGTGTTACCCCGAATTCCCAATTGCACCCTCATTCAACATTATAATTTTGGCGTACACTATTTCATAACCGCACCAATGCGCACTCGTCCTAACTCAGCAGCAGCAGGCGCAATCATAAATATCTCTTAAATCTACACACATGCGTACTAGCCAAGTTTATTACTCTGCCTGCCGATATCATACTTAGATTTCACTTAACACCTCTCATCTCAAACTAAACCCAGCCTTACATTTACAGTACAAAGTTGGTTATATCTTCTCAAGATATTAAGGAGTTATGCTCTTTTGTGGTAAGAGTTCGGTAGTTAGGTTTAACAGATCGGGGGGAAATAGATTTATCTCTTTTCAATATTGTGTTAGATGTTGAGATTAACATTAGCACGGACAGTCGGTAGCGTACATAAATGAACGATTTACTAGGTTTGAAAGGATATTTCTTCATTTGTTTTGTAATGTGAAAGTGTTGACACTTTAGATATTAATGTGTCCATAATACTGGTTTACATATAATTATGTAATGTTAGTTTGTTTATTAAGGCTTTGTTGAATGGATTAAGGATGAAGTAATGCATGTTTTATAATGTTTGTAATGAAAGTAATTTGGTCTCATAGGTTTATTCTGTTATTTTTTTAAAAGAAAATCTATGAAATGCCAACCGGTACAAGTGCGTGTTTTGACAATAACATAAAAACGCGTCATTTTGCAACCATTTTGTTTTCGTTTTTTTATAATTATACTGCCAAATTTTAGGAAGGGATGGGTAGTTTCAAAGTGTTTGAATTTTAATAAATCTTTAAAAGACGCATTTGCCTCATAGTCGTAATTGTCCTGGTTGACCGTATTATGAATCATATCATCACAGTCATTCCTCATTTTAATTTAATTTTTGAGTATGCAGGTGTAATAGTTATAGACATCACTAATTAAATAAATAATTAAAAATTAAATAGAGTAAATAACAACATTAGGTACTAGAAACTAATTCACATTGTCATACTTTTAGCCTTCCAAAAAATTAAAACTTTAATGTTTTGACAGAACTGGAATGTCCAGAATGAAAATGACGCAGTTAATTTACTGTAAAATAAATAATCACATTATGGACTTTAAGACAATTCCATAAAACGAATAAAACTGCCGCTGACGATAAATGTGGCCATAAATTATGTCGCGCAAAAAGCTAATGCTCAGTAGGGCTGAACTGCTGCTCACATTATGGTTTTTACTAAATTTACTGTCATACCTTTGTTTTAATTACTTTTACTGCAATATCTGCAACAAGAAGGCGCTCACATCTTCGTTCGCGGAGGAGAAAAAGTCAAAACCCTTTTTTTTTCTTCAGGATAGTCGGATAAAAAGTATCCTATATATAACCATCTGGAGATACCCAGCTACCCGTGTACCACAAATAGTTAAAATCCGTTAAGCCGATTTAGCGTGATGAAGCCACAACGACACATACAAACATTTAATTTTTACAACTTTATAATAGTATAGATGTCTTTAGTACAAGTAATTAATATGTTAATAGTGAATATGATTTGTAAATAAATAAATTGAACTAAAATGGATTGATACAAGATTTTAGAATATAAGAATTTAAATAATTGCCAGTTATTACTTAGTTAAAAAATATGTACTTGCACTGCACAAAAAACATTAATTGTAAATAATATTTTCTTCTGTTTCCGCGATTATTACTCATTGAAATAAAACAATTTAACGGATTATATCGCGTATATTATCTCATTTTAGTTCCCGACGTTTCGGAAGCTTTCCAGCTTTCCATGGTCACGGGTGGACTGAGAAAAGATGTATTTTCCTCTGTCAAAGTTACAATTTGTGCAAACTACCCATTTTTTGAAAAAACACAAATAAAGGTGTACATACATGCCAGATGGGCCTAAGCTGTAAAGACAGTTACACATGTGCCAGAAGGGCTTAATTATTTTATTCTAATAATTTACCAAGCAGCATTTCACAAATGAGTCGTATTGAGGAGAAAAGAAACGCTGCAAAGAAAAACTCCCAGGCTACCTCATTACTAATTATAATATTTAAAAAACAGAGACTATTAAACTACTTTTAAACAGATAAGATATTTTACACCGTTCGGAAAATTAAGGTTTTGCAGTCCTGTGTCTCGCTTGTTCCTTGATGAGATGTATTACAGGATCCCAAGCTGGTGGTAGTGACAATCCATCTTCTTTATTGAAATTAGGATGCTTTTTAATCTCAATAGCCTCGCGTAGTATCCTGGGAAAATATATTTTTTCCTTGGCAAGGATAGAAGGTTTATCAAACTTAATTGAGTGGTTTGGTTTGTCAATGACATGTTCACAGACTGCAGACCTATTACACCGACGGTGCTTGACATCTGCTATGTGCTCCTTCACCCGGGTTGATACACTGCGTTTCGTTTGACCAATGTATGAAAGACCACACTCGCAGTCCAGCTTATAAATGCCTGCACTCTGCAAAGGGGTGCTACTCTTCACGGGTCTAAGGTATTGAGACACCTTCTTCAACGGCTTGAAATATGTTTTTATAGAAGCACGCTTCAAGATGTTTCCGATCTTGTCTGTGACCCCTTTCACATATGGTAATACGGCAGGTTTACGCTCGACTGTTGGTTTCCTCATACTGGGATTCTGCTTGGAACGTGGTATCTGGAGCTCGTTGGCTCGAAGCGCACGTTTGACATTCTGTAACTCAGCAGTCAGATGTTGATTGTCGCAGATACCCCTGGCTCTCTGAAACAAAGATTTACCCACTGTAGCAAGTTGACAGGGATGGTGGTGAGATTTGCCATTCAAATACCTATCTGTATGCGTAGGTTCCTATATACAGTATGACCTATGTCATTTTTAGGACCTCTAATTACTAGCACATCTAAGAATGCAAGTGAATTTTGATTTTCCAACTCCATAGTGAATTTAATTTTACTATGCATGGAGTTCAGATGGTCTAAGAAAGCTGAAACACTAGATCTAGGTAAAATAGTAAAGGTATCATCTACGTATTTTTTAAAGATCCTCGGCTTGACAGGTGCTAATGAAAGCGCTTTCTCCTCGAAGTCTTCCATGAAAATATCGGCGACGACAGGAGACACCGGAGACCCCATTGCCACACCATCAACTTGCCCGTAGAATTCACCATTCCATAGCATATGAAGCCCAGTATGAAGAAATCAACAGTCGAGCGTAAACCTGCCGTATTACCATATGTGAAAGGGGTCACAGACAAGATCGGAAACATCTTGAAGCGTGCTTCTATAAAAACATATTTCAAGCCGTTGAAGAAGGTGTCTCAATACCTTAGACCCGTGAAGAGTAGCACCCCTTTGCAGAGTGCAGGCATTTATAAGCTGGACTGCGAGTGTGGTCTTTCATACATTGGTCAATCGAAACGCAGTGTATCAATCCGGGTGAAGGAGCACATAGCAGATGTCAAGCACCGTCGGTGTAATAGGTGTGCAGTCTGTGAACATGTCATTGACAAACCAAACCACTCAATTAAGTTTGATAAACCTTCTATCCTTGCCAAGGAAAAAAGATATTTTCCCAGGATGCTACGCGAGGCTATTGAGATTAAAAAGCATCCCAATTTCAATAGAGAAGATGGATTGTCACTACCACCAGCTTGGGATCCTGTAATACATCTCATCAAGGAACAAGCGAGACACAGGACTGCAAAACCTTAATTTTCCGAACGGTGTAAAATATCTTGTCTGTTTAAAAGTAGTTTAATAGTCTCTGTTTTTTAAATATTATAATTAGTAATGAGGTAGCCTGGGAGTTTTTCTTTGCAGCGTTTCTTTTCTCCTCAGTACGCCTCATTTGTGAAATGCTGCTTGGTAAATTATTAGAATAAAATAATTAAGCCCTTCTGGCACATGTGTAACTGTCTTTACAGCTTAGACCTATCTGGCATGTATGTACACCTTTATTTGTGTTTTTTTCAAAAAATGGGTAGTTTGCACAAATTGTAACTTTGACAGAGGAAAATACATCTTTTCTCAGTCCACCCGTGACTATGGACAGCTGGAAAGCTTCCGAAACGTCGGGAACTAAAACGAGATAATATACGCGATATAATCCGTTAAATTGTTTTATTTCAATGATTAATTGTAAAGTTTAGGAGAAAGGAGATGGTCATCTCATAAACACGACTTTTAGATACTTACTGATAAAAGTGATAAATTAATGTAGTTATCCTTATCCAGTTAAAAACATGACTATTAATTGTATAGCAATTGTCAATAAATAAATATTACGGGACAATTTTATACAAATCATACTATTCGCATGGTAAGCTCAATAAGGCTTCTGTTATGAGTACTAGACGACGATATATTTAATAGATATATTTACTTGTATACATGAAACTCAGGAACAAATATTTATACTCATCACACAAATATTTGCCCTTACCTTGATTTGAACCCAGGACCTTCAGCTTCGCAGGCAAAATGATAGCTGAAATCATCACAGTTACAAATTCAACAGTAATTTCAAATTTGAATAAGAATAAGACACTGGCAGTCCTCAGTCTCGGTCGCGTTTGGACAAAAGTACGACAGTCGACATTAATATGCAACAAGTTGTAATTTACTTGTTAATGTATTTCATGGCAGGAAAAATCGCGAAATGCCCCAACGACGTCGTTAACGGGCGACACGCTTTGTTGTGATGTTCGGATGATTTCAATTTAATCAATTGTATACAAAGATTTATTCGGACAAAAATATTTTTTTGACAGAAAGTATGTTCGTTGATTTTGAGGGCTCACACGATTTTCTGACCCCTTTAATTGATGAATTGAGTATTGTATGGTTATTTCAAGTCGTCAAATTTTGTTTGTTCTTAGTCAACTGCAGTATAAACTTTCGTTTCTTTTCGAAATTACATTAAGTCACGTATAATTTGTAAATGTAAATTGTGTATCAGTAATTCATGGTGTCTTGAAACATCTCAATAAATGCAATTTTTATTTGAGTAAAATCAATTTGTAATTGTAATTCAATTTGCATGAATAATTTTATTTTAAGATTTTTTATTTTTCTGGAATACCGAGATATATTTTATTTACGTTCCCGGCAGTACTTTTTGAAGCGTCAGAAATGCCAATTTCTGAAAGTTGTCGACATCACGCTGTACAAGCAGTGGTCATCAACATTTTCCACATCACCCACACCTGTTTACGATAATTTAAACCAGGTTATTTTAATTAGAGATCCCCTGAGGCTTCATGAATTGTTAATCCATTTTTAATTAGACTTACAAAATTAACATTCGCACATAAAAACCGGGTTTGCGGTAATGTGTTCTTTCGAACAACCGGGAAATTTGTGAAATTCTCGGTGTTTTTCGGAAAAACGGCGTAAGCTGCGCCGTTGACGGCCGCATTTAAGTAGTTTCCTGCTGGGTTTAAAAAAGATAATGGAACTTTTGCAATTGAAGTATGAAATTAATGAGCTAAACGTGTATGGGCAATGCTCATTAATTTACATTGTTTTTAGTTCGATTTTGCACTTGTTTTATTTAAATTTTCGCATTAATTCTTCGTTTTCAACGTTTAATTATTATGTACCTAATTACGATTATTGAAAAGTTCACGTAGCATTACACACCGCCGAGGATCGCAACAAGTGGAAAGCGATCGTCCACAAATTAATTCGTGGAGGTCACGACCCTCAGCAATGAGGACCAGACACAAGGAGGAGGATGATTATTGATGGATTGTTTTATTTTATAGAAAATATAAAGAGCACCAAAAATTGAGTATTACGATGAAAATAACATCCGCGATATAGATTTATTCTTATTGTCTTTGGCCCATAGTTTTTAAAAGTCTACAGAACATAAATTTAAAATGAATTCATCAGCAGATATGAACACTCGATGACATGTTTACTTTTTCATGAAAAAGGGATGTATTCCGATGCCACGTGTCATGTTGCAATCGACACTTCTCAGTAGAGAGAATGACGGCAGATTTTTGAGATATATCACCGAATTAAGGAGTTCGCAACCTTTTCAGATTTATGTTTCTGGCAACTTCCAGGTAAAATTTAGCTATATGATAATCTACGGTTCATAAAATAACACATGATAGGTTTATTCTATGAGCACAAATGTATACCAAGCTAGATTCTATACCGTATATGTATATTACACGAGCTTTTGTCCGCAACTTCGTACGCGTATAATTCTAGTTTTGTATTTCTAAGAGATAAATTTTCATACATATCTAATTTCTCCATTTAATCTCCATTAACGACGATTTTAAAAATATCTACGTTTGAAATTGCATGTTCCAACCTTCAGCGGTTTAGTTGAGACTGTGTGTTGTACGCCGTACTGTACTACAGTTTTTAACCTGACTACGGCAAAGCCAAATAGAAGGGTGATTATTGAATAATGTATGTGAAATAAGTATGTAGAATGTTATAAACGCTATCGCTATGATATTGTATATGGCCTATTTGTGATAGGCCAGAGGAACCAGAATAACGGCCTGGCCACGACATTGAGTGAATTGCGATGCGGCAAGCGTTCTATGGATATATCTGTTCATTGCGCGGTCGAGACGCGCAACGCACTGTGGCTAGTTGGGACCACACGCAATGAATTAGAAAAACCGCTGCCGCTGCCGCCGCCGCTCGATGTCGTGGCCAGGCCGTTAGTCTGAGGCTTATATTTCCAGATTACTAAAAAAAGACCAAAGTCAATTAAAAGCAGTCCAATTTAAGTTTCATTCAAAAAAGTTATTTTGTTTGGTCGAAATACTTATCCTGGAAAGGTTGCCGATCCCCGCAAATCCGCGTCGGAATCGACTCCGTGTCGAATAGCATTAAAATCAGCGGTGTTATTTCAAAGATACTTTACATTTTGGGGTCACGACGCGATGTTTGGTGGCTGCGATGTCAGCAACGGGAGATGTCTAGATTTGGTGCCGACATTCTTTATGTATTTATGTATGTATGTATATATTTAAACAGTTTATTGTACACAAAACACTGATCGGCACTGCGGAATAATAATGCCTGTTTTCTGGGCAGGATCTGAGGGAACTATTTTATTAATGGTTTTTAAATCTAATGTAATATGTCTTATCCATATTCCAGATATGATTTGATCATTTAGGTATACTGTAAACTATAATACAGTTGTAATACTGAAATCTCTGTACATTGAAGATATATTTGCAAAAATATAAGGGAAGCGGGATATGTGAAAGGCACTGAACGGTTCTTCTTTTGCTTTTTGTATGTACACGTATGTAATGACTATGTGTTTTACGGCTGCATCCAAAAATGGCTTGACGAACTTCTGCTGTTTTTGGTACAAAAATAGCTGGACATCCAAGGATAGTTATAGGATATTTTTCATTCGAATGCACTAAAGCAAAAAAGAGGGTATGCCTCTCCGTGAACAAAGTTACGGTCACCTTAAGTCTAAAGTTATTTCGTTTTGTCGTAGTTTTAGCCAACAATACGTATTCCTTCTCCTAAAGCACCGAGCCAGTGGTCGGCAAACTGGAGCGTGCGCCGGGGCCGGGGCGCGCCGTGACGTCACTTCCCTGTGTGCGCGTGCGCTATTACCGCGGTGCGAGTGAGGGACGCGAGCGGAGTCATCATCATCTTAGCTGATTAACATTGACGATGAGCGGTCTGGTGCTATTAATGACTTCCCGCAGCCCAAGATCAAAATCGAGAAACTTCCTGCCCAGCCGATGATTCTACAAACGATTTGCCCCACTCATTGCCACTTCAGTTTTCAGGGTCGAATGTACTGTCAGTGCCGCCTTTGGGGCACCAGGCACCATCCAACCTTTTTTTTGACTGAGCGAGTGAAGCGTCTCCCTTTCAGCTTGAGGTGTTGGGCAAAACAACTTTATATGTATGTCTGTCCGGCGGATGTATGGCTGGTCTCCTCTACAGATCGCATTTCTCAATCAATCCTCGTGAAATGTTGTGAACAGGTTTGAAAATTATATGGATGATGTATGTCGATATATATTTTTTTTCAAAATGGCGGAGAATTGAGGGGTAAAGACTTGCGAGGTCTACAGCTCACGAACCACTAGTTTAATTTATTTAAAGAAAACATTCTATCAGATTATCAGCCAAACTGCTATGCAAGTTTATCCTACATGATTAAAACAGCCGGAGTTTTGCCGCGTCTAGAAAGTCGTGGCTTTGGATACTAGCCCCTAGTAACCTTATTGTAAATCTGGCACCGGTACTACCACTGAAAATTCAAAGTCGCATAAACAGGTTTATCTACCCACATATCATTAGTGCTCTAAAATGCGTTCAGAAACCGTAGGTAATGACCAGCATTATTACAACCAATTTTACTATTAGAACTTTCTTGTCCGTGGTAGTAGGTAAAATCTGCACTGTAATGTATATTTCAGTATAGATTTTTGCGATTTTTGTAACGTTATGAGTTTAAAATTGGAACAGCTGTCAAAACTCAAATAGATCTCTATTCTAGTATCCATAGATATTAAAACAGTTATCGATATGAAACGTCAATTCAGTATGTTTTTGTATAAACCGCACGACATCTGATCTCAAATGATATGAGAATAAGGACGTCATTCGTTTGTCTATGATTAAAAAAAAATACATTCGTTTTGACAGAGGACCGAATTGCCGCCATTAATGTTGTCATTTATTTGTTAATATTTTGCTGTTACGAAAGTAGAATTGTGAAAATTTGTTTTTAATTTACATTTAAGATGAAAATATGAATAGCAGTGACTTCGAGAACTATATGAACACTCCGCCGGATATTTTAAATGCAGCCACGATTGCAACAAAGAATTTTTTGTCAGAAAAATCGATAGCCAAATTTAGTACTAGTAAGAAAGTATAAAGATTTTTTAGATTGGAGAATGAACAAACGCACGAATTAATGTGAATAAATAATTTCTTTCCTTCTGTATTTGTTCAAGTTTATTTTTTATTGCATTATTTTAATATCTATGGCCTATTGATATTTTACAGGTAGCACTAGTAACAATGCAGGTCATTTCCCTACGGCTATTTCTGAACCCATCTTAGAGTACTTATGATATGTGTGTAGATAAAGTAGTGTATGCATCTGTACATAATTAGGCCTTAAAACACTCGTGTGATCCTATTATGAAACTCGCCAACGCTCGTTTCATAAAACCACACTCATATTTTAAGGCCTCTCATTATGTAGCAGTTGCATAAACTACTATTACAGTACCCACTTTTCAGTACAGGTACTGTAAGTACTGTATCCGGATGCTGCTTCAAGAAAATACTGAGGGATCGTAGAGAGCCCCTTGTCGGCAATCATTTTAATTGTAACTTATTCTAAACAATGACAGGTAAGACGGGTGATGTTCGAAAATATTTTAAAATACACTATTAATAACCTGCCTAACCGTCTCGGGCTTGTAGCGTGGAAGTTGTAATGACACTTAAATACTTACAATGTTCGCAGTATACGTGCGTAGTTTTTACGTCGTAACTACTTAAATAAATACATACTCGAGATTTATTCGGGATGCAGTGTGATAGTGTCATAGGCTCTTAAGCTTATCTCCTGAAAATCATAATTATAAATATAACGAATAAATAATTAAAAATACTGTGCCTTCGCGGGTTCGCGAGAAGGCGCGGCGCCTTGTGTTGAGACATAATAAATTAGATAAAAAAATATCACTCCAAAGACTAATTACTGCTGTAGTTTATTACTGACATGAATCATTTTGAAAGTATAGGTCATGTCAAACCTTATAAACTATACGTACTCGGTAAAATATCCGTAAAAGGCACCCGCCTCCAACTCGTAACTTAAAATGACACTAGGCTTGAGGCCACACCGCTTCCGTCAAAGTACTCGTCAAAGGTACACCCACCCTCGACCTTCCTTCTTCACAATAAGACGCATATTCCTAATTGTATGGTCTTAGATAAAGATTGTGAGTTTTTTGTGAAAAGCGGCATCGTAAAAGGGCACGGGGTTGGCTGGAGGAAGTCTCGAGCACCGTAAGGCCGTGTTATAGATCTGGGTTTGATTCCAGCGAGTAGTGATGGGAAAAGCGTTACATTACAATCGACGCAATTGTTTTTCCAGTACCAAAATTCACTGTGACGTTCCCACGCTCCTTCTTCAGGCCACGTTAAAGTTATTTATGTACTGAAATGTAATCAGATCTTTATAATGCTATTACCGCGATTATGTCGCACTTGTTGCTCACATAAATGCGTTTCAGACGGTGTAATTTAACACTTTTACGTTAAAATAATAAATAAATACATATCATAAATAATAGGGAACGGTTTTTACACACTTACTTATCGTAGACGAAAACGACATCGAAAACTCAGAACAATTATTGATTGTTCATCACACAAATCTTTGCCATACTTGGATTTTAAGGATTTTTTTTACCGTTAGCTTCGTAGGCAACGTTACTTCCGCTACTCCCGCTGAGCTAAAGCGGTCGTCTAATTACATTAAATAGTGACTTCATTGCTGCGACAGACAGTACAGATATTCGCATCATTGAGAGCGGAGAAACTTAGGTGATCTTGTAACGTTGCCATTTTCACTCATTATCACAACAGCAAACGAGGCTTAATCGTTTATTAATATGATTTCTTTTATTACCTTTCGTTGGTAATTCTACAACGTTTCAGACGTCGCGTTCGCGTTACGCCCATAGCTTCGAAGGAACCTTCCTCCCTTCCTCCTTCGTATACTTCCTTACTTCCTACCTTCTTTAGAGAAGTCATTACACAAATTATATTTACCTATACGCGATTGAGCCCTGTTTGTTGTGTTAAATCACATTGATACTTGCAGAGGACCGATCACTGTGATTTTATACCTCTGCCAGCGAGGAATCCCAACAAGGCCAACGATGTCCGTAGTGCCGGTAGTGGTTCCGGAATGGTGGGAGTTTCGTTAAGATACGTTAAAAATGTTGGTTTTTATAGAAATTATTTTAAAAACTGTGCTTCGAAAGCGTTATATGCGCTCGTTTGTTTCGTTTAAAAAACGCAATATGCAGTAAAAGCCGCTGAGAGTAGGCGAAAGTTTGATCATTTGGAATATATTTTTAACCCCAAATGAAAAAAGGGATGTATTAACACATAAACCCAACACAAAGTTAACCTTGGTACCTAGAAGTGAAGTAAGTAACCTTTTAAAGTGAGTTTTCTTATAGGATAGCTGGCGTTTTGATTGGTGGTATTTAGCTATTTAAAAAAATCGGGCATGAGCCCATGATGATATTGAGACCATGCTCAATGTTAGAGTTCCGTAGCCGTGAAAAAGGGCACCAGTAAAAAAGCGTATCTGTGTGTCACTTACGTCCTTTTGCTGAGAAGTGTAGTTTTTCGGCAATAACTCAAAAACGGTATATCCGGTCATGTCGAAAATATTTTTTGTTGAATGTATTTATTAACTTTTACCTTTGTAATAAACGGCTACACGGATTTCAATTATTTTTGGTATACAAGTAGCTGAGCATCCACAGACGGTCATAGGATACTTTTTACCCAAATAGGGTGAGTTCCTTCGCGAACGAAGTGCATACAAATGACCTTTCTTTTGACAATGACGAGCACGCGCAGGAAATGCCTATGATTTTTGGTCTTAAATTTTTCGTAAGATTAAAATAATAGCATAGATCAAAAAAAAAATACTGTAGAAACGAATCGAAAAAGAGGCATAACTGGATAAGTATGACAAGCCCCGATGTTTTGAATTAAGGATTTGAAATATTTTTATTTTTTATCTCTTACATGTTACTATCACATTTAGTATCAGATCAATTTTGATTAGACTTACCAAACCAGTAGTAAAGCCAACGTCGGTCGAGATACCAGTTAAATTCTACCCCACTTCAAGTTGTTACGTGTGAATTAAATTGTCCAGCGAACTTGAATAGTTGCGGACAGACAGACAGACGGACGGACAGGCGACGCAGCTCCGATCGCCTGATCAAACAACAGCAGACACGAGAAGTACCGGTTCTTAATGATATTCTGTATTTAAAATTAATATTGAAAAGGGCAGCCATTGTATTGAATGTATGTTGTAGTTTAATTATTGTTTGGTCTTGATTAGTTGTTGTAATGGTTGGTTGGTTGTAAGTAAACAGCTTTTCACACACTAAATACAATATATATAATTACTCTTTATTACATACCTTAAATACACAGGAATACAGGTCATGTGTTACAACACAATTACGTGCAGAGATGTAACAGACAAGTAGTCTTATCGCTAAATAATAATATATTTTTGACAACCTTTAGGTACTCGAGGGCTTTCTTTCATCTGTAACGTATAACATCTATACTATTACATATAAAGGTTGTAAAAATTAAATGTCTATACATACATACCTTCTAGTAATGCTTATATATAAATATGTGTAATAAAGTTTTATGGCATGGCTCTGTGATTAATGACTTGATATTTGCTTTTATTGTATGCATACTTCTTCGTAACCACTACAATGTATTTTTCATCTCTTCTGTTCGGAAAGTTTAATTTTAATGGAATTTTCATCAAGATAGCCGGGTGAAAAATAGCATTTCCATCCCTACGGTGGAAAGTATTTTTTTATTGTTACGATTAGCCACACAGTCGAAGATAATTGAGTTACGTCATATTATTAAAATAAAAGCTTTTCATAGGTATATCTAAGCTCAGCTATACATAAAAGGACGTGTTTATTACGACCTATTTTGATTGATATTAAAATAACTAACTAACTTGACAGGCGCAGCAACCCAAAGTGAGTCTTGACCTCCACTAATAAGAGTCTCCATCTAGGTCTATCCTGTGCCACCTCCCGCCAGTCATCCGCGTGGAGCTCGCGCAAGTCGCGTCCGACCTCGTCCTCCCAGCGATATCTGGGACGACCAACCGGCCGTCGACCGCAAGGACGCCCCACATACGCTCGCTTCACTCCTCGATCTTCCCCCATCCTTTCAAGATGGCCGAGCCAGCGAAGTCTGTGTGTTTTTATCTCCCCGTTAATGTTTGGCTCAGCCGTCTGGTCCTCAAGCTCCGTATTCTTCCTCCTTCTCCATATTCCATCCTGACCGCAAGTTGGCCCCAGAATTTTCCTCCAGATCTTTCTTTCCGCCACCAAGAGCTTAGTCTCCTCCTTACAAGTCAGTGTCCAAGGCTCACACCCGTACATTAAGACTGGTCGTATTACTGTCTTGTATATACGGAATTTTGGACGTTTACTGAGAAGCCTGGACACCAACACCCTGGGTAAGGCTGCACTACAGCGGAGGGCGTTTTGTATCCTTGTGTCTATTTCCTCTTCCCTGGTGTTGGTGTCCGTTATAGTGCAACCCAGATATTTGAATCTGTTCACCCCTTTGTAGGTGGTATCACCGGCTTTAAGGTTCGACCTTGGTACTCTGATATCCTTGTATCGTCGCATGTGCATGTATTCTGTCTTTTAGTGGTTAATTCTCAGGCCAACTTTCTTTGCCTCACCCTCCAACATTTCAGCTGCCAGTATAACCTCTTCCTTTCTTTCACCTAGTAAAGCGAGGTCATCCGCGTAGCCTACCACTTTATGCTGCCCGTTCAACTGCGCTCCGCCATCGAGAGCTAACACTTGTCTCATCACGTTTTCGAGTGCTATGTTGAATAACATAGGTGATAGCGCATCGCCCTGCTGTAAGCCCGTGTGAAATTCAAACTCTTCTGTGAATTCCGCTCCAACCCGGATTACCGCTCTGCTTTCTTTGGTGGCCACCTCTATCATGTTTACCAGCTTGGTGGGAATTGCGAAGCTTCTTAAAATGGTAAATAGGGTGCTACGGTCGATACTATCCTACGCCTTTTCAAAATCTTCAAATAGAGTGTGGATGTCTTGCGCATACTCCCATTTTTTTTTCCATAAGCTGTTATAATAGGAAAATTTGGTCGACTGTGCTACGATTGCGTAGAAACCACACTGGTAATCACCTACTATGGTCTCAGCGTACGGTTCCAGTCTCTTCAGCAACACGTAGGACAGGATCTTGTATGCAGTTGGTAGCAAGGCAATCCCCCAGTAGTTCTCGCATATTTTCCTGGGGCCTTTTTTATGTATCGCACAAATTACCCCGATGTTCCACTGCTCTGGCATCTGCTCTTTGTTCAATATTTTTACCATGAAAGCATAGATTATAGACTGACATACACTTCCGCCGTATTTCCAGAGCTCACTCGGCAAGTTATCAAATCCCTGGGCCTTATTGTTTTTCAGCTTCAGTATAGCATCTCGAACCTCTTCAAAGCTTAGCGGCGGTATATCTTCACCATTTCGGTTATTAGGGGAGTCTAACTTGCTGGGACAGTGGGCAATTCAGAAGATTCCGAAAGTATTCTCGCCACATTTCTTTAATATTCTCGTGGTCTGTGACGAGGGTTCCATTCTCATCCTCCAGTAACTGCACTACAGGATATTAAAATAATGTTTATAAAATCTTAATTTCCTCACAGTCTAAATGAAAAGTAGAGTGTTTAACTCGGTTGAAATTACCTGTTTCACCCTCGAACTATTGGCGCTCTCACTTCGTTCGAGCGACAGAAATATCTCGGGTGAGGTGGGTCACTTTCAACCCTTGGTTAACAATCTACTATTTCAGTTCCATTAATGTTTAACGTAATTCAGTAACTTGGTAGGCTCAAAAGACCAAAAAGAGCTTTTGCTTCCGAAACAAGAATGTGCCACTTAATTATAATTAGCTGATACTGACTTTTTGTTTCCAACAAATTAACGATATCTTTAAAAACCTCTTAATGATTGTTTCTGAAGGCAAAAAGCGGACCAAAATTATCCACTTGTCAGTCACACGTCCGGTCTAAAACGAACGGTACAATGTCTTTAAAGACAATTTAAGTATTCAAGTAAATCGGTAATGAGTCAAAACTGGAGCAAAAAGAAAGGGGCCGATTGAGATATCTCGAAAACTTCTTTTTTTTTTAAACGGTTTTAAAGGCAATGGTACTTTTATTGGACAAAGGCCGTACTTAATTGATTTTGAGAAATATTTTCTCTCTTAAAACGAGTTTTCCCTGATTGGAGTCGTTAAAACTGTATCAAATGTTTTTTGGTTAATTATCGCAGATTTCTTAGGTCAATTTATAAACTGAATTTCTGGGCTATTATTATTACTTTCAACCAGTCTCTTATCTCTAAGTACTGAGATTTTATTCACAATCACAACGTAGTTGTATTGAAGGTGGTTTAGTTTTTCCTAAAAATACAATATTTAGTTGTAAAATGCTTTTTCGGTAAAATGAATCCACTGATTTGTATTGTAGACCAAATAATAGTTGTTTTTTCTTAGGTTCGTATTTCTAATTTTAACACTCTATGTAGCTTTAATTTTATTAGACTCCAAAAGTAATCGAAGTAGAATTGGCAGCTGCGTTCAAAACTTGTAATTATTGACACATTCACTCCTATTTTTGAAGTAGGAATTAACAGGAAAGGATGATGCTTCTTACTCTTATTTCAACAATTATTTCACCATCTCCAATTGTAAATTTTCGCAGCCAATTGACATTCAGCCGCAAACACGTTCCAACATGTTCATCCGTCTGTCACGGTGCCTGTTGAATTTTACATGAATTTTGCCCTTCGCTGGGCAGGCCTGAGGTGTGAAGACGATTTAAATTTAAGCTTGCTGTAAAATCGGCGCATGTATGTAGATTTTGTGAAATAAATGGACATACACATATTTCCTTAGTTATTTATAACATACGCTCACGTTTGTTCAAATCTAGGTAGTCAGCGACTAGGTCTAGGTAGCACACATTGCTTGAAACTTACACGATGTTTACTCATTATCACTCCTCAATAAATCGTAGCTTACCTACTACAGTTACTTAATTATCAATCAGCCACTTTTTTGCTGACGAAAAAAGAGGTGTGTTATAAGTTTGACATGTGTATCTGTGTGTCTGTGTACGTTGTTTGAAAGGTGAGCTGTTGTTCACGAAAATCGGAACAGTAGTTTGAAAATTATTAGATTTATCGAAGGTTTTTTTATCGGTTGACGCGGATTACTTGTTAGGAATGTTATACATATCAATTAGCGCATACATAAAAAAATACAACCGAATTGAGAACCCCCTCCTTTTTTGAAGTCGGTTAAAAAGCCGGGGAGGGCGGGGTATGGGCGAATTTTTAATGTAGGTTGTGTCATGGACGACGCCAAAACAGGTACCTACAGGATCGTTTTACCTTTTTAACCGACTTCCAAAAAAAGGAGGAGGTTCTCAATTCGACGGAATGTTTTTTTTTTTTTTTTTTATGGATGTTCACCGATTACTCAAAGACTATTTGACCGATTTCAAAAATTTTTTTTGGTTTTATAGAAGGTACTTTCTCGTTGATCCTATTTAATTTTGGTGAAGATCTGATGATGGAATCCATGAGGAATTGAAGGAACTCCTCAAATATTGTAGCCATACATATAGCGATTTTGGTATTATAAGAAACATAATAAGTATTTGCATTCAGAAAGTGTAAATTGGTGAAGTGGAACTGATGCAGAAGACCACATAATGCCATCGGAACTCCTCAATGATAAATGATTTACGGGTGGCGACAAAATATCTTGATTAATTTAGCTAAGCAACTTCATAGTCACAAATTTAAATGTTCCTGATGAGAATGGTACCATCGAATTGATTTGATGATGGAGCCGGAAGGTAGGCACCAGATCTATGTAATAAAATAATGTATCCTAGCCGTGTTTGGGCTTGTTCGAATCGTCACGAGATACACTTTTAAGCAACGAAAAAGTGTAAAATAAATAAACTTTTAAACAAAAAAATATAACCGACTCCAAAAAAACTAAAAAGTAAAAAATAACGCCATAATTCAGTTTCTTCAAATTACTTACAAGTAACCGTTTGTATACTCAATCTATACAGTATATACAATTAAAGTTATTTTGGAGTCGGTGCCATCGTGTCACAACTTACTAAAATCGTCAATTTTCAATATTTTACACATTCTTTATATGGCACCGACGCCAAAATAAGATTAATTGTTTATACTGTATAGATTGAGTATACAAACGGTTACTTGTAAGTAATTTGAAGAAACTGAATTATGGCGTTATTTTTTACTTTTTAGTTTTTTGGAGTCGGTTTTATTTTTTTGTTTAAAAGTTTATTTTAACGGTTTTATTTTACTACGTGTTACTGTGATTCGCCACACAGAATTCCACTCCCCTTTTCACCCAATTCAGGGATAAGAACTATATTCTCAGGTTCCTTCATTAGAGTCTCCAACTACCCTCATAACAAATTGCATCTAAAACGTTTCAGCGGTGTAAGCGCGACACAGGCAGACAGAGGAACTTACTTTTGCATTTAATTATGGAAGTATGTATCTATACGTATGGTAAAATGATTTAAAAATAATCCGTTATTATTTTGGCTCATTTTCTATTTGTATTATGTCAATTGGGATGTTGGTAGTTTCTATGATACAAATCCAAAAAAAAAATAGTTTGGTTTCGGTACCTTGAGTGTAAGTTGTTTTATGAGCCCTTAACTTGGAGGGAAAGTTCATTTTAAAGTATCAAAATATTAATAACTAAAAATACCATTGAAAAACCCATGAAATGTATTGGAACTTTTGTTAACCGTTTCGATTAACGCAATTTTAAACATAGCTGCAGATCAAAGTTCTTAAATTCCCCATATAAGATAGGAACGTCTGACATCACACGTTCCTAGACTTTTGCATGGGACGTTTTTTTGGAAATTCCAAATTGTGATTGTATCTCGGTGAGTTTGAATGAGATTGAAGTTTAATTTTAACCAATGTCTCTATTAATGAGAGGTTATTCAATAACATACTTTAGAAAAAAAATTACAACATCCCAATTAGCAAAATTTTATACTACTCGTTTTGCATGTCAATACATTATTCACAAAGATAATGCTGCTGATACACATCACGTTCCTTCCTACTCATAATGACCGAAACTGTACATCGAATACATTTCGTGCATTTATGCTTTTGAGTGTGTTGAGAAAAAACCTCTGGAGACATATGTATCTGATTGACGAAAGCTCGCAATAAAAGGCACACCGATGTTTCCAAACAAATTGTAAACCGATAATGTTGTCATAAATTAGTCATAATCTTATCACGTGATTTTCTTCACTGAGTCACCTTTCCCTATATTGAAGTTTATTCTTAAGCTCATTGAGTTTACTATCATTCGAAGCAATTTTTTATTGATTTGCACTTTGCTGAAAATTGCACTTTTCGCTTTTGTTTTAGGGCCAGTAATCGTGCGTTTTTGTTTCTTTAGTCTTTTGTCGATTGGTTTGAATGAACTTTCGGTCTCGTGACAAAAAAGTCGTATCTTACTAAGGATTACGCGTGAGTTATGTTTTTCTGTGAGAGTAAATTTCGGGTGAAAGCTGATTTATTTACAGCTGGATTCTTGCGCAAGAGATGCGCGAGCGCACGTGCGGGGCTAATTAAGGCGATTAAGACAGATTATAATTAGCCACTGGATTTAAAGGCAAAATACTGATACGTAGTGATATACATATACAAAATACATGTAAGTATAGTGAGTTGCGGAGAAAAATAGTATCCTTGCCATACATGTTTGTATAACAGGGCGCATGTACCTCTCCTTCTGGCTGTACACATACGTCCAGTATATAAATACTTATTCAACTTGTAAAGATTTTCCTACGAATTAATGATCCGGACAAAACGATTTGCACATATTTCTACGAAAATATATTTTTGCTAGTTTTTCTTTTATTCATAGTACGTAATATTTTATTTTTATGAGGGAATAGCTAGAAGAAAGTTGTGAGCGGATTTTGCTGATAGAAAAAAATTAAAACGATCTTTGAGATAGTGACCCTGACCCCTCACTATCTCAAAGATCGTTTAAGTTATTCTCTGCAGAGTGAAGAAGTTTATTATAGAGAAGAGAAAGAGTGTGAGTGTTACGACGAAGACGGATAGGGATCCACTTGAGTTGAGAACGGAAACTGGACACATGGTGCATACTTGCGTAACTCAAATATGAAAATGCAGATTTTTTGAATTCGCTAAAGTTTATTAAGTTATTCCTCAGAAAGATCTAGAGAGGAGACATCAACTTACTCAAAAACCGGCCAAGAGCATGTCGGACCATGCTCAGTGTAGGGTTGCGCAGCCGCTCATTTCATACAAAAAAGCACTACAAATGAAAAAAAACGTTATGAAAAAGAGCACTAGAAAAAGAGAGTATCTCCACGGCACTTACACCCTTTTGCTGCGAAGAGCAGTTTTTCGGCAATAACTCAAAAACGGTATATCCGATCATGTTAAAACAATTTTTGTTGAAAGTTTTTATTAGGTTTTATCTTAATATTTTTTATATTAGTAATCGGAGCCATCATTTCCGAAAATATTCACTATATCAAAATTTTTCTTTAGAGAAATTAAAATACTTTTAAAAGATCTGTCGAAATATGTGCCACACATCTATATTTGCTGATTTTTTTTCGGTTTCGGCTACATGTATAGAGTGCCCCCCCTTGAAATATATATTTTTATTATTTAACTATAAAACTAAGTAACGGCTTTTACAAGACACCTACACTCTAAATTTCATCATTATACATCATGTAGTTTTTGAGTAAAATGCCTGTAACATACGGACGGACGGACATGACGAAACTATAAGGGTTCCGTTTTTGCCATATTGGCTACGGAACCCTAAAAATGGGAAGAAGTAGTGCTTGAGCAAGAGCAATATTAGTGGCTATGGGGAGAAAGATACGAAGCCTTCTCAGTGATTCAACTGCGGTTACAGCAAACACCCTCCTGCTAACCTCATTTAGCTGAGGCATCCATAAAAGAGTGCAATAAGATTTTACCCAAATTCTTTACCTGGTGGGAAAAAGGAATATTAACACCATTGAATAAAATTCTTGGGAGGCCAACAAAGTCAAATTTTGAAATGATCTTTGAGCTGCCAATGATAATAACTTACGTCTTCGCAAGATTGACTAGTTAAGGTGCGTCCACATTTGTATCATTTGCCCGTATCAGATCATCGTCGCGTGGCATGATCGCGTGTCACGATCACGCGTTTGGACATTGCGCCGATCCGATCGCTCGAAATCCATTTGCTACGCGTATTACACACTTATATCGAAAGAGTGCGGCATGATCGGCGCGCCGACAGTGAGCGTCCAAGCAGCGCGATACGCAGTCATGCCACGGCACGGTGATCGGTGTACAAGTGTGGACGCACCTTTACGTGCAGTAATAGATGTAATCATATAATATTTATATATTTGAGGAGTTTAGTATCCACATACATACTAAACTCAAACAACCTTATTAAGACAGGTAGGTACTAGAAGGAGCCCGCAACTTCGTTCGCGGAAGAGAAAAAGTCATCACCCCTCTTTTGTTCTTTAGCATAGTCGGGTAAAAAGTATCCTATAACCATCTAGAGATACCCATGCTACCTGTGTACCAAAAATAGTTGAAATCCGTTTAGCCGATTTAGCGTGATGAAGCCGCAACGACACATACAAACATTTTATTTTTACAGCTTTATAATAGTAGGCGTACACGTGTCTAAATACCTCCGTAGCTTAACGTTTTTATTCCGCGATCTTTTTACAATTGTTTTAAGGCCGCTTTCGAAAACGCTGCACAGTTAATGTTATATATAGGTACATGTTTATATGTAAAGTTAAGAGTGTTCATGTAATTTATGGGCGTGCATCGCTGCTCCCGGCGTAGGCGAACTTAACGGGCGCGGACACGGAGGCTTTAAAACTTTCTGAAAAAATAAACAAATGTATACATACATTTGTTTTTTTTGTCCGTGATTCCATTACCACAACTTGTGAAAGTTATATATTTTTTTTTATTTTTATTATCGTTATATTCGTATAAAAAGTAAATATGATGACATATCATAATTTTTTAAATAGGGAACATAAATAGAGGTACCTTTCATAAAAATAGCTTCATAGTTTGCCTGATGCGAAATAATAACATAGAAAGTGTACGATTGTGATATGTGTATTTATGTATTTATGTACATGAATTAATTTCACGTCTTTCTCATTCTGGGTCTTTGAACAGACTCTGTCACTTATCGTACCTAACATAAGAAGAACCTAAGAACCTAGAAGCTTCATCAGGTATAAATACCTGATGAAATCAAAAAAGATGGAATCCGTTATTGAGTCTGGATTAGCTCTCAGAATAGTTGAAATATTAATAGGCTGGGCCATAGCAGTCATAACAGATGGCCAATGGAGTGTTAAAATATTGGAACGGCAACAATTATTTGAAAAACTCAGTAATGGTCGGAGATGTTTTTGCTTTAAATAAAAATGTACTACAAAATCAGAAAGCTTGCGCCCGTCACTAGTTGCTAGAGTTTATGAGAGAGAGGCTAAAATTTTTGAGAGGTTTGTTTTATAACAAACCTGAAAAGTTTGTATGTAAAATACTAGAAGGTGCTCGCGACATAACCATCCTTTTTCTGGTCAACAGTACTTGTCTATACTATTATAAAGTTGTAAAATATTTTGCCTGTACATTGAAGATATTAAAAAGAACGGACTATTTGAAGGTTGATGCGAAAAATATCTTTGTGGATTTTATGTAGATATGTTTTGTACCTACGGGTCGTTGTCGGACAACGCTGAAGAAAAAAAGGGTTATGACTTTTTCTTCTCCGCGTACCAAGTTCTTCTACTTTTATTTTCACCTTCTAGTTATCTTATAAAACCATCCTTTGGTGTCTGTCTTTACGAACTTGTATCAAAGATTTGTTCAAATCTATCTACCTGTTTTGGCGCGTCGAGGACACAACAGTTTTCGTACCGAGTGATAGCGTTACGTTGGCAGTCATACATCTGTGGTTGGCGACCATAAATAAGCAAGAATTTTCCATCCCGTTGTTAAGATTTTCTTGGATTTTATATGACATGACATATATAGATGATTTCAAAGTGCTGAAAACTTGCCATTTGAATTAAACCCAACACATACCCGATGTATGATTATGTTAGAAGATCACTTCGTTTTCTCAACCTGCAATCAAGATTTAAACTATGCCATAAATTAACGGGTGAGTGAAGTAAAGCCATCCAACAGAACTAGTAAACAATGGAACTATCCGACCCGTACGTGAGCAGTATGTAAATACGAAGTGACTCAGTTTCCGAGTAGAGATTGCCGTTTGTTTTTGTTACAAGATTCTATGTAATGTATCAAGGACTCTTTAGTAGTCGATACCTAGGTTTTCGATTTGCAAATTTGAAAGTTTCGTAGTGGGACGTAAGACGCAGCGGAGGCGGAGTTTTCTAACAAGGTGAATCGACAATCTTTTGGGAATCTCGAGAAATCTTTGGATACGGGTAACGCAAGACTGGTAATCTTGGAGTTTCTTGGGGAAACCTTTGTCCGGCACCCGGCAGTGGATGTCTTTCATTTTAGATGACCATTGGAATTATACATGTATACTTAAGTAATATTTGTGACGTTCGCGTTATAGGTATCGATATTCATCAAGTGCATCACAAAAGTTTGTATGGGGAAAAACTTACAAAACGCCCTTCTTGTAGTTAAGTTAGTAGTCGTAAACAAATTTACGTTCCATATTAGAAAAATTACATAAGTTCTACAATAGTAAATACATAATGTTATTCCGAATTATCGTTAGTCATAATCGCATTCTTTCAAAAACTATTCGTTATTTTAACAAAACGAACTTAACCTATCCTAATTAGCTCCACATGGTGATCTTTTCAAAAATCCTGAAACGTTAACGGTTTCAGAACAATGACAAATAATTTTCTGACAAACTTTATATGACTTCCAATAGCCATAGATAATGAAAAAATACGGTTTTTCATGTATATTCTCGTGGAAACCCCATATACGAGTTCAGGCATCCAATTGACGAAAGTACCAGGGTTACAGGACAACAAAGGGAATTAACTGAGGGATTGGCTCCGTGCTAATGGACAGCGCACACTGCAGCGGTAACCGTATGCACCGAGTGGGCGGGGCATGGGAACCGAGCTCTGCTACCGTTTTTCACACTTGGATTTGTGGCGCGCAAGTTGGAATAGAGTAGCGACTTTTAAATTGATTGTATTGCCCAAAGTAAAAACTGTAATAATAGGGCATATGCATGAATTTTCATTTTTGCTTAATTAAAAGCTCATTCATGTAACTAACAATAGAAAAAAAATTTTTTTCAAATAACTGTACAAATATAATATAATATAATATAATATAATATAATATAATATAATATACAAATATAATATACAATATCCAAGATATAAGCCATCAAACATTTCATTCTATCTCTTTCTTGCAAAACAGAATTTAATATGGAGTTTATATGACCGGAGTGCACTATGACGTAATAGTGCATATCGGACCTCTCTGTCTAATTAGTAGTTTGAAATACATATATTATGTATTTCTTGGCCGATTTTAATTTTAATTTCACATTTTGAAATAGTTTTTACGTTATTTTGGTATTTAGTTAAGAAAAGCGTTACAAAAAATCATGATTAAGTATGAAAATTCCTTACGTCCAACGTTGGTTTTTGAAGTTCGCTCCGTTTCTCCCTATCATCTTTTAAACGATGTTTGAGTTAACGGTACAGCAGAATAGTTTTTTTTTTGATAATGCAAAACAATCCCAAGCTCTAGATATTTGCTGCCCTGCCAATATATTTCGACCGTTGATCTGGAAGATGTACAGTCGGCAGCAGAGAAACGTGACCCCTCTGCCATATAATGTTAGTATGGCAGGGGGGTTACTTTTCTCTGCAGCTGACTGTACCACTAACTTCTCGTGTCTATTTTTATCAGGGACAAACTGAAGACGGTTTAATTCGAATTATTAAAATGACACCTCACGGCACAAGCTGCTGGGGGGAGACTGAAGGGAGACTGGGTGAGGTTGTCTTTCGGGTTGGTGGTCACAGCGGCCATGAACGAACGAATGAGTTCATCGACCGGTGTCGAAAGAGCTTTCGCGATCGGGTCTTCTTCGGAATCCCTAATTTCGTTTCCCCTAATGTACAGTTTTGCCTCATGTATCGTTTGTCATAACGCATTTTTTTCAGAAATCGTAAATTATTCAGGATTTTTAAAAGATCATCGTATAGATTTTAGGTTAAGTTTGTTTTATCACCTGAAAAGTTTACAATTTCGTAAAAAATGCGTTATGACAAACGATACATTTGGGCAAATGACGTTAGCGATTCCGATATAGATCCCTCGCGATCTTTGAACAACCGTACCCGGTCTCCCTTACTCGCGACTTTTTTTTTTGATATGACATATGTCTGTAATTTGTGTAATTTCGTCGTCCGCTACCGCTTATGCCTTGCCCCAACATCGCAGGTTAAACTCTAATTGCACAGTAAACCGATGCAAGTGGTAAACGAGGAGAGTAATTGTTTTATGTGCGTACGGCGAACCGTCTGTTTGTCCATTTGAACGATGTGTTTGGCTTAACGTTGTTTTTTTTCTTCCAGGTAAATTGATGTGGGTTATACGAAACTAGGAGAAGACAAGGAAGGTAGACACTTAGTCGAGGTGAATTATGAATGAGAATTGTATGGATTTTCGTGGTTATTTATGCGTTTTGGTTTTTAGTGTGTGTTGACTAGTTAGCACTAAGCTTTTGATTCAGAGTTACTGCTTGAGGTACAATTAGACAATATTCCATCGATGGATATGCTCGATTGACCTATCGAAATAGTTCTTTGTCACGCCTCTAAGCAACGCTACATTTTTCTTTTTGCGATTGCTTTGAAAGTTTGTCAATCGTGGATAAAATAAATTTGATGTGTACCTAACTAAGTTTCAGTTCTTCAAGTTGTATGTAAGACCGTGAAATATTCAACATAAGTGGCAATCATTTTATAATTCCTATGAGTCATGTATTTTTTATTTATTTTTTATTTATCAATACAAAACATGAAAAATAATTTCAAAACACTACAGCAAAAGCCAATAACAGATGTCCACAACAGTACCATTTAGTGGAACAAGTTACATAAAAGCGTTTATAAGTATATTATGGAGAAAAATACATTAGATATGCTCTAATACTAGAGAAAGAGTGCTCGTATATGTGTGGTGTGTAGGCGGAAGAGGGAAATTTACTCAGCAGTGATCTAGTAAAACAATATTTTAAAGTACAAATGAATCCCACTTCAGATAAATGAAAGACACACTCCTGACAGCTATATTTTCCGGAAATTTCAACTAAGGTGAACTACATCTTTGGCGTCGTAGACATTTACTATCAAGTGACATTGGAGTGGAGCGTTTGTCAGTGTCTTTATTAAAAACTCGCAGATGATAGGATAGATAAATATTCGCGTACATACTTCTATCCTCACAGAGGTATCTCCGGTTGCAATAGTTGCCCTTGCGCATGAATCACGCGGTCAAGGGTGCCGCGTCGGACCGGTGATGCGCCACTCGTCACACGTTGGTAATAACTGGTGATAATTAACAACTTTACCTCATAACATTACTTAAGATTGGAAAAAAATATTAAAAAAGTGGAGAAAATACACAAAATAAACTATAAAATTGCAAAAAAAAACAGTAATTGGAATAAACTACATTTAAAAACTAAAAAGATGCTTCCAGTATCTGCCTGTCTGCTCCATTATGACTTATCCATCCGTGGTTAAAGTACATCCTAAAACCAATGTAGCAAGCCCAAACAGGGCTAGAATACATAGTCCATTATGGAGTCTCAGTGTCTACTTTCAGACTCCATCATCAAATCAGCGTGTTGATACAATATAACTGTATTGTCGTCTGACTTATACATAATCCAGCATTTTGGAATTAGCCCGCTCACTAAGCGAAGAGACTCGCTCGATCTTGTGTTTCTGTATAAACTCTTGAACAACCATATAAACTGTCCGCAACGTTTACGCAATATTCGTTTTAGAGTTCCATTTAGATACCCTCGCAAAATAATAGACCCCCTTGCCCCTGTATTCCAGAGAACCGTTCTTGGCGCCAATTCCCCCATTCATCGGCTATGTAGACTTCTGAATAAGCACAGTCACTCCTGTGATATTCATTTTGATTCGCTGCGTAGGTTTCGTAAATCAATAGATATTAGTAATTAATAGAATTATCTTTCAATTATTAGCATAGTACTTGTATGCCTGTGTTTCTAGTTTTAAGCACTAAGTAAGCACTTCGATTAATACTCGTTATATAACGTGTTGTGTTTACCTGTAATTAGTTAAGCATCACTTTATGTAACTCTTGTATATATTTTGTTTATTCAATAGATGTATTAACTGTTGGTAGACCTTAATAAATAAAATAAAATAAAATAAAATAATCGCCAAGCTCATAACAACTAGAAGTGGGTGATCTTTGTTAAGATCATCATGCCCATTGCCACGTGAAAGAAGGTCAAAGTAACAATAGCAAGCAACCAGCACATGTTCACATTTAAAATATATGTATTACAGGATATTATTTTTGAGATTCACTATCATCGGCCGATACGTCCCACAGATGGGCACAGACCTCCTCTCATGGATGAGGGAATGGACTGTAATATCCACGCTGGCCCAGTGCAGATTGGAGACTTCACATACACCCTCGTTTAATTTTTGCGCAGGCTTCCTCACGATGTTCTCCTTCACTAATAAGCTAGCGGCAAATATCAAATGACATTCCGTGCATAAATTCCGAAAAACTCAGTGGCAGAGACCAGATTTGAACCCACTACCTTCTATTTGAAAATCGCACTGCAGTTTTTTGAGATTAAGTAAACATTGTAAGCAAGTCCGGCGGACCCCGTAAGAGATCCCCATTTTCTCTTTGAGGCATTGAACCCTAAAACGTTAAAGCATACGTATATATTTAACCGTCATTACTCAACACGTACTTATAACTGCATTTATATAATAATACACATTTCATCACTTGCTCTTAAGATTAAACACTTTCATAAGTACCAGGGTTAAAACGTCGTTAAGATACCCTTTTAGTCATTTCTCAGTTTAGGGAAAATAATAATCGAACTTCGATAACAAGAAGTTATCTATTGCGCAGTTCATGTCAAAGTCACGTTGGAAGTTCCTATAATAGAATAATAGTTGGCATCGGCAAACGTCCCATTGCGAAAATAGTGGTTTAGAAGAGATCGCTCTTTAGCGAAAAAAACCGCCTACTTTTTACCTTTCCTTGAATCCTCCTATTTTATTTGATATCTATGTTATACAGATACAGCGAAAAAGATACCAAAATATATGCCACATTTTTTTTCGCTCGACTTTATAACTTCTTTTTTTGAAATCGATGAAACAGGCCAGTGTCAAGGACCCGGGCTAACGAGAAGAAACAAAACGAACACGTGTCCACTGCGCCCACGCACGCAATTTCACCGCGGGCTAATTGTTTAGTAGCGCTTACAATAGACGCCATATTGTATTTACGTACTTTGCATTTGATTAACCGTGACTGTTAAACATTCTAAATTAACCTTAATAATGTTATAAATTTTCCTTACTAATATTAGACGATACGTTTGGTGGGTTGCACAACGGTCTACGAAGCTGTCTCGAGTTCCTGGTCTCGGGTTCGAATCCAAGCCAGGGCAAGTGTTTGTGTGATGAGCATAAATGTTTGTTCCTGGGTCTTGAATATTTTCTACGTATTTAACGATACGTATATTACGATAAAAGGTATTTTTCCGGGATAAAAAGTAGTTTATGTCTTTCCCCAAAACACGATATTTAACTAATTAAAATGTGAAGCATATTACTAAGAATTCAAGTTCCTAGCGTAAAAAGTCTTTCGTCTAGTACTTTTTGAGATTAAGTGGTACGTACAGTCAGCTGCAGAGAAAAGTAACCCCCCTGCCATACTAACATTATATGGCAGTGGGGTCACGTTTCTCTGCTGCTGACTGTACATACATACTTTTACATTTATAATATAGTAAGGATAGTAAGGATAAGGAAGTAAGGATATCAAACCAACCAGTCCTAAGAAGCTCAAGATCCCGATGAGGTTCAGCACCATATGCATGTGGAGGAGCTTCGAGTTCTCTGGCCACATTGCCAGAAGGAGAGGTCACAACCAAAGCAGTGGTGATAAAGCTGCTGATAACAGGAAAGGTATGCAGAAAAAGGCCCTGATTCGAACCTGAGACCTCCAGCTTCGTAGGCCGTTGTACAACTAACTGAGCCAATCGTGTCGTTAAACACTAAACAAACCTAGCGTGACTTTTAAGTAAATTAATGATAATATAATTTATACTGTACTTTCATACTTATAAGAAATCTATTTTCCTTAAGACGTTTTAAACCTCTTTAGGATCACTAAGTACATACTTAAAATAGCGAAAACCACACAATGACAAACCCACGAATTATAATTACACGCCATTAACATTTTTTTTACAATTAAATATTTCCTATACGTCATAAATGTCTTTTGTCTGTCTCGTAACACTAAGCTATATCTCCAATCTACCACATAATTACACAAAAGGTTATACAAACAAGAGTGATAGTGACAAACGACGCATTGTACACTTTCGCTGATGTACAGACAAACAAACAGACAAAGACACCTACAAGTACAGATAGCATCGACAGTAGAATTAATTATCTGAATTCGGCCGACTACTGTTGGAGCTGGTCACGGAGAGAAAGATGCTAGTAACTTTTGTAACATGGATCTTTTTTAAAAGTATTATCTTGATTCTTTAGCTTATGACTCGGCGCATATACACGGCCAGCGAGGAATGGGAAAGATTACAACCACGTATTCCTTAGGTCATTAGGAGTAAAAAAAAAAAAATGAACTGTCTTTACAGATTAGGCCCATCTGGCATGTATGTACACCATTATTTGTTTTGTCAAAGTGGGTAGTTTGCACAAATTGTAACTTTGTCAGAGAGAAATATATCTTTTCTCAGTCAACTCGTGAACATGGAAAGCTGAAAAGCTTCCGAAACATCGGGAACTCAAATAAGATGATAATACGCGATATAATCCGTTAAAATTGTTTTATTTAAATGAGTAATAATCGCGGAAACAGAAGAAAATATTATGCTTATTTGTAGTTATTCCATTCAGATTTTTAATGCACATAAAGGCACACATTTATCGCTCCTGATTTAATGACGATATTGTGTTCAAATATTAACGAGGATCCTTAAGAGAAGTTTCAATTCCTGTCATCAAATGTTATGCCCATTCAATTTGAGCACCAATTTTTAGTAATCCTTAGGCAACTGATTGCGTGTGTCACGACACAGTGAAGATTTAGTAAAGCAATTATTCATTAATGACTGCTGAGTAATTAGTTGTACCTACTTGATTGTCGGTCAGCACTAATGTCAGTCGTAAATTTGCTATCTATCTATGATCTGCGTGTAGCAATTATCTGTGCGCCCCTGTAATGTTGTTGAAGCGACAGTTTTGCATTAGCCTTTGGAAATGTGTTAGCTGCTTTGCTTTTTCTTTTACGCATTCTGTTCCATGCATAACTTTTGTAAAAAATTAAGTTATAACATCAAATTACGTTCAATCTTATTCGCGGGAATAATATTCACACTTAAAATACACATCCCTTGTTTTAATTTTTCAATACAATCAGTCTACAATTGGCAAAGATGAATAAAAAATACACAATATAAACTTTAAGGACATCCAATTATGTGTGAAGTCGGTTACATAGAAAATAAATTCCAAAAAAATGTCGAAAAACTCAGTTGCAGTCTTATTCGTGGTAAGCCCACGCCCACGCTCGCGGTTAATACCGGCTCTAATGTGACGTTATTTATTATTCCAGTGCACGGCGGCCCTTATCCGGCCGCTTTGTACTCGCGCTTTATTACAAATAAATATCAACTCGAATTAGTTAATATGAACGGTCTATGGCTCAATTGTTGCCACCGATCATAATTCTAAAGTAATGACTTTCCTGTAACGTGGCTGGGATTTGTTGCCACTGTCTATTGGGTTTGACGTTTTCTTGATACTTAATCTCGAGTAGTCAATCATGACAGATTTGATATCATATTAATATTGCCTTTCCGTTTTTTTTATCATTCCGTCAACGGTTTTTAACAAGCAAACTACAATCAACAGTTGTTTATTAGTTTTATTAGATCACTAGAAAGCGCCCGCAACTTCGTTCGCGGAGGAGAAAAAGTCATAACCCTTCATTTTTGCTTCAGCGTAGTCGGGTAAAAAGTATCCTATAACCATCTGGAGATACCCAGGTACCCGTGGACCAAAAACAGTTGAAATCCGTTTAGCCGATTTTGCGTGATGAAGCCACAACGACACATACAAACATACATAAAATCCAAAAAAAATATTTTTCGTTTTAATGACCTCCAAATCCATATCCATACTATTATCCATACTAATATTATAAAAGCGAAAGTGTGTCTGTCTGTCTGTCTGTCTGTTACCTCTTCACGCTTAAACAGCTGAACCGATTTGGATGAAATTTGGTATGGTGATAGTTTGAGTCCCGGGGAAGGACACAGGCTACTTTTTATTTCGGAAATATACCCTTATCCGCGATAAACGAATTTAAGGCGGACGAAGTCGCGGGCAGAAACTAGTAGTCCGTAACAATCATTTATTTGAAAATATCTTCAATGTACAGACATTTCATTTTTACAACTTTATAATAGTATAGATAAGTGAAACCAACAATTGCACTTATGATCTAAAAAAATATTACAAGACCGCATTCTTCATTAGAGTTAAAAAAGCGAACTTGAGACGAAAAAAATCTTCACAATATTAAAATGGTGTCAATTAGTTAAGTATATTATCTATCTATATATCAGCCGTCGACGTCCACTGCTGAACATAGGTCTCCCTTATAGTTCGCCACAGGGTGCGATCCTGCGCAGACCGCATCCACCAACTCCCTACCACCTTTACGAGTAAATTAATTAAGTAACCTCAGTGAAAAACCGTGTATTATTTTTATGCTAGTTTATTATACTCTTTGTTTGTGAATTTCATGCTAACAAACTACAACATCTCAATAATGAAAATAGATTCGTTAATTTTGACCTATTCTGCCGCAGATAAGGTTCTTATGTAAAGCCGCTCTCTTTAAATAACCGACATTTAGAGATCAAAAATTTCCTATATTAAGTGTAACTTAATATTGAAAATAACATAAACACTGAATCTGTCTATGAAATTAAAAAGATGTTAAAATGTTTGTTTTTACTGAAAACGACCACATAACCACACAAATGTCCTTACATCTTGATTATGGTATAAAACTAAAGCACCAGCTTTCATTGAAACGAATTTATAATTTGCAGTTCACAAAAAACAACGGAGCCTTTGATTTATCACAAAAACAGTATTTTAAAAGTTGGGACCTTTTTGCGACTCCCACGCCCTCCTACGCTTCACTTGTTCTTTACCAACTAAAAAACCGGGTTTGGGCCTTCCAATTTCCAAAATACTAAAAGGTCATGTGAGTTACTTAACTGTGCATGTACTTACGTCGTTTTAGCGTCGTAAATTTGCGGAATAACGTTTGAAAATGGTTCCGGTCTGATTAACTTGGATTACTTCGGGTTTAACATTTATTGGCAATGTCTATTGAGTTAATGTCAGTTTGTTCAAGGAAGATGGTCAATTTCTAATGTTATTACTTTCCACTCGTGAAGATAAAACTTAAGTTGGGTGAATGGAAAAAATAAAACAAATGGATTGAGCGTTAAAGTTAAAATGTCAATAAAATTTATTAGATGGTAAAATTTAAAGATCAGAATAATATTTTGTTAATATTTCTACACCTGCCTTTGATAGGTTTTAAATAAATTCTAATTAAAGTAATAAAATGCAGCGACTATCTAATATTCGAACTGGTCGGAGCGGATTCCAAAATATGGACGCTAAATGCTACAAGACGTTTTGAGTTGTAACAGTTTTTCCACACATTAGATTCAGATGATTGTGATACCATCGAAATGAATTATTTACCAGCAACAAGCTTTACAACAGCAGGAGATTGTAATACATCAGAACAATCATAAGGTAGTCCGATGGTATCTCGTCGTCGCGGCAACACGATGTTAACTCTGCAGCTGTCGCCTCTCGCATTGTACTGTCATAATAATTATGTATCGTGAGCGTTAAAGAGTTTGCAGTTGCGACCGAATGCGCGTAGAGCGTAGGGTTTTTATCTGCTAACAAATGCAATCAAATCAAATCCACAACAGGAATTGTCTTTTGAAATTTATTTAAAATTAAATTTTGTTATTGTTGCGTGGCTAAGAAAACCTCTAGGGATGTATCAAAAACAAAATCCAAAGTTTTTTGTAAATACGCACAGGCACTTTTATCAATCAAAAACATATGACCCGAAGAGATAAAATGCAACAAGATAGTTAACTTTTTAAGTATCTTACAACTTTCACTACTTCCACAATTGATCTGCTTTGTCCCCAGGGTGACTGGTAGAGAATGCCTTATGGCATTTCCCCCTTTTGTCTGAAAATTATCTCTTTTGTGAAATATTGATTAAATACATAAACTTTTCAAATATACTATGGAAATATGTACACGTATTCGACTTGGGTGTCTTAGCGACATAATCATTCGTTTCTACGAGTATTAATACCTGTAAATACTAACGGATTAAATGGAAATTTATAATTATAATAAAAATTGAGCTAAGGTGAGTTGGGATAAGACGGATGTATGGGAAAACTAAAATTTTACCGAAAATGCTCTTAAAGGAACCCTTAAAGAGTTGAAGTTGACCTTTTAAATTTCTCAGTACTTCTGTCTTACTCCCAATCACCCTACAACTACATGAATGTTTACTATAGATAATGCAGACAAAAGCGTCTCATCAACGGTTCCGAATATGTAGAAGCATCGTAATGTAAGCTCCAGATGAATGAAACGCATCCATTTGCGTAGAAAAATCACAAAAAACACAAAAAATAATAACGAATAAGACACAATAGTAAAACAAGCATAAACTCGAGCGCCGGTGACTAATTTTTCAACTTTAACGAAAACTGTCAGTCAAATGTAGCCTTCGGAGTCTTTAAAATAAGGTGTTTTTTGGGATATGTTTTCTATGGAGCGAGACAGGAAGTGAGGGCGGAGAAGGATGTCAAATATTGGCTGAGACAGTGTGTACAGCGGAGCAAATAGAACACGGTAATGAGACGAGCGAATTGAGGGTCAAGAATTTTAACAGTTTTTAATTTAGACGCTAAAAGTCACGCTAGAGTGTAATAGAGACAAGACAAGCTTGTCGATTTACTCCCGTTTTGAATACGAATGTAATTTGATCTAATTGTTTGACTTGAAGTAATTGTTTGAAATCAATGATCATCAGTGATGATTAATAGATTGACTCAACATATCAGCCGAGCAATATCTGTTACTGGACAAAGGCCTCCTCCAAGGATCTCCATGACGACCGGTCGGTAGCTAGTCGCTTCAAGAAAATTACAAAGGAAGTCGAAGCGTATTTATTAAGTCACATTTAAAGAAGAAGGTTGTTATAAAGCCTTTCCATGGGCAACTAGGTAGGAATCGGCTTATATGGTCGCCACACACCACTGGTAGTTACTTAGTTAGTTAGCTATGTACAATGCACTGGTCTGATTGGAAGAATCGAAGTCAAAGACTTGATCATCGATTACGGACAGTTACAACTCTACGGGACATTATAGTGGTGAATAGACTCGTAGCGCTTTCACAGCCCCTTTAGAACTATAGAGAAGTTTTGCCACAACAGATTCTAAAATTTTTGATCTTAAAGGATTACGTGATTATATATATCCTCCGCGGCTTTTGATAAACAAGCATGCTTGTTGAATTCACCCTTTGATTCCACTGATTGTTAGAACAACCTAATTGTCGTGCGCAGTCGCTCGCGCACACCGCGCGGCGCCTTTGCGATGCCATCGCGCCGATGCGGCGATAGCGCGGCTTTCCCTCGAGGTGCAGCTATGTGAGGTGCATTCTTTACTTTTTAGCTCTGTAACAGGGTCAAAGGTTTATGTAACTACTAGTTTTTTACCCGCGGTTCCGCGTGATCGAATGTTTTGCTTGTCCGGGAGAAACGACCGGTTTAGCTCAGCGGGAGTAACGTTGCTTTCGAAGCTGAAGGTCCTGGGTTCAAATCCCGGTAAAGGCAAATATTTGTGTGATGAGCATAAGGATTTGTTCCTGTGTCTTGGATGTTTTCTATGTATATATCGTCGTCTATTTAGTACTCATAACGCAAGCCTTTTTGAGCTTACCAAGGGACTAGTTCGATTTGTGTAAAAATTGTCCCGTAATATTTATTTATTTATGTTTATTTAATAAACTGTTGTTAGGGGTATCAAGTTGCCTATTGTCGATTAATATTTTCCTGAAAGAGAGACAAACCAACAAAAACATGTTCACATTTATAATATGGTAGGTACTTAAAAAGGTAAGGTAGTGTTGACAGGGTTTGTTATTAGTAGCTACTTAAAAATTAAAGATTTATTATTCATTTTAACTTTTTATTATGCCATAAACCTTTTTAATGTAAAGTGGTAAGCAAACAAACCAGCCACCAGAAAACTTCATCTGAATACGTGTTTTTTGTAATCGCATGTACAAACGAATCGTCCTCTCGAATAGTAAATATTTGCTCGTATAATAATCCGTTAAAAAATGACAGAGCACGGTTGAATAAGTATTTCAAGATTGATTTAACATTCGGTATTGCATCTAAACATGTGCCGTGAAAACAAAACCTTTTCACCGCATACTACTGGAATTAAGTCTTAAACAATTTAACATACACACAATTTTTATAAGATAAGACCAATAACCTTTCATTTCTGGGTCGGGCCGCGAAGCGTTTCGACCGCCGATACTTTTATGTAACACATTACTGGTGAATAAAATTAAGAAACGCATCGGAGTTTTAGGCATAAGGTAGGCAAGGCATCATTTTCTATTTCTATTCAAAAAGTTTATAGAATTTCGTCACGTGTGATGTAAAAAATTCGTTACATAAAAATGCAGCGGTTGAAACGCTCCGCGGCCCGGCCCTTCTCGCAGTCGGCTAAAAAGAAGCGCCACGAATTGCCCAAATGCCACTGTCAGTGACATTAAAGTTAACAATGATTAAACCCGATGATTATTTATAAAGGTTCGAGAGAAACGATTAAACGCAATCAGTCCATCCTTACATACCGTGAACTTTCATACTTGCGCAAGACCACCTACGAAATCTCTCCACAGAACCACATAATGTGAGAACCTTAAAATTAATGTACGCTTAATTCGCTAATTTCGGCCCAAGTGAGGGAAATTAAAATCAAATTATTACTGACCCGCGCGGGAAGTTCAACATTCTTGTCGTTCCTTAGAGTTTCGTACGCCTCGAATGTCGCTCTATTTGTAAGTAGTTAACATGTATGATATTATATGAAAAACTTGTTTATTACTTAGACACTCGTAAAAGCGTTTTATCTTTTGAAACAGTTAACAGCCTGCACTCTTCTCTAGTAACGTATTTTTAAACAAACCTAACGATTTTATGAGTCCTCGGTAAGCTTGTTTCTCCATACAAACGTAGTTACTCTCTCATTTTAAAACAACTTTGCTCTGAAACTTTGTATTTAGAATAAGTTAAAGGTATATGCAGGCCTGTAATTAGTTTATGTGGCTTCAGATACAGTAAAAAATGCAGTGAATTTAAGTTTCTCATACATAACTTGTTTTTACTGTATTTCGTTTGTTTTGTAAACAGAAGCCATATAAACTAATTACAGGCCTAGATATACCTTATGTCATTGCGTATGCAAAGTTTCATTACAATCCGACACTTAGTTTTAAAATAAGAACGAAACTCCGTTTGTATGGGAAGGTGAAATTCGGCCGAGCTTGTCGGTGCCTCTTAAGCTTAAAAGCGTCGAATTTAATGAACTTCGCACTGGAGAGCTTACTATTAAGAAGCATTATCAAGACGTTGTCCGATGAGCTTGCAGTAACCATCTGATGGCTGCTGTGATGTTGATCTCGTCGTCTGGATCAGAGAGCTGTTCCTGTGACGCCGGGTAAAACGAACTCTTGGCAAGCGGCTTCTGTGGGGTCTTCTGAGAGATCGGGAATCGTTGGAAGGTTGTCGGCGGCCTTCCTAACTAGAGGGTTCCTATGTATAAAAAATGGTAACCACGCCGGCGAGGGTCACAACCTCATAGCCTCATCATCTCCGCTTTGTCCGATTATTTCTCTGTCTCTCTTTCTCTCTCGTTTAAATCCGGTTCAAACTACCTCCGCAATCCTTGTTCCTTGCGCATCTCGCCCTCTACGATTGCCTAGCACTGTCCCATTAGTTGGCACCTTCAATTTGTATCAACAGTGGAGACAAACAGGGTATCTATGATTGCTATTATACTCTCAAGCATTAAGAGTTATTTTATACCTATCCCTTGTTTCCTAAAAGTGAAAGACTGACTGGTTTTATTCAGTTTTCAGTCAATCCTGTAATGAACATGGCGTCATTACATATGTTTATCGTTGTCTGTTTGTGGTGTATGGTGTATGCAGCCTCCTTAGGTTTGTCACCGATACGCGATCTATCTATTAAACGGCTATGTGCTGAATACCTGCTTTCCTTGACCTTCCACCCCAAAGCCTCACAGTATTGTGTTACCTAAATTTTAATGAAAATTGTAACGGTTAGGCTAATTCCAAATAATTCATTACCTATTAGGGCTCATTTGGGACTATGTACCTGAATTTAAGATCTGTACAACTATGATTGCAATAAACGGTGGCTATAATTTAACTAAAACTAACCTACCATATTAAAAATCCTAATTACTTAGTTGGCTATTGAAAATCCAAACGCAACGGACGTTCGAATCGACCAATAAAGCAACGGTGGCGACATCTGCATAAATCTAGCCTTTATAATTATTCAAAAACGGCCATTAAGGGCATATAAATCGGCCGTTAATAGTGTGGAAATGGCACACAATGCCACTGTGTATTGTGCATGATGGCTAAGGAAGCCGCCCGGCTCAAGAAATGAGGAATATAATAACATACAGAAAGGTGCTCGCATCGCAACTTTGTACGTGGAGAAGAAAAAGGGCATAACTCTCTATTTTGCTTCAGTGTATTCGGATAAAAAGTATTCTATAACCATTCGTGGATGTTCAGCTATCCTTGTACTAAAAAAAAAATTATTTAGCCGTTTTGACGTCATGTAGCCGCAAATACATAAACATACAAATACAAATATTTTAATCCAGCGACCATATAATATCTAAGTAATAGCTTATTTGACTTATTTTTACAAAAGTATCTTTAAAATACAGTCATTTTATTTGTACAACTTGTGTAGATAATTTGTCAGTGTCGTATTTGGTACCTACCTTAGTGTTTTTCTTTGTAATTGTTTTCTATTTTTTTTTTAAATCTTAGAACGGTTTGGATGAAGTTACGGCAAAAAAAGGATCACATATCACAGCAGAGCACTGATAAAATGACATCTGTAAATCACATGAGATTATCAGGGATAGGTTATAAGCTTTGAGAGTAGGTATAAGATGCTTACCTTAAAGCTATCAAGCTGGTTAAACGTAACATATATCACATCACTTAGCTTCGATTCCTAAGCACAAAAAATATTGAAAGAAAAAGCTCATAGCTTCATAAACTTCAGAAAATATCATTCTTTGGAAAAATTACTGCATCAAAGAACAAACCAAAATAATGCAAACGGTGGACAGATATTTTATGCTCAGTAGAAGAGCTAAGTCTTTATTCCACATTTATCGTACCCCACAGCCCACTGCCGACGCTCCGTCGTAAATAGAGCGGTGTCACGCGCGTACAACGAACAAGCCACCCCGGGAGTCAGAACTAGCTGTTCAGATCACTGCAATAACCCAACGCGACCCACCCGCAACTCAAACCCTACCCTATCAACATGGTAATCTGATTGGCTTTGCACTGGTTGAAAATTGGAAGTATGACTATATGAAATCGGTTTTGCATAGAGTTCTGTATTGTCGTACGTTCATTTATGATATTAACGCAAGTCGAAAGTAAATCGATTGGGTTAAGGTAGGTTTTAGATCTGTGAAGGTTTGTATAGGGAATAATTAAATTTGCGTTCACGATATGAGTCATTTCGTGTAAGAAATGGGATGCCTATGAAAAGCTAGGTATTGTGTTGTTGTTTGTATTAATGAGAGAGATGATGTTAATGCGATGTTTTTGTAAATTAAGATGCTACATCTGCATTTGATTCAAAGAACGATTCGGGTGCTTACAAACTCTACCCAAATATTATTGTGACAAAATAAAAAAAACCTTAATCCTTATTTTGAGGCATAAATATCAGAAACATTCGAAAATACAGCAAAACGGAAAAAAACCTCTTTTTCAGTTTTGTTGTTATTGCCATGATTCCCTAATCACAGCAATTTATTATTTCACGTAGTGTGGTCTTTTATTATTTATTTACTATGCTGACTCAGCGATCCGAAGTGGACCTTGTCTTGCCAACACACTGTGACACTAAGCCACGATAATCTCTGCTGGCTGTAGCTGTGCGGCTCCGGGAAGTTAGGACTTCACCGGTCCAATGATTTCATGGGCGTCCGACCGAACGTCGTCCATTACTCTATTAGAACGATGTAGATAATCTTTTGACCGCTCGATTTGTTTACATATCCGAGCTAGCGATATCGGGTAGATTTACTCTCATCTATAATATTGAGTTTAGGCACTGTTTAGTTCTTATTCGCGGCATTTTTGGTCTCCACCATACAAAACTACAGCTTTGTCAAGGAACCTTAGGCACCTGCACTTAGCAGTTGAGTCAGTTACTCAGTCAGTCAGTCAACCAAGTCAAGACTAAACATCGTTAGGTAACTAAATATGTTTATGCAATCCGGGTTATAATCAACGAAAAAATTTAGGGGCTACCATCTACATTGCCATAAATTGACAGATACGATTATTTGGTCAGGCGTACTATTTTTATAAATAGTGAGATTACTATTAGTTGAGTAGATTGTAGAATCACCCGTCAAAATGTTATAAGTTGCTATTCTGTATCTCTTAATGCAGATGCAACATTTTGCATCGGAATGCAATTATAATCATAATACACAGTAACGATATCGTCGGCCGCTTTGTGGCTTGTGTTTCATACATTTTTGTATGAGGCGTGTATGGGCGCTACGTGATACGCGTCGTGGGTGATATTATCTTGCTAAGCTTTGTGTTTCTAGTATTTGATGATGTGACCTAGACCAAATAATAAAAATATTATTCTTACATAAAATTTAAATTAAGAGATTAATGAATGTTGATGAAGCGGCAGTTGTATGCCAGGACCGTAGCAAGTGGAAGGAGGTAGTCTGCCTACCCCGTAATCGGAAAAAGGTGTGATATGTAAAATTTAAATGACTTTCTCCGCCTTCGGATTATTTATGTTAAACTGTTCTTGAAAGTTTTCATGATCAGTGAAATATATTATGATTAGATAATATAATCGTATGGATGTCAACGGATATCTTTAACCATAGGGCCTATAGTCAGTGGCGTGCGATCTATATGGGCACAAAGGCACTGCCTACAGTGCCTACCCTGAACGACCATGGCTCCATATAGGCACAGAGAAAGTGCCTACCCGGATAGACCACGGCTCCATGTAGGCATACAGAGAAACTTGGCCAAAAACCCTGTGCACGCAACTGTCCATTGGTATTAGAGAAAATACAAAATGCTTTCCGGTTTATTTAAAAAAAATTATGCTACAATGAAGCAACTGAACCGCATGCGATTTTCTCGTAGAAGGATAAAATATATCCCAATAGTAATATTGGTTACTTTTATCTCGGTTTGTTTTTGGTCCCCGAAGAGAAGTTGGATTACAAAAGAAGCGAAATCATATATTAAACTATGAATAAGTACTTACATAAGCAAAACTAATTGGATCAATCTGCACATTAGTGAAAACTGCATTAAAATTGGAGTTTATACTAATACTCATACAGTACTCACTTATAATGATAAAATAATTCTAGATTTTACAAGTCTTTTCATTTAAAGAAAATTACGTAGCATTCATTATATTAAATTATAACATTTGATTATTATCGTAACCGAATATTTTTTTGTCCATGGTATAAAATGAGTTGACTGTCAGCCATTTTTTTATTTGATAAAAAAATACGTCACTCTATTTCTTCAGAGGGTTCATACCCACCCTATTATTAAAGTATATAGAGAGTGTGTTAATTGCAGGCACGTTTATATAATATTACGTGTTATATAGTTGCGTAGGTAGAAAAATTGCGTGTGTCATGTATTCGCAGTTTGTGATAACATTTCTCTAAGAATCGGCCAAGTGCGAGTCGGACTCGACTTTTTCTATTTTTATTATTTGTGGGTATAGCTGTGAGAATAATACATATTCTGTGAAAAGTTCTTGTTTGTACCTGTTACGGTTCAAAAGTGAAGAGTCCTGCGGCAGATAGACAGACAGACGGAGGTTCCGTCAGTAACTTTTGGTTACGGATTTCTTAAGAATACATATGTAGTTTAGTCACGACAAACGTACTTTCTATACTTTCTATTCACTAGTCTGCAAATGCTGTTTCAATTCAATTCAATAAAATACTAAGAACGTTTTCCGGTCCCATATTTTACTTAACGCCCCAGCAATGACTATGACTATTGACCACTCTATAGGGTCACCGCACAGGGTAGCGCGTGATACAGTTACAGGCCAAGACATCCCCCAGAACAGTCTTATCTCAGTCAGACCACCAAAGAAAAACCTGCTTTGTCTTCAAGAGACAAAAGCTAGTTAAAGTTTCAACGCTCGGGCAGTAAGAGACCAAATACGCAACAGACTTTAGAGATAACAAAATAAGGTTGATTTATAAAAATCAAAGTATTATTTAGGGCGTTTTAGAGCTTCTTAGGTTGGGCAAAGGAGATCTCCCCAGGCGGCTTAGGGTCACATAGATAGGATCGGATGACCGAGAGGTCCGGAGGCATCGTTTAATTGCAGTGCGGTTTGAATCCCGGGTGGGCGGTATAAATGGCGGCGCGGTAGCTATGGGTGGCGAATAGGCTATGAGGTTCCCAAACTGTACGTCGCGACGCCCTGGGGCGTCCTAGATATGTCCCAGGGGCGTCGTGAAACGGTACACTCGGGTTGTAGATTGCGGCACGTTCGTACGAGTAATCTAGACACGCAGGTTGATAGGGTTTTGAGAAAAAAAAGAACAAAAATTATAAAAAAGATTGGGAACCCGGGCTATAGCCATGTGGGATCGATATTGTAGTAATCGTAAGTCATTTGTGCGATATTCGTATTTTTTTATTTTATTCGTTGTCCTTACAAATATTTTATACATTATAATTAGTAACATAACCTAGAATGCTGTTTGTGTGGGCTAGTTTTCGCAATTTGTTTTGTCAATACTATTCATCGAAATAAATTATGATAACTAATTAGTTATTCACAACTAGAATATGCTTGCTTATTAAAAATATCTAACTTTGGAATTCGATATATGTAATGTCGATTGTTAAACTTACCCGTAGTTCAACAAAGTACACATTTCAATCGTGAAAATTTGAATTCATTGGTCACAAAAAGATAATATGCATATAACATTCGTTATTCCTTTGGCTCTGAGTAACCCCTTATTTCTCTTAAATTCTTATGAAATGGCCACGAAAAGTAATCCCAATAACCCGGGGACGTCAATATCCTCTGGCTTTCGGTGACCTTCTTCAAATCGCCAGGCCATTCGATAAGTGGCCAACTTACGTTGCTTCTTCCGGCCCGTGTTCTTAAACCGAACATTTAAGAGTCCCCAATAAGCTCGGTTCAGTTTCAAAATGAGAACGAAACTCCGTTTGTATGGGAAGGTGAAATTCGGCCGACCTTGCTTGGGACTCTTAAGGCGTGTTGGCCACTGGTTCTTTTGTTGAAGCTGTTGAAATTTCAAATTCCAGTGGAATCGAAGAGTTGGCCTAACAGTCAAAATTATCAAATACATTTAGATTCAACATTAAACTTCAACCGTTGAACTAAGTTACCACTGGCGTGCGTATATCCGAGATTGACGGCAAATTGTCACCAATATAGTTAACTTTTACTGCTGCCGACAAAGTGTCTAAACTAACCCGTTTTAAGGATCCGCCATCTTGTGAAGTTGATGGCTTCCGCCATTTCGACTGTACGTTTTCCCAACATCGTATTTGGCGTAGTGTAGGGATATAAACTGCTTAGCGCTTAAGGGAGTAAAGTTTTATTTTAATCATGCAACGGAGTGATAGGAGGATGTAATGGGGAACCCGATTTTGCTTTATTGTTCGAGCTGATCGGGGGCAAGAGGTCGGGTGCTCATGTAGGATGGAGTTATGTGAACGTGTGGTAGCAGTGTTACGTAGTTTACATTTTCAAATTCCCATGCTCAAAGTAGCTGGAAGCCTACTGCTGTCATTCTGATGTCTATTTTTGTTTTCATGTTTGAATGTGGTAAGTATACGGATATTTGAAACCTCATGAGAATTTTTCGGAAAATAAAAGAAGAATATATACCTATTTATTTACCTATATTATCTCCGTAAAACTAGGCAAATACACATCCTTACAGTTGTCATTGGATATTCAAGATCTATAAAGGGCTATATTACGTATAACAAACTACATTTAAATGAGTTATAACCTTTAATAAACTAACAAAAAAAAACCACATGTAACTATTCCATACCATCGATATTATCTACTCGTAGTTGTGGCACTGAATTGATGTTTAAAAATTGTTTTTTTTGTAATCATTATTAATATTCCCAATGATTTTTAGAAACACAGAAAAGAAATCTAAATGAAATACCGATGAGATGATTTTGATAAATTAAGAATTTTATGCGTATTTTTTTCTGCCGTAGCTGGCCGCAACCCAAGTAGCTAACTCCATCGCATAAAAAAAACTTCAACATTTCAAACGGCTCCAATTCGCCACCACAAACTGGCAACTTTGCTTTTTTCTTAAAAATAACAATAAAATTCTCACCTTCGATTTTCAAAACCGTTGAAGCTAACGAGCCATTCAATCGGATAAAGATGTATAGCGCTACCGCTTTATATTTGCGGGTGTCGAAATAAGGTACTGAAAGTGCGTAATACATTTTATTTAGCATTCGTGAAGTATCAGCGACGTTATTGTCGGTAAATTTAAGTTTGTCGTGTAACCGAAAAAGTGAGTTTGGTCCTCCGAGACCACAATAGGCAGTTAGTGGCGTTATTACCGGCAGTGGCTTCAGAGCCATTTTAGCCTAATTGGGCCATGAGATATTAAATTTTATTAAGTGCATGAACATGATGAGGCGGTTTTAAGGGTTGTTTTTTGGTGATTACAATCTGAGATTGAAAATACCGACGAATTTTCTTTTTGATCATTGATATGCTATCAGCGAGCCTATGACTACATTAATGATTTAAATTTGGTATTATAAACAGACATTTCTACGAGTACGATAACTTGCGCTAATTCATGCTATCGCTCTAAATTAGTATTTTAAAGACCTTTGACGCGTACCAAAGTCTGCCGTGATGTTCCGGCTTGCACAGAGGGGCATGGAGAGAGCGATGCTCGGGATTACTCTGCGAGCCCGGAAACGTAAGGTCTGCGCAACTGCTATAAATCTCCTAGAAAATCCATGGCTGTTGAGTTTTCAGCTTCTAGTAAAGTGACAATACCGAAGCAAGACCGACTATAGCAACACCCAAGTGTTTCAGAATCAGAATCAGAATAAGAAAAAAAAATTGCCATTACTTACAATGTATAAATTTTACAAAATATAAATAAACTTAAGATCCAGTAGTTAAAATTAAATCTAATAACAATTGTGAGGCAATGGGTTTCAGTCTCAGAATATGCTGGGCACACCACAGCGCTGGTTTTCAGACCGAGCCCTAGGGTTCCGTCGGTCGCAAACTAAAAATATATGCTATAAAACTGTGTTTATTCTAAGTGTCACTTTAACAATATAATAGGTAAGAAACAGAAACGAATTTACTACGTAAATAACAATTTTTATTATTCAAACCCAGTAAAGCGCCATTTTAGTATTGTGTGTGTGTCTGCGTGCGTATGAGTGTGTACATATTTATTTTATTTGAGAGTGAGAGAGAGCGTTGTTTTGAGTGAGATCAAATTTTGCTCTGCATGTCCAGTAAATATGAGAGAGTTTAGTAAAACGTCCCACTTTGTCGATTCTAGTTACGGAGTTACGGGCAGTTTAGTGAAATATGGCAAAACCTACCGAAAATCGACTTTCAATCAAAACTGATAGAACATACCGTAATAAACCTATGATTTTGATGTCGACCCCCAAATGTCTAATTTAAGCACCTTTTTAAGGCCTCAAAGCTTAGTGCCCAGCGTCCCACTTTGTCGAATAACTAAAAGAATCGTCGATATCATATTTGTGCCTGTTATAGGGAAAAATTTCTACTTTGTCGATATTGAGTTATGAGTAGTTTGTAATAAAACAAAGCATAAGCTATAGTTTGGTGAAAAAATTATGTCTCTAAGTTCTATAGTTTTTTTTTTATTCTTCTAACTTGCAAAAGTGTAAAAGCGACAATTGAGAAAACGTGGGTTAAAGTTTGGGACGGCAACAACACACTTGTACTTTGAAGTTATGGAGTGGTTAGTATCAAATGAATTGGCATACTTTAAGGATTTCAAATTAGTCAAAATCATGTATGTAACCTTAGTAGTTTGAATGTTACGGAGGCTTGAACATAAAAACAGAACGAAAATATGTCAATCCTGAATATGGGTTTATTTTCTATATTGATAACACGACACGCAGATTTATCATTAAAGTTGTATTTATAAATGTATTCTCATACTAAAAAAGACAGAAATATTTCTATGGATCCCTTTAGTTACTTATTATATCAAAAAGTTAATAAAAAAATGAATTGAAAAGTACAGCATAAAAAAATACGAATAAAAAATATTGTTTGACAAGGGGCTAAAATAAGCCATTATGACACGAAGTGATTATTTGGATGAGCTCACGAAGTGAGCGAGGACAAATATATCTGAGTGTCATATAATGGATTTTAGCCACGTGTTAAACACTGCTTTACACTTCGAATGTGAGAAAATAAAAAATGACTTAACATTAAAATTTTATATTTCATGAAAAACTAAAAGTACAGTTTGAGCAATTCTATCAGAAAATTTGGCCAATCTGATCAGGTTGGTTTGTTTGTTTTTAATTATTTGTAAGGAGTATGTAGCTGGCCGCAAGTGTTTTTTTTTCAGTGTCATAGAAATTTGTATGGGATTATATGTCTTTCTTTTATTAGGGGCTAAATGTAGTATTTTAGTCTCACTTCGCGAAGCTAATAGACGTACTTTTTGAGCAGCAGAAGTAAAAAATGTGAAATATGAATAGTAGGGTTTTGTAACCATCGATATTAGACTTTTTTATCGATGATTCCGCTAGTAAAAAACAGTATTATTAAAAAAAATATAACTAACCGATAGATATAAAATAACATTTATATAAATACTAACTCGAAAAACATTACACCTATGTTTTAAAAGCTGATTATATACTTGTAGTATTTTTTTAAGTATGTCCGTACGAACGAAACCAAACCGTCAAAGTGGGACACTAAAGTTGAGTCGGAAATAAATTCCGTTCAAATTCCGTAAAAAAAGATCAAACAAACGACATTCGTATTAATGACTATTCGATTAACAATAACAAACCTTTATCTCATACATAAAATGGGATAAATATACCAAACACATACATTTCACTGAACGAGCACTAAAGTTTAGTAAATCGACAAAGTGGGACGCTCCCTATAGAAAATCACTAAACTTTATAATGCATAAACAAGTACTTAGAATTTGATATTAATACTTTTATGCTTGATAAGGGTGTTTTTTTAAGTAATCTTATGTTATATATTAAAATACACATGTCATTTGTATTTTTTTATGCTGTACTGTTCAATTCATTTTTTATTAACATTTTGACGTAATAATTAACTGAAGGGATCCATAGCATTATTTTTGTCTTTTTTAGCATGAGAATACATTTATAAATACAACTTTAATGATAAATCTGCGTGTCGTGTTATAAATATAGAAAATAAACCCATATTCAGGATTGACATATTTTCGTTCTGTTTTTATGTTCAAGCCTCCGTAACATTCAAACTACTAAGGTTACATATATGATATTGACTAATTTGAAATCCTTAAAGTATTCCAATTCATTTGATACTAACCACTCCATAACTTCAAAGTACAAGTGTGTTTTTTGCCATCCCAAACTTTAACCAACGTTTTCTCAATTGACGCTTATTCACTTTTGCAAATTTGAAGAATTTAAAGAAAATATATATAGCACCGAGAGACATATATCTTTCACCAAAAGATAGCGTATGATCTGTAGTATTAGGAACTACTTATAACTCCATATCGACAAAGTGGGACCTTTTCCCAAAAACTGTCACAAATGTTTTTGAACTAACCTCTTGTACTTTACCAGTAGCATGGGTTCTCGGAGGGGTAGGGGCAGATCATTGCAAATCTTTACGGCAGCAAATTTGAAACTCCCTCTGAAGAGCGCAGTCTTGTGCTGAGGTATCGCTAATTTGGTGCATCTTCTTAATGACTTTAAGCGAGTGTCCTTGACCCATTATAGTTTTTCAAATGGTTGCTGTTCGTTTAGCACCATCCAGCGTGCAGATGGTGATAGTTCCTGCAGCAACGTTCCTGTCTCTACCGAATTGACCAACTTTTATTGTCATCATTATAGCGACAACAATATTATAGCGAACAGAATAAAATCATTTATGTAAGCTTATTTATATCTATAGGAAATTATATTATTTAACAATAGCTTCCTTAAACCCGCGGTCTCACGCTGTCGCGCGACAAAAACCCGCGCTCATTAGGATGCGCGCGACACGCGCGGCCGCGGCATTGTCTGCGCAATTGCGCTTTTTGAGCGGCGCACGCCGCTTCTATAGTGCGCGCCAACTTAACCTTCTAAGAGACTTTCATAGCAGATTCGGTTTTTGCTGAACTCCTGACGATAAGAGGTGTTATAAGTTTAAAGTGTGCATCTGAGTGCATGTCCGTGACATTCTAAATGGATGGTCCGATTTTGTATGCATTCAGCTCCTAAACGGATCAACTGATTTTAATGATATAAATAAAAAGTTAAATGCAACTTCAACCTTAATTCTTACAATAGACTTGACAAGTAGGGTGTAAATTATTTGAATTACGATCTCAAGCACTGGAAATTTTACCTTATATATCTACATATAATCTTCAGACTCGTCCTAATTTTCAATGATTTTAAAGCGTCTTAATAAAGATTGTTCATTTTTTTAATAATTTTACTTTTTTTTATGGCATAGGGGGCAAACGAGCAGACGGGTCGCCTGATGGTAAGCGATCACCGTCGCCCATAGACACTTGCATCACCAGAGGAGTCACAAGTGCGTTGCCGGCCTTTCAGGTGGGAGTACGCTCGTAGTTTGTGTTGAGATAGGATTTTCTCCCAATTAAGGTCACGCAAGATTATAAGAACTACATAATAGGGATGTGGACAACTTTTTTCTCAGGTATGTTATTGAACGACCTTTCAATAATAGAAATATTGGTGGAACAACTACTTCAAAATTATTAAAACTCCACGAGATATAACAACGTTAGAATCACATTTTTGGAATTTCCCAAAAACGCTCCATACTAAACCCTAGGAAGGCGTGACGTCACACCTTCCTACGTTGTATGGGGAAATCAAGAACCTTGTTCTGCAGCTATGTTAAAACTTGCGTTTATCGAAACGGTTTCATAACAAAAGTTACCAGACATTTCATGGGTTATTCAATGGTTTTGTTATTTATTAATATTTTCATACTTTAAAAATGGACTTCCCTGGACCTATGTTTAAAGGCTCATAAAACAAGATACATCGTAAGGTATCGAACTCAAAGTTTTTTTTTAGAATTTTCTACATAAAAACTATTATTTCGCATCAAAATTTTATTATTATTTGAGTACAGTCAACATCCATATTTGTATTAAAGTTTTCGATTTAAGTGTGCAGTTGACCTTATATTCCAATGTGACATGACAGGCACAGAAATAATTTATTATGACAGACACGTAACGAGCATGGTGTAAAAAATGTGATCCTAATCAGAGCAAAGGCGTTTATTAACAGCCTTGCATTTAATAATTCATATTTATTATAGTTTTTACATTTCAGAAGTGGTACTTCGCCTTTATTACAAAGGCATTAAGGTGTTATTCCGAAATTATTTCTGAATAATAATGAATTATTAAACGTTTAAAAGTGCGTTTGTTAACTAAACGCTTCATTATTTATCCTTCTTAAAACCCATTAGTTAGTCAGAACACGGTTGTCCCCATGACTGTAAGATCAATGTTTCTTTTCTCTAATTTATGGGTTAATAATAGTTACATTGTGTCATGGATTAATCGTTATTATTTAGCACGGCACTTCAACTTTTAACTCTTATAGAAAATTCAGTTTTTTTCACACCTAAATAGTCAAAAAAATTCTGGGATAAAAATGAGTCTATCTCTTCAGCCTCTGTTCTGTCTATCTATATAACGTCGATTCGTTGAAAAATGACAAAACTACAATAGTATTTTATGCAATCTTTTTATAATGTATCCTTTTTCAGTCGAGTAGGTACCACGTTTAGGCCACATAGCTTGCGGAGGTTATAGGAATTAAGGTACGAGACTTAAAAAGCTAATTATATTAAATATAAAAAATATTGTATACTATTGTATACAATATTTTTTCTACGAGTAACCCATAAAATACAATAAATGAAACACAGCAAAAAAATAATTGCAAAAACACTGCATTCTTATTTTTCAAATTCATTGTACTTCGCGGAGTTGTTTAATATATCATTATAGTTCAGTGGTATATAATATAAACCATAGAGTATAGACAGATGTGCCAATCTACACAGTATGCTTTTTTAGTATGATTTACGGAGTTCTTATTCACAGATTAAAGTACACGAGTAGAAATAGTTATTTGTCATGCAAGGCTGCTTGTTATTTGGCGCGAGTGCTTTAATTGAAAGACGACAAAGCAAAGGAATCTAAAATTACAGCAAATATAGAGCCCTGAGCACAACGAGGCGCATTCAATTCACGAAAGCCAAATAATTATGCAGCCGTACGAAACACACAACTTTTCAACTCACTACAGCGAGGAAATTGTGAGATGTAAGAGAAACTATGAATTTATAAGAAACCGATTATTTTTTCATTTAAAACTAGTGGTACTGAAGCTACAAATACACACTTATAATAAAACGAACAAAGAAACATATAAAAAAAAATATAAATTCGAACTTCAAATTACTTTTTCGCGGTAGCAGATTAAACGAACTTTTCCACACACATTTGGCTGTAAATGGAACTTTTCCGAGCGAGTGAGATTTTTTTATTTTTATTGTTCTCTTTATCTCTCTTGGCCTTTCGAGAGAGGAGAAATACACATTTTGGCATATATTGTTATAAAGCTATCCATGAATCCACGCCGTGACCGGCGACGGCGACCCGAGCTAATTACGGACTTATTCTTAAACTAGAAGGTACCCGCAACTTCGTCAGCGGAGGAGTAATACATCGTAACCCTCTTTTTTTCTTCAGTGTAGTCGCGTAAAAAGTATCCAATAACCATATGTGGATGCCAATCTACCAGTGTACCAAAAATAGTTAAAATCTGTTTAGCCGTTTTGGCGTGATGTGCCACGTACACGAGATGTGCAGCGACACATACAAAGATACAAAAAAAAGATTCAGTTACCTTTAAACTCCTTTAAATAGTCTGTACTAGATATAATTTTTGTTTCGATAGCGTTTAAAAATTACCAGTTTAAAATCGGGCTATGATAAGTGCCTATATTCCTAAAAAAAACCAACATCAAAGGTTTTTAAAAATGGTTATTTTCGTTAAGAAATTTTGATCTCAATTGTTGATTTTTATGTTGATTTTCTTCTCAAATAAATAAGGAATACTTTAATAAAGTTTGATTTCAAATGGATTTTAATATTTTTGATTAATTGAAGTTTTGCAAAAATGGGCCTTACAAGGCGCAGGGACCTAATTCACTTATTATATATATATATATATATTTGACCATATCTTCAACGTACAGACATTTCATTTTTACTCTTATAATAGTATAAGTACTATGCGACTACACCTAGAACAATAAAGATGAACCGAAAATAACGGTTATAACTGTAATTGTGGGTTTTGATGGAGATTTTCGTTCTTGATGTCTTATATCAAGGTCAGTCAAACGGTTATTTTCAAAATCTTTGACCCCTTTATACAAGAGCGCCATTCTGGTTGATGTGAGGCCAGACACGCCCAATTGGCTTTTGGTATTTTGCAGGCGGTTAAGTATAATATTAATAAGGTTGCGACATCCAACTTCACAATAGAAAAACTCTTTACACGCGACATAGTGATTGTAGTAAAGAAGTTTCACATACATAGTATTATACTATTAAAAATGCCTTTCAGACAAACTTTGGAAAGTGAAGCATTAGTAGTTCAGGGTCAAACGCGCATCCTCATAGGAACCAACCCGAACACCGCTCCCGATCGGCATCCTCATCTCCGTGTCAGTGGCACGTCCGGCAACGCATACCTCGACGTATTGCTGCCGTCCACAACTCAATTACCTTAGCAACAAACCCTGTTTTAGATGAACCAAGTCCTAACTTAACATGGCACCGCAAATTGCAAGCATAAATGCAACTGCAATCGCTCTTACGATAAAGAAACAGGGCTTACTTTGGAAAGTCTAGCTTCAAACTTAGGTTTTAATAGACAAAGATAAAATTTTCTACCAGGATCTTATGCTGTGTAAGATATAGTTGGTTTTTGTGAAGCAATGTGCGTGGGATATTCTGGTAGACTGTAGGGCGCCGTGGTTCTGTGAACACATCCAGTTGTAGGACAGAGGGAAGTGACGGAACCGAGCGGATGGGTATTTAGGACTCGCTGGATGCAATATCCGTGCTCGATCATCGTTTTTTTGCAGTTAAAAGCAGTTAGAGTCTTTGTTTCCAGCCTTTTGCATTCACAATGCACATGTTTGTCAGAAGCTGACGGATGCGTTATTCAGTTATTTATCGACCTTGGGCCCGCGCCTGCCACAATAAATTTCAGTAGTATCAACAGTGCCCTTGTGTTCTCGTCTGACTTAGTAACAGGTTTAAATTTTGGTTTTGAGAACGAAACTATAAGACAATCAGTAAACATTAACTGCTGAGACTGTCTGAAAACATGAACACATAAACTATTAATATTGATTGAAAAATAACGTTCGTTGTCCATATAATTCTCAACGGTATATTATGTAGTTAAATTCAGAAAACCATGCATCCTAATACAAAACAAACATAAACTCATATTTCGAATTTGGTTTTTGACTGAATATGAGTGTCCTTCTTTCATCCCAGCATTTTTGTGATCGCTAGCAACATGCCTTAAATGAGGATATTTTTTCATTAGAATTTTTAAAAATATTTCCGTTAGAGTCACAACCGCGAAAAGTTTTACCCTTTATTACACAAAACGAAAAAAAAAACAATTCAAGCCTCGGTGCCGTTCAATAGACTTAAAAGTTTTGATTAAATAAAAAATACAAATAAATGGTCAAAAACTATATATTCGAATATACAGTATGAAATCAGTTAAAATAAGATGTCCAAATCCACCAATCTCAGCAGAAAAAAAAACACATCACATAGTTATCAAAAATATGTCCCTCTATAATGATCTCAATTACCCTGTCTCATGTAAATTCCCTTTTTGGAAAATTCTCTGTCCACCCCTCCAACACTTTTCTGCCCTTGGATGTTTTATATCCGAGGAAACAACACCACAATCCTGTGTTAAAGAAGAAAATGGATTCGGTAAAAAGTCAATAAATTGCAGAAACGTGTTTCTTACTCCCGCTAAGATTCTTTAATTAAAAACATAAAGAACGAGGATTGCCCGTGGGAACAGCTGGCCACCAACGCCGCGGCTATGTATCGTAACGTTACTCGTCCATATAATTGGCTAAATCAAATGATTATCTATCTATTAACTATTTTTTTATGGCTATACTTTTCTCCTTTTAGAATCAGTTTTATTCTCGATGCCTAGTAAAAAAAATCAAAATTTCACATGTAAGTCTCGTCTCACATATATACCAATGTACGAGTAAGTACAAAGTAACGAAACTCATACAAGAAGTACTTACTGAAAAAGATTTCCCGATAATTAAACCTAAAAAAATAAACGATTTTAATTAATAATGTGTTTTACGCTTTTTGACCAAAGAGCAAAAAAACAATTAAGCGATCTGACTAAATAGCAAAAAAATAAAACAAAAATTAAGCGATGGATCAAAGTTTTTGGAAAAAATTGTCAGTCTACGTAGAAACAGGACTGGAACAAAAATTAGCCTCTTTTCTGTACACGCATTTGTTTTGGATTCTGATCACACTTTAAAATACTTCTGCTTATTTTACTGGTGATTTGCCCTGTCATTAATCCTATAGCACTTGTAGCGCGACGAGCTAATTAATATATTGCTTTTAAAGCAATTTCTTCTCCAGCGTTCCTGGCAAGCGCAAAGACAATATATGCCTAGTGCAGAAAGCATTATGTAACGCTATTCGTTACGTACATATGACTTTTATAACAGTGAGGAGGGTTGGACATTCTTGCACGTGCAAGTTTTTGCGGCGTACCGACTCAAAACTTACGATATTTATACTAGAGTCCCTGGGAACTCTTTGGTTTCTAACAAAAACTATCTATAAAAGTATAGGTTTAAATCAACGTCACTGGAGTCCACACGACTCACAAGACTGATGACGCGACTTCGAGCCTGGACATGGCTTGTGTCCTGTTCACTAAAATTAATTGTGTACAGTGTTCACAAGTCAGCAAGCCAGTAGTGATCCAGGGACGGATAGCTAAGGAGCTGAGGCTTGAGGAGTCGTCCCGTACCCATAATACATGGTCACACATTATAAGCTGCTTCTAAACTTCCTGGATCCGCTAGGTTTAGGTTTGTGTGTAAATATAGCGTCTAGATCTTTTTTGGTGTATTGTGCATAGTTAAATAGTTGGTCATAAAGGGCATTGATGAGCCCGGTTGGTGCATAAAGCGGTGAATTATTGAGAACTTAGAGCAAGTAGCTGAAGCTGCGTGAAGGTATGTAAACGGATTCTTATTGTTGTCGGATTATGAAGTCTTGCACGGGGTCAATATAAATTATCGAAGAAGTATACGTAACAGATTCAATGTAGTACTTCTTAATATCCGCAGAGAACGAAAACAAAGCCCTAAAAATTTTTTTTTCATGTAAATGAAATAAATGGACGATAATTGTTCTCCATTTAAATTTCGATAATAATTATTCCACAACAACACTCATTTTACTCCCATAATAATTATTTGGTAGGTGGATTATATGTGCTTGCCTTTTTGAAAATGTCCTTCCTTCCTGCTCTTCCTGAACTTCCTGCTCTTGAGAAAAAGGTAAGCTAAGTTGTTCCTCTTCGTCCTTTGGACATGATTTAAAAATGAATCCAGGGTTGTTTAATATTTTGTTGCTTTCTACTTGATTCCTAAGAAGAGGTAATTCCAATAATTGACACCCTGCTTGTCACCTCTCTAACTATGAATTAAGGTTGCGTGAAAGTGTAAACTAATGCGACAAAATCGGGTAATGGGATTTAATTTAAAAAAATAAGTCTTTTTATTTCATGTAATTGCACCGTAAAAGAGACTAAAAAAATCACATATGAATCAAGAACAATAAGATGATCAACCAAAAGCCGCGGTCGTGCGTTCTGTTCGATTGTTCTTGTTCCGATCTTTATGTTATCTGTGGAGATACTACTGTAATGATTGTGTACCCGCGATACTGTCAGCACAACAATGTAATTTTTTCTCAAACACGTGCGAAAATTCTTCTTACATTCGTGAGTATTCAACCGTTTGTCTGTGTATGCTTAGGATCTTCTTGCATTTATTTTACAGACAATGTTATTTGCTCAATACGGAGGCTTGAATCGGCGATTTAAAATCTAGCTTACCACAGGTTCAGAAGGCCATTTGGAATTAAGTCTGCTTCTGGTTTTTTCTTATAAAGTTGAAATAAAGAAATAGCCAGCAATGTACTAAAAGTTAAAGTTTCAGTAAAACATATTTTTAAATCAAATATCTGTAATCGATTCTCAGACAATTTTGTAGGCCATGGCCTGCAATGAGGTTCTTTTGGTTCGACGATGCGAATCGTAACTAGTGCACAGCTTGCTGAAGACTTGGTCTACACAAAAGGCGATTAAATCAAATACATTAACTGTTTCACATATCACAAACCTACATGTGATAATTATTTAATTAAGGAAACAATCAATCAAGTAAACAATGCTGTAATAGCATAGCGTCAATTATTGACGGCATTCCTCTAATTATGGACACGTTCAATCTTATTTCAAGGTAGTAATGGCAATCCTAACTAGGTTCCAATGTTGGCTGAAAATATATGGGCTGAGGTAGGTATGTACTTACTTTTTGGCTTCCATAATTACACCAAATATGAATAATAACATATAAAGGCAATCAAATTGTCTAATAATAATAAGGAATCGGCTCAAATTGTTAAAAAAGTGTGATGGTGAAATTTACTAGAAGCGCATATAGTAAGACACAAAAAATTTCGACTTTTAGAATAATTTAGACAGACATTTTAGGAATTTTTACGAATTATGTCAATAAACCTCGCGTGATCTTATCAAAAAGCTTATAATGTTGTCTCACATATACCAATTTAATCCAAAGCTACCGTTTTACATTGCACCAAATGTGTAGAAGTAAGAATTTTAAAAACCTTCGAAATACCAAACAACGTCAACCGTCCAGACAGATGTCGTATGAAAAGAAAAATATCTACATTTAAACCAATTTGCGCCGTTTTTACAACGTTATTAAGCACAATTTGACAGTAAAAATGGCGGAATTCAACAATAAAGTTTATTGCTAAGCCTTTATAAGGGAAATGTTAAGAATTTGAATCTTTGCAGTGGCACGAGCCGCGATTACTTAGGCCAATTATCAAAATGGACGTGTGTAATAATCGGGTGTTTTTCGCTCGAAATGTTTAAAAGTAACGGGCCGGGAAAGGTGTGAACGGTTAAACAAACGCTTTGGCGCGTTTTGAATGTCACAATAAATGCGATATGAACTTCGTGTCAAAAAAGACCGGCGGCGGAGACAAGTGCCATTTGATTGAAGTTGACGCCAGTAGAAACATGATTGCTGTGATACAAATACTCGTACATAGTTTAAACCGTAAATATAAAACTAGATTGCGCTCACTCTACTTAGTAATTCATACCAAGAATTCAGACCGGTACCTTTGGATTACCCGTCTAACAGTTCAACCATTCGACCAGAGAGCAACAAACGTACGCCCTGAATTTCCCCATCCGCTTTGACCCTGCGCCTAGTTTGTTTTTTTTTTTTTTTTAAGTGTGCACTATTAAATCACAACTCTAAAATTTTACTAAATTGAAACTTATAACTACTGACTTCAGTCAAACCAGTAGCAAAAACATGCACATTCTACATGTTTATCCCCTTAGACATTGTTTCTTTCTCTATTCAACAAAAAAATGTGCGCTTGAACATGCCCCTAATTTACGAAATCGTATATCTAGCAACAAGATTTCAAAGGGCAGGAACAATGATGGTGCAGCCTTTTTGAGAACCACTCTTTTTACTGAGCAATGACAGGAATCAGACTAGCATAAAGGAGCTTATAACAGGGAAGAAGAAGAAGAAGGTGGAATGCATTCCGAATTATTTAGAATCTGAGTTTCTATATATTACTTATATTATATTGGATTGTATGTTATTTCGAAAATATAAATTATGTCATAAAATGAGTGCTCGAGGAGCCACGTTTTCAATTTTCTTAGAAAAAAATGTATGTTATCAATTTCTTTAAGTTCTACAAGCAGTTTGTTGTACACTTCGGGTCCTACATTTTGCATGATTTTAGAAGACTTGGCCAGTCGACTGTAGGGTGTGTTGAGCCGGGTATTGGATCCTAGCCGTGTACGTGTTATTTTATTATTAGGGAATACAGCAATGTTTTCCTTTACGTATTTGGCTACATCATATATGTACTGGCAGGGTAACGTTAGAATTTTTTTGTTTTTAAAAAGATTCTGCGCGGGGCTACCTGGTGGAACGAACGATATTATACGTAGGGCGCGCTTTTGCAATATAAAGAGACGTCGCCATTCAGCTGCTGTACCCCATAATTCAAGCCCGTAGCTCATAACAGAATGGAAAAGAGATTAGTAACTAGATAGTAACTCCTTTTGAGGAAGGACGTGTGCTAGTCTGCTTAGGGCGAAGCAACCGCCAGATAGTCGATTACACAAAGTGTTAATGTGGGCATCCCAGTTTAGTTCAGAATCTATTGTAATGGCGAGAAATTTCGTGCATTGTAATTGCGGCAGTTCGGTACCATTTATGTTTATGTTAAGTGGGCGAGGAAGTTTTCCACCCAGATTGATGTGGAGTATTTGGGTTTTGGCTAAATTTAATAGTAAACCGTTGGCGCGAAAAGTTTGGCGATGTCTGATTTTATCGATATTTCCAACTGGTGAGGGGTGTCAGCTGTGATTACATTGCACGCATCATCAGCGAAAATATACATATCGCCATCTACAGCATTAGGAAGGTCGTTGACCTGTATTAAAAAACATAAATTTGCCAGAGAGGATCCCTGGGGGACGCCTATGTCGATGCCACCAGAGTTAGATTTTACTTTGCCATTGTCCAGAATTACAGCTTGTTGTCGAAATGCTAGGAATTCTAGCATTAATTTTAAGGCCCGGCCGCGTATGCCTATATGAGTATCTTTATAGGTGGATTGTTTAAGTCACACTCAAATAGAGATTAAGATGAGAGGAAGAGAGACGGTACTATATGAACTTCGAATTCCTAATTTCGAACTAACCCCGCTGAGCCAACGGGACAGGCACACTAGGGGCATTAGGGACTAGCCCCCATGGCACCAAATTTTTAGAGTCATCATAATTTTAAATTTAGGTGCGGTATTCTTTTTTTTTTTATCAAAAAAGGGTGGCATTTTTTATGCTGCACTAAGCCTAGGTAGTAAATTAATTAAATAATCAGTGTAAAACAGTTTTTTATTTTATTTTTACCGTTAAACTGAGTTAAAGTCCACTATCAGGATTTAAAACTAATAAGCCAAATAACCGTATCTCGTACCGTCAAACGATTTACGATTGAAATCTAGACCTGTTTCCATTTGTTTGCTGTCGGTACGTTAATTAATACAGTATTACCGTGACTTTGTTTTGTCGTGTTTGAGCGAGTGCCTTAAGGCGCAGTCGGGTCAGAATTATAATCTTTCAGCTGCTATTTATTGGTTTGATGAAAGGTAATAAGCTTGGTAACGCCCCTTTGAATGTTTTTTTTTATTTATTTTTACCAACAATACATAAGGCATTTACATATGTAATTCAATTTGTTTTGCTTGCGAATTCGCGCGTAGTATTGGCATTTTGTGAAACGTGCTTTTTGGGGATAACATCGTGTTCATTTACATTCTTCGGCATAAGTATAATATACAATACAACGAAACTGGGATTAATCGCGTATAAATATGATTAATTTCATTCGGATGTCGTATTACGTCCATAGTCTTAAAGGAACTTATAATATAAGATCGTCTAAGTTTTAATCAACATAATTTATTTCCATGCTTCTCTCAATTGTTTAATGTTTTTGTCTAACAAGGCCAAACAACTTAGATACTTTAGCGTCGAATCGTTAAGGGAGACAAAAACCCTGATTTTAAAATAATTATGTACTATAACATAAACTCTAAAGAAAGTTTAAAACCAAGAGCTAGCTTCTCTCCTTTGACGTGTTCAATTAGTGTTCCGCGGATGAAGGAATAGTGCTCTTATAACGTAGTTCAGACAACATTGTATTACACGTAATTGAATAATGAAAGGGTACCGTTAGTTTCATTATTAAATTACGCGTGTGTCTGTGATTATGTATGTAATGTATGTATATATTCCTTTTCATAAAGCACTCACACATCCATTGCTTGCTAATTATCTGTTTTGTTTACGGTCTTCTGTTGAGATTTGGTCGAGTCAGCTCGAATGAAGTGCAGGTATAATTAGTGAATGAACATACTTTAATTAAGGTATTAAAGATTTAAAACCACTGTAATATACAGGGAGTCCAGAGGGAAATAGCATATGATTTTTGGATGCTTTTTAAGTCACGTCACGTACTTTACTACTTTCCAAAACATGAATTCGAATCTCGTTGAATTTGAACAAGAATGCGACCCCGGAAGTCAAATCGTTTGATTCGCTCGTAGGAATCCCTAATTACCGACACTATCGAAGAGATCCGGCAATATCATGCGGATCCTCATTTTTCACATTTTTTTTTTTCAAAGTATCTGATTTCTCAATATTACACATCGTTTCGTTTCCCAAATTACGCCTTTAAATATAATTAGTATATCATAATATTTATTTATGAAACTGAAATAGTACATTATTACAGAGGCCGGGACCGATATATAATGATGATAATGTTATGATGCCTGTGCCACAAATTCGTGTGGAATGGAAATTCAAAAAGAGGACTTTGCCGGCCTAGGCCTGCATGATTTGTATGAAATTCCATTAACGACCTTTTGTCCCAGCCGCACCTATTATAAGGAACATATCATCAATATATCACTGCATGTTTGAGAAAAATAATCTAATTTTGTTATATTGTTTTAGCTGAATTAATTAGGTTAGGTTTGTAGTATAGTCCTGAAAATGTACCTGTTTAATATAAGGAAACAATATAATTAACCTACTTATTAGCAACCGAATCTATAACACTCATCATATTTTAGCTATATGTGAGTTAATTAGCAACATTACAAAATACAGAGACGAAAAAACAGCAGTCACAACGATTTTCATGGACATGTCCAAGGCATTCGACTGTGTTTCGCACCAAATCCTTCCTAATAAACTACGTCACTATGGTATACGGGGAAACTGCTATAGTTGGTTACAGACGTACTTATCAGACAGGAAACAAAAAACGGAAGTACGTCACTACTGTGACAAAACCAAAACCTTAACTACAGTTCTCTCGGATCAAGCCGATGTCAATATGGGAGTCCCTCAAGGCAGCATATTGGGACCTTTGTTGTTTTTAATCTATATTAACGACCTTCCCAATGTTACTACCAAAAAAGTCCTTCTTTTCGCTGACGACTGCTCTGTTATTATTCCAAGTGAGGATCCTGCAATCTACCAGTCAGAAGCGAACTTAGTATTTAATGATATAAACGTGTGGCTGCTAAGAAATAAACTAAACGTAAATATCGGCAACACCAAATATATAGAGTTCTATGCACCACAAGGTAAACCAAAAGATATTGTAATTGAGTATAATCAAGAGCCTATAGAGAGTGTAAAAACGATACGATTTCTTGGCATCATGCTAGATCGCCATTGCAATTGGGGGTCACATATTGAAAATTTGATCAACAAATTAAATAGATTTGTATTTGATCTAGGTTAACACAAGTTGTATCGCAAAAGTCAGCTTTATTGGCGTTTCATGGACATGTAATGTCTCATCTCCGATATGGTCTTATCCTATGGGGTAACTCCACCTTTGCATATCGGGCATTTCTGATACAAAAAAATGTATTAGAGCAATTTGTGACGCTAACTGTACTGAATCCTGTAGGCATTTATTTAAAAAGCAGAAAATATCTTACCTTTGCCTTCAATGTACATATACGAGATGTGTCTTTTTGTAAAAATGAGCATACAAAAATACAAAGTCATGGCATCCAACACAAGGGCGACGTCCAAACACCATGGGTTTAATCTTTGTTACCCTTGTCATAACTCTGCCAACTTCAAAGATAGTATACTGTATATGTCAGTAAAAAAATTCAATTTTTTGCCGGAGGATATAAAGTCAACTGATTTTCCGGAATTTAAAAATAAATTATTTAATTGGTGTATGAATAAAATGTACTATAATGTAAATGAACATTTTGACAATCGCAATGCCCTTTAATAAAGTTAACTAAATACTTAGACATGTGGTAACGTAATAATCTGACATATTTATTTGCTTGTGTGCTTATTTATTTATTTGTGTACTTAACTATAAATATATTTTGACATTTGATTACTATTTCTGTAGCATGACATTGAAACTGATAAAATGATGTATTTTAATAATTTTACATGCACAGAGGGAACTCTGACAAATGTTGTACGCCGACTCTGGCTGATTGTGACGGACATGTACTTATTGTAACACCTTATTGTAACAACTCACTTTCTAACAATAAATTATTATTCTATTCTATTCTATTCATAACTTTTCTATAAAAGGCTGTATTAACCAACCCGAGATTTGCGGTAATTGTCGATTTATTCAACATTGTTTGTTTATTTACTACTAGCTTCTGCTCGCGACTTCGTCCGCCTTAAATTCGTTTATCGTGGATAAGGGTATTTTTCCGGGATAAAAAGTAGCCTATGTCCTTCCCCGGGACTCAAACTATCTCCATACCAAATTTCATCCAAATCGGTTCAGTGGTTTAAGCGTGAAGAGGTAACAGACAGACAGACAGACAGACAGATAGACAGACAGACAGACACACTTTCGCATTTATAATATTAAGTATGGTCCTCCCGTGACCATGGAAAGCTGGAAAGCTTCCGAAACGTCGGGAACTAAAATGAGATAATATACGCGATATAATCCGTTAATTTGTTTTATTTCAATTAAGTATGGATGTGAAATTTATGGTCAAAATCCATTCAATATAGTTTCCATTTCATTTTTAGGATCCTTTTTTTTCAGCGCTATATTAAATTATTTGAAGTTCTGTTAATGTAGTGTTAAAAGTATACCAATGACATTATCGACCCTGAAAAAAACTTGTCCTTAAAAATATCAAAAACGCTATCTGCAAGTTATCCGCAGGATACAAGATGTATTATAATTATTAATGAGCTCGGTTCGCTTCGTTATGAAAATATGTTCCATACTTACACACTCGTACATTTCCATTATTGAATTACGCTTTATACAATGTTGCTTCAACTAACAGTTACGTTGAATTATGGAGTCTGTGATTACATATTAGGAAGCTAAAAATTGTTGAAGGTCTGTTGTACACTCCTAGTGCCGTTAACTGCAGAAAATGTACACATATTTAACAAGACTCGTCACATCATCCAGAAATCACGCGAGGTTGCGAAGGGGGGGTTGGGAGGGGGGAAGGCTTACTAATATCTCACGACTGATCACGCTGGGGAAGGGGGGTACAAAGTGACCTCACGTGTATTTTTTACTGTACCCTTAAACTAAAATCATGAAAAACAAAAATAAACCATTTACTTTAAAATTTAAGTAGTGAAAAACATTCAAAAGTATACACGTGAGTTAACGTGGCGGAGGGGGGTGGGGGTCGCCTAGAACCTCACTAAAGATCACCTAGGGGAAGGGGGGGGTCCAAATGGTAAAAAAATGTGGCGTGGTTACTGGATGAACCCATATTGGCTGAATATTGTACCACTAGTATAGTAAACAAGTCTTCACTCATTTCCTGGAATAAGGTATCCCATGTTTAAATTCCGACCCGATGGACTGATTCAGCGAAGGAAGCGTGCCAGTCAAACCTGCAGCCTTCTAATTCGGATGGCTGAAGATCGATCGGTCTGGAGGGCTTTGGTCCATAAAATAACGAGTTAAAGTGATCGCGACTCTCAGCAATGAGGTTACGATGAAGAACAGAGAGAAGAAGTCTGAATCCATAACTAAATCTATTTGTGTACCTACCAAGTTTCATGTCAATCATTTCGACGGCAAGAGTAAAAATATCCAAACATCTATACAGTTCACATTTATAGTATTAGTAGGATGTGATAAATTATCTATTAATAAACATAAATATGCTGGGTCTGACGGATATTTTTTATTCACCTTTATTATCCAACTTTTCAACACCTTTCCATATGTTACGGTCGCGGTTGGACTGGTGAAACAGCGATAAACGTTGATGCCGGTTGCACACCTACGCCGCGAAACTTCAAACCCAAGGAAGTTCCGCTTTAGTTTCGGGCGCTCTGTATGGGGTTTCGCGGTTTCGCGGCAGAGGTGTGCTACCGGCATGTAAAGGTAAATTAAAAAAAGGGTTAGACCGTTCATAATATTAATGTTTAATAATATGTATAAACCGCGAGAATATGAAGTTATCTATTAATATTCAATTACAAAGTACGGAGAATATCATAAGTTTTTAAAGAATGCACTTGACTGTTTGCCGTGTATGTCGAAATTTATGACGTGCAGACGAGTGTGCCAAATGGACTAGTTGAGAGCTTTCGCCATTATTGCATTACTAAAGAAGTTCTCTCTGGATGCATGAAGACAGAAAGAATATGACTTCCGTCAGGTGATACAGGTGAGAGAAATCTTTCCCTTTTATCACTATGCGACGAGACATGGATTTGGATTTCACTCTTATGTTGTCCATATACGCCGGCTAAAGTGTGGTTACCCAGTTTACCTTTTCCATCAATACAACTCGTATCTCTTCAAACTTAGGTAAGCATGCTCCATCATCGGTTCCGTAAATCCTTCCTGCTAAAATATTATAAATGTGTTATTTTTTTTATTTTTGTTTTGATGCTCAATAATGTGTTAACCGCTGAATTAATTTAGGTTGAACTTGGCACAATTTTTTTAAATTAAAATAGTATAAAACAATTTAACGGATTATATCGCGTATATTATCTCATTTTAGTTCCCGACGTTTCGGAAGCTTTCCAGCTTTCCATGGTCACGGGAGGACTGAGAAAAGATGTATTTTCCTCTGTCAAAGTTACAATTTTGTGCAAACTACCCATTTTTTGAAAAAACACAAATAAAGGTGTACATACATGCCAGATGGGCCTAAGCTGTAAAGACAGTTACACATGTGCCAGAAGGGCTTAATTATTTTATTCTAATAATTTACCAAGCAGCATTTCACAAATGAGGCGTACTGAGGAGAAAAGAAACGCTGCAAAGAAAAACTCCCAGGCTACCTCATTACTAATTATAATATTTAAAAACAGAGACTATTAAACTACTTTAAACAGATAAGATATTTTACACCGTTCGGAAATTAAGGTTTTGCAGTCCTGTGTCTCGCTTGTTCCTTGATGAGATGTATTACAGGATCCCAAGCAGGTGGTAGTGACAATCCATCTTCTCTATTGAAATTAGGATGCTTTTTAATCTCAATAGCCTCGCGTAGCATCCTGGGAAAATATCTTTTTTCTTTGGCAAGGATAGAAGGTTTATCAAACTTAATTGAGTGGTTTGGTTTGTCAATGACATGTTCACAGACTGCAGACCTATTACACCGACGGTGCTTGACATCTGCTATGTGCTCCTTCACCCGGGTTGATACACTGCGTTTCGTTTGACCAATGTATGAAAGACCACACTCGCAGTCTAGCTTATAAATGCCTGCACTCTGCAAAGGGGTGCTACTCTTCACGGGTCTAAGGTATTGAGACATCTTCTTCAACGGCTTGAAATATGTTTTTATAGAAGCACGCTTCAAGATGTTTCCGATCTTGTCTGTGACCCCTTTCACATATGGTAATACGGCAGGTTTACGCTCGACTGTTGGTTTCTTCATACTGGGATTCTGCTTGGAACGTGGTATCTGGAGCTCATTGGCTCGAAGCGCACGTTTGACATTCTGCAACTCAGCAGTCAGATGTTGATCGTCGCAGATACCCCTGGCTCTCTGAAACAAAGATTTACCCACTGTAGCAAGTTGACAGGGATGGTGGTGAGATTTGCCATTCAAATACCTATCTGTATGCGTAGGTTTCCTATATACAGTATGACCTATGTCATTGTTAGGACCTCTAATTACTAGCACATCTAAGAATGCAAGTGAATTTTGATTTTCCAACTCCATAGTGAATTTAATTTTACTATGCATGGAGTTCAGATGGTCTAAGAAAGCTGAAACACTAGATCTAGGTAAAATAGTAAAGGTATCATCTACGTATCTTTTAAAGATCCTCGGCTTGACAGGTGCCAATGAAAGCGCTCTCTCCTCGAAGTCTTCCATGAAAATATCGGCGACAACAGGAGACACCGGAGACCCCATTGCCACACCATCAACTTGCCCGTAGAATTCACCATTCCATAGCATATAGCCAGATGTAAGGCAGTGTTGTAATAACTCAGCATATTCTATTGCCATCTGTTGTTCACCCAATCTTCTTTTCACAATTTCGATACATTCTTGAACTGGTAGGCATGTGAAGAGAGACTGGACATCAAAACTGACCATAACTTCATCATCAGTTAGTCTCAAATCCTTAATCTCACTGACATAATGGTATGAATCCCTTGTGTATGCTTCCGTCTTCCCTCGCAGTAAAGAAAGCACACCTGCTAAGTGCCGAGCTAATCGATAGGTAGGAGCATCGATTTGACTCACTATAGGGCGTAACGGAGCACCAGGTTTATGTATCTTTGGTAACCCGTACAACTTTGGTGGCACCGGGCAAGAAGGCACTAAACTTTTCACATCCAGATTAAGATTTTCAGAGTGCTTACTTATCAGCTCGGCTGTCGTTTTTATTACTTTCGCCGTTGGATCTCGCTTAACAAGCTTGTATGTTGTAGTGTCTGACAAAAGTACTCCAATTTCTGGTTGTAATCACTAGTATCCATAACAACCGTCGCATTTCCCTTGTCAGCTCGAAGAATGGTGATGTCTGGGTCTTCACGCAAGCTCTTCAAAGCGTTGAATTCAGTTCTGCGTAAGTTAACTTTAGGAGACTTCGCTCGTCTTAAAATTGAAGACACATCCTGGCGTACGGCCTCCAAATCCTCCTTACGCATATGATTTTGGACCAAACAATCTTCCACACCGACTATAATCTGTTCAAAAGGGATATTCCGTGGAGTAACAACATAATTAAGCCCTTTTTTAAGAAGCAAGGTTTGCGAGTCCGACAGATCCTTCGAGCTAATATTCACTACAGGTGCAACGGCATTTGACGTTGACGTTTGATTACCTCCACGGAGCGTTTCATTCCTAGTGCGTTTTGATTTCAACTTGTCAAACTTAGCATTTTTCTTACATGTACAGCTTTTAAATTTTGATGCGTAACGTCTGTCGCCTTGTTCAACAATACTTTTAAGGTCATCATCTGTCAATATCAACTGCAATTCGTCACTCTTTTCTTTAATCTGTTGTTCAAACTTGTGAGCTGAATAACGGGTATTGTGGATAAGTTCAATGAGTAATAATCGCGGAAACAGAAGAAAATATTAAAATAGTATAGTTCAGGCCATGAATTACAAGGCTACCGCATTCCCTGCTACTCGGGAGAAGCCGCGGTAAATGCTGGTTAAATAAATAAATATTACGGGACACTTTTGATCGAACTAGTCCAATCGTAAGCTTATTAAGGCTTGTGTCATGATTACTAGACGACGATATATTTACTTATATACACAGAAAACATCCAAGATTCAGAAACCCAGGCCCTTTAGCTTTGCAGGCAACGTTACTCCCGCTGAGCTAAGCCGGTCGTCTGATTCTACATAAAAAGCGGCGAGTGAAGATTCGTTGACTTGTCTGGCTATGAAGAAATTCGTTGACACGTCCTAATATTTCCAGTCTGAAACGGCGCTTAGGTTTATAATTCAAGAGTTTCGACCACCTCTTTTGGTGCCCATATTTTTTGTGGAATTTCGAGCTATCTGGTGGAGACCCCGGACCATTTTGACAAAAATGTGGGCTTGTAAGTAAGGCTATTGAAACGCGCCAATAATGATCCTCACAAGAGCTGAAGCAAGCTTTGTAACAAGCACCCCATGCCTCGCGGTATGATAATGCAAACAGTGAAAGTGCCTAAATAAGCTTTCAATTAACTAAAAGCTTTATTAATCGTGTTCGTGTCGGTAACTGGTGCAAATAAATATCAATTAAGTACTGGACTTACTGTTTCGCGCGGCGCGTGGTGCAAGGCGGAAATAACTTTTTACATTTTAAGATCAGATTTTAAATTAACATACATGTATTTGAAATATTTTTACCAAGCAGGTAGATAAAAATTGACCATAATATTGTGTTTGTTAGCGATACCACCTTTGCCGGGCTCGGATGAAAAATGCTGGCTTGATGAGACATATATTTTCCTGAAGGTTGGGCAAAGATTATGTCGATTTTCGCTTTGTTTACGAGTATACTGCAGAGAAAAAATATCGTCGTAATTGGGGATATTGTTACATCGAAAATCACTCAGAAAATACAAAAACCAAACGAATATGTCGGTGTTCGTGTGAACGTGGCATACAGCGTCCTAAAAAGACAATACCAGCAATCATCTTTTGCATCTGTGTTAGCTACGATACCACTGGTTGATTAACCAAAGTAACTTTTTTTTCTTTACTTTTTAGTGTAAAGGAACACAGTGTATTATTATCACTAATGGGTCATTCATTATCTGAAGCAAGATCGCTGCCGCCTGTCCCGGATAACCTGACACGGACTCAGTTACGCAAAGGCACCGTTTTGTTACAATTAATGATTTTAATTAACAGAAAAGAAACTTAAACTGTATCAAAATCGCAGCTAATGAAACCCGCGGCTCGCCCGAATTACTTTATCACCTGTATATCGCTGAAATAACTCTGATCAGGACGATAAGGGAATTGGTACATGACGTTAAGTAACAATGCCTTTGGATTAATTAAAATAGCGTTTTAATTGCAGGGACAGTGTGACGGACGACTAATTATGTGCTAAAATATGCAGCTTGAGGACTAATTATGTGTGTCTGAAAATAAGTCCCACTTTTAAATCTCATACATAAGATATAGAAGTTAAAACTGAACACATTTTTTCATAATGAATATAAAATTGTTAAAAAAAACTTGACATGTTATAAACAATGTATTTTAAGCGTTCACGATTATATAAAATCATGACATATTCTTCTTACCAGATTACGAGTAAATCTTAAGAATAATAGGTTTTACAAATGCAATATCACACAAGTTTTTGGTGATTTCATCGTTTTCTACTGAATAATGGATGGAAGAAATGACTAACGAGATCTTCCGATCCGAAATAGATAAAAATAATGTGTTTGACATGCGAGTCAAGCTTCGGTAAAATTATATTTCATAATCCATACTAATATTATAAATGTGAAAGTGTGTCTGTCTGTCTGTTACCTCTTCACGCTTAAGCCGCTGAACCGATTGGATTTAAATTTGGTATGGAGATAGTTTGAGTCCAGGGAAAGGACATAGGCTACTTTTTATTACGGGCAGAAGCTATTAAGTTATTATACATGAATACAATAAATCTATTGAAAATTAGCCCATCAACCAGTAGAAACGCTTTTTTAATCAAATTCATCAATCGTTTTTATTGAACCCTAACTTACTTTGATTCACCCGAGCATGACGTGCATAGGGTTTTTGGCCAAGGTTTAGTTTTCGGTGCCTGTATGGTGCTATGGTCGTTCCGGGTAGGCAGTGCCTTTGTATCTATATGGACCGCTCGCCACTGGACCCGACTGTCATAATACAGATGACGCTTCTCGGCACGAGAAGAGGCAGCGCGAGTTAGGGCAGAGTCTGCCACGGGATCGGCTTATGTTAACAAACCAGAATTTACCCGCAGTTTCACCCGCGTTTTACCGAGGATTGAGTTCCCGTTCAATGGGTTATCTATGACCTGATGTGTGTGCCAAGTTTAATCTGAATCCCTTCGAGGGTTTATGCTTTATTCAGTGACAAGCATACAAACATACTCACAATCTTTCAAATTTATATTTTGTATGTAAATTAGCTTGTGGTTTCATTTTCGTGAGAATCTTGAAAAATTCTTAGTCTACTCGGTTGGTTAATAAGTTTTGTTAATAGGTTTTTCTTATAATATTGCCATACATCAATTTAAAGCATGGGTTTTGCCAACTAAGAACACATACAAGTTACCTAAATTTAATCCCTCTACCTTTTTTCCTAACCCTTAACGTTCATCATATACCACCACTGGAATTACGCATAAGATTTGATGAAAATCTCTCGTTAAAAATGAGCTAAAACCAGTGCTTACAATGGTTATAATTGTCTAAAAACTCTATTTTAGGGCTTCTTTTGCAATGGGAATTATTTTTTCTCATATGTCCCTACACTGAATATTCCAATCAAGAAGTTAAGGTAGTTTTTCTGTTTAACACAAAATACAGTAATTTCGCTAGCGAGCAACAGAACTAAGTACGTAAAACACAGATACTTCCGATTGTGCCGTGCTTGACCTCCATAAATATAACACCTTAAAATAAAAATGAAGATCTGTATAAAGTCTTTCGTACCACAAACTCTACAAAGAATCAGGACCAGGAGACACTTAAAGCTTTGCAGGAGGGTCTCACTTAAATCTTTTAAAGTAAGTTTATTTCAAACTTTAGAGGCTACTAAAAAAAATGCGAGAATAAATTTTGAAAAAAAATATATTTCCTAACTGGCAAAAACTAGGCATTGAATTGATGTTTAGGTAAAATACAAGACATAGGTACTATATAATTTTATTTTATTTGCAAAAAAAACCTTGTAACAGAACTTTATTAACCAAGTAAGTACATCCTAACGTCTATGCGCAAATTTTAGTTTTTCAGGTATCAGGGCGGGTATTTCAAAGCATTGTGCTTGGAAGTTGATGAGTCAGTCAGTCAGGTCCACTATTTTATATAAAAAGAACATATCCCATTTACCCTCATTAAACAGTTGAAACGGTTTGGAATCAAATCCACGTTTTGATTGAACCTCTGACCCTGCTGATAAACCCGGCTGTCATAAGATAGTTGTGCGGTGAAGAGGCGGCGCGAATTACGGCGAGTGGCCCACGGCGCGCACGCGCCCCGATTTACGCGCATCACTAACCGATAGGGATGGCCGGTATTTATCGATAAAATTTCCCGTTCTTAAACGTTAGATGAAGCCTGAAAGTAGCACCCGTAGTCGGTAAGCTGAGAGCAAATACGCCTACCGTGGTATGGACATGTTACACGGAGGTATGAAAATCATGTGACAAGTAGGGGTATTAGATACGCATGTGGAACGAAGGAAAAGGTGGATGAATTGCGTGAGAGATGACATGAACAGGAAGGATGTGAGTGACGAGATGACGGGTGATAGAGAGGTATGGATGAATAAAACATGCTGCACCGACCCCAAGTAAATGGTATAATGACAAGGAATGATAATGTTCGTAAACGTTAATCGGTAAAAAAAATATTTTTTATGGATCACTAGCCATATAATAGCTAAACTTTTATAGACAAAATCTCGAGTCCATTCCTATGGATTGGGATTTTGTCTACAAATGCTAATTACTACTTACTGTTTAAGTTTTATTAGTTCTAAACTCAAAATGTCTGACAATAAAGTGAAAACTGTTTGGACTATTATTAATAGGGAAACTGGTAAAACAAAAACTCGCAATAGTCAAGTCAACATTATGACAGGAAATGGTCAGATTATGTCGAACCACGATGTTGCCTCGGCATTCGAGGATTATTTTTCCAACATTGCAATGAATACTACAAGATGTCTTCAATCATCTGCGACCGAAGCCCATTTCCTACTTAATGTAAATTTTAGCAAATGTAATCTAAGCTTTGAATTTACTCAAGTAAATTCAATAGAAGTTATTAAAACATTGAAGTCACTGAATTTAAAGAAAACAGAGGATTTATGGGGAACTTCAGTAAAAATTGTTCATCATATCATAGATTCAATTGCACCCTATCTGGCCTTGATTTATGATAATTGCATATCAGAGGGCGTGTTTCCAGATCTTATGAAATTGAGTAAAGTTATACCTCTTTTTAAATCAGGTGACTTGAGTGACTTGACTAATTTCCGTCCAATATCTATACTACCTGTATTAAGTAAAGTTTTCGAAAAGTTATTGTTGATGGATCTGCTGGGACACTTCAATAGAAATAAACTGCTTAGTAGTAAACAGTTCGGTTTCACAAGGGGACGTTCCACGGCTGATGCAGCATCTGTACTCATTAAACATATTTACAACATCTGGGAGAAATCTTGTGATGCAATAGGAGTTTTTTATGACCTTTCTAAGGCATTTAATTGCGTTGATCATGGAACACTCATTTTGAAATTAGAACATTATGGCCTGTCTATATATGCCTTAAGCCTTATGTCTTCATATCTCAGCAATAGAACACAAACAGTTGTTGTAAATGGAAACCAATCCAGTGGAGCTGCAGTTAAGCTAGGACTGCCACAGGGCTCTATCTTAGGTCCATTTCTATTTTTGGTTTATATAAATGACTTGCCATCTATAGTAGAAAATCTTTGTGATATAGTACTATTTGCTGATGATACATCATTAATTTTCAAAGTTGACCGGAAAACAACAGACTATGCTGACATTAATAGTGTAATAGTTAAAGTACTTGGACTGGTTTAATGTTAATAATCTGCTATTGTATGCTAAGAAAACGAAATGTATTAGATTTGCTTTACCGAATGTTAGAGCAGTGGATTCTACTATATCGCTCAATGGTGAATGTTTAGAAATGGTAGATAGGACATTATTCTTAGGTATAACATTGGACAAGAACTTGCAATGGAGTCCCCATTTAGCAGTACTTGAAGGTAAATTAAGTTCAGCAGCTTACGCTATTAGAAAAATTTGACAATTGACCAATGTTGATACTGCTCGCTTAGTATATCATAGTTATTTTCATAGTATCATGTCATACGGTATTCTGGTTTGGGGCAAAGTAGCTGACATATAGACTATATTTGTGTTGCAAAAAAGAGCGATTCGTTCTATATGTAATCTGCATTCCCGTGACTCCTTAAGAGAACTTTTTAAAGACATCAACATATTAACCGTAGCGTCCCAATATATTTATGAGAATATTATTTATGTTATTAAGAACCTAGTCTTTTACTAAGAATTCAGATATCCACAATTTTAATACTAGACATAAAAACAAAATCGCTATTAGAAATTTCCGCGTTCGTAAAGTAGCCAAATCATTTGTAGGCCAATGTATACATTTTTATAATAAGCTACCAGATGACGCTTTAAAATTACTGTTTCCAGCTCTCAAAAAGTACATAAAAGAGTCCCTAATAGCAAAGGCATATTATAACAATAGGGTAGAGGACTATTTAACGGACAAAAATGCATGGCCCAAAACAGAAACCAAATAATTTACTTGTACCGAGACACGCTTCTTATAAGGTGGCGTATCAAACATATGTAAGTTGTTTTAAATGAAAAAATATTATTTTGCTTTTTTATATTCTACTTTTTTATACTTTTACAAGTTTTGATATGTTTTCTTGAAGAACTACGCATTGAGTTTATACTCAAAACATATATTTAGGATAGGCTAAGTACAAATATTGTAATAGATATAAGATTGATTTGGAAAAAAATACTGACTGTTGAGTTTGTTTCGGCTTTCTTCTCCTCAGTTGTCTCCTCTTGGGAAACGCCGTAGAGTCCAGACATGTAAAAGTGCCCTTGCGGCCTACTACAGAATAAAGATCATTATTTCATTATTTCACTAGAGTCGGACCATTTTATCTCTTCCAAGCAAATGGACTGTCAAATATATAAAAACTGAATATGGCAATGTTTTGTATCTGTCACAGACGTCAAGTTGTTTATGTGTCTTAAGAAACAATTTATCTTTACGTGCGTTGGTTTAAAAAAAAAAGGTTTATCTATTGGATAACCATATAAAAGTGGTCAGCGGGAACTGCTTTTCCGCATGATCATTAACTTCGATGCTGTAAAGCAACAGCAAGAAACGATTATCGCTGAAAAGCGGCAATGTTTACATTGTCTTTGGCTGGTAATATTAACCAATCTTAGTACTTTTGAATAACACTAATATGGTTTATGTTTAAAATAATGTTCAAATGAAGCCATTTAACTTTAAGCAGCCTCTTAAGTGTACTGAGAATATATTATGTGGTGTTAGTGACTTATTTATTATTCCTAAGACTATTTTAGTGCCCTATATTCAGTGTTGCCATATACCAAAGCACAGATAAAACAATTAAAATTGGTGGGGTAAAGATATTATAACTAGACTCTACCGTCATTTTTAATTGATTAAGGAAGAAGGAACTTTTCTATGCTACGAGATTGTAACGTGTGTAAGGCGTTGGCATCATATCGACAAACGTATTAACTTAAAATAAATACGATATTGAATGTCATTTGTTCAACGAATACTAATTACGTATCTACTGTTATACTGTTCTGGTGTATAAAAGAGGAGTACTGGATGGAATTATTTCTTATATACAGTAGAGGCAAGGAGTAACAATACGATATCGATATAGTATGCATCACTAGCAGCCATCGGCGACTACGCGCGTATCTTTAGCTAAAAAGAGTCGTACTGGTTAACGAAATTGTACCGACATACCGCATTTTTCTATAATAAAGTGCAAGTAACCCTTATTTGTATTAATCAGCATCCCAAATATTATTGAATGAAATCACGTTGCACTTTTGTCGCAACCAATAAACCACAAAAAAAAACATATTTAAAGCAATAAGGATAAGGATATCGATACAGTGGGCATCACTAGCAGCCGTCGGCGACCACGCGCGTGTCGTTCGCTACAACCGCGTCGTTCCGGTGCTCGACATTGTACCGAGAAATGCACGATCAAAGAAAACTTTTCATACAGCGTCTAAGTAATTATTAGCAAAACGACCGTAATCGAGCGTGCGAAACGTATCGATTCATGTCATCGCTATTTATTATCCAAAGAATATGAAAGCAGTTGAAATTACGTCTTTGTGCTACGCAAACTGTACGGTTGTGACAGAAAAAAAACTACTGCCATTCTTGTGAAATCGGATAAACCTGCAAATAATTAATCTGGCAACCCCACAATAACCGCCGTAAAATTATAAACGAAAACCCATGAAAATACATTGGATAACAATAATGAAGTAGCTAAATTATTCTGTACCTACAGACTTAGTTTTATCATATTTTAAAGCTATTGACAGCTCATATTAAACCAATTTAAAGCAGTCGTACTATCGGAATAGTATCAATAACTGTGACCTGCTTTGTTGATTGAATAAAAACTTCCAATGCATTTTATTCCACTTTTCAAATGAATAAACCGTAAGCTCGTCGTTTCGTCCTTTCTTTCAATGAAAAATAAAACCTTTATGTTTATTCAACAAAACAAGCTTCATAATTATTCTTTAATGTATTGCGATAAAGATGATTTAATATTATAAATGACTCACTCAAGCCTCCTCATTAACCCGCAATAAACGATCGCAACGAGACGCAATCTATTCAAATTATAAAGTTCAATAAAACCTTAATTTAATCCTTCCAACGACAATACGGTATTATTTTTTAAAGTTCCTTTGTCCGGCACGCCTTCGGTACGCCCGTAAAAAAGAAAATTAAAAAAGCCCGCATATGATTATGGCGAGCAATATCCGAAAAGATTACCATCTTATCTGAGATTCGCGACGTGAGCACATCTCGGGACGTTTCTACTTAACGATTCTGTGCCGCGTGCTGTACGATTTGTGGTTTATTAAGAACGGTAATTAATGACCGATGACCATTCAATATCGGATTACGAGTAAATGAGAAGAGCCCAAAGTATTGAAGCCAATTTTAATGTAATTGCATTTAATCAAATGATAAACACGGACACACTCGCGAATGTATTTATTACACCCAATAAAGTGCCTGAACTTTTTCACCAAACTAGTCATAGATATGGGTCTCCTTCGGAATCCATAATGTCCTTAGTCCTAATGTATCGTTAGTCCTAACGTATTTTTTCTAGAAACCGTAAAATCTTCAGGATTTTTTAAAAGATCATCGTATAGATTAGGTTAGGTTAGGCTTGTTTCATAAAAAAATGCGTTAGGACAAACGATACATTAGGACAAACGACGTTAGGGATTCCGATATAAATCCCATAGATATTTACCACATAATTGCAACTTTTCATCCCTAAAAAAATTACCTTAAAAACTTAAGTTATCATTTTTAACAGATTTTTGTCTAATAAGCGGACTAAAGTTTGTAGTTTCCCTAAATTCACACATAATAATGCCGAAATAGATTTCAGTGTGATGTAAAATGTTTCGTGTTTTCTTCTGCTAATGATACTAGCGAAATTTAAAAGGTAGGTACAACACATTTTGACAGTTGATTCAATACGAAAGTAGTTTTTAAGCCGATACCGACTATCATAAGACTTACGCAATTAGTCTGCAGAATAACCTATTTATACTGACCGATACAACCTTAGTATCGCAACAGTGATGTATCTTAACATGTAAAGGTCTCTTATTAATGCGACCTTCTGTAATCTGTCTTGCGAAACCCGGCATTGTCCACTTTCTTCTGCCCGTTTGCGAAACCGAACGAAAAATATATTGACGAAAAAAAGCGAACCTCTTTAAAAGCCGTAATGATTCCAATTTTACCTTACATTTAAATATTTTAACTGGCCATAGAGACGTAACTTAATAACAAAAGGCGAGTAAAAAGCTTAACAATATTGTCCAAGTTTGAGATTAAGCCGAAAGTCAGGAGATATTTTCTTTAGGAATTTCGCGCGGCACGGGTTCAGTCTTGTCAATAAACCCCATATAAATTGCCTGCACCAAAAGCTTATTTGAATATAATAGCCTCTCATATGCTTCCCTTTTTACCCCCTTTCCTTGAAGTCGGCTTGCAATCTTTGTCCGATTATATTGTAAGCAAATTATCTGCGCGGATCTGGTGGTGGAGGAACTCTCTGCTGATATTTTTATTCCTTTATTAATAAACTCAGCTTAGAGTGATTCCTTATTGACTTGTACATCTTTTGAAAGAGGCCGCGCGGCTTTTAACTTTTAAAATCAGTTATTTACAAGTTTACCTGGTAGTTTTAAAATTGTAATAATGTTCCCTTTGTATCATGATGTTCAAAGGTTATTCAGAATAGGTTATACGATGTTTTGATGTACAGTCAGCCAAAGAAAGAAGTATGCATCCTGCTATATCAATGTTTAAGACAAGAGGTATACTTTTATTATCTGAAGTTGATAGTACGTTTTTTAACATTATCATATAAACAAAAGAAATGCCAATTAAAAGCTACTTAACTGTTTTCTTTCGGTACGCCAGAGACGCCCCTTTTTAAAACATTAGTTACTGGAACTTAATCGCTGACCTAAGTCAAGGTAACAACAGCTAATCTCTTTTTAACCGACTTCCAAAAAAAGGAGGAGGTTCTCAATTCGACGGAATGTTTTTATTTCTTTTATTTTTTTTTTATGGATGTTCACCGATTACTCAAAGCCTATTTGACCGATTTCAAAACTTTTTTTTGGTTTTATAGAAGGTACTTTCTAGTTGGGCCCATTTAATTTTGGTGAAGATCTGATGATGGAATCCATGAGGAATTGAAGAAACTCCTCAAATATTGTAGGCCTACATATAGCGATTTTGGTATTATAGGAAACATAATAAGCATTTGCATACAGAAAGTGTAAATTGGTGAAGTGGAACTGATGCAGAAGACCACAGAATGCCATCGGAACTCCTCAATGATAAATGATTTACGGGTGGCGACAAAATATCTTGATTAATTTAGCTAAGCAACTTCATAGTCACAAATTTAAATGTTCCTGATGAGAATGGTACCATCGAATTGATATGATGATGGAGCCGGAAGGTAGGCACCAGATCTATGTAATAAAATAATGTATCCTAGCCGTGTTTGGGCTTGTTCGAATCGTCACGAGATACACTTTTAAGTAACGATTAATTAAAAAGTGTAAAATAAATAAACTTTTTAACAAAAAAATAAAACCGACTCCAAAAAAACTAAAAAGTAAAAAATAACGCCATAATTCAAATTACTTACAAGTAACCGTTTGTATACTCAATCTATACAGTATATACAATTAATGTTATTTTGGAGTCGGTGCCATCATGTCACAACTTACTAAAATCGTCAATTTTCTATATTTTACACTTTCTATATATGGCGAAACTGAATTATGGCGTTATTTTTTACTTTTTAGTTTTTTTGGAGTCGGTTTTATTTTTTTAATTAAAATTTCTAGAAGATGCCCGCAACTTCGTACGCGGAGGGGAAAAAGTCATAACCCTCTTTTTTTCTTCAGCGTAGTCGGGTAAAAAGTATCCTATAACCATCTGGAGATACCCGGCTACCCGTGTGTCAAGAAAGTGTGTTGAAACCGGTTTAGCCGATTTTGCGTGATGAAGCCAGAACGACACATACAAAAATACAAAAAATCCAAAAAATATATTTTTCGTTTTAGTGACCTCCAAAAAGTCCGTAATAATATATTTTTTGAAAATATCTTCAAAGTACAGACATTTCATTTTTACAACTATTATAATAGTATAGATGTCTTTTTTTGCATAATAGATAGCCTAAAATGGAAAACATAAAATAATTAGCCATGCATTACTTTATTTGGCGAAATGTCGTTTGATAATGATAACCAACTGGTTATACATAGGTTAGTTAACCTACTGAGGAAAATTGTTAAGTTGAATAAAAGTAAAAAATATCCTGCTAATCCGACTTCCGATTTAATATAAACGTGAATGTTAGTAAATATGTTTGGATGTCTGGATGTTAAGATGTTTGGATTTTATTTATTTATTTGGGACATCAACAGCAATACAAAACATGAAACATAATTTAAAAACACTACAAAATAAAGCCAATAACAGAGGTCCACAAGAATACAATTTAGTGGATGTTTATTAATTACTTAATAACAGATAGTCATAGATAAAAACATAAGCAAAATCCGTGAATAACTAACAGTAGTAAGTGCTAATCACATCCTACTGTTTTGCAACTTATTACTAGTAAGTATTAAGTTGGACAACAGTAGGAAGTGATTAGTTGCATAATTGATAACCCAAAATGGAAAACATGTAATAAGCGACACATGGCTTTTTATATGGCGGAAATATCATTTGATAAGGCACTAACCTACTGATGCAAATTAAAAGGTAATATTAAAATATTATTCCTACTAATATTATGAATGCGAAAGTGTGAGAAACCTTAAAAACCATAGAGCGTATTTAGATGATGAAAATATGTATATATCAGGTATTAGATAAAATTTTAGGATACTAACTCCTATTTTGAAATAAAAACTGATAGTTTCCAACTTGATTATTTAAGCAAATAAACACTGTTTGATAAAAACATAAATAGGACTCGTGGAACCAGCAATATTTGAGTAAGTTTTATTGATCAAAATACACATAATAAACCAATATGCGGAGCGAGCTATGCTCGGAGTCTCCTTGAGTGATCGAATCAGTAATGAGGAGATCCGCAGAAGGACCAAGGTCGGTAACATCGCTCAAAGAGTTGTGAAGATACGTGGCAGTAGGCGGGGCAGATTGTTCGTAGAACCGATAGCCGCTGGGTTTTCGAGTGGCGACCGCGTACAGAACGACGCAGTCTGAAGGCCCCTGATCCCCCAAAGATCGTGGGAAACCTTTAGATGGGGGCGGCACACGACCGGTCGTCATGGAGATCTTTTGGTGACGCCTTTGTCCAGAAGTGGAAGTACTTGGGCTAATATGATGATGATGAAACCAATATGCAGTAATCACAGCGAATGTACGACCTTTGACTTTACAATTTGGTCTAGAATTAAAAATCAGATTATAAATGCCACAGGTATTGATGTGCAAATTGCGGAAACTTTCCAAAATGCTTAAAAAAGGTATTTTAAACAGGTAAGTTAAAGTTGACTTAAGAGCTTTTTTAAGCATTTTGGAAAGTTTCCGCAATTTGCACATCAGTAGCCACAGGTAAATGCAAGTTGAATCAAATATCCTTAGTTTTTGCACACTATGAAGAATAATTCCATAAACACATTAAAATTCAGTAGGCGATCTTTCTAGATATACCTTAGTTTATTTCTATTTATTCCACGGATAATGCCTTGAGGTATTAAGTACGCTATTTGTAGCTACTTACTTTATATTGCGCAATAAAGTTCAAAACGAATTAATGAATAAAGTTTATACAATTTTATTTATTTATTTATTTATTTTATCTTTATTGCACAAAAGAAAACTTATAGTACAAAAGGCGAACTTAATGCCATAAGGCATTCTCTACCAGTCAACCTTAGGGCAAAGCAGAAAAATTCTAGGCGGTGCTGAGGCTTGTGTAATTACGAAAACAACTATTGATATACTTTAAATACATGAATAACAAAGTTTATATAATAAATACACAAATATATAAGGTTAATAAATATATAACATATATATATATATATATATTTCGATAAAGCGAATTAAGCAGATAAGCTAAGAGTCTTCGGTTCTGCCAGCAAAGAAGTTGCTCACGGACTATTTGAATGCAAACTTAAAAAATTAATTTTCTTAATTTTCCCTGTAATAGAAACCTGCAACTTCGTTCGCGAAGGAGGAAAAAGCCACAACCTCTTTTTTGCTTCTGCGTATTCTGCGTATATGTAAATACTACCTTTATAGCAAAAATATTCGAAAACCATTTTGGTGTGATGAAGCCGTAAAGACCCATACCTGCATACATACAAATAAATTTAAGTACAAATAATAAATATAATATAAATACATATATATCGGTTGGGTCAAATAGTCCGTTCCACTTTTCTTTTTATATTTTCAATGGGCAGATATTTAATTCTATAACGTGATAATCGTAAAGTACTCTTACATCCGTAAATATAGAACAAAAACATAAATATTAATAAGCACAAATCAGTTTCTATTATATTTTATTTCAATCAAGAACACTTTTTACAATTAATAACATTCTTCCTTTTTAAGCCACGCGCGGGGGAATCATTCAACTGTCAGAAATCCGTCTAGTGCGGGGAAGCATCAAAGTATTGTACATGAAAGTAGTGTTTTTCCGTATTTCCTATCTAGCGAGTTTCTTCGTCTAACAATATATACACTATAGCACGGTTTAGCGATTGGCGACGTGTGACGCAATTTCTCGTTGTCAACTAACCGGCAGTGGAAACACCGGAATAGGCCATCCTTTGACCAGAACTCTTCCTTCATTAAGGTCTCCAGCTGGATAGTTGGTGCTTTCACCACAAATTAATCGAAGTTCACATTGTAATAGGGTAGTTTCCTGGGTAAAAAATATATTGTAATTAGTCTGTCAGTTAAATTATCAAAAAATATTGGACACGTATTTTTTCTTTTGTCAATCAAACAAAAAAGGCTATGATGCGCGTCATAGTTTGGGAGTGGGGGCGCATGACGTCACGTCGTGTGAAAACTGTCGCACGGCGTGTCGCCACGGGAAACTTTAACGGGCAATATCTTCATCATTAGGGTTCCGTACGGAAAAGGTACAAAAGGAACCCTTATGGTGCGACTCTGTCTGTCTGTTTGTCCGACTATTAATGCGCTATATCTCAAAAACGACTTGTGCTAACTATATGAAATTTGGAATATTTATAAACATGGTCAGCCCACATGTATTGCAAAGGAAATATTTAAAATTATATTTTTATTTTCTAAAATAACGACGAATATGAGGGTGGGTAAAAATTTAAAGTCTAGTTACTGGGTCAAATGTGGTATCATATGAGTGCTTGACCTGCCCATTTTTGAACAATATTTTTTTTTTATCGTGATTAGTTTTTGTTTTATTAAGGAAAAAAAAAAAACACCCGCTTTATCTCCGAAGTTTACCAATCAAAACTTTTGAAATTTTCACAATTTGTATTATTAAACATAAATATTACACGAAAATTATAGCCATGTCTCTAACTAGCAATTTTTTTTATTTGCAAATAACCTATTTGAACAAACCGGTTGCGTTAAGTTTGCACCTGATTTGTATTCAATGTCATAGATATCCGGTGCAAAATTAACTCAACCGGTACCGGGTACTAAAGTTAGTGTAAGTGAAATTTGCACGGAACCCTCGGCGCGCGAATCCGACTCGCACTTGGTCGGTTTAACTTTTTGTTTAATTGAAATATGATAATCAAACTGGCAGACTAATTATATTTTTAGGACACAAGACTATTTGATGCTGAGTGTACTTCGATTCGGTGGACTTCTTCCACTGTAGTTTCGACTTTATAAAGGCTTATACTTATCGCCAAAAGTCCATATCTTTGACTTATCTTGAACAAGTCAATCCCATCAATGCCATCAACATGACAAAACGAAAACAAATTAGCTTTGAGACCAAACGGACCAAATGCATAAATAAGCGACTTTCATTTTCCCAAAGACGTAAATTACTCGATGCTGTTAAACAAAAAACAAGTTTAAGAGGCTCAAATAGGATTGAAATTTAAATGAAGACGACACTTTCATACGATGTTTGAAAAAGTAATCAGTGAAAAGTGATTACAAGTAAGAAATAACGATTTGAATAGCGTATTTTTGTGATAAAATCGACTGAGTTATAAGTTCGGGTGAAAAATTAACGTTCAATTAAAGGTTTTTACAAAGTTAAATTAAAACGGTAGCGTTGGGTAAGAGTCGTGATTAACAGACAAATTTACGCAATACGATCGCGTCTGATAAACAAGGTTTGAGGGCGACGCATGGTGTAAGAGTACAGTGATTCTCTCAAATAAATTTTTGTATTATAATATATATATATTTTTGTACTATATCTTATACCTCAATTTTCAATGATGTTACATAATGTGAACTGGGAAAATATTTTGCGGAATTAAGCCTACGGAAGTAAATTAAGATATTATGTCGTTTTAGTGCGTCAGTCAATGAAGTCACGCATTTTCTCCACTGTCCCCGGATTTGATTCCTCTCTGAGGTATTTGTATTATATGAGTCCAGACTCCAGTATCAGATTAACTATCTTTTTCTTATAGAAATATAATTCTGGAGTTCAGACTCCAGAGTCAGAGTAACAGCTTTTTTACAGAAATGTAATTCTGGAGTTCAGACTCCAGAGTCAGAGTAACAGATTGTTTTATAGAATTTTAATTCTGGAGTTAAGACTCCAGAGTCAGAGTAACGGGTACCTTTTATGGAAATTTAATTCTGGAGTGCAGTCTCCAGAATTATTTAATCAGAACGAGGACAAAATTCATATGTGGCTCGATGTGCCACGAAAAACTCAAGAAAATTCACAATAATACCTAATTATAAACTAAACCTAATTAGGTTGTTATAAGCGCTACCCGCTTGCGCTTATGAATTGCATTAAAATATGTAAATTTGAAATGACTCCCGAGTTTGGTCATTAATTGTTGTTGTGTAACTACAAATATTCATTATCATAACTTCATTTATCAGTACAAGTATGATAAATTCAATATAGTTTCATTTAGCGAAATTAATTGGAACGAAACCGAATTATTATGTATTTTACATTTTTGGGTTAATTTATCGACTTTACAAAACGGTATTTATTTTTCGCTCTTTTCTCTTTAATCAGGTGACATGTCCAGAACATTTAGTCGTCTGTTTTTTAAATCTAGAAGTAAGAGCTTGATGTGTAGCTCGCGAGTGAGTGATTCAAACGAGCACGAGAACGAGATATCATTAATTTGGTTTAGCTCACTAGCCCTTTCGCTCACCGAAGATTCAAGTAGCTCAGTATCTCATCTATCATCTCAGTATTACTCGCTCGCTCTCCCTCATGAAATGAATGTTGCCGGGCTGTCGTGCCCGGCCGAGCCAAACGAGAGAGACGATCTCTAGTTCTCTACTCACTCATTAACGATAACATCTAAAGATCTACACTGAGCTAAATGAGAGTGATCCATATCTCGGTGAGCTAAAGTGACATATATCACTCTTTTCACTTTAATGACACATTCTGCGTATTTCTATATAATATTCTGTATCTTACAAAAGAAACCGTTTAAATATAATTTTAAGCTAAGATTTTAGTTAGTATTTTAGATTAAAAGAAATGTGTTCAAGCATTTATTCGAAACCCTAAGTCAAATCCGGAAAGCTAGCACACCTAATCGTGATTTTGTTACTTCGTGAGAAGCACAGATTATGGCTCTTAAAAACATATACGACAAAGATTAAATTACCTTCGAAATATCATTATCATTACCCTCATTTCATAAATCTGCACTGATTTAATATCTCAGTGATGAAGATAAAAGTATTTCTAGAGGTACAATACGATACCTACTCTTTATTGCACACCAAAAGAAAATAACATCAGACACTTAAATCTAAAACAGTATGCGAAATGGTAAACAACAGGCGGTCTTATCGCTAAAAAGCGATCTCGATTATTATGTATTTCGTTTGTTATATCCAACAAACTTATATAAAGTGAGCTTATATATTGTGAGTGATATATCATAAGTTGTTATACGTTCTATTACTTACCCAACAACAACAAATAATTTAAGGTATATGTTTGGCAAAAAATAGCGTCACATACGGAGGGATCTATATCGCAATCCCTAATGTCGTTTGTCCTAATGTATTGTTTGTTCTAACGCATTTGTTTATAAAACTGTAAACTTTTCAGGATTGTTATAAAACAAACCTAACCTATATACGATGATCTTTTAAGAAATCCTGAAGAATTTATGGTTTCTGAAAAAATGCGTTTGGACAAACGATACATTAGAACAAGCGACATGAGGGGTTCCGAGGGAGACCACATATGGAGTTGTGTATCAGCCATCATAGAACCCTTAAGGTAGGTTGCCGACCGAATTAAGCCGCGCTGTCAATTAATTTCGCCACACAATCAGTGTTGCCGCGTATTGATCGATAAATCAAGAGTTGCGAGTAATTGCTTATTTAAATTCGGCCTGCGGGCGGCGTGTAGGTTTTTACACGTATTGCCGTCGCTGTGAACGGGACTTGGAACGCCAGACTTGGATTGGATGGCAGAATAACTCCTTAACAAGTACTCGGTGAACCGACGAAAAACCTCCGTCGCGTCTAGGAATCGATTTTCTTGAACCGTAGCTACTTGTAAACACACTATCCTATAAAAACAAAAGAAATATCTATTTCGGTTAAGCGATACAATGCCATAGACAAACACACTAATATACTTGACAAACGCATAACAACTTTTTTCGGTAGGGTTTAATGAACTAAGAAATAGGCTATATAATTAACAAGTTTTCTGTTGTAAGCTATAGAATGACCTCTCAATAATGAAAATATGGTGAAAAAACCACTTCAATCTCTAAAATCTCCCCGAGATGCAAAAATATTAAAATCTCATTTTTGGACTTTCCCAAAAAACGCTTCATACTAAAGCCTACTAGCTTAGTGACGTCACACGGTTGAACGGTCAGACAATAAATGGCAATAATAATGACAATGGCATACGTTTCATCTGCGGCCTTCGTAAATATGACCACGTTTCATTCTTTTGCCGTCAGCTCAATTGGCTTCCCATACGTGGTCGCAGGTCTCTTAGAATCTTTTGTTTCCTATTTTCTATCCTGTTCGAGTTCGTTCTATTTTGTATCCTTCCGCTCCAGTCCAGGCTGTGAACTACGTTCCTCCCGAATTCTCAAACTTTCAATTCCTTCACACCACACCGGTTTCATGTCAAATTCTTTCGCCGTTCAGGCAAGCAGTCTCTGGAATTCGCTCCCTCTTTCTATCAGACAAGCCCCAAGCAAGGTAGTTTTCAAGCGGATGCTACGTAGGCATCTGCTGGAAAAAGAACTCAAGTAGCGTCCATCTTCCATGCAGTAGCTGGTATATTTTGTATTTATTATTTATATGTAATATATATATATATATATATATTGTATACCATATATAGTATAGGTATAAGCAATTATGTATGCATTATTTGCTTGTGTGTCCTAACGCTCTCAGTACTGAATGTTTTTCCCCACAGCACCATTTTCATGCTTCTCTGTTTGTCCCTATGGTTGACTGGTAGAGAATGCCTTGTGGCATTAAGTTCGCCATTTGTACTTACTTTTGTTTTATGCAATAAAACTTTTATTTTTAAACTACTTTATAAATAAATAAATAAATTGGTCTCCCACTTTTGAACCTTAATACACATGATCTCTCATAATGTATCAGTTGCATAATAGTATTTTATGCAATCGTTATGTAATGTATACTTCTTCACTCGAGTACCGCGTTTAAACCAAAGCTTACTGAGTGGCCTAATTAAGATACGAGACTTAAAAAGTTAATTATATACCTAATAGCTCCTGCCCGCGACTTCGTCCGCCTTAAATTCGGTTATCACGGATACGGGTATTTTTCAGGGTAAAAGGTAGCCTATGTCCTTCTCCGGGACTCAAACTATCTCCATACCAAATATCATCCAAATCGGTTCAGCGGTTTAAGTGTGAAGAGGTAACAGACAGACAGACAAACACATTTTCGCATTTATAATATTTGTATGGATTGTATAAGGGTCTCCTTCGAAATCCCTAATGTCGTTTGTCATAACGCATTGTTTTCAAAAACCGTAAATTCTTTAGGATTTTTTACAAGATCATCGTATAGATTAATTAGGTTAGGTTTGTTTTTTAACAATGCTGAAAAGTTTACAGTTTCATAAACAATGCGTTAGGACAAACGATAGATTAGGACAAACGGCGTTAGAGATTCGGATATAGTCCATTGTATACAATACGTTTTCTAGGAGTAACCCATAAACTACAGTAAATGAAACATAGCTAAAAAAAAAATTGCAAAAACTGCGTTCTTTTTTTATATTCATTATTAGTTCTGTGCGGAGTTGTATAATAATGGTATTATAGTTCAGTGCCATATAATATAAACCATAGAGTATAGAGAGATGGTACAATCCTAAATGTATGCCTTTTTAGTATAATAATAATAACACAGGGATAATCTTACACAAATCGACCTAGCCTCAAACTAAGCAAAGCTTGTACTATGGGTACTAGGCGACGATATACATAATATATAGATAAATGATAATACCTAAATTCATTGAAGACATCCAAGACCCAGAAACATAAATTCGTGCTCATCACACGAACACTTGGCCCTGGCCGGGATTCGAACCCGGGACCGCCAGCTTCGTAAGCCGTTGTGCAACCCACTGAGCCAAACGTGTCTTATGATTCGCGGAGTTCTTATTCACATATTCACGAGTAGAAAAACTACTATTAAGCAATCGTTATATAATGTATTATTTTCAGTCGCGTATCACGTGTAGGGCACGAAACTTGCCTAATTAAGGTACTAATATTAGGAATTAGACAGTTAACTATATAACTATTGTATACAATGGTTTTTCTACAGTGTGTGGTTATTATTCTAAGACTATTAAAGCCTAAGTGCACACGCAAAATAGGGAACATTTTGTTTCTCAGAGCTCAGAGGTAATTGATAAAAAAAAGTGAGGATACATCATAATCCCTATTTTTTCTACAGCATAGTGGGGTAAAACTATCTGTGGATACCGACTACTCGTGTCTACCAAAAATAATTGAAACGTGTTTAGTCGATTTGGCGTGATAAAGCCACAAAGACACATACAAACATACAAAAAAATGTAAAAAAATGTATTTTTCGATTTATTGACTTCCGTCAGTCATTTTAATTCTCAATTCTTAGTTCTCCAAAAAACTTATAAAAATAAATTCAAATTCAATTAGTTTACACTGTAAGTAGGCAACAAGGGTACTTTTACAAATCTCAATCTGAATCTACCGGCATTTGACATAAGGAGACCGATATATATTCAAAAGGAAGACATTTTCTCGTAAAGATCCTGATAAAACAAGCAAAATAAAAAACTACGTAAAAAAATTGAGTTCGATACGTTACGTGTAGCTTGTTTTATGAGTCTTTAAAGTTGGGTGGTAAAGTCCATTTTTAAAGTATGAAAATATTAATAACTAATAATATCATTGAATAACCCATACAATGTTTTGTAATTTTTGTAATAAAACCGTTTCGATAAACGCAAGTTTTAACATAGCTGCAGAACAAAGTTCTTATTTTATATGTATGACGTCATATGCTTGCAGCGTTTTTTGGGAAAGTCCAAAAATGTGCTTTTAACGTCGTTGTATCTCGGGGAGTTTTTATGATATTGGAGTAGTTTTTCACCAATATTTCCATTATTAAGACGTCGTTTTATAACATACCGTAAAAAAATGACAAATAGCCTAATTATGTTTTAACTATTATATTGTAGCGGTATAAAGTATGGGAGTCTTCATTTATAATAATAATCTTCAGTATTTCTCTTTATTTATTTTATTCACAACATTATTTTAGTTTAACACATTACGCCATATATAGAAGACAGAGACAGAGAGTAAACCCACAGATAAGGATTAAGTATTTATGTGATGATTGGACATATAGCCAACATAACGATAACATTAACTAATTGGTACAAGTAGAGGAGATGTACAGATTCTCCAAAAATAAGGCTGATAAATAATGAATTATTTGCTCAACTATCTAGTACATATTTAACACAGCTAAGTTACAAATTGCAGTACAGCAACTTATTAAAAACGCCACTAATCACAATCCTTGGGCAGCAGTAGATGGATGTCTCGCCACGGGGCGCGGGCCGGGCACGAGCGACCACCGCACGGGCGCCCGGGTGGCGCAACGTTGCTATTTGTTACGATAGGATATTACTACTAACGGGAGAACTGTTGAGAATTCATTCACTGTTTACGAGTGTTTGAGTTTGTCAGTGGAGTGGTCTCCAGGCCTTTCCTTCATTCAATTTATTGGAAGTATTGGAACGTAGCAACGGAAATATAGTCAACTAATAGCATAATATCTAGGCCAATGTTTTAACGGGGTGCACCGAAAATTTAAGCTATATTTTTATGAGATTTTTGTCAAATCTAGTATATAAAACAGGCTGGTTTTTAGATATGTGTTTTTTTGACTATATAAACAATTCAGCGCCTAACGCGGAAACATGTTTCTTTAAAATTACATCGATAAAAAATAAATCCAAAAACCGGTCTTCATTTCCCGTTTTTTGTCTAGTTTGTACAAACGACAAATTAATAAACGGCTAAATTATATAAAAATGTCATTCTTCACTTTGTCTTTTACTTCACTAACTTAAATGTTAATAAAACATAATAATATCTTCGATTTCATTGTGTTTTTACATCTGGCGCTTACGCCAAAAAACTAGTAATGTATTAGCTTTCTCTTTCTTTGCGTTTCTAATGCATCCCTTATTACAAAGTAAGCTTATTGGTCGGCACGGGGCCGGGGCGTGGTTTTTCCTTAGCGATGCAGGCCCTTAACCCACGATTGCAAAATCATGTTTATTATTTATTGTTTCAGGTACGTATCTATAGCAGTTTATCTACATAACACGACAGTTCTGGTTTGTATCTGAAATCAATAAAATAAATTAAAATTGGTTATATACATCGTACACACATGAAAATTGCCATGTCAGTTGTTTGTTGTTATACGTTGTTGTCAATATGAAGAGTAACATTCGACTTCAACTACTATCAAATAATGACTTTAGTGCAGGGATCGGCAACCTGTGGCTCGCCACATGCGGCTCTTTAGATGTAAAGCTGGGGCTCTATAGATATTTCTTTATCAAAAAGTACTATTTATTGTTGGCAAGTAAAAAAATTGTGGCTCTTTAAAACTTTGAAATTTTGTAGATTGTAATTTTTTACTTTTCCGTTCTAACTCGAAAGGTTGCCGACCTTTGTTAGTGTGAATAAAATTCAATTTTCGATGACACGTTTTTATATGAAATAATTGACATTATCAACACCTATAAAGGTAATTCATATACAATGAAGACGAGCCTTAAAGTCTATTTAATTTACTTTGATAAGAAATACAAACGTACGTGCCTAAAGCTCAAAGCTTGCAAGATGACGACGTGATGATTCAGATGTCCTCAGATCCTCAACCTACGCCCATATAAAGTTAAACTATTCAGTGATCTACAAGAGCAGTCATGCCCTGCGCAATAGTGACGTCAGCGTACGCCGATCTGGCGCAGTATGGGAAAAGATCTAGATTTGGCATACTTGTATGAACGAATCTTCACTGATGACTTTTAATTTATTTTATTTATTTATTTGCTTAGACTTATTATTACAAATGTCAGACTTAATAATAAATAAAACTCTTTACCAGTCTTAGGGCCAAATTAAGATTTGATAGGTCCAAAACGTGATTTGTTGCTGTTGCAGTGGAAAAAAAGTACAAAGAGAAATTCCAACGGGAAAGAGATATTTACAGAACTAGCTTACAACTCTTCATATGATATCGTTGTAAATGTATCGTCAACTAGTACTCATAACAAAAGCCTTATTGAGCTTACCATGGGACTAGTACGATTTGTGCAAAATTGTCCACCAATATTTTAAATAATTAAGGTATTTTGACGATTTTATGTCATAATTAAGGTAAGAGTCTCAATCTTTGACATCTCGATCCTAATAATTGGCACCCCGTCTGACACTCCTATTGTTATGATTTAAGGCTGAAAGTGCAAACTAACGGGACAACGTCGGGCACCTTATTTCGTTTTTACCTATCCTTACATTCAGAATTTACGAAGATGGTGATGATAGGTCAATAGCCTAAAACAAATGAAAAAGGCACATTTTAAGAAAATAACTGTTTCATTTCTATATAAGGTAAATGTCCCAGTCCCAGACACTGTCCTATTAGTCCCATTAGTGCTACCTTCAACCTTAAAATTCGTAGAAATAGAGGTGATAAACAAGATGTCAATTATAACGTTTACCTTATGACATTTCACCTTTTTCTCCCACGAAAAAAACAAGCGGTACTTGTTCATCAATTAAGTTTAAACCGTCAAACTCGGGTATTTAAGATTTTAACACCTTCAGACATGCAATTTAAAAGCCTCCCTGCTGTTCGTTTACATCGCTGTCGTCTAATTGGTCGATTACGTAAGCGCTGCACTCTGCACCCACTAGTTGAGTCTATTCTGAAGTACATATAGCATTACAAACTTATGTTTACTCACGGCCAAATTAGGAATTAAAGCTGTCACCTATTAACTACTCGTAAGAATTAAACGGCAACCACGCTTTCATCTGTTCTGGTAAGTTTGTAAATGTAGAATTATGTAACTGGCGGTAGCTGTGATGTTTGGTTTCAGAAATCAAAGCAAAAAGTTATTTTCGTTGATAACTTTGAATAACAAATATTACTTAATTAAATATCAAATCAGGCATCATTAGAAAACGAAGATTTTCCTGATTCTGAAAGCGGTGGCGGTAGATATGTGGAATTTTAAAGATCTCTTGAAAATTATAGCACGAGTATCTATGTACAAGTTAAACCAATTGTATAGACAATAGCTACTTTGTTTTTTCCCAAAATTGAGCTATAAAGCTAGTTATGGATGGGGATGAGTAATATACTTAGGCATCGAATACAGTTAATATGGCATTAGGAATTTCCTTTAATTTATTTTATTGCTGTATTTGTAGCTAACTATACGCACACAGCCCCTTAAGCAAATAGGTATCTCCCGATCGGTGACATGTTTACCAGCATTAATCAGTCTCATAGGGTGGTAGAAACGTCACGTATCCAAGGGGATACCTATAGATAGATAGATGGAAAGGTCCATCTATCTATCTATCAGTCACGATCGTCCACTGCTGGATATAGGCCTCCTGCGCAGACGCATCCTCGCGACCCTCACGAGGCTATCCGTCCACCTAGTTGAGGGCAATCCTACGAGCACCTCTAGCACAACTGTTAAACGCGCCTCTTTGTCGCACGACTTTCTGTGTCTCCTTTCAATACAATGCGAGCAAGCTGTCTAATAAAGATTATAAAAAAATGGCCCGCCTATTGCCACTTTAAACATGCAATCCTGCTAGCTATGTCGGTAATTTGGTTCTTCTGTGGATATCCTAATTTCTGATTCTATCAAGCAAAGAAACACCGAGCATAGCCCTTCCATAACCACGTCAAATATAGTATCAAAAAGTACCTTAAAGAAATTTTCTACCTGATGTATTTGCAGCTAACTGTATGCTATAATACAGCCCCTTAAGCAAATAGGCCCTGTCAGTGACATGTCTACTGGCACAAAACAGCTGATGCATTACACATCAGACGTCGGCACCCCACCGAGCCAAACGTGCCACCGTTCTAGCTTCGTTTTGACGCGGGAATGTGAGAATCATGTTAGTGCCTGTCGTATGTACAGCTTTTTAGTACGCCGTAGTCGGGAAATGTGTAACAGTGGCGCCAATGTTTGTGCAAAAGTGAAACTTATGTAAGTAAATTTTTATTTTCTACTAGGTGCTCGCAACTTTGTTGGAAAAGAAGGAACAAGCTATGACTTTTTTTTACTTCAGCATCGGCTAAACAATGAGCTAACTATAACCATCTGTAAATGTCCAGCAATTTGTGTTGTAATTACAGCAGTAATTTATCCAACTCTTTCAGCGGGATCAGGCCGCAAAAACACAGACTATTACTTATTTTTAATAACATATCTTCAATTCATTTGTACAACTTTATAATACACGTGGATGGGATATTATCCATTAATAAGAAATATAAAAAATAGCCCTAATCGAACCCAGTGGGCAAAGCTCCCATTAGACTGGTTCCCCTCTATATTAATATGCCAATTCATTGAGCAAGGCATGAGACAGCCGTGGCTTCTATGAGCATTTTCCATAAGTATTGCTTATATTTCTCTCATGTCTGAGGTCCTCTGAATAGACCGATGTCGTGAAGTACTCAGCTTTTACGACGTGAGTAACCGCTAATGTAAGTAAACTATTTAAAAAAAATCTCTCTTCTATACAAGGTCATAACAGGCAGACACAATTTTTAAAGCCTACTACATATTAGCTAAGTCACAGAATAAATAATAGTAGAAGTTAGGTACACATCAGCTGATCCGCATTAACCAGTTCGCGTCAGCCTCAATACAAGTGGGTTCTACGGGCTTAATGTGTTTTTTTCAGTAAAAATATACTAAAACTAGACTGTGCCTACACATCCTAAATACCCAGTTAACGATTAAGTGCTTAACTTTGCAACGACTTACTAAATTGAAACAATAACTCAACATTATCACTAATTCCATAATAACCGCAGTTAAACAATGACATTAACTTATTCTTCCATAAATGCGATTAATAAAAAGCAAAATATTTAATCGATTTCCCAGATTTGTCGCTAAAATTAAGGTCAGCCGATGGATGGCTAAGATTAGCGACTCGCGACTGATAATCGGTCGCGAGAACCCGATTAACATACCTATTAACCAAATTGTTTCTACTTACTGCCTGATAGTAATCGCTATTAATTTCAACATTACACTTAACGACAATATTCTGAGAATTCTATAGTTATTGTAAGGTTCGTCGCCTGTCAATGATGGTCGTTTGTGGCACGAGCTCGCTGCACGCAATTAGTTCACGAGACGCTCGGCGTCAGAGTCTCGAGTGTAAGTTACCAATGCAACAGAATGTCTGGATCGTTTACGTTTCCCATATAAATAACATTATTATCACAACACAACAAAATGGGGCTGAATTGCGTATAAATGTGATTTATTTTATTACCTTTCGTTGGTAATTCTTCGACGTTTCGGACGTCGCGTTACGTCCATGGTCTCGAAGGAATTGGAGAGGTGAATCATCTTCTAGCTTAATCCCCGTTTTGTTGGGTTGCGATAATGAGTGAAGATCGTGTAAGTTTAAATCAATATAAATAACACTATCGATACATATTATCATAAACGCGTTCGAAGCGGTTTTGGGTTAAGTATACACACTAGGGACACTGGGGTATTTTTGATTGCTGCTTTGATTTGATTTTTTACCTGAAGACAAAGGTCTTCGAACAGTGCGTGAGTGCGTTGCCAGTGATGACCTACGGAACTGAGACATGGTCGTTCACAATGGGACTCATAAGACGACTCAGAGTTACGCAACCTGCAATGGAAAGGCCTATGCTCGGGGTTTCTCTTCGTAATAAAATCAGAAATGAGGATATCCGCAGAAGAACCAAAGTAACCGAGCTATGTAGCTCACAGCATTACATCGTTGAAGTGGCAATGGGCGGGTCATGTAGCCCGGAGAACGGATGGCCGTTGGGGCAGTAAAGACCTGGAGTGGCGACCACCCATAGGAAAGCGTAGCGTAGGATGGCCCCCGATTAGGTGGATGGATGCCCTCGTAAGGACCATGCACATATCTAAGAAAAACCTAGAAAAAAATATTTCCTAGTAATAAGTAAAATCCGCACCACACGGACGAAGCTGCCGGAAATATCACATGAGTCATATTTAGAACTTCATAAAAAAACTCATACAAGATATATACAACTAGATTTCCACGATGTTTACCCGTACAATAAGGTAAAATAGCTCTATATAGGCAAAATGAAGTAAAGCGATCTGGTAGAACAAGTTTTAAGGACATAGAGTGCAATCATGCGATTATCGTAACAATCGATACGTTATTTTTTTTAATCTATCACCTAGCTGTGGGATACTAAGCTCTGACCAAGTTTTTGTTAATTGATTTTGTAAATGGCTAGTTTTCGTGTAGGGCCATAGAAGCGAGCAAAAATTCATTTACTTTTACTGAAAAATAGCAATGCATCGTAGTTTTGTGTAGATGTGAGAATTGAGACCGAAAAATAGTTTTGTTTAACCTTTTAAGCGCCAAAGCCGGCAAATCAACGCATTGAAAATTCGTGCCACCGACGCCAATGTCGGCGATTACCGTTCAAATTTAATTGACCAAAGAATCCGAATATAGTACTGATATTTCGTTCTGCAACCACTATATTCAGTTTTAGAGTATATTTTTTTATTGCTGGGCGTCTGATCCGAGAGATTGGCGCTTAAAAGTCCGTGTGAAACTTTCAGGTTTTTTTCCCCCAACAAGTTTTTATTCAAACGATAAAAGAACGCACACACTTAAAAACATCCGGATCTTTAAACGGCTGATCGTATTAAAAAGCTAAAACCCTTAGCAAGCGCCTCCGGGAGGCGACAGGCGACCCTCGCGCAGGCAGCTTTCTCGCGCAAAGGGTAGCAATTGCTATCTAGCGCGGGAATGCTGCCTGTATCATGGGCACTCTGCCAAAGGGTCCCAATTTTTTGCAGTACATTTAGAATTAGATTTTATTTAAGGTATTTTTTTCTTTTATTTTTATTAGCGATATAATATAGCTAAATATACACCAGAGCATATATATCCTCTTGTAGAAAAAAAAAAGTAAATGAAAATTGGTTCATCCACATCGAAGGGTGAATGTGAACTTTGACGTCTCGTCGACGTCTGAGCGTCTAACGGTACCGAAAATGTTTCCGGGGCTACCAAGAAATCGAGCCCTTTAATATTTATATATTTTATTTTCTTACGTTTAATAATCATTGTTGCATGCTTTTTATTATGAACGTTTTAACTCATACCATAAATTTAAACACAGAGAGACCATTCTCGTTATTTTAAAACGAAGTTTAAAAGTTGTGGGCAAATTTGTGTTGATTCACCCATGAAGTACCAAAAAAGCTTAATATTGTCGTAAATGGTCAGTATATAGTCTCGATCACCCTATATAGGAAAAACATTATTGGTAGGTAACATCATAAATTCTATATATCCGTTTATGTGGTTACTTAAAAGGAATAGACAGTATTTTAATACCTGCTGTTATCTGGGAGGCAAAATTCCACGCTAATTAATTTTCTACGTCAAAGTTCCATGAAATTATTTACTTGACAGTTTTAAAATACGTTCACATTTATTTATTATCGAAAAATTAGTTGTATTAAATTATTATTAATTCATCTTTTTCCTTTAAATGTTGAGTGAATTATGGACGATGTGCTATTTATATAATTTGTTCGGATTATCTAAACTCTGTCATATTAAGCGGTTGCATCAGGAAATTTTCAATTTAACATTTACTTCTATATTATTATTGAATAGGCAAGATGACAAAATTTTATTAATTAATCCATCATGTAGATTAATAAAAAATATTAGACACATATTTCTTTCTTTTTTACGTAATCCATACTATTAATATTATAAATGCGAAAGTGTGTCTGTCTTTCTGTCTGTCTGTCTGTCTGTCTGCCTGTCTGTTACCTCTTCACGCTTAAACCGCTAAACCGATTTGGATGAAATTTGGTATGGAGATAGCTTGAGTCCCGGGGAAGGACACAGGCTACTTTTTATCCCGAAAAAATCCCCTTATCCGCGATAAACGAATTTAAGGCGGACGAAGTCGCGGGCAGAAGCTAGTCAAAAAATAAAGGAGATACATCGAGTCAAAATGTCACATGACGTCACTCCTAACTACAAATTGTACCTAGACTACTCGATTTATCTGAGTGTTTTTTTATTATTTTGAAAAAGCAAAAAATACGTATCCAATTTTTTTTTATTACCTAACTGACGGACTAATTAGTGTTTTGATATTCTTACTCAATCATCATGCCTATTGACAGATTGTCAATGATATATTTATAATTATTTTAAAATCCAGTTGCCTTACTACTACTAGCGTAACTCTCCGCGACTTCGTTTGTCGGCGACATAACATCACTCGTCTTTCTCACAATGTATTGAAAGAAAAGAGACAGACAATCTTTTTCGCGAGAAAAATAGTCTCGTAACACAGACGTGTGTATATATGTATTGATGATAGAAAGGAGAAATAGGATAAGCGACATTTCAAGATATTTATTTATATAAGTACACCTTAATTATAAAATTAGTTCGACCATCTATATATATTTGATTTCTCGGAAACGGGTCTATAGATTTAAATGAAATTTTGTATGTAGACATAGTTTTGCTTCCAAGGATATCATCCTCATCCACAAGGACACCCAGGTTCTGACCACCTAAAGGTAACAAGTGGTAAAAGCAACACTTTAAAATACTTTAAACCTCGCGAACCAAAACGGTGTTAAAATCACGCAATAACAAGCAATTAACGTGGCGATCAGTAATTAAGTATATTAATCAGCCTTCCTGCCGTGTTCATTGTTCAATAGTCTAGCGCTGATAGAGATGAGAAAAGGATTCAATTAAATCGCCGTGACTGCTGTTCCTTTTCCAGAAAAATCACTGTGACTTTGTGACGTCTGTTAATCAACGGGACCATGATGAAGTTTATCATGCGATGCACGACAAAGCGTCCGTCATTTTCTGACAAATATGTGAGACGAGATTGACGGATGTTTTATCATTTATTAATTGAGTGAAAATAGCTCTCATCATGCTGCAGGCCGTGTTAAAATAACTTCCTTTAAAGTAATCAGATCCTCACAATCGTCCAACAAAAATGGCGTGATTATGTCGCAGTTGCTAAACACTTTTAAGATGGAATAATTTATAAAATGTTTTTTTTTTCTTTATTTTCTCACTGTAATGAAAATAGACTGTCTAAATTACAATTCAGCTAGGCCGTAGGTGACTAAGCTCGCAAGTTCCAAAGTGGAGTAGCATCCGACTTTTGCCGTGCGGTGTGAATTGTGCCGTTATAGTCATCCGTGTAAATCCTGCTTTACGCGTAAACGCACTTGTGACTCTATTTTTGTTGCAGGTGTCTATGGGCGACGATGACCGCTTACCATCAGGTTATCCGTCAATTCGTTTCCTATAACATTAAAAAAAAAACAAATATTAGGAGCGGGGGAACAATGCCTACGTGATTTTGTAACAGTGTTTTGCTTTGATCAGTCACAGTGATACTCATATACGGCTGATCACTGCGATATTTCACCGTGACGATATTTATCACCTCTAAGCGCGAACACGAGCTATCTCCCGACTAAATGGATCCTAGGAATGCTTTAATCGTTTACTTTTGAAATGACCTTTTCATTACAATGTTATTTAGTGAAGGTAAAGCACTTAGTTTGCTTTTAATCAAAATTGTTTGTTTTTGTTGTAAGAGTTCTTGATAGCATTCTGGCGAAGGGTTGTGTTTTTATTGAGTTGATTGATGAATTTTTTTTGCTAAAAATAGGAGATATTTCTTTGCGGTTTTCACTCAAGGAGGTTTTAGTGACTTTTTTATGCATTTCATTCGTAAACTCTTTGAATTGTAATACACATATGAATCTTTTATTTATCCATCTATGGTAAATATCCTAATCCTCGATGCTAGTTTACTATAAGTTTGCCTACAATTTGTCGTCATCTTTGGTATCCCTAAGTTTCCATGGAAGAGATCGCTCTAAGTCTTAAGTATAGTAGTTAGTACTCAACTGTATTATTTGGTTAACCCCACCAACATGTGGAACTAGCATTCGTCATGGAATACGTCTCATGTGGTGGTGGAATGAGGAAGAGAGAGAGAAAGAGTGGAAGCCAAGGTTTTGCTCGCTCGTTTTATAGCCCCTCGTGATGTATTCACTCATTACAGCGTCAAGTGCGAAGGCGACGGCAAAATGACGATTTACGGGCCCGTAACGCGCGCCCGCGATGACAGTGACGCAAATATATAGCTCGCTCTTAATTTGTTTCAATTTATATTTTATACACCGCATGTATGATATCTAGGCGATAATTATATGTGTTAGGACATTTATCAGTATTACAGATGTAAATATTGCTCCAGCTTCGTATACTGTGATCCATATATTAAATAAGTGCCACAGTGCCCGATAGCCCCCATTAGTTGGCATTTTAACTATCATTCGTAGCTTTTAAGATAGCAATAGAGGTGAAAAACAATAATAGGAATTAGGGTGTCGAACATTGGAAAGTTTGCCTTTCTGTGAATGGCGTTACTGCTTTAGCTTCGTAAACTGGAATTCATGTTAAGCAATATGTCTAATGTCTTCTTCGCAGAGTAAGAGAATACATTGTTACATATACTACCCATTATAAAGTAGTAAAAATTTAATATCTGTACTTGAAGATATTAAAAAAAAATGGTTGTAAGAGACTATTTTTTGGATTTTTCGTATGTTTGTATATGTCGTGTGTCGTTGTAGTGTCATCACGCCGAAACGGCTAAACGGATTTCAACATTTTTGCTACACCGGTAGCTGACCGACTACGCTGAAGAAAAAACGAGTGGTTATGATTTTTTTCTCCTACCGCACAGGTGGCGTAGGCCTCCCTTTTTCCCTCCACAGCCGTCTATCACCTGCTTTTTGTATCCAATCTGGTCCAGCCTCTTTGGAGAAAATATCGCGCCATCTTTTCCTTTAACGCCCGTGTTTCCTTTTCTTGCTTCTGTTTCTCTCTTAGGATCTAGTCTACAAATATTTCCCACCCAGTCCTATTTCAGTGTCCTCACTCTTTTTACTATGTCGCTCTTTTTACCTACTTATATTACGGTGATATCAGACGGTTCACTTGAATGAATGTTCAGCCGAATGGAACTATCGGTTCACTAATAAATTCGGCATTTTTGTTTCACTTTTCGTTCAGACGTGTCTTTTTGAGTGAAAGATGAAAATGAAACAAAAAAAATTAACAAAACTGAACGGTGTGATATCACATTATGAACAGAGTATACAGTGAAATAAAACAATTTAACGGATTATCCTATATAGGTCCTCCCGTGACCATGGAAAGCTGGAAAGCTTCCGAAACGTCGGGAACTAAAGTGAGATAATATACGCGATATAATCCGTTAAATTGTTTTATTTCAATGAGTAATAATCGCGGAAACAGAAGAAAATATTAGAGTATACAGTGCTCTATTGGAATATCGATCGTATCTTATACTTTCATGTCTGATCTTTAGAGCACTTTTGATTCCTACACAAAATAGGTTAAATCAATTTTAACATCATCAAAAAGTCCACCAGCGTAACCTTTTTAACTTGCGATTAATCAACTTCCCTTGACGTCATCGTTATGACGATCGCTGTATTGCAACGTACGCATTTCTTATCAAAATAATTAGTAACACAGAATAATTAATTCGTATCAGTGTCCTTTTAAAATATTTTCCGGCAAGATTAACCACCTCCGTATTGCCTAACGCATTTGACGCTCGCAATTAGAATCAAGTGTCATGATTTTGTATGGGCTATGATAGTTGATTCGGATACCAAGTGTCAAAATTTCGTTAGGCAATAACCCCGCTCTGATCGGTTGACCTGGGTAAGAAGTTCGACGATTTGAATTTTATTTACAAAAAAACTTGAAATTAAGATTGGTTTTGTGACGTAATGTAACCCGTTTGCCAAGGAATATTATTTTCATCCTAGTTATGTCTTCTATGAGAGTACATCTAATGGTTGTTGATGTTTTATGCACGTATCTAAAGCTTAAGGTGATCTAAATGTTTTCGATATTAGAATCTTACTGCCATTCATTTTTAGCATCCGACTAAAAAAGAGGTGTGTTATAAGTTTGACATAAATAGTGTGTGTTTGTCTGTGGCATCGTAGTTCTTGAACGGAGAGACCGATTTTGATATAGTCTTTTGTGCTTAAAAGGTGACTTAGCCGAGGGTTTTCTCAGCCATGACATTTTCTACGTGTTTGTCTTTTCAGTCAAAGATTACCTATACGTTATGAAAAAAAAAATACTTAAGAAAGAAAGAAACCTATCACGAAACACGCTTGCGCGGTACGGTAAAGGACTTTCCCGCGCGTGCAGCTGAATATTTATACATATTTTGAATAATTGAAAAACAAAAAATGTTTTTATTCGGTCCTGATTTTATTGCTACAAATATGTACTTTTTTGTTATGTACGATGCAAACTATGAATAATTCAAGGATAATGAGAAAATCCTTGTGTTTTCAGTGACAATACTATTATAAAATTGTAAAAATTAAATGTTTGCACATGGAATATATTTCAAAAAAACTATTGTAACGGACAATTTGGTGAACACTGAATCGAAAAATATTTATTTTAGATTTTTTGTATATTTGTATGTTCTTATGTGTTGTTGTGGAGTCATCACGCCAAATCGGCTAAATAGTTTTCAACTACTTTTGATATTCACAGATGGTTTTAGGATACTCGTTACCCGACTACGCTGTCGAAAAAATAAATGAAATGAAATGATGTCTTAGTGTAAAATAAGGATATATCTTGGTTTTGAAAAAACATTGAAACAACTAGGTTTTGATATGACATCATAAAGTCACATGGGCTCAAACTTATGACTTCGCGGGCTCTTCAGAAAACTACCGTAGTTTTCGGTCAATTCAGTAATCGGGTAAATTCAATTAAATATTTTGTATTACACAAATTTGAGGCCACTACTTATAAAAATAAAGAAGTGACTTATGCAGATAACTAATCAGAATTGCAGAATATCTTTTCTGTTTCTTAGAAAGACAACGTCAAAAATCAGTTTCACGCTTTTTTTACCAAAAATATTCGTATTTTGGGTAAAAAAAGCGTGAGACGGATTTTTGACGTCGTCTTTGGAGGGCTCTTAAGCAAATGTCTTATTTTGTTCGGCTGAGCATTACATGGCTTTATTTTAAATAAATAATAATGCTTTATTTCAAACCTGATATAACATATTAACTTAGTAATACAGCAAGACTTAATAACTATGTTAGTACAATAACAATAAAACTATAACCTAACTCTCACAACTCGATTGCGTCACAGCGAAGCACCTAGTTAGAAGGGCAAACAGATCTTTTGCTCTACTTGGCCCTTCCCGTAACTACATCTGCCTAGTTATTAGTTAGTATTTTAGGTATTATACTGTTGACTGTACACGTACAAAAGGCACCTGCAATCATCGATGCTTTTAACAAACATCGCCCCGCCACCGCACCTGATAATTAAATCGACACAAAAAGATATCGATACATATCGATGATCGACGGAATAGATCGTTAATCGATCCGAGAGCCGAATCAATTACCCAATAATGACCGGTCGGGAGTGTAATCATATTTTCTTATTTGTCATTCACTGAAATTACTAGCTTCGGTCTAAGTCAAAGGCCGCGGGCTTTTAATTGGCGGGTTAATCGCACGATAGGTAAAGGATGAAGCATCTGTAATTTTCTGATAAATATGTACCTGAGTGTGAGTGGTATATGATTTATAATTTACTAGCAACTACCCTGCGGCTTCACCCGTGTTACTGTGAACTTAGTAGCCTTTTTTTATTCATTGATTCCCCATACAAACGTTCAACCCACGTCACCTCTTTTAGGAGGATTCCCATTCCCGGGATCAAACTATCATTGTCTGTTCTTTTGTCGTCAGAGACACGCAGGACGGAAAATGGTGGAGGCAGATCATCTGCTCCAGGTGCAACCCTGATGGGGGCCACGATCCTCAGATACGAGGGATCGAGAGAGAGAGAAAGAGAGAAAGAGAGAGAGAGAGAGATGGTGTTCTAGGCTCTCAAAGTATCTTCATACTAAATTTGATCTAAATCGTTTCATCGGTTTCAGTGTGAAAACGTAACACCAGACAGAGTAGTATATTATTATGGATAGTATGGATTTATCGTGGGATGACCATTAAAAGTCTCCTGGTGAATATTTTGTATCCTTTTCTTGTAATTTTTATTAAATTTACACATATTACCTCGAAAAAATATCAGAACAGTACGATTATACCAACATTGAAAAATACAGTTAACTATCTAACATTTTTGTGACTATAATATTTTCTTCTGTTTCGGCGATTATTACTCATTGAAATAAAACAATTTAACGGATTATATCGCGTACATTATCTCATTTTAGTTCCCGACGTTTCGGAATAATTTTTGTGACTAGATACTATTTGTGCTTTCCTTTTATTGTATAGTAGTTAGGAGTTTGTTTTTTCTTAAGTACATAATGTGAACTTTGATTTTCATTGAAGTAAAGTTTAAAGGAAAAGTTATGAAATATTTTTTAGTCTATTATGGTGTTACAAGTGCTTTTCATTTAATTTTCATCCTCCTGACACTATCGGCTGTATTTACATAATTAGGTTAATCGTTAGGATTTCCCTAAACGATTGGATATTCACAGAAATTATTGCACAGTCTCCATACGATTAAATATATTGTACTTATAGTTTTGACATTGTTCAATTTATTTTTGGTGAAACGACGCATTAATGATAAATTGCTTGTAACTTGGACCACACGAAAAGATACTCTTTATAATAGATTTAAACAAACATTTGTATTACGCTACGTTAGTATAAAAAAAACATTATTAAACGTAGCTGTAGGTGATAATTTCACTAATGATAGCGTTGGGCGATGATGGATATCAGCCTTAACGTCTTAAGGGATAAGTCATTGAACTTAAGAAGGTTTTAATCGAGATATTATTAGTCTACAAAATTGATACAAAGACCTAAGTATACATACAAAGGTCTCGTTGATTAGGACGCTGTTTCGGTATAACAGAGACGCTGGTTCGATTCCGGCTTAGACTGCAGTAGATTGCAATTATTTGTTCTTTCTATTTAGATCTTTGTATCAAAATTGTATGAAAAAAAAGTGATGTTTTCACATTAGAAATATAAACAAACATCTTGTTATTCTGTATATTTATGTATACTATTTTAAGTTAGGCATTTTACAATATAATCGAGATCTTTATTTTTGTGATAACACTGGTAACAGTTGAATATTCTGGAAGCCGACGTGCTGAGGCTATTGGCAAAAATTGATATCCATTTAATATTTAGCTGTGACACCCATTATTTTAATAAACCTTTAATGACAGAACCCACACGCCCGGCCCGCAATATATCCAAGCGCTTTCACGAAGATGTTCCGAAAAAAGAAAGTTCACCGAGGGAAAAAAAGAGAGTTATGAGCTTAGCCCCGAGCGGCGCGGAAACAAACGGACAATTCATAATTATCGAGGGGTAGGGATTTTGTTTTATCGATGTTTTGAATTACTAATTCGTATGTTCATATAACGGTTCGGTATTGTCTTTATAATTTGATTAATTGTCGGTTCCGTTGTGCCAGTGCTTTGACTAAAATTTAATTTTATATTGTACTGCATTTGTTACTGTTAACATCTCCGGTTTGGAACGTAGTTTTAATTTTATCTGTTAGTTTCGAATTTTGAAAAATATCACGTTCATCAGTTGATAGATGGACAAATTAACAAACCAACAAACGCACTCTGATATACATTGACGAGAAGATTCGAGCTTTGTTATCCATTCGTATGCATTGGATATATTAGAAGTTAGAGTTGAAGGGACGTTTATGACAATGGTTACAATGTTTCCGTAAGGTACTTGCTGATTTAGGTCGAAGAATAATCTAGTACATAGATCCAATAGGTACCCAATTGAACCAATGTATGTCAAATCCCTGACGCCCAAAATGCCACTGGCCCGACACTGGGGCAACCACTACATCGTGTGTTTTAGAACACAACTAAGGAACGGAACTAAGTGTAACGATGATCTTAATCTTTTTATCAAGAACGAGGAAAGTTTAGTACGGCGATACCGGGAATTCACGGTACTGCCATATTAAAATTTCCCGGTTCTGCACGCCCTAATGTTTTTTAAAGCGTTTGGTTTTGAAGAGAAAATGGACTGATTTTTTATCGATGATAAGATTCCCATCCCTAGTGCCCCAGCCGGCAATTACCCCGATGAGCGTTTACGGTGCGCGCGCTGATATTCGCGCCGAATTCACTTAATCGCTCACTTTGACCCAATACTTTACTTAACTCAACTTAAACCCATTGTTGCTGTAATTATGATCATTTACATGTCACTTTACTTAGCTCATTTGGGTTAATCAAACAAAAATTTATGAATAGCCGGAGCGTATGTATTTAACTCACTGACAGTTTCTTTGGACACATTACGGGTTTATTATTAAGTATTAGCTTCTTTTTTAATATTATGAAAACAAATACCCATGCCGCCGTGTATGTCATAAATGCGAAAACTTACTTCGTGGCAAATTCTAGTATGACACACATCGTCAGTAGCTGTCAAATGCAAGTAATTAGTTGGTCTGCATGTACAAAATTTCGAGACTACGAAAGAATAACTTTTGGCTTGTAAAGTAAAAAGGTTGTGTAAATGTTAACTAAATCAGCAACAAATATGCTACAATCATCCCAACAAAAGTTAATCATTTCATTACCACATAATTTGACTTTTACCCTCAACTTAAAGTGCATACAAACTTCTGTCTAAGTTAAGACGTGAACGCAAGTAAACTTTACTAAACACAAAATGTGCATAATATCCGTAAAACTGAAACGTCCATCGTTGAAATAAAAACACACAAAAAACTTATTAACTAGTTAAAAGACGATAAAATATAAAATCGTTTAAAAATATACATTGATGCCGAATGATTAGCAAATTTTAGCTACTTCTATAATCTGTGTTTTTTCACGAGATGAGGGGCGGGAGGGAGGGGAGGGCGTATATGAATTGAAAGTCGGCTATTAGTGAATTGAAGGGGAAAGACAGGCGCCAGTTCACGGATCACTAGTGCCGTCTATTTTTTGCTGGAGATAATTAAAACAATGGGTACCTACAAATGGAACAAACACGATTTATTCATGTAAGATGTGACTGCAATATAGATTTCGGTAGTTCTTATGCGCTTATGATTATAAAAGAGCGCATTGTATAAAGAGGTCTGATATGATATATATACATATATATGTATGAATACCGCAGATTAATAATTTAGATACCTAATGAAAACATTAGTAACTAGCTAGAACGTTTGTAAAACAAATTGATACGGAAATGAATGGATGTGAGACTGTGCATGTGCATGTAATGTAATATATCGAATTAATTATATCTACCACGGTTAATAAAAAAAAACCTTTTTTACTTATACAATGATTCCATAAAATTGATTAAAGTACTAGTATATTGAAATAAGTACATGCAAACTTTTATGGAACTATGTGTTAATAACTCAAAATTAATGAGCTCCATAATGGGCAATAAAGCGTCGGTACAAATACGCCGCATAAAAAAGTATTTATTCTTCAAGTCATGCATCTTCAAACTTAGCTCGCTAAAGCCAGCGCTTAATAAAAATCATTAATACAACACCGCAAGTAATCAAAACGTTTAATGAAAGCGGTTCGTTAGTGCGCGCGCGTCGACAGCTCGATTTATCGACTCGCGACACAATAATCGATATCGACGTGTTCGATTACAGCGTACGGTGTACGACACTAGCGTTCATGGAAGTTTCATTTGTTGAAGTGGTATGGAAGGGTTTACACGGTTCGGTATTTTTTATAATGGGATGAGTAGGAGATATGGGACCATGCCGATTGTATTAAGATATTAAAGCTTCCTTATACACATGATGCTATTAAGTAATGTTAATTTATAATTATATTCAAGTATAATTTATGGTTCTATTAGCTGATGCTCAGATGGTAATAGAAGCTATATCATACAATGTTGCAAATACATTTACCAGGTATAATTTTTTTATCCTTCTGCCGTGAAATCAAGTGGAAGAAGAATAATACCAATAAAATAAAACACACATTTATATTGGACTTTTAATGAAGATAAGGAAGAGATTTGATTTATTTTTGTAATGTAAATAATTAAAGAGAAAGATTAAGTCAAAGATAATCAATTTTCAAGTGCATATTATAGAATTTTCCTTCCTTGTACTGTAGTTGACCTTGATTAAATGTACCTAGATAGCACATTAGAAACAATGGACCCCATAGTTTAATAAGGAAAAACCTCACGTGTGTGAGGTGTGTTGATAAGATATTTTGAAAATGTAAAGTCCCTCAAAGTTGTTCTCTCCAATGTTCGTCGGTCGTGTTCGTCTTTGCTGACGTCAGCAACCAGGCTTCATACTATCTTAATGACGGCTTGAAGTTAATTTCAAAGACATTTGCAAGATGAGCATTATTATCATATTATGTAAACTAGCAATTTGTATATATACACGGTGCCCGCGAGGATTGGGAAAGAATATAACTTTGGATTCCTGAGGACACTAGGCTAGGAGTAAAAAATGTAACATAAACCAAGTCAAATTTAGCAACACAAAACTAACTTAGTCGTTTTTTGTACAAAAAATTGAATAAAATTCGCATCTATATGAATATTATCCCATTTAATAAAATGGTTAGGTACTAATTTTTTTTCACAAAAGAATGATCTTAGTGAGTAGATGTCACTTTGATTTCTGTCAATAGCGACGTTAAACTTGGCCACATATGGGGCAACGTCGCGATCATAATAAATTGTTTACGTGAATAAATAAAATCTTCAAAACTAAGCCAGATATGCCTGGGGATCATTTAATATTTTTTGCTTCTAATGACCTATGGAATGCGTGGTTAAAATCGTTCCTATTCCTCGCAGGCACCGTGTATGTTAATATAAAAATTGTAGTTGGTAACTCGGAAACGGCACTATTGATTTGGATGATATTTGGAATGTAGATATAGTTTTGCCTTACAAATTTATCTAGGTAGGTTGCGTCCACCGAGGGAAGCGCGATCGTTCAGCTTTAGAATTAATTTCGTACCTACTGTCTAAGTAACAAGAAACCGATTGAATTGCTTAAACTAATCAATCACTTCAAATCGTGCAGAAATATTGTACTACATCATTTCTGTGAATATATCAAGCAATATGGTGAAGTTAACGTAAACCAAGAAAAACACTATGTATACATAGGTTCATGTACATACATAGCAATAGTACTACATGGTAATGTCTTTTAGTATTCACATACATGTCATCGAGTTATGCTTTCCATCACTGCAGCACATACAATGCCTTTTCTTATAACATTCAGACAGTTTTTCTCCACACACATAATTTTTATGAGACATTCGTTTCATATGCAAAAGCGCCAGGCTTTCTTTTGATCATCAATGTCATTTTAAACTAAGTTTTATGCGGTACAAGTAAGTATTGCTTTTGAATGAAGATGAGGCTTTCGTGTAGGGATGTAATGGTACACAATTTTGCCGATGCGATACCGATACCAATTATTGTTAGTTACCGATAATTATTCCCAACTCGTATTTAAAATTGCAAATAGGGAAGACTGGATCAGATCAATGTATTTGTTTGAAATACGAGTAGTAGATAATTGGTGATACTGATACCGATCTCGATAGATATATAAAAGTATAATCAAATAATTAAGTATTTTTATGTCTTTCTTATGCGTAATCGAGAAATTACTCTTGGACGGAGACGTAGGGAGAAGAAATACCTCTTTCTTGATTTCCGGCTATCATCCGACTGACTAGTTAAAGGAAAATAATATCAAGCTCTTTGTTATAGTACGGAAGGTGGGTGAATCGTTCTTTCCAAAAATAAGACCCAATAATCATCATCGTCTGTCATGAAGTAACAACCAGGGACAGAGAAAGATTATGCATAGAATTTCAACAGAGACTATAGTCTTGAGAAGTGTAAAATAAAGTAAACTCAAAAATCCAAGAATATACTAATTTTAAATTAATAATTCAGCTTTTCGAACTGCTTGATGGGGAAGACCAATGTTTGGCAAGTAGTTAAGGCATTTCGTTTGCCTAATTTTAATTGATTTCGTTGTGCCACTAAATTTGGCATATAAATTGTATGAATAATTTTTATGTTACAACGGAATCAATAAAAATTGCCAACAATTTGGTCCTCATCCTAATATCGGTTGTACTCGTACAAGCTAGTTCCAATGTTTGAGATGCTAATTTTTTTTTTATTGATACCCTGTTCTTTACATGTATTGCTATGAATTAAGATTGAAGTAAGGGCAATGGGCAGGGCACATAGTTCGAAGAAGAAGGCCACTCGCAAGGTGGTTGGACGACCTGCTTAGGGTTGCGGGGACTCGCTGGATGCGGGTCGCCTCTATCCGGCCCATGTGGAAATCTATTGCGGAGGCCTGTGTCCAACAGTGGACGTCCTATGGCTGAAATGATGATGAAAATTGAAGTTGCCGTCTAATTCAAATTCAAATTCAAAATATTCCATATCGGGATAGTAACAGTAGAAACTTGTATGTATGTTAGTAAGAATATATTTATTTACATAAGTACTTAAAACGAATGCAATAACGCCAAGTACTGGGAATGGTATAATCAGCGCTGCCAATATATGGGCTTGTCGATTATAGTATCGGTATCGTCACATCCCTACTTTCGTGACTGGATCGCATAAAAGCTTTGTATATTACTTCGTATTGTAATGACACGTGTTTAAAGAAGCGCAGCATATTTCAATACTATCTCATGTTTCTTCTTAAACAATAAACCAGTTTATGATCAAAGGAATAAAGTTGTAATTCGAAGAGAGTTTTTGTAGAAATTTTGAGGCCGCGCGCAGTCCAATCCAGTGGGGCAATGCATAAAGTTATCGATGATTTATTCGAATAAATATATCTTTTTTCGTCGTTAATGTCGGTGCTAAGTAAATATAGAGCAATATTAGCATTTATTGATATTTACGACATTGCGTTTATGATTGGGAATAAATGTTGCATTTAATGTTATTTTTGTATATTTAATGTGTCGTGGAAAGCTCAATCGAAACTACGATGAAATGTGTAGTCAATATAATATTACCTACTAAAAGTCACGTTTTCTTTGATTCAAACATTATTATTATGTTTCGCGATTATTACTCATTTAAATAAAACAATTTCACGGATTATATCGCGTAATATTATCTCATTTGAGTTCCCGACGTTCCGGAAGCTTTCTTTTCAGCTTTCCATGGTCACCCGTCATGGTTCAGTCCACCCGTGACCATAGAAAGCTGAAATGCTTCCGAAACGTCGGGAACTCAAATGAGATAATATACGCGATATAATCCTTTAAATTGTTTTAATTAAATATTTTTTTTTTACTTAAGATTTCCTTTTGTTTTAATTTTGCTATCCAGAATTTTATCCAGTTAATTGGAGCTTCTATTTCATTATTAATTTTTACATAAAGAATAAGTTACCATAACCTGTTTTATCAACATTCTGTACATGAGGGGCTAGATAATTTGCATTATTTTGGTTATATTTTTAGAGTTCCGTACCTCAAACGGAAAAAACCGAACCCTTATAAGATCACTTTATTGTCCGTCTGCCCCTCAGCCTGTCAAGACCCTTTTTCTCAGGAACGCGTGGAGGTAGCCAGTTGAAATTAACATCAAATACTTTTGTCTGCGGTCCCTTCAAGCTTTAAAAAAACAAGCTTCTAAGTCAACGCAATCCAAATATACAGTCATTAAAAAAGGTGTTTCCACACAAATTGCCGTCCATTGAAAACCTATAGGGTATCACAAACCTCGAAATAAATCAGAAAATATATTCTTGTTTGTCTGTCTATATTAAAACCAATATAAAATGACCCCACACCGCGTACAATTTGCTTAGGAGTAGGGCTCAGCTAACACTGGATTTTTATAGATACGGCGGTTTTTAGCCTATATTTTGTACGGAACTTTCAATGCGCGAGTTCGACTTGCACTAGACCGGTTTTGCATATTTGATTCATGTACCGTATAGAATAATATCAAAATAATAGAATTCTGGACGTAATGTACATGACATTACAATACAAATGAATAAATAAAAAAAAATTGACGACATTGAACAATGAAGTACCTAGCTCGTCTAATCAGGTAAAAGTGATCAGGATCAGAGGAAATAAATTATCATGAACCAATACAATCTTATTTTCTTAGGATAGCAAAGAAAACCAGGTATCTTCAAGCATTCTAACTCAAACTTATTTCGCAACAAAAGCCTTAATAAACCACAACACCACAATCGTCGCATCAATAGACGAAATAATTGGAATCGCGCAGACGTCTCTATCTAACGAATTTCTAATTTATAGTGCGCGATAGTGTCACACTATTCCAAAACGTCACAAGCGTCTTCAAAATCTACTGCAGTTACGTCGTTTTGGTTTGGGGTGGTGGGATAGTCGGTGCGCAGTAAATCCTGCGCGCACGCATCTAATCGACGAGGCCGCTATCGCGCGGCGGCTTTGCCTGGTAAGATGCAGACGTGCCGCTGTTTCTAGTTCTATTATCTGTGGTGCTAGGTGGCGATAAGAGTTTAATTGTGTTTAGTCTGTGGTGTTAGTTGTGACTACTGGAAATAACATTTCCTGATCTGTACATTGGGCATTCCACTAGAATGTTTGGTTTATTTGGTACTCCTAGTAATGCTAGGGCGACGATTTTTGAAATGATAATATTTCATAACTTGTCTTCTGTATTGCCAGTGTTTTCTAGGGTTTTATTTTGATAGTATATATGTATAGAAGTACATCTTATCACAACTAAACAAACGGGCTTTAATCGCGTATAAATACTATCTATTTAATTACCTATCGTTGGTAAATCATTGACGTTTCGGACGTCGTTACGTCCATAGTCTCGAAAGAACTTCGGAGACAAGTATCAACATCTAGTCCCGCAAGTTTTCCGATCTACCCGCGCTTGGTTTTGATTATTCATTAGTTAACGAAAAAAAATGCCGATAATAATTAACGAAAGGTAATTGAATCCATACTAATATTATAAATGCGAAAGTGTGTCTGTCTGTCTGTCTGTCTGTTACCTCTTCACGCTTAAACCGATGAACCGATTTGGATGAAATTTGGTATGGAGATAGTTTGAGTCCCGGGGAAGGACATAGGCTACTTTTTATCCCGGAAAAATACCCTTATCCGCGATAAACGAATTTAAAGCGGACGAAGCCGCGGGTAGAAACTAGTAAATAATATTTATACGCGATTAAGCCTCGTTTGTTTTGTTGTGATAATGAGTGAAAATCGTGTTAGTTTAAATGAAGGGTATGTACTAGTAGCGGTAATATCCGTTATGTGAGCGACAAAGTTGTTAATCTGTCGGAATGCTCCACTTGTCATTGTATCCACTAAATATATCGAAGATATCTTTTTCAGATTTTATAATCTCTTGGTTTGTACACATTATTAAGCATAAATAACAAATAGGTAAATATATACCCCTCCATTTTCATAAACAATTCTTCGGGTTTTCATACTGACTTCTCCACTAACATCTCACGGATTCACCATTCCATCGGTGACCACCATAGTGGCTTGATAGCTTTTCGCAATGTCACCATTCTTATGTCAAATACTCGAAGGTGGCAACTTCGTTCGCGGAGGAGAAAAAGTCAGTTGAAATCTGTTTAGCCATTTTGACGTGATGAAACTACAAACTATGTTTCTACGTGTAGACATACAAACATAGTTACCAAAACCAAAAAGAAATCTATCCAGTGACCGTGAAATAGCTCCACATCACTTATTTTTTCGAAAATATGTTCAATTTAATTTTTACAACTTTATAATAGCATTGATAAATAGAGTTCAGACCAAAATCAAGAGCTTGTGAGCATCAAGGATAGTAAGCGACCATGACGAATAAAATTGTGTCGAAAAGTTAAATAATAAAAGTAAATGTAATTTAACATATCATGTTAAGCCCATATTTATGTTTAATAATGTCTTGGAGAATAAGGTACATTAAAGTTGGAATTATATACTTAAGTGAAATCCTTGTACAAGGATCCTATAGCGGTTTTTACCCAGATTTAAGTACTCGTGTTGCAATAAATATTATGTTATCTTATCTACTTCTAGCACAATTATGATGAAGCCACCACACTGCCGTCTTAGTAACAATCATGTCGCATCTCTTTTTAACTCGCTATGAAAAAAGAAGGATGTTATGTATACCATTATAAAGTTGTAAGAATGAAATGTCTGTACATTGATGATATTTTCAAAAAAATGATTGTAAGAGGCTATTTGGAGGCCACAGAAATGACTTTTTTTTTTGTTTGTTTGTATGTTCGTATGGGTCGTTGTGTTGTAGATGGTTCCGTTAGAGGATAATTTTTACTCGACTACGCTGAAGAAATAAAGAGGCGTTATGACTTTTTCTCCTCCGCGAACGAAGTTGTATGTTGTATCTGTCAGCCTGTTTGTATATTTATGAACTCGTAGCGCTAGAAACAGATAAACCGAATTAGATTTAGTTTTTGTGTTTTAAAGACCACTTCATCGAGAGTGTTCTTAACTATGGCAATGAAGTCGGTTTAGGCGTTTACAAGTTATCAGCATTTTTTAGGCAGGTACCGATTACACCATGGAAGCCCGTTGTTAAGAACTTCATTACTTTTTACTACAGTTTTCATAACTAGTATTTAAAGAAATAGAAAAAAAAACTAATAAATACAATTAAGCGGAACAATCAGGTGACAGAGTAATCTAACATGCATCGGCCAAGCTTGTGTGGCTCCTCCGGAATTGGCCACGAAAAACGGTGTATTCTTTCATGACACTGCTTTTATAGTCCGTAACTAACTTAAACGCCATAGTCGTTAACGAATGTTTAAAGAAAAGTACAGTCGGCAATAAAACTTTTCACAAAATTCTGTTTTTGCCAGATACTTATTTTACATTTAGATATAATAGAGACAAGGGAGTGACATAGCGTACTTTTCACCCAAGGAAAACATACGATAAGTATTTTTGAAAAAGTCAGCCTCCCGGGAAAAATCGTGGGAAAATTCTAGTTTTAGTATTATAACTGCATAGTTTATTAAATCAGCCCTCTTGTCAATATTTCAATTCAAATCAATGCCTGTAATTCAGGTATTAGTAGCCTGTTGATTTTTTAAATTAATATACACACCAAATATTTCTACAATATTTAAAAGCACCTTCACGTTCCTTTATTTCGTATAATCTAAATTGAATTTCCGGCTCACATAATGGCCCCATTTCAAAAAAGGAAATGACTGAGGAAAAATAATTATTTCGTTTTCGGTAAAGAAATTTCGCCAGTTTAATCTACAGTGGGAAAGGAAATGCTTACTCAAATTAAGAATGAAAGGAGATTCCTTATAAAAACCTTTTAGAATGTTTCGAGCTAGTATTTTAAAAGGTAAATGTTGGTGTTTAATTATGTTTAAAAAGAAAATAAACTTTTAAACAAAAAAATAAAACCGACTCCAAAATAACTAAAAAGTGAAAAATAACGCCATAATTCAGTTTCTTCAAATTACTTACAAGTAACCGTTTTTATACTCAATCTATACAGTATACACAATTAATCTTATTTTGGCGTCGGTGCCGTATAAAGAATGTGTAAAATATTGAAAATGACGATTTTAGTAAGTTGTGACACGATGGCACCGACTCCAAAATAACATTAATTGTATATACTGTATAGATTGAGTACCTATACATACCGTTACTTGTAAGTAATTTGAAGAAACTCAATTATGGCGTTATTTTTTACTTTTTAGTTTTTTTTGGAGTCGGTTTTATTTTTTTGTTTAAAAGTTTATTTATTTTACACTTTTTAGTTATTCGTTACTTAAAAGTGTATCTCGTGACGATTCGAACAAGCCCAAACACGGCTAGGATACATTATTTTATTACATAGATCTGGTGCCTACCTCCCGGCTCCATCATCAAATCAATTCGATGGTACCATTCTCATCAGGAACATTTAAATTTGTGACTATGAAGTAGCTTAGCTAAATTAATCAAGATATTTTGTCGCCACCCGTAAATCATTTATCATTGGGGAGTTCCGATGGCATTCTGTGGTCTTCTGCATCAGTTCCACTTCACCAATTTACACTTTCTGAATGCAAATGCTTATTATGTTTCTTATAATACCAAAATCGCTATATGTAGGGCTACAATATTTGAGGAGTTCCTTCAATTCCTCATGGATTCCATCATCAAATCTTCACCAAAAATAAATGGGACCAACTAGAAAGTACCTTCTATAAAACCAAAAAAAAATTTTTGAAATCGGTCAAATAGTCTGAGTAATCGGTGAACATCCATAAAAAAAAAATAAAAAAAAATAAACAAAATAAACATTCCGTCGAATTGAGAACCTCCTCCTTTTTTTGGAAGTCGGTTAAAAAAGGAAACATGAAAGAAATAGGTGTTTGCTGCTTTTTGGTGGTAGGTATGTTTGTAAGTTGTTGCATTTGATGCTAGCGCATACATAGAGGAGGCCGGGTATAGTTGTCTCAGCTGCAGTAATGATTTATGAACCGGTGTCGAAAGATCGCGAGATCTATACCTCCCTCTTAGATAATTATGTGGCGATCTTTTGACACCGGTCGATGAACTTATTCGTTCGTTCAGTTTTCTGTTATGACCGTCGTGTGACCAACCCGCGAGGTAACCTTACCCGGTCTCCCTTACATAGGTACACAGAACACGCCTTCTTAAGCGCTTTACAACGTTATTATTTTTTAAGATACGCGTGTAAATTTGCTATTACGCCTTAAGATTCCAAACCTTTTCGCAGCATTAGTGATAACGACTTAGAATTACATTGTTGTACGTATCAATCCTTCTGGTAATTTGAGCCTGCTGAATCATTCATAGGTCCACCGGCTACCTACAATGTATTTCAAATTCCCTATGGCCCCCACATATTCCTAGTCCCTCTTTAATTGCCAGCTACAATAAAGCACAAGAAATTAGCTATTAAATCAACAACTTGAAAAATCTAAAAACAATCGCGTACTTTTAGTTTACCGTTCGTCATTATCTCTAATTGACGTACGTTCGGACTCGAACAATGTCGTCTGGCTAGCCCGGGTCGCGCAAAAACTATAATCTATCGATTCTTTCGACTCACGTATAGGTTTTTGCCATCGAACGCATGCCGAACGATCTCGGGCTCAAATTGCAAAGAACAATGCAGAGTCAATTATAATATCTACCATATGTACGTTCCTTCAGACATCTCCGGCACCCAAGCGAAAAACTACAGTCGCACAAAGACCGAAGGTTCATATGTAGAGTACTAAGTGTAAGTGCAGCGGCTATATACTTTGCGACGCAAAAAGGGGATGAATAAGTCATGAGCTGCGACAAATAGTGTAGGTAAAGGTCAGTCGCTTAATTATAGATGCGCGCGGCTCACCTGTTGATTGGTTGGTTTGAAAAATGTGTCAATCATAGGATTTTTTTTTGAAAGATCGCGAGCGCGGGAAATCGTGGCTCGGAGTGACATGCAGGCTGCGTCGACGGCGGTTGCCCGCTCACTGAAGTTGCTGCCACACCCCGCCCCGCCCTCGCCCCGCCCACCGTAGCGCGGCGCACTTCACGCCGGTCGGGAAAGTGGGAAACTCTTCTAGTGGGGCTGTCCAGTGGTGGTGGGGTTGGTAGTGGTGTCGGTTGGTAGCTTTGTATGAGAAGCCAGTTTCACAATACTCTTACTTAGACGATGACTAAGTTACTATTTTCTAAGAATTTATTTTACTATATATTGAATTACTTATTGTATTGATTAAATAAGACTACAACTTAGTTCTCGAATCGTTCCAAATTTTCTTAATTCTCTAACTACTAGGAGGTATAAGCCAGTCACGTAGGGATTTGGTACGTGTTTATGGAACCTCTTTTTCTGTGTTTAACAATTAATATCGTGTTTAATGTGATGTTGTAACAAAGACACATTAAATATAAATTGATTAACTGAGAGATGTCGCTGTTAATTTTAAGGAAACTTTACATCTCGCTGTTCATTCGTTTGTTTCATTTTTAAACATTACTTCCTTTGTTTTTGCGAGCAGCCCGTGGGTTAGGATAGCTGTATGTCCTGTGGTTAATGAAACAGTTAAGTGTTGGTCTTCGCATATATGACTTATATTTGTACATGCTTAGAGGGCCCTGCAAGAAAAATTAGAATACGAAGCCTTTAACTTTGGTATATCTACAGGAAAGATGAAAAACACTAACTCATAAAAAAAATCTGTATCGCCCATTAGGCACGGGTGACTAATGTTTGGCAGAATTTCACAAATTAGTTATTAGTATTTAGCTACCAAATTTTATTAGTCAGAATTTTTGGTCTCCAGATCGTGTACTTTCCTTACTAGTTTATTTAAATTATTGCATATATTGACACGGATGACAGAAGTTTACTTTTCCTTAGTTTTGGCAGCCTAGAAACTTAAGTGCAATTTGTAATCACTTTCCATAAATTATTGAAACTAAGTGTTTGCTCGTACATGTCGTATATTTGTCTGATCTCATAACCTCCTCTGCAAATCTTCGACTTCACAATCTCGTCAGAGTCGGTTAAAATGAACTAAACCACGTTAACAGGAACTTGTCAACTGTTCCGGTGCTGTGGGAAGTGCATATTTTTTGCCCCCCCCTCCGCGCTTCTGGCTGTGCAAAAACACTCTAAAAAGTCTCTACACTCTTTAAGTACCTCGTGGAATCGTTATTTAGCTAAGTCGGTTTTTTAGCAAATTTTCCAAGTGTATTACTTACTTACTTCTTAGTAATCATTTTCTTCGAAAAATTATCTGCTGCACGCGTATGCATTTTAGTCCAACGCTAATTTCGTAAGTATTATCGCAAATGATTACTATAACATTTTTTTTTATGCAGAATGCATATGAGTCTGATAACTTAATTTTGTAGAATTTGATATTATAACACATAATACTATGTGAATGGATCAATATAATCACAAAAAGTATTTCAGGCGCCTCGTGAAATCGTCCGTCATCTATCAGCCACGGACGTACACTGCTGAATATAGGCCTCCCCATAGCTCGCCACAGGGTGCGATCCTGCGTAGACCGCATCCAACGACTCCCAGCGAACTTTAAGAGGTTATCCGTCCACCAAGTCGGGGGCCGTCCTACGCCGCATTTCCTATGGGTCACCACTCCAGGACTTTACTGCCCGAATGGTCATCCGTTCTCCGGGCTACGCAATATAATCTGTTTAAATTTGTTTTATGTTTAACAAATATTCAAGGCTGTGATTTTTATGGCAAATTAAGTTATATGTAATGAAATTCTTCAACTTCAACTACAATTCAACTAGTAGGTATCCCATTAAGTACACGAAACGAGCTTATGATTTAAGTTCTATGCCTCCAATGTTAGTGAACAACGTAATAGAACATTTCGATTGCTTTCACGTTTCTAGTATAAATAACATTGTCACTAACGCGTTTGTGACGTTTTTATGTTGAAAGCAAACTTACACTAGCGTCTCAGCTTAGTACAGTCCGCCAAGGTGTATTTATTTGAAGGTACTGCAGCACATAACATAAGCAAACCAGGAATCGGATTCTATAGATGCATTGTTGTTAGTTACATTTAGAATGTAAGAGTTGTAACAATAAACATACGCTTGTTTGTACAATGCTATCCTTTATCTATGTTAGTTACTTACTACGGGTATCTAAGGGCAGGTATACACAGGCATAAGTTACGTTACTGTTATATCTTCTTCTTTGTCATCACACTCTTGACAAAGTGGTCGTGGTCGTCACATCAGGGTTTGTGGCAAGCTTTACAATCCGTCGCCATTCTTCTCGTACTGTGTAGCTCTTCTCGTACATTCGTGGAGTGGGCCATTGAGTGCAGTTTTGACTTGGTCGGTCCAACGCATTGGTGACCTGCCGCGTGCTCTTGTGCCTTCAACTTTTCCCTGCACTACAAGTCGCTTCACAGATGTGTCTTCTCGACGTGTGATATGTCCAAAGAAAGTGTGAAGGCGACACTGGACGATGGAAGATAGACGTTGCTTGATACCGAGTTCTTGGAGGATTGACGCGTTGGTTCGGAACTGTGTCCAGGTTATGCCAAGCATTCTTCTCCAGCACCACATTTCTAAAGCGTCTTTCTTCTTCTTCTCGCTTTTAAAGTCCACGTCTTAGCACCGTAGAGAAATATGGGAAACACTAATGCCCTGACAAGTCGCATTTTAGTGGCCTTTGTGATGTTTCTGTTTCTCCATATTTTTTTGAGCCGATCCATGGCGGACCTGGTGATAGCCATGCTTATGCTTACTGTTTTATAGGTAAAGAGAAAACAAAAACCCAGTTGCCTTATTGAGGTCTAGGTTCCTAGAAAAGTCTTAACAGCGCCATCTACGAACATCTTAAAAATAAATACAAAGGCACGCCATCATAACGCCATTTTTCCGTCGAAATATCGTTTACTCCTCATCACGTTAAAACGGCCGGAAATAGTAGGTAATATGCACTATTTTTTTAATGATACCATTCGAATTGATAACCATTGAGAATCAGACTGGCTAGGTATTAAAACGAGCTATAATCCCATAAAAATCGAGCGTGTCGCGTGACGTCAAGACGTCATACGACAAACAACATCGACAATTGTATGGAGAACGAGCATTGTCTTATTTTTAACCGACCTCCAAAAAAGGAGGAGGTTCCATGTTCGACAGTTTTTTTTGTCCATTAAAAAGTGTTTTTTACGAAAGTGTTAAGTTAACTTTTTTGTTCATTCATTCAACCCTTGAAGAATCACAAGGTAACGTTTATTTTCTGAGGCAAGAAAAGAAAAACAGTAATTTTCCGTCGTAATATCTAAAAAGATAAAACTTTTTTCCTATATTTCACCGTTCTGCCTCAATTTGATATTTCTACGTTGGTTTAATTCAGTTATTAGGAAAAATAAACGGAAAGCATTTTTCCAAACTTAAAAATTTTAGATACAGAGGTAGCGGCGCATAAGGATGATTATATGATACTTTTAGCAGCCATAAAGAGGGTTACGCATTTTTCTCCTTCGCGAAAGAAGTTCCGGTAATCTTCCAGTCCATGAATATCATACCCAGTAGCTTGAATCGGTCTGTTATGACTCCAAGTCGACTGTATATGGCAGGCTTAAGAGATACAGTAACCTAGATGCAGGCAGCGGTGCATCGAGAGATTTCCCGAGGGGCGGTCCGAAGACACGTAATCCTTTGAGCCAGTGCATTCGCTATGTTATTTTCTGTGTCAATAGCAAACAAGATACCGTTGTGTAATTCTCTCTGCTATTTTATAAATCGACATGCGGACCGTTTTATGAATTAAGCTTTTATTTTTTTGAATTTGAAATTTTGAATATCCACGTGACGGGTCTACCCGTATCCAACGGCTTCCCAAAATCCTCACAAAATTGCCAATATATGTGTAAAGGGCCTTCCACGGTGCATCTTCCAGTTAGGGGTCGTCGGTTCTACAATCGATGTGCCTTGCCCTCTACCACTTTAGTTTGTAAATTCTTCAAGTTATGCCAGCTACTTACTTTGGTTCTCCTGCGTATTTCGTAACTATTAACCCACGATGAAAAAAGAGGTTATAGGTTAGAGGTGTGTATGGTGTAAAGACGTGTCGGTTTTTTATCGTCGTAATGATAACTTCATAAGTTTAGTTGAGTAGCATTGTGCTACGTTTACATGAGCTTAGTACTTGCCATTCTATCTATCTATCAGCCACCACCACACCAGTCCACTGCTGAAGATAGACTTCCCCTATAGCTCGCCATCCTGCGCAGGTGGCATCCACCGATAGTACTTGCCATTAGTGTTAATAATAAGGAACTTAACTGCAGAGTGAACAGTTACAAGTACCCGATTTCACATTGATAATAAGAGAATGATTTTAGGACAAGAGCTCGTCTTGGATTACTCCCGCACTTGTTTTGACGTCACGTTCGCACTATTTGACACGTATTAGTAGATCTTTAGTTGATCGACTTTTAATCATTTGAATACAATATGTTTATTTATACACATGTGAAAAGTGAAAGTGACAAGTACTAAGCATTACTTGCTAAACTCATGTAAACCCTTAAAATAGTTAAACCAAGAATGACGTAGGAAGTAGTAGGTATTAGCTACTCGCTATCATACGCATATATCCTACCGGCGTCTGTGTGGAATGTTTGGCTAATATAAAGAGACTTAGACCCGGTTTCTTTGTAGAAAGCTTCATATTCCATACTCGATGCCGGAAATCCGCGCAAATCCGTGCCTGGGTGGTCTGCGACAGTTCCTAAGTGTTATAAACAATGAGTAATGTGGTTGGATTATTAAATAAGTTCATAAAGTTACAATACAATAGACTAGCCAACAATGTGTTACAAACGTTTATTTTATCGCTTATTGCTATTGAAGAATATACTTGTAGCAACATAGACGCTAGATGAGCATAACTGCCTGTGAGTTTGTAGTCGCGACATAGCATCGCGCGTCTTATGCTTATGCACCGTACTGATCAGAAAGCGACAGACAATATTTGTTGCGCGTCAGTGTCGCGTGTAACAGTAGCATCTATCTATACATATAATAAAGCTGAAGAGGGTCAAAAGTCTGTACATGGAAGATATTCGAAAAAAAAATTGGCCGGGGATACTTAAAATCGATAACAGAACACGTTCCAACAGTTTTTAGAATTTTTGTCTGTTTGTCTGTTTATTTGTGCGCGCATCACGTGAAAACTTCTGATCAGATTTTGATGCAAACTTTACTAATCTGTCGAGAAAATCTCCGGTCAGGTTATAGGCTATAAAATTCAACCCCTAAAAGGGGAGGTAGCCACTACAATTGATTGAGTTAAGTTTGCACCTGAATCGTATGGCGCTACTTAGGAAGGAGGTGCAAACTTTTCTCAAATATGTTCTACACGAGCCTACGACTACTATTGAGTACGAGCCGAGTATTGAGTACTTTTCTAAACTAACATGTGGCGCTAAAATTAATATCGATTTGCCAAATTAACTCTAATTTTAGAAGAGGGGGTATGGATATTAACCAATTTAATTGAATAATTGATTTAATAATACAACAAATTACGAGATAAGTGGCTCGGTGGTATCAACAAGGAGGAGGCTCACATGTGCAAGAATTCGCCCAGGTACTGCTTCAGGTTGGAGAAGGACTTCTGGAGGAAACCAACGGCCTGGTTCGATTACCAGAGACGTTTTGCAGGATCGTTCCGTCCGTTGAAGACCACATTCGGAGCGTATAAGGAGACTTGAGCCAGGTGACGTGACGTGAGAGCTCTTCGGTTTGTGAGAGAGCCATACTCACGCCGAAAATTGAACAGGCAGCGGCAGTTAATGCGCGGATATTGGCGAAAATCGAAGGTGAACAGGCTGTATATAATTCCACTAGCTGTTGGCCGCGACTTAGTCCGCACAGAGATGAAATTTGTAGCCTTTAAGAAGGCAACTTCGTCAGCGGAGGAAAAAAACATAACTCTTTTTTTCGTCAGCGTAATCAAATAAAAAGTGTCCTATAATTATCTGAGAATGCCCAGCTACCCGTGTACCAAAAATAGTTGAAGTATGGTTGGCCGTTTTGGCGTGATGAAGCTACATCGACACATACATACAAACATACAAAAAATTAAATTGAATCAGTGACCTTCAAATACTCCATATCACTTATTTTTTAGATTCTATATATTATACAGTAGTAGATTATCCATATATGTTTAATGTACATAGACATTTCATTTTGAACCTTAATCTATCTATCTTCTACATTCTATCTATCTATCTATGTATACATATAATAAAGCTGAAGAGGCTCGAAAGTCTGTAGGTACATGGAAGGTATTCGAAAAAAAGTTGGCCGGGGATACTTAGAATCGATAACAGAACACGTTCCAACAGGTTTTAGAAGTTTTGTCTGTTTGCTTGTTTATCTGTTTGTCTGTTTATTCGTTGTAAAATGTCAATGTTATGTACTTAAATAAACTTTACATACCTACTTTTGGAGTATGCAACTGTAGACATAATTATATGTTTATATTTAGTTGTGCATACAGAAACATAACTGTAAATAAAATAATATTTTCTTCTGTTTCCGCGATTATTACTCATTGAAATAAAACAATTTAACGGATTATATCGCGTATATTATCTCATTTTAGTTCCCGACGTTTCGGAAGCTTTCCAGCTCTCCATGGTCACGGGTGGACTGAGAAAAGATGTATTTTCCTCTGTCAAAGTTACAATTTGTGCAAACTACCCATTTTTGAAAAAACACAAATAAAGGTGTACATACATGCCAGATGGGCCTAAGCTGTAAAGACAGTTACACATGTGCCAGAAGGGCTTAATTATTTTATTTTAATAATTTACCAAGCAGCATTTCACTAAGGAGGCGTACTGAGGAGAAAAGAAACGCTGCAAAGAAAAACTCCCAGGCTACCTCATTACTAATTATAATATTTAAAAACAGAGACTATTAAACTACTTTTAAACAGATAAGATATTTTACACCGTTCGGAATTTTTTGCAGACACAGGACTGCAAAACCTTAATTTAATAATATTAGACCTAAATTCGAAAGGTTGTTAGGAAGTATGGATGTGTGTACTTCTTACCTTTTCATGTTTAGTCTGATTAATTGGAGGACCGATTTGGGTGATATTTGCCATGGACTTAATTTAGATAGTACTGCAGTCAAGGACGTAAAAATAGAAAAGTGGTACTGTATCGTCCGATATACACCTCTAAGTATTATAGCTTATATAGCCTATGTCTTTGAAATAACGTCAAAAATTTGAATAAGTGCAAAAAGCTATTGATTTTGGAGTGTAGTTTTATTTAGTGGTATTTGTATAATATTTTACTTATCTGGACTTTACTTCAAGTTTCTACTCCAGGGGAGAGGGGTGAATTAGCCGCTTATGACACAGACCGAATTCCACGCGGGCGGAGCTGCGGGCACAGCTAGTTAGAAATAAGGATGTTAGTTGTCTTCTAGATCAAAGTTGAATATACAATTTGACGTGACAAAAAAACTCTAATTGTCTATTCAGACGTACCACCACCACACCATAACGACACCACAAGGACAATCGCGTGATCGGGCGATAGTTTATATATATGACTTAAATAGTTTATACAGACGGTGCACATTTAGCCGTCAAACGCTGTGTGGTCGGTTCGACTACATCAAAGCAACTCCAAGAAGCTGCATCGCAACTATTCACGAATCCACTGCTTCACCACTTTTTATGTCTGCGTTGTGGTATAGTTGTGGTCCGTCTGAGTAGACCCTTAAACGGCGACGAAACTTGTGGTGGTTACATCTTCTGTGATTGGAGGAAAAGTGCGCTGTAGATCTTATTACTATGTATTTGAATTTAAAACGAATAATGGGTTATAAAAATGACAGGCAACACACAGCCTAACTAGACCGTTGGGTCTAATCATACTTGCTTGTATAGAAAATTAGTAGGAGCCCTGATAGTTCTTCTTGTAAGTCGTTCAGTCTTGAGACAGTGGTCGTGGTCATGGACCTTCGATGGAAAATCGATGACCACGACAAGAAGAGAAAATGTCGCGAAAGCAGCAACTAATGTCAATTTCCTTAGTTCACTGCTTTCGCGATTTTTTCTCCAGCGGTCTTTGTCGGTTGCATGACGAGCGCACCATAGGAGTCACTAATAATAATAGTGGTGAGTACAAATAAAGATTTTGGGATTTTCGTGCGGATGAAATTTTATATGGAAATCTCATCGGGTACTTTGTAGATACAGTAGTCAATAAAGACTTTTGTACCTTATTGTAATGCAATAAGGCTAGGAACTGGTACCTCTTCGTAGTCTAATATTCATAATTATGTACAGAGACGATTCCAAGTCGACAACTGCTCTTTATACTTCAATGGTTTCGCCAATCAATTACCTAGAACTGTCGAATCTAAAATCATTTGCCCTAAATCCTGCAGCATTAAGCAATATAGATCACGATCACATGTCGTGATCAACAAATCATCTGTTTATGCTCAATGAGCGATTGTAGATGCGCGGGCGGCGGTGACGTCATCACGATGCCGACCAATCGCGACCTTACTGCCGTAGAAGGAGATTCTATTTTCAAATTGCCTTTATAGTTCTACGCTTATAAAGTTTTAGTTTAGAATGTATGCTCATGGTTTTAAGGTGGGTTTTAAAGACTATATGGTTGTTTGATTTTGTGCGTATGACTTAATATGGCGTTAAGTGATTGGGTTGATTGAAGGGAGCAATTAAGTGTTACCTTGGTTAGGTACATAAAACGTTATCTAAAGTGTATCGATTATGAGACAGCCAGATGTCGCGTTGTTATACATAAGTTTCCTACACGCTGTGGATACAAGCATTCTATTGGGCACGGTTTGTGTGGATTGTCTATATCTACACAAGTGTGGCAAGTTTCTTAGCTTTTCGAAAACCAAGGTTGAACAAACGCAATAATATATGTAAGGCAGTCCTCTTCTGAACCTATTCAATTGGGTCCGTATTGTTTTCAGTCACTTCAAAAGGCAATGAAAAAAAAGTTGCCGCAAATTAGGCTAACCTATGTTTTAAACCATGACTGTCCTGACCTGACTGACCCGGTCTGCCAAGTATATTTTTAATCCGTTCGACGTTTAAAGATAGAGTTATTGAGAGAGTATTTTAATAACTTTTCACATCTATACTATTAAAGTTGTAATAATGAAATGGCTGTCTGTACATAGCAGATATTTTCAAAAAAAATAGTTATACGTATATTTGAACGTCACTTAATCGAAACCTATTTGGAGCGATGAAGCCACTACGAGGGTTGCTACTTATATATCCGGAAACAAAAAAACAAACAAACGTACACGGCTGAAAATAGTTTTATTGTTTTTCAAAGTATTCCCCTTGATGATCTATGCACTTTTGCATTCGCGTGAACCAATTTTTAAAGCACTTCTGCCACTCCGCCTGAGGTACCTCCATAACGTGTTGTTTGAATGCGTCGACAGCATCTTCAGCGGTCGAAAATCGTTGACCGCGTAATTTATTCTTTATATTTGGAAATAAATAAAAATCGTTGGGTGCCAAGTCAGGGCTGTACGGCGGATGACCCGTTAATTCCACATTTTGACCCTCCAAAAATAGAGTTGTTTCGCGTGACGTATGACAGCTGGCATTGTCATGATGAAGAATGATTCTTCGTCGCTGGTGGTTGTGTACCACTCTGAATTAACCGTTCTACGGTTTTCTAGTGGCACTGTAGCTACATGGCCATTAATACCGAAGAAGCAGGCCACCATTTGTTTCAATGTACTTTTTGCACGAGTAACTTTCGTAGGGTTCGGCTCATTTTGAAACACCCATACCGTTGATTGTTGCTTCGTTTCGGGATCGTATGCATAGATCCAGGATTCGTCACCTGTATAGATGTTATAAACGGCTTTTGAGTCACCACGGTTATATTTTTTTAACATTTTATTGCACCATTCGACGCGAGCATGTTTTTGCTCATTTGTTAAGTTGTGGGGTATCCAACGCGAACAAATTTTTTTTACAGCCAAATAATTATGTAATATGCTATTAATGCTGGTCATAGAAATACCCAGAGTCGCCTCTATCTCGCGGTACGTAACATGTCGGTCGTCCATTATAAGTTTTCGCACAGCCTCGATATTTTGTTGTACAACGACCGATTTCGGGCGACCTGCCTTAACTTCGTCCGTAAGCATACTACGTCCACGATTGAACTCACTAAACCAGTGATACACAGTAGTTTTAGATGGGGCTTCATCACCAAAAGTTGAAGTTAGTTGATCTATGCACTGTTGTTGCGTTAAACCACGCCGAAAATCATAATAAATCATAGCACGAATATTTTCACGAGTGAGTTCCATTCTTGCTGCGAGATGACATTTAAAACCCGTCAAAAACAAAACACGAGCGTTAATAAGGAAGAAAAAATATACCTTATATACTTAAAAAAGTTCAAATTTTACCATGGCGGTCAAATATGCTATTTAAGAAGATTGTAATCCCGGTTTCCGGATATATAAATAGCAGCCCTCGTACGACACATACAAACATACAAAAAATAAAAAAAATGACTCAGTGATCTCCAATAGACCGTTACAATATTTTTCTTTTCAAAATATCTTCAATGTACAGACATCTCATATTTACAACTTTAAAATAGTATGTACAAATAGCTCGGAGCGTGCCGTAGACTACTTTATCCCCCGGAAATATACACACAATTACTTATCAGGCGGATGAAATAAGAGAATAAATTAGGACACGAGTAAGATAAAAATACTAGTATATCGATGCCGTGATACTGAGACAAAGTAAACACTCATTTACATCGCCACGTGGGCGATATGACTCACAGCCCGACTAGACCCAAAACGGTCAAAAACAATTAGGTAACCGTCATTCTTCTGTTTTTGTCCGAATTTAAATCGACACGAAACACGGCCTATTTCGGGCGCGCTACTGTTCTTGAATGGGCTACTTAGTGTTTTATCGTCAGATTACTCTTTATGGGGCTGACAATGGAGTTCGGACGTAATAAATCAGATTGGTGAGATAGGCGGTTTTGCTTTCTCCCTGATGTGCTGGGATTGTGTAATTTTTCTTTACGGTGATAGATATTTATTTGCTGTTTGTTTCACTCCCTAATCGGGAAAAACTTGTCCTGTAACAAATTATCCACGTAGATCCTCCCGAATTGATTTTATCTACTTAACGATATGTATATCTTTTCCAGTTTACGATATTTTCAAATTGTATTAATTGGTACTTATCTAGGTAACGAATGATGTTTAATTTTGACGTTAACTCATAAAAATGTAAACATGTGTAATAAACTATGTATACGTACTTACAAAAATTTAATAATACCGGTAATCATACTTCGATGTGTACGTTGATTGTACATAAGTACTATTTTAGGTACTTACCTATTTTTAACTGACTTCCAAAAAAGGAGGAGGTTCTCAATACGCCGGAATGTTTTTTTTTTTTATGGATGTTCACCGATTACTCGAAGACTATTTGACCGATTTCAATTTTTTTTTTGTTTTATATGAGGTACTTCCAAGTTGGTCCCATATAATTCTGGTGAAGATCTGATGATGAAATCCACGAGGAATTGAAGGAACTCCTCAAATATTGTGGGCATAAATATGGCGATTTTGGTATTATAAGAAACATAATAAGCATTTTCATTCAAAAAGTGTAAATTGGTAAAGTGGAACTGATGAAAAAGACCACAGAATGCCATCAGAACTCGTCAATGATAAATGATTTACGAGTGGCGATAAGATATCTTGATTAATTTAACTAAGCAACTTCATAGTCACAAACTTAAATGTTTCTCATGAGAATGGTACCATCGAATTGATTTGATGATGGAGCCGGAAGGTAGGCACCAGATCTATGTAATAAAATAATGTATCGTAGCCGTGTTTGGGCTTGTTCGAATCGTCACGAAATACACTTTTAAGTAACGAGTAACTAAGAAGTGTAAAATAAATATTTTACTTTTTAGTTTTTTTTTTTGGAGTCGGTTTTATTTTTTTGTTATAACGTAAAGAGTTTCGCACCCTCAAAGAGTTGACACACTTAAGCACTTATGTCCAGCAGGGATATTCTTTGGTAAATGATGATGACAAGTACCGACGATCTGATTAAGATCATTGTGGAGGTCCGCGGGGAAGTCCTTTATGCAGTAGTCGAAGTATTTCAGCTGATACGATAAAGGTTAACGTAACGGACCTCTTACAAAAAAATGCCTAGGTACCTATAAACACGTGACATAGTAAGTATTAACATTTCTTTGCTCATTTAGATAAAACAGTTATTTTCTCAAATGTTTCCATATTTAACAAACTTTCTTACTTACCAACAAATTTTAGAAATATTATTACGTGGGGCATAGTGACAGTTTCTAGAACAGGCCGCTTTCAAGAAATAAATAAAAAGCAATTATTTATTATTTATGACACTTTCATTTGTTTTTTCATTGTGGCGTTCTTTAGAAAATTGTGTGCCGCTTCTTCTCTGCTTTAATGTTTTATACGTGATAATTTTTGCTCATGATTTTTTTACGATTTTTGCTGTGACTTAAGAGTCCGCAGTAAGCTGGGTTCTCCATACAAACGTAGTTACGCTCTCATTTTAAAACGAATGGCTAGTTTGCTCTGAAACTTTGTACTTAGAAAAAGTTAAGATATATGCAGGCCTGTAATTAGTTTATGTAGCTTCAGATACCATAGTAAAAAAAATACAGTGAATTCAAGTTTTTCATACAAAACTTATTTTCACTGTATTTCGTTTGTTTTATAAACTGGAGCCATATAAACTAGTTTTCGGCCTAGATATATCTCATGTTATTGTAGATGCAAAGTTTTGTTACAATCCAACACGTAGTTTTAAAATGAGAACGAAACTCCGTTTGTATGGGAAGGTGAAATTCGGCCGAGCTTGCTGCGGACTCTTAAGTCAACAAGACAGTTGCCAAAGAATGACTTTAATTGGCATTTAGTGATGAAGCCCCATGTCCATGTCGCAGCTCTGTGTATGTGTCCATGACGATGTACGTGAAGGTCGGCCGGCGATTGCAGTTACCGAATTCAATATATACCTAACTTATTGATACTCTACGACAACTTATTAAAACTGACAAATAAATACTTGTCAGCAAATTTGTACCGCATTAGGCATTAGAATGAGTTCGGAAGCTTAAGTACAATCAACGCGTGTTGAAATTACATATTACGAAAACAATGTAAAATGTGCTTTATAATGTGCCAACTAAATTCATCACACTATTAAGCATAAAGTTGTAAAAATGAAATGTCTGTCCATTGAAGATATTTTCAAAAGAATGATTGTTACGGACTATTTCTTTTCCCTAAACCGAAAAATGTGTTTTTTGGATTTTATGTATGTTGTTTGTATGTGTCGTTGTGGCTTCATCACGCTAAATCGGCTGAACAGATTTCCAAAATTTTTGGTACACGGGTAGCTGGATATCTCCAGATGGTTTTAGGATTCTTTTTACCCGACTAAGCTGAAGAAAAAACGTCGGGTTATGACTTTTTCTCCTCCGCGACCGAAGTTGCGGGAATCTTCTAGTCAATAGATAAAAAAACACAATAGACGAAGTGTCAACGCTCTGGCCGAAAAACGTAATATCCTGTGACACCTCGAAATAAAAAAAAAATGCACAATGAGCACTTCCCGGTTTCCGCACAGACGCCACTTCCTTACAAAATTACCAAGTTAACAGTGACATGTCTAAGTCTTTATTGTCATGACGGAATACTTATTATTGTGTGTCATGGCAAGGTTACGCTCGTCAGCCAAAAGAGGTCATTGACTTTATAAGAAAAGATGCACCGAATTACGATTATGATGGCAACTCCGAATTTTGTAGGGTGTCTATGATATTAATTGGAGGACGGACCTTCTATATTCTGCCGTTCTACGCCCAAAAGTTATCAGTGTTTCGCAAAAAATTTAGTTCGTTTCAAGTAAAACTGAGATAGGGACAAAATTTGACAGAGTTTATTTTATGTACTATATATTTCAAATAAGATACATATCGTCATTTGATTTAGTATATTGGATGGGTATTTTTAAGTTTTCCAATGCTATAAAACCATTTTACGTTTTGAGATACCGCTTTTACGCTTATTATTAGTAATATGAAGGAATATTATTGGGAGAGAGAGTAGAATAGAGAGACTAGAGAGAGAGAAAGTAGCATTTACCCGACGCTTTCACCTTTCCTTGTCTACGGGTAGTAGCCTATGTTTTAATCCATAATCTGGGTCTAACAGTGTGTGCAAGAGAAGCAACAGCCAGGGATAAAAGGCATAGAAATGTTCGAAGTGTTAAGTGACCACGACTACTCTGGCAAGAGTATACAAAAAGAAGAAGAGAGCGGTGTTCCCATGTTATTGAGTAACAAACATCTTCATAAACCTTCACATTTATAATATTAGCTGGATTAGAACTATATTCGTTTTAGAATTAGGGAAACAAAGTTAATTTGTTAAACTAAAAAGTATCCGATTAGGTTATCCTGAACGGATACACTTGATTCGCCACAAATCAGTACAAAAAATGTACATCTAGATCGCCATTGTGTTCCAATACGAGTCCAAGTATGCAATCATCACTTTCCTTATTTTCATAGGCATAATTATGCTAAGATGGAATTAGGGTTAAAGTGAAGGTCAGTAAATTATTATCTTTTGCTAGCGTTTGGAAAACAAATATGAATTTAAGTCTGTCAAGTGTCATGTCACTACAAATCATTGACAAGAAACATATTGATTTATTTTTAAATGACTATCACGATGTAAATACAAACTTTGACAAGTGCAAATTCAAACTTACTATTTTTGACCGATTGAGCGCGAAGCGTCCCCGTTTCAGTTTGGGCCAAAATGCTTTCGTATTGGTTGTTCTTCTCCAAAGATCGCATCTTCCAACCGGTTCTTGTGAATTTTTGTGAGCATGTTCGATAACTCGGTATGGATTATTTTTATTGTTTCAATTTTAGATTTTTTTTTCATAATTGCTGATATTAGGGGGTTGAGACTCGTGAGGTCTACAGCTCACAGAGCCATTAGGGAAATAAATTAATCTAAGGTAACCATGTTAATCAGAGCTTTGCACTCGTGAGCATTTTATTCAATTATCGGCCAAATTAAAATAATGGTATTTAATTTATCAATTCCCTACTTAATTTTAACCGCAATTGAACATTGTCCTCAACGCACTAATTCTTAAAATAAAGGGCACATTTACGTCAGCTGTAATAATCAATTTGCAACTAAATTAATAAATTGTATGTATATTACATTAATTATTTCATGTTCTCCGAACGTTTTTAACACGCCAGGTTTTCCCAACTGCATAGAGGGAAATAATTAGTTTGATAAGACTTAATAATTAAATACTTGCATTAGTAAATTCTGTAAAGTCTCAATAAGGAAACTATTGGTTTAGTGATATAACAAAACTGAAGTATGAAAGTAGAACCGACAGGAAAAAGATATTTTGCATATTTTAACAATTATTTAACACCCAGGAAAACTGTAGTACCAATGTTTTTTTTAATGCGAACAAACTAGAAATTACTGTGTTTTACAAAACATTAAACTCGCATTGCCATTTAAAGTCATCCTATGTTATAAACCTATTTCAATTGACCGCTTGAAAAACGATAACAAAACATTTACTGTTTGAAAAATCGGTAGAAAGGTAGATTTACTGATGAACATAACTTATTAAATTGCTGATTCAACTCTGGACATTGAAAATGAGCCTACTTATTAAAACCAAATAAAAAAAAACGTTTTCAGTTTAGTTTTTATATTTTGTTTTTTCGTGTGTCGTGGTTACCCTCGCCTATCCGAATGTGAACGGAAATGAACGAACGTGCCCCGAACGCTTCCGAACGTGTAGACACGTGTCCTACGTACTAAACGATCGTTTAATATTGTTGTCACCCTACATTTTAATAGCAATTTTTTCTACGTGTATTTTGCTCTGAATTGTTATTTTATTTGCGAAATTGTGTAAATTGGGTAGCGTTAGCGTCTTATAATTAGTTAAATGCATGGCCGTCAATTTAAGCCACCGAGGTCGAAATTATTGAATAGATTATATCATTTACATTCAGTCTCACTGTAGCCGTGAGCACGGGAGCTGTAGATCAATATATTTCGAAATTGCTTTTATAGAGTAACAAACAGCCTAAAATTCTCATATACCTATCAAAACTCTTTTGGTACTTACTTTCTGATGTATAATCATAGTAGCGTATAAATGTTTGTAAAGATTATTGTATGTTTGTTACCGCGGTTACCTACATCTGGCATAAACTTTTTAGTCATAATCATAATCATCCTTTCTTTCTATATTCATCTATAATCATCTAATCTTTCGACATTCATCCCTAACATTTCAAAAAATCCGATCCAAAATCCGATCGACAGTTATTGCGTTATTCAGACCTTTAAAACGTTATGAAAAAAAACGATATAATAACGATATATTTCGTTTGTATTTAAAATCTCGTTGAAATAAAATCAATATTCCTTTATAACGTTATATCATATCACAACAGAAAACCACAACATTATAAAATAGCGTTATAAATGTTTAAATAACGTTATGAACTACGCGCTGTTGCCGCTCCGTATGCACACCTTTGGGCACACGGCGCGCTAGCGGCCGGCGCTGGATTCATGTATTGCGCAACGTTGCCAGCACCTTTTGCTTGGACGCCTTCTACCTACCGTCCGTAAAGGTGAAAAACAATTAAGGAGTGTTGTTAAATTAAGTGTTTGTTGTTTGTCATACAATCAATGAAAATTGGGACGCAAAAAAAGAATTGCTATCAGGACGGGACGACGAAATCCATACAAATATTATAAATGCCAAAGTGTGTCTGTCTGTTACCTCTTCACGCTTGAACCGCTGAACCGATTTGGATGAAATTTAATATGGAGATAGTTTGAGCCCCGAGGAAGGACATAGGCTACTTTTTATCCCGGAAAAATACCCTTTTCCTCCATAAACGAATTTAAGGCAGACGAAATCGCGGGCAGATGCTTGTGTTTAGATATTTGCCTCCTACTAATAGCAATAAGTAATCCAAAACACTGCAATTTTCATTGGAATTCAAGATAGCGGACATCACTTTTAATGAAAATTCATCACAGTCGTTTTCTAGGTTTTTGGGGGCGCGGATTTGGAAAATAGCGTCCATTTTGGAATTCAAGATGGTGGATATCACTTTTAATGAAAAACTCATCATAGCCGCCGTTTTATACGTGTTTGGGGATGCGAATTTAGAAAATGGCGTCCATTTTGGAATTCAAGATGGCAGACATCACTTTTAATGAAAAAGTTATCTTAGGTGCCGGTTTCTAGGTTTTTGGGGGCGCAGATTTGGAAAATGGCGTACATTTTGGAATTAAAGATGGCGGACATCACTTTTAATGAAAATGTCATGATAGGTGTCGTTTTCTAGGTTTTTGGGGATGCGGATTAGGAAAATGGCGACCATTTTGGAATTAAAGATGGCGGACCTCCTTTTTAATGAAAAAGTCATCATAGATGTCATTTTCTATGTTTTTGGGGGTGCGGATTTGAAAAATGACGTCAATTCTGGAATTCAACATGGTGGATATCACTTTTAATGAATAAGTCATCATAGCCGTCGTTTTATAGGTTTTTGGGGATGCAAATCTGGAAAATGGCGTCCATTTTGGAATTCAAGATGGCAGACATCACTTTTAATGAAAAAGTCATCAATGTCATCATAGGTGTCGTTTTATAAGTTTTTGGGGGTGCGAATTTCGAAAATGGCGACCATTTTGGAATTCAAGATGGCGGACATAATTTTTAACGAAAATTCATCACAGTCGTTTTCTAGGTTTTTGGGGGCGCGGATTTGGAAAATAGCGTCCATTTTGAAATTCAAGATAGCGGACATAACTTTAATAAAAAGGTCATCATAGGTGGCATTTCCTAGGTTTTTGGGGCAGCAGATTTCGTAAGTGGCTTCCATTTTGGAACTCAAGATGGCCGAAATCTCTTTTTATGATTATTTCATCAATTTTATAGGTTTTTAAATGCTGCAGAAATCAAAAATTCAAGTAGATAGGGATAGGCGTAACTTTAAAATAGACGCCATTATATATGGCCAAATCTGAATTCCCAGAAACCTAGAAAACGACTCCCACGATGACTTCTCCATAAAAAGTAATTTCCGCCATCTTGAATTTCAAAATCTGCACCCCCAAAAACTTAAAAAACCACACCTATGATGACTTTTTCATTAAAAGTGATGACCACCATCTTGAATTCCAAAATGGACGCCATTTTCCAAATCCGAGCCACCAACAACCTAGAAACCGGCACATACGATGACTTTTTCATTAAAAGTGATGTCTGCCATCTTGAATTCCAAAATGGACGCCATTTTTCAAATCTGCGTCCCCAAAAACCTAGAAAACGACACCTATCATGACTTTTTCATAAAAAGTGATGTCCGCCATCTTGATTTCCAAAATGGACGCCATTTTCCAAATTTGCACCCCCAAAAACCTGGAAATGTATTGTATATTCACTGTAGCTTATTTTTATAACAGCAATTGTTCAAGTATTTTTAAAGGTTTTCGAGATAGAAGCAATTAACTGAAAAAAGTGACATTTAACCAAAATCCTAACGTCAGCACAGCCGAGCCCCCACACCCGAGGACTTTTAGGAGGTTTATTAGGACACCTCAAGGAAACCCTGTACTAGTAGTATTTCCGCTGATAAGCTTATTTCTGCTAATTTTCTCGGGCTATAACCTTTTAACGCTCCACTAGTTGCATTCGTATTTCCCAATCTCAGCTTTTGACATATTCGGTTTCTTAAATCAGCGGGCCTATGATGGTTACGTTTGTCACGCGATAAATAAATGACACAGCTGCCGTCACCTTCTGACACGTATGTGAGTGCGAGAGTGACAGGCGCATTATCATATCATTTATCGCGTGATAAACGCAACCATCATAGGCCCGCAGAACGTATTTTCAAATCACCGAGTGGCTGACAAATTCCGATCTGATACTACAAGTAACTAACGAATTATGTAGATTGTAGGTACACTAAGTAGGTATTCGTATCAAACAGGTAGCAACGGCAAGGCAAACTATGCCATGCGTCGTGAACCGCAATGCAGGAGCGGGCGAATATGAGTGTAAGAAAGAGAAGGTCTATAACGTTATTATATGGCTAGCCGAAGTATCGATATATATGTACAGGTGTTAGTTTAATAACGTTATAAGGTATACCGCTACCGATACGGCGAAAAAACGTTTTTTATAACGTTATTTGTGTAATTATAACGATATAAAAGATAGCGTTACATGGAAATAACGTTTATTAAAGGTCTGGCGTTATTGTGCTTGTTACCCAGCTTTACCCCAAATGATGATAATGACAAAAGTTTATGCTAGATGTGGGTAAACGTTGTTACCCAATAACGCTTCAGCTGTCGATCGGATTTTGATGATCAGGGATGGATCTGCCAAATACCGCTGGCCACCCTGGATTCGACATGACAAGAAGCTCATTGGTGACCCAGATCTTGTGGAGGCACAGCTGCAAAGCCTCGTAAGAAGGTCTGCTTTGCGGTATTTTACAGGATGCATTTCGTGGAGTGCGCGGCGGGACTGAATGAACTGATTCCGCCTTCTCCATTTCATCACTATGGGACTAGACATGGAACCCAATTCCACCCTTATGTTGTTGATATAACACCGACTCGAACAAAACGATTTGCTTCTACATCCCTCGTTGGAACGGCTAAAGAGTGGAACTGTCTTCTAGCATACCTTTTCCCGGAACACCATAACTTGGATCTCTGCAAGACGAGAGCGAATAGGCACTATCTAGCTAAGTATGCACCATCTTCGGCTTCATCGTCGCTTACCAACCAAGTGAAATGCTTGCCTATCTAACATGACATAAACCGGCCAAGAGCATAGTTGGACCATGCTCAGTGTAGGGTTCCGCAGCCGTCCATACGAAAAAATGGACTACAAATGTAAAAAAATACGATATTTAAAAGTGCACTAGCAAAAGAGCGTATCTCCACGTTACTTACGTCCTTTTGTTGAGAATCGCCGTTTTTCGGCAATAACTCAAAAACGGTGAATCCGATCATGTTGAAAACAATTTTCGTTGAAAGTATGTATTAAGCTATATTTTTGTGATTTTTTTCATATTTTTGACATACCGTTTAGAAAATAGAGGTGGGGGACACACAATTTATGCTTCTTTAGGAGCGATTATTTCGCAAAAAAAAAATATTTTTTTTTAAAGACCCCATAGCCTATAAAAGATCTGTCGAATTATGTGTCACATATTGAAATTGCAAAAAAAAGTTACATGCATGGAGTGCACCCTCATAAATATTTTTTTTTTGTTATTTAACTATCAAACTAAGTAGCGGCTTACACAATACACCTATACTCCAAAGTTCATCAATATACCTTGTGGTTTTTGAGTAAAATGCCTGTGACATACGGACGGACGGACGGACGGAGGGTCATGACAAATCTAAATAAGGGTTCCGTTTCTGCCATTTTGGCTAAAAAAAAGTTCAAGTTTTGAATTGAAACACACATTAATTCGCGATAACGTTGACAAAACCGCGAATGAAAACTAATTTATAATTTAGAAATGCGAGTTCTTCTGAAAATACCTCTGATAATAAAATTGGTATGAACCAATTTTCAGTTACATTAATGGCTTAATATGAATGTCGGTTTTTAGAGGAAAACCGACTCGTGAACTTGCTAATTATTTCAATAATGATAAGTCATAATTAATCGTCGTCACATGAATGACGTTGATGTTGCAGGCTGACGTAACCGATATACGATAATTGGAAATTCTTATTTCATACTTTAATAACTTATTTGTGTTATCATTTTTCAAGCTTCGTTTCCTGTTAGTAACTAAAGGTTAAATATTAATTGAATGCTGCATATGCTTATAGGTTTTTGATAATTGTTGTAAATTACTTACATACCTAATGGTAGATTTTGATACGAGTTTACCAATTAAATAAAACAGTGTTAGTTAAGTGTATCCTCTGCTAGCCCTCTTATGGTGTTTGTTTCATTAATTATACAATAAAAAGCAATGGATTTAGATATTAAAACAAAAAAATTAAACGGATATTATCGCGCATATTATTTTATGTGAGTTCCCGATGCTTGGGAACTCAAATTAGATAATATACCTAAGTGATAAAAAAATGTAGACTTAGTGTATTCTCTTCTGCTTACGCAATTATCACTCATGAAGGTAACTAAATAAAACAATTTAAATGGATTATACCGCGTCTATTATCGCATGTATGTTATTTGAGTTCCGAAACGTTGGTTTAATTTATACGCTGCCCGCGACTTCGTCCGCCTTAAATTCGTTTGTCCTTCCCTGGGACTCAAACTATCTCCATACCAAATTTCATCCAAATCGGTGTAGCAGTTTAAGCGTGAAGAGGTAACAGACAGACAGACAGACAGACAGACAGACAGACAGACAGACGGACACAATATTAGTATGGATGATTGCGAAAACACAGAGGATATGAGATTACCAAGTTTAATCATACGATTGTTAAAATATTGATACAACTAATCCTTCTCCTTTTAGTCTACTTCTTTTTCTAGTCTACTTCTCCTTCTACTCTACTTCGTCAGCGGAGGAGAAAAAAAAATCGTTAGTAGGAAAAATTTAATTTTATCACTCTTCCGAGTTAATTCGGTACCTATATGTTCAGCATCACCTTTTCTAAGTTACTTGTGTCAAAAACCTTAAAACCTTATCCTACTAATATTATTATCGAACTAGAAAATGCCCGCAACTTCGTTCGCGTACGAGAAAAAAGACACAGCCCTCTTTTTTAGTTCAGCAAAGTATCCTATAACCATCTGTAGACGCCCAGCTATTCGTGTACCAGAAATAGTTGCGATCCGGTCAGCCGTTTTGGCGTGATAAAGCCACAACCAGACATACCAACAAACGCACAAAAAAAAATCGATTCAGTGACCTGCAAATAGTCCCTTACAATTTTTTTCCTGAAAATGTCTTCAATTAATGATCATTTTTACAACTTTATAATAAATAGTATAGATGAGAAAGTGTGAAAAAAAAGATTAGAAAACCACCGCGAGACTTAGACGTATTTAGATTACATTAGTGGTTACACATGTTGTACGCGAGTACTGCTCGACATGTTTCGGTCCAGTACGAGGACCTTAGTCTTGAGTGAATAGTGAACACCTACGCTGCCCGCCTCGCAAAGAGTTGCTCATGAATAAGGTCTTCGTAATGGACCGCAACATGTCAAGCAGTATTCGGTTTTAATGACGTGAGTTACTGCTTATGTTATCTTAGTATGTGTGAACATGTTCAGAGGGAGAAATAAGTAGAGCCTATTTTCCTTAAGTTCGCGGGAGTTCGTAATTAAGAGAGGTTATAACCATTTAAATAAAACAATTTATCGTATTATATCGCGTATATTATCTCATTTAAGTTCCCGATGTTTCAGAAGCTTTTCAGCTTTCCATGGTCACGGGTTGACTGAGAAAAGATATATTTTCCTCTGTCAAAGTTACAATTTGTGCAAACTACCCACTTTGAGAAACCCAGATGGGTCTAATCTGTAAAGACACTTACACATGCCAGAAGGGCTTACTTATTTTATTTTAATAATTTACCAAGCAGCATTTCACAAATGAGGCGTACTGAGAAGAAAATAAACGCTATAAAGAAAAAGGCCCAGGCTACCTCATTACTAATTATAATATTTAAAAAAAAAAACAAAGAAAACTAATCTACTTTTTAACAGATAAGATATTTTTACACCGTTCGGAAATAAGGAGGTTAGGTTAGAAGTTATAACCACCAAAAATAATCGTTTTTTTTATTGAATGCGAAATTTCCCAGATTTTATAATATTTAATACACATAAAGTCACTCTCGGCTGACCCTAAGTCTGACGGACCTACAGTATGTCCACTTTTGGTATGTCAACGTATTTGATTTTTATGCATCAGTCAAGTGTTGTTCATGAATAATCTGACCTAAGTTAATACTAAAGTAATACACATAAATTCACTCTTTATTAGTCATAATTAACTAATCCGGGAAATCCCACAATAAATAAAAATCAATAATTATGTTTGGTGGTTATCCTCTTAATGGGGAATGGGTGAAAATTTTCAAAAATCTTGAAATTTTGTTAAAAGGGGTTAAGCCACAGAAAAATCTGTGATTTTTTTCCGACAATAAGGAGGCTTATTCGTACCTATAAACAAAATTTCATTATTTTTGGAAATTTTCATCCATTCATCTTTGGAATCATTATATGTATATATGTTTAGGGCAGATTTCTATATTTCTCCGATTATTGGCGCCATAAGGCTGCCTGTCCATTAGCCATGCACCCATTACGATGCAATTAGGGTCGTTGTCCACGCGTCATACATGCACGTGACGTGAAAATAAACCAAATCAGTGGATTATTGCTTTAAACGGATGTGTATTGTATTTAAATAACTACGTGTTAAGATTTCGTTGCAGTTTTTGTAATATTTGACTAATAATATGATCGAAATTGCACATAGGATTATAGTTATTTTATACAAGCGTTTATTCGCTGCTTCGCCTGCATTTCACCATCCTATGCTTCAATCCATGCCCTTATTTATTTATTTCTCAAGTTTCATCAGGTTAAAGGGTACTAAGGAGATAGACAGACAAAGTTATCTATCAGCTACGGACGTCCACTGCTAATGATAAATACACCTCTTCTATAGCTCGCCTGAGAGTGCCGATCGAGTCCTGACCGCATCCACCGACTCACCGCGACCACGATGTCATCCGTCCACCTAGTCGGACATGAGGAAACTATAATGGTTCCGTCTGTATATAGATAAAATAACCTAAAAGGACATAAAGTCAGATTCTTTTCCATCTTTTTCATCGTCATCTGATTTACAACAGTCAAATAACAAGCTTAAAGTAAGTAACCCAAAACGCCAAATTTACAGGTAATCGCTTAAAATAGAAAAAAATATTGTACGAAAATGAACACAACGACTGACCTTAACAAAGTAGGGAAAAGGTCCAAAAATACTAGCCGCTTTGACAATTTTTGAAACAGCCACGGAGTTCCGTTCTACCGTTCTATTTTTAAAAAATCAAAGTGCAAGCACCTCTTTTTCCTGATTGCCAATGTCTATCGCATACGAAAATACCGGACGTCTCGTGTGAACCGCTCTTTACAGCTTTATTTGCTATTAGCCTAGCGTTTAGCTGTTCAAAACTTGCCTTTGTTATGTTGGCGGTAGAATGTACTTTATTTTTTCGGGAGTGTATTGAGTGTTGGTATAAATTTTGACATAAAGGATGGACTGCACCGGTGCTTTAAGTGTGTACGTGTTTTACGTGACCATTTTTACTATTTGTTTGATTGGCTTAGTGATAAGTGACCTGCTTCGGTTTGCTGGTATTGGGTTTTGTTTTCCAATCAATGTTCATGTTACTTCAAAGACACTAAATTTCATCTGCGCTGAATCAGTTCTTACCTCCATATAATTTTCATTAAACTTCATGATCACAACCTTTTAGGAAGTTTCGAAGTTTATTTAATGGTACGTAAGTGTTCATATTGTATAAATATTTTCATACAACAAATTCGCTAACATAAAAAGTGACTGATATGTTGACTGTTCTGAATAACTGGGATATATGCATCTGAATTTTCTACAGATAATTCAACAAAAGTCACTTTAACAAAAAGGACCCTGGTAAACTGTCATTGCCTAGCCTGACAGCTATTTTTTTACAGGTCCAACTGTTACTTGGGACCGTTGATAAGGTTCTTAATTGTGTTAACTTAATGAACGCTTATACTCAGCATATTATATTCAATCCATAAAGATTATGGAATGTATTCCCAAGAAAGCATTGTCGAGATTTTTCACATTATTTATGATCACCTTTCTTAAGTTATTACGCTGCCCTACAGACTATTAGCTGACCAATTAACAGAAGTAATAACCCAAAGGAATTTATTTCATAAAGTAACACGGTGTTAAGGTGCAATTTTGACATACACCATTTTACTTATAATTATAAAATAATGACCATAACAAAATTATCAAATGCATATTTATAAATCTAGCGTATATATTTTTTATAAAAAGCATTGTTTAAGACTACGGAGAGCCTGCCTCCTTTGTTCAGAAATTATCAGCAATTGGAACAGATTTGCATTCGCTTTGCAATGAATAATAATGTATAGAACATTTCCTTACACTGGGAACGACACGATTACGATAACAAAATAAGATGTAAATTTCTATCCTACTTCCTCGTATTACTTCCACATAAAGCTTTCTCTTTTGGATACGCAGTTTCTCACGTAACCCCGTTTTCTTCTACGAAAAAGACCTTTTGCCCCCAACGCAAGTAACTCTAAAACCTAAAACGAGGTTACTTTTTTGAACTTTTAACGCACATAAGACCTTTTAAAACGGTGAGCTCATTCTTCAGCCATATTGGTAATCGTTGAATATTGATGAAATTATAATGTTAAAAAACGGTGTCCATTGTCCTTTTCAGTCGCTACATGAGTATTATGAAAGGTGGCGTTTTAATTTGATATTCATCCATAAGCTTTCATAGAAATATGTACTCATTGTCTTCAAAGCCTTAAAAGGCTAATTAAAAGACATGTAAAACTTATTTACATAGTTATGTTACGCATAACTTGTTGGACAATAAAACTTGCATACACATTTGGACTGACAAGATTCCGTACGATATTACAGTTTTTTTGCGGCTGAAACTGCTACTATTGGTCGCATGATGGTAACAGATGGGGCAGGCTAATGGCAAATTATACGCAAAAAAGTGATTACGAAGTGATACTTGAGTTTTTTTTCTTTATAGTTATAGAATTAGCGACATGCACGTTTTAATCGACGTGGTATGAAGTTGAAAGTTGAAGAAGGATTATAAACTAGCACTGTAAGGATGTAAGGTTTTAAATTTGCTAGAAGATATCGAAAGCCTTCTAGATACTAATGTGGGATATATACAATACAATAACTCTTGCACACCACACACAATAGAGTACAGAAAACAATACATTCAAGGAAAGGTAAACAACGGGCGGTCTTATCGCTAAACAGCGATCTCTTCCAGGCAACCTTTGGTTAGAGGGAGACTGAGAAAATAAACTGTAGTATAAGTAGGTGGCGCAAATCAGTTTGGAATTGAAGTATTGTATATATGATTATTGTATACCTGTTCCGCTAAACGATTTTTTTATGTAGATGGTCTTAGGTCTGATATTAGAGCGTTGTTTTCGGAATAATGAAATTCGAAGAAATGATGCTTATGGGATCTCTCTACGAGATTGAATCAGAAATGAGGAGATTTGTAGACGAACCAAGGTCACCGACATAGTAAACAGGGTAAGCAATCGGAAATGGCAATGGGCAGGGCACATAGGTCGAAGAAAATATGGCTGTTGGGGCAGAAAGGTTCTCGAGGCGAGACCGCGTACCGGCAAGCGTGGTATGCCAACCGCAAGGTGGTCGGACAACCTGGTTAGGGTTGCGGGAACTCGCTGGATGCAGGTCACCTCTATCCGGCTCATGTAGAAACCTATTGACGAGGCCTGTGTCCAGCGGTGGACGTCCTATGGCTGATATGATAAAGCTTTTGGGCGTTAAGGCATTAGACCAAGACCACAAGAGATGGCATACGGGCACACTCCCCTCTGCTATGTGTCAAATAATAATTTGTCAGTCTACACGATACATTGTCTGTGTGTGGATGTTGTTTTTTGTTTTTAACTTTTTATAATAATGTGTGCGTTTGTTGGAATATGAATTTATCCATTACTAGAAGACGACCGCTACTTGATTCGCGGGGAAGAAAAAGTCACAGCCCCTCTTTGTTTCTTTAGCATATCGAGTAAAAAGTATCCTATAACCATCTGGAGATACCCAGCTACCCCGTGTATCAAAAATAGTTGAAATCCATTCAGCCGATTTAGCGTGATGCAGCTACAACTACACAAACAAACATTGCATTTTACAACTTTTTAATAGTATAGATGTGCTTGTTTACCTCATCCGCCGTTAAAAGTGCATGAAAAAATTGTTTAGTAATAATACAGCTTGCCATCTCTAAGCTTCGGACAGATCAAACTATGTCTAATAACACCCATCACAGCATCCTACTCGTAAAACGTAACAACTAGATCTAACTCGATTTGGTGCAATAGTCTCCTCAAACCTGCATGAATGATACATAGATCTTCAGTGGTAGGCTTGATCATGATATCAAACAGTTACCTTTAAAAATGTTTCAAAGAAACTTAAAAGCGTGGCTTGTGGAAAAGACTTCCTACTCCGTAGCCGAGTATTTTACCTGCTTTGAAAGGCCTTGATTATTGTGTACATAATTTTTTTGTCGTTAAGTTGTAACATTTTGCATGCCAGATGCTGGTGAAGTATGTATTGTTTTTTAATATTGTCTGACCATCTTCTGTACCATATTTCAAGCAAAATAAAGTTATTTGTATTTGTAAGGCTTTGCAGCTTATCTAGGTCACTAATGACTGTCACAGATTCTTTGGGTTTTTTAAATTTATTCAGTTACATAATTCACTTCGTATCCGTTGAATGACATGTGATCGGCACCGTCACTCCCACCTCCGTCTATAAATAGGTATTTTGACAGCGTTCAATATTCGAACGCCGTCCCGGCTTCCGGCTCTCGGAACCCGTCAGATTATAGCGATATCGCCAATATCACCGGTATACCTGGGTTCCCTCACTGACGCGAAAATTGAATGAGTTTGAATATGGTAATGCGTTTCATATTATATCATAGGTACGGTTTTGTGACGCGATTTTTTTCGAAAAATCTGGCACGTGAATATCAAATTCTCGATGCCTTTCAGTAGCTTCGTATCCATGATATTATTATTAGCGCTTATACACGAAATGATTCATTCTTGCAGAATATAAGTAGTAGTAAGTTTATTTGAGGTCAATCGCTAATCCATATTTCGCTATGGCATTATTTTAGATCCAGGTATAGATTCTATCTATAAGCCATGGAAGTCCACGGCTGAACATAGTCCGACCCTATAGCTCGCCACAGAGTGGGATTGTGAGTAGATCGTATCCACTGGCTTCCTGCAATCCTCACTAGGTTCTCTGTCCTCCTAGTCGAGGGCCGTCCAACGCTGCGCTTTCTTATGCGTCGTCGCCACTCCAAGATTTTACTGCCCTAATGGCCATTCGTTCTCCGGGCGAAATGGCGCACCCATTGCTACTTCAAATATGCAATCCTATTTTATAATTCTAACCTTAGATACCTTTGGATTACGCGTCCAACTTGCAAAACTTTCCGAGCATGCTATACTCCTCCAATGTACCCCTGTAGCCATCCGCTTTGACCCTCATACCTGCTTTAATTTCATGAAAGGTATTAACCTTACCGAACCTTAACGCCATCTATGAGAACATGTATGATACTACATCAACATTATTTTGTTGTTACATACAATATGTAGGAAATGTAGGAAATATTCATGTTTAGATTCTGTAAAAACTGACACAGTTACACTAGCTACAGTCAGCAGCAAAAAGTCTGGCGCATCCAAAGTGTCAAACATATTATACATTACATAACACAATATTTATTCATTGAAATAAAACAATTTAACGGATTATATCGCGTATATTATCTCATTTTAGTTCCCGACGTTTCGGAAGCTTTCCAGCTTTCCATGGTCACGGGAGGACTGAGAAAAGATGTATTTTCCTCTGTCAAAGTTACAATTTGTGTAAACTACCCATTTTTTGAAAAAACACAAATAAAGGTGTACATACATGCCAGATGGGCCTAAGCTGTAAAGACAGTTACACATGTGCCAGAAGGGCTTAATTATTTTATTCTAATAATTTACCAAGCAGCATTTCACAAATGAGGCGTACTGAGGAGAAAAGAAACGCTGCAAAGAAAAAAAAAACTCCCAGGCTACCTCATTACTAATTATAATATTTTAAAAACAGAGACTATTAAACTACTTTAAACAGATAAGATATTTTACACCGTTCGGAAATTAAGGTTTTGCAGTCCTGTGTCTCGCTTGTTCCTTGATGAGATGTATTACAGGATCCCAAGCTGGTGGTAGTGACAATCCATCTTCTCTATTGAAATTAGGATGCTTTTTAATCTCAATAGCCTCGCGTAGCATCCTGGGAAAATATCTTTTTTCTTTGGCAAGGATAGAAGGTTTATCAAACTTAATTGAGTGGTTTGGTTTGTCAATGACATGTTCACAGACTGCAGACCTATTACACCGACGGTGCTTGACATCTGCTATGTGCTCCTTCACCCGGGTTGATACACTGCGTTTCGTTTGACCAATGTATGAAAGACCACACTCGCAGTCTAGCTTATAAATGCCTGCACTCTGCAAAGGGGTGCTACTCTTCACGGGTCTAAGGTATTGAGACACCTTCTTCAACGGCTTGAAATATGTTTTTATAGAAGCACGCTTCAAGATGTTTCCGATCTTGTCTGTGACCCCTTTCACATATGGTAATACGGCAGGTTTACGCTCGACTGTTGGTTTCTTCATACTGGGATTCTGCTTGGAACGTGGTATCTGGAGCTCGTTGGCTCGAAGCGCACGTTTGACATTCTGCAACTCAGCAGTCAGATGTTGATCGTCGCAGATACCCCTGGCTCTCTGAAACAAAGATTTACCCACTGTAGCAAGTTGACAGGGATGGTGGTGAGATTTGCCATTCAAATACCTATCTGTATGCGTAGGTTTCCTATATACAGTATGACCTATGTCATTGTTAGGACCTCTAATTACTAGCACATCTAAGAATGCAAGTGAATTTTGATTTTCCAACTCCATAGTGAATTTAATTTTACTATGCATGGAGTTCAGATGGTCTAAGAAAGCTGAAACACTAGATCTAGGTAAAATAGTAAAGGTATCATCTACGTATCTTTTAAAGATCCTCGGCTTGACAGGTGCCAATGAAAGCGCTCTCTCCTCGAAGTCTTCCATGAAAATATCGGCGACAACAGGAGACACCGGAGACCCCATTGCCACACCATCAACTTGCCCGTAGAATTCACCATTCCATAGCATATAGCCAGATGTAAGGCAGTGTTGTAATAACTCAGCATATTCTATTGCCATCTGTTGTTCACCCAATCTTCTTTTCACAATTTCGATACATTCTTGAACTGGTAGGCATGTGAAGAGAGACTGGACATCAAAACTGACCATAACTTCATCATCAGTTAGTCTCAAATCCTTAATCTCACTGACAAAATGGTATGAGTCCCTTGTGTATGCTTCCGTCTTCCCTCGCAGTAAAGAAAGCACACCTGCTAAGTGCCGGGCTAATCGATAGGTAGGAGCATCGATTTGACTCACTATAGGGCGTAACGGAGCACCAGGTTTATGTATCTTTGGTAACCCGTACAACTTTGGTGGCACCGGGCAAGAAGGCACTAAACTTTTCACATCCAGATTAAGATTTTCAGAGTGCTTACTTATCAGCTCGGCTGTCGTTTTTATTACTTTCGCCGTTGGATCTCGCTTAACAAGCTTGTATGTTGTAGTGTCTGACAAACTTCCACTTTCTGGTTGTAATCACTAGTATCCATAACAACCGTCGCATTTCCCTTGTCAGCTCGAAGAATGGTGATGTCTGGGTCTTCACGCAAGCTCTTCAAAGCGTTGAATTCAGTTCTGGGTAAGTTAACTTTAGGAGACTTCGCTCGTCTTAAAATTGAAGACACATCCTGGCGTACGGCCTCCAAATCCTCCTTACGCATATGATTTTGGACCAAACAATCTTCCACACCGACTATAATCTGTTCAAAAGGGATATTCCGTGGAGTAACAACATAATTAAGCCCTTTTTTAAGAAGCAAGGTTTGCGAGTCCGACAGTTCCTTCGAGCTAATATTCACTACAGGTGCAACGGCATTTGACGTTGACGTTTGATTACCTCCACGGAGCGTTTCATTCCTAGTGCGTTTTGATTTCAACTTGTCAAACTTAGCATTTTTCTTACATGTACAGCTTTTAAATCTGGCATGTATGTACACCTTTATTTGTGTTTTTTCAAAAAATGGGTAGTTTGCACAAATTGTAACTTTGACAGAGGAAAATACATCTTTTCTCAGTCCTCCCGTGACCATGGAAAGCTGGAAAGCTTCCGAAACGTCGGGAACTAAAATGAGATAATATACGCGATATAATCCGTTAAATTGTTTTATTTCAATGAGTAATAATCGCGGAAACAGAAGAAAACAATATTTATTGTTATAGGCATAAAGATACTTGTCGATATACGACGCTTTCAATGCGAGAAACTATTTGATGCCGATTGTACCTACTCAGTTTTCACAGAATCTGAATTATGGATCCAAATCGGCGCGTACATTATTTAGGCGGATTTTTAACGAAGCCTTTGCCACGTTAATCAACTCAGTTTAATGAGTAAAAGCCGCGATTAACACGTTTCCGATTTAAGCTTGACGATTAAATTCTTAAAGGATGGGACACACTGGCGTTATGACAAGAGCAGAGGTGTCCTTATATAAAATATATCTTTTCCTTTATAAATTTCTATGACAGAAGACTGATAGGGGTTTTAACCGCTATCAGTGTCCTGTCGCATATTGTGAACAAGTGAACCACAAACATTTACTAAATTTATATTGTATCGCATTGTACGAAATGCTCATTGTGGCTCATTTTTACAAAATATGCGACAGGAAACTGATAGCGGTTGAAATGCCTGTAGAACTATTCTAATAAAAATAGACTCAAATAAGTGTCTTGTGCCATCCCGGGGCGCACACTGTACTAACTATATAAGCTACAGGGAGCAGTCAGCAAGTTTTTGAATTTTGCCACTATTTGTTGTTATGGACCCGATAGATAGATGACAAAAAATCCATTACCTTCTGAAAAGTTAGGGCGAGAGTTACAGATGCCTTATCAATTACCATATGTTTATCACGCGATAAGCTCGTCCAATATAGGCCCCACAAATGACCGTACGATACGGATGCACTTGGTCAAGAATAAAAATCACGTATAAAATTTGCGAGTGGTCGTAACTTCAGCCTGAGAAATGTCGCATCTCTGACTATACTACTGTGCCGCATTTGGTGAGCGCTAGCCTTAAGCCCGTACATTTGCCGTAAATGCTCGTACGTTTTGAGAATTAACAAAAACTGACAGGTTAATCTCTCTCATTTGTGCGGTGACAAGTGCTGGATGCCAAAACATTCATTATGGGCCATATAGTTTTTTAGCCGTTTAATCAGTATTGCTACTTCAATGATAATTTTATATTTCATGGTCATAACTGATTTAACCTGAGGGGCTACTGTGAAACCCGAAAAACGAAATTCCTATGGCGCCATCCCGCTCACTCAAACACAGATACATTAACATGAAAGCGAGAGGGACGGCACGTAACGAACTTCGAATTTCGAGTTTCGGAGTAACCCTTCACCACAATCACCGCCGCTGTATAGTCGCCAGGGCACTTTGCTCGTAGAACCCGCTGGGGGCAGAAATATTGTCTAGTGACGATCGCATACAGGACGACGCAGCGTGGGCTGGTCCCCAACAAGATGGACCGACGATTTGGTCAAGATCTGAGGAAACCGAAAACCATGGGTCCATATAATTTAAATAAATATTATAATGTTAAATTTATGCATAATTTGCAACACCAAATTCGGTGAAATTGTATTGAATTATTCATACTGTAAGTAACATGTTTATACACACACAATTTATGGCAAATACTATATTATCAAATGAATAAATAAATGAATGAATGGAGTTGACGAGGATATGGCCGGAGTTATCATCGGCTCAGTGAAGTTTTAATTATTACCCTATTGGTAACAAACTTGCAAGAACGCAAGTTGCTCAACTCATAACGACAAGTTTTCACTGTGTGGAATTAACTTCGTGGCATTTAACAGTAACGCCTCGATTACCCGCATTCATAACATTGTATTTTAAGATCCCAAATATATATACTACCTTTGTTATAATGAAATCAAAAATGTATATTTGATAATTCTTCTGTTTCTACGATTATCACACATTTAAATAAAACAATTTAAATGGATTTTATCGCGTATAGGCATTAGACATTTGATCCCAAAACAATTAAATACTGGTTCGATTGCGATATTTAAAAAACTTATCATCATCATCATATAATCTCCAAAATACTCAAGATGTTTCCATTGCTGTTGCGAAAACTGCACTGGAAAATTAATATTACAAATGGGCTGGTGCTGATTTATATATTTCCGAGAGATTTTTTTTTTTGTACGTTTGTTCATGTATATGTCGTTGTGGCGTCATCACGCAAAAACGGGTAAAAAGATTTTTAACTATTTATGGTACCCTAGTCGCTAGGTATCCACATTTGGGGATGGGATATCTTTTACTCCGCTAAAGTAAAAAAGAGGGTTATGATTTTTTGTTATCCGCAAACAAAGTTGCGGGCACCTTCTTCTAGTAAAAATAGAGTGCTCGAACATGGCTGTTATTCATTTTTAATTTTAATAATACTTACTTGGTTTGCAAACGTCATGCTAAAGATAAGAAGGCAGCGCGCGTGCTTATGAAAGCCTTCGGTTATCATCATCACCAGATAAAATACGTTCTCTGCTGGACATAGGCCTCCTCCAAACGCCACCACGACCGATGACCGGTCATGCGCTGCCCGCATCCAGAGGACCAGTCTACATAATTACTTTATACACCCCATTGACATACCAGTTACCCTAGTTGGACTATATCTCTGGGGCGCCTTAGGACAACAACAAAGGTGGTCCCCCCCCCCCCCCCTCCCCACCCCCCTTTGTAGTATAATTCATAGAATGGAATGCTGGGTTCTATAGTATCATGAGCATTAATAACGCTCATGCAGCAGATTCTTGCTAATTCTCCGGATTCCTCGCATTTCAATACTTTATAAAAAAGTAATTAACTGTGAAAAGGTATAATATTTTCTTCTGTTTCCGCGATTATTACTCATTGAAATAAAACAATTTAACGGATTATATCGCGTATATTATCTAATTTTAGTTCCCGACATTTGAATAGGTCTGCAGTCTGTGAACATGTCATTGACAAACCAAACCACTCAATTAAGTTTCATAAACCTTCTATCCTTGCCAAAGAAAAAAGATATTATCCCAGGATGCTACGCGAGGTTATTGAGATTAAAAAGTATCCGAATTTCAATAGAGAAGATGGATTGTCACTACCACCAGCTTGGGATCCTGTAATACATCTCATCAAGGAACAAGCGAGACACAGGACTGCAAAACCTTAATTTCCGAACGGTGTAAAATATCTTATCTGTTTAAAAGTAGTTTAAAAGTCTCTGTTTTTTAAATATTATAATTAGTAATGAGGTAGCCTGGGAGTTTTTCTTTGCAGCGTTTCTTTTCTCCTCAGTACACCTCATTTGTGAAATGCTGATTGGTTAATTATTAGAATAAAATAATGAAGCCCTTCTGGCACATGTGTAACTGTCTTTACAGTTTAGGCCCATCTGGCATGTGTGGCATATTTGTGTTTTTTCAAAAAATGGGTAGTTTGCACAAATTGTAACTTTAACAGAGGAAAATACATCTTTTCTCAGTCCACCCGTGACCATGGAAAGCTGGAAAGCTTCCGAAACGTCGGGAACTAAAGTGAGATAATATACGCGATATAATCCGTTAAATTGTTTTATTTCAATGTGAAAAGGTAATCAAAGGTTACATACTGACAGTACGAAACATCGTAGGGGAATCGAGTTGAGTTTAAATTAGTTATTTAACGAAGGCGTTTTGCGCATTTAAATAATTACGTCGATGGTAATAAATAAATTGACTTATTTGACTTAATGAGGTAATATCATGTTAATAAACTATATGCGTATACTTGCTAATGAACAGTTTTTCTTTTTATCTGAAACCAAAAATATATCAAAGGCACAATTATGGATGTATATTTTTTCACTGTTTTACAATTATTCTAATAGAATTATTATTTGGCGTAAGTAGTTTTTTACATTTATATTCTTCGAGGAATCGCAGTGTTGAAGAAATACAACGTTGATTTATGTTAAAATATTATTTTAATCCCAAATTCAATGTTTTCAGTATGAAAATTGCTGGTACTATCTATATAACAATACAATAAAAAAAATACAAACAGTCGAACATATAACCTCCTCTTTTTTGGAAGTCGGTTAAACATACCGATATTAGAATACATTTTTTCAACTTTAAGCTATGTCATTATACCCGAACTTCCCAAAATAGACGCCAAAATATTTACAGCCATTATTAATGGTTACTTCCTTAATAATCAGGCTTAAGGATGGATTACACTTGTCCTAATTAGGCTGGAGTTCACCAAACTTTAATTCCGAGAATAACGCTTATTCTTGGATAGTAAGTCAAAACCCCATATTAATTTGACATATCTATTTGAAATGAAGCGTATGTAATTCTCGGAATAAAATATTGGTGAAATCGGCCCTTATTTTGTATATACTTTTGATGTGTTAGTCATAAAAATCTTGTGCTTTTATATGCGTTGTTATTTAGGTATTTAATATTCGCTTCATACTTATTCTACGCTATCTGTATGTTATATGTAATCAGTAATCACTCATTATATCATACACATACATTACATTACCTGTATTTATTTATTTATTTTTTTATTTTATTTATTAGGCACACTAAACAGACAACATTCATTTATGTGTGACATTAGCAAGATACAGGCATTCTGACAAAAATATTATCCAAAACAACAGCATGATGAAAAAGAGCTCTCAAAAATATCCTAAAACTAAAACTATCCTAAATTTGTTACTTAAGTTCTATATTTTATTGAACTAGCTTCTGCCCGCGACTTCGTCCGCCTTAAATTCGTTTATCGCGGATAAGGGAATTTTTAAAGCGGGATACAAAGTAGCCTATGTCCTTTCCCGGGACTCAAACTATCTCCATACCAAATTTCATCCAAATCGGATCAGCGGTTTAAGCGTGAAGAGGTAACAGACAAACAGACAGACAGACAGACAGACAGACAGACAGACAGACAGACACACTTTCGCATTTATAATATTAGTATGGATTATTGCCCAGTTCATACAAATAAAATATCCTAAAACTAAAACTATCCTAAATTTGTTACTTAAGTTCTATATTATATTTAATTATTGTCCAGTTCATACTGGGCAATAATTCAATATCATCTCGTCGGTTAAGCGAAAGCTTTACCATGCAATGTCGAATGAACTGCGCATTATAATGAGCAAGCATGGTTATTGACAGTTCGAGATCTGGACGGGACCGCGAATTTATTTCTACAATTATTTGTATCTACTCTGAAATAGTCTTCTTGTCCCAAATCGTTCAAGACTCTAAAATTGACGTCACAATATCCCAAGCCATATTTAATGGCTACTTATCGATGGGTAATGGGTACCACGACGAGTTTGCAGTCAAATTCGCTTCATTGTGCGCCGACCTTGATTAGTATGCGCCTATACGTATAATGCGCAGTGACTTATAAGGACGTGGCTATTTTTGATAGGTATTAAAAAAACAATATTAGTATAATACCTTTAAGTTTTGATAAAAAAGATACCTCACCGAGTTCCTTCTAAGGAGCGATTTTTTCGAGACAGTGGTAGGGTTTACCCTTCGTCGTTCTGTTTATGATCCTGAACACATTTTTTGGTCATCTTTTTGCATTTATTTTATACAGAGGTATATATGTTTTTATGTTCCATACCGCGCAATGTGATTGAACTCGCGATTTATTCGAAATCTAACATACTAATTTTATTACGTCACACTTATAAGTGAATTATGAATTGTATTCATCATTCACTTGTCCTTATTCCATTTACTTAGGGTCGGCGCAGTATGTTTTGAATGAATTTCAACTATGAATTGTATTGTATTGTAGAAAAGAATGACCTGAATTGAAGTATGAAGGTCTTATAATTGTTACTATATATATATACATAAATATAATACACATTTTCTGTACTTTTCATTGATCGTGGTGCAGAGAGAGTAGAAGGACTACGATTAAGTAAATCTGTGTAAACTTCGACCTAATTTAAAATAGGTGTGCCTAGTTTATTTAGTTATTCTGTTTTTTCACTATAATTGTTATTTTTTTGTTTCAGGTATGTCAACTGAACAAAGTGAAACAGATAATGTCTCCATCTTACTGGTGTGTAAGTAAGGCTAACTTTAAAAAAATATGCATCTGTCTGATGCATAAAACATGTAAAATAAGGAATTTAAGAAAATTAAGTACCTACAAAAAAACACCAAATTCACCTTTTTGAATTTTAATTATAATATGTAAGTACCTATAGTATTAATAAGTTGTAAGAATGAAATGTCTGAACATTGAAGATATTTTCAAAAAAAATTGTTAGATGCATTATTTGATAGTCACTGAATGGGAATATTATTTCATCACGCCAAAACGGCTAAATGGATTTTAACTATTTTTGTTGCAGCTGAGTATTCACAGAAGGTTATAGGATACATTTTACTCTACTAAGCTGAAGAAAAAAAGGGGATTACGTTTTTTTATCTTCGCCGCTGATGGTACCTTCTAGTTTAGTAATAAATGTGCCCATCATTATACCCGCAGGGTTCCGCACGTACGAACGCTAACCGCATCATTAATACATTAATTAAATTTGACTATAAGACGATGAATAATCAAAGCATATCCTTATGACCCCTCATTGTATGTTTAATATAGATTGTGTACTTTATAATATTCAATCTGGTCACGTACGATGAGCTGTTAATATTGGCATGCGAATTCTTGCATTAGTCTGTGGTAGATCAAAATGCGTCATTAAAAATTATTATAAAGCAGCTCATTGTATCAAACCTTTGTCGGATCACTGTGTTTCTCATAATCATTGAAAGTCATCATGTTCGTTAGATATAAAATCAATTGTCATACATCAGGAACCGGAAAATTTGCAGTATATTTGAAAATTTCACACTATTCATCTTGAAACGGTTTCGTAGAAAAAATCGGAAAAACATTACACTATAGCTTTCGATTTCTTGGCAGTCAATATTTACTTGTTGTTCCTTGTTGCTGCCAAGGACCATCAATGCAAGAGGACTGTTCCTTTCCAAACAAAAGGCCGTTCCCCGTAGTGACCGAAAAATTCTTGCTATTGGCGCCGAGGTCGTAGCCAGCTGGTCAAATAATAACGCATGTTACACAGATAACGGAATTAATAGGTTACTACCTGACTAGATATTGCCACTCAATAATCTAGATGGCGCAGAAATAAATTAGTGAAAATTACGTCAAACCATTCTCAAACTAATACTTTTTGACGTGATAACGTCTTATAAATCGACGCCGGCTGCACAAACGTAAAGATCAGGGAATGGCCATTTGTATGGAAAGGAACAGTCCTCTTGCTTTGGTCCTTGGTTGCTGCTATTTATCCCACATGACTGTTACCATTTCATTTCTCATAGGTTTTTTTTAGGCGTTTGACAAGATTGATCATGGAACATGTGAGGCCAGAAAATGCCTATTCAATTCACTATATCTTTAAAAACACCAAAACAGTTTTTTTTGTTTTTATAAAAGACGGCATTCATATTGCTCAGTTAATTTACAGAAGCAGATTATCTGTTTTTAGTAGTTTCTCTGCATTTGATGCTAAGAAATTGTTAAAATCTTTGTATCTTTTTAGCAATAATTGGTCCACGTGGACCGGATTAGGTGATTTTTATTTGTTAGAAAGAGGATGGACCTGAATTTTCTTTAATATGATATGTCATAACGTTAGCTTAGGAATTATGCCTATACAATACAACAATTCTTTATTGCACACCAACATAACATAAAATATGGTAGACAATGGGCCTATATTAAATGTATATATGTGGCATGGTGCAAAATAAGGTTATGACTTTTTTTCTCCTCGCAAATGAAGTTGCAGGCTTCTTCTAGTTTCCTATTATAACTCATACACGTGTTTAGTACCATGTTTATACATAGCCCTACTCATTTCCACCCCATTATCCAAAGTCGATAGTTATACACTTTAACAAAGCCCTCATAAATGAATTACCCTAATCAATCTGACCTTTGCCGATCTCATATACGAGAGCGGTAAGCGCCATGTTTTTACCTGACTTTGTTAGCAGTATGTTTTTTGCTACAAAAAAACGGCGCCACTTTACGTCCGTAATGATTAGGCTTATTGAATTTACCACTGTCTTATATTATACAATACCCGTCACGCCATCTAAGAAATTTATAACATGATTCGTATTGGTAAATAATTTTCAGAAATAAAAAACATTTGTAAGTAATATTTTACTTTTGTCTTCTTGATAAATAAAGAAACACCGGTGAAATGGTCAGCTAAAATGATAATTTACTTTAAAAAACTAGTTTTTATTATTAATTTTATTTGTCGGCTCCGCTTTTGTTTTAGTTTTAATGGCAGGGTCTATTGCCAGCCTCTGATATACACCGTGACCGTTAATAACCCGAAAGATTTAAACCACATGTTTTTGACGACTGTACAAGTAAATAATGTTATATCAACATCGGTCTAATTATGTGTCTTAATTAAATTACTATTTCAGTACGAATTAAGTCTTATTAATTGCCCGCTTCTTTGTGAACAAGCTTTTAGGTGGGAATCTCAAGTTGAAGAACAGAGAGCGAGCATGACACTTCACGAATCGCTCCGAAATCATACGATGAAAGGCGAATGGCGTGACTTGTATTCCATGAATGACAAGAAGTGTCAAGTTATGGTCTAGCACGATGTTTGTGTTGAAATTATTTTTATTTATTGGCACCACAAAATACCACACATACTTATGTATCCAAACTTTATAAGGTGCTACGACATTAAAGTGCTCTTACATCATTATTGAAACTTTGTGTCTTAGGTATCTTTTTTTTTACTAACAATCACAACCATACATTGTTAGGCATGACAATATTCGAAGGAAATCATACTACTTATTTATTGACATCATACTTACCTATTACCTCATACAGGAAAGGGACTTTGTTGTAACAGCGATCATGCTAACCTGTACCTACAGTAAAATAAAACACAACATGAAACAGTTACGCATTTTTATTGCGAGTAATTTAATGGATTAGATTTTCATAATGTGTACCGCCGTTTTCAGCACAAATATTCAATCTGGAACGGATTTCATGATTCAAGTTAACATAAGTGTTCTTGATTTCTTTTGAAACCGTTTGAATTCTTATTAACAACTCTTCTCTGGAGTTCACCGGTGTTGAGTAAACCTTATCTTTCAGAGTTCCCCATAGAAAGAAATCTAGCGAAGTTAAATCCGGTGACGGGGCAGGTCATGCTAAAACATCGCTCCCACGGCTGATCCATCTCTCGGGGTATTGTTGGTTCAGCCAATTACGAACATCCAAGCCGAAGTGGGCCGGGCATCCGTCGTGCTGGAACCACATAGTTCGTCGGGTTTCCAAATCGGCATCTTCTAGCAGGTCGTTTAATACATTATTTAGAAATAATAAATAGTTGTGAGAATTCAGTCTATTTGGAAATATGACGGGACCTATTATTTTATTCCCAATAATGCCAGCCCACAAGTTTACGGAAAATTTGTGCTGGTTTGAATTTTCCCTTTTCGCATGGGGATTTTCTTCTAACCACATATGCTGATTATGGGAATTAAAAACTCCCTTTCTCGTGAACAACGATTTATCTGTCCATAATATCTTATTTAGAAATCCAGGATCTTCCACTAATTTCTGATTCATCCTTTGGCAAAAGGCAACTCTAGCTAGCCCGTTATTGTTAATTAATCCATGTACTTTCCTGTAGTGAAAAGGATGCAGGCCGTAGCTTTTCCATAGCCTTATTACGAGCTTATTGTTAATATTGACCATTCTTACAGCTCTTGATGACAAAGTTGGGTCTTCTGTTATGATGTTTATTATTCTGTTCTCTGCTTGTTTATCTAGATTTATAGCCCTTTCTCTGTGAACTTTTCCAAGCCCTTTTTCGCGAAACTGTCGATGGACATCCGCAAAAGTCGAATGGTGAGGTATACGACGGTTTGGGTATCGTCTTCGGTATTCGGCGACTGCCTGGAGCGAGTTCCCATCACAAAATCCGTACACAAAGTGGATATCTGCTAAATGAGCCGAAGGATAATGCGGCATAGCGAATATTATTTATTACAGTCAATAAAATGTTCAATGTTATTTTATCTAGCGTGACAATTAGTTATCATTTGTAATGTGTCATTTTAGTGACAATCAATTTCAAACTAGCCAGTTATAAGAAGAACCACTCTCTCGACTTAGAACAGAACAAACCTAATTATCTCTATTCTCAGTGATAACAAAAAAGCTACTTGAGATTGAAGTGTGTAAGATAAGATATTATAATTATTCGGATTAATACACTTCACTGTATTTTAGTTGCATGTTATATCCTTTTATCTCGTGATGAAAATATTTTCGGCAGTAAAAACTTTTTGTAGATAGATACCAAACTTCTTTATGAAACTGGCTAACAACCATACAGTTAGTGCATCTACGTGTAAAAGAAGTAGGTGGCTACGTCATGCTCACGCCCTTAAGGTGTGTTACACTGGAGATTTTTTAACTTTTGATTTGCTGTAAATAATTAATATCTCCTTAATTATGAGCTTTTGGACTATATGTTATATAACTTTATATACTCTAATTAGGCTCTAGTATCGTTAGCTTAAATCTTTCGGGTTATTAACGGTCACGGTGTATATTTTTTATATTAAACAATATTTAATTACCGAAAGACAGAAATAAGATAAGTTCTAAATAAAATAAATGACAGTCGACTTCCCGCCAAAAACTATTCCATCCAGTATACAGCCGCCTTTGTTTAAAACACACCATTCGAAATTCGAAACTGGCCGGCGTTGCAACACTTTCAGTGAGCCAGTGGCACAAAAAAAAGAAATAAGATTTAGTTAGAAATCTAAAAAACAAATGAGAAAGATTTTAAATGACTTCATTAATTCTATTTACCGGTCATAATCGGCGTTGGCGGTTTGCGCACGGTACTACTAACGAAACGCCAAGCTGATTGCAATCTAATACTAAAGTCCTATAATTCAAATTAGATTGTCGCGCACAAAGGCTTCCTAAGGACTATCCTTATAAGGTAGTCATAAAATTGAGGTTATATTATTTATATCTATGATAGCATGTTTTTTGAGTTATTAATTTAAATCTAACTGGCTTGAGGACAGGTGGAGGTGTAATTTAGTAGACAAATAAATATTTATAAGAGAATGTTGACTAGGAGGACAAAGGAACCAAATAAAATAAAAAAATATTTAACGACTACAAAAGAAGAGAGGTTTGCCCGCGTGACAAACGCATTTTGCTATTTTGCTTATGCTTCTGGAAACTTCGGGAGTTCTTTTTAGGATATTAATACCCTAGTTGACTTCTTTATCCACTATCTCAATGCAAAAAAATGCGTTTAGGTGCTGTTTGTATTGAATGTTGTAAAAATGAAATGTCTTTACATTGAAGATATTAAAAAAAATGTGATACGGACTATTTAAAGGTCACAGAATTTTGGATGTTTTTGTATGTTTGTGTGTGTCGTTGTGGCTTCATCATCACGTCAAAACGGCTAAACAATTTTCAACTTTTTTTGCTACACGAGTAGCTAAGGCATCAACAGACGTTTATAGGATAATGTTTTATCCAACTACGCCGAATTAAAAAAGAGGAGAGGAGAGTTTTATGACTTTTTGCTCTTCCGCGAACGTAGTTGCGGACACCTAGTACTTGATAAACCTGCTTAGAATGACGGTTTAGTCCACAGTAGCTGCCTACATTAGGTAGCTCTTCATAGGACTACATAAAATTGTTAATTTTGCACAATGACATAATAATCCTGTTACATTTAACTATAGACGTGTATTATTATTATCCATTTGTGGGCCCTTTGTATGCCGCTTCGTCCAGATATATGATCTATTGTGGCAGTAGGCGTGTATCTGGTTTATCTCCAAAAGATTTCCTCGGGTCAGCCTTCGTTATAGAATACCGATAAATAGTATATTATCAATACCGGGAGTAAATTACAGTAATTTCGGAGTAGCGCCTCGCTTCTTAGCGTTAATTTGACGCAAATTAATATCGCTGCACTAGGAGTAACTGGACGGTGTTATGCAAAAAGTAAGTACAACATTAAATACAAGATGGTTCACATATACCTAGAGAAAAGTCATAGTCATATTACCTCAGTGTAGTCATGACCAATAACATGCACCAACTCTGGTTGAAGCTACCGCAAAAATACATATGTATAGGCAACAACTACATACAAATAGAAACTTAAAAAAATAAACTATCCAGTAACCTTCAAATAGCCCGTTTTGCTTTTTTATGATAGTTATTTCTTTTTGAATGGACAGACATTTAATTTTTCAAATATATAATAACCGGTAAATTATTGATTAATTTGATGGCGGTACTTCCTGGACCCTATTCGAATATACAAGCGGTATGAACCTCTTTTGTTTTTTGTCAAATGAAAACGATGCAAGCACGAATATGAGGCGAATACGGCATTAGTTGAACTTACGAAAAACATGCTAGGTTGGGCCATTTTGTTCTGTCTGGGTTTTAAGAAACTTACATTTTATAAACGTGTTTTGAAGATATGTTTGGCTCAATATTTAAGCATAACAGAAAATAGTGCATTGAATACCAACTAATCAATTATTAGTCTTATACGAGCAAGTCATGCAAATGGAACATCAATATTCATGATAGCATGGAATAAACCCTAATCGATAAGAAGATTGACACTATAAATCTTTGTAAGTATTTATGATAATGGGCCTTAGAATTTGTTCGCTAATCCATCAGCGAAGGAAGTAGATGGGTAAATATTAACCCCCCTTTTATCGACAGTAGGTTGGACAAATATTATTTAAATTCGTTCAGTTGTCGTGCCTCACTTGAATTAAAAAATATATATATACAATTTCACAAAATCAACGAAGTTTAGACTAAGAGTATTAGACGACGATACAATATAAATGTTTAAATACAGAAAATTGAGCACTTAAATACATAGAAAAAATTAAGAGGGCACCGAGCTTTGGGCGCGTATGTGTGGGGCTCGGTGTAGGTGTGCATGATGCTCCCCGTCCCATGGCCAAAGCGGGACTGAAAGCGGACAGGGGGAATCGTAGTGGCTCTGGCTAGGACGGGCGAAACGCGCGCGTATTTATGTATTTCCCTCGTATTATTAAAACAAATACACATATTGAAAATGTAAAGTGTATACGTTCTGGAAAACATCTCGTTTTGTTATTATTCAAAAACTGATGACCTTTCCTGGAGTGTTTACGCCGTAATAAGGGTTTTTTTTATATTTCAGTGTATAATTTATGCAGTGAATCCTGAAATATCTCACATATAAATTACATTCCTAAAGCTTTAGTAATAACGATGCAGCAAGGGATCAAACGAAATTACCTATCGTTTGGCATTAATGACTTACAAACCGATGTTCGAGCTCATCACACAAATATTTTCCCTTATCGGGATGCGAACTCCGGAACACTAGCTCCAGAAGCAGTTGCATCATGCAACCAGAAAGTAATCGCGTCGTTAAATTAAAATGTATTTTCTAAATACAAATATTGTTATCAAGAACTTGACGGTATTGTTAAAAGTACTGATATTGTTTTAATCATCAGAGTGAGTTTAAATTACGATTTATCTTGGTTCTTTTCTCCATGACAGCGTGTTGATCCACCAGGCGTCGTCACTCGCGCCGCTGCGGCCGCGCACATGATTTTAATAACATACGCCTTCTTGTGTCCACACTACACCTCTGTGCGCGCTACGTGTGAAGAACCCGCATAGGGGCAGTTTCATACTGATATTGAATATTATTTCAAAAAATAATCAAACTTTCGTAATGTTTTGATACACGTTCGGCTAAGTTGCCCAACGGCCAACCAAGCTAGCTGTCTCGGGATCGAATCCTGGCTAAGCTTTTATGTGATGAGCACGAATGAGGAGTGTTTTTCCAAACGGGCTTATTTTTCAAAGGCTTCCATAGAGAAATTAAAACTCTTTTGGAAAGACACTACGGATAAGTATATCGTCCTCTAGTACATAGAATAAGCTTAGCTTAATAGCTTGGAACTTAGGTTGATTTCTGAAACTGTCTAGATGTCACCAATCAGAGGGTGTCACATCGCTTGTGCACGTTATTTGCACGCCTGCTTGCAGGTTGAGCACATTGCATGCATTGGAAATACTCATATATTATAAGACCTAATAACACTGTGTTCTAGCAAATAAATGATTTGATTTGCGTTCGAAGTCCATGTTTGTTATTCTAAGAGATGCTATGGAATCATTATACTTACTTCACAAAGTAATGTCATATCATATCACATCTCTCGAGACGTAACATTACAGTGAGTTATCATATCACTCGAGACATTACCTATTGCTGGCCACTATAGTTCTCATTCATGACGCCGGTGCCGCACGCAAACGCACGTTTTGCGCAACTGGTAATAGACAACGTGGTAAGGTAGTGTTTGTTTCTCCCGAGTGATGCGTGATATGGCATAACGCGATCGAGTAATATTACGTTTTTGATATCAGTGGCATCACTTACACATATCTATGATGCAACTGAAATATGTACACTACTAAACAAAGGTCTGTCCCTAGGATCTCACAACCTTTTTGGCTACCTTACAGGAGCCATGTTTAGCATTTCCCATGATAAATTACCTTTATTTTATCTCATTTCATTCTGAACACACCCTATCTAATGTTAGTTAAGTGTTCAAACATAATAACACGCTAGACGAATGATAATGAATGGCTCTCAGCACCATTCACTCGTTCGCTCTGAATGATTGGGGAGTGATTGATGAACTATTTGTTAATCATGCCGCGTGATACACAGTTTATTGTATTTGTTTGATGGCTACATGTAGCAGAATAATAGACGGCGGTGAATGAAAGTGTAATAGATAGACTAGGTTGTTCAAACACATTTGCCTGCGTTCCTAATTTAAATAATGTTCTTATAATTTGAACTCCGTGTATTCATTACTGAAATAAGCAACGTTTACTACTCCTAGATTTATTACTGTTCGAACTATACTTATCTTTATACAAAATATTAAATATCGTGAAGCCTCCCGATTATAGTCCAGACACAGACCTGTGGTCGAGAGAGAAAATTACGTATAAGATTTTGACAAAAATGTTCATTAACACATTTATAATAATAATATATTAATAACAGGTCGACAGTCAGATTTAATTTGGATCTCAATTGGGTGATTTTGGACTATGAATGGGTGGTTTTAGATTAATCGTTGCTCCACCATCCCACATGAGGAGGACCTCGTGAATGTTGAGAAGGCCAAACTCAGCAAGTAACTTGACTTGGTTCACGAGGTGTCCGGGATGTCGATTCGCGACGGTAATCGTACCGAGAGCCCTTTCGGTAAACGGCCTTATCATTAACATCTCAAGATACTCTCGCTAGATGGCTGGATCAACAGTTATATAAAGAAGACAGTAATCCTGGACACGCCCCGCATCGTCAGGAGGTTCCTCTCTGTGCAGCCCTAGCCACCGGTAGCTTGAGCCTGATCCCCTGCTGGTGGCGGCACCTTAGGTTATGTTTTTTTATAATGTTTATTCATACTTATTATGTAACATTTTGCTCTTCGCATTTTACTTTTGTGTACTTTTTTTAAAAAGCTAACTTAAGAAGTAAGAAGAACAAAGATAATAATAATATCGCACATAGGTGAATTTAATTTGGACCATAATTAGGTGATTTTGGACTAAAGTTCAATGATTTTACTTTAAATCGTTGCTTCATCATTGTGTGCGCAAACACACTTTCACAGCAGTTTATAATAATAATAAGTAAGAATTCTAGAAAATTTAGAATACAATATATTTTTAGGGTTCCGTAGCCAAAATGGCAAAAACGGAACCCTTATAGTTTCGTCATGTCCGTCCGTCCTTCCGTCCGTCCGTCTGTCCCTCCGTCCGTCCGTATGTTACAGGCATTTTACTCAAAAACTGTAAGACATACTCATTAATTTTGGAACATAGATGTGTTGTGTAAGCCGCTACTTAGTTTGATAGTTAAATATAAAATATATATATATCTAGGAGGGGCACCGCATACATGTAACCGAAACTGAAAATTTTTTTTTTCAGCAAATATCAGTGTGCACATCATTCGACAGATCTTCTAAAAACACTTTGATGTTTCTAAAAAAATAATAATTGAGTGAATAATTTCGGAAATATTCGCTCCAAAAGTAGCAACAATTGTGCCCCCCCTCTCTATTTTCTAAACGGTATGTTCAAAAAATGACAAACATCAAGCTTAATAAATACTTCCAACGAAAATTGTTTTCAACATGATACATACCGTTTTTAAGTTATTTCCAAAAAACTGCCCTTCTCAGCAATAGGACGTAAGTGCCGGGGAGATATGCTCTTTTGGTAGTGTTTTTTATTTCATGTCGTTTTTTTCATCTGTATTGCATTTTTTTTTGTGTAAACGGTTGCGGAACCCTACATTGAGCATGGTCCGACATGCTCTTGGCCGGTTTTTTTATTATATGCACACTACGCAGTTTAACCTCCAATTCACATGATCCCTTAAAGGGGTTGAAAATGTATCAATATATTTTTTTACTACTGAAAAGATGAACAAATTAGAAAAAAAGCGGAGCCGAACAAACGTGAGATCCTTTTCTCTAGTCTTCTGAATTACCCAATGATGATAAAAAGGTATAAGTAATAAACCCCGTATCTACGGTGCACAAACGTCCAAATAATATCTATTACAACCAGAAACCAAAACCCCTATTAAGCAAACGATGATAAATCCCCCGATTTCCGCAAGCGCGGAATAACGAGGGAACCCTAATACAAGAATTCGGGGAGAACATTAATACTCGTTTTGTGACTGACGGACAAAAAGGACGTTTAACGACACAAAGTTTAAACTTCAAAAGCGGGCAATGTCGGACATTCTGGCTTGTATAATTTTGATAGGGTGGTATTACTTAGTTGGTCGATATCGAGTCGGATGATAATACACTTATTGAGTTTATTTTATAAAAAATTATTACAGCTGTTGAAAATGTCAAGAAAACCGTAGTTCTAAAATTAATATTTTGAACCCGCACCTAGCCTCTTGAACCTGATAAATGTATAAACGTGACTGAATTATGTTGTATATTGTATTATTTGTATCTTCCACAGGGATCTCGTGCTTAGTATATTAAATATATATTTTTTATCGCCATCATATCAGTCCAAAGATGTCCACAGCTGGACAAAGGCCTCACCCAAGGATTTCCATAACGACCGGTCGTGCCACCCTCATCCAAAATATATTTTTATGCAAATTACATAAATATTATGGGACAACCGGGGTTGTATCATCCTCAATACCTCAGTATTATGTTACTTTTACTTTAAAACTTGTTATATATGGTGCAATTAATCAATAATATTAACACCCAGATGTTTGGTAAAACATGATACTCGCACTTATCAGATTTTTTTATTTTTGTTTTAAAAATGTCACATATTAAAATTAAAATAGATTGCTAATAATGCATGCTCTCAACATTTGAAATCGAATAAATGAATTCTACATTTTTAAAGTTATCAATGTTACAATATTCGACCCCCAGATAAAGTATCGATTACAAACGAACGCGCATTTTCTGTATTCGTTCCTCGGATCGTGCATAAAGAGACACGTTCGGACACGTTGGAAAAAGTCTACATGATCTGTCGTGTTAGATTCGTGTTCGAAATATTTGCGAACGAGTTTTTTCGACCAAATATCGAGTGGTTGCGGAATTTCGGCCACTTGTTCGGAGCTATTGTAAACGAAGATTTCGATTTTATTTAAAATAATGTTGTTTTGCGCTTCAACTGTCTGCTTGCTAACGAAACCACGACATATTGAAAAACTAAATAAATAAACATGTTCTTTGTAAACTAAATTTATGTCCATATGTGCTACCGTTTGCAAACGGTATAACATCGAATTAGGAACGATATAAAAAGGTTTTCAGTATGTTTCTATTTGCAATTCTTACACTAGAAACTTATCTTTCCGATAAGTAATTTCATAAAGTTATTCGTCCTTTATTAACACTGTACTGCCAATATTGGATAAGTGAATCTATTGAGAGTTGCGTGTTTCTGTAATAGTGATGATGTACTTGCACTGTCTAAATACTAATATCCAAGTACTGTTACTTTGCAATACGTATCTTTTTTTAACATAAATGGGATAATATTTTCTTCTGTTTCCGCGATTATTACTCATTGAAATAAAACAATTCCTCCCGTGACCATGGAAAGCCGGAAAGCTTCCGAAACGTCGGGAACTAAAATGAGATAATATACGCGATACAATCCGTTAAATTGTTTTATTTCAATAAATGGGATAGTTATTGTTTGCAATAATGCCCGATGGTAAGCACAAATAAAGCCTACAATTTTTAGATGTTTGTATGTGTGTGTATTTGTCTCCACTATATGACAAAACCGCAGAACGCAGTGTCACCAATTTTGGTATGAGCACAGGTGAACGTGCAAGGATGTTATAAGATACCTACATAGGTAATTTTTATCCTACTACGGTAAGGCAAAAACGTAAGGTTATGGTTTTTTCATCTCCGGATGAACGAAGTTGCGGGCGCTTTCTAGTGTAGTAAAACATCAAAACTGACAACCTATTAGTAAATAAATAAGAGAAACGTGATAGAAATATTACAAATTAAATAGTAAAGTCCACAATCTGTTATAGCTGCCAAGAAGTCGTAATGCATAGGTGTGTGAATCGTCACTCCCGATGGCTTTTTCAAGAGAAAAACATCAAGAAACAACAACACCCGGCATACTCGAAACACATAGAATTTAATTGTTTACAAATGTTCGAAGTAATTAGAATTCTTTAACATTTATTACAATAAATCGCGACATTGCATCAAGTTTTTCTTTCCACTACTTTATCGGGTTACTTAATACACCACTTATTCTGTTTATATTTTCGCACGAAAATGTACTTCTGTATTATGGTTTTTGAGGTTGGTTTTTCTACAGCAGTTCCAATTAAATAAGAGGTCTACAATGTAACTATTGGACTTGTCGCGCTATGCGAGAATCGTGTCCAACAAGACGTAAATTTTCATGATTATGGCCATACGTGATTAGAGTGCCGATTTGTCGAGCGTTCCATAATATCGATATAAAAGTTTATCGACGCTTTGATGATCAGAGTTTGAAAGTCGATTGGAGTGAAATTGGAGATGCAACCGGTAAGACCAATTTTGTTTGCGAACTTGAGTGCTATTGGCTTATTGGTGGTCGCTCAAGTTGGCAAATTAGACCAACTAAATTACTTTAGGTACTCAGACTCACTTAGGTACACAGTGGTCCCAACAGTACCTGACTGTTGCATTTGCGATAGTTCTGTATCTCGAATTAAGTTTCCTGAAATATTTAATTAAACAGAAATATTAAAAAAGGTAATTTGAATAACAATTGAAATGGATTATATAATCCATATATATTATCTCATTTGATTTCCCGATGATTCGGAAGCTTTTCAGCTTTCGTGTTCACGGGATCGACTGCTCGACGACAAAATCTGAAAAACTGCCGTAACGTCAGGAGCTCAAATGAGATAATATACGCACTGTAATCCGTTTAAATTGTTTTATTTCAATTAGTAATAATCGCGGTAACGGAAGAAAATATTTTTTACTAGGTAATATTATAAGTGCAAAGTGAGCCAACGGATCAACGTGATTTTTGCATATAGGAAACTGGAGGAAAGAGTGACTGAGGCTTTTTCTTATGTCGGAAACCAGATGGGTAAAATACAATAAGCAGGCCAGGCATAAATGACAGACGGCCTTATGCCAAAACGATATCATCCAGACAACTCACGATAAATATCGATTAAAACGATTATAAATCCTTTTGCTTAAACATGAGGCCGGGCCGGCCACACGCGGGCAGCAAAAAGCACGTTAGCGCCCGAGTGAGGTGCTTTATGATGAGGCCTCATTAGTAGATAAAACGGGTATGAGGAAAAAGGTAGCTTTTAAAAGATCAGGCGTGTTCCCGTGGACACCTTCGCCGCGTGTTTTTTTCAGTGCATTTTTAAGATAGATTGGGGTTCTATTTGATACTGTATTACGCACGATGTAGAGGGTACTGATTACACTATGTTAATGGAACTCTTACTTGGTCGGTTATTAACGGAAGTATCGACGATTCGGAGACGACATTCATTAAATAATGTTCTCTTTGGACCTTTATAAAGTTAGCACGGGATTCTGAATAAAATCATCCAACCCAGCCTAGACGTATGCTAATTATTATTAGAAAAAAATACTGACTGTTGAGTTTCTTTAGTTTATTTGACAACAGTGGTCTCCTTTAGAGAAAAAAATGGTAGACTTAGATTTGTCGAAGTGCCCTTTATATTAAAATTCGTAGCCATTAATTAGCAACCGTACAGGACTTAGGAATCGTAGCGATTGCAACCAAAGACCATTACTGTAGGACGAACATAGACTTAAATTTTGAAACGGGTCTTAATTATGTTCTCATCTAAATGAGATAGCTGTCATGTGACATACTTTTTGTTTGATGATGATGGTGACAATTTTTAGACACTTAGATCTATCCTAATTCTGATCGCATACTAATAGTTACATGTACATATTCTTATACAAATGTATCATTGCTGTTAGAGCGCAGGATGCTGTGGAACCTTATATTGTTTTGCTTCCACCAATAATGAATCTTGATGTTAATGAATGTCGAAAAAAGACAATACTTACTCTTAATCAGTATCAGCTCGCTTCGCAAATATGTCACCGCTGGAATCCCCAAGATTGACAAGTAATAAAATGGATAAAAACCGATCTGCACTTGACTCGGGCTGTCACCCTACTGCGCTACAAGGGAGGTCCTTTTTGGCCGAAACCAATAAATCGATCCCGAAATTTATTCGCCCTTTTATTTCGTTCGGACAATTAATTGAAGATATCGCTCACAACGAAATCATTCGCGTTTGACGGGAGCTATGGCAATTATATGATTTTTTCCGCAACCAACATACATTTTCAGTCAATGAACTATATTTCAATTCTTCTTTAGCTTTATGAACTACTTCCTTTAGGTTGAATATCTGGTTCCCCTTTCATTGGTATATGGAGGTGTTAAAGTGGTTTTTTGAGCAAAAAGCGAGCCGATTGGTTTTTGTTTAGATCGGCGGGACCACACAGGCTGTCCTGGGTATACAATAAAAATAGTTCGACAGCCGCAGTGGTTTTAGGGCTCACCATCTGAGAAAGTCGGTCCAATATCAGCACAGTCAGACAACTATATTTAGTACCTAACTTAGGTATTCATTTTTGTCTGTCAGACGCTCTTTAGCATGTTATGTTCGGACATTACTCGGTCTTAACTAGAGTAGGCGATCTAGTATGATCACCAGTGGCGTGCACACTGCTTAAGATGTTTTAAGCAAGGTAAGCAGTTTTTCTGTGCGTATACGGAGTAATGGTCGTCCAGGGCTTCAGAGTAGGCAGTTTCTCTGTACCTATATGGAGTTATGGTCTTTCAGGGTAGGCACTGCCTTTGTGCCTATATAGACCGCACGCCACCGATGATCACAGTCAGTCCATTCTATTTAGCACAAATGTTTTTTAAACGGTAGAGGAGAATGGACATCATGGATTAAGCTGCCAGAGATGTGCGGGGCGTTTTCCGCGGCACCATTCCATAAATGAGATTGTCCGTCGAGCCATGGTGTCAGTGAATATCCCATGTGTTTTGGAACCGCCAGGTTTATCTAGGACGGATGGCAAGCGACCGGACGGACTTACATTGGTTCCGTGGCGGAGAGGGCGTTGTCTTTTATGGGATGCAACATGTGTCAGTACTTTTGCTGCTTCCCATTTAAGGCAAAGCGTAAGATGGGCGGGTTCAGCGGCGGAAACGGCCGCTAAGTTGAAACACGCCAAGTATTCTGCTTTGGAATCAATCTATGATTTCGTGCCGGTCGCTGTGGAAACGGCTGGACCTTGGGGTGATGAGGCTCGCGAGCTTTTCAAGCAGTTAGGGCGGCGATTGAGAGAAAGGGGCAACGATCCTCGCTCAGGGTCATGGTTGGTTCAGCAGGTCTCCATTGCCATTCAGAGGGGCAATGCTGCTAGCATAATGGGGACCTTTGGACCAGGCATGGCGCTGAGGGAGAATTGGATAGCGTAAGTTTTACATGACGAAGCATGTTGCAGATTTTCTATTTGTTTATTTTTATACTTGACGATGCTTGTTGCAGATAAACTTCGTTGCATGCTAATTGATTACTTGTGATGACGAAATAAAGACTTTTTTTTTTAAACATATCATTCGGACATTCTTTGACTTGGTCGTATTACGCTTTGTTTGGTCCAGTGATAAGTCGCTGCTTTTGGAATATTCTTCCGTTTGTATCTGTTAGTGGCTTCGGGAACATTACGGAAAATTCTGTACTAGATAGATGTCATAAGATCTAGATATTTTGTTGGGGATCGTCCACGCGGTCGCTCTTCTTTCACTCAACCTCGTACGTTCTCTGACCTCATCTCTGAGACCTGAAGAAGAACGTGAACGTGATTACAATAAAATTCTAAACTGGTCTGTCTCATGCATTCAAAAGGTGGGCAAAAATGGCAAGTGTGGTGGGGTGGGAAGATAGATAGATACCGGACGCAAGGCAGGCCAAGAAATAGCAGGACTATCTGGAGGAATTGCACAAAGAATGGCAGAATCATGCAAGTAATAGGGTCGTGCAAAGAATAAAAGGGGAGGTCTTTGCCCAGCAGTGGGACCCCTAAGTAGGCTATCAAAAAAAAAACAAAATAATACGAAAAATTACCATTGCACTGCTGGGCTTCTACTCATTAGCAGAAACAGAAACTCCCCACTGAGTGAGCGAGGTTGGAGACGTACTTACTACGTGTACATCTTTAATGTTAATTTTCAGTCGTGCTGTTTTATAAAAACTAGTGTTCCAAATGCCCGGTTCACAGAATCATCATAAAGAATATTGATATAAACTTTCACACAAATGACAAATCGGAGTTTAATCGCATTAAAGATGATGTATCTGCCTCGATGTTCTGAAAATTTTATCGGCTTAAGTTCACTGAATTTTATATGTTTATAATTAATTTTAAATTAAATTTTTACTTTTGGTCGACATTCTTTGCTACATATCTGCAGCGGGCCTATTATAGTTTTGCCCTAATTGCTCGATAAACAAATGTTAAAGCATCGTAACTCTCACACTCACATACCTACGTATCGGAAAGTGACGGGATCCTTTATCTATCGCGTAAGAAATGCAATCGTCATAAGCTCGCTGGTCTGGACTCTCCGTTTACAATTAAGGCTCAGTTTCACTACGCGTTTATGCAAAAACGGGACATTATGTCAAATGGTTAACTTAACTGAAGTGGCAATGGGCAGGGCACATAGTTCGAAGATCCGATGCCCATAGAAGACGCCATAGATGACGATGGTTGGCATAGAAAATGTCTCGAGTGGAAACCGCGTACCAGCAAGCGCAGCGTAGGGAGGGCACCCGCAAGGTGGTCGGACGACCTGGTTAGGGTTGCAGGGACTCGCTGGATGCGGGTTATGCGGAAATCTATTGAGGAGGCCTGTGCAGTGGACGTCCTAAGGCTGAAATGATGATGATGAATTGATGATGGTTGACATTGACTTGCGTCAGTCATTAATAACTTACAAGGTATGGTGAAGTTCATCATCATCATCATCATCATAATCATCATCATATCAGCCCCCAAGACCCACAACGACCGATCGTGCGCCGCCCTCATTCAATGGCTTACCACGATCCTGATTAGATCGTTGGATCATCTTGTGAGAGCTTTCCAACGCTGCTTCCCAAGATACCTTGGACTAAACTCAGATTTTTTATTCAAAACCAAAATCTGACAGTTCTCATGTTGATTATTTCATCAAATAAACATTATTTCATAAAAATATGAATGAAAAATCGTGCAACCAGTAATATTAGGGTAAGTGTTATTTATAAAAATACTAACACTTATACCAGTATGCAGTGATCACAGTAGAAGTGCGCCCGTTGACGTTGAATTTTGGTCTTGAATTAAAAATCAGAGTATATATAGGGACCTCGGACATGTAGAGAAGCGTCGTTTGTAGCTAAGTTTGCCCTTTTTGTACGGAAGCCTAAAAACAATATTTAATTTGCAATTACCACGTGTTCGATATTAGTCAGAAAATATTTACATTTGTATGGGTACTTGCAATTGTACGAGCATATTCGCAGCCGCAATATCGATGACTAATAGCAACACATTCCGTGGTACTTTGTGTAAGGGGATACCAAAATATGCCGCTGACGACGCTGTATCTGATTGAGAAGATTGTAGAATATCTAAACAATCCTTGAATTACTTTAGAGATGTGTATCGTGAGTGAGATTCAAATGAATTATATCTTTTCGTTCATATTAGTCGCTCAGTCGTTCACTAAATGAATAAAACCACTCACTGTATTATTTGTTATATTCACTCTCGATGCATTGTGAACTTAAATGAACTTAATTCAGAATTGACTGGTTTGTCAATTGAATCAAATGTTCAAACGTGAGTCCTACTAACTAGCTTTTTCAATGGAACCTTCTTTTTCAATACGCGATTAGAAATTCTGTATGTCTACTTTTTACTTTTTACCATCGTATTTTAGTATCATTCAACTCATATATACTTTTATAATGTTGTAAAAATGAAATATATTTTTTAATGTGTACATTAAAAAAAAATATTTGGAGGTCACTAAATCGAAAAATAGTTTTTTGGAAAAGAGGGGTTATGACTTTTTCATCATAACCCCTATGTTTTCTTCAGCGTAGGTGGGTAAAAAGTATCCTAACACAACCTCTGGATACCCAGCTACACGTGTGCAAAAAATTGTTGACATCTGTTTTGCCAATTTGGCGTAATGAAGCCGCAAACATACAAACGTACAAAAAGTCTAAAAAAAATATTTCGTGTCCTCCAAATAGTCCGTTACATCATGTTTTTGAAAATATCTTCAATGCAAGGACATTTCATTTTTACAACTTTATTCTTATAGAAGCTACTTACTATACAACGGAGCAGTTTAAATCTGTAGATCTGCTGAGTGAAATGAGCGATGCATATCTCAGGGACTAAAAGATAAAGATATGAATCAATCTTTTCATTTCAGACACACTTTATGCGCATCTCTACTAAGAAATGTACCATACTGTCTAGTGAGATCTTATTTGGCGAATATAATATCGTAATTCACAGAAAAGAGGCCTATAGAATATTTGCTTCATTCTGTTTTGATAGAAACTGAAGTCAGTTTGGTATGTAAGAAAGGAAAAGTTCGTTTTCATGTAAGGTCTTTTCTTCGGTGTTGCTTGCGTTTTAAATTATAGTTTATCCTATGGAAATAATACGTGCATTTTCCGGGATAAATGTACATAAATATTAGTTGATAATTTTACACAAATGTAACTAGTCACATGGTAAGCTCAATAAGGCTTGTGTCATGAGTACTACACGACGATATATTTACTTACTTAACTTTTTATTACGTTATTCTTTATATTAACAGCTTCATGTAAATATTATATATAGTAATATAAACGCTTATAACAGTAATTTAACTTAAAAAAAAACCATTCTGATGGGTCCCCCTGTGTCGGACCTGCCCGGGGAATTGTTCCCAGAACGCTGGCCGCATTCCCTCTCTGGATGGCCAGGCTGAGGCGTTGAGCGAAGTAAGACCCAGCTCTAATATCGCCGGAAACGCCGATGAGCTTGTCCGACACTTCTTTGACAAATTTTTTGGTGTCGGATGACCATGGCCTAAAGGTTTCGACCGCAAGTGCCGCAAACTCGTAATTGTTTTTTAAAAAAGCATATTTGCGGCACTTGACGGTTTGGCCGTCATCAGCGGCAGTACCTGGTTTTCGGGCGGAGCGGTGTACGTGGGATGGGGCTAGTGTATCTGTACACGTGACGTCCCATGCTAGCGGCCGCCCTCGGTACCATGGCACTAAAGTGCAACCGTCGGGCCTCTTTCCATCTGCCGCAAATAGGCCAATGGGTTCTAGCGTTGCGAGGATGGAAGCAGTACCAAGAGCCCTACGAATCAGGTCATTAAGTGTCGCGTGCCTGAAATGCCGGCCGGCACTCAGCATAGACCATGGCGACCGAGGGCGTCCACTGAGCCTCCACAGCGACTGCAGAGGTGTGGCTCGCAGCTCTTTATCCTGAGGCGGAGACAGACGGCTACTCGCAAAGAGCTCGGATCCAGAAGGGACCCGAGGTTTTGCGAGGGGAGAGCGTGAAGCCAGTGTCCTGACTCCGGTTCCGACACTGGCAGTAAACGGGCCCGCTCGCTTGGGTTGTGATTGTTTTCTAGTAAGGATCTGTGAATAAATTGTATTTTTATTAGGTCTCAGGCAGCTTGGTTGGCTTTTTCGTCCGGTGGGTTTTCGCCAGGGCTACCAGTTCTCCAAGCCATCTCCGCATCCGCTAAGCCCGACACAACAACATCAGAGGGTTTATTAACTTTGAGAATTCCGCTGATGAACGTGACAGTGCTGTTAACTGATGAGAGAAAGGCCGGAAGAGCTAGATCGCTTGTTGTACGAAGACCTAGGCCGCCATATTTGATCGGTAAAGTTGCCTGAGTCCAGCTTGTTGCTTGAATTAGGTGATATGTTTAGATTTTTTTCTATATATGTATATAATAGACTCAGGAACAAATATTTCTACTCATCACACAAATATTTGCTATTACCAGAATTTGAACCAGAATTAAGAGAAACCTTTATCATTTTAGATTTCAATTTATCAAAAGTCGATCCGTTGCCCCAGAGGCGCGTGAAAGAAGTTCACATCAACATACCATCAACGATTTGTATTTAACAAATAGTAAGGCTTTGAATGTACTTTATATCTACAATACTATCGATATTTTGCCTAATGCATAATGTCTAGTCTAGTCTAACAGTTCATAGACCTTTTAAAAAGAATTTATTTGAAACTGTATATTTACCTTGATAACTTCGTTCGTAACACTCCTAGGGTCTATGAGCGACGGGGGGAAAGACAGCGGGTGCGAGTAAGAAGTGTGCACCCATCATGCTTCGCCACGCGCACTCTTCATACACCCATCCCCGCTGTCCTCCGCCCCCCCCATCGCCCGCACACCATGGGAGTGTCACAAAGGAACTTGCCAAGCTATAGTTGTATGTGATGCTACGTATAAATCGCAAGAACGAATCCTTATATGTTTTTTCTCGTACATGGCTAAATAAAGATGTGCCGCTTCACAACAAAATAAGGCTTGGCATCTAAAAAGATTAACTTTTACTGGATCGACACTCGAATACACTTCACACGAAATTTTCTCAACTACTATTTTATCTATACTTAGGTACTATTTATAAAGTTGTAAAAAAAAAACATTTCCTTACATTAAAGATATATTGAAAAAAAAAAAAAAAACTGTGACAGACTATGTGGACGTCACGGAATCGAAATTATTATTTTTTATTTTTTGTATGTTAGTATGTGTCGTTGTGGCTTAATCACGCCAAATCGGCTAAATGGATTTCAACTATTTTTGGTACACGGGTAGCTGGGTATCCACAGATGGTTATAGGATATTTTTTACCCGAATACGCGGAAGAAAAAAAGAGGGTTATTATTTTTTCTCCTTCGCTGACGAAGTCGTTCTAGTTTTAAACATATAATTCAGTCGAAATGTCGAAAAAAGTGAGGGTAGCTGGAAATTATTCTTTTGATTGACGTGATCAGAAACTAGTTCCTTATAATATATCGGGACGTCGTCACGTTTAGGAGAGGGGAGAGAGGGATGGGGAGGTATTCCAAGACGTTGATATTAATATGATTAACATAATCGTAGAAATGAATACTATGCTACTTTTTGCATTTTAAGAAACTTTTTTAACTGTGATCGGCTGTAGGTATCTCCGTTAATATTGGTCCTGAAAATCCGGTTCTCCAACAAACTTTCAGGAAATTGAATGCTCTCCTACTTTGTCATGCAAAGTGATGCGCAATGTATAATATAAAAAGAATAATAATCGTAAATACTAACACTTCTTTAAGATTTTTGCTTGTTTAGCTAGAAACTCGAAGAGTGAAAATGGGAGGGCATTTGATACGACACGAATAGCTAATACAAAAGATAATAAAAGGCAAATTTGAAGGAAGGACTAGAAAGGGAACGGTAGGCTTCGTGACGTTACAAAAAATTAAGGAACTTGTACTAAGAAGACAGGACTGGAAGACACTGCATCGACAATAGTCAAACTCTTAAATAATGAATGAAATGAATGAGTTACTAACATTCTATGGATACTTTGTGTGTCCGAAATAAAAAAAAAAACAATTTGAATATACCCAAAATGTGCTAAAGTCAAAAACTGTAGGATAGTCTTCCTAGTGTATCCTGAAACAACCAGGTGAAGTTCCACTAAGTTCGATATACTTTCCAGGTAAAAGTGCATAACTGCTGGACTGTAATTGGAAAAAAACTCCAAGCATAGCTGAGTCCATTGCTCATTGAGTAACGAAAGGTAACTATGATCATTTTCAGCAGCCTGGGAACGGCCATGTCTCAGTGACATATAGCGTCACTAGGACAAACACTGGGTAAAACTTTCGACTAAAAGGCACAGCGGTATTTTGGATGCGTAGCCATTATTCAACTTCCCAAACGCTGCCTACCTATATTATTATGATCTTGAGAATCTTGTAGGAGCGGTGATCTAACTATGTACTTGATAATGCAACGTCCCGAGTACGAACTCTCTTCAGTCGCCATAGCTAGCGAGTGATTCTAAGTTAGAATCCTGAGCGTAGCGAGTGATGCAAATGGTACGAGACGCAAATAACTTTGGTCTCGTGTGGCACATACAAGTTTTCACCTCAGTAGGGACAACATATTATACAAAATTGTAGTTGTACTTTCAACCATTCTGTGTGTTTACCACCAGCATTAATATCTGCCACAACAAAGCGCGCATAAATATCTGACACGACTCTATTTATAGGGTCTTTAGAACGTGTCAGATATTTTTGCCCGCTTTGTTATGGCAGATATTAATGCTGGTGACTATATCAATGAGTTTTAAAAACATATTAGATGGTTCTTATATTGTTTGTTATATTAATAGGATTGTGTCCTAAACAAATATAATAAGTCCGTCAGGTAGATTACCAGAAAATATTCGACACATATTTTTTATTTTGTCAATTAAACAAAACATAATGAAGATATAGCCCGCTACAATTCCCCGAGAAACGGTCGCACGGCGTGACGTCATGCACCCCCACTCCCAAACTTTGACGCGCTTTATCTTTGTAATTTTTTGTTTGATTGACAAAAGCAAAAATACGTGTCCAATATTTTTTTATAATCTAACTGACGCACTAATTTTTCCCAGGAAACTACCCTATTAACGGTCTTATAGTGAGGGAAAATATTGCAGAAAATCCTTTGAGGTTACTAAGAGTAATCGTCGTTCACAGTTTACATTTTAAACGACATTTTACAAAGTCGAGTTTCAGCATGTGCGACATTAAATTGCATTTGCGCACCCCGTAGTTTGTTCCGAACAGCTTTAATTACGTGTCTCTGTCAAGCGCGTCTGTCAACACGCGACAGAGCATAATTTACACACCAAAGGTCAAAATGGTATTTACTTGAAGTTTGTTGCATTTGGCGTCAGTTTTTCCGGTTTACTACTAATTTAAAACTTGTGTATAAATATTAGGGCCACTGAAATAAAACAATTTAACGGATTATATCGCGTATATTATCTCATTTTAGTTCCCGACGTTTCGGAAGCTTTCCAGCTTTCCATGGTCACGGGTGGACTGAGAAAAGATGTATTTTCCTCTGTCAAAGTTACGATTTGTGCAAACTACCCATTTTTTGAAAAAACACAAATAAAGGTGTACATACATGCCAGATGGGCCTAAGCTGTAAAGACAGTTACACATGTGCCAGAAGGGCTTAATTATTTTATTCTAATAATTTACCAAGCAGCATTTCACAAATGAGGCGTACTGAGGAGAAAAGAAACGCTGCAAAGAAAAACTCTCAGGCTACCCTTATTACTAATAACTATTTGTATTATTACTAATATTTTGCAGTCCTGTGTCTCGCTTGTTCCTTGATGAGATGTATTACAGGATCCCAAGCTGTTGGTAGTGACAATCCATCTTCTCTATTGAAATTAGGATGCTTTTTAATCTCAATAGCCTCGCGTAGCATCCTGAGAAAATATATTTTTTCTTTGGCAAGGATAGAAGGTTTATCAAACTTAATTGAGTGGTTTGGTTTGTCAATGACATGTTCACAGACTGCAGACCTATTACACCGACGGTGATTGACATCTGCTATGTGCTCCTTCACCCGGGTTGATACACTGCGTTTCGTTTGACCAATGTATGAAAGACCACACTCGCAGTCCAGCTTATAAATGCCTGCACTCTGCAAAGGGGTGCTACTCTTCACGGGTCTAAGGTATTGAGACACCTTCTTCAACGGCTAGAAATATGTTTTTATAGAAGCACGCTTCAAGATGTTTCCGATCTTGTCTGTGACCCCTTTCACATATGGTAATACGGCAGGTTTACGCTCGACTGTTGGTTTCTTTATACTGGGATTCTGCTTCGAACGTGGTATCTGGAGCTCACGTTTGACATTCTGTAACTCAGCAGTCAGATGCTGATTGTCGCAGATACCCCTGCCTCTCTGAAACAAAGATTTACCCACTGTAGCTAGTAGACAGGGATGGTGGTGAGATTTGCCATTCAAATACCTATCTGTATGCGTAGGTTTCCTGTATACAGTATGACCTATGTCATTTTTAGGACCTCTAATTAATATCGTTTATTTTTAAACCGTTCTGTACAATCGGTTAGATTTATTTATATAAAAAAAATACGGTTTCTGAAAAAGATTTAGGTAGGAAAATGAAACGTTTGAGAAATGCAATAGTTTAGAAAATATAATTTGCTTTTATACCCTTTAAACTGTAGATAGATGGTTATTAATACTACAGCGGTTCTCACAGTGTGCTCAACGGAGCTCTGGGGCTCCGTAACACTTCTCAGAGGACTCTACCGGAATAATATGACAGCAATTCAAATTACGTCACATTGTAGTAAAAAGAAAGAAAATTTCCTTTCACTCATACAATAATATTTTTTTAATGTTTTTTTGTGAAATTAGGATTATATTCATAAGACAGGGCTCTATATTTAGAAAACGCTCCATCGTCAAAATAGTTTAAGAACCACTGCCTACAGACACGAATGAAGATATTCAAGAAATTAACTTTAATCTTAAGTCGTGTATCCGAACGCGTCCCACCCCAACTATTAAGGTAAGAATCATAACCGGTGTCAACAAAGTATTCTTGATTTATCTGTGAGTGTCATCGTTTTTCTCACGTTCGCCAGTAACTTTGTTTCGGTGTTGTATACATCATACTGTCTCATTAAGACGTTATTGGTTTAAATACAAAAACGCCCAACGTATTGTGTCTGTTTTTGCAAATTTATGATGAACTCGAGTGGGATTTAGGAAGTCAAGACGCCTTAAGATCTCATGTCATGAAAGGGTACTTTCTTGAAACAAGTAACAAGCATTATCTACACATAAAGTTGTAAAAATGAATTGTGTGTAGGTACATTGAAGATATTTTCAAAAAAGTGATTCTAACAGACTATATGGAGGAACGAAAAATTACGGGCTCTTTCTAGTACTTAATATACCTAATAAAAATTACAAGTTCAGCTTCAGTATTCTGAATTCGTGTTCAGTAGTTTATAAATTAACAATTTTGTTTAAATATAATTTGTATGAAGAAATCCGTTTACAAGCGGCTCGTGGCCAATATGAAAGGAAATAACATAGAAAAGTCATAACATATTTATTTCATTTACAAATTATGGAAACACAATGTTGATATGATAATCAAATACAATCTAACTTTAAGCTTTTCCCTCAGTAATGACCAAATTTCGTCTTTGTTTCTGCAATTTACTGGTGGAAGCAGCTTATATTCCATTTTATAAAAGTTTCGCTAACAGCCAAAAACATTGTATTTTATTAGTATTATATAAATAAACTCTTATTAGAATCCTTAACCGATTTTCGTATAGTTAACACAAGCTACCTACTAATTCAACTGTTTTTGCATTCAACACATTCAATTCATTGTCTGTGCGAGTCAGCCGCGATATTTTACAGACAGACAAACTAACAAATCATCATTATTGTTAGCTGGTGACAAATGATGGATCGGTCAAGAATACTATTACGTAAAATGGAATGTCTTTTAAGAGGCACTAAGGGAACATACGAAAGGTGGCCTTAAGTTCTTTAGAAATGGTTCGAAATTGGAAAATTGTGTGTAGATAATGTAAAGGATAGAAATTATTAACACTCGGAACAAAAACTAAAGATACTTTGGTTTATTTATTTGTTCAAGTTAATTGTACAACATTTTACTATTTAATTAGGTTCTGAGTTTTAAATTTGTGAAGTATCTAACACTAATTGCTATTAGTTAGGTGTGTGTTCCTAATGCTAGGTACTCTTTTACTTGCGCACTTTTTAGGCGCAAAAAATGCGAGATACTTTATTCCGTAAATTATCATAAATAGCATTAGCACGATTCGAGACGAAGACGAGATACATTGCCCTTTTTAATTACGAGAGAGATTGCAAAACTTTCCGAATAACGTTAATGTATTTTGACCTGGCCTTGATTCGCACCGATGTACAGTGCCGGTAACATGCTTTATTCCAAACCAACGAGAAGCTTTTAAAAATTTATCAAAATTATTGAGTATATTTTACTAATTGAGTATGTTTTACTAATTCAAATGAATTGTGCTTTTACCTTGATTTATCGAAAAACGTTTCATCAAATGCTGCTTTTGACATATCATTTTATAGAAAGCATTTTTCTCTGCAATCTACCGGCTTTTACATGATCTTTTCAACAATCATGAAAATATCGTGGTTTCAGGGGAAAAATAGTCGATGAAATGAAAAATCTATGAAATAAAAGCATTCTACATTACCATGAATTGCACAAGCGGAGTTTGGCGACAGGGTAGCGTTCAGAAACAAGGCAAAATATTTTCAAAAATTAAATCAGCCGTTTAAAATTCGATCGTCACCGGCATCTATGACGCGGCAGGTTGCGGGCTCGCCATCATTCCACACAATGGTTCAATACGGGAGCCGTGGCCTCTGCCCGACACGATATCGCTATCGCCGCATCTCGGCTACCGACTTCACCCCGAGACCTTGATGGTGGCCAGGCTTTGGAGAGATTGCCCTGAATTATGACTTATCAATAAGTTAGCATATATGTAATAATGCAAGTTTACTTAGAAGGAAGAAACAACGTTCAGTTCGGAGGTTGCGATGTGTCCGTCATCCATTACAAAGTTGTAAAAATGACATTGAAGATATTTAAAAATAAAAAGATTGAAACGGACTATTCTTGACGACACGTTTGGCTCAGTGGGTTGTACAACGGCCTACGAAGCTGGCGGTCCCGGGTTCGAATCCCGGCCAGGGCGAGTGTTTGTGTGATGAGCACGAATGTTTGTTCTTGGGTCTTGGATGTTTTCTATGCATTTAAGTATCATCGTTTATCTGTATATTATGTGTATCGTCGCCTAGTATCCATTGTACAAGCTTTGCTTAGTTTGGGACTAGGCCGATTTGTGTAAAATTGTCCCGGTGTTATTATTTATTATATTTATTATTATTTATTTTGAGATCACTGAATTGAAAAATGTATATGTTTTATTTTTTGTATGTTTGTTTGTATGTGTCGTTGTGCATGGCTTCATCACGTCAACTTAACAGATTTCAACAATTTTTGGTACACGGGTAGCTCAGCATCCACAAATGGTTATAAGATACCTTTTATCCGACTGCGCTTAAGAAAAAAAGAGGGTTATGATTTGTCTCTCCTCCGCTTGCGAAGTTGCGTGGCCTCTGCCTGACACGATCAGAACCTACTTTTACCGGGACACGGTTTTTATAAAAAGGCTCATCAAACGTAAGTTGCTTTAAAAAAACCGGCCAAGAGCATGTCGGACCATGCTCAGTTTAGGGTTCCGCAGCCGTTCATGCAGTAAATGCACTATACATGAAAAAATACGATATGAAAAAGTGCACTAGCAATAGAGCGTATCTCCAGGACGCTTACGACATTTGGAGAGACACGCAGTGTTTCGGCAATAACTCAAAAACGGTATATGCGATCACGTTGAAAACAATCTTCCTTGAAAGTATTTATTAAGCTTTATCTTTGCTTTTTTTTATATTTTTCTGACATACGGTTTAGAAAAGAAAATAGAAGGGCACGATTTTTGCTATATCAGCAAAGAAGTTGCATACGAACTTTTTGAAGTGTGTTTTTAGTATAATAGTCAAGTGTGGTCACCCTACTCGCAGCTCTTGTTTTTCCAATACCAACTTTAGTCTCCTGGAGTGCATCTCGACGCAGATAAATTTGAAAAACAGACATACGGTCCTCTACGTCACTGTCCATTCCATTGCATTTTTTCATCGTCACTTTTTAAAATTGCCTATATTTGGACAGCAATGAACGCCGTACATGTGATGTATGTGTAACTATTTTATGTTCAATATTTGTATTTGTTATCATGAGCAATGTAAGTTGACGTTTATGTTAACGTGTAAAATTTTGACAAAAAGTTTAAGCGCACAAAATAAGCATTTTATTCCGTGCATGATAGCACATTAATTCAATAACGGAGGGTAATATTTTAAATTACCAGAACAAGTAACTTCCGTTTTATATTATGTAATTTTCAATTTTTTCTGGGAATACAATGAAATTCGAAGGGAATATTATTCAGTGCATAGTGCAACTATAGATAGACTAACTAACATTCACCTGTTGATCCTTAAAATATCTCAGATAACTTTTTAGCTTTCTATCTTGTTGGTGCATCAAATGTTTACAACATTCAATAAATACCTTTTATATTGAAACAAAAGAAAAAGCATAACAAGCATTTTTCGTATCCAGTTCATCTTGATATGATATGATTTAAACAACATATTCACAGTTTTTGTAGCGGCTCAGTTCTGGAATTATGACGAAACTCCGAAGACATAACATAAATATGTCGAGCGATATAATCAGTATTCGAAAATAACGATATTGATTTTTTTCGGCTGACGTTATTCGTTATAGAATGTAAGAAAAAAATGTATCATTGATAATCCAATATGTGTTTTAGGTAAGTATAACTAACTACTGCTGGGTGAGGTATTTAGAGATGACTATTATTTCAAGGACATGTCTGTATAAAAACTATTCATATTTTAGTGTCATATTGTAGTTAGTCAGTTTAATGGCTAAAATAACTTTTATTAAATTAAACTATTTATTTTCACATATAAAATATATACCTTTCAAGAATTTAAGAATATTAATCGATAATTGGAAACGCTAGATTAATGCATAAAATAAAACAAACAGGAAAACAACCATTTCCTATCTCCAAACAGGACACAAAAACATAATCGTTTAAAAGCCCCGAATTCGTACAAAAATATATTATGTATCGACTCGAATCGATTCACGTATTAATTCTGGCTCGATATTTCGGGTATCAATCATAACCCCATGCTTTGCCGACATAATCACAAAGTCGATCTCCGCAGTTTCGATTCCTGACCATTTCTTGTTGTGTGCAACAATTTTGGTACCATGTCATTCTAAGCTAAGCGGCTTTGGTTCATACAGGAACGACTAAAGAAGTTAATGTGACACGGGACTTTATAGTAGGTACAGACTATAACAAAAGTTTTCGAAAGAAAATTAAAAATACTTCTTATTATCTGGAGCGTTACGGCGATTTTGATTCATTAGCAGGTTTCCAATGTGTTTATACTTGTAGAATTGGCCAGTAACAATTACAATATTGTATTTCACATTGAATTTATTGGACAAAAAGGTAATTGTACTCAATTCTTTCGTCGATATATTATTGGTTCAGCAAATAAATTCCTTTAAGTGCATTCTTTCGTTATTGTGAGATCAAAGAAGGGGAATATATTTTTAAAGTTACTATCCGATGTTGAAATGTTTTTGATATATCTGCTTAGTGCTTATATATAGCTAGCGTTGCTTGCGACTTCGTCCGCGTAGAGATGCAATTTATAGCCTACGTGTTATTCTGATGCTTAAACAAAATTATTGCTAAGTTTCGTTGAGATCCGTTCAGTGCTTTTGAAATTAAAGTGAACGTACATACATCAGCACAAAGTTTTACGTTTATAATATTATTAGGATATTAGGATTATTAGGATATTATGATTTGGTGTTCATGGTAGGTGAAAATTGGGATCCTTCGTACACGGGGTACGTTCGTACAATAGTCATATACATATATATTAACTAAGTACAGTACGGACATATCTTTGTATGAATGTTTTTCCTAAGATATCATTTTATGGAATAAAAATACGAATGTGTGTATTCCACTGAATTTGCCTATTACTATGTCTTACTATGACTATTGTACGAACGTCTCCCGTGTACGAAGGGTCCCAATCTTCCCCTATGCTATTAATCAACATTCTTAGAACTATGAAACGCTTTACAGTTTACCTATATCTATATGGTTAAAAAATCTTGAAATCTTATTTCTTTACAGGGGTCATGATTCCAAGATAAATATTATCCGTTTAAAAAACGGTGTGCATTGTTAAATGGTCTCGACCGGGGAGGTTATTGCCTAACGAAATTTTGACAATTGGTATCCGAATCAAGTGTCATAGCCCATACAATATCATGACACTTGATTCTGATTCCGAGCGTCAAACGCATTAGGCTATAGGGGGCCCTGACGCTATCTCTCGGTCGGATTATCGTTATATCCTCATCAAACCAAAACGACTGGATATTGATTTCAAGCAGTTTGGTATAGGAATAGCATAGGGAGTTACAGTAGATTTGTTACCCGACTTCGCCCAAGGAAAAAATAGGGTTATGCTTTTTTCTTCTCCGCGAACGAAGTTGCGGTTACCTCCTAGTATTCATTAGACCAGTTTTATCGAGTTCTTTCGTCGCGATAAACATATTTTTTACATATCGCTATTCATATCGAAGATCCTATCACAATTTTATTACTTTTTTAAGCGTGGTTCTTTATTGATGATCGCTTTCTGATATACTCATATTATACCATTATCATTATAATTCATAGATCATTATCATACATGTACTGACATGTTTTAATCATTCTACCACCCTACTCCAAAATGGCATAACTCTCTACGAGACTGATAATAAAATAAGTCATTTTAGTTTAGTAAAGGGGTCATTCATTGATGCCATCATGCAATAAATGATGTTTGTCTCCTTATACGTGAAATATATAACCATTGCAATATTTAACGTCTGTAAGAGTAATATAGTAGCCATAAAACATATATATGTCCGGGCAATTTGTCGAAATAAACAATACTTTGACAGCCGATTGATATAATTATGTAATACATGAGTATTATTCATACAAGGTGCGAACAAGTAACCCGGCATACTTTAACCATTGAATGTAGAGCCTAATTGTAATAAAATGTAATGCGCATTTTTTTTTATTAATAATTCTTATCTACACTACTATAAAGTTGTAAAAATAAAATGTTTGTATGTTTGTATGTGTCGTTGTGGCTTTATCACGCTAAATCGGCTAAATGGATTTCAACTATTTTTGGTACACGCGTAGCTGGATATCTCCAGATGGTTATAGGATACTTTTTACCCAACTAAGCTAAATAAAAAAAGAGGGGTTATGACTTTTTCTCTTCCGCGAATGAAGTAGCGGGCGCCTTCTAGTAAATGAATAAAACTTAAAATCTCAGGACTATCACGCCTTAACAAAGTTATGTGACCACTTATTTAATACTTTTATTCAAAGAAGCATACTTTTTGGTCAGTTTGTATTAAGTTTAACAATAAGTTTGGTATCCAATATTTTTTTCTTTATTCAGGGCTATTTGTGTTGAACAATACTTCGTATCTCTCAGCTTTCGTAACATCTTCATTACACGCGAATTTATAAATGTAAAAATTTCTCAAAAAAAGTTTTTTTTAACGTTATACCAATGAGGCACTTAACTCCTTGGATAAAGATTGTTGGGTTACTCGTTCCCAAAATGTATACTTGTATATGCAAAATGATTTTATTGTGACGTAAGTAAAGTAATCATACTTATTGCTGGTTTATATATATTTTTATTTTATTTATTTGGCACACTAAACAGATAACATTCAGAATAAAATATAACAATACATAGAACAGGCTTTGTAGAAAAATGCCATCCAAAACAAGTATGCACAACATAATGAAAACAATACAGTAACATCGTAAAATACCCTATATTAAAGAATAACTATTATCAACATGGCCAAACTGTTAAATATAACATAATGATTATTTACTGAGCATCTCAGAATAGAATTAATTTGTATTATTGTAACGAGTAATAATTAACAATATTAATAATATTAACAGGTGTTTAACATGAAAATAAGTACACTTAAAAAAAGTGTGAAGGGTATTTGATTATTTAAGGGTTCTACATAGAATAGGGAACCCCAAAAGAAACAGTCCAGTAAGCAGAAAATAAAAATAACATAAAGCAAACAAAACACATCCAGTCTGTCACATTAAGAGTATAATACGTACGAAAATATTCCTAAGCCCTGCCGAGGCAAAACATTTTTGTATGGAAGATGAATTCCTCTATGGAGCGTAATGCTATGTCGCCGTCATATTTTAGTTTTTGCAACGATGCTTGATGTATCTTTTGTCATGATAAGTGAAATTATAGTATACGTGAGGGTGGCGGATGGATTTTAAAATGTGGTAAAATTGAGTAAGTAGTGAATAGTGTTGGAATGGAGAAGGAAAAAAGGACATTGTACTTTTAGGGCACTACTTTTTGGCATGTTTAAGTAAGAAGCACTAAAAACTGTTACAAGGTGATTGGAAAAATTTAATACCACCACGAGCCATTTTCGCCCAGGTATTCTATATTATTGACCTGTTGAAAAGATGAAAAAAACAAACAGGGAAAAATACGCAACGAGTCTTCTATGTCGCAATTTTTACGCAAGGCTATTTGTATATTCTTAACCTTTGAAAATAAAAGAAAATATACGCAACTGCCATAAAAGGCACTAAATAAGGTCCATCGCCTATTCCATACTATGATGTTTTGGCACTTCGGTGACGGTGGGCGACTTAAGATAGAAATCGACTGTGTATTACTGGGTTACTATTTATCGCTCCCCTGTTTTAGTTTTCATCTAAGTTTTGTGACCTGCATTTTGTCGTTTTTTCTCTTCTGTCGTAATGTTAGTACTAGATCAGAGGGGTTACAAACGCTTGGGCTCCTCGGATTAACAGTTCTGTTTTATTCCATTCTATCCTATTATATTTATTATAATGCATATTACTGTATTCTATGTATCGATCAGCCACGGTCGTCCACTCCTGAACAACCTCGCCTATCGCCTACGCCACAGGATGCGATCCTGCGCAAACTGCATCTATTAACTCCCTTACAAGGACATCCGTACATCTAGTCGGGGGCCATCTTACGCTGCGCTTTCCTATGCGTGGTCGCCACTGTGTTCTTTTCTCGTCTATTTATTGAAACCTTGCAATACATGAACTGAACATCGTTCGGATATTGGTTCTGAAAGTTGAAAAAGTTGCTATAGCCATCATGCACAAGTTACGATCACAGACATTGGAAAATATCCTTAATTAATGTAAAATCTTCGTATTTAATAACTGGCTTTTGTTTCTATAATTAGTCTTCATTCTTAATTAATTCAAAAGGCGAGAAGGTAGAAACTTAAACGAATGCGCTAACAATTTCAAACTTCGCTCCCTCTTTGCAACTTATATGCATAAAGATCAAAAGCTGAAATAAGTTTTGAACAAATTTTCTGTAGCATTTCTCTTAATTAAATACCTACTCTCGTCATTATCCTCTTTTACTGACAACCGCATGTATACTGTTACAAAGTTGTAAAAATTAAATATCTTTACATGGTAAGACGATTCAGTGACTTCAAATAGAATTTTGAACATATCTGTTAAAAAAATGTGAAACATACTATTTGAAGTCACTGAATCGTCTTTTTTTGTGTGTTAATATACAAGTTCTTTGTATGCATATAGGTATGTGTGTACCTTTGCGCTCATATCACGTCAAGACGGCTCAACGGATTTGAATTATTATCTATACTATTAGTATAAAGTTGTAAAAATGAAATGTTTGTATTGTATATAACAACATTTCATTTAATTTCATAGAATATAATCACTTCAGGGGCATAATACACTTTTGATAGAACAACTAAATTGATAATTTCATGGTGTATAATGTTCAATGGGTATAAAGATTTTTGGTATAACGCTTACCAAGTATAATGAATATATGCTATAAGCATCAGTGGTATATTGTATTAAAAAATATAAAAATAATGTATGTACAAAAGGCAAGACTCAATATAGACCTCAGGGGCTCGCTCGCTTCACTCGCTCGTTAGGGTCACATTTCAACCTAACACTCCTCCTCGCTTCGCTCGTCGTGGTACCTATCCTAACCCAAGTCGGACCCGCCTTAAGGTGACATTGGCAATGGTTGGTTTATTTTTCACTTGATACAGACATGCACGGCTCGCTCGCTTCGCTCGCTTGTTAGGGTCGCAGTTCAACCTAACACTCCTCCTCGCTTCGCTCGTCGTCGTACCTAACCTAACCCAAGTCGGACCTGCCTTAAGGTGAAATTAGCAATGGTTGGTTTATTTTTCACTTGATATAGACCTGCGCAGCTCGCTCGCCTCGCTCGCTCGTTAGGGTCGCAGTTCATCTTTACACTCCTCCTCGCTTCGCTCGTCGTCGTACCTAACCTAACCCAAGTCGGACCTACCTTAAGGTGAAAAAGATAAGCTGAAATTCCTGTATTGTGTACGTACTATTGTATTCCTGCAATAGTAAAAATTATCGATTAATAATGAAATAATAATGAAATAATGATCTTTATTCTGTAAGTAGGCCACAAGGGCACTTTTACAAGTCTGACTCTACGGCGTTTCCCAAGAGGAGACCACTGAAGAGAAGAAAGCCGAAACAAACTCAACAGTCAGTCATTTTTTCGAAATAACTCTTATATCTATTACAATATTCGTGCTTAGCCTAACTAACCTAAATATATGTTTTGAGTATAAACTCAATGCGTAGTTCTTCAAGGAAACATATCAAAACTTATAAAAGTAAGAAAAAAAAAATCTAGAATATAAAAAAGCAAAATAGTGATTTTTATTTAAAACAACTTACATACGTTTGATATGCCACCTTATAAGAACCGTGTCCCGGTAGAAAGTAAATTATTTGGTTTCTGTTTTGGGCCATGCATTTTTGTCTGTTAAATAGTCCTCTACCCTATAATAAGCCTTTGTCATTAGGGACTCTTTTAAGTACTTTTTGAGAGCTGGAAACGATAATTTCAAAGCATCATCTGGTAGCTTATTATAAAAATGTATACATTGGCCTACGAATGATTTGGCTACTTTACGAACGCGGAACTTTCTAATAGCGATTTTGTTTTTATTTCTAGTATTAAAATTGTGGATATCTGAATTCCTAGTAAAAGACTCTAGGTTCTTAATAACATAAATAATATTCTCATAAATATATTGAGACGCTACGGTTAATATGTTGATGTCTTTAAAAAGTTCTCTTAAGGAGTCACGGGAGTTCAAGTTATATATAGAACGAATCGCTCTTTTTTGTAACACAAATATAGTCTGTATGTCAGCTGCTTTGCCCCAAACCAGAATACCGTATGACATGATACTATGAAAATAACTATGATATACTAAGCGAGCAGTATCAACATTGCTCAATTGTCTAATTTTTCTAATAGCGTAAGCATAATTATTTCCAGTTTATACCAGTACTACATTATACCCACTGAGCGTTATATCGAACATAGTTTTATCACACATACGTTATACCATGTAACTGTTAGATTAATAGTTGTTATATTACTAGTTCATTATATTGATGATAGTTAGATCATATCAGAATATACCAAATATTGTTATACCAAAAATGCATTATATCCCTTAATCGTTATATTGACCAATAATATACTAAAAGTTGTTATAGCGGCCGTTACGCACCCCCAGTAGGTACCCCCAGGATCCAACAGAATCTGAAAAAAATGGTTGACTGTCCGACAAAATCTAATCGTACGTATTTTTTTTTTTTCATAAAACGTTAGTTAGAATAATCCCATTACTCGAATAATTAATCCGATTCTTATTCTTAATTTAAATTAAAAGTTCTATGATTTATTCACATTCATTTTATATAACCTTTTATTTTTAGTCTCGAAACCAATTGAAAAATTCCCCAGAAACATGGGGAATATTTCCGGGGAACATTGGGAATATTCCCGGCAACATTGGGAATATTCCCGGGAACATTGGGAATATTCCCGGGAGCATGGGGAATTTACTTTTACAGGTGACTATATACTGTGCTTGGTTAGGTTTTAACTATAATTAAATATTTTCTTTTGTGGAAGACACCATACAACATGTTTACAATATACAAATTTAAAATTCCCCTATATTCCCCACATGGGGAATATTCCTGGGAATATTCCCGAGAACGGCACATCACTACTTGCTAGGTATCTCCAGATAGTTATAGGATACTTTTCACCCGACTGTGCTAAAGAAAAAAGAGGGGTTATGACTTTTTCTCCTCCGCCAACGAAGATGCTGGCGCCTTCTAGTTTTTGTAATAAGGATAGCTCGACAACCGAGGACTATCCTATAACCATAGGATATGTTTAATCGGCTACGGTTGAGCTAAAAGGAGGTTATGTCTTTTTTCTCCTCCGCAAACGTATTAGATGCAAATGTATTAGATTAAGGTACTGACTATGATTAATGACACTCTCGTCAATGGGTTTGTCTCAAGGCATTATTACAATTTGGTTATATTAATTTATAATATGCAGTTTTTCTTCATTGACTCCTTTTTCCGTAGCTTTTTGTAATCTAAGGCCCAGTTTCATAATGCTCTGTTAGCGTTAATGGCTGACAGCGGTAATCGTGGTATATTTACACGTCTTTCCTTGGCAGGAGACTGAGTTTTTTCCCGATAAATTTGTGTAATACCATGTAAAACAGGTTTAAAAAATACGAGACATTGTCCTACTTAACTTGGTCCAGAATTTGGATTATTTCTATTTTTATACTCTGTCCAAACACAATCTGTCGATCGACCGTCTACTGTTCAAAAATTCCAATCCCCAGAATATCTAAAGCGCATTTATGATATAGTTTTTGTCCTTACAAGAGCGCAGGCGCCGGCCGCTATGAGACGTGTCCGCTAGGTTAATATCAAATTATTAATAACCCCCCTTTTTGCCGTCGACACATAAATATGTCATTATTGGCACTGGTCAATTAGACCTGAGCTTTTTGTGACTGGCTATATTTTGGACGATTATGCGTTTTTTCCCTTTGTTTTGTGGATTTGTGATTTTAAATTCGTCATTTTGGGTACATTGGTCACTTACACTTAGTGTTATTATTCTATTTTTTATGTAGGTTTGCTAATTTGTATGTTTATTGTTTCAGGTAAGCAAGGTGGATAGTATGTTTTGTAAGTTTGATGCAATATTGCTTGCAATAGAAAACAAAAACAAATCGAAAATTATTTGAGAAATGTTTCAAAAATTATTGACTGGTTGAAGAAGCAATGATGTGTTTTTTTTTTCTGAAATTTATTCCATTAAAGGTAATGAAGTTAAATTCAATGTAAGTTGGGTATAATGTAAAAGAAAAGATAACGTTTATCAGGAAACTACTTTTGCGCATCAAATCAGCTAATCAGCACAAAGTGTCAAAAATATATACCAATTTGAAGTTTTCAATAAACAGTGCATTATGAAATCATATGAAAGCAAACTAAATGAGAAAATGTATAATTATTAAGTTAAGTAGGTATTTAAACTGTCGGTTAAACTGGTGCAGGAACCTAAGGGTAAGCTTGAATTTTTGTACATTTTTGAAAACTAAATGTCTGTAAAAGTTAAACTTAATCATATATTTAACTTTACTACGTTAGATACAAATTTTAACTATCATCGACCATAGCTCCATAAAGGCACAGAGAACCTGCCTACCCTGAAGCTCTGAACGACCAGAGCTCCATATAGGCACAGCAAAACTGCCTACCTTAGCCAAAAACCCTGTGCACGCCACTGAATTACGCCTATCTAAAAAAACTAGCTTCAATAGGAAATATGCATGCATTTTAATTTTTGCTTTATTGAAAGCTCATTCATGTGACAAACGGTAGACAAGAATATTTTTTTCGAATAACTATAAAAATAACCAAGATATAAGCCATCAAGCATTTCATTCTATCTCTTTCTCGCAAAACAGTATTTAATATGGAGTTTATATGGCCGACGTGGATTATGACGTAGTACATGTCGGACCTCTGTCAAATGGCTGTCTTATTAGTAGTTTAAAATGCCTATATCATACGTATTTTCTTGACCGATTTTAATTTTAATTACACTATTTTGAAATTAAATCATTTTTACGGGGTTTTGATATTTTGTTAAGAAAAACGATAAAAAGAATCTTGCATATACCCTATTAAAGCTGACCTATACACATAAGGATTATTGGTCCACCCTTTATCTTAGAGTAAGTTACACCAAAGCCTCAGCCTTTAAACTTTACCCGACTTTTAAAAAGGCCGGTTAATTTGTTATCTCCGTTACTCGGTGGAGGCGTTATTTGTCCTCTCTTATCAGCGAATCTCCCAGTAACAAGCGTGATTAATACCTCCTTGAACGCAAGTGCCGGTACATCTGCCTTTAGGCGTTTTTGGAGTTCCACAGAAACGTTATGGGACCCTTTAAATGTGGTCAGACTACAAGGCTAATCACGAAATTACCTATGTGACAATTTATTATAAAACGGGACTTAATCGCGTCTAAATATGGTTTAATTACACGTAACTACCTGGAGTTAATAATTCTTAAAGTTATTTGTTTTCTTTTTTTGCAATAAAAAAGTACTTAAATGACTTATCAATTTAATACGCGATTGAGTCCCGTTCTGTGATAAAGTGTGAAAGTTCTAATTCTATTTATTAGGTCTTTAAATCGAGATCTAAGAGAGAATTGGAATCTGTTTGAATGTTACAGTTTGGGATTTCCGGTCCAGTGAAAGTATCTATACTATTATTAAAATTGTAAGAATCTACAGATATACAGGTTAAAGATATTTAAAAAAAGATTGTATCGGACTACTTTGAGGTCACTGAATCGATTTTTTTGTATCTTTTGTATGTGTTGTTGTGGTTTCATCGTGCCAAATCGGCTAAACGGATTTCTACTATATTTAGCACACGGGATGGGTACCTACAAATGCCTATAGGATACTTTTTACGCGACTACGTTGAAGAAAAAGTACATACTTTTTCTCCTCCACGAACGAAGCTGCGGGCACCTTATAGCAATAAAATAAATACATTATTGTGATGGGGTCTGTATCTTATTTATTTAATACTTAATTCGCTCTCTCTATTTCTGATCACGTGCGTATCTCAGTTAACTTATCGCGTAAGTTTAGCAAAACAGTTTGTTCTTATTGAACGGTGTGTGGTTACTTCGTTTCTTTCACTCTGCAACTTATGAAAACTACTGAAAGTTTTAGAAGTTACCCTCAATTAATCTACGCGTATAATCATAAGAGTAACATTTATTCATCTAACTTACAAATTAGTCAAAGGTTTTCCTTTTATTCAATAAAATATAAAAAGATAAGGAAATATATATAGTTGGGTGGATCAACTTTTTCCTGTTATTATTTTATCTTGATGTTGCTTATTAACCATATGTAGTGACGAGATGGGCGCTTGAAAATATTTTCTTTGCTTTTCTTCTTTTACGAATGCATACGAAATCTTCTCATACGTCACATCATAAAACTTTTGGGACGGTTTCTCGCCTTTAAGCTTGTTGTGATGTGAAGATGTCTTTCAGTACTGCTCTCCAAAATTTCGTCTCCCTTCCTTATTTTATGGCTGAAATAGCCTAAGAAGCGTTGCTCGCAAATTGTGGGCAGTCGTATCTTTATTTTGAGCTCCGAAAGTATTAACTCTTTACATCGTTTAATATCATAGTTCTAAAGAGGGATTCAGGAGACGTACAGAAAAAGGTTTACTGACCCCATCATGGTCAAGTCTTAAACGAAAACTCGTCAATATGTGTAGTCTACCCGTCCTAACCTACGGTGTCCAAACGTGGTCACTCACCGAGAGTCAGAAATCCAAATTGAAGGTTTGTCAACGGGCAATGGAGCGCAGCATTCTAGGTGTTAAAAGGACAAATCGTGTCGAGAACACTACGCTTTGCTCTGTAACACGAATAACTGATGTCAGAGAAAAAACCGCCAGGCTAAAGTGGGACTGGGCCGGCCACGTCTGCCGCATACACGCCGAAAGGTGGACTAGTGTGATAACTAAATGGGTGCCACAAGATGGGCAACGTAGATGGGGCAGGCCTAGGCAGAGATGGCGGGACGAGCTGGAAGCGTTTCTCAACAACTGGCCAGAGGTCTGTGAGCATCTGACAGGGATTCGTGGAGATCTAAGGGTGAGGCCTTTGCCTAGCAGTGGGACACTCTAACAGGCTAATAATAATAATAATAATGGTCAAGTCGTTAGAGGCGTGCGTCTAACGATTTTTGAATTGAGAACTTCCTTCCCACATTCATTATGATAGAATTTTCATTACATTTTCTTTTGACTTAACGTTCCCCGGGTTAATATATATCATAAGTAAAATTTACTTTTTTATAAATCATATATATACGAGTAAGTACTTTGACCTTTTGTCAATCAAAAAACCTTTTAATCTGAGATAGATCAGTAAAATGCCTACGGAACTCTTCGAACATGTCCTCCACATACTTGACTATTCCGTTAACTTTTTAACCATTTAAATTTACCGTATTAAACTTTTTTCAGCGGCGCGTCTTAAAGGATTAATTTCGTCTTTAGCTCTTAAGAGTACAATGTATACTGATTGTTTGGGATGCTAAGTAATGGCTCACGATATGTTATTTCGTTGCCATTTTGTTCTCAGTATTGGGTAGGGCGTGTGATTTTTTGTGATCCCTCGCTGTTTTGTTGTGCCTAAATAATATGATTCAGAACAACATCATACTTTACAATGAAATAAGTGCATTACTCATTTTAACCTTTCTGCCCACAATTTGCCGTTTTAATTACCTATTTGTAGTATTTTTATTGAAACCCAATGAATGTCGCGAACATATGTGAACGGGTCGATTTAAATTTGCAGAATAAGTAGTAGTGCAACGCAAAAGCGTCTGCGTTAGATTTTCATGGCATTTTTGAACATGGTCTGAGAATTTCGATGAATATCTCAAAGGGAATAATTTGGTTTGCAACGTTTCACAAATCCTAATGTTTTCTTATAAGGCTGTCTTTAAATTTTTCGTTTTGTTTTTTTTTGGGCGAAAGGAATTGTTTTCCGACAAACGATTTCACTAATATTTGGGCAACAATCTAGTTTACTCTACTCTCTACTTATGGGATAAGGATAGGTAATCAGTTTGATATTACATGGGCAAGATTTTCTACCTAAGCCACTATTGTAATGACCACGGACTAAAGATACTACTCGTAATGACATTGCAAACACATCTGTCTATGCATAAAAATCAACTATATCTTTAGGGTCACTTTATAAAAAAGTGTACATATATTTAATTTTCTTTATTAAAATTTACCGATTTTATATTTTTTCTACTCAGAATCATGAAATCTTTTGATCTTAATAGAAGAAAAAAGTGTCAATTTTTATTTATTCCCATTCCGTTACTTTATTCTATAGGATTTTCAACATGTATTGAAGTAATGGAACGCAAAATCCAAAAATGGTGTTAACATTTTGGGACATTTTTCTTCTCTCTATCAGGATTAATAGTACTCATGATTCTTAGTAGAAAAACAGTAATTGTAAACATTTTTAAAAATAGCCCCTTATAATTGTTTGCATACAAATAGATAATTGGGTATAAAATAAGCTGAATTTAATTACGGACATCATTCATCTCAAAGAATAAACAAAATAATTTTTCCACACTAGGAAAGTTGCGAGGAAATTAGTGTTACATAGTCTAATAGAAAATGCAAATAAGGTCAACCGGGACGAATGCGTTATTTGACAATAACATAAAAACTAATCATTTTGCAACTATCCCTGCTATCTTTTTTGATACGTATACTGCCAAATTTTAGGCAGGAACCCTCCTGCCTAAAATTTGGATGCGTAATTTCAAAGTGTTCGGATTTTAAGGAATCTTTAACAGACGCATTTGTGCCATAGTCGTATTTGTCCCGCTTGACCGTACTCTGAGTGTATAAGTCCGACTTAATCTAGCGTCACCGGCAACTTTGTCAGCGGAGGAGAGAAAATACATAACCATTATTTTTCTTTAGCGCAGGTGAGTAAAAAGTATCCTATAACCATCTGTGCCTAGATGCCCAGCTACCCGTGTATCGAAAATAGTTGAAATCCGTTGAGTCGTTTTGCACGATGAAGCTACATGCAAACATACGAAAAATCTAAAAAACATTTTTCGATTTAGTGTACTTCAAATAGAACGTGTCACTTATAATAGTATAAATGTTCATAATATTTTCTTCTGTTTCCGCGATTATTACTCATTGAAATAAAACAATTTAATTATCTCATTTTAGTTCCCGACGTTTCGGAAGCTTTCCAGCTTTCCATGGTCACGGGTTGACTGAGAAAAGATGTATTTTACTCTGTCAAAGTTACAATTTGTGCAAACTACCTATTTTTGAAAAAACAAATAAAGGTGTACATACATGCCAGATGGGCCTAAGCTGTAAAGACAGTTATACATGTGCCAGAAAGGCTTAATTATTTTATTCTAATAATTTACCAAGCAGAATTTCACAAACTGTAATACATCTCATCAAGGAATTAGCGAGACACAGGACTGCAAAACCTTAATTTCCGAATGGTGTAAAATATCTTATCTGTTTAAAAAGTAGTTTAATAGTCTCTGTTTTTAAAATATTATAATTAGTAATGAGGTAGCCTGGGAGTTTTTCTTTGCAGCGTTTCTTTTCTCCTCAGTACGCCTCATTTGTGAAATGCTGCTAGGTAAATTATTAGAATAAAATAATTAAGTGCTTCTGGCACATGTGTAACTGTCTTTACAGCTTAGGCCCATCTGGCATGTGTGTACACCTTTATTTGTTTTTTTTTTTTCAAAAATGGGTAGTTCGCACAAATTGTAACTTTGACAGAGGAAAATACATCTTTTCTCAGTCCACCCGTGACCATGGAAAGCTGGAAAGCTTCCGAAACGTCGGGAACTAAAATGAGATAATATACGCGATATAATCCGTTAAATTGTTTTATTTTAATGAGTATAAATGTTCGTTTTACCTTCTTGTCGCCCACGCGATCTTTTGCGCTTCATCTTTAAAATCATAATAAACAAAAGCAATATAATTCGATACAATTATATTCTAAAATAAGCCCCACAACTCATATATATATTAAGCTAATGCAACACTTTTTTTCTTAACAATGGTAATGCAATAATGCCAAAATAAATAAATATGTACATATGTCGATAACAAGAAGCGGACTGGTCGGACCCGTACGCATTGGTAGTAACGATAACTGCCAGGGTTGCCACTTTGTTGGAATTATATTTAATATTTAAATTCTACATTTTAGAACGGCCCAGAAACCATGGAATATTGCGAGTTAAGTCGAGAACCCGCAATATTCCATGGTTTCTGGGAATACCCGTTCTAAAAAAACCGTACCCACGAATAACTACTAAATAGCTGTATTGATTTTCGTACTTTGTCCATACCATATCGTTGTCAACATATAAGTTTATAGGAACCGGTAACGGAATGGCATATAAAAGAATCTTAACACTTTTTCCGATTACGATCAAAAGAGCTCGTGATTCTGAATAGAAAAATAAAAGACATAAAAGTTTCAAAACCATAGTCCACTGCTGGACATAGGTCACTCCCAAATAACGTCACTAAGGCCGGTTCTGAGCTTCCCATATCCAGCAAACTCCTACGACCTTCACCAGGTCACATCGTGGGTCCCACGGTCTTCCGGTGCGTGGTTACCACTCAAAAAACTCGTCAGTCACAGCGGCCGTTTCACATTGTCACTACAGTTTTTCCGGTGCAATTATCACCAATGGCAACAATATATATTGGCGTAAAATATACTAACATATAGATATTTTTGCCACCAAATTTTTGTGCAAGTAATTGGGTATATTTGTTATGTTTTTATTAATGAACTAGCTTCTGCCCGCAATTTCGTCCGCCTTAAATTTCTTTATCGCGGAAAAGAGTTTTTTCCGGGATAAAAAGTAGCCTATGTCCTTCCCCGGAACTCAAACTATCTCGGTATCAAATTTCACCTAAATCGGTTCGCCGGGTTAAGCTTGAATAGGTAACAGACAGACACACTTTCGCATTTATAATATTACTAGTTTGGAGTATGGATAATCTCGTATGAATGACGTCTCTGTTTAGTACAACAATGGACTGAGAGAATACCTTATGGGCATTAAGCTCGTTAATAATGTTTAAATAAATACATAAATATGACAAACTAGCAGCCCTAGTGGCTCCTCGGAATCGCTTGTAAATATCTTATTGCTGTCCGTCCTGCGTCTGCGCTGATTTGCGGCGCGCTCCCGTATAGTAATGAAGGCGCAGACGGTGACAGCTCGCGCCGCCGACCGACCGCAATTGTTATTATTACGTTACGACCAAGATGCTCAAAACTACCTAGTAGGTACAGGACGTCTACTTAAACACTTGTTTATAATGCCAAATATGTTGCCTAAAAAATATGGTAACCTGTGCTTTTTTACGATTTCCTTCTTCATGCGTTATGTAAACGAAATATGTTTGTATTAACTGTACAAATATAATAGTATACCACAACTATGATTCATCAAGAATCAAGATCAATTCTCAAACATTCGAAAACACATCATTAAAACGCATCACAAAAAACCACAATTGCGGCCCCCGAAGAATTACTTCTAATGATTCGTAATGGCATCAAACGACATCTATCGTGACGGAATGTCAAATGAAATGATTGATCCCCATCGCTGCGCTAGAGCGTATTTTATCTGTGCCGTTATTGTCAATAGCTGGCTTTGTATATGATTTATACCATGACCTATTGCTTCGTATGTGGTCTAAACCTACTGTAAGAGTGTGGTAAGACTACTACATTCAATAGACAAATAAATACATTTTTCTACTCGTGATACAATCTGTGAATAAGAACTCCGCGAATCATACTAAAGAGGCATACTTTTTAGATTGGACCACAACTCTAAACTTTATGGTTATATTATATGTCACTGAACTATAATACCTATATTGTACAACACTACACAGAGCTATAATGAATTTAAAAAAAAGAACGCAGTATTTTTGCAATTAGTTTTTTGGCTATGTTTCATCTACTGTAGTTTATTAGAAAAAAGCATTGTATACAATAGTTATATAATTAACATTTTAAGTCTCGTACCTTAATTAGGCTACTCAGCAAGCTTCGTGGCCTAAACGCGGTACTGGACTGATAAACCATACATTATATAACTATTGTATAAAATACTATAATGAAATCTTAGTAAACACATCCAAAACCAACATTTTGGTAAGATATAAACAATCGGATTGGACCACTGGATTTATTTACCATAAAGTACATTAATCAATACTTTATTGGTGCCGAAAAACATTTTATAATAAATGTCATAACACGTCGGCCACGACAACGCGCGATTAACGACGCGGCGAGCGAATTCTCTCTTCATTGCGGGGTCGACACGCTCACCGCACGGCATTTGATTGGCACTACACGCAATTTATTAGGAATTTGCTTGCCGCGCCGCCGGTCACGCGTTGTCGTGGCCGCCCCAACGTGTGTCTAGATAAAATATTTTACTGAATCAAATAATGCTAGTATAATTTACAAGAATAAATATTTGAGTGTACCCTTGTCGCATAATCACCATAATCACGGAATGAGAAATAGGCAACTGTTGCTACGAGTATTTACTATTAATTTACTATTTACTCCATAATATTGACTTAATCTGACCTAAAGTAAATATGAAGACGCAAATTGAAAAGGGTCCAACCACATTTACCCGAATTTCATTTGCAATAATCGAATCGTTTACCAAAATGTTACTATAATTTGCCGGACAGGTATTTTAAAACCTGTTACGAGTACATAAGTTACCGTTTAGCTCTAATGTAACGTAAGTTACCGTCACGTAGGAAGGAATTTCAAAATGGTGTTAAAAAAATCTTTTAAAAGTTCATGGCTTAAGAAAAAGTGGCATTCGGGCAAATTATACTAAGTATATAATGGCAAGTAGTAAAGTTCGGGACTACGAAAAATCTGATTGATAATATCCATGTTCAAATCTTTACTTATAAATGACGTTTATATGCGGAAGCTGGACGTATGTGGTCGTCGCGCGACGGTCGCGTGGCAACTCTTTTATCAAAGGTTAATTGTGCATGAAAAACCGACTCTCGCGCAGGCATCCTGCCTCGTACGCCGCCAGTTTCGGCGCTCATGAATATAGACCGCATTGCTTAGATTCTTCGAATTCCTTAGCTTTTAATTGTGAGTACGCAAGGTTTCGGTGATCGATATGGGTTTGTTTTTGTTTGCGAACTTGGATGGACAGGTCGCGAGTCTCGTGCATTCGTGGGGGGCAGCAATGGCCAACAGTTCATAGAACCCGATGTTTAACTGATTACTTATCTAAAATAATAATATATTAAAAAATGTACAGAACATCTATTCTATACTATTATAAAGTTGTATGATTAAAATTTCTGTACATTGAAGACATTTTCAAAAAAATATATATATTGAATCGGACTATTTGGAGGTCACTGACTCGGAAAAAAATATTTTTTTTTATTTTTGTATGTTTTTATGTGTCGTTATGGCTTCATCACGTCAAAACGGATAAACAGATTTAAATTATTTTTGGTACACGGGTAGATGGTTATAGGATACTTTTTATCCGACTACGCCCAAGAAAAAAAGAAGGTTAAATCTCCTTCTAATTGATGATATTTTACTAAAAATAAGTGAAATAAAGTTATTTGGAGGTATCTGTACCGAAGAATATTTAGGTTTAAGTGTGTCATTGGAATTATTTGGCACCTCATCATGTTAAAACGCCTAGACGGATTTTGAACTGGAATTTGATATACGAGGCCTGTTCCGAATTTTTTTAGCTGCTCTCACTAGATTAATGTGATATATTTTTTATTAATACCATTATTACGTGGTTAAATTCAATAGTTATGGGCTATGATAAAATCTTTAGTGAACAATCGAAACAAATTACATAGGTAGAGACAGGGAAGATGCATAGTTTGTGTAAATTAATCTTAAACTACACAAAATTGGTCCTATTATGACCCCTTCATCGCATATTCTTTAGGGCTGATAATACGTTGTACTTAATAAACAATTTAAAAAAACCAAGCGACTCATCAAGAATTTCACCCCAACACATATGTATTGAAATTGCCCGAATTTTGTTTTCAGTAAAAAAAGGTCGCCATGGAGTGAGCGCAGCTAAAAACTTTCGGTACAGGACTCGTATTGAAGAAAAAAAGGGTAATGACTTTTCCTCTTTTGCGAATAAGGTTACACTGAAAAAAAAATAGCTGAACTGGTTGGGCTAATTGATGTTTAGCCAAAATTTCGTAATAAGGAACCAAAATAATGTTAAAATTGCTTAACTGATTTTGGAAGACTTTACTAATTTGTTTTGTTATTTGAAAGTTATATAATAGGACCTAATTTTTGCAGCAAATATTAATTAAATTCAGTGTTTTATTACTCGCAGACAAACTCGTGTACTTGTCATTAAAGCCATACGTTTAGTAGCAATTTACCAAATACGTATCTACATGCTTTATATACTTTATAAAATAATTACCAAGTTGTGATGTTAGGGTAGCATTTTTTTATTTGCAAACGTTAAACAATATCTGGGTAATGAGTAACAAAGCGAAAACATAAAGAATTTTACTAAATTTTCTTAATGTTTTACGAAACATTTTATGATTAATTAAATGCATTTTAGTAAGTAATATCTAACCCAGTTTAGAAGTTAGCTACATAATCGCGCTTCGCTCGCCCCCGCGTCCCTCACCCCACTCCCCATATTTCTTTCCTTACTTTGAAAGAGAAACGTGTTCGTTCGTTACTGTTTGTTTCCCTGGGTGAAACTGGCTGGTGGGTCGCTCCACGTCGAGCAAGACAAAAATATTATAGTGACCTGTGCGGGTACCAAAAATACTGTATGGTATTTGTAAAATATTTAATGAACTTGAGAAGAGTTTATCAGAGTATGGAGAAGCCGGTTAATCCAATCGCCGAGTACCTTCGGTCGTGGGGTATAGAAATTTCAATCGAAAAATTTACAGGTTAGTGTCTTTTTACGTAATTTCAGTTTGAAACATTCTTACTAGATACAAGTTTTATTTTACACGCTAACAATATGTTGCGAATTTGTACTATATGTTCACAAGTACTGTTTCGTACTTGTAATTTGTTTGTAATCTGGCGCAGGATGCCATTTTATTAAGTACACCGAGAGGAAATTATCGCTACTTGAAGGGTCAATTTTATAATATTTAACCTTCATATTCTTTAGCAACTACTATGATATAGTAATAATAACTTCATAGGGTAATTATGCGATCTGTGTAATGTGCCATGTGGCGAGTAACTGATTAGTTGTCATATATATGTGACGTTAAGTACTTACATACAAGCAAGAGCGCACATGGCACAACGCAACGTGGGCTACCCGTCTTCATCCTGTTCGAAATAGCCGCCCCTTATGTGATATTTCTTTAATCATTTCTTGTTATATATGTAGGTGCCAGAACAAACTATTCGAGCCGAAACCCAACAAATGATGTCTGAAGAGGACATTAAAGAACTTGTGCCCATCATACGCCATAGGGCGAAGCTGACAAGCTAAATTTGTTGAAACAAATAACTGTTAAGTAATTTCCTTCTTATAATATACATACATATGTGGTATTTTAAATATTTATCATGGTTCCATACCTCAACAGTTAAAACTTGAGTCTGAATACCTTTGAAATAAAACAATTTAACGGATTATATCGCGTATATTATCTCATTTTAGTTCCCGACGTTTCGGAAGATGAGATAATATACGAGATATAATCCGTTAAATTGTTTTATTTCAATGAGTAATAATCGCGGAAACAGAAGAAACTATTCTGAATACCTTGTCAACTCCCATTTCAAGTTAGTACTTTGCCCATATTATTTATAGGTATCTATGTTGTATGAGGTGACTAAAATACCACATAGGTTATTCAAGCACTTAACCAATAGTTTTATTTTAAGATTATATATCAAATAATAGATCTGTTATAGATGCTGCATGTTGGTTCTTGGATGTTTATTATTATTATTTTATTTCTCTTTACAACTGTATCCGTAGAACCCATAACAGAAAACTTGGTTACAACAGAAAATGTGGAGTTGATAAGACATATAAATAGCATAGAAATTGGAAACAGAAGAAAATATTATAATGTGATATGTTAAAAGATTTAACAATAAATAATCGAATATGATATCAATTGTTTTATTTTTAGATTAATAAACTATCAGTCCACTAAGGCTTCTGCAGGGGTTTTCGGTAATTGGTATTCATCTTTATTACTTTTTATTCGTAAAGGTAGTAAAGTCTACGAATATCTTACTAATATTATATTATTGCAGCCCAATATCGACATGCATGCTGAAGCCCAAAATTATCCAGATGGTATATTTGGCGTCCACGGCTACGCCACACGGAGGGAAAGTACTTTATACTATAGATACTAAATTGTATTTATAGTATATACTACTTACCCTCCGTATGGTGTGGCGTGGGACGCGATGTATCTAGTAAAATAGATAAATAGTTCAGTAACTTTTAACTGAGCAATGTTGTTAGTAACAATCAAACAAATCAGTTACCAGCTGCAAACTGTTTGTCTACTATTAGATCATCTAATTTACACCCAGTAACGTAAATGTTTCACAGTTTCTTATCAAATAAGTTAATTTAAAAGTAATCAAACAGTTATGTTACGAGATGCAAGACTGTTTTGCTAATAATGACAAGAAAGTTGATTTAATACATATTAAACAATTTGTCTGTGGTAACTAAATGACATCCTGGAAATAGCTTAGTTATCATGCTGGAAATAAATGAAGGGTTGAGTTACTATCCCATTTTGTGCCACTAAATAGAAATTAAACTATTTTGCTAATACTACAAAATTTATTTGACTACAATCAAATAAAAACCGTTTACTTAATGACAAGTAAACTTTTTTTACTAAACTGAGTTTAGGTGCTAGTAAGCCTTAGTTTATTAGTCACTCAAGTTATGTTACATGTAGCAAATATTTTTGCTACTGTCAACCAATCTTTGTTTTTCAATGTACGGGCATCTTTTATTTAAAAACAAGCAGCTTCTTACTTTTCTTTTAGAAAGTGTAACTTAAAAACCTTGCTTACTGGCAGTACCTAAGTGTAGTTAGGCCTATTTTCACGGATCCGCTCAATGCTACAATACGCCGCCGACGTTTTCCATGTCTCTCTCGAGTAAGCTTTTTCGACAACGCTCTCCACCATAGGAACCCCTTAGGAAGGCAGCCGACTACCTTTCGACCATTCCCGATCCCTCAGAGGATCCACTCCCCAGAAGCCGTCTCGAAAGATGTCTCATATACCCAGCGTCCTAGACACGTGCTCTCTGATCCGGGAGATCACAGAAGCCAACGAAAAGATTGCAGCTGTAAATGCTGACAGTGAAATCTAAGAGTCAATCTCTCCGGAGGGGTCACTCAGTCCGTAGTTTTTAAATCTACCCCACGCCCAATTTCTCCGGTCTCTCTACCCTGCCCCGAAGCGGATTGAACCGGTTCCGGTTCAACCTACCTACGCAGTTTTTGTGCCTGACGCACTGCGTCCCATTCCAACTCTTAAACGTGAGTCAGCCTGTTACTTTGTTTCTCATTTATTCGTACTATAAGGGAGCGATGCTGCGGAAAAAATACTAAGATCATCACGTCTCCGCACAGTCAAAATATTTGTACTAATTGGAAGGGTAATTCATTAACCAATTCGTTTGAATCATCAAATTGCTCAAAAATTGTTAACACCAGGATTCCTCCTGAAATATTCCTTTCTTTGTTAGGAAAACTAAAAAAAAAATATTTAATAAATAAAGGGTATGGTCGAATATAGTTCATTAATGGTCAGTGATACATTAGTTTCTTTGCCGTTTCTGATAATAAGATACTGTGTTAGTTTAAATTCTTGGCACGCGATGAAAACTTCGACGGTGCAAAAAAACTACAAAACCGTCCGAAGTTCCTATCTTACTTACCCGCAAAGTTTAAAAACCATCTTATTGCTCAGTGAAAATAAGGATGGCATTTCAAATAATCGTAGAATTGCTTTAGGAAATCGAGTTGGTATTGAATGGATGTTAGCTCTAAGGACATTTTTTCCGCCATCGCATCGCAGCATGGTGTCACCGGCTTGGCCATAATTGATGGGGTTTGTTGCATCAAACGCACCGCATGTAAGTGAATAATGTCTACCGGTAGGACGTGTTAATCACATTTTGTTTCCAGCAACCTCGGTTTTATTACATTTAAAACAGTTCCGTTACTAGTTACTGAGATACCGACAGACAACTCATGGTAAACTGCTACTGAAGATAGAAAAAAACCCTACTTCCTCTCCTACTAATCTGTAATATTTTAAAGTTGTAAAATTGAAATGTCTACACATAGAAAAATAATAAAAAATATATATTGTAATATACTATTTGCAGGTCACTTTTTATTTTTTGTATGTTTGTATGTGTCGTTGTGGCTTCATAACGCCAAATAGGCTAAACGGTATGTAAACATCTACATGCTTGGATGTTTATATAGATATTTGGATATTTGTTACTGAATAGCGCACTAACCGTCGAAATGAAACTTGGCACACAAATAGTCACGATATGGATTAAACCTACTAAAAAAATACACGTATTTCATCATAATCAAACAATAAAATTAGTACTTCTATATGACGTTAGTATGCACTTAATGCTTTTTTACCCAAGCCGGTTATAGACAGGTAGGAGCTTGTAAAAAGTAGTGATAATAGGTTACTTAATTTCCGGTAAGGCGGGAAAAGCCGCGGGTAAATACACTAAGTACTATTATCTATAAAAATGGGAAGGATTTAAAAAAAAAAAAACTGAAAATCTACTCCTGACAGGTTAAAAGAGCATGAAACAGAGTTTTTAGGGTTTGATGTAAAAATGGCGTTCGTGAAGTCACCCACTAGGTCTAGGTTTAGATAATAAACTAGGTAGGTATAATGAGTTTTAAGTTACAGGGCACCACCGAAAATCAGCGTCACGGCTTGCCGTGGCATAAAGCTGAGTGGTGACCCCTTTCCGCGTCGTCATTTGTTGTTGTTATTTGTTATTTTTGTTTATGCTGGCGTTGAATAAATATGTTTTCCTTCTCTTTCTTTCTTTTTTCAAAAAATTAGAAGCCCAGTACGACGAAATCGTGAATCAGTATTTAGTTCACCAAAGAGTACCTACTTCGTCCGTGTGACCGAAAACTAAGCAACGTACTTATATTCTACCCCTCTTTTCACTCCTTAAAATGTTGGTATTCGAGATTAAATTATGCTATGTCCTGCGTAGGGTCTTGAACTATCTACATACCAAATTTCATCTCAGCCGGTTCGGCGGTTTAAGCGTGGAAAGGTAAAAAAAAGCTCTTGCCCGATATCCTTACGCAGCTCTATTCCTTATATAACCGTCAAAGCGTGGATATTATTGGGCGCTATTTCTTGACAAATATTATTGGACATATATTCATGTACTAGCCTACCCCCCGCCAATTTGCAACTTTGGTCCTATTAGTTCATTTATACTTTTTCAATAAGTCGGAAACTCAATTTATAATGTATTACTGGGACATGTAGCCCATATTTCAACCCATGTCATAATCTATGTGCCAAATTTCATGGAAATCTGTTCGACGATTATTGAGATACAATATCCAAACATTTGAACACCCAAACATTTGGTACCCAAACATCTTCACAAACTGGCACAAGTATAATAGTAGTATTGTTTTCAGTAGTTTGCTAATTTATAATTAATGTGAATGAAATGTATTGTAGTTAATAGTTGATCATAGTGACATTAATTTATGATAAAATATTATTTTAGGTGAAAAACTTAAGTAGTAAGTTACCTCTTTTATGTAATAGTAGCGTATAGGCAATTTGACGTTCCCTATTAGAAAAATGACATAAGTTCCATATCAATTTTGTACACAACTACATACAAGAGATGACTTACTTAACTTTTTCACCTATACTATGCATGATCTCTTTTAAATATTTGATTTCGCAAACTCGATATTTTGAAAATTTTGATAATTTTGTCAATTTTGATAAGTTTTTGATAGTTTTCTTAATTTGTATGTTATGTATTCCAATTTCAACGTATGTTGTTATTAAATAAGTAGGATTATTTATGTATGTAGTAGGATTTCACTATATTATTAAAATGTATTCATTACAGGTATTTGACTAATTAGTGATTAAATAAAGAAGAGTAAAAGCTTACAACAAAATGTATATTCATTAGTAGGTACGTATAAACGAAGCCTGGCTGCGATTTATATCCTAATATCGTTTCCAATGGGTCTTGATGTGCAGACGTTGCTAGTTAAAATGCCATCATGCGCACGAGTTATACCGATGGTTACTTTTCCTAGTTATTTTTGTATGGGACTTTATAAATACTTTTCAAAGTATTCCTTTTTGAAGTATTGAAGTAAATTGGATCATGGAAGTTGATAAAAATAATTGCGTTTTTAACAGATGTTACACGTGTTTTTCTAAGTTATGTCACAGTTTTAGGATCATAATTTACATAAGTGCAACTATTTCTGTTATGTTCTAATAAGTATTATAAATAAATTATGTCCAATAAAAATACCTTTATTATGTAAAACGATGAATTATACTGGCTGTTTCAAATCACAAGTTCGCAATAAGTTTAAGAAAATTATGGTGGTTAATGAATTAAAACTACTTCAAATAACCAACTTCGATTACCAAGATGGTTCAAGCGCGTTACTACGAGTACCTATTAAAGTATGTTCAGCAAACATTAACAGGGTAATTCTCTTTTCATTATCTACTTTAGTTTTTCAAATAAATAACCAATATTCAAGAAAGAAAATATAAAATTAACATTCTAAGAATAAGTTCTGTAAACGATTTATGGACTCTTACACGGGAAGTCTTACATTGATAGTTGTAAAAAAGCTGTAACGCTGCGGTAAATGCCTTATTTTTATACTAAGACATCGATGACCACTGCGTTACCTGCTTTATAAATTTACTGCTTTATAAACGGTAACCAAAAAAAAAAACAAATTACTTGAAAATAACAGTTTAACAATAATTTATTTTAGATTAATACGCCACAAAACAATCTGACTATCACTTTTTGCACAATATGCTTCTAACGTAAAGATGCGAAAAAATAGTAGCGCTGAAATAAAAGAATGGCCTAACAAACGTTTCAAATGTTTAGAATTATTTTTGAGTGAAGGACTGATAGCTAGCGGTATCCTTTAAATTTATTTCATTTTATTCCCAAATGAAGTAAAAATGCTTTAAGTTCCGTCGCATAGTAGTTTATTACACCTACGCCAACTTAAGGGCTGACAAGTCGGTGCGAACGCCGGCTTCCAAGTTCGCTTTTTAAATTATTGTTTTCATATTTTTTCTATCGTGGCAACTCCCGGCGACGACGGCATCCCCGGCGCGTACGCACTCGTACTTTTTGCGAGTACCCCTTACCTTTTACGGGTACGCGGGATACCACGGGCCGTGTACGGACAATAAAACGATTTATATTTATTTATCGGCTAAATAAAAGCTTTCTCGGAAAGTGTTTAAGTTATTCTTCCGTGCTCGTGCGGTCAATTAGACTTTTTGTCATACGTTACGTTGCGGGAATAAATAAGTTACATCCCAAACTAGGAATGCATCAAGTGACAGCCGGATTTTTGGTGAATACTTAAGAGAGTCAATGCCATTGTTCTTGCTCAAGTTGCTCGGCCAATATCAATACTATTATACAATTGTAAAAATGAAATGTCTGTACATTAGACATTTTCAAAAAAATCGAGGACTATTTGGAGGTCAAGGAATCGAAAAATAACTATATTTGGGTTTTTTTGTATCTTTGTATGTGTCGTTGTGGCTTTATCGCGCCAGATCGGCTAAACGGATTTCAAAAATTTTTGGTACCGTATTGACCGGACAACGCTGAAGACTTTTTCTCCTTCAGATATCAGAAATCATTTATTGTCATATTGTGCATATACAAAAGTTGGTATAGAAAAACATTAGAGAATGTCACAATAAACCGTTTTACGGTATACAATAATATACTACATCAAAAAATACTTTAACGGTCGCTTTTGAAAATTATACACTGAGAAAAAAAACCTTAATAATATTACAATGAAATTACATTCCAAATTGATACAATAAAAATTATATACATTTAAATAAAACAAAAAATAAAATGTATACTGTGCACATTATACATTTTAATAAAATGTAAGAGCAATAACTTATGTCAATTTTTAATTAAATGTCCATTTCATTACTTTCCATTTTAATAAAGTAATCATTGAGAGAATCTAAAACTATGCTTGAGAGCTTGAGAAAACATTCTTCAAGCAAAAAAGTTTTAAATTTAGAGACAAATATTTTATAGGGTAGTTCCGCCCATGCAATAGGGATCGTGTTATAATTTTTTTTGTGCCCTTCTAGTAACAACTAAATTGCTGGGAAATGTGGAAGGGGCGTGTGCTGAATAGTTTTTGAATTTTGAACTATATCAAAAAGGTTGCTTTACACTTTCCACACACGAAGATGTTGATTAGAGGTAGCAGTTTAGATAACGAGTACGAAGAGATTATAAATCCTGGCAGAATATTGTTTTCGTTAGGTTTTGAAATAAATGGCTGGGTATACCCTTTATAAATTGAGTAGGTACAGTACCCAGTTATTATATACTCTAAAAATAGTATAGTAAAAATATTAGCTCTTTATTTTATTAAGTACATTCGACCGGGAATAGCTTTTTGAGGCTAATATTTATGTAGTACTAGAATATATAACTAGTTATTATCTTTAATTAAATCCATTATAACCTTTTTCGCTGAAGGCACTTACGTAAAATTGCTCATAATTTCTTGTTCTGCTCTGCTCGCTCCTTCGAGGACAGAAGGATTTGAATCTAATGTTTACTTAATTTCTTGTATTTGTGTAGTTTTAAGTAATATCCAATAATATAGCGTTATATATTATCAAAATGTATGTCTCTATAATAGCAAATTAAGATGACAATTATCTCAAGTAACAATAACGATGTGTAAAACACAAAATATTCTCAAGAATTTGGAAATATTTCTGAGAATTTTTATAAGTATAAATTTTTACTGTGAATTTCAAATCTCATTGCAAATTCCGAATAATACCAGCCGTACACATTCTATATCCGGGCATAACACTCACCTGGAGACTTATCCCTCTTAATTGCTGTCCTCCCTTCCTAGACTTTTATAGCTCCTAGTAAATTAATCGTGACTTATGAAACTGGCTGAGAATTGGTATGCGAAAAAAGTAAGAAAAATACCCTTATAAATAAATCCCCATCTCGTCGCCAGCGCACATAGTTATGTAGTTAAACGTACGTCGACACTATCGGGATCTATCAATAGACAATGTCCACATACCGGCCTCTGATTTTATACTACAAGCAGATAGTAACTCGTAGTGATGGGAACATGTTGATGTCGATAAGAACACATAACTGCAAAAGACGGATTTTAGAATTTTACAACGATGTTGCTCCTGACATCCCAGGTTTACAGTTTTCATATCTGGAATCTTGATTATAAGGTAGTGAGCTTGTACATAAGCTTTGTTATTTATTTATACATTCATATGCATTTTTTTAAGTGAGCCACTTGTAATGGACATAAAAAATTCCAATACATACTGATATAATTGCGTGATGTGTATGCCAGTTATTTAATAAACTTTTTTAGGGTACATTATGTCGTTGTCATCCTGAAAAATAAAAATGCTAAGTACGAAATCATAAAATTAATAACAACTTTATGCCTAGAACACTGTACAACTCTCGTGCTTGTACACAGTCACATAATTTAACACGTACTGTGTACTACAGACGTTTCGGAATTTTATTCTTGAAAATATAATTAGCAGCACAAATATGTTCTAAATACAAGTAATTGGTGAACGAATGAAAAACTCCCATCACGTCTAGAAAAAAGCTGATAATTCTCACTCTCTTAATGGTTCAAGAACTTTTCAAACAAGAAAGCTAAGTCTAAATTGAAAAGACACACAGATAAAAACACACACGTAGATGTACTGACACTGACACACGTCAAACGTTTAACACCGCTCTTTTTTGATGAGGATTAAAAAGATACTTCAGATCATTGACCCTTTAAACCATTGTTCTACCGCATATTCTCAGCAGATACGAAATAAAGAAAATCAATTAGAAAAATCCATACTGCCAATTAAAATCACATTTCGTTATTTCCACGAAAGAATCCCGTCACTAAGTGACAAAAAGCCTGCTGGCTACGGGTTCTCAGACTCAGGACGTGTTCCGGGTGCGCTTCTCGCTACCACGTGGGAAACCCTATCCTATTAATCAAGGACTTTTTACTGGATAAAATGTTAGTTATTAGTTGTACGAGGCTTACTGTTAGCGGGTTTGTTTTGATTTGCTTTTTGTTTGTGGACGTGTTTGTTTTGATGATTTGTTGGTTGATTATGTAATAATTACTGTAATAGATGGTTGCTATTGCTGGTGCTAGTTTAGAACCAAAGGGTGTGAGTTATCAACGTCGCGAAACATTTGGGTCGCGTTTATGTTTCTCGTATAAATTATATGACTGAGCGACGCAGTTTTGCTGGATAGGGCACTATTTTTTATTTTTTAGAAGACGATACGTATCTCTATTTACTTTGAAGGTAAAACTTAGTGTACGTAGTACATACCGACCGTCATCCAAATCGTTAAAGCCAAACACTTACAAGACTTTTTGCGTTAATATCAACTTACAACAGAGATGAGCAGCTCATCTATTCATTTCGCTAGTAGTTACTACAAATTAAAACTACTGTAGTAAGTAATTTGGTGCACTTGTCAGCTTTGAGTGTGACCAGACCACTCATTATACCAGCAACTAAAACATTTCTTTATTTTGGGAATGTACTTCAAAAAAAAACAAATTAAAAAACACTAAATGGCTTCTATTGTCATGAAATCCTTTTGTGGCACCCTGAGAACTGCGTATCATTAGGGCTCTGACCACGGGTCATCTTGACAAGTGTCAATTTCACCCTGACGTGTCAACTGTGAACTGTCACAGTGATTTATACTTGTCAGTGACATTGACATGCGCCTGCGTTGATGAGGAAATATGCGGCGGTCAGTTGATTGGATGAATGTTTGCTTTGTCGATGGTTTTTTTTTGTGGTGTGCGTCATACTCGTACGTTTTCATGTACTTGATGGTTAGAAAATGTCATGTACCAGCTATACTTCAGTAATATATTATATAAATAATCTCATCAGAGTGCTTCTTGATTTTATTTTTCAGTATTAAATGCCAATACAAAGTACGTAAGACTCTGCATTTAAAGCGCTACAAACGACAGAGATGGAAGGCATAGTTAAATGTTCCTGATTTTTTACCTATGCATTGAGAAGTGTTCTTACAACTCACATGCCTTATGGGTAGACCAAGAAAGAGGTAGATGGATTGCGTGCGAGATGACATGGACAGGAAATATGTGAGTGACGAGATGACGGTTGTAGAGAGGTTATGGAAAAAAAAATATTCTGTGCCGACCCCAAACAAATAGGATCAGGATCAGGACAAGCGAATGATGAGTGACCTCACATATATGTCTGAAATATTTCGAAAATAATTAGAAAATTAATTTCGAAATAAATATAGAATTACCCATACATTTTTTGTATATACCTTTTGCCATGCGTGTACTGCTGCAGTGGATATGGGTAGCGCATGACTGGCCGATGGCTAGAGTTATCCTTGCGAGAGGCCTATGTCCGGAGTACATCTATCGGCTCAGATGGCGATGACCAGATATTAGTTATTACCCACGAAGGAGCAAAATATTCAAAAAGCTTTTGCTAATGTACCGTGGCATGATAAAATATACATTTGCAAATCTTTAACGTCTCTAATTATACATATTTCATTTCATAATATTGTCTTGGTTCCGCAATTATCACTAATTTAAATAGAACAACGGATTACATCGCGTATATTATCTCATTTGAATTTCTGACGTTTTGGAAGCTTTATAGCTTCCGTGTTCACGGGGTACGCTAAGAAAAATAATACACCATATAATCCGTTTATATTGTGTTATTTAAATATGTAATTTCATTTTATAATTATATAGTATATTGTTTGAAAAGGGGCCAAAATAAGCCATTATGACACGAAGTGATTATTTGGACGAGCTCACGAAGTGAGCGAGGACAAATATGTCTGAGCATCATAAATGGCTTTAAGCCACGTGTTAAACACTCTGCTTTTCACTTCGACTGCGAGAAAATATAAAAGACTTAACATTAAAATTGTATATAATCATGAAAAACTAAAAGTACAGTTTGAGCAATTCTATCAGAAAGTTTGGCCAATCTGATCAGGTTGGTTTGTTTGTTTTAATTATTTGTAAGGAGTATGTAGCTGGTCGCAAGTTTTTTTTTTCAATGTCATAGAAATTTGTATGGGATTATATGGCTTTCTTTTAAACCCTAGGGGCTAAATGACGTACTTTTTGAGCAGGAGAAGTGAAAATATTAGTATGTATGTACTTGAAAGATAATTACATAAGTTGAACCTTGTAGACTACTCAAGTTGGAGTACTTAATTCCTTTCATCGGGAACATTTATACAATATATTTTTTCTTTTGTCGGTAGGCAGAGCAAATAATTAGTAGAAAGTTGGACGGGATGAATCGAGAGATGGCGTCGATTAAAGCGATTCGCGTTGCAATAAGAAAAGCGCCATCTATCAGCGCCGCACGGTACGCATTTACATTTAGATGGCCGCTTGCACATTCTGTTGTGGTGCAAACAGAAAACTTTTATTACGGACATGGTCCTAGAAAAATAAAGTTTTGTATAACACGTTTGATTCGAATTGAAACCCAAATCATAAAAAACATTTATTGTCGAAAAAGGTAAACATCTCGATGCTTAAGGCGCTCACAGCTCTGATCTCGATCCGTAGCTCTTTACTTTTCGGTGTTGTATATGGCTCATCATAGCAAAGCGCAGTGTAGGACGGCCGCCGACTACATGGACGGATGAACTCGTAAGGGTCGTGTGGAGTCGGTGGATTTGGTCTGCGCAGGATCGCACCCTGTGGCGAACTATAGGACAGACCTATGTTCAGCAGTGGACGTCCGTGGCTGATAGATAGATGGATAGATATTTCTCATCGTGTTAACAACGACTGTCTTTACCAAAATAATCCTTCAGATATTAAAAGATATTCACGAATCACCGACACTAAGATAAACGCCATTAGACTTTGTTATATTTACAACGAAAAACCAGTTTTTGCGATTTTTCTGGCGTAGCGTACGTTTCAGCTATTACACGTTTATTGAGAGAATAGATACGCAATCTTTATTTTTATCGAGACTTATGGATACATAAAAATATTAAGGAGATTTCCAAATGCAAGAAAGTGACAAATAGGCAACACCATTTTTGGCAAGTTATTTTGTCTAATTCAGGACTCTATGCGTAGTTCTCCAAGAAAACATATCAAAACTCATAAAAGTAAAAAAATAAAATAATAGAAGATAAAAAAGCATGATTTTTTATTTAAAACTACTTAAGTACGTTATTTTATTATAGACTTCCTATGGTCACCTTTCGGAGATCAGCTCGATAGTATCATATTATTGCATTCTCACCGAACTTACAAATGTAATATTTTTATTTATTTTATGTATTTATTTATATAAATTTATTTACACAGCGTTACACACTTACATCTAAGATGCTGTGAAAACTAAAACCAATAAAAAAGAAAAAAGAAAATTAAAAATAAAAACTTAAAGTAACAACTAATAACAATTAGTATCTGTAATAGTATCTGTAATACTTACTAGGAGATTCCAACCATGACTACTTATGTAACATATCATAGTAACCAAATAAAAAAAATCATTTTCATTTTCAATAACAATTATATAGGGACACTAGAAAGCCTGTCATCCATCAGCTCACAAAACTTCAGACACTCGTTACACACAGCCGTCCATTGCCACGCTAGCAGGTCAGACTCAGGTGTTAACACCAGAAGCGCATTTAGCAGCGTCAGAGCACGGAGGAACGGCGAGTTCCTTTGAGAAACGGTGCGAGCCGGAGGTACTGCCAGCAAGGCGCGCGTACGGGGTTTAAGAGCAATTCGAGGGACTTCTGGAACATAAAATCTAACTAATTGCTCCACGAGCTGCAAGCAATCAGACTCTCCCCGTAGCACGTGGCATACAAAAGTAAGCAGACTGAAATTACGCCTGACTTCCAAGCTAAGGAATCCCAGACTTCTGAGAAGAAACTTGGTGGGATATAAATAAGGGAAATACCCAGTTTTTTTTTAATAAAAACCTCAAAAAAGTTTTTTGTACCCTTTCAAGAAGTAAACTGTAACATGACTGAAAAGGGTTCCAAATAATGGCAGAGGCCTCTAACTTGCTTCTCACTAGAGCGTTATATAATAATTTTATAGCCGAGGGATCATGAAAGTCTCTCGCGTTGCGCAAAACAAAACCTAATCTACGATAACAGTCTCATTGTATGTACAATTTTAGTTCATTTAAAAACCGGGAAGTGAGTCAAATTTAACTTACAAGATTTGACCCAACAAACATTGCAAGTTAAGTAAAAGCTTATAAAATTGTACAATCTTTTCTTACAAATTAGTTGTATCACAATAATTATTTAAGTTTTATTTTATGAGCAGGCAAGAATAGCAAAAATAATATTTTCTTTACAACGCCTCATCTCTTGCGTTGCACCAGTTCATTAATTTTTGGACAGCAGCAAGCAATACTGCGCCAAATGATTGTAATCTCAACATGGAATCAGGAAATCAATTCGGTGTTTTATTTTGCTGTTACATAATACTCGTAGTATTTCCGTTTTTGGCGGTTTTCTTTTATTTATATGTAAGTCCTATATACTCCGACATTTTGACCGTGATTTCAACTCATGTTATTTCACTTTACACTGATTAAATCCTTACAAATGAACACAACTGCATATAAGCAAATTGTTGGCATTTACAAGAATAATGGTTCGTTAATCAGCCGTTAACGCTAACACAGTATGGTGAAATTAGGCTTGAATATAGATATATACACTTCCTTCCTTTGAACATTTTTGTACATAGTCAACTCACAAAGATTGCGCTCCCCTAAACGAAATGTTGCTCACATCTAACAGTTTGTTCAATACTGACTGAAATGCAAATATTAAAACGAAAAGTTGAAAAATTGTAATAAAATGTTTCAAGTTTTCGCTTTAATATTTACATTTGGATTTTCGTTAGCGGATGTTTCTGCTTTGATAAAAATTTCATACTAAATGCAATCGTTCCACTGTATTACTTTTGCTAAACATCAAGTAATTTCTCTTCAAAGTATTTAATCGGTACATTATTGACTAAAGACATTTAGTCTATTTGAAGCGTCATTATCCGTGCTAGCGTAAATGATAGTGTGCATTTGTTTCATTTAAACGGAGCATTTATGAAATCGCACTTAATAACGTTCTTTGAAGAGATTAAGTTGATTAACCGGTCAGCGATGGATAAACGATTCGTCGTATTCAATGCTTATACCAGTTGCATTTCAAATGGAATACCTTTCTAGAGTTGCTGGTCTTTTGGAATTTATTAAAATTGAGTTATGTCTTAATTTACAGTAACGAACGCTGGAGCGGAATTATTCGTGATTGAATTTAGGGTTACATTAACAAGAACAACAAAACTATGCTGACTGGTTCTTGGAGCGGGTGCTTGTCAGAATTATAGAAAATATTTTGAAGATATAAATGAGAAGGTAATAATACAATATGCAATATTTTGTTAAAGCTCTTTGTTGTTCGTTGTTTATGTTTGGAATAGTGTATAATCTTACGGCAGATTGTACCTGAATGACTCACGAATACAATTCAATTAAACTATTCCGCCACTCTAAAACTTTTGGTTTATTTCTACATAAACCCACCACCACTAACTCTTCTCAGCCACGCCTTCGAAAATTAAATAATCAGAGCAGCCGCGCGCGCGCACCGATCAATGTATGGATAATGCGATCCATTAAACAAACACGGCGTGGCTGGTTCCCTATTGATTTACACAACACTATCCAATGTAGATCACTGGTTTACGGGACAATTTAAATAATTTCACGTTTCAAATGAGAAATCCCACTTCTGAAATGTACAGTCAAATAGCGCCTTTGTAAATTTGACTTTAACGTTGAGTTTCCGTGGTTACTGATTAATCTTCTTTAGTCTTTTGATAATGGAGGTATGTGCATGTACTATTTAAGTGTGTAAATAGTTCAGATGGTAGGTTGGAAGCTGTGGGTGGACGTGAATATCATGTTTTTATGGAGTTATGTCTTTATACAGTGTTGGGTTAAAATTAAGTTGTCTTATAAATATTAGGTGATCAAGACACCAGTAAATAATGTCAGTATTTGCACGCTTTCCTGCTCTTATGCCCACTATTTGGTACGAGATAGCGCCATTATAACTTTGTGTTTCATAATATCTTGCACAAACTATAAATATATGTGTAATTATGTATATTCAAATTCGATATTCGACTTTTTAAAGATGCCAATTTCGTATTAAAATTAAAATTGATTTAATCTGCGTGGTCGGTTTACAGTAATGTATTAAAACATGATACACATTATCTGTAACAATTCAAGATGCCGGTAACTATTTTCTAAGGAAATTCTTCATCATGGTAAATTACTGTTTTTGCAGTCTCAACTCTGCTCTTTAAACTCAAACAGAACCCTTATAATCAATAAAGTAAAAAAATAACTATGTACGTTTTAATTTCTTGTCAATTTTGATTATTGAATTATCGCTCTTCCCATCGTCTTATAGGTTGTGCAACTCCGCATTGCTTGCCTATTACTGTTAATTAAATAATTTGGTAACTACATAAAAAATACATTATCCTGCAAATATGTTGCAAAGAAAATGCATTTCCAGACTCTACCAACATTTCGTAAGAGGTGACCACTATGGGATGAAAGACAGTTTGTTTCGGCTTTCTTTTCCTCAGTGGTCTCGAAACGCCGTAGAGTCAGACTTGTAAAAGTGCCCTTGCGGCCTACTTACAGAATAAAGATCATTATTACATTACTAAAAAAAATCGAAAGAAGTTGTTCTTTCGGTATACAATGCAAAAAATTCGACTTCCCATAGAAAATATGCAATCAGCTGATCAAGTCTACTATAGGGAGTCGATTTTTTTTTACGTATTCTGACCTATGTTCCTTGGGGAAAGTTGTTCAGTGTCATGTTCAAAAGCATCTCGCTGCGGTAAAACAATCACTAAAATTTCACATTGTATACATACACTGTTAGTTTTTAGCAATATTATTACAATGATATATAAGATAAATCCAGTGCTACAGAAACATTACCGCAACAGGTCAGGATCGAAGTATAAACTACATTAATATCGCGAATACTTAATTCTACTAATAGCGAGTTCTGTCAGATAGGTCCGTCGTGATATAGCGCCCGCGGCGCTTTCCGATGTGGCACCTAAATCAATGTCGAGTCTTAGTAAAACTAAGGCTTATGTAACTATGGACATAATAGCCGGACACGTCTTTCTCACACTAATAGCATGAGTTCACGAATGATCCAATGGAGACAGAATGACCGGGTTCAGCGATTATTGGGGTGATATAAGATTAAAAAAAAACAAAAACAAACTATAACACGTTACATAATACCCCATGAAAAAGAAAATATTTATTAAACGGGAAAAATGTGTCATTTGTAATAAAACCTGTCACGTCAATAAAACTGAATTTTCATACATTATTTTAACGGAAGATAATAACTTTTGTCTGTAAGTAGGCAGCAAAGGCACCTTTACAAGTCTGAGTGTATCAGCATTTCCCAAGAAGAGAACACTGTTGAGAAAAGCGTCGGAAAACAACAGTCAATAATTTTGTAATGGCAATAACAGAACCCGTATAGTTTCGTCATGTCCGTCCGTCCGTATGTCACAGGCATTTTACTCTAAAACTACATTATCTATATTGATGAAATTTAGAGTATAGGTGTATTGTATAAGCCGCTACTTAAAATATATTTCTATGGGGGCTACTCCATACATGTAACCTAAAAAGGAAAATAAAATTCAGCAAATATTAATGCGCGGCGCATACTTCGATTGTTCTTTTAAAAACATTGAGAGGCTTAAAAAACGACCGGTTTATTTTTCACTTTTACAATATCAGTGCTTACCTACCTTAAGCACGTACATAAAAATATACAACCTATTTATTATTAATATAGTTCTCCAAAGAAACAGTCTAGTGCGTTAAAAGGGTCATTAAAACATTGGGTTACCAGGGTCCCAGATTTTAAGTGCAAAGCCACACTGCTACTGAGTAAGATCGGCTTACATTGCGTGTAACCTTTGGGGAAATGGTCGGTCTGTCGGGGTCGCCCGCGCTCGTGGACGCCGGCGGCGCCCGCGCCGCTCCCACGTGCCCGTGCGTATGCGCAAGCAACTGGCACAAACTATTTTAGAAAATTGAAAAAAAAGTTTGTACGGTCAGCCAAGCAATTCGTCTACCACTTTTGAACCTAAATACACACGCCGTAGAGTAGAAAAGTAGTCATTCTGGCCCTGGGGACAATAGTGACAGTTACTCAGAAAAATGCTAATAATCTATGCTATTAACATATGGACGAGATGGGCCCATAAAAATTGACCTACGAGTATATTGGTCGCACAAAAGTCGGTGTTGTTTTTATATCGCGTAAAATAGTAGTTTCAAAGAGTAACCAAGGAGACGTAACCATGGTAAAGCGGTAAAGAAAAAAAGTTGATTTACCTTAATATGTCAGTGGGTAAACTATGCTCATATAATTGTTTCTTCTTTTTAAATTAAAACTAACCAGAGATTAACCCCGGTATCACCTGATGTTGACTAGAAATATAAACTACTAGAAGGTGCCCGCGATCTCGTTCGCGTAAAACTTTTTTTACCGTAGTTGGGAAAAAGGTAAAAAAAAACATCTTTGGATGCCCAGCTATTCCCGTACCAAAATTGGTTAAAATCCGTCCAGCCGTTTTGGCGTAATGAGAGGATAAAGAAATTCTTGCTAACAGATGGCGCAAGACTGGCAAGGCGCCGCACGGCCATACAAAACAAAAGACGATCCTGCATCGCGCTGTTAAGATTTCTCCTGAAATCATGACCCCTCTCCATAGAAAACTTATTATCAATACAAATCTAGAAATTTATAATAGTATAGATAATTATTAGGATATAACTAAGTTATACTTCATTAGAAAACACACAACGTGAGTTACGTTGGCTATTTGCGAATAGAAATTAAACCACTTCGTACACCCGAAGGTACATTATTTTAATAACACCATTTCTTATTCAACAGTAAGTACTTTTAACAAAAATATACGCTATGGACGACTGCCCTGGGAATCAATCGCTAGAGAAATTTAACACAAAAAACTGTTTCACTTTTGTACAGTCGGGTTAGTCTTTAACCCTGCCAGCTACATACCGCGGCGCCGTCAAGTGTGAACTGTTTATCAGGGCGAGCGTGCCCGATTGCCCTAGCATTTCATTTGTGCTAACTGTACTATGTTTGCGTTTGGAATACACTGCCGCTTCGTTTGCTGACAAATACACTGATAAATTAGTAGTACTCGTAGCGTGGGAGTGGTAAATGTAGAGGGTAACTTCCAGATTCTCGGTTGTTCCTTGCTTGGAGTTTAACATTATAGAACATTCTTTTGTATGTGTGCACTAACAGCAAAACACGTGAATGGCCACCCAAATACAATTTAGCTTTTAAGCCATGCACTGACTCAAAACTCCTGAACACATTCCACCACAATATTGGGTACGCGAGACATTCCTTTTGATAGGCAGCTGATTTTTGGTATGATAATATTTCATCACTTGATTTCTGGATTGGCAACGTTTCCCGGGGCTTGATAAGGTAGCTGCTATAGTCCAAGTAAACCTGCATTTCCCAAGAGGACCACTGTTGAGAAGAAAGCGTCTGGCACAGTTTTTATTCTGGAAGAAAGTCCCAAAACGATGATGAGAGTTAAAGATTTTTATTGTTCAACTTGGCATATTGCAATATTTACAATGCATCTATCAATATCAAAAGTCGTCCTCCATTAGGTTAGTAATCCTTAATCACATAGCATATGGCCAAAACACTATGCCAAGTTTGCGCAGGCTCAAAAGAGGGACGAAGAGCCAGTGAACACCATCCACTGGTTCTGATATCGCTGAACGCGGCCCCGCGGGCGGCACGATGCGGCGATCGTACCATCGCCACCGCTGTGATTTGCTTTCGGTGTTTGACCAGGAACTACGAGCTAGGTTAGGTCAAGAAAGAAATGGCATTCGCATGTATAAAGTGTGACTAGTATCTCCGCTATTACAGAAAGTTCGCTTCCGGTTTTCTGCCTCCTTTGGGGCTATTCATAAATTACGTCATTTCAAATGGGGGGGGGGGGGGGGGTCTGGACATCGGATGATTGTAGCATGACGAAGGAGGGGTGGGGGGTCATTCCCAAGATGACATTATCTTTCGCATCTTTAAAAAGTTAAAAAGTGCTTCAATGAGTAAGAAAAGGAATGAATTTCGTGTTTGTATAAAATGTTGCTAAAAACGCATTATTTGGAATTGACATCATTTTATTTGGTAGGGAGGGGGCATTTGAATTATTATGGTTGGATGATTTTAGGAGGTAGGGGGGGGGGGGGGGGTAAAAATTGACATAAACAGATGACGTAATTTATGAACAGTCTCTTTCAAGCTTAATTGTGCAAAGCCTTGGAGTAATACGTCCACCTTTGTTCGACGTTGTTCGTTGACTTTAATATGTGTACATACTTATACTACGTGTAAAAAAAATCTGTAACCGTTTTATATACAAGTAGATTCTGTTCCATGTCTTCATCCACATGATTATTTTAGATTTTTTCATATGAAATTTTGTGACTCGATGAAAGTAGATGTTTGGAAAATTGGCTTTTACCAAAATCATGAGGTGTTTTACTATCACGAAGTTCATAATTTAAAAAATAATTTTGATTTGTTATTTTACTATGGATATGAATAAGTGACCTAAGAGATATTTATAGCCTTTACTTGGAACTTTAACCAGTGTTTTGTGCTACTTCGGGTGACATTTTTTTATATTCCTTTCCCGATACACTTTTTCATTCCATACGTAACTTAACAAATTAAGTGATGTGCGCTATCTCTCAGTCACAGGCGTAGATACGAGTAGTTAGATAAAGTGCTAACATAATTATCAATACACGTTTTGTCATGATTTTTCTCAAATACCGCATCCTCTCTCGCCAACATGGAGGTTCCACATCGATTTGAATTCGTCACGTTTCGATCGACGCAGGCGCAAATTTCCGAGGCGGGGCCGGGAACGATACCAGTGTGAATCGTAACGGACTAGCTGGCCCTGCGGCGTTGCTCGTGGTAGGTGCTGAGTGTTGGTTGAGAGTTGCGAAAGGTGCTGAAAAAGCCGATAAGTAGTGGTGTATCAGGTAATCGTCGTATTACATGCTGCTGTTCAATTTGAATTGGGTCTGTGGTAGATGATTATTGGAACACTTGGAACTAGTATGAAATTTTTGTAAAAATGTTGTTCATTTTATCTGGTAATTTTACTTCTTCTTAAGTAGATGTGATATCAAAGCTCTTCTTTATGTTACATATTTACAGTCGAAAGACATCAACTAGACATAGGCCTCTTTGATAAACGCCACATTGGCCAGACCTGCGCCGTCTGCATCCAGCATACTCCAGAGATCTTCACCTGATTGTTAATCCTTCACGTGAAGAGACCTAACCACGCTGCCTCTTTCGGTACATAGTAGCCACTCAAGATATTGTATTGTCAACATTCTGTATACTGTTTCTAGCAATTAAGAACAACGCTATTACCCTTAGAGCTATCAATATCAGTAACGCAGGCTACAATTACAAATTATTTAATACAAATTTAATTTTACTTCTTATTTCTTCTACAGATCAAAAGTTAAAGCCCCTGCTTGATATGCATCACAATTTTCAATTAAAGTTTAATTTAGCTGAGGTAATTTTAATGTTAAACGTGATTAAAAACCAACAAAGCGACATTCCTGAATTTTCATCTTTTTCCATTAATTAAGTAATCGCCCAGCCTCTCAGTTTTCCATTTCTCTTTTATTCAACCCTATTTATTTTCAGAGTTCGACGGCCTCTGCTTGTTTTACTAAATGGATCCCTAATTTTCTTTAAACCTTTCGCCTCGGGTTCAGAAGTACTCTCGAGTTTTTTATGGTCATTGAAATTCTGTTGTTTCTGTATATATATTCGTACCCTTCGCTACACAGAGACGCATCTTATTGTTTATCATCAGTTACTTTGTATCGCCAAGGGTATGTAATTCAATTGAAATGATTGGACAAGTAGATACGTGTGTTTGTGAAACAGCTTTTATATTTATTTTGTCTGAGGCAAAAATAATAAGTTACTGAATTAAATCTATTAAATAACATTTAAAATTTGAAATGAGTTTTCAGTTTATTTAAGTTTCATTCTATAATTATCGTGCACAGTTTACAAAGTCCGATACAATTTAATTTTAATTTTACAAGACTGTAATAAAAGAAGCTAGCTTGCATTGGCCAATGATCATTTTTAGCACCCGAAGAAAAAGAAGGGTATTATAAAACTTTCACGTGAGTATCTTTATTACCTATGGTATAGTTGTGCTTGAACAGATGAACCGATTTTGATTAAGTTTCTTGTGCTTAAAGATGACTTAATTGAGAGTGTTCTTTGGTATGGTTCAAGAAAAACGTGTTAGCTGAAAATTATTAGCATTTTTCTAGATGTATCGAGGCTTTTTTTATTGGTTTACCAATTACTTGTCAATGCATTCTGTTCTTACCGTTTATAAGTGACAATGAAATCCGCGACTCGGATGAAATCAATTTAATTATTCTGTCCATACTGAAGTCGACGGTGGAAAGGAGAAATGGGATAAGCGACAGCTTGGTGGCGTTTAGAAAATATAATCTAATTAACTAATTTTATAGGGGTATAATTTACCGTCTCAGAAATGTCATATATTCCATTTGGGTGAGGCCCAAAAAGTTGGACTATCTTTAGCCGTAGTTAACCATACAAACTCATGAAAGTGAAATGTTCCTCTGTGCGGCGAAAATATTCAATACAGATTGTTTGGTTCATTCTTCGTCACACAACGGAAACTTTCGTTAAAAATTACGCGAGTAAACGTGTCCAACTTTTGAACTCCGCTCATTTCTCCTTTCCAGCGTCGATATTATAAATGCAAAAGTAACACTGTCTGTTACCTTTTCACGCCTAAACTGCTGCACACTGCACCTAGTTAGATAAAAAATTATATGGAGATAGATTGTAACCTAAGGAAGGACATACTTAAGGAGATCCCTTATGGGGGTGAAAATGGGGATGAAAATTTGTAAAGGGAATCAATTATTAAAACGTAGGCTTCTCAGTTCTTGGTAACGCGAGCAAAGCCACGGGTTAATGCCTGTGTTTCTATAAAGTAGAAGAAGATTCCATCAGAATGTCGCTTACGTAACGGTGACGGCAGCTACCTTAGTTAAATATATAAAGCTCTGGAATACTATGGAGTTTTGTAAATCACATTGATAGTATTAGAACCTTCACGCTAGTATACGAGACAGACAGCCAGGTATTTTAAAAGTAGATGATGTATTTAAATTAAGAATAACGCCTGTCTCGTTCTATTTGTGTCAATAGGAATTAGTCTTAAGTCAGCTTCCGAATAGAAGACAGCCAAACCGTCAAATAAGTAGTTATTTTATTACTAAACCCCCCTTACATTTGGTGGAGCTGCGGTGCTTCCTTATCACAATACACTGCCAATACAAAAAATATGTTTTGCAATACTATAATACTTACCAAAAATTTGCGTCCTAGCATCATAAGGAGCATCAACAGAATGATGTTAGTGACATTCTTGTGGAATGCGCCAATATAGTTTGATGCAAAAATCTTTAGAAGAAAGAGACCGACTGTCTTTGTTCAGTTTCTACTCGCATATTTAAATATCCCTAAAAAAAGGATGTTCACCGACAAATGGACTGAAATTACTTTAGAGAATAGCACGATTCACCCGTTTCAAGTATCCACGGAGTTCAGTCAGCGGGGTTTTTGTTATGATAATTTGGAGCACTCTACGCCAGCGGATAATGTATATTGAACAGTTTTGTAAAAGGGGATACACTTGAAATATGGAACGGATATTGGTTAATGGTGCTTTAATATCGTTATGGTTTGGGCAGCCCGGTCGTCTCAACTTTCTGCAGTAGGTAACTGTGTTATTGAGAAGATAAATATTACTAAATATGCAGCGGTGATAACTGAACGAGCGTTAGTATTAGTCATATTAATGTCACATTGTTTAAAGTGCAACGGGTACCAAATATTAGTATGATTACTCAAAGAGTCTTAAACCAGGATGGCGAAACTCTCAGAGAAATAATTCGCATGCCGGTGGTACACCTGCGCGGCGAAACCGCGAAACGCCATACAGAGCGCGCGAAACTAAAACGTTCTTGGTTTGACGTTTCGCGTCTCAACTTTATATGTATTCTAATAACCACAGTACTGGAATTTTTATTAAGTGAGTAAAAAGTTTAAAAATGAAAATGTACAGATACATTGAAGATATAAAAAACGTGATATGGGCAGAATATTTTTTGTTTGTTTGTATGTTTTGATGCATGTATGTTTTACGGACTCATCACGTCGAAACTGCTAAACTGATCCCAATAATTTGTGGTAAAAGCATAACTGGATGTCCGAAGTTGGTTATAGGATACTTTTTACCCGACTACGCTGAAGAAAAAAGAGGGTAATGACTTTTTCTGCACTGCGATTGAAATTGCCAGCACCTTCTAGTGACTAATAACAGCCAAAGGCCTAACAAACACCAGAATGGCGAATAAGTATCGGCCCAGAATCGAACCGGCTATACACAATGCGGTGTCGTAATTTCTAAGTAGCTATGTTAATGACATAATAACAAGACGCAGCCATTTTTGGTTTGGAGAATGGGAGCACAGGAAAATGATAAAGTGTATAACTTATTTTTTTTATTTTTTTCGAACTTTGTGATTTGGTTTATTTCTTTGTATTTACAGAAATACGTAGAATTTTGTACGAATGAATACAATTTGAATAATCTAATACGAAAATCTTAGTAAGAAAATCTGAGAAAATTTAATATAAGTACAGCAATAGGATAGATATATATTACACATTTGCAGTTCAACCTTCGGAATTTTTACCTTAGAATATATGAAAAAACACGCTTTTATTAGTGTTGGTATTTTTTTTTACTGAATCGATATGCCTGTGGCGAAACAATAACGGATCGGTTTTCATTTGCAAAAAGATAGTCATTAGGCACAGAAAACAATGTAGTGAATGACACATGCAAAGTACAACCCTATTATCTGGATGCTTGGCATCTCCAAAAAAAACGGGCGTCACGCTCATTTTCACCAAGTAATTGCAAGTTGTGGAATGACCTTCCCCCTGAGGTGTGTCCAGTGCGCTATTACTTCGGATTCTTCAAGATGTAAGTTAACAGAACACACAAAGGTTGGCAAAGTATGGCCGATTCCTCCGGTGATGACCACTTTCCTTTCCTTCAGGTGGCACGTCTGACCGCTGCCCACTCATTACATTAAAAAAAGCTTCCCTTTTCTCGCAAATTTTTGCTAATAACAGATTTTGAAAGAAAAGAAAACAAGTTATACATCCGGACGCAACGGAAAATAACCACAGAAAAGTGTTGACACTGACCCATTAGTTGGCACCTTTATCTTAATGCATTGCAATAGAAAACAGGTGTCAACTATTGGAATAAGCATGACAAAGAATGGGACGTTTATCTCAGTGATTAAATTTTTTTATTAAACACTTATGCCTCTTTACCATGGGGTTTCGCAAGGCACACGGAAGCACATGCACAATGGCGGCGAGATGAAAGCGTGCGTGACGTCACCGCTAATGGCACGAAATATAACAGAACCGCTATTGTTGTGGGATTTATCCTTTCGTACTAGTTCCCTCTGGGACTGGTCGATTTTATAACTTTGTAAGTACTGTGAGCATTCTATTTTAATAACACTTTTATCGGGTTTCGTAATAAGCTAAGACCTTTGGATAATACAGATTTTTGAATGAGCGACACGGCCATTGGTTTTATCATTCGACTTATGGAGATAGTGGAACAATGTACTGAGCAGTTGCAATAACTAACTAAACACAATTAGAGCCTCCTCCTACAGAAAATAACCTTGTATCATCAACCTGTAAAAATCCACTGTTGCATGATACAGGTCTCTAGTCTACAAGAATATCCTTGAGCTTGATACCCTTTAATATATGAGCGATTAATTAATATTTTTACTGCTGAACATTTGCATGTCGAGATTTTCAATTAATACTGTTGCTATTATAATTTTTGTAAGACCTTGTATTACGTATTATGCAAATAAAAATGAATCTGAATCTGAGCACGATCTTTGGTCACTCCCTTCAGTCGACACAAGCCCCCTGCAAATTTAATCTTCGCAGCATCCTACACTTCGTACATTGAGACGAGGTTTCCTTTCAATAATACATCTCTCCCAAAGGATTCTAATATCAATTTATATTTGTCACACTTGAAGTTTTTAGTATTTTGTGCACCAAATTATTCCAGGTGAATCGGTTCTCTGTCATTAGAATAGACATCTGTATGTTTGACTAATTATTTTCTCTAACTGCATCCTTCCATCATTTCGGCGACTTTCGAACAATATAAGATATGTATATTTTTATCGCTTACCGAAGAAGCCTCATGATACCTACACTTATCGTGAAGCTCGAGTTCTCAATGCTCGTATATTTTATTCAAATTCACCGCGGCCAAAAAAACGTGAAAAGTAATTGGCACCTACGTAGTGTCGTCAGCGTTATCTGTCGAGGCCGGGAGCGAACCGCGACAATGGACGCGGGCGACGCGCGCGGTGACACGGACACGCGCGGTTGAGACCGGGTCCGCTTTTGATGCAGACCTCAAGTATCACTATCAGGCGAAGAATTATATTAAAAGTGACCCTGTGTTGCACCTATGTATTTTTGCCAGAATTATCTGTTCCGGCCGGCGTACCGCGACAATGGAAGTGGTCGACTCCGATCTTGGCAGGGACACGTGACCTCAAATATCATTGTTGCTCGGCAAAAGTTTGGAATATGGTGCATCATAGCTTTTTCAACTGTAATGTCATCATTATTAGCAGCCAAAAAACCTCCACTGCTTAACAAAGGCCTCCTGGAAAGAACGCCATAACGACGAGTCTTGTGCCGCCCGTATCCTCCACCAGAGGTAGGCCTACCCTCGCCTTCTTTCGGTATGGGGTCGTCATTCAAGAATTTGTAAGCTCAGTGGCCATGAGTTGAACAATCAATGTGGCCTGCGTATTGCCAATTAAGCTGTACGATTCTTTGAGCTGTATCTCTTACTCTTTCTTCTACGAATCTCTTCATACCTAATTTGATCTCGCAGAGAAACTCCAAGCATAGCCCGCTCTATTGCTCGCTGGGTGATGTTGAGCCTTGTGTGTGAGTGACGGACTACCAGCGAGCACCGGAAGCAGCGTGAGTAGACCCCAGAATAGTGATGCCCTTGTGAAGGTCATTGGAGTCCGCTGGCGAATGCCCCGTGGTCGTCATGGCGGCGTTCATTGGGAAAGGCTATGTCCTGCAGTGGACGTCTCTTTCTGATGATGATGATGATTAATGATGACGTAACTTGTCTCGAAAAAGGTTACCTACTTCCTTCACAAACTTGTAAATGCAAAAAGCAAAACAATAACTGTACTACAATTTAAAATTTTAGGACGCCCAAATTTATTTACATTACATTTGTGGCCATGCGCAGGAACCACCCCAATCTTGTTACACAGATCGGTATCGCGAGTGTGGTTTGCTCGCGTCCGATCACCATGCGCGAGAGCATCGTGCCAATGCACCAATGTTCACGGCTTGATTCCTTTGCGAAGTTAAGAAGCCAAAATTAGATTCTTTATTCGAATCAGCAATACATATTACATAAGGTGGCCTGATGAGCTGCTGAAGGTCGCTGGAGTCCGCAGGGATCGGGTGGCGCAAGATTAGTCGTGGGGCGTTTGGGAGAGGTCTTTTGGGAGGACTATGTCCAGCAGTGTATGTGTTTTGAATGCTAGATCATATTTGTTAGCTGCGAAATAATTTTTAAGTTCGTTGATATCTCTTAGCCGAGAAACGCAGAGACAAAATTCATTATGGCCAAAATTATTTTAGTTCGTTAGCTGGTTTGCTGGGTTAGCACAAGTCTCGGAGACTTCACTTGTCACGTGTCTGCATCACCCGTCTTTGTCGCTGTGTAGTAAAAAGAAAGAGACATACAAACTTTGTGATGCTACTGAGTCGCGTTTCGCAGTTGTGCTAGAAGTCCTGGTCTAGCCATTGTAATGCATCCCACAAAGGAGCCTACATTGTGGCGAGTTTCTTAATCACTATGTCACTATCTTCAGCGATCAAACCTGCTAAAATCATATAAGTAGGTACGGGAAATGTATGCTACAATAATTATTGCATTAATCCAAATTAAATCGGAAATTAGCTCAAACCTTTAGTATTATTCGTGATTCGTGATCTTGATACACAGATATCACAGTAAATATGTATCTTCTTGTTCATATCAATAACATTATTATCATGGTCCGCCAAAAGGCGATTACTAAACATAAGGTCTTCCCCGAATAATGGCTTTATTACAGGACCGTCCCATAATATTGTCACATCAAAGGCCATTTCTACACGCCCACAGATTCTCAATATGCGACAGCGTACTCCGCCGTATAAAAATTTAAAACAGCATCACTTAAGCATGCACGAGCGAGCGTTATACGAGACAGACGCTTTTACAACACGAAGCCCTTACAATGCAAACTAGCCAAAGTCAAACAAGCTCCCGTTTTCCATCACCGCCCACGTATTGAAATTACACATAGGTACATTTAACCGAGTGTGCACAACATTAGCCCGATTGACAGGAACACGGGCCTTGTTACCAGCCGCGATGCGTATCGAGCGCCCAAAGGCTACTGTTGTATCCGCGATCGGGTATAGAGAGGCTGGATGGGTCCCAAGATGCAAAGTTCCAAAATCTTTACTAATATTATAATTGCAAAAGTGTGTTTCTTGGTTTCAAAATCTACTAAAGAGGTACTTCTTAGGTTTTAAAACGAGCAGCCACTGCTTAATGGAACACAACAAGTTACAAGTATAGATCTTGAAGGATATTTTGTTTAGCAGTGGACATCTTTCAGCGGAAATTATTTACACCTCAGCAAGAAAAGCATCCTTTTTCAAACCTTTTACCATTACCATTTGTAGCTAATTTGAAGAATTCCAAGGAACAGGGGATAAGAATTTGGAGCTCGTATCGTGCTGTCTCTCTTGTTGACTTGTTTTTTAATATTTAAGTGAGTGGAAGGACACTAATATATGAACTCAGAACGAAGCCATCACAGTAACCTTCAATATATATGTAATATACTTTTATTGGGACAGCAAATAGTTGCCTAGTATGCTGTTGATCATGTATTTTGGTAAAGAAGAAGTAGTGGCGAACCCATTGGTAATAACCCACCATTTTAGAAATAAAAGCAGTCCAGCATTGAGCTTAAAATATTTTTTTTCCTTTCCTAGAAACAAGTCTCCATTCAAGGAATGGTTCAAAGCAATATCCATTCATAAGCTTAAGCATGTTTATCTGTTTCCTTATGATTTCACAGAGCCAGTTGATTTCTTATGGTAAAATTTATTGTAGCCTTAAAAGACTATTCCAGCATCCCCAATAGTTCCGTGGTTTCTCGCGGGTGTAAATGGGTGCATAATAAGCGGCCATTCAAAATCAACCGCATGCATTCCGTCCGGTATAATAGGAATTCTTTGCTATACACATGTTTGTGGCCTCTCGTGTATGTTCGGACATTTGTATGGGGGCCCGGAATAATGATTTACAATGTGTTTTTGCGATTTAAATAGTTTATTTCGGTTCTTGTTTACTCGACTTTCGGCGAGTTTTGATTGGAGATAAGTCCTATCTGCCTTTGTGTGATAATCACTCATATAATTGCGTGTGAACGTTTGTAGGCCTCTTTTTATTTACTTGAACAAATAGCGTGTGGGATGCTTCGATATTTTTCTTCTGTTATTGTACCTTATACGTCCATGCAAAAAAAAACTTAGCACTTACTCTCTGATGCCACAGACAAAATATTCGTAACAAGGCGTAGAACATTTAGTACTTAAGTGCAAGTGTATCTCTAATTTCGAGGAAAACCTTTTTCAACATATTCATGCGCGGAAAAATGGGTGCATTTAAAAGTTTTACAATCTCAAATACATAGTATTCATTTGACGTATAATTTTTTCTGCAGCAAGAAAAACCATAAAGCAATTCGTAACAGTCTAGTAGCCGTTGCAGTCATAGTAAGCAGGCTTAGACCACCTACAATGCCCCGCTAACCGACCGTCAGTGTAACAAAAAGTATAATTATTTTATGAGAACTCAAAGCTTGTGTGAGAAGCATATTTATTGGCTACAACTCCAATGTTATAAAATGATTTGTTAACATATAATTAGCACATTCATCGCAAGTAATAAATTGTATGAACAAATGTATTTCATACAATTCAGTTAATAAAGGTACAAGCTACTTGAATGGGACTCGAAAGGCTTTCAGCTAAGCGAGATAACGAATAGGTAACTGATAATGGGTCTTTACGCACTCTTTATGTGCCAAATATAAAATACTTACCTGGTAGTTACTTCCCACTAGACTTTGGCTAAAATCGTCTATACAATTTTATAAGTATGGTAGTTTAATGTGTATTGATTTTTTATGAAAATCTTGATGTTTTACTATCACGATCTTCGTGATTTTGCGCCCCTCAAGCATGCGTCGCAGTAAGGCACAAGGGTCAAAATTCAGTCGGAGTTTTGAAATATTTTCAGTATTTATATCTTTGTATTTCTAAGAATATAGTTTCTTAGTGAAAAAAATCACTTTAAATATCACGAAGGTGTGATGGTAAACATCAAGATTATCGTAAAAAATCATTGTTTACACTACAGCAACATCTCTAGCTAAAGTAACATGTGGCGACTGTAAAGTCAACTGTAAAGCTGTTAGGGTGAAAATTTAGTTTCATAAATGCTCACCATGGCGCTGAATGGCAGAAAAGCCGCTTAAATTAAAATGAATAATGCAAAAGATCTTGTAACGGTTGTAACAAATAGTGACATAATTTTAAGACAAGCTGACTGGACTCTGTAGCTCAGTTGGCAGAGCGTGCGCCCTGGCAAGGCACAAGGCACTGGATCAAATCCAATAGGAGTCTTGACATTTTTTTTATTATTTACATCTTTGTATTTATAAGAATAAAGTATAGTACTTACTTCTATAACCTACTTGGTAATGTAATGTACATCTAATGTAGTTTTGATTAATAATAGAGAAACTAGAGAACTAAATCTCGTTAGGCTGCGTTTTCTGAATTATCTACATACAGACTTGTATTATTGTATGACGTGTAGTTAGATGTCAGAGTTCCGTACCAAAGGGGTATCGACCGAACCATGTTTCTAAACTTCCGTGCTCTCAGGGCTCTAACTCTTAAAACGTAATAGGAACGCACAAAATGTGTTTTACTGTAGCCGATGTAACAAGAAATAATAAAAATAAAACATAGTACGAAATTATAAGTGTGTGGGGACCATACAAGATTTTCTCGGCTTTATTTGCGTCTGGTGAATTAATAATTTGACTGCAAGTCCGACTAGCACATAGCCGGAGCCTTTCCCAACTCCTTCATTTTATATAATTTTGGCGGGAATATATTTCAATCAATTTCCACTAAGCAGTGATCGTAAGTTTGGTGTAGCAATCATGGTATTGCGCTAAAGATGTGGAACGTACCAATATAAACGAAAGAATGTTTTGACACTAATACTAATCCATCATTAATTAAGGTTGAAATTTGCCACACCATGATAGCTGCGCTAAAAAAGCTACCAAATGTATGATCACTCCTTTTTCTTCAGCCAAATTATTTCATCGTTAAGTAGGACTATTTTGTCCATTCTCCTATTTTAGCGCCACTATGTTTTCGCATCTTTACGGAAAAAACATACTGTGCAAAAAGTGATAGTCATAATTTTTTTGTGGCGTCTTAATCTACAATAAAGCATTGTTAACTGTCATTTTCAAGTAATGTAAATTATTTTGGTCACCGTTTATAATATAAAGCAGGTAGGTAACGCAGTAGTCATCGATGTTCCCACTTTAGTATGAAAATAAGTTATTTGCCACTGCGTTTACCCGCTGCGCCCACCTTTTTACGGCTATAATGATCAATGTATGACCCTTTCTATAAGAGTCCATAAATTGGTTACGGAACTTATGCCTAGTATAAGTATGTTAATTTTATAAATCTTTTCTTGATTATTGGTTATTTATTTTAAAAACTAAAGTTGTTAATGAAAAGAGAATGACCCATTTATGTTTCGTATTTTTACCGTCTCCAGTGATTTCACCCGACATCAAAATTTTCCTTGGATAAATTGGGAGCTTGCAACAGCAAACTAGTATTAGTTTCTGCCGGAGATTCCTCGAACTCCGTCCGAACATTCGATTTATGAGTCTGTCGTCTCCTCGAACTGAATGGAGAATTACGTCCGCGAGTTAAATAGGGAAATTGAAACATTCATTGTTTTCATTGAATTCCCATTTTCATGAAATGAAACGAAATCTATGTTCAAATTAGCTTATATAGTTATGACAAATATTTATTTTATTCTTGTGTAATTTGCCCTTTGTAATTCACATTGTATCCCGCGTATACTTAGCACTGATCAGTGCAGAGCATTAAAACTATGTGTTAAAACATTATATAGCTACAATTTGATTGCCTATTTCTTGTCATTGCATACGTCCTCGTACTGATGGAAAAAAGAGCATAATCAAAGCGCGTGTCAAATGTCGCCTTTTGCTTTTAGTATAAGAGGGAATGGTCACACTTTACTCATCGCAAATCTTGGACTTTTGAGCACAACTTTTTGACAAATATGGTTAATGTGAGAGTGACAGAATACAGATGATATATTTATCACGCCATAAACGCGACAATCGCATGTCACATTTAGTAAGTTCATGTCGCTTACGCCGTTAAGGGGCTACCCAGATAATTTCGGTAAACACCACTTTTAAAGTGATATGAAATTTTTCCACTTGCTGCAAACCGCGTTAAACATATATATATTGTAGCTTGGTATTTGCCCTATATTTTATCAACTGGAATGTTATAATACTTCATAAATCAAGAGAAAAAAAAAGATTCGTAAAGTCCTTTTTCTATCTGAAATTCGTATAGGCTCCCTCGTCAAGCGACGCTCAGACATGAGACTACAACCAGTAAGTGAGTAATGATGTTCACTTTAAAATTTTACAACCGGTTTTTCAATAGGTTCTATAATTTGTTATTAAGAAAAGTAGCAAAAACTGTTTTTAGTCGTAAAAATAACAGATTTTGATGGCGTTTATCTTAGTTTCGGTGACTCGAGAAGATAAACTGAAACAGTATAAGTGTAACAACGGAGGTTGACAACATATACAACACAAAAAAAAGTGAAGTGCGGATCGAACGTCATTCGCGTATGAGAGCCCCTTAATATTACTCTTATTATGTCACATTATTACTTCGTCAGCACCAAGATTAAAAATTGATCACGAATCCTAACAAACTACTACGTCATTACTACAAATATCCAGATTACCTCGATATCTCGTCGCACGATCGGCCGACCGATCGTCCCACCGATCCCTTATCGGACGCCATCGCCGATTGTCCCGACTGAGGCTTGCGCTCTCCTTACGTCACTTCGCGTTGTGAAGTTTGAATTGAATTTGAATTGTAAACGAGCTTTTGTTTCGCTAATTAGAATTTTATTTGGCTTATTGCTGTAATAAGGGTAGACATGATTTTGATTAAGTTTCCTTATTGTGCCGGTTTGAATCCATCGGATTGCGATGAAAATTGGAAATGTTCTTTGTCTTATGATTATTGCGCATTCGTAGTAAATGGGTATCTCCACGTAGTATTGTAGATTTTCTGGTTTAATCACTGACAAAATCTTACAAAATTTCTATTACATGTTATTTGGATATTGAGGGGCTTAACTTCTAACTCATAATAACTGAAAATATCATGCAAATCTTAATATTTCTATAAACCCCTAATACCTGTTGTGTCTATGTCTTGTGACAATTAACACACTTACAATTGAACTAAATATGGAATTACCATTTTCTATATAACTGGGGCATTACTTACGTTTCCATTCATAATCATTTGATTTTTTGAGAAGTTATTAGAAATAATAAAAATCGAATGAACTAGTGTTTAATTCGATTAAACAATCTTCCGAACGAAAAAACTAAAAGTTTATGTTGTACATCATATTTGACTGGTAGCTTAGAAAAAACTTCAACTACAATTACGGAAATTATAATTATATTGTTCAATAGGAATAAAATAGAATAAGTTAGCATTTAACGGGTTATGCACAATATAAGACATTTTCCGCTAACTCGCTACGTATCAGTAATTTTTAACTTATCTGCCTTTAATATATTCACATAACGAAAATAATTTCAACATAACAGGCGGATGGTCGAGCATACACGGAATATCCCCCTAATTGAGGGTTTTCGCCCCGCAGTCAGAATTCCATAGAGATTTATGGCTTACTTTACACGAGATAAAACATATTTAAAAATTGCCAATTACTAAAATGTGGCATACTGGGCCAGTCTTGCATAAATTTACATGCCAGCACTTTGATTATCGGTATAATGTTCATACGGTGTCATAATTATAAGGTATTCAGTCCACCGAAAGATAAATCTACTAGAAGGTACTTCGTCCATATACGAGACAAAAGTCTGTTGTTTTTTTACAGCAATCGGGTGAAATGCAAGTCCAACTATCCTGGAATCAAAAATCGATAAAATTCTTTCTGCCTCTTAGTCAGATAGTTCGAAACATGAAGTAAACAAAAAGCTTGTGCAGTATCTTTAATAACAAAATGTAAAAATTCTATTTATTGCACAAAATATACAAGAAATGCAATTTACCATTCAACTTTAAATACAGACATATTTTAGTGCACAAAGATAAGGTTGCCTGGAATAAGTCTGCCCCAAACTAGGCAATGCCTGTAACTTGGGAGACCAGATAAATTTAATAGCAATGTACAGACATTTCGTTTTTACAATTAATGTTGTGGAATACTCCCTTGTTGTTAGGTAGGTACATAATGTAGTTCCAATAAAATGACTCGTTCTATAAAAAATTTAAACTCGACTGAATGAATAACTTAAACTAAATTGACAACTGGCATCCGAAATTCAGCACGCATCCGACTCGCCGTGAAATCAAACCAGCTAGCCTGCAACACTGTCAACACAGTCGAGTGTCAACATACAAAGTATATTTTGTGCTCCTGTGAAATTGTCACGCTTCACGCTTTATGTGCGGTTGGTGGCATGCAAGAATGAGTGATGCAGCGTATATAAAACAATCCACGAAAAATAAATTACGCTTTCATAATTTCTAGTAGAAACTCTTTAAAATTTTGAGATAATTTAAATAAATTGCGTTCTTTTGGCTGGGGATATATTTTTATGGACACTAAAATTATTCTAGTAAATTTTCCACTTTTTCATACGTGAAAAATAACTGCTTTATCGCAATCACAGCATAAAATAATTGATTGACTTGCTGTTATTCTCCTCTAATAACTGCTCTTGTAATGATCAAATGCAATTTTTAGGGAGCAATAGATTTTGACGACCGGTTTAGCTCCGAGGGAGTAACGTTGCCTGCAAAGCTGAGCGTCCTGAATATTACGAGTAGATGTTTTCTATATATCGTCAACTAGGACTCATAACACAAGCCTTATTGAGCTTACCATAAATTTACTTACATAGATAGAAAACATCCAAGACTCAGGAACAAATATTTATGCTCATCACACAAATATTTGCCCTAACCAGGATTTTAATCGCAGGCAATGTTACTCCCACTGAGCCCAACCGGTCGTCAAATAATAATGTGTAATATCACAGCGGTATGGTAATTTACTTTGCATTATTCGTTTTCTCAATTAGCGTGACATAGGCGTCATCTGCACCCCCTTGACATATTTTTAGTATGGAGCTATTGAAAGTAAAAAGAAGAACGACCGAGGTACTCCTTAATAACGTCCACTAATCATTCAAACACTTATTCATTTTTAAATTGGTTAAGGGATTGGTTACACCATCGTGCATAACACCATCCAGTTCCGGCAGCGTCACGTGGCGTTTACGGAGCGGACTGCGGGTACTGCGTCCTAAAACAGACCGATAGCAATTGTGGACATTTCTGGTGTACGGTTTGCAGAGAACCTTGCAATAGATCTTTGTGGATACAAGTAACTAATCGTACAAACGACAAAAACCTTCGATAATCGTAGAAAAAAGTGGCTGAATGGATTATTCTGAAAGATGGCTAGGAACACTATTGATTAAGCCACATTTCAAACAAATCTGTTAAAGTGCGAATCGGACTCGCGTACCGTTCAAAAGTTTTCCATGGACAGCAATTTGTATGGAAGCACCTATTTTAATGACTCTATCTTTGGATTGCTTTAATTTAGAAGCTTGATTTTTTTACAGCTTCAAGGGACCGCAGATTATTTGATGTTAAAATGCCACGTCTTCCTGAGAAAAAAGGTCTTGACAGACAGACAGACGGACGACAAAGTGATCCTATAAGGATTCCGTTTTTTCCTTTTGAGGTTGGAACCTTAAAAAACTAAATTATAATCTATATATATAAAAGGCAAAGTCCTGACTGACTGACCGACTGACTAACTAACTGACTCACTTAAATCAACGCCCAGCCCAAACCGACCTAGAAACCTGAATTTTTGATAATAGGTAGTTTTTATAACGTTAGTATCCACTAAGAAAGGGTTTTTCAAAATTCAGCCCCTAAAGGATTGAAATGGGGGTACAAAGTTTGTATGGGGAAACAAGATTAGTTAGACTATTTTATTCGAAACTTCGCTGGAGTATTCGTAACAATAAATGAGTCAACACATGTTTCAGGTTTTTTGAGAATTCTACTTCTTAAGGGATGAAATGAGGGTCCAAAGTTTGTATGGGGAAATCAGATCAGTTTCGACTGTTTAATTTTAAACTTCACACGAGAATTTTTAACAATAAATAAGTAAATACGTGTTTCAAGGTTTTTGAAAATGCATCCCCTAAAAGGGGAAATTTGGTTACATAGTCCAAAATTAAACATGGGTATTGTTTCCCGTCGCTGATTACGAAAACAACAACGATTTTCAAATCCGACGTGGCGGACGTGAAATACTATCGCCCTTGTCGGGGTGCGATGGGGTTGAAATGTCAAAATATCAATATGGGTGTCGTTTTTATGGTTATTTGGGACGTTAATTACGAAAATGGCATCGATTTTAAAATCAAATTTAGTGGACGTGAAATATTATCTCCCTATTGGTGTGCGATGGGGTTGAAATGTCAAAATATCAATATGGGTGTCGTTTTTATGGTTTTTTGGCACGCTAATTACAAAAATGGCATCGATTTTGAAATCTGCCCGGTGTGACGGGGTTGAAATGCCTAAATATTAATATAGATGTATTTTTATGGTTTTTTAGGACGTTAATTACAAAAAAGGCGTCGATTTTGAAATATGCCCGCGTGTGACGGGGTTGAAATGCCTAAATATTAATATAGATGTCGTTTTTATGGTTTTTTGGTACGTTAATAACGAAAATAGCATTGATTTTATAATACAACGTAGCGGACGTGAAATATCATGTCCCTGTTGGTGTGCGATGGAGATGAAATGTGAAAATATATATTTTTGGGACGTTAATTACAATACATTCAAGGAGAGGTTAACAACAGGCGGTCTTATCGCTAAACAGCGATCTCTTCCAGACAACCCTTGGGTAGTGAAAACACTGAAGTTTCCAAGAAAAAAAGTGTTGTGAGTTAGGGAATATTTTCTGTCGGAGCCCCCTCCCTCTATTTTTGTCGTAAACAAAATTACAAACGTAAAAGTTAATAAAAAATACTTTCAACGAAAATTGTGTGCAATGCGATCGGATATACGGTTTTTGAGATATTGCCGAAAAACTGCGCTTCTCAACAAAAGGACGTAAGCCGCATGAAGGTACGCTCTTTTGCTGGTCTGTAGTGATTATTTTTGTAGTAACGGCTGCGGAACCGTACACTAAGCATGGTCCGACATGCTCTTAGCTGGTTTTTAAATTCAAAATAACCCCGAATTTGAGCGAAACGGCGGGCAAAAGCTTCTATTCAAGAGTAGAAATCTGCATTAATCATAATCACTTAGTAGTAGTAAGTCATTGCCGGCGTAACAATTCAACAATTATTGCAATCATTTCTTTAAAAAAAAATAAGGGAAGTGCCTTCACCAAAACGTCGTATACCGAGACTTCCGGAAAGTAACAAATACTTTTTCGAAAACCGCATCTAAATCGGTTCAGCCAAACGCGATATAATCGCGGACAAACATACATTCCTACATTAGGGGCAAACTGAGAACCTCCTTTTTTGTAGACAGTTAAAAATTACGCTCAGTACGCGGGCGAAGCCGCGGGCAAAAGCTAGTCGCTTCATAAATTTAAAAAAGAGCTATGGCGCCACCGATACAGAGATACACGTGTACACGGACACACATAGATACACATTTTAGACTTATGACAGCCCTCTTTATACGTCGGTTAAGAATTTTTAGAAGAATAATTTGTTCAAATAGAAATTTACAGGGACGGTTGTAACTTTTATCGAAAAACGTTTCACCGAATACATTCATTTCGTTGACATATCATTGATCGGAAGCATTTTTCTCTGAAAGCGTTAATAATTTGAGATTGTTATAAAACAAACGGCTTTAATATGATGATTTTTTCAAAAATGGTTTCAGGGGAAAAAGTTGTCGATAAAATAAAAATTCTATGAAATAAAGCATTCAAGGAAACGTAGTCGACGAAATTCAAGAATACCTTACAGGCACACTTACATTTCAATTACAGAAACTAAAGTTGATCATGTTCAATATGTCTAATCCGTCGACTTTAATAATGACATTTAACGAACTTAACTTGCCAGGCAATGATGGTGTAATTTTAGTAAGAACTATGTAGCTTATTTCACGTTTACAAATTTAAATTGACGTACAAAAGTATGCATAGATGTGAACTTTGAAGGAACTTTTCAGAAACTGAATATGTTACAGAAATAAGCTTTCAAAACATCTTGGTAAAGTTTAATGTTTCATATTCACAGAACGAAAGATTTCCACCAATAAATAATGTTGCAATGACCTGTCCTGTGCCTTATATTAAACTAGCTTCTGCCCGCGACTTCGTCCGCCTTAAATTCGTTTATCGCGGATTACGATATTTTTCCGGGATAAAAAGTAGCCTATGTCCTTCCCCAGGACTCAAACTATCTCCATACCAAATTTCATTCAATGTGTGGTGGCCATAATCATTTCTTATTATTATATCGATGGCACGTTTACCGTTAGTCAGTGTTAAAAGCGATAACTAAGCTTATTCCCAAAAAACACATTTCCTGAAGGAAAATCCAAATATGTTTCCCATTCGTGAAGTCACGTGAAAATCTAGCTTAGTCATAAATTAAATCCAAATTTATCTACTTAGTCTGCCGACGCTACAACTTATCAGATGTACAGAAGAAAGGCGAATGCGTTAAACGGTAGTTAGTTAGCCGCAATTATTATTATTTAGTACCGTCGGCATATAAAGGGTACGCCCACGCGCTATTGTGCTGTCTGACCGTACCAGTGCTGGCGATTTTTGAGATGGTGAAAGTAGTGTTTTGTGGATTGAGAAATGCAGATGTGGTTTTTGGAAGTATGCGGTAACATCACAATGTCTCTGCGTCTCGTTTTGTTATTGGACATAGATATGATGGGTCTAACAAGATATACACGATGCCTGCGAGGAATAGGAAAGATTTTAACTACTCCTGAGACCATTAGGAATAAGAAATGTTATGTGAACCAAGTAGTAACCAAATAAATATTTTTCATTTTCATTTTCAAAGAGTCAAAATCCGGAAAAATAAAAATAAAATCTAGTTAAGTCCCTTTTTAACCGACTTCCAATGAAGGAGGAGGTTATATGTTCGATAGATTGTATTTTTTTTTGTATTTTTTGTTATGTATGTTCACCGATTTCTCCGCCAATTGTGAACCGATTTTAAAAATTCTTTTTTTATTTAAAAAGGATATACTCCCGAAGTAGTCCCATTGCCACCAAGTTGGGATCTGATGATGGGATCCCAGAGAAATGGAGGGCAATCCTCAAATTTTATAGGCACTTATAACGTTTTTCATATATTTTCTTAAGCTATATTTAAGTATTTGCATATGGTAGTCATCATCTCATCATGCTGAGCTAATGACGGAAGGTACAACTCCTTAATAGTTACGAGTTAGAGGATAATTCTTAAAAAAAACATCGATTATAGTGAAATACGTTAAGACTGTTCATCATCATCATCATCATTATCATCATCATTTCAGCCGTAGGACGTCCACTGCTGGACACAGGCCTCCTCAATAGATTTCCACATGGGCCGTATAGAGGAGACCCGCATCCAGCGAGCCCCTGCAACCCTAATCAGGTCGTCGGACCACCTTGCGGGTGGCCTTCCCACGCTGCGCTGGCCGGTACGTGGTCTCCACTCTAAAACCCTTCTGCCCCAGCGGCCGTCGGTTCTTCGAACTATGTGCCCTGCCCATTGCCACTTCAGTTTGCTTACCTTGTATGCTATGTCGGTGGCTTTGGTTCGTCTACGGATCTCCTCATTCCTGATTCGATCTCGTAGAGAAATACCGAGTATAGCCCTTCCCATAGCTCGCTGAGTAACTCTGAGCTTCCTTAAGAGGCCCATGGTCAGAGACCACGTCTCGGCTCCGTAGGTCATCACCGGTAATACGCACTGGTTGAAGACTTTCGTCTTCAAGCACTGAGGTATGCTGGACGAGAAGACACTTCGCAGTTTCCCAAACGCTGCCCATCCGAGTTGGATCCGTCGATTGATCTCTTTCTCAAAGTTGGACCTGCCTAACTGGATTGTTTATCCTAGATAGACGTATTCGTCAACAACTTCGCGGACCGAGTTACCAACCAATACTGGGGTGGGCGCTACATGGACATTCGACATGATCTTCGTCTTGTCCATGTTCATCTTAAGGCCTCTGTTGGGATACTCTGTTGAGATATTCGAGCATCGTACCGAGATCCTTCAGCGTCTCTGCCATGACCACGATATCGTCGGCGAACCGAAGGTGCGTGGTGTCCTCGCCATTAATGCTGATGCCGAATCCTTGCCATTCCAAGAGCTTGAAGGCGTCTTCCATTGCGTTGGTGAAGAGCTTCGGAGATATTACATCTCCTTGTCTCACACCTCTTTGCAACGGAATCGCCTCCATAATCTGGTCTTGTACTCGGACCGACATACTGGCGTTGTTGTACACACTCCTCAGTACCTCGACATACCGACAGTCAATCCGGCATCGCTGGAGCGACTGCAGTACTGCCCATGTCTTGACAGAATCAAAGGCCTTCTCATAGTCCACAAACGCTAAGCAAAGTGGCAGATTATACTCCTCGGTTTTCTGTATAACCTGCCGCAGCGTGTGTATGTGGTCTATGGTACTGAAGCCTTTTCGAAACCCGGCTTGTTCGGGAGGCTGGAATTCATCAAACCTGCTTGAAAGACGATTCGTGATAACCCTGGAAAACAACTTGTAGACATGGCTCAGAAGCGAGATGGGTCTATAATTCTTGAGCAGCGTTTTATCACCTTTCTTGAAAAATAGCACCACCACACTCCCGTTCCATGCCTAAGACTGTTAGTCATATTCTTTTTAGTGTGTCCCTGAAGTAGTCTCCTTATCACCAAGTCAGGATTAGATGATGGAATACCAGGGTAATCGAGAGAAACCCTGAAATATTATGGGCACTCGCAATGTCTTATATATATCTTTCTAAAGTTATCAGTTGTTTTCCTCTGGTTGTCATCATTTCATGCTGAGCTGATGATGGATGGTACAATAAACTAACCAACTTTTACATTTCATACTTCCAAAGACTCGAGATGCGTGCAAAGTGCCTCCTCAATCTTCCCATTCTGGGCTCTCACTACATCACTACTAAAATGCATCACTAAAAAGCAAAAAATAATAATTTTTAAATAAAAAAAAGAACCGACTTCAAAATAAACTAAAAAGCCAAACAAAAGTTTTATGTTTGGTACGGATCACATTTGAATCACCTTTTGAAGTCGGTGCCAAACCTGAAGTAAATAAAGTTCTTTATGCAACAAAAATACGAATTACTATGACTAAATATATATGTAGGTAGATAATAACTAAAGGCTCGCCGCCGCGGTTCTTAATAGTAATAAATGAATGGTTTGGAACCGACTTCAAAAGGTGATTCAAATGTGATTCGTACCGTACATAAAATATTATTTTTGTTTTTTTTTTTGTTTATTTTGAAGTCGGTTCTTTTTTTATTTAATTTTTTTTTATACATAAAAATTGAATAGCAATGTAATGTACATCTGAATTTTCGTTAGTCATAAGCGCATTTTTCTAGGAAACCACTTATCAAGATTGCTACAAATCAAATCTAACCTAATGGGTTCTACAGAATGGCATTTTGAAAGATTCTAAAAAGTTGTCTGTTTTAGAATTATAACAAATGATTTTATGACAAACCTACATTATGACTTTCAATGGTTAACAAAGGAAACCGACATTCTGGACAACATTGTAGCAACATATCCTCCCTATTCCTCTCGTTCTCGGTACAGCCCGATCACATCGCCACGCGCAGAATCATCCGTATTATATTTATTAACAATTGTACGCTCGATGCCACCGCTGATACCAATTAATTACCTCGGTATTATATCACTAGCTTTGTTCATGTTTTTGAAACGAGCGTCGTTAACTTGCATTGTAACAATATCTATGAACATCAGAATCAACAGACTAATAATCGTTTGAGTTTACTCAACACTAAATGCATACGAGTCATCATCATTTCAGTCACAGGACGTCCACTGCTGGACACAGACCTCCTCAGTGGACTTCCACATGGGCCGGATAAAAGCCACCCGCATCCAGCGAGACCCCGCCACCCTAAGCAGGTCGTCCGACCACCTTGCGGGTGGTCTTCCCACGCTGCGGTTGCCGGTAGGCGATCTCCACTAGAGAGCCTTTCTGCCCAACAACGGCCCTCGATTCTTTGAACTATGTGCGCTGCCCATTGCCACTTTAGTTTGCTTACCTTGGTTCGTCTACAAATCTCCTTATTTCTGAATCAATCTATTGGAGAGAATACATACGTGTACAAACCTACTTAACATTCGAATTTATGAATTATTTATAATTATTTGTTGACTTTAAAGGCTTTTTAATGATTGGCAGGAAAAAATGACCAAACTGGGTATAGAAAAAATATTAGGTTAAACTATATTTCATAACCTCATGGGGAGGTTTGGCTAAAAATACATCACTATAATTAGAAAGAGCCCAAAGAGCAATCCTGAAGATCTATAACTATCGTCCTTTCCCTACTTACCTCATATACAGTGAATGTAAAGTACTAACAGTTCGGCAAGTATTTATTATCGGCACAGTTTTAAGACAGCATTGCGTAACTCCTTACAGCTCCGAATATAAAAACAAAAGGCGTAAAGATATTGTTTGCTCTTATAACATGCAAACAAAACACGCATTCTCTTCAAGATTTTACATATTTCTAGGACCGCTTATTTACAATAGATTAAATGCGAAATGAGACCTTTATATCTACTTAGCTATGCTCAATGTAAGAATACCATACGTGATTCACTACAAAACATGACATACGAAGATACAGAGAATTTACTGACTGTCGGGAAATAAATGTTCATTTTAGATTTTTTTACTAGTAGTTTTGTGTAAATTTTAGTAATTAAGTTACCATACGTTCTTTTATAATATAGATGAATATTTATTTTATATAAAATAATGTAATATTAGGCTTTCCTTTTGTCTGAAACACAGGGGGAACCCTAGTTTAGGATATATAAAATCTGAATTTAATTGTGTATTATAGAATTTATCCGTAACTCTCTGTATATTATGTTGGTTCAATAAATGTGTTTGTATTTGTATAAAATTAAATAATTATGATGGCTTCTTTAAAATTAAGACGAGTCAAGGAAAATCTATGATTGTGTATCAAGATGTCAAAAAATAACATAGACTTGATGACTGGAATATACATACCTAAAAAGTGTGTACTCTTAAATAAAAGACTATCGGACATAGGTTATTCTTATTGTGATATAATTAAAATGTCTGTTTTGCTACAGATGACTGGTAGCGAATGCCTTGAGGCTTGCTTTAAGAAGCGCTGGAGGCGCTGATGAGAATGTATGGGCATTCGTTAAAATCACAGCATTATATACCTACCAAAAGCAATCTACTGAATGTTAAAATCTATATTCCCATCGTTTTTAAGTGAAACGTGTTTAAATTAGGATACGGCCTAAGATGTTTCTGTATTTTTTTTGTCTTAATGGACCGTGTCTGCTTACTTTCGGGACGCTCCCGCGGACGGGCACTTTCGCACCTAAGTGTCCCGCAATATCGTCCCATTATAATTTAATACTGTCGTAACGTAAGTGGAAAGCGGTCGTAAACCCGGGGACACATTTTTCGCTAAAACGCGAAGAGGCTTTAGTTGGCAACACCTGTGTATCACGAGTTAAGGTACACTTTGGATACTACATAATATTTAAATTGTTGTAATTTGCCTCCGAGTTACATTTTTTGATTTTGTAGACCATTTTTAAAAGTTGATATACATAAACTCACTTAATGATTTGATTACAGATTTTCAATCCTAAAATAAGACATAGACATTTTTATTTAACATAGAATGCTCTGTATTTAATATTCTGATCACTTTTCTGAAAAATTCTGCTTAGGGATTGGCTTCTTATGCAAATAGACGAGTAATATGTAATGAATCGGATAGTATCATGTACTCACTGCACTAAGAATTCGATACGAACAATACTTTTCTATATTTAAAAGTTAAATTTCAACAGGAACCTTATTTTATACAATTTTCATTATTAATTAGTAACAGCATAGACAGCTTTAATAAATTCTAAAAGTGTTATTTCAGTACATTGAAGTCAATGGGTCAATGAATCGTTTTTTTTTGTATGCTTGTATGTGTCGGTGCGGCTTCATCAAGCCAAAACCGCTAAACGGGTTTCAACTTCTTTTGTTATACGGGGGTACCACAGATGGTTAAAGGATACTTTTTACTCGCCATCGCTGAAGTGAAAGAGAGGTTCACGACTTTTCTCTCTTTCGTGAACGAAGTTGCGGGCACCTTCTGAGAAGGTGCTCACCTTCTAGTCTCTCATAATGTAGTTGTTTCGGAGATCAAAATAAGATTCAATCTTTGTTTTACTCCCCACAACGCACCCTAATAGGGTATAGCGCTGTGATATAAACAACAGAACTCCGTGGGGACGCCATAACTCGTCCGCTCTGTCTTCATTCTATTACCCGGTTCCTTGGCCACTCGCGCCTTCTTTGTAATAAACATACATACAAAGGGTTTATGACTCATCAAAGAGTATAATTTTGGCAGCATTTGGGCATTCTTGGAATATAAATCAAGCTTGGTTAAAATTAAATTTTGTTTTAAATACCGTCAATTATTTCCACTCTGTTACCTATATCGTAAAAATAAACCGTCAGTTTTGTCACCTGGTAGTGACCTTGGTGATCTTTACTATTATAAAATTGTAAAGATTAAATGTCTGTAGGTTGAAAATATAAAAAAATAGGTGTTGCGGACTATTTGGAGGCCACTAAATCGAAATTATTTTATTTTTATTTAGTGTTCTTCATCACGCTAAAACTGCTTAACTTTTTAACTATTTTTGTAATTCACAGATAGTCATAAGATACGTTTTATCCTGAGATTTTTTTTCTCCTCCTTCTAGTTATAAAAATCTTGCTTACTTTTTCAAATATTTCGCAACTAGTTTTATTTTTCGATAAAAATATTTTTTTCGTTGGGACAAGTTTTACTGAATTTTTTTTTGAAATAACCCAATTATTGTCTAAGAGTTTAAGTGTCGCTATCAGGCGCAAGGTAGTGTGCCGCCAAGTTGGTAAGTTTTAAGTACATGCTCGCGGGCGCACCTTAGGTGGAGTTAGCTGAAAGTTTCGCCTCCTATAAATTGGCTGGCGCACTCAAAGTGAGTTAGCGGTTGCAGTAAATTGTGGTGACAGGGACTTTGTCGCTTGTATTGGGGGTGATATTTTTTTTGCTTCTTGATAATGTGTGTTGTTAAGGGTTCGTTTAATGTAATAGAAATACTTTTTTAAGTACGTAATTAAACACGTTACATTTGCATATGTAATTAAAGTTAAAAAACAGCAAATGTAGTAGTTTGAAACTCAGCACCTATCTCCTAAATGCCTTAATGCAAAAAACGTTAAATTCCATTGAACTGTTATTATATCAAAATCCGATAATTTTCACTTCTACTCAACTTTTCATTCTGAATTGAAAGTAGAGGAAAGCGGTGAAGTTCAAAAACAGCAGCGGTAAACTCGCAAAACACTATTCCTCGTCAAAAGTTCAACTACGTAATACTATTAATTTGGATGAAACCAACGTTGTTTCATAGATTCTACAGGAAAGTGCATTATTGGATTTTGGAATATGTTATATACTATTACTATTAGTCTGTTCAAAATTATCATATCTCACTTTATTGGCGGCTAATAATTGTACTTGAAAAAAAAAACAACTGACTTAGTCCTGTTCCCTTACTTTGCAGGACGAACCAGCATCATCAGGCGACAGCGGCGACGAGAGCGGCAGCGACCCGGAGTCACCGGGTGACAAGCTGAACCAAGCTACCCTCAGACAGGATTGGGGGTGCAATAGCAGCACTGAACGGGATGGTGGCGGCAGGTAGGATGGTTTTATGGAGCGAAAGAGCGAACCAGCATCGTCGGGCAACAGTGCAGATTTGAGCGCCAGTGACCCAGAGTTGCCGAGCCATATCCTGAACCATTCTACCCTCAGACAGGACTGGGAGTTTAATATCAGTAGGTACTGAAAGGAAAAATGGCAGGTGAGATGGTTTTATGGGAAGGATCTTGCAGAATAAAACAGCATCGTCAAATAACAACGGTGATGATAGTGGTTGTGACAGTGATGAACCACCCCGCTCTCAGACGAGGGGTGCAAAAGCAGTACTGAACGGGAAAAGGGACAGGTGGTATGATTTTATGGGAAGGATCTTGCAGGACGAACCAGCGTCGTCAGGCAACGGTGGTCATTACAGCAGCTGTGACACGAAATCACCAAGCGACAAGATGAAACAGGCCGCTCTGAGACAGGACTGCGTTTTCAGTAGCATTACTGAACGGAATGAAGGTTGGTGTACAGGAAAGATCTTACAGGAAGAATCAGCATCGGCAGGCAACAGAGGTGATGACAGCGGCCGCGACCCGGAATCGCCGAGCGACGAGCTGAACTAGCCCTTCCTCAGACAAGACTGGGGATGCAATAGAAGTACTGAAGGGCAAGGTGGTAGGTGAGATGTAGTAATGGGAAGGATCTTGCAGGGTGAACCAGCATAGTCAGGTGACAACGGTGACGACTGACAGCGACCCACAATAATCAGGCGACAAGCTGAACAGTACTAAACAGGAATGTGGCAGGTGCGATGGATTTATTTTAAATGAAATTAAATATAAATAAGTGAAATTACACTTTTCATATCAGCCGAAACATATTCACTGCTGCCTTTCCCCTTGGTTCCCCTCTACAACTACTAGTCCCGCGCTGTCTTGATCCAAGTTTTCTACGATTCAAGAACCTTTCAACTCCAACGGCCATGGGTCCCATGAACTATGTGGTCTACCCCATCTATACCGTTAGCCTAAATTTTACGCAAAACTTGTTTCTTTTTTTACATATAGCTAAATTAATTAACAACTAACCAAGGCACTTTTTTGTGGAAAAGCGAAGGATCTATAATCCGTTCATCTAATATGGAATTCCGCAAAGTAACGCCTGATTATATCAATGAATTAAGGTTAATTGAAAACTGGGGACATTTTTAAAAATGTATAAAGAGAAAGACATGAAAAAACAACTAACTATTTATTTATTTCTGACAGGGAACCACAGGCATCAACGTCATCGACCACTCAAGAAGCCGACAGCAGTAAATCCAGTCAACCACCAATGCCAAAGCTCTTGCCAAAGATAGACTTGCCAGGAGGCGCGATGCTGTACCCAGGAGTTATGGCCGGGCTGGACGGGCTTGGCTCCAACCTTGGCTTGGGCAACCTGGCCATGGGGTATCCACACAGCTTCATACTGGGGCTTGCTAATCAAGGACAAGAAGGTGGTAAGTAATAGTACACAGCAACCGTATTTTTCTTTCTTGGATCCTTTAACTCCCCGTGGAGTATTGAGCCTCAACCACAGTTTTCCACTGCTTATGATTTGCGGCGACGGCAACATTTTTTCTTTTTCAACCACGGCGCAGTACTTATATTTTTGAAAAATTAAAATTTGTACATTATATTACTTAAAATAGGCACCGCAAAATTTATGATTATGAAGTTTGCTTGTTTCTAAGTTAACTAGACGTTACTAGTAGTTTCTTCTGTTAGACGCGTATTTAGACGTTACTAGCACAATTTAGATCTTAATTAAAATATATTTTTTTTTATAATCTGGAAGATGTTTAAATAAGTTAAAGATACACAAGTGATGTAGGCTTCCGTATATACATTTGATTTTTAACAGGGAAATAAATTCGTCGGATTCTCCGCTAGCTGTATTTTATTTGTATTTGATGTGAAGTCTACTGATTAGTATATTAATTTTTCTCCCATTAAAACTAACACGATTTTCAAATAATTCTTGTATGTGATAAGAAACCATGTGATTTAATACAATCGTTTATTTGCTTAAATTGTACTACAATTTTGCTACAGCACAATTTGCCCACATTTGAGCTCATACATTTATATTATCATTAAACATTAACCTAATCATTTTCAAATACCAATAGTTCAGAGTTCTTTAATATGCCTGATTCCGAGCAGCAAGCTAAATGCCGAAGACAGCAGTATAATATTATGTTTCTATACATGATATGCCTTAGCCAATTAATCCTTATTGTTGTTCCTACATGACTGAAGATTATGACAACTTTTGAAACAAGAGCAAGAGCTATATTCCGTCCTTCATGGAACCACAAGCGTTTCTAATGTTGCCTGACCATCTTGTCGTGATTGGTCCTTTGATGTGTTTTAGACTTATTCAACAATCTCAATTATATTTTGTATCTAATACAAATGAACGTATTTTCAGCGTCATCATCAAACCAACCGCAGTTCATCACAATCCCACTGTCGTTGGCAATGGGCAACCCGCCGGCTCCCAACGGTTGCCCGAGCGCGTCTAGCGACGATAGCAGTGAACTGCAAGACCTCAGCACCAGCGGGAGGAAGTGATTGAAGGTATGTTATGATAATCAACCCAACCGCAATATGTCTCTATGCCTCTGTCAACGGCGAGAGACCTGGCACACAACGAATGCAAGGAGTTGCTGAAGGAGGGAGCAATAGAAAGTGAGTTCTGAGAGAAGAGTTAGTCAGAGACGGACTCCAAAGTCCGCTAAACCAATAACAAATTGCATTCCCGTTACTGCCCATAGGCAACCTACTGACACCCAGTGGTTGCCCTTTTGCGCCAGAGATGACAGCAGTGAACGCAAAGCCTTCAACACCGGCGGAGAGAAGTGATGGGACATAGGTTCTGAGCAGGATGGTAAGAAAGTGTGATTGATAGTACAGTTCATCACAATCTCGCTGTCATTGATGATGTGCAGCCCGCTGGCACCCAACGGCTGTAAGAAGAAACTGCTGAAAGAAAAAAAATATATATTTGAGTGAAGATTTAGGTGAGTTAGTAAGGAAATTACCTCATAGTCATAGCCGTCAGCAGTTAAGTGATTGGAGGTAAGTTCTGAGTTAAGTAAGTTAAGACTGAGGGTGTGTTAGTAAGTAAATACATGATTTCAGTTGTACAATCCAACAGCTATTCACAAAGTTGAAGTTGCCGAGTTAGAAAAGATCAATGACTCTCACCAAAATTTTGGTATTAATTTGTGATTTTCATTTGTCAATAAGAAAAATCCACCTTTTTGACATAAGGAATATTGGAAATCTAAATAAGGTTTTTAGTCTATTTTATTGTTGGTTTGTGTCTAGTAGATACGAGGGTTTTAGTCTCAACCCTCAAGACTAGGACTTTTCTTTACCATTGTTCGTACAATTTTATTTTTGTTGATATAATCATTTAATGGGTGTTAAATATGTACTTTTTTTTTATTTCAGGTGGCGAATAAAATTGCAAGGGTATTTTAATATTAATTTTATTCCTTCTTAAAAACTCAGTATATTATAATATTCTGAGGATATGAAACTAATTGTACTCAACTACCAGATAATCGCAAAAAAATGCAATTTGCTCACAAATATAGCATGAATGTTAGACATAATAATCACCAAACTGTGCTTGTGCAAGCGTAACAATTTAAGTATATTCATTATTTAGACTACTATAATGAGAACCGTACTTAAATATTTCTTGCCAAAAGTTTATATCATGACCATTATGTATGTAGCCAAAAAAACTATTTGTATTTGTTTAAGAATGTAAACTATCTTACTCGTAGTTTTAAACATGTAAAATAAAGATACGCAAACTTGGTTTGCACTCTACCGTGTATCTTAATTTAAAGAACCGTCAATCACGGTTTATAGCAAAAAATAAAGCTATTTTTATACTAATCCTCAGAAAAATTGTATTTCATTGTGACAATATTATGTTAAAAAAACTATAATTTTCCGTATTCGTACATGAAATTGATATTATTAAAAATATTCTTATTTAGTTTTGAATACTTCTTTAACCTGTGTTTTTTTTAAATAATCGCATCTTGCAAATACTTTGTTCGAATTATTTACTGTGCCCCGTTTTTTTTGTAGAGGGCCCAGAAAATAGTTATTTAAACATTTATCATAATTTTCTAATCAGCACGACTACTTATTTAAGCTTTAAGTAAGTATTATTCGAATTTATTTGCAAGTTTTTAGAATTCGAAAACTACGAAATAAACTTTAGTAACGGATTGTATAAATCAAATCATTTGCATTACATATACATGTAAGTCCTCAAAACAAATCATGCATTTTGCTACTTCAGCTTTTGACCTTTAATTAATTATTTTTTTGCAATATGGTCGATTGGGCGATTTTTTGTTTGAACCAAACTCTTGTGCGACAAATTATTTTTGTACTTGCTCTTGAGGGAAAGAATATGTTTATTATTTTGTCATTACAGCAAGTCGGACTTGTTGTATACTTTAAGTTACCCTTCCGGTGGAATGGAATATATCCAAACAAAAGTTGATTTCATTTTGCCACAGATAATGAACTAAGATTCGGCAGTAAGAGTATGTATTACAAAAAAAATTATATAGCGAAATGCATCGTATGTTTTGTGGTAATACAGAATGATATATATCATTACATTATACCTAGTTTGGTAAAATTTAAAAGCATTTATTCGTTACTATAATTAAGTTAACATTTAATATAATTAAATACCGATTATTCTCAGTTCACATGCATATAAATAAGCCCGATTATTAGTGTAATATTTAACACGTTAACAGTCTCCATGCAAAATGTTTTTAGGAACTTATAAGCCCTCTGCATGCACTAGGTTGATTTAGTAGTAATCTGTCAATTTGAAGGCTGTCGCGTGGTACATATAAGTACTAATGAATTCTCAAGATTTTCCAACAAGGTATATATGTATACCACTGGACTTGGGACGCGTTAAATCACAAAAACACTGCATATTTCGACGGTGCCTATTGTGAACGGATCATTTGAGCATTTCAACCTTTTGTAGACACATTTGTATACTAATGTCTACAGATTATACTAGCAGTTCCCACTTCTAAGAAATATGGTACGTATAAATGGTACAATCGGTATTTAATTATTTGTTATTAATTTAGTACTCCAATGTCATTTTCTTAAGCGCAATTGTTTTCCTAAGATGAATGTTCCTTTTGTTTCATTTTTGTAAATAAAAAATAAAATATTATTCTGTCTCTTATTTTACAGTCGAAAAGATTTCTTACAGAATTTAAACTCATCTTTGAATTGCTAATTCACTTCAAGGGGGCACTTTAATCTTATGATGACCTTTTTTTTACGCTGGGGAAATACGTTGATGCATCCCGTATAAGTCGGGGGACCAATGCGGATGTGACGGACTAACCGAGGCTGATGCTGACATTAAAGTATCTTACTACATATATAATAGGTAATCGTAGACTCGATATAAAAATCTTGATACAAGCAGAAGAAAGCTGATGATTTTCAAGCGATTGAACAGATTTTTTCGAATTACATCCAAGAACATTATCGATTAAGTTACCTTTTTAACTATAATGAATTAAATTAAAGTTGTCTCATCCGGTTACGAGTCACAATGCCATAGACAGACACAGATAAATACTATATAGAAACATATTAACACCATCTCTTTTTCCATACGGGGTAAAAAAGAAAAGAAAAACGTAAATATTATTAAATTGCTATGAAACGATTGCAACAAAACGGCCAAATTAAGAAGACACCTCTCACCCTATGCATTTCGTAATAGTTATTCATATCAATAGCGCTCCATATTTGGTGGTTTATCAACATTTCGATATATGGCGTCAACATTCTCCGATATTTAATTTTAGAATGGCTGTCATTGGTCGACCTGGCTGACCAATAGGGCCGCTTGATTGATAATAAATGCTTGATACTGACAGGCGGAAAGATATGGAGTAGGTATTGGGAAATTATTAGTATTATAATATTTTCTTCTGTTTCCGCGATTATATATAACTCATTAAGATAAAACAATTTTAACGAATTATATCGCGTATGTTATCTCATTTGAGTTCCCGACGTGTCGGAAGCTTTTCAGCATTCCGTGTTCACGGGTTGACTGAGAAAAGATGTAAGTTTTCTCTGCCAAAGTGACAATTTGTGCAAACTACATACTTTGAGAAAACAAATAAAGGCGTAAAATACATGCCAGAAGAGCCTAATCTGTAAAGACATGTGCCAGAAGGGCTTAATTATTTTATTTTAATAATTTACCAGTAGCATTTTACAAAATGAGGCTTACTGAGGCGAAAAGAAACGGAAAGCTGAAAAAGCTTCAGAAACGTCGGGAACTCAAATGAGATGATATACGCGATACAATCCGCTTAAATTGTTTTATTTATATACGTATAATAATTTAATAAATTGGCGAAGCACATTGCTTGTAGAACTGATGACAGCTGGGGCAGAAAAGTTCTCGACTGAATTGCACGATTTAATGCCGCCATTCACGTTCCACCATCAGACATCTAGGCGCGGCGAGCGACTTTATCCTTACGATATCAATTTGCCATTCATACGCACAAAATAATTTGCTTAATAATTATTTCTTATGCATTGCAAGGAATGGAACTCGCTCCCGTCGTTATATTTCCTGGAAATTATAATTTGGGTATCTTCAAGGCAAGAGTGAATAGGCTGTAGTCACTTACCACCAGGTGATACTGGGTTCAATCGCTGGTCAGTTTATGAATAAAAAAAACTGACTGTGAAGTGGTAGGTCTTCACACGTAATTGGATTCACAATCGGAAATGCCAAACCGCAGCCATTTGGAGTACGGTGCGTACGCGGCACAAGGACTTTTGGAGGACGCAGCGTGGACAGATCCAAAGTGGATCAACGATCTTGTCAGGATAGTGAAAAGCCGTTGTGGGTAGCCGTAGATTAGTCAATGCGGAAATTCTTTTGGAAGCGCTTTATCGTCCAGCTCAGCTTGTTTAATGATGTACATTTTTTTTACAAAACTAGAAGGTGCAACTTCATCAACGGAGGAGTAAAAAATTATAACCCTCTTTTTTAAGTAATTAAATTTCATTTTTACTAGTATAGTATAGAAATTACTTTTCTTAAACATACGTGAAAATGGTTTCATTGCCTTCGTAATCAATGCGACGTGATCCTGCAATTATTGACACGAAATCCGAGAGAAAACTTGCAGATAGCTATATCGACATTTTCGATTCGTTAAATATTCGTAAAACTGTTACACAAAATGTTATGGTCTAAAGTAGGGCCGTTAAAAAAATCGCATTTCTTTTAGATGCTGATAATAATGTTGTAATCTGACAGTCGAATACAGAAACCTTCAAATTCTGAAATGCAGCAGGAATAAAAAAAAAATTCAGGCCGTTTTATTTTTTATTAATTGTAGAATAATAATTTATAATTTGTAAAATAACAATTATCTCTCTCTTTTCTTCTTATGCATATGCTCTTGGCAGATCAGTCGTTTGGCGGTAGCACGTTGTACAATCTTCCTCCAATTCCCTCTGGCCTGAGCTCTATGAGTACATTCATTAAGGGAATCACTCATCAGCGTCTTCATCCAGTCAGTACATCGCATAGGTGGACGGCCTCGAGATCTAGAGCCATTGAATTATCGTTGTAAATCTTTATTATTTTTGTCATTTTTTATTGTTCTTCAAATTTAATATTGTACCTATATACTGTACATGTAGATTGAGTAGAAAAACGGTAAAGTAAATCGAAGAACTGAAATTATGCAGTTATACATTTACTTTTTAGTATTATCTTTTAGGAGTTGCGTTTGTTACCCATATTTTAATGATTATTGAATGGCGTTTTCTTTTCATAGTTAGGAAAGTCATGATTCAATACTTGACAGAATCTAAATCAAGAAATCAATAATAATGTTGTATATCAGAAAAAAATGTTAACAAAATAGGAAATTTAACGGTTTTTTGATTATAAATTTATGTAAATATTTTATTAAAATGTTTTGATAAATATTGTATCAGTTACACATCGACTCCATACATTTTCTGTTCCCGTTTTGACATCGTCGACGCAACCGCATTCATCAGTGCATTACATACACGCACACATTCATAATCTACATGTGTATTTGTGTATGTAATAGATAAGCCAATATAATAACATGATACGAGTATAAAATGGCGGAATGAGTTTGATGAAACTTAGTACATACAAGTATTAAGATTCCTTAGTATGTATTGGGGTATCGTAAGTTAGTAAGCGATGAATCGGAAGACGCAAGATAAGAATAGGCCTCGCACAAGGTAGACAAATGACCTGGTGAAAGTCACTGGCCGGTCGTAGTGGCGTTCTTTGGGGGAGGCCTATTTCCAGCAATCGACAACTTTTGACTGATAATTATGAGCAGCAAAAAAATAGGGAATTATAGGTACCTTCTTACGGAAAATATGGCTTGTAGAACAAACGGCCGATGGGGCAAAAAAAAGTGGCGACCACCAATCAGAAGATGTAATAGCCTGTTAAAATGTGGACTAACAATCTTGCGAGAATCGCGGAAAGCCCTTGGATGAGGGTAGCGGAAGATTAGTCATCGTGGAGATCCTTCGAAGAGACCTTTATTAAGCGGTGGATCATTCGGCATGATGAAATAAATGATGATGAAAAGTCGAAATGGATCTTGATGGTCACAATTATTGTGTCCGGGTGAGTAATAAACAACGTCGATAAGTCATTACTCCTATAGAAGGCCATCGTGGAGATTCTTGGGGAAGGCCTTTAGACAAAAGCCTCCCCCAAAGAAAAGGAAAGGAATGGAAGGAAAAGGAAGGAAAGGAATGGTTTCAACCGAGAATAATTTCAAGGTCACATCATCATCAATATCATGATCATCATCATCTCAGCCGAATGAGTCCGAGTGAGTGATGATATAACCTTGAAATTATTTGCGGTTGAAACCATCCTCACCGAGTGGGGCACATAAACAACGTAGATAAGTTGTTCGTTACAACAAGACAAGTTTTTTAATGTACTTTCAAACTGAAACTACAGAAGGCCATTGCGGAGACACTCGGAAGGCCTTTGTCAAGCAGTGGACCTCATTCGACTAAGATGATGGTCATGATGCTGTTAACTTGCAATTAATCTGTATGGTCTCAACGTGTGTACGGATGGGGCACAATGAACCACATAGATAAGTTATTCGTTACGTCGAAATAAGTCTTGTTTCATTATTTTTCTTTAAAACATGGTTTTCTGCAATTTTTCTTTGTTTGAAACTCACTAAACTTCCTCTAAACATTAATCTTTAAAGATAACTCGACTTTCGTTCAGAAACAAATAAGCCACGAAGCGCGGGTAGAATTTTAAATTTTGCAATTAGTTCGACGATTGTCTGTTCCCCTCCTGATGCCACTTCGTTTTCCTTGTCTTGGTTCCTATTGAATTTTAACGACAGCATAAAAGTACAAAAATCAAAAGGTTATACCTTTCCCTTACCAGAGCCCCGAAATTTTGTGGCATTTCAATTTTCGATTTTTTCGATCTGTCATCGTGAGCTCTTACTTTATCGACTTCCAACAAACAAACACAATATACGGTGCCCGCGAGTAATCTAAAAGATTTTAACCACGCATTCCTGAGGTCATAAGGAGTATAAAAAAATTAACGCAAGTCAAATTTAGGAAAAAATCTAGTCTCCTAATAATGACCTAAACATGCGTGGTTTAAATCTTTCAGTTTCCTCGCGGGGTACCGTTTAAAACGATAAAACATTTACAATACAGAACTATTTTTTTAGAAGTAGATAATAGTAGAAGCAAACAAACATACTATCGCTAAATTGATACGTTGCAGATAATTTCTGGGTAACTGAAAATGTTCAAGCAGCAGGCGATCAAAAGTTACTTATACATTAATAAGTATTGCTGTGTTTTCAATTTCATATTCAAAATTTATACGATATATACTTCGATATAGATACTAAACTTTAACTGAAGTTTTGTGTAGATATGTACATGATAACTTACTATGACAGTATATTACAAACCCTGGTCATAATTAGAAAATATAATTGCTTGAAAATGTAGTCCAAAAGCATTTGACAGATTATGTTACCCAACGTTATGACCATCGCGCGGCACCGTATACCAAACCTTTGTCGCTGTCTCATCTCGCTTTAGTTATCTATATTATATAGGACACTATATGTCTTTGATTTTATGTTATTCCATTTATTACTAGAATTAACATATATACAGTATTTTTTCATTTCCTTTAATTTTAACTGGTGGTAGTTCACGTCATTACAAACAACTTTTCCTAACGGATATTTCGGAAACGAGAAAAAAACCTGCCACCTGTCAAAATTACAGGAAATAAAAAAACACGATGTATACATAATGAAATGCATCGGCTCGGCAACAGCTACCACGAAAACACTTTTCTCACACGCAACTATAGGCCCTTACACAACATATACATAGAACTCTGTACATACTGATTGCGTCTGACTACCTACTAATAATAAAATATATAAGCATGATTATGATAAGGAAGCCAGACTTTAGCCTACCGGGTATTCATATTAAGAAAAAGTCAGTAATTTTAAGCATTATTCGCCAATCTCCACGATACACCTTGTATGAATTTCACATGGATATACCCTTTTTAAGACGTAAAAATTGGTAATAACAACCACAAAAATAATAAGGCGTATAAATCAAGGTATAACTAACTTTTTGTCCAGTTTGGACGTGGTTTTGACGCAAGTTATTCTTAAATATGTGCAATTCATTACAAAAACACCAAATGTGCCTTGCTTGCTTGCTTGTGCCTGAATTTTCTACGCATTTTTATGGAAATGTTTTGGTAATCCTTTCCTTATAATCCCTTGCAACATTCTAGAAGCTATTACTATTATGGTAAAGTGTTCATAAATATTGTCATTTGTTAGTCGAAACAACGACGGGCAAGAGAAAAAGCGTAACTATAGTTTTTATTTATTTATTTATGGTAACCTAGAACATTTAAACGCACAAAAAATATACACTTTTTCTAAAGTCGACCGAGGTTGTAAAATAAAACTGAATAGTTTTTACAACATTGACAAGATACTTTAACATCGGGAGGTGACGTAAAAATGTGCGTTATTTAAATACTCGTACTGTTTATTGCAGCTGGAAAACTAGTGTCCTAAAACAGGCTATCTCTCTCGATCGTCTGTCATTTGCAAAGCTAATGTCAGATGTAAAACCAAACGCAACTAACATACGTAATGTAGAACTTGTAAGTAAATATAAAAGAGGAACCGAGCAGTTTCACAAGTGTTCTTACTTAATACTTATTTAAAACAAGTTACGATTGGAATTAGATGTTTTTTATTCCATTGACATAAAGTGTTTTAGATAAAGGCTCGGTAAAAAACTAAATTACAAAACAAATTATTTGTAAAAGTTAATAATTACTTGATTAGAAATTCCTCGGCAGATGTTTCATTGTAACTTACACCATTAAACAAAGAAAGGCGACATAAACGGTTGATATTAAACTTTATGAACCACATAAGTATCTAAGCGTTTTTAAAGTGTAAAAGTCAATTACATTTTATTGATAGTTTTGATAGTTTTTGTTGCGTGGGTAAAAGCAGAAAACGTCAAGGTAAAACATTCACCTAATTTCATTGTCATCGTGGACGCGTTTTTCTGATTAACGAAACATATTTTCACTATAATTGCTATGCTTTGGTGGAAAACAAACTAAATTCTTAATATTCGTACTTGTCCCTAGAGTTTGTACTAGTACATTACGAGTATAGAATTAATTTTGACGGTTACGTTCCACATCTTCTTTTGATTGCGAGTTTAAGAAAAGATGGCCTCAATTGTTTTACATTTCGTAGCTAAGATAGCATAATATATACTTAGTAGCAAAACTTACCACAAGCAATTTAGGGGTGCGCTAAGTTGGTAGCTTTGGTTACCAGAAGCTGACTATCGATAACTCTCGGTTGAACTTATATTTTAGCGTACTAGTCCACCCGCGACTTCGCCCGCGTTACCGTGACGTTTCAATTATTGTTTCACTATACAAACTTCCACCACTTTCCAGTGCTCTAAGGGAAGATTTCCAATCTTAAAACTATATGTCCTTACCACGATCTCAAATACTCTACATACTAAATTTAAAAAAATCTGTTCTGTGGTTTTAGAGGAAAAAGATAACAGACAGACAGAATTACTTTCGTATTTATAATATTAGTATAGATTCCAGTGTCTTACCGTCCAGATCTCCCCTCTTATTTTCCAGTCCTCCATATGCTAAACAAGGTCTCCCAGCCCTTTGCACATGTATTTCGATCATCTTGCCATGTCCTTCTTGGTCTGCCGCGCTATGATTGGGGAAGTGAACATGAAGACGATATACATTGACGTTATATTGAAATTGTTGCAGTCCTTCTCGTATTTAAAAATGGCAAGGTATACCTTTGTCTGTATTCGCGGCAATGTGTAGTGCTGGTATTTACTATCTCGTGGATGCCAATTTGTGAGTACTTTAATAATTAATATTTTTTTGGCCATAAGTACACCCAAAATTAAAATGATAATGGCAGAAACGGTGAAAGGATAAAAGGTATTAAAAAACACTATTATTTACTATTGTAGTATGACTTTGTTAGTACAACATAGTGTGCCTATTTGTAGAACTTGAAATACTAGTTCTATGAAAAGTACCAACTTTAGAGACAAATTACCTACAAATAACATAATTCAATCGCCAATAACACGGAAGGAAGTTAATTCTGCGTGATTGACGACTTTCCATAATAGGTTTTTAATAGTTAATTCTTTTTGCGGTAAATGACTGAATAACAAACTTTTACGTTCAGGTAGAAATGGCGCCACTGTGAAACTAAACACGCAATCATATATAAAGGAACATTAGTTCAAATTTCCACCACTTGCATAGGTTTGTGGTATTTTATATACAATGTAGTGTTATAAAAACTTAAGGTCTAACACCATTCAACTATATATTATTGTGTGCATTTGAAATCTTTGGTTTTACTGAATACACAAAGAGTTGTATCCTTTTTATAATAAATATAGGTTATTCTTCATTTTACGATGAATTTGGAATGACATTTTTAACCAACTTACTTATAAGTATTTTTACCATGTACTTGCAAATTGTGGAATAAACTTCCGCCTGAAGTATTTCCGGTGCGTTACAATATGGGATTCTTTACGAAACGAGTTAAAAGGGCACTAAAAGATTGGCAATGTATGGGCGATTCCTCTGGTGTTGCACATAGCCATGGGCGATGATGTCAATTTTCCATCAGGTGGCTCGTCCGCCCGTTGGCCACTTATTACATAAAAAAGCAAGATATTAGAACATGGTAGGTCATTGAAATATCCAGTTTATTTTAAGTAAATAAGTTTCTGTTAGTAGGATTGCTAAGAAACAAAACGGAAATTTGGATTTTTCTGTAAGAATCTATATATATCTTTAAGGCTACATAATATCAAACGGCGGAACGTATTTCCACCATTTATGTTACCTGTATAGCTGGGTATGCAAGGATACTTTTTACTTGACCGCGGTAAGGAAAAAAGAGGGTTATGACTTTTCCCTCCATCTAGTTCATTACATACTTTCTGAGGACACATAATAACAATATACAAGGGGAAGCTGACTCGAAAAGTATGCTATAACTGCTCTAGTACTTTTCTGCTTAACATATCCATCAATGACGAACCAGCCGGCTTCAATTTTCTGCTCTAAAGCGGTAACTAGCTCTTATACAAATTATAATGTATGGAAATGAACGAAGGAACAGTTGACACATCCTAAGCACGCGCAAGGCCTCCCAGCAAGGTCTAGCAGGCAGCATATTAAAAATGCCTACGAGCGAATAATCTACATTCTCGCGTAACATTGAAGGGAAACTAGTTGAGTAATTGCGTCGGCGAATTTGATCGCCACAATTTACAAGTTAACGGTAATGGGTGTGTGGGAAACGAAATGGTTGGATAACGGTCTGCTTTGATATCATTATAGAGAATCTGAGAATCATTTCAACCCTTATAGGTACCGGTTCACTGCTGAACATAAGTCTCTCCTAAGGACTTCAATAACAAACGAACATCAGAGCGTATGGGAGCATCGAAATACAATTATATTTCGCTGGTTCAGAGATTAAGAAAACAAAGAAATAAGATGGCTTGATTATACGGTCACATAATACATACACATTTTTCTTTATGGTATTATGTGATCATGTCATGGATTTACCTACTAGAATTTTCTCTCAGCTTCGCTCGTGTGGTCAAACATTCCTATGACATTGAGCTTAAATACTTTTTCTTCTGAATTTATTTAACTGCTGAAAATGACAAGATGTGTCATTACCGAACAATCTTTTGCAGTCGCGGTAATCACGTACCACACACCGAAAATTATGCATACGAGTATTTCTACTAACGCACACAATACTTAGTACTCATATACCGACAGGACTGTATTCTTCTGAACTGTTGTTTAATAATTTTATAGCTGTATTTTGATATGATCTCCATGTAATCTTATAGACTATTTTTCACATTATTTTTCAAAGATCCTTTCTCAGTCCGTACATTATTGGTCCAAGGAACCTGTGTACGATTTTTCATATGAATAGAGTCGTCATTTAAGCTGTGCGTGATTTACAAGTTAGATTAAACTACAGTTATAAATTAGTAAGATATTATAAAATTTAAGTCGTCTACCAAAACGCGTGCTGACAATTTAAAACCCGTAAAAACGTAGGGCGGCAAACATCTTTTACCATCCTTTATCGCCGCCTTATACGACCACCATTGTTTGTATGAATCAATTTTCATTTAATTTTCCTGCAACCAATAGGCATTGTGTGAAAAACAACCAATAAAAATTCAATGTGTCAGGCACCTGATGATTTTGCCAATGATCATAATTATGGGCACATTATTTTAATGCTGACTCCTGTTTTGGTTCTGAGCGTCATCAATGTCAATGGTGACCATGATTTTTAAATAGTCAGCTTTTGCCAATGGAAAACGTTCCGGAAGACATTTAGTTTATCCAACCAGATTTAGTCATATTGTTATGCAATATTCATTTGTTAACGGTGAGATTTCGTGCGCTTTTGAATACAAAGTAAGTGCGAAAGGTAAAGGCGCTTTTCTACTCTGATAGGGTATAAGATCATTCTAAAGTTATGTAGGTACCCACGACTGATCTGTATCATTTTCTTCATCACTATTTCAGCCATAGGACGTCCACTGCAAAACACGGGCCTCCTTAATAGACTTCCACATGGGCCGGATAGAGGCGACCCGCATCCAGCGAATCCCCGCAACCCTAACTAGTTCGTCCGACCACCTTGCGGATAGCCGTCTCACGTTGCGCTTGCGGTCTCCACTCGAGAACCTTTCTGCCCCAACGACCATCGGTTCTTCGAACTATGTGCCCTGCCCATTGCCACTTCAGTTTGCTTACCTTACCCTGTTTGCTGTGTCGGTGACCTTGCTTCGTCTAAGAATCTCCTAATTTCTATATCATTTTACGTAGGTACAAGTTTTTTTTGATGAAGGATTACAATTATCTATGAAGGATAAACCTATAATTATTCTATTTTCTTATAGGGGATTATTTTGGTTAACAGAAATCTTCAAACAATTTTATCACAGCTTTTCGTATTGTTTTGAAATCGTACTGTACCGTACCGTATTCTTATACGTTGAAATATCTTGGAAGTCAAATAATAAAAAATAATAATAATAATATAATAAATGCCGCAGGGCAGCTTGTGGCGAGCTGTTGGGGAGTGACGACCCCACGGACCCGAGATCTCCAGAGAGTCGGTCAGGGCCCTCGCCTCCGGTGTGTCTTCATGGGCCGGAGTGACCCAAGAGGACCCGTAGGACTCTCAGCTCTGGCTTGCCTTCTTTGGCTCTCCAAAGAGGAGCGTTAGAGCTATATGCTCCAGGGGTGGAAGTGTTAAATGGCATAACGCCGCGAGTAACCTCGGAGAAAGCGCAGCACACCTCTCGACGCCCCTGAGCCCTCTCGTCAGTGTCGCTTCCGGCTGTCTTGTTTGACGGCAATTACGGAGGCCCATCAAGTGAGTGGCGAGTCACCACCCACCACAGATAGCGATCGATTTGGTGGTTTGCCGGGTGACATATTTCTATTGCAATAGACAAAACGGCCTCTACGTGTTGGATCCATATCCCCACGCAAGCCTCTCAAAAATCCGGGACATCGGAGCCCGTGACGCAATATGAGACACAAACATAATATAACAATAATATAATAGTCAAAGAATATTTATCGCTAAAATAAGGATTATAATTAAGATAACTGCTATTTCATGGTATTTGACTTGCAGAGAAAAGATAAAGGTATTCAGTGTCGACTAATTTATTATGTAAGTACCCGATATTCATTAGAAGTCCAGTCTTTGTTAGTCCATTAATTCAGTTTAGTTCATTTCTTCAACTCAAAAAGGCATTCCAGTTATAATGGCAATTTAGTTGTTAAAAATCCTGAAACCTACTTTCTACGAGTAGAAGATCCCAGTTACTTCGTTCGCGGAGGAGAAAAAAGTCATAACCCTTTTTTTATTCAGTGTTGCTTAAAAGGTACATAATCATCCTCGGCTGTCCAGCTAACTAAAAAATGTTGTAATCCGTCGAGCCGTTTTGACTTGATGAAGCCGAAAAGACATATACAAACAAAATAAATATTTATCGATTCAGCGATCTTCAAATAATCCAATTCACTATTCTTATGTGCATACATTTATTTTTACAACTTTATAAAAATATAGATGTGTAAGATTTGGATGCAAAACTTCGATTTAATTGCCATATATATGAGAGAGGCCCAGGACTGTCCCACCTCTGCGTCCCAACAAGCTCACCGCCTCATTGTCATGCGCTCACGCACGCCCGCCTAAACCGCGCGTCCGCTCCGCTTTAGGCGCGCGCCGTGCCGCGCATGCGGCTGGCGACCTTTCATGATTTGCGGGTTGAAAAACTTTAATTGATTGGGTTATTCAGAAGTACAACCAATAAGAGCCATACCGGACCGGTTTACGTTACAAAGGCGCTTTTTTTAAACCTTTGAACTTGGTAAGTCTGCAGTGGCGTAGCTACCGAAGGGCTAACCGGGGCCATGCCCCGGGGCCCCCAAGATCCGAGGCTCTAGGACCCTGATCAGTAACTAAACTACCGAAAGGTTAGACGCAGTGCCCTAAACATGCCCCACAACATTGGGCATATATCTTTTATTTGCCCTGGGGCCCTTGGTAACCTAGCTACGCCACTGTATATCTGACTAAGCCTCTTTACCAGAGGGGTTACTCTGCATCTCGAAATCCGGTGCTCGTAACTTGCCATCCCTCTCACTCTCATGATAAAAACTGTGAGTGAGCGGCATGGCGCCATAGGAATTTCGAATTTCAGAGTAGCCCCTCGGATGTAGTCGAAGAAGAATAAATCTTTAAACGGGAATGATATCCGCGGCCACTTAGCGTAGAACCAGGACGAACTGCGTTCACCTTAAGGACTGTCGAGGTAGTAATAAAATAATTAAGCCCTTCTGGCACATGTGTAACTGTCTTTACAGCTTAGGCCCATCTGGCATGTATGTACACCTTTATTTGTGTTTTTTCAAAAAATGGGTAGTTTGCACAAATTGTAACTTTGCCAGAGGAAAATACATCTTTTCTCAGTCCTCCCGTGACCATGGAAAGCTGGAAAGCTTCCGAAACGTCGGGAACTAAAATGAGATAATATACGCGATATAATCCGTTAAATTGTTTTATTTCAATGAGTAATAATCGCGGAAACAGAAGAAAATATTAGGTCGAACCGGTTCAACCTCACTTCAAGCGAGGGACAGAGAGAAAGAATCGGTCATAAGGGAGATGGTGAGAAAATGAGGGGAGATTGTGCTGGTCGTTCCCGCCGGTGGGGTCGACGTTAAAATGTAAATAGCCATCCTTATACTGCGAACTCTTCAGCCGACGTCTTAAGTTCGGACGACTACTGTGATCCGGTTATTTAATTCAGAGAGCACGTTTCTAGGACACCGACTAAAGCGCCCCTCTATGCAACTGGCTTCTGTGGGGAGGATCTTATGAGGGATCAGGAATCATCGGACCGTAGTCGGCTGCCTTCCAAAAATGGGATGGAAACATGGGATGGGGGGGAAATGGCACTGACGCTGTAATCCTTTAAAGAAACGTCAGATTTTCCATGCTACAAGACTTCAACGTAAGAACCTTACACTTAGAAACAGTTTGAAATAATCATCGCTAAAACAAGTATTTAAACCATACATGGCTTCATTATGGGTACATTGGGAAGTCAAATTTGCTGGGGAAAGGACTTGGAGAATTAAGGGTCGTGCCAGTTAGCATAGCGTGTTAAATGTCCAGTAGTGAGCTGCTATAGGCTAATGATGATGTTGACCGCGACTATCTAAAATTTCCGGCTTGTCAGATATGTATTTAAATTTAGGCAAAGTATCACCTAATGCTTCATGCTTTTTATGAGCTGATAACGAAGAAGACAAAGCCGATCGCCCACTGTTTTCTATGAGTATATTTTTGCGGCTATATATATAAGTCACGTTACACTCTGCCATTATTTGTAGGTATATTAGGCTGTAGGTAGTAAGAAAGGGTAAAAACCTATTCTCTTTTCTCACTTCTCATTTTCTTTAGTATTGCAAATAAAATATACCTACAACGGTAGATGTAGGTACCTATGTAATAAGTTTTTCCTACCATTCGTATATCCATTGATATTTAAATCAGGAAACGTAGATAATACTTACGGTCCGACAGATATATTGCAAAGTGGAATAAAAAATATATCTAAAAGTAATAAATGATCTTTATAGCTACCGCAGCAGTGACCAACCATAAAAACGAATGCGTACAGACCCTGTCATTGGCTGGACGATAACTGTAAACCAATTATATCTATAATTGGTAATGAGACTGTATCTAGTTTTCAAGATGACATATAGTCGCGCTGCGGTGCTGATAGGTACCTATAATATCGTTGGCATCAAATAGATTGCAACATCCAAAGTACGGGATATGACATCACCTGTCTTTATGCCGTTAGGAATAGATGTGTTTCGATGTATTTCCATGCATGACGTGAAGAAAATAAATCGAAGTATATATTTAAAGAAATTTGAATTTAGGACATGAGTCTTATGGTTTAATTTTATTCAGACTTTATTGATGACCTATCAAGTTCTTCACACCATGCACGGATTAGATACTGATTGTGCTGTCGGTATCATTCAGATGGAGGAATGCAGTTTAATATCCAAACAAATATACAGTTTGGTTTATTTTCCTTTAGTCATCGTTTTTTTTTATTATTTGATACGTGATTTGATATGGAAGGTCGATAGACCTCTTTTCTAGTCAACCTGACCTACTGGAGAAGTACACCTACAAACAGAAAGTAGCTGAAATACTAATAGAAAAGTATTTACCTCAACTCTATGAGACTGATATTGCTAATGAAAAGTTGCGTGTAAACTAGTTAGGAATAAAGGATTAAAAAATTTACGAAATACGAAAGAAAACGCTCATCCTTTCCTGATTCTTGAAACTTGTTGATATGCTTATCTCCAAGTATTAAGTTCGTACACAAAAACCTAAGTGCTTTTTCTTAACACATTCCAAGCCCGATTAACGCACGCCGTCGTTTCGTAATTAAAATATCAACAATGTTAGATCGTCGTCGATGGATCGATAGTAATAGAGTATAGTCGAGAATCCTGGCCCGCTTAATAAGGTCGAGACGGGATGGTGGTAAAAAGGTTAACTTATGAGACGAACCGATCGTGTTACGCTGCTCGCAAAAAGTAGTGCGTACGAGCCAGTTGTACGTTTGCCTTTAGAAGTTACGATTATTGGTGGAGAAAAAATAACAGCTGATTTGTTTGGGCATTGTTGGGAGATGATTGCGGAATTCTGAGCAAAGAGAGGAAACGGTTGATCGATTGATTGTTTCTTGATGAATCTGCTTTGTTATTGTTGGAATAATGAGTTAAAAATGCCTTTTTGCGTGTCCAATATTTGGTACTGATAAAGTGCAAACTGCTAATTAAGTTCATACAGTTGGATTATGCCTTAGATGAAAGATCTGCACCACAGAGAATCGATACCACAAACGAAGTTGCTTAGGTAATTTTACAATATTTAATTAAATTTCAAAAAAATCACAACATATCCATTAAAACATATTGATAGTCGCATTTCCCAATTTTTTTTTCATCTTCCTTTAACACAATGAAAACTATTTATCGATTTGCCTTGCAGTACGAGTTACTCAAGAACCCTTAAAGCAGCAAAGGCCATCAATTCTACGTGCAATGTGTTCCGCCAAATTGTGTTATATCTTAGGTTTAAATGCCTTCAGTCTTCAACACATCCAAGTTACTACATTTATCAGTGATTTTACACCATTCGACTGACTTACGTGAGGTATCGGAGACTGTAAGGACCAGATTGTAAGACTTACGGTAGTGGGACCCGCGGTCTCCCGTGGGCACGGTCGAGTCACACGGGGTGTTTTACAGCTTTAACTAAATTTACTACTGCGTATGTACTTTGTACAGTTTCTTGCTGAGGATACTTTTGAGAAGTTGTTTTGTATGAAAAGCTCTCCGTGTGGCTCAGTGTAATTGATGATATTTATATTGGTATTTAATTATACTTGAATGGTTCTTGTGGCCCTGTTATAAGACCATAAGAATAAATACAAATTAAAGCGTGACTTACATCTTGCACCAACTGAACGTTTCTGTTTGGCCCTATGGTTGTGTGGTAGAAAATGCACGAAGGCATTAAGTGTGCCAATTGTAGCTTATTTGTTATGCATTAAAGATTAAATAAATAAAATATGAATGAAATAAACATATAAATGATAAATTCAAATTAACCCAATAGTAAGATTGAAATAAAATAGATAAAGCAATGAGTAGCAATGCTTACTTATCAACTTTGGCAGTAAGCCAAACAAAAGCAGATGGATGTATCTATAGATAACTGTTTACTTAAAGGCAACCTAATGTCATAATGTTATTTGTATTCAGTTGTATATTAACAATTATTACTAGGGTGGGTCTGCGAGCTGGAGACCTCGTGAATCTTGCAACCCCTATATCTCTGCCAGTTTGAATCCAAAAACTGAATCCACAATAAAATTCTATATATAATTATCGAACCAGCTCACAGAATTTCACGACAATCTGTTGAAAATTCGCCCTATAGAGGGAAACAGCTGGACATCCGCCGGACACGGTTATTCTCTCATGTAACCACCAACTTGTTAGTAGTGGTAACAGCTGGGATTTTTCTTCCGATCTGTTACCTGGTGGTAACTACTGGGAATAAAATTCCCAACTGTTACCACTAAAGTAATTGATGCCATTGGTGTTGGTGGTAACTGTTGGGAATTTTATTCCCAGTAGTTACCACACCGCAGTAGCTAACAAGTTGTTGGTAACAAGTACAAACGAAAGCATTTTTGCCTAAACTGAAACGGAGACCTCCGCCAACGCTCGGTCAATTATACAACTTATACATAAACATGTCAGGCATTTTAACACAAAAATGTATCTAAGAGAAATTAATGAGTCTATATCGGGTGGCATAAAATTGTTTGTCCTATTGTTTTGTCGCATAACTACCTTTCTCCGAATAACGTACGGCATAGGGTTTGTTCCACATATTTTATATTTGCTTAAATAGTTGTTCCTAATATCCTTTGTCCTAAATATAATTTGTTCCATACGTTTTAGGTAATTCTATGTTCGAGTATATAATATTAAGTTAGAGTGTGTAATATTAGGAAAAACATGTTTTAGTGGTAGCTTCATTCAACATTATGCCAAAACATTCTCGGGCAAAAAATTTTAGGACACTCAACATTATACGATACGAAAGGCACCCGAAATGAATAGACATTATTGTTATAACATTTTCTTCTGTTTCCGCGATTATTACTCATTGAAATAAAACAATTTAACGGATTATATCGCGTATATTATCTCATTTTAGTTCCCGACGTTTCGGAAGCTTTCCAGCTTTCCATGGTCACGGGTGGACACACATATACGCGATATAATCCGTTAAATTGTTTTATTTCAATAGGTATTATTGTTGTTTTGGCATGGGTGATAAAATCAAAAAATGGTTAAAGTCAGGAGTAACCATCTGGTAAAATGGGTATTTAAGCGAGATTCTTCTATTCAACTACTTTCTTCCCTCGCCTATTCAATTTGGGCGTTAAGTAAGCCATGAAGATATGCGTAGCTGTAAATTATTTTTCAAAAATAAAATACAATATTCATTTTCAATCCTTGAAAAATGCATCCCTGTGCGTAAACGCACGCTTATGATATTCAGCGTACACTGGCGCGCAAAAACCGGACCCGGCCATGCGCGGGCGGCGCGGTTATTACGGGAAGGCCTATGTTAATTACAATTATGTACCCGCGCGGTACGTGCGTGGGTACACAGTATACAGAATTTCGGTTACTTTCCTTCATCGTTTCTTCACAGTTGATCTCTTATACATGTCCAATTTCATCTTACCCTGTTAGATATTAATGGGCATGGTTATATCTGTGAAATAATTGCTATTAGTACTATCTGGAGACAAAAAAAATGGTTGTGAAAGACGCGTCTTTCACAACCATTTTCTCCAGATTATTGGCGCCTTATCGTGTGATGTTTCCAAAATTATTAACAATCGCCATCGGCAGTTAATAACTAACAGAGCATTGTAAAATTTGGTCTTGATCTTGTTAACATGTTATTCCCTTCGGTCACGCTTCTATTTGTATGTAAAATTTCGGTTTCGGGTTCGATTTCGGAACTCTTGGTCTCATGACAAATTGTGTCATGTACAAAACAGTGGGAAAAATACGTATGCACTATGGAGATATTTCACGCAATAACGGCCATGCCAAAATGCTAGCCTGAAAACATATTTTGTAAGAAATAACGAATATAAAATCGAGCCCGAAGGCGAAGACTATTATAAAATAATTTTCTTATTCCATTTCTGTAAAACTCGTAGACAGACAGACTGACGTAAATTAGTTTTATGTTTTTTGTGGCATGTGAGCATGCGGCATCAAAGTAATAGAAAATTTAAAAATATGTCTGCCTTTGGCCTCAAGTCAAATGAAAAATTCAGAGTTGTTTCAATATCGTATGAAATATATTTTTAAAAGTGAATATTATTTTTTGCATTCCAATACCAAACAATCATTGGAACTTTAAAAAATCTCCGACACACCTATATAAAAAAAACTGATGGTGCTTAAACAGCTTAACTCTTTATCTTGAACCATACTAAAGAACACTCTTGCTCAAGCCCCCTGTAAAGGAAAGCTCGCTCCATCCGTTTAGAAGCTACGATGATACAGACAGGCAAACAGGTACATACGTCAAACCTTTCGTCGGAGCTTAAAAAAAAGGAAAGGTCATACATTATATGACAGTTTCGTCTGTCACCAGTGTAAAAAGGAATCCTGCTGCGAAATCTACGAAACATTTTCCTGTAAAGAGACACAGGAGAAGGATTCTTTTGCCGTTTAATATCTCGTGAACTCACTACAACGTTCTCTACAGATACTTTCTTAAAGAAAACCTATCCCTTTGACACTTTACACCTCTGTGTACTGCGCGCATACGATGGACATACAAAAAATACGATCCTATACAATTTTAATGCGTTCAGTGGAACTCGAGGGAGATTCCTCTTCAGGTTCTGAAAAACCGTGTGTCGACGATGTGATCAGAATCGCGATTACGATAGCACGAATAAATATGTAATTGGTATAGTACACGCCTACACGTCTCCGCCCTTGAGTATCCTCCAATAATTATAAACATCTAGAAAAAGTACGCCAAAGAACCTCCCATATTTTCGTGCGGTATCGTTTTTAGATTGGTAGGAGGCGTATAGTTTGTGGACAGAATGCCATTACGCTGGGTAAATAAGCTATTTATTACGTAAATATATAAAGATCCATCTATATGTACCTATTGATACAGATTACATACACACGCGTAGGGTACCTATTTATTTATTAAATCTTTATTGCACAAAAGAAAACTTATCGTACAAAAGGCGAATTTAATGCCATAAGGCTAATCTAATGCTATCAGTCAACTTTGGCAAACGTGAAAAATTGTGGGCGGTGCTGAGACTTGTGCAACTACAAATACACATATGTAGACATAATACACACTTAGATAAATACACATACCTATGTAGGTATGTAATTTGTATGTACTTACCAGATATCAAAGAAAATACTTTAAGGTCAGTCGGGGTAAGAGAAACACCGGGGTAAGACGACGGGGTAAGAGACGTTGTAAATGTGATACTGAAAACTGACATTATATGTGCCAATGGAGATAGAGTTGGGCCAATAAATTATGTTTATTTATCACCTGGCCTTATAAAGAGCTCCATATCGAAACGCATAACTTCTTATAATTTAAATAATAAGCGTCTATGATAGATATAAAACATGCAAGGAAAGATTACCAATAAAATGGGATTTATTTTTATTTTTTGCATTCTAAATTCAATTGGAACATGGTATAATTTTAATTGTCACGACGATAACGCAAAAATAAGTAGGTGTTACTTATTTTGAAGCATAAATCAGAATATAATTTTAATGCACCAGACATTATGGTAGAAATCAATATCAATACATACGCTAACAAATCAAAAATACTCCTTTTCAATTATTCTGAAAACATTACAAAACGGTATAAATTTCACGATTTCTTGATCTTGATTATTCTTTCCGGATGGTCTAGCCATGGAACGAGATAATATACTTATAACACAAACCAAGATTATATTTTTAGGGTTCCATAGCTTAATCGGTAAAAAATTAACCCCTATTAGGTAACTCACTCTGCTGTCTTTTTGTCTTTGGAAATATACATAGAATACTTTTCCTATAGATACTAGAGCTGTCAAGTTAAAATTTCCTTTAAAAAATACTGAGGTATATGAAACATAAAGCGTAATAAAAAAAAGCTCCGAACAATCGCATCGAGATATATTGCATTAGTGTTAATATGTCGAAACTGTCCGTCCGAAAACTGTAAAATTGTTTTCATGTGAAAAAAAGGTCACCATTGGGGTATTTACTTAATTGACCTACAATCTTGAAAATAGGCAAACAGCAAGGTAACAAGGCGGAAAAACCTGATGTCTCTTCTATACTATTATAAAGTTGTAAAAAACAAAAACATTCCGTCGAATTGAGAACCTCCTCCTTTTTTTGGAAGTCGGTTAAAAATGCCAAAACGGCTAACGGATTTCGATAATTTTTGGTACAATGTTTCACATGCCCAACTGGGCATCCTATGTTGATCCCTTTAACCCGACTAAGCTCAAAAATAAAGAGGGTTAGCATTGTTTTCTCCTCCGCTGACAAAGTTGCAATGACAGTAGGAGAGGTAGATTATAAAAAAAAAACAAATAAAAGTTAAATGGAGTATTTGAAGGTCTGAACTACAAAAAACGAAGGCCTGACTGAATCGAAAAATATTTTCTTTGGACTTTTTGTATGTTTGTGTCTTTGCGGTGTCATTACGTTGAAACGGCTGAATGGATTTCAACCATTTTTGGTACACCGGTAGCTATATGATACTTTTTACCGAAAAAAGAAAGAGGGTTATGTTTTTTTTTCTCCTCAGCCGACGCAGGCATAAATCTGTTTATTGTGTTGTCAAGATTATGGTACGGAACCCTCGATGCGTGAGTTCTACTCGCGATTGGCGTGTATTCTATAATATCTTCAACAGAGTGTTCCCATTAAAGGAGTGTTACTAATACGTTGCGCTTCGTCAAGTATATTATCTCGTTCAATATTTTTTAATCACCACTTGGTTAAAAATTACCAAGCATTGCTGCCAAAGTTGGTAGCGTATAATGGCACAGATAAGTGAGATAAAAACAATAGAACTTGAACACGAACAGTGTATAATTCCAGGAAATCGGAATAATTTTAAATACTTTACCATGAAATATCAACGTTTTTCTAAAATGTACCGATCTATATGTGAATAATTCTACTAGCGTTTCAACCACTAACAATTTCCTGATGCATATTTTGAGGAAATGAGCCACAATTAGTGTTCAAATTTGGTAAAACGATATACAGTGTTACTAATACGTTGCGCTTCACTTGGTTAAAATTTACTAAGCATTGCTGCCAAAGATGGTTACAAATTTTAACTATTAAAATTTTGCTTTTAATGTGGCTCTTTTCTTCAATAGGTATAGTGAGAGGAATAGCGGTAGAACTATCCTTCCAACAGGTTAGCGCTGAAATAGGTTAGTGTTGATAGAAAACCATGTAATTTAGTCTGGAACGACCGTCACGCTCACATTATATTCAACAGAAAAATAACCGGCCCACATTATGTCGGCCATGATCAGTGTAGGATTATGCAACCGTTACTACAAAAAAATGCACTACAGATGAAAAAAATACGATCTGTTTTTTTTACAGATTAGGTTATATGTATGAAGTGTCCCCTAGAAATTATTATTTTTGTCATTTAACTACCAAATTAAGTAGCGGCTTATACATACAAGTCACCTATACTCCAAATTACATCAAAATTTATCTTGTAGTTTTTGAATAAAATGCCTGTGACATACCGACGGACGGACGAACATGATGAAAATAAGGGTTCCGTTATTGCCATTTTGGTTACGGAACCCAAAATCAAAATTGGTTCATCCGTTTAGTACTTATACACAGATATACGTGTCCGACGTATAGTACCCCTCTTTTTTCGTCAGGGGTTAAAAAAATATATAGTATATTTCAGTCCCGTTTTGCTTTGGTAACGAATGGTAGGTACTGACGTATGGTCGCAGATCGGAACAATAATATGCTAATCATAGCGACATCTATGTGATATAAGAGATAACGTGGCGCGGAGAATTTTCAGCTCCAAATTGTCCACGAGCAAGTCGTATATCCCAAAACTGGTACTCGCCAATACTTGTACGTCTGCGTAGCCCCGGAATGTCCTCAGGCTTGTTCGATTGTCCTTAAGGCTTTTTTGGCATCGATACGACCTCGAATCGCATGCCTCTGGGTTCGACGCCCGATCACGACGAATCTCGCTATGTGTCAGCAAAAACTAAATATGTAGTCTGGCCAATGTCTGTAATTTATCGTTCAGGTACGAGGTACGAGGCTTGAGATTTCAAAAGAGCGGTTGCAGGTATTTGTTTATGCTTATGTCAATGATTCACACTTAACAAGTTTAGTTCCAAAGATCAACTTACAAAAAATTGGATTACGGGTCCAAAGTCTTAAGCCCTCCAACCACCGGCACCATATCAGTTACGAGTAGTTTCAAATGGAATTCCCTCATCACCATTCTCCTGCTTTGATCCCATTAATTTGGGATCGGCGTCGGCGCATGCTTTTTCCCTCCATAATTTCTTATCACCCATCATCTCTTCGCTTACTTCCATTTTATTCATGTCATCGTTCACACAATCCATCCACTTTTTCTGGTCTTCTTTTTATGCCTTGAAAAAATAACAATACTTAGAAACATGCGTTCGACTCAGGACTTTCATTCCCAAGATAACTCAGGACTTTGAATCGGCTGTCTTGATCTTCATCAAACATGAATAAGGATCACCCTAAGAAAATTAGCTATCTATTACAACAAACTAGCATGAACAATTTTAAGAATTATATTCCTGAAAAACAGTTCATGTCAACATTTTCAATTTCTGGGTCGGGTCATCGGGTGTTAAAAACACGCAAGCTAGGAACATCAATTTAAACTTACACGATTTTCACTTACTGTCGCAAGTGTCACAATACAATAAAAAGAAGCTTAATCTCGTATACATATTATTTATTTAATTACCTTGTGTTAGTGACTTTTCGACGTTTCGGACGTCCAAAGTCTTGAAGGAAACGAGGAAAGATTGTTCGTATGTAATCGTAGGTAAATCACAAAACTTTTCTACATATTGCGAAATACCAAGAGCTAAAATATTAATACCTACACATTTTACTTTGATGGGAAATTAGGTCTAATCACATGTTTGTGCAACTAATAATAAGTAAAGACGCTTTTCCAAACCTTGTTACAGTGATTATTGTTCAGGCTTGTTTATTTAACTTTATTGCGCGATGCAACTTAATACATTAAGGCATTCTCACCCACATGTATCATATGCATGCATGCAAGCATATGTCTATATGCAAAAAATCACGTCAATCCGTCGCCATTATCGCGTTAAACGATGACAATATAATATTAGTAAGTACGGATCGAAAACTATTTATCTCTAAGTAATTCCACGCACTTTCAATAAGTTTCTGATAAACCTGGAAGTACTACAGTAATTTCAATGATTACATACTAAGTCTATTGTTATCTGTAAGATATCGCTTAAATGGTAGCGGTACTAGCGGTGGCTCTGAGGCACTACTGTTATCCAGAGTTAGAGGTCGTTTTAATAATTATGTTGGCTATAGACTCATTCTCCTGATAGCTGTTTAGAGGTACAGTCAAACAATTGGAATTTGGATTGTCCATAGGCCACCACCATGGAACTATGTCACAGTGACTATATTAAATAAAATAGTACTATTACATGTAACTGACACTTTGACCGCATATCATGGTTATGTTAGCTCAGTCTTAATACATAGTCTTATATTGTGGGGAACCTGTAGAGATTCTATATTCGTTGCACAGAAAAAAATATGCGCGTGTTATTAAATGCTTACAAATAATGCAAACAACTCTTCAAAAAACGTAATATTAATTACCTCTACCAAGAAATCTGCATATTTGTAAAGAGGCATATGTATTTATTTAAAACAGCTAAAATCATTTCTTTTCTACTAGAAAGCAACGGAATCCTAAATGGTTGGTTAAACGCGATAGAGTCAGACTTGTAAAAGTACTTACAGAATAAAGATCATTATTTCATTATTTCGTTGGTTCCTAACTTAAAAATAAATTATTCAAGCCATTTAATGAAATATGCTATTATGTGTGAAGGATTTCCTCTCGCATGATATGCTACAATAATATCTGCATGATAGCATGTAAGTTAAAATTGCAGAACAAGCTACCTAATCTAATCTAGGCTTGACATAGTTATATTTCTATAGTGGATTCTAATTGGTTGACGTACATATACTGCCAGTCCGTCTGACAAGCGTGGTGAAAAAAGCAAATTCCGCTTAGATTAAGTTTGTCATAATCATTCAACCAAAAATATACACGGTGCCCGCGAGGAATGGGAAAATTTTTAACCACGAATTCTTGAGGCCATGAGCATCTGTGGCCAAGTTTCGTGTCGCTATTGACAAAACTCAAAATCGTTACTATTTCATTAAAAGGGATAATTTTCATAGAGAAGCTAAATTTATTCAATTTTTATGTACAAAAATGGACTATACTAGATTTTACTTTTTTATTGTTTTTAGTGAATTTGATTTGGTTCACATAACATTTTTTACTCCTAATGGCCTCAGAAATGCGTGGTTAAAATCTTTTCCATTCCTCGCGGGCACCGTGTATATAAAAAGAAATCGTAGTTCAGCAGTCCACGTTCTAAGGTTGAAATTACGAAGTATTGATATTTCACTAGTAATTTAATGTACACCACATACATGTTCAATCTATAGATATCTATGGACCGAAGTACAGGAAGCTGCTTCTCTCCGAAAAAAATGGCGACTGAATGGCAGAAGATTGTTGCCATCACCATGGTTCGGAAGCAGTGGAAAAGTGTACTTGAGGCCGTATGTTTCTCGAGGGGGTGCTATATCTATTTCGCATAATTTTAGATGTCCGGAACTGATTTCGCCGAACAGGTTTAGGATTTAGCCGAATGTTCATCTTGCCGAATCTAAATACGCATAATTTAGTATCACCGAATTTTAGTTACCTGCAAATTTAACCTCTAACAATAAAAAAATGCTGCCAGAAAAGTAGGTTTTGGCAATAAAAAGTTATGCGTAAAGAACATTCGGCGAAAATATATTCTAAGTAATAGGTAAGGGCAAATATTTGTGTGATGAGCATAAATATTTGTTCCTGAGTCTTGGATGTTGTGTCTATGTGTATAAGTAATATATCTGTTAAATATATCGTCGTCTAGTACTTATAACACAAGCCTTATTGAGCTTACCATGGGACTAGAGCGATTTTTGTAAAATTGTCCCGTAATATTTATTTATTTATTTATTCGGCGAAAACAGGATTCGGCGTAATGAAATTATGCTTATAGATCATTATGCCTATTGTGATTATGCGATATAGAATTATGACAAAAAAATGCGTTAGCAAGGGGAACCTTCTCGAGGAATTGAAGGACACAAGAAGTGAGAGGTTATCTATCAACGGGGTGCTCTGGGTTTTTGGCCATGGTAGACAGTTTCTCTGTGCCTATATGAAGCCATGGTCGTTCAGTGTAGGCAGTTTCCCTGTGCCTACATGGAGCCATGGTCGTTCAGGGTAGGCGTGCCTTTGTACCTATATGGACCGCACGCAATATATGTTATATCTATGCGACTGCCAATTCTCCCACCCTTTATTTAGTAAAATACATATATGTTTTCATAGTCCTTTCCTTTTTTTCTGTTATTAATTTAGTAGATGTTTTATATTATTTTTAGTTCCCTTACGTTCGCCTTTGTACTTATATCATCCATTTTGTTCTTCTTATTCTGTTCTTATGCATAAATATTTTTTTAAACATACAATGTTGATACGGCATGTATTGAGGTTGTCGGATCAATCACTCGCAGGAAGGCAGGGACAGCCCGTTGACATAATTCCGCGGCGCGTGCGCCGTTCGCTTTCCGGACGAGGACCGTTCCAGGCTTAGGTCGGTTTCACCTTGCCCTGTTGCTTATTAACAGCTGATTATGCCTATCATTGTCTAAACTTCCTACGAATACTTATTCGAGGAGCGTAATTAGCTATCAATAATTATTTGACAGGGCATGCAAAAATTTATAGAATTAATGTTAAAATATGATGTGGTTCCTACTTCAGAATTAAATTAAATAAAGTAAGTACCTAAAGTAAAACCAATCTTAAACTGAACACCCCTCCACTAACCGAACTATGAAACATGCATCCAAATACCCGGGAAAATTAGTGTTTGTGTGTGTTTCAGAGGCCAAGACTCTGTTTGGATCACTGTGCCAGAATAGTTAGATAGATCATTTCTTTATCTTGTTTTCTAGAACTTACTCTGTATACGTAAAACAGTATAATGTCAAAATATGGATGTTGACTGTATCCAAAAAAAAAAATTTTCATGCGAAATGGTAGTTTCTATAAGAGAAATCCAAAAAAAAATCGTGTTCCTTAAACTTATGTCTACTCTACGTTGATGTCTCACAGTTGGAGATAAAGTATAATCTATTTTAACATAGCTTTCTTTTCATTTAACTCTCTTCTCCTATTTCTTAGGTTAACACTTTGATCGTTGATTCCCCTATTGGCAAAGAATAACGGAACAATGGATTGTTTATGACATAAAGATTCAATATAGACAGGTGAGTGATGTAGACTTTTCCTGGAATTCAAGGTTCTTTAAAAAATAAACGAAATAAGCTTACATCCCGGCGAAGCCGCGGGAGCACGCTAGTTTTTTTAAATATTAATATTTGAGTAGAATCCAGCCAGTCCCTTATTCGCGACTGCGATTTGTAATGCAGGACACGGAAGTAACTGTCCACGTCCTTCCTGCGCCGCCGGAAACTGCGTAAATAAACGCCTGCGCACGCGCCGACGGCCGCCTTAGAAAGCGGCTAATGGGGCTTTCTCTAATTATAAACATTTAGGATGCCGTGTGCCAAATATCACAAAAAATACTAGAATTATCTCCTAGCTTTGCCCGCGTGTCTTTAATTTATGTATGTATTTTGTTTATCCCTCGGGAACCGCACATTTTTTTGGATAAAGTAGCTTATGTCAATCTAGCCTCTATTCAATCAATGTACCTATATTAAAAAATCACGTCATATTGCCCTGCTATAGCTTTCTCTCATCCATTATGTTTTAATGTTTATTTGGGCACAAACAGTACATTGTTCTGAAATACAATCCAATTATGGAGCACATTAACCGATGAAGTTGCCACTACTTACTGATACACATACACATAAAACTAGATTACGGGATAGCAATAAATACTTTGTACAATTTTACAAGCTTCGGCAGTAACTTATGTTACTAGAGATTATAATTAATTAAGAGTGTAGTGTTCTAATTGATATTTAAATTTGGTTAAAGATAAATTAATAACATCGACATGCGAAACATTTAAATTATGGGTTTTACATGCTCTATCCAAGAAGGAATCCCAATGAATGTTATACTAAGTAACATGACGACATGAGGGTCAGCGGAAAATATTACAATCCTTTTTTGGGCAGTCATGCACGAGTAAAATTAAACTCAAGCAATCACTGAATTTATAATATGTTTTTGTCAAAAACTACATTTTTGTGACACGTTTTTATTGCCGACTGTACTTTTCACACACCCGTTAACTACTAAAGACGCGAAGAGTTGACGATTCTAAAGAGCCCAAACTCGGTAGGATTGCTTTAATCTATTACAGAGTTCCGATGACCATCTTGCGGCTCCATCATCAGATCAGCTCGATAGTGTCTTAATATTGTATTGTCACCTAACTTTACTTACCTATGTAAGTTAAGTGATAGTACGATATTTTTGTTACCATTTTAGCTCAATCAGTAATAAAAGTAAACTATTGCTACATTCTGAGACTACGTAATTGTATAGGTCCTTACTGTCGAGAAAAAATACTGTTATGCACAATTGGGTACTTTCCTGTAGTCAACGTAAATAATGTCACGCTTGCAGTTAAATGTTATTTCTGAAAATACGTAGGAAACATATATGAATACATTTTTAAGCTTTTGGCGATTTTCAAATGATCAAAGACTAAAAATAAGGAGGCAATTGGGCGGTTAGAATTATGACGTCATAAACCTTTTTTCCTTTCAAACTTCATACATACTTTCTGACCGTTTTGACAGTTCATAAAAAGGAACTGATTTGATCCGTCAGTCAAGTACCCTATTGCACATCACAAAGGACGTATCTTCGTAGAGTGCTCTTTCTTTTTTTTCTTCACACTTCTGATTTAGATATTTTCATATCTAAATCAGAAGTGTAACTGAAGAAGTAATTTTGAAAATAACTGTCAAATCATAGACACAAGCAGGAAGTCATGAAGCCGCGTAGCGCTAGCTGGTTTCTCTATGTTTGAAGGCACATTGATACCTTTTGTTGGCACAGTAAAAGTAATTACAACATTGTAAGTTTAATGCATCGCTTATAGTTCTAGTATCCTCATTTATGCAGGATAAAAAGCGAAAACCAACGCTCCATAACTACTATTACATAACGGCAGCACTCACCCTTTTCGGGCGCAGACCAAAAAGAAAATCCCGACGGACTGAGTATCTTTCAAGCGAGCAAAAGGCCAGTGTCCATAATGAGATGGTCGCTACTAAATAAGTAAATGGAATAGGTGATCGGTCATGAATCGGGTCCAAAATTATGGTGTTGGATGGATAAGGGAGTGCACGTTGTGTCTACAGACTGGGGTTCCCTTCGTTTGTTTATTGATTGACTTCGCTTAAATGGAGAGCTGTGTGCTGGACAGGTGGCTTTATTTGGTGATTGATAAGTTTTACTAATATGGACGGTTTTACGATAAAATGTAAGCACGCGTGCGATTATGTACACGATTGCGACGAAAATCGCCCTAAAAAGTGATAATTTGCAGATGATTTTGTGCGCAGTTGTTATGTTGTTAATGTTATACGGAGATGGCTCTAATTTAAATTAGCAAGTGCGTAAAAGGCTAATAGCTGTCAATTCTTGTAAATTTGATTTGTCGCGTGTGGGATAAAAATAACAGCAGATGAAGTGAATGATAATGCCAAAACTAGCATAGGCAGTGGTAGTGCCTACCTATCAAAGGCTCCCAATTTTCTCCAATATTGTTTACAGTTACGTAATAGGACACAATAAAAAGTTTAGTTCATAATTCATAATTATTGCATTAAAAGCAGAGATGTAAATTAGGTTTTACATTTAGGTTGGTTCCAAAACATGAACGCTGACAGGGCACTGCAATTTAGCAAGTTGTAGGTGCAGGGGGTGTTTCAAGACTAAGCAATCAATAACATGATTAAATTTCAATAATAAAATATGACATAAAGGTATTGCATCGATTTGTGCAAGATTTTCCCTGATATTTGCTAGTTAATCACATAAATATAGATATTTATATTCTTAATATAAAATATGTTTTTTTTTGTGACTTATTAAATTTTACTTGGGTAAAGTCATAATTTAACATTTGTCGATCAGTAGTTTTTTTTAATTCCCTTTTAAAATATTATTTTTAACGTTCGTTTCAGAGTGACTATACATTTCGTGAAAGTATTTTTTTTACTGCATTCTTTTGATACTTACCGTTCGCGAATATTATTTTTTTGCTGAAAATCATTATATTATTTTTACAGCTAAGTGTAATTTATATGCAAATGCAAATTATAAAAAGACAAATAATTATTTTCATAGAGTACTAAAATCTATAATTAAATAGCTATTTTGAAATCATTATGACGCAATTCTAGAGTTTGGCAAACGAAACATGACATTAAAAATATGCGGCAAATTTGAAAAAATCATGACCTGGCAATACGGAATGCATAGAAACGAAGTAGGTTTTATAATTCGACAGCTTTTTTAATATTTGAAATTGCTGCCATATAAAGAATTCTCTTTCAAGGTCAATATCATGTTTCTCTGGCCAAACTCTACTTACTGTTTGAAAGTTTTATACAATTCAATAAAGTGTTAGGTATTGAGATTTATTACTATGTTTTTCACACATTTTCAACAAGTCTGATTAATTAATCAAAGGACCTGATTTTGTTTTTCGTGAATCACTACAAATCTAGTCGAAAACAGATCATCCTCAGTAAAAGATTCCGTCAGCCATGGTCGCTTACGTAAACCAAACAGGCACGGGGACAGAATTAGTTATACAATAATTAGAGGGGCCCCTCAAAAAGGGGCGCGCCATGTAGGGCCCCCACAAATTGTCGGTCTAAACATTTTCTACGACGTATAAGGTACTGCGAATTGATGCACAAATGTTCGGGTTGACAAAAGATGTTAAGTGTCCGTCACAGACTGACCCCGTGGTGGGTGTGAAATGCTCTGTAAACAGTCTAGTTTTGAAAATATACGCCTTTTGTTTTTAAAGCGCATACCTACATATATTCGTTGAAACCACTGCACTATCTACGAGTACCAGCACAAATGCAGTTTTGTGATTAAATCCATTTTCAGTGACATTTTACACATGGTTTATTTGAGTAAAAGTCATATAAAATAAATGGCAATCGATTTCCCGCCATAAACTATTTAGCTCCATAAAAATACAAAAAACAGAAATACAAAAAACATTCCGCACAGTTTTCTTTTGTTTATCGTATTATTTATGAACAAAATGATCGAGGCGCATGTCATATTTTTCTACAGTCTATGGAAAAGACTTTCCATACTTTATGGTCCCAATATTAGTATTGCTTAATTTGTCTCCCTTTTCTAAATTTTTGCTTTTAAGTACAATTTTGTACTGGCTCCTCTACGTTAATTACTTATTATTATTATTATTACAGTGTTGGGAAAAATCTACCCTCTTTTTTTCCGACCGTCTCATTCCAAAGCAGTAATTGACTAAACCTTTTGAAATGCGTGTAGATCGTTTCGCCATGTCCGTCACAAAATCAATGATATCATTTTTGAAAGCAAAAAAATATATTTTATGAATTCCAGCCTTCACCACATAATCCATCCATTTCGACCCATTTTGTGTGGTTAATTTAACTGTCCTTTATTTTTTCAGGCAACGTAAACATTGTAGTTAAAATATTTCAACCCATAATAGGATGCGAAATCTGATTTTACACCGGAAATTTTCCTACATCGACTATGCAAATTTATTGGCGATGGCGGCTGAGTTTAATTTACGATAATAATTTTATTACAGATATAAAAATAAAAAGTACCCAGATTGAATTCACTTCTGAATACCAAGCTTGGTACGTAGCTATAATTGGGTATTGATTATAAACTAATTACATTGACCCGCAGCTTTGCCTCAAATTTTCGTTATTTTGTAGATACATCGTTTTTATTTATACCATATTTTTCAACAAAATCTCACTGAAAACACAAGGATTTTCTCATCATCGTTGAATTAGTAGTACTATGTATCGTATATTACGTTGAAGTTTTTAACTGTCGCGAAATGTTTGTTCAAGAACTTCAGTAAAAAATACTGAAGTTATTGAACAAACATTTTTTTTTTCAATTATTCGAAAGTATTCCGTTGCACGCTCAGGAGAAGCCCTCAGTACCGTGTGAGCGTGTTATCATGAAGGCTCTTATGGGATTATTATAATTTACAGGTAGGTACTAAACGGGTAGGTTACGTATTTCACTAATTTAACCACATCTCGTTTTAACGAACGCTTCAACCACATTTTACTTCCTATACTAATTTTATCCAAAAATCTTCATACATTTTCACATTTAAGTATCGCCAAGTCATCATCTCCCTGCCCTTATCCCACTTATGTAGGGTCGGCACAACATGTTTTCTTCTTACATTCATCTCTATTATTCGTCATTTCGACGCTTACTCCTTTCTTTCTTATGTCCTCTCTCACACAATCCATACATCGCTTTTTTGGCCTACCGATCGATCTTCATTCTTGGACATTTATCCCTAACATTCTTCTGCCAATATGACGCTCATCCCTCCTCATTACATGCCCATACCACGCTAACCTACTGCTCCTCATTTTGCCCGTCATGGGTCGTCACTTTCAAACTTCTTCTTATATACTAATTTCTAATCCGATCTTTCCTCGTCACTCCACATCCATCTCAACATTCTCACCTCGGCTGCGTGTACTCTACTTTCGTCCATCACTTTCGTTGCCCAACATTCTGATCCTTACATAACGACAGGTCTTATGATCATTTTATAGATTTCCCTCTTAAGTTTAAGGGCAATTCGTGGATCACAAGCTGTTCCAGAGACCTGTCGCCATTTCATCGATCCCGCATTTATTCTATTTTTCACGTCACGGTCTATATTGCCGTCATTGTGGATAAATGACCCGAGATACCGGAAGTCGGAGCAGACTAGTAGGGATACACCATCTAAGGCAATATGGGAAAAACTGGATAAGCCGCTGAAATCGCAGAACAAGTGCCAACTCAAGCATAATATTAGTGGGATTCGTCACAAAGGTGTTAGATCAAAGCACAAACAAATAACGCGTAGAAATATGTTAGCCGTTGAACAGATTTGAATGTACGAGTACCTAGCTTGACACAATGATAGAACATTGATAAAAAAAGCTACATATTTCCCGATGACGTCGGCAAATAATAGAAAATTGATAAAAAATAAGCTACTTATTTCCCGGTAACGCCGGCAAAACCCGGTAAAGTGGATAAATACTAGTCTTTAAAAGAACTAAAGGATTTTAGTTTGCTATTCCGCGAAATATTGTCGTCAATAAGTTGTGCTCATGGATAAGCATATTTTCATGCAGTTTCCACAAAAAATATCGCAAGCAAATACCACAAACCACCAACAGACAGTAAACAAAAAAGGTGTAACACGTGTTTCACCTCTACGAGGCATCTCCAGGAGACGCTGGAGAACACACTATTTCCCGGAATAGCAAAGGAATTATCATAATCCATTAATCTATGTATTATGGAATTCCGCAAAGTAACGCCAGAATCTATCAACTATTTAATGAAGATGTTTTATTCCCAATATTTTTAAATGCGTCGTAAAATCCTACCGAACCAAATAAAACGACACAAAACCACTAGAACTTTCAAAAAGTGATGTCACCTACTAATAAAAGTATTTGGACCGTTAACTTCCGATCTGAATTACCTAAAAGTCCTAATACCCGTGTTTTTCAAACCTACGGCGAAGCCCAAAAAGGTGCGCGTACCTTTTAGAGAAGGTGGATTGACAAAATAATCGGATATTAATACGTATTTGGTTTTATTAACGGAATTTGTTTTGAAAACAGTAGGGTAAAGCGGCCTGTTCTCGTGTTATTAGTGACCAATTTCTGCATGTCTTTTTAGTTAATTCCCTTACTCTGTACTTATTTCAAACTAACATTCAAATTTAAATTTTCTGTGAAATGCGATGGGCAAAGAATTAACGTTTTAGGGCTTGTAGGTATTCAATGAAATATTGAAATGAAAAAACACAATTTTTCTCCATTATTTCTGCGTTTGAAGGTATTTTGTAAGCTACACATACAAAGTTTTAGTCTCGTTATTTAACTTATTTATGAGTAATAAATTCTTAACGGATATAAGTTGGGAGACCAAAGTGAGTTGTGACGGAGGAGAGTTGTGACATCATCGATTTTTTTGAATCTATTAACTGTTAGCGAGAACAAACGTTACCACGAAACTTGAACTAACAAACGCGCGCTAGTGCGAGCTCGCTATCAGTTAATAGATTCCAAAAAATCGACGATGTCACAACTCTGAATGATCGAATGTCAAAACTCAGATGATCTAAGTTGCATTTAGGTACCTAAATGCAACTTAGATCATCTGGTAGATACAGCCCAAGCAGACTTTGGCGTTTTCCAAAAAAAAGGTAAATTACCTTTTTTTCGAGAATATAGATTTGTTTCTATTCACAATCATTTATAGTTTCGAATGTATCCCGATTTTCCATTCCGGATCATCAAATTTCTCGTTACTTTTCAATACAAAATTTTGGGTCATTTTTTTCAAGTACCTATGGGGTCCGAGAGTACCATCGATTCTGAATAACATAAACCCAAAGAATCGATATCTTAATCGGCGGTCCGTCTACATCTCCTGCATCTCCTTATGATGCCTCGTAGAGAGGTGAAACACGTGTTGAGGTACTGTCTGGTGGTGGTTTGTTGTATTTGCATGCGCATTTTTTGTGAAGACTGCATGAAAATATGCGCATGTGAGCACAATTTATTGTCACATCTAACCAAGACACAATTTCGCGGCAAAGCGAAGGAACATATCCATTAATAACGCATATCGCCTGAATCTATCAATTAGATGTAGGAAACTATAGCATCTATTTACATTTTTTTCAGAAAAGTCGCTTATAAGTGTCCTTACCCTGTTGGGACGGTCGTTGCACCGTTGTTTGCCCCTTCCCATTTTTGGCGAGCGTGGTTGTGGTGAACTCAGCAGGTGCGGTCATTGGTGGGATCTCGATACGCCTTCAACTTGTTTTACAAACCGAATTTTATAAGCCTTTTAATCTGTTTAAAAGTAAATAATATAAATGCATCATATTCTTATAATCAATTCCTTTATTCCCATAACTAACTATTTTGCTTGTCCTTCGTAAGTAGACCATTTATTTGTCCAACATATAAAGTAGCTAATGGTGCTCTCAGATCCAACTTCTATATTTTGACCCGTCGCTTCGTGATTGTGGTAAAAAAACCAATAACGATAGTTTCATTTAAAACTAGAAGATGCCCGCTACTTTGTCAGCGAAGGAGAGAAAAATCATAACCTTCTTTTTTTCTTTAGCATAGCCGGGTAAAAAGTATCCTCTTAACCGACTGTGGATGCTCAGCTAGATAGATACCCGTGTGCCAAAAATAATTGAAATCCGTTTTAGCGTGATGAAGCCAGATCGACACATATACGAACATTACGAACATACAAACATACCAAAAATCAAAAAATCGATTGAGTTACCTCCAAGTAGTCTGAGACTATTTTTTTAATATCTTCAATGCACAGACATTTCATTTTTACATCCTTATAATAGTATAGATTATTTAATTAAGTGTAGGTTAAGTTCTAGGTTTCTCCGCGAAACTAGATCAAATTAGAATTTAGAATGGATTCATTAAAATAGTGGTCACGGATATACCTTCGCATGATTATAATAAGTATAGGCACATATAGGAAACCTCATTAATATCTGGTTTAAATGCAATGGTCAATAGGCAAGCTTTTATTGCAGAGCTGCGGAGTTCAAATGAACTTAAATAATAATAATTATAAAAAACATACATACCTACAAGGAGGAATGAGGCAAAGTAAAAGGTGTTGAAATAGAGCGTTACATGAGGTACCCAGATATCCCCGAAATAATGAAATCGACGTTGATACGAAAAAAATAAGATGAAATCACAACGTGCTAACCTATAGATATTGAAAACAATAATGGTAAAAATAATATTGTTTTAAGGTCAAAAAGACACAGATTGTTATTTACTTTAACACAATTTTGTAGAACTAAGTAAACGAATTCCATCATAGGCCGAAGGACCTACCAACTCTTCATTAGTATGCTCCAATTGCGAATTAGGAAGATAGACGCGTTAGAAATGTGGTGCTGGAGAAGAATGCTTCGCATAACCTGAAGACAGTTCATAACCACCGTGCCAATCCTCCAATAACTCTGTATCAAATAGTGTCTATCTTGCATCGTCCAATGTCGTATTCTCTTTAGACATATCATACGTCGAGAAGACACATCTGTGGAACGACTTGTAGTGCAGGGAAAAGTTGAAGGCACAAGAGCGCGGGGCAGGTCATAAGTACCAATGCGTTGGACAAACCAACTTAAAACTGCACTTAATTGAATCCACGAATGTACGAGAAGAGCTTAGTACGTTAGGAATGGCGACTGTGAAGCTTGCCACAAACCCTGATGTGACGACCACGACCAGCAGAGTGGTCGTGGTTGACGACGACAGAGTTTGACGACGTTGAAGATGATGCTTCAATCTGTTGGCAATAAAGTCACCAAAATTGCTTGCGAATCTCGTAAATCTGAATGTCAACACGTTCATACTGCCATGGATTGGATAGGCAATAAACTACTTACCATCAATTTTGTCGTAATATAAGTTCTTTTTCTCAATGCTTCTATAGAGAGTTTATTGGGTCATTCTATCTTATTACAGTAATCGTTCTTAAACTCATTTTAATTCCATGTACTTACCTACTATAGGTATCTTGAGTTTTCCTGCAAACTTTAGCCACCCAGTTAATTTTCTCCTCCTTCATTTAATGTTCACTAATAGCCATTCATAATTAAATTGAGATTGAAGTACTACTAACCGTAACTATGTTATCATTGAAACACGTTTTGATTATGATACTAGTAACGCCATCTACCAAAAGTTGTGTGCAAAATCGATTCAAGACACGATACAGCATTAATTTCGTCATGTCCACATCGCCTCGCCTATAAGATCTTTGTTGGCCGTGTTAGCTACTACAATGGCCGCTAGATAGCGCTAAAATAAACTTAAGAATGTGTGATATTTTGATTGGTATTTCATTGGAAAAAAATGGGCCATTTAGAAGTTTTAGGTATCTATTTTATTTCTAATACAAGTAAGTTTTTTCTTCTTACGACTGCATTGAGCAAACTAAGTGTTTTGCCTACATAATAATCTGGGTTCTTTTATCCATATAGGTAAATGTATGTTTGCTATATGTTTAGCAGCAGGCGGTTTTAATTTAGTCGCGAATTGTGATAATATTTTTTTGGCTTACTTGAATAAAGTTATTAGAAATAGCAAGGACCATTAAAACAAGAGGACTGACCGTCTCCATACAAAAAGCCGTTCCTCGATATGTACAACGCCATCTATGTATAAGAGATTTTGATTCATAATTATTCAACTTAGCAAGCGTGACACAGTTATTAAATGTTACGATTTATTTATTATTAGCTATTTGCGAACTAGTTGTAACTATACTATGTTTCTTTATTCAATTATAACATAGTTCAATGTTTATTTTTGAAGCGCCATCTAGTTTTTGCCAGAATATCTACTTGCGATCGGAACACGATCCAAAGTATGGCAACTGTCGGTCCTCTTGTTTGACTGATTTTAAAATAAACTGCAAAGACTAGATATACCGCCAGATTCCAATAGGGGCTATACTACAATGCAATGTGTTTAAAGTAGCAATATTACAAAAATGACATGTTAGCAGTCTTCTAGGTACTTAAAGTTGGAATGTTTTATATATTACTCAGACCCTTTAAAGTAATAAAACACTAGCAATATACTCATATGTAGAAAAAGTTCACGATAGGCAGCGTCCGACTCTGTTTTTTTTTTTAATCTATACTATTATAAAGTTGCAAAAATGAAATGTAAGTAAATACATTGAAGATATTTAGAAAAATATATATTGTAACTGACTGTTTGAAGTATAGAATAGAATAGAATATATTTTTATTGTATAACTGTGTACAAAGATGGTAATAATAATATATTTCGTTACAACAGTTTATCCGTCACGGACGTACAACATTTAACATTACAAACTGGGGATAATTAGTACATGCATTAATTATTACTATAAAACTCATCAATATTATAGAATACTCTATCAATGAGCCATTTTTTTAGGCTGGCCTTAAATTGTTTACCTTCAAGTGACTTTAACTCAATTGGGAGGTTATTGAAGACACGCATTGCGGCAATGAATGTACTTTTGTACATAAGCTTATTGTTGACCTTGGGAATTTTATAATTATACTGAGTGCGCAAATTGTAATTAAGTGATGTCTTTTTAGTGAAGTATTCTCCATTGTGTTTTACAAAGAGGCAAAGCTCCAGTATGTAAAGCCCAGTTAACGTAAGTAGCTTCTTTTCCCTGAAAACATTTCTGAGTATATACTAAAACAAAAAAAAATGTGGCTTCATCACGCCAAATCGTCGATGAAAGATGTTTATAGGATGCTTTTTACCCAATTATGCTGACGACAAAAGAGGGACTTTTTCTCCTTCGCGAACGAAGTAGTTTCTTCTAGTTATATAATATTTTTGAAATGTGTCAGGGTTTGTCTAAGATTAAGTTTAGGATGTAGGTTTTTTTAGGGTTTAGGCAAAACGGAACCCTGATAGTTTCGTCATGTCCGTCCGTCTGGCCGTCTGTCCGTATGTCACAGGCATAATATTTTGCTCAAAAACTACAAGACGTACATTAATGAAAGGTGGAGAATAGGTGTCTTGTGTAAGTCGCTACTTAGTATGATATTTCGTCAGTTTCTTTTAAAACATTTTGTAGTTTCAAAATATTTTTTGATTTAGTCAATAATTTCGGATTATTTCCGCTCTGAAAGTAGCATAAACTGTGTCCCCCCACCTTCTATATTCTAAACCTTATGTCTTTAAAAAATACTTTCAACATTTTTTTTATATATGATGGGATATACAGTTTTTGAGTTATTCCCGAAAAACTGCGCTTCTCAGCAAAGGTAACTGCCGCGGAGATATGCTCTTTTGCTAGTGTATTTTTTCATATCGTACTTTTTTCATCTGCAGTGCATTTTTTGTATGAATGGCTGTGGAACCCTGAGCGTTGTCCGATATGCTCTTGACCAGTTTTTTTTTCGTCAGTTAATCTGCGAGCCTTGCGACCGGCTCTTTGCTCTATTGTGCTACGGTTCGAATGCCCTTGGACATTGCGCCGGAAATCACAAGATCGTCACGTGTAGGGGGCCTGACAACCACTTCGAGGTCGCTTTTCTGTTCCAGCGGCATCGGTTCAAATATCGAAAATTTTGAATCACGCTGAAAAATAAGATCGTCGAAAGTTTGACGTGTGTATCTGTGTACGTGTGTATCTGTCTGTAGTATCGTAGCTCTTAAACCGATTGTATACCATGTAGGTACGGGAGGAATCTTGCAAATTAAATTTGACCTACTTTCCGGTTTCCAATTGAGCTAAAATTTGTCATACTTATTTAAGTTCGATGACAATGCAATAGTATGATCCTATCAAGCTGATCTGAGGATGGAGCAGGAAAGTGGTAATAGGAACTGTAAGAAAATAATGCGATCCTACTAAGTTTGGGCTCTTTGGGTCAAAGATAAGTATAGTCCGCAATAACATTTATGATTTAGTCTCTTGTGTTAGAAGGCTGACTTCACCGAATGCGTTCTTAGCTATGATTCAGACACCAGCATCAATATCTGCCATAACAAAGCAGGCGAAAATATCTATCACGTCCTTTAGGCCCCAGAAATAGAGTCCTGTCAGATATTTATGTGCGCTTTGTTGTGGCCGATATTAATTCTGGTAACTGTTGAAATCGATTCAGTCGCTTGAACATTTTCAGTCTTTTTTTATACGTGTCGGGGTTTTTTTTATTATTAGTTGTTCCATTCGTAAACTTTGAATGAAATCACAGCTCGCTTCTCAATCTAGAATGATACGGCGCCACCGGTGACTTGTAGTGACGGTCTTAAATAGCATCCCAGAAGAGGGCTCGTCGTTCCAGAAGCGGGCCTTTCAGTTTAATATCTTCACCAATCGACATGTGGGGAGACCTGTTTGCACCAACTGGGGTCCAGACTGGTAGATTAAACCCTTCAGGTACGGGTGATCTAGAAAGAAAATGGTTCATTAAATTGGTGAATAATTAGGGACAATGTTACACAAATTACTGTGTACGCCGGTTTAAATAAAAGTTAATGTGTTTTTATTTGAGTTTAACGACGATATACAATTGACTTCGACCGTGAGAATATTGAAAGTCTTCAGGTGCGAAGAGAACAAAGAGATGTTATGTTATAATTTAAACTATTAAATAATAATGTCGATTCTCAATATCTGGTAAGTAAAGTGTCATTTCGAGGCCAACTCTTTCGAACTCGTTCCACAGATTTATTTTCATTTCCGTTTAGTCGCAAGAAATATATAAAAAACAAGTATTTAGTAAGAACATGCAAAATTTACAATAAGAAATATTCACATATAGACATCTTTTAATTAAATCAATGCAAATTTGTTTCTGCATTGAAAGTTATAGCCATATAAACCATAAGAGTAGGTTTACCTTATAGTATACACTGTATATCTATTTTTAAGTGGTGTATAAACATTCTATTGTAACTATTGGATTAATTATAACTGTATAACTTTTTTGTTTTATCATAGTCTCAAATTAATAACTAGACAGGTTAACCAGTGCATAACTTGTAACTTATTTTCAATGCATGTTTTGTACTGTCAGAGCAAAATGTATTTACTATTAGTGAAAACTGTTTTTGGCTTCTGTATTAACCCTTGTTTTTTGTTAACTCTGAAGTTTAATTGTATGCTGTTAGTTTCCCATTACAATAAAAATAAAATATAAAAGAGGGTTATGACATTTTTATCTTGCGTGAATGAAGTTAAGATGCACATTCTGATATTTTTTATAATACTCGTGAAATAAGCGCGCAGCGGTAGTTTAGCACTGAGGATTCAACGTAGGAAATTTTTACGTTTGAAAGTACTCTTTACGGTCTGCCAAAATATTAGTCTACCACTTTTGAACATAATAACACATGTAATATCCAAAAGTGGTAAACCAATTTTTTGCCACCTTACAAGCATAGTATCTTATTCTTTGAATTATGTTGTCTATTAACTAATCAAAATACGATAAGTGATGTTGTTATCGTGAAATAAATTAATCACTGCAACACACAGCAGGGTACAGCTAGCACTTGCAAGAGATAATATTGACTGTTACATAAACAGAACTTCACAAAAAGATACCTACCACATACCATCTGAGGCATTTATTTTTGTTAAAATTAGATAAGAGTAACCTACCTACTTATGGTTATAATCTTGAGCAGTGAAACTATTGAGTGCATGAGTGTACCTACCTATTTTTCATCACACTTGTTCGTAAACAGTGTCATTACACGCAGGCAAAACGAGCGACAAGGTCTTAATTAAAACCGTAGGCTTTTTATACGCCATGGGCGCAATGACTTTTTTCTATGTTTTTTTTCACTGCATTCACTACTCTAATATGCCGGGTTTAGACCGGAACCGAACGGAATTAGTCAAAAACAGCAAATTTGGATTAAACACAATGTAATATCAATAAATACACGTCGACGCTATAATTAAATACGTTAAAATAGCTTGTTTATACTACTACTTACAATTATTAATTTAAGTAAAAGATTGTATGCAACAAAATTAAAAAATATTTTCAGAACGAAACCTTCGTTGGACGAACGAAAAAAAAACGAAACCTTTGTTTATGTTATCAATGGAATGAGATTCTGACAAATGACACTTTATGACACATTGTTGCGACTTGTGACACTTGAACACACAAGTGTGATGAAAAACATTGTGTGTTATTCGGGCGGTATCGGAATTACAAACTCGGGTCATTGAAGCCCTCAGCCTGCGGCTTCGGCCTTCAATTTACTCTCGTTTCTAATTCCTTCTCTACCGCCCACGGTGCACAATGTACTATAAATCAATTTTGCAATACCCGAACAGGGTTGCATCGTTACTGTATATAGTAGTATCTTACCTATGATGTAATTGTAATAGTGCTAAGTAATCTATACATATAATAAAGCTGAAGAGGGTCAAAAGTCTGTACATGGAAGATATTCGAAAATAATTGGCCGGGGACACTTAAAATCGTATGGCGCTACTTAAGAAAGAGGTGCAAACTTTTCTCAAATATGTGCTACACGAGCCTACGACTACTATTAAGTACGAGCCGAGTATCGAGTACTTTTCTAAACTAACATGTGGCGCTAAAATTAATATCTATTAATTTACTTATTAATTAACCAATTTAATTGAATAATTGATTTAATAATACAACAAAATACGAGATAAGTGGCTCGGTGGTATCAACAAGGAGGAGGCTCACATGTGCAAGAATTCGCCCAAGTACTTCTTCAGGTTGGAGAAGGACTTCTGGAGGAAACCAACGGCCTGCTTAGATTACCAGAGACGTTATGCAGGATCGTTCCGTCCGTTGAAGACCACATTCGGTGCGTATAAGGAGAACTGAGCCAGGTGACTTGACGTGAGAGCTCTTCGGTTTGTGAGAGAGCCATACTCACGCCTAAAATTTAACAGGCAGCGGCAGTTAATGCGCGGATATTGGCGAAAATCGAAGGTGAACAGGCGGTTTATAATTCCACTAGCTGTTGGCCGCGACTTCCTCCGCACAGAGATGAAATTTATAGCCTTTTAGAAGGCAACTTCGTCAACGGAGGGAAAATAAGATGACCCTCCTATTTTCTTCAGCGTAATCGAATAAAAAGTGTCCTATAATTATCTGAGGATGCCCAGCTACCCGTGTACCAAAAATAGTTGAAATATATTTGGCCATTTTGGCGTGATGAAGCTACATCGACACATACATACAAACATACAAAAAATAAAATTGAATTAGTGACCTTCAAATACTCCCTATCACTTATTATTTAGATTTTCTATATTATAGTAGTTGATTATATATATATATATATATATATATATGTTTAATGTACATAGACTTTTCATTTCAAACCTTAATCTATCTATCTCCTATATTCTATCTATCTATGTATACATATAATAAAGCTGAAGAGGCACGAAGTCTGTAGATACATGGAAGATATTCGAAAAAAAGTTGGCCGGGGATACTTAGAATCGATAACAGAACACGTTCCAACAGTTTTTAGAATTTTTGTCTGTTTGTCTATTTATCTGTTTATCTGTTTGTCTGTTTATTCGTACGCGCATCACGTAAAACCGGCTGAACAGATTTTGATGCATAGTTTACTAACTTGTGTTAGCCGGAAGATTCGGCTTATTTTATCTTACTTCTTTATCACAAATATATCATGATTTTTCACATTCTGACATCAACATTGAATACCAGCGAGCCTATGGTTAACCAATGATAAATCTCTTTGTTCTGTCATCACTTTCTGACCGGTTGCCCATATCTGTCATATATTTTTTTGTTACAATCATCATTTGGCATAATGCATTTATTCTGCATCTGTAGGATTTTTTAAGGCACATTTAGGACTGTTTAAGACATCATCCTGTTTAATGAATATGTTAAGTTAAGTTATGTTTGTTTTATACACTAATCTGTTGAGAAAATTCCCGGCCAGGTTAAAGGCTCTAAAAATTCAACCCATAAAGGGAGGGGGGGGGGGGGGGCACATGATTGAGTTAAATTTGCTCCTGAATCTTATGGCGCTACTTAGGACGGAGGTGCAAACTTTTCTCAAATATGTGCTACACGAGCCTACGACTACTCTTGAGTACCTTGCTAAACTAACAGGTGGCGCTAAAATGAATACCTTGGCATTTTGCCAAATTAACTCTAAGTTTCGAAGAGGGGGTACGGATATCAACAAATTTAATTTAATAATACAACAAAATACGAGATAAGGGGCTCAGTGGTATCAACAAGGAGGAGGCACTCATGTGCAAGAATTTGCCCAGGTACTGCTTCAGGTTGGAGAAGGACTCCTGGAGGAAACCAACGGCTTGATTCGATTACCAGAGATGTTATGCAAGATCGTTCCGTGCGGTGAAGACCACATCTGGAGCGTATACGGAGACCTGAGCCAGGTGACGCGACGTGAGAACTCTTCGGTTTGTGAGAGAGCCGTTAATGCGCGGATATTGGCGGAAATAGAAGGTGAACAGGCAGTATATAATTCTATTAACACTGTCTTGGATGAAGGCTTCGTCACAACATACTTGATGGAGTTCCTAAACTCATTGAGTGGTTCAGGACTCCCAGCACACACATTAACCCTGAAAGTTGGAGTTCCGATCATGCTTCTTAGGAGTTTGTCACCTCCAAAGTACAACAGCTGCAGCGAAACCTCATCGAGGCGCAAATCCTGATGGGGTGCATTCCCCGTGAGCGTCTGCTTGGCCATGACCATCAACAAGTCGCAGGGGCACACGCTGCGCGCCGCCGGCGTGGACCTGCGCACGGGCTACTTCTTGCACGGGCAGCTACGTGGCGTGCTCGCGCGTCACCAGCTACACGGAGCTGTTCGTGCTGATGCCCGCCGGGAAGTCTCACAATGTGGTGTACAAAAAAATATCGTAAAATGACAATGTTATGTACTAAAATACACTTTACATACCTACTTTTTATTATGTAACTGTAGATATAATTATATGTATATATTTAGTTGTGCATACATAAACATAACTGTAAATAAAATGTAAATACTCGGCCTCAATATCTATATTCACCTTTCCTCTAATCTTACTTCTAAATAATATTAGACCTAAATTCGAAAGGTTGCTAGGAAGTATGGATTTCTATGTGTATATTTCTTACCTTCTCATGTTTAGACTGATTGATTGGAGGACCGATTTGGGTGATATTTGCCATGGACTTGATTTAGATAGTAACTACAGTCAAGGACGTAAAAATAGAAAAGTGGTACTGTATCGTCCGATATACACTTCTAAGTAAATACTTTATGTCTTTTAAATCACGATCACGGCAAATTTTTAAATAAGTGCATAAAACTATTGATTTTGGAGTGTAGTTTTATTTAGTGGTATTTGTATAACATTTTATCTGGACTTTACTTCAAGTTTCGGCTCCAGGGGAGAGGGGTGAATTAGCAGCTTACTGACACAGACCGAATTCCACGCGGGCGGAGCCGCGGGTACAACTAGTAATAAAAATAAAAAATAAACTTTACTATTAGCTTAGCTTTTTGCCTACGACTTTAATTAGCTAAGCTAAGTCTTAAAATGGGAAACAACACAACTTCGTCAAATATACACTAACACCCAAAAATATAGGAACGTCCCAAAATACAAACCAGTTTGTTAGATAATAATAGCACTTAAATAATAAAACGTGTTCATTATTTATTTTTATTGTTTGGATTAGGTATTTATTTATTATTATTGATATTTTGGGTGATTAAAGTTTTATAGTATCATAATTTTGTCATTTAATTTAATTTGACATTAGTCACCAAGAAATTTAAAAATGTACACTTCGCGTCAGCGGCCAAATATGTGAGACTAAGTTTTAACACAAACATCTTGTAGCCGTGTACCAAATTTGCATAAATAAAACTCATTCATTCATTCGATAAAGTTATGAAATAAGTAGGTACTCTAATTTTGTCTACAGTACACCAACAGTGTCTGTAAAATACAGACCACTCGTAGGTATAAAAGGTTTCGATAACGCAGCAAGAGGCCGTCATAACAAACTAAACAAGATGAGCAATGGTCAGATTACTTTTTCAATTGATCGTAGCAATAGTCGCGCGTACGGCGATCGCAGGACATGCGTGGGAGTCGAAAATTGTGCAGACTGCTCAGGGGCCTGTAAAGGGGTATAAATATGATGAAATTTTCGTGTTTTATGGCATCCCTTACGCCAGCGCACCTACAGGGAAAAACAGATTTCAGGTGAGTTTGTTAATCTTTGTTATTTATTATGCTTGACAAATTAAAAATCTAAGTTAAAATTTAAATTTGTCATAGAAGCATCTAAAACATCAACAAGATTTGGTGAATTTGATGTTTATAAAAACTTATAAAAATCGTCTATTTTAATTTTTTTCGTTTTAGCAGACCAATATAATAAACCATTGTGCCTCACTTTTCTTACGTGTATTTTTGACACTTAAATAGTGCAACATACAATTGAAATAATAAAAAAAAATACCAAAAATTATACTTGAACGACGAACTCAATTAGGGCCGATTTCACCAACATTTAATTTACTCGAGAGTGGCTACCTCAGTATTAAACTCTGAACGATTTACTTGATACTTCGATGGTTAACTTCAATTTCATTTCACCACGCAAGTCTCGGATAACTCACTCTCGCTTAGTTACTCTGTAACGTTGAACGAATGAATTGAATGAAATCGTACAAGTATAAGACTTATTCTATATATAAGTATATTTAAACTTCTAAATTTCCAGGCGCCGCTCCTTGGACCTGTATGGATGAACCCCTTAGAAGCAGTTAATGATAAAATAGTTTGCCCACAAGCAAAAGTTGAGGGGCTTGATCTATCCAAGCTGGATGTGCGAGAAAACTGCCTGGTTGCAAACGTCTACATGCCGATTACCAATGAGACGAACTTACCAGTACTGTTGTATGTCCACGGAGGCGGTTACGAAGTCGGCTTCGGACATCTTTTTAGCCAGACGAGCTTAGTGAAATCTAAAAAAATTGTGGCGATCAACTTTAACTATCGGCTTAGCATCCACGGATTCTTATGTTTAGGAACCGAAGGTGCTCCCGGCAACGCAGGTATGAAGGATCAGGTCTCAATGCTGCGTTGGGTTCAGAAGACCATTGCCGGTTTTAGTGGAAATCCTGAAGATGTTACTTTAGTTGGGACTAGTGCACGTTCAACGGCAGTAGATCTTCTAATGTTGTCCAAGATGACAGAAGGCCTTTACAACAAAGTAATTCCAGAGAGTGGTGCCGGTGTCGGGCAGTGGAGTATCCAGACAGATCTAATGCAAAATGCAAAAGATTTTGCGAGAACGAATCATTTTACGAATGTAATGAGTTGAAGGAATTCTATAAAACGTTAAAACGTTGTTTTTCAAGCCCGACGTTACTTAACTTTTTTCTCCTTGCGTGGAGCGAAACATAGAAACATAGAAACGTAGAGGCTTTCCTTATAGATACGCCTGTGAATATTTTAAAGAGAGGGTTTTACAGAAAAGTGCCTGTGCTGTATGGTTTCGAAAATATGGAAGGGCTTTTGTGGCTTCCTCTATTTGAGCATCTAAAGCATAAAATGAACGAACGTTTTTCTGATGTTCGGCCTATTGATTTCCAATTTGAATCTGAAGATGAAAGGATAAAAGTTGCCAACGTGTTAAATAGTATTACTTTGGGGACAAGCCCTTTGGAGAAGAGACTATCTCAAGCTATGTTGATTATTTTTCTGATATTCTGTTTGCTTATTCGCATTTGCGATCAACGAAATTACTAGTGGAAGCAGGAAGCAATTCTATATATTTGTACGAATCTCGGTCTATTCACCACCTGTTTTAAGTGATGATGCTCTAGAATATATGAAAATACTAAAGGGCGCGCAGCATTGTGCTCAATCCATGGCAGTTCACGATTTAATTATTGATTTTGTTAACGATACTAGTGAAGAATATTTTAATATGAGAAATACGTTACGAGAAATATGGTTTAATTTTAACAGTACTGGGTAAGTAACAAGTAAAGCTGAACAAAGTATCATCACAGATTTTGTATTTTGGTTTGAATTACCAACCACGTTAAATAATATATTTAGATTTATATTGTAGGGAACAGAGTTGTGTTAAGGTTCATTTCTCTGAGAATGAATCTCTTCGTCACTTTGGGTCTTCAAATATTTTATCCGTCGCTTGTAGGGCGGCGTGCGCACTTGCGGCGTGCGCAGCCCAACGCGCGGGAGTCGAGGCCCGTGCTGATTCATTCCCCAGACCTCGCGGGATACAACACTGATAGGGTCCACTTTTATAGGATCCCGTACCGCGTACGCGCACGCACAAGTTCCACGTGATTACGGTGAACGCGTTCTCGGAGTAAATCGAAACATAAAATTAAAGACGCAGACAATAAAAAAAAATTAAATTAGAACAAAACCAAATGTAAAAACTAAATGCAGAAAAAATTATAAATAAAATAATTAAAACAAAAAGCCTTTTATTTGTCTATCACATGCATCATTCATTAACATTAATTAAATAAGTTAAGGGAAAAATAATGAAGAAGGGAGACGAAAGTTTCGAGAGGTTTATTGTTGTTGGTAGTACCGAAGGCAAAAGATCACGTGGCTGATCCCAGCACGATGGACTGACCAGTTTATAGGCGAGGAACCATCCCAACAGTTTCATGATATGGTGAGGAATGCGATGGACAGGAATCTACGGTGGGCGTATATTCGTGCCCGAATGACAACCACCGATCACGGTCATCAGTCGAAAAAGAAAGATAGAACATATTATAGTAAATTAAGATAGAGTAGAATAGAAATAAAACGGTCTCCCGGTAGTAAACTAGTTGAAATTGCAAACAACGTGATGCGAAACTACTGGGAAAGAGCCAAGACAAATATAAATTCAATGCTTCTGTCTTCCCTCATACAAATTACGAATACATTTTTAGGATTGCAAAAAAATGGTCCAATATTGCGTAATCCTTCCATTAGAATCTATTTCTAATTGCACAATGCAATAATATTGTGAAATTGTCTGTAAACCTTAGAGCACAACCATTCGACGTGGCATATGGATGCTTTCTTATTTAAAAGTACTACTATACAAGATACATGACAATTGTCATGTCAGTTTGTACGATAAAATGTCAGTGTGTGTTTGTTTATTTTAAGTTACTTTGTTATAGTGTGCTTTCGTCAAACATAAATACTCCTGTAGTATGCGTGTCTGTTTTGTAAAAGTGTATGAAAAAATTGGTCGGTAATGGTACGACTTGCCATTTCTGGTGGTTTAATGCTCTTAGCTATAAACGGTTTCCAAGTGAAAATCGTTATTCAAATAAGACTGACAAACTTAAAAGTAGTAGGTATTAGTAATTGATCCCAATACCAGAATTTCCAATTGATCCCAATATCCGTAAAAGTACAAAACTACTCAAAAACCCTAATTAAAGGATCCAAGCAAAATTATTATTAAATTCTCTAAAGAGTCTTAAAGGTCAAAAACTAGCACAATATCTAGAATCCTGACTGGTCACTGGAAACTGAATAAGCACTTAATTTCAAATGTGAATGAAACAGGCTTAGTATGCAGATTCTGCCAAGATACAGAGGAGACTTCAATGCATATACTTTGCTCCTGCGGACCACTCATGCAGAAAAGAAGTATTTACGTCGTGGCCCCCGAAAAAATACAACAGTTCACTGCCCAAAGAATCTGGTAAAAATTCCTAGACTCAACGGGCCTTAGCCGAGAACTCTAATAAAGGGCCGCTACATGAGATCAGGATCAAGCTTGGTCGATGCAGCATACAACGGGCTGAAAATGGGAATTAACCAGGTGACCGATTACATTTTTATATTAAACTAAAGCATCGTCCATCTACCCCTATTTTTTTTGAACACAGACGAGCCTTTTTTGACGTGATCTAAAATACACAACTTGTAAGCTACCTATTCTTCATTATCTATACTATTTTTCATGAAAAAAAGTGAAACGGGCTATTTGAAGTTCACTGAAAGGAAAAACATATTTTTTATTTATGTCTGTGTATGTATGTCAAAATGGCTGAATGGAATTCCTAATGTTGGACCAGTTGGTCATATGAAGCCAAAAACCACCTTCACGCGAAAGACAACCTATTCTTTTTAACTACAAAATAGGTAGTCAAATGCTTAAGAGGTACGAGGTAAAGGACTTGGGTGTATATATCGACAGCGAAATTCAATTATCATCCCATATTGATAGAATCACATTGTAAAGCCTATAGAATGCTTGGGTTTATTTTTCGTCAAAGCAAAGATTTTAAGAACTCCAACACACTTCTTCTTCTCTATAACGCATTTGTTAAGGTGCGTCCACACTTGTATCATTTGCTCGTATCCGATCACTGTGCCGTAACATGACTGCGTATCGCGCTGCTTGGACGCTTACTGTCAGCGCGCCGATAATGCCGCACTCATCCGATACAAAGATTTCGAGTGATCGGATCAGCGCAACGTCCAAACGCGTGATCGTGACACGCGATCATGCTACGCGACGATGATCTGATACGGGCAAATGATACAAATGTGGACGCACCTTTAGGTCAAATTTAGAATATGCATCAATTGTGTGGAGCCCTTCTTATTTAGTTCATGCTAACTCAGTAGAGCGTATACCAAAAAAGTTCCTTAATCGCCTTAAATTTAAATTCAATTTCTTCGACCGTGAGAATATTGAAAGTCTTCAGGTGCGAAGAGAACAAAGAGATGTTATGTTATAATTTAAACTATTAAATAATAATGTCGATTCTCAATATCTGGTAAGTAAAGTGTCATTTCGAGGCCAACTCTTTCGAACTCGTTCCACAGATTTATTTTCATTTCCGTTTAGTCGCAAGAAATATATAAAAAACAAGTATTTAGTAAGAACATGCAAAATTTACAATAAGAAATATTCACATATAGACATCTTTTAATTAAATCAATGCAAATTTGTTTCTGCATTGAAAGTTATAGCCATATAAACCATAAGAGTAGGTTTACCTTATAGTATACACTGTATATCTATTTTTAAGTGGTGTATAAACATTCTATTGTAACTATTGGATTAATTATAACTGTATAACTTTTTTGTTTTATCATAGTCTCAAATTAATAACTAGACAGGTTAACCAGTGCATAACTTGTAACTTATTTTCAATGCATGTTTTGTACTGTCAGAGCAAAATGTATTTACTATTAGTGAAAACTGTTTTTGGCTTCTGTATTAACCCTTGTTTTTTGTTAACTCTGAAGTTTAATTGTATGCTGTTAGTTTCCCATTACAATAAAAATAAAATATAAAAGAGGGTTATGACATTTTTATCTTGCGTGAATGAAGTTAAGATGCACATTCTGATATTTTTTATAATACTCGTGAAATAAGCGCGCAGCGGTAGTTTAGCACTGAGGATTCAATGTAGGACATTTTTACGTTTGAAAGTACTCTTTACGGTCTGCCAAAATATTAGTCTACCACTTTTGAACATAATAACACATGTAATATCCAAAAGTGGTAAACCAATTTTTTGCCACCTTACAAGCATAGTATCTTATTCTTTGAATTATGTTGTCTATTAATTGAATATGTCCGATGCTAATGCAAAGCGGCTGACGTTTTTACCTATGCAGGAACATTAATAAAATAGGATGTGTAGAAATCTGATGATGCTTGTCGTAATCGGATGGCGCGTACAGTAGCCGATTTGATTAAAGTTCATCTTGTCATCAACATTTTAGCTAAATGATTTATACGCCTACGAGTAAACTTTGTCTAGACCAAGATCTGATTCAAAATACTCTACGATTACTGGTCTTTCGTTACTGATATCCAACGACGCCATATTCAGAGCTTTGTTATATTCGTCGGCTAAAGTCGCAAACCTCGTACCTCCATGTTTTTTTCAAAATAATGTTTTGTCACTTTTAGATAGTTAAAATCTGAACGCATTATAATGGCAAAACTCTAAAATGCTAGAAAAAAACCATTTAAGTTTAAAAATGAATATAGAAAACCTCGCAATACCCTACCGCCATATTGTTAAAGTTTAGTTTTTTGTCCCTCCTGTAAAATTTCATCCGATGGAGTTACGAGGTTTGCGAAATAAGTTCTTAGAAAATTAACCAGTTCCACCTTTTGGAATCAAGTTTATATAATATATAAATAAGCTACGCTTGACTATCTGCCAGTAAGGAGCTAAAATGTCTCTTCCTATTATAAAATACAAAGAATAAGAACAAATATATATTTAGGGCAAATACAAAAACAATAATAAAAATGCAGACTCCAAATTTAAATCGTCTATTGTCCCTTTACAGTCGAACCATACTTTAATGGAATTAATAACACAAGAGACAAATAAAAATCGTTCAACAACCGATGAGGATGCAAATATAAGTACTCTTTATGGTACACCTCAAAAAATATACAAGACCTTATGATGAATGAAAAATAACCATTGCAGAGGTAGGCAATGGCTAGATAATCACATTTATCTCGTAGTATATTTAATATTAAATTAGACCGAGGTTCTGATGTTCGATCAAGCTAAAAGTTAGCATACACACGCATGTTCGGTGTGATAATGCAAACGACTATACTAAAGGCTCAGTTACTATCATTTATAAAAAGTACATCAATATTACACTTTCCTCGTAAAAAAGAGGCGATATTAATTACTTAAAAGCATGTGTCATTTAAAAACTTTCTATTCATATTTATGACCCACACTACCTATAAGGTAAGGGTTCGCTGCCTTGCTGTCAGCGGCACTCTTGGTAAGGTTTTATAATTATCATGTGTTTATATTTTGTATTTGTTTTTACTATTTTACTTTTATATGCTTACTTGCCTATGCTTTGCCATTTCTTATTCAACTAATATATGGTAATTTTACTTTGATGTTTGGTTTGCAAGAAACAGAAAATAACTTTCAGGAGCCAAATTTAAATTTCATTCTGAGACGGTTAAAATAACTTTTTTTATTTTCTTAACTACGGTCTATCAGTTCTAAAATCAAAGAAATTCAAAGCTTTTCAACCCCTATTTAACCCCATTAGGGGATGAGTTTCAAAAAACAGTGAAATTACTCTTAAGATTCATAGTTTAATGAAAACTCCATACGTGCAGTTTAGAGTGCCGTTTCAGATCTCTTAATTTATAAACTTATTGTTCTCTTTACTAACTTTTAAACCTAATTTTAAAAGAATAAATAACTTTTATAACTTTTAATGAAGATTCTATTCGCGAAGTTTCAGATCTCTTTGTTTATAAAAATATTGTCCCGCATACTAACTCTCGACAACAATTTAATCCCCACATGCGATGCGTGTTGAAAAATCCCCTATTATTACGATTAAAAATATCATACCGTAAATAGAAAATTGAATGACAAAATATGCTATTAACTAAAATGTGCTTAAAGTTCAGTCCTAATTCTAGACTGAGATGGCGCCACCGGCGACTTGTAGAATCGCTCGTAGATATCGTCCCAGAAGAGAGCACGTTTCTCCAAAAGAGATCCTTTCAGTTTTATTTCGCTTCCGAGTCCCATATGAGGCGATCTGTTAGCACCCACTGGGGGCCACGATGGGAGATTGGATCCGTCGGGAACCGGTTTTCTGAAATATAAATGCAAATTTTGTGTTGTGTAATCTTAATACCAATGTTTGCATTATTTACTTATTTAAAGCTTAGTATGAAAGTTCCATATGATATGAACATTGCAAATGTCATGTTTTATTTAAATTGCAAATCTTTTATACTATACAAAAAAAAACGTTCATCGACGAGCGCATGCGAGTTCTTTCTTATTTGAAAGAGAAATAAAGACATTTCTTTTTGATTTATTGCTAAACAATACGTACCCAGTAGTAATAAAATTCACCCAAAGTTCAACCAAGATTTCCTTCATTTTCCTGTATTCATCTGAATCAGGGCCATACTTCACATCATAGGCTTTGATGTCTTGTAAAGCAAATGTCTGAGCGCAATGATCGGCTCCTTTAATATTTTTTATATATTCTGGTATTTCTACACCTTCGGGAGAGGGCCTAACGAAAGAATATTGATACAAATATATAGAATCACTGCCAGCTTCGAGTTGCAATTTCACAGATCTCAAATGAGGATAGCTAAAGATGACATCAGTGAAATAATCAATAAACGCTTGAATTGTTTTTTCTGTTACAGATTCATCGCCAAAATAGAACTCCTTAATTATTTGTGCAATTTGTTCCTTTTCATCATTATTTTTAAATTGTAAATCAGCCGGCAAGAAGTCTGAAAATTTTTCATTCATTTTATTTTTCCATTGTTCGAACATTGGGACACGAAATAAGCCTTCCATATTTGAAAATCCGTATAGAATAGGTACTTTTCTGTATTTTCCTTGCGTTAGAATATTTATTGGAGTATCATCGAGGAATTTCTCAGTACCAGTGTCACGCTCAACGCATGGCGAAAATAGAAAATTTGAGTCCGTTCTGTCAAAAAAAATGTCTGATGTTAAAGCATCATAAGATAAAGTTGAGTAGAACTCATCCAAACTGTCAATGTCATCTACGTTAGTAAAGTTTAGTTGCTTTGCGAAATCTTTCGCATTTTGCACTGGATCGAGCTGAACGCTCCACACTGCTACGTTTGCACCACTCTCTGGTATAACTTTATTATAAAGGCCCACGGTCATGTCTGAAAGCATCAGGAGATCTACTGATGACGAGCCTGCACTGTACCCCGCTATAGTGACCTCACCGGGGTTCCCACCAAAATTGGCAATATTTCTTTGCACCCAACGAAGTAATGCGACTTGGTCCTTCATGCCCGCGTTACCGGGTGCATTTTCGGTACCCAGACATAAAAATCCGTGGGCACCCAAGCGGTAGTTGAAGTTAACAGCAATTACTTTTTTGGTTTTCACCAAGGAGTTCGGTGAGGCTTGTTCACCGAAACCAATATGGTAAGCTCCTCCGTGAACGTAGACCACCACAGGAAGGTTCGTTTCCTCTGTATCAGGCACATAGATGTTTGCTACTAGACAATCTTCTCGCACCTCAAATGTAGACAAATCAAGAAGTGGAAATTTTCCCTGTGGACAGATTATTCTGTCATTAACTGCTTCTAGTGGATTCATCCAAACTGGTCCTGGAAGTGGGGCCTGTAATATAAATATTTGTAATTATTACGCCTACACTGTGCTGCTTAAACGAGTTTCAAACTCGACTTGAAACTTAATTATAGTGAAGATTTATTTTTAGGGTTCCGTAGTAAAAAGGTAAAAAAGGAACCCTAATGGTGCAACTGTGTCTATCCGTCCATCACATGTATGTATGCATATCAATTGCATATATTTTTTTAATATAGTACAGTTCTGCGATTTTTGACCCTCAGCTCTTTTATCCGGAGTTTTAAGCGGATTTTTTTTTTACCAATCAAACAAATGTTTGTTTACTGGTACACACTGAAGTCTGACACTGGTAAACACTGTTCATGTTGCAGTAAACAGACACGATAGTTTAATTCTAATTAGCAAATAAGTTAATGCTAGATACCGTAATTTCAACCATAGGGAAGATGTATTGTTACTTCTGTATACCAATCGACCCGGATTCTTATAACTGAGAAATTAATATATGAATATGACACTCAATCGAAAATTAAACACCAGAAACGTTAAAATCAACATTCAAAGTCAAACATAACGACTGGGCGTTAAAACACTTCATTAAATTAGAGCGTGTCACACGACATAGGTACTCAGACAACGCAGACAGGTGTAGAGATAAACAAGCATTTATTTTTATTTGGCCGTTACAAGATGCGTTTTATTGTATACCGACTTGTAATAAATTGTTTCGTTAATTGAACCCAAAGAACAACAAGGTAACTTCTATTTTTTTGGACAAAAAAAAATACTGTAATTATGCGTCGCTATATCCAAAGACTTTTTTTATGTTGCTTTTTTAGGCTCAATTAGATATTTCTACATTTTTTTTAATGAAGTAATTATGAAAAATAATTCCATCTTCCGTACTAGACGACTGACGAGTACCTACTCCGACAGTTATCATCCTAATGTTTACCTTAGATAACAAATATTGTTTCTAAGTACTTTTAAGGAAAATATTAATGTTATTGGCAGATTAGTGTTCAATTAAAAACTATATTGGAATCTCGGATTTCCAATGGGTATAATACTTGGGTATAAGGCTATTAATATTTTCATGGCTGCAATTTCTTTTATGTCCGCTTGGCAAGTTTTGTTAAAGTTTTACACCAATAGTGCCGATCACTAATGATTATTCTATTAGAAATTGTGGCATTCCATATCAAGTTATCAAAATATTTACATATCATCGGCTAAAGTCGCTAACCTCGTAACTCCATCGGATCAAATTTTACAGCAGGCACAAAAACTTTACAATATGGCGGTCGGGTATTGCGTTGTTGTTCACCCGTATTTGTTTTTTTCAAAGTGGGTAGTTTGCACAAATTGTAACTTTGACAGAGGAAAATATATCTTTTCTCAGCCCACCCGTGACCATGGAAAGCTGAAAAGCTTCCGGTACGTCGGGAACTCAAATGAGATAATATACGCGATAGAATCCGTTAAATTGTTTTATTTAAATGTTAATCATATTTACATATATTGAAAAAATCTACTCCATAAACACGCAAATTTTATCAAATAGATAATCGAGTAAAATCATTATGATTTGCTATTTTATTTTGATATTGGACTGATCAACAAAATAAAATAATAAGATACAAGTTATAGATACTTATATTGTAATTGCGAAACGAATTCTAAATATAGCAACGCGAGCGAAGCCGCCGATAAACGCTTGCCATTGGTAGATAACTGATCAAGTACAATTAATTCAACTTTGATCTTTTTATCGATAATAATAAGTTTGTTATTGCACCACGATAACACGTGTTATTACAAAACAGGTATCTGTTTGGTTAGATAGTAAATAATAATACTTATTATTAGTAATAAATAAATAAATAATCAGGGAGTATCTTACACAAATACATAGAAAACACCCAACACGCAGGGAACAAACATTCGTGCTCATCACACAAACACTTGTCCTGGCCGGGATTCGAACCCGGAACCGCCAGCTTCGTAGCCCGTTGGCAACCCACTACTGAGCCAAACGTGTCGTCTAAAATAAATTGTATACATGATGGCACATTTAGCTCGGTCAATATGGGAAAGTCTGAAACTATAAGACATACGAAAATCTGTCTTTAGGAACCATGTCATCGATTTTAGTAAAAAGAAAAACTGCATTTATACATTTAAAAAACTTAACTCGGAAATCGAACCCGGACGTTTTGAAAAATAAAACTAATACTATTTCTATTTAGATATCGATTGTGTAGGTCTTAAGCAGTAAATGTTACTCAGAAACATGATGTGTATGATCCCTGTATAGAATCAAATTTTTAGGTGATCACAAAAGGACGGCTGACGGATGCAGGTTACTTAACATAATTGTCAAACTGTATTGATAATCTGGATATAGCCAAGGTTGATTAGACAATGACCATGTTTCATATGAATTTACAGTTTCAAACATTAAATAGAATACGATTTATCATATAAGTAAAAGCAGTAATAAAATGCTTACAACGTGAATGAGTCTAAACTAGGACATCTTTCCATATAAAAAGTTGCTATTGCTTTTGGTTAGCATGTTAAACTTACTAGTAATCATGATCCCAATAGGTTGAAACATGAAAGAATACATTTAAAAAAATGTGAAATTTAACCACCATTAAATTTTACGTAATGAATGAAAGAAAATTTCAAACATAAAAAATCTATGTTAAACTCTTGTGATAAAATTAAAACTAAAATAAAATATTTAGCTCCAGTTTCATAATTCGCGTCATAATTATTTTGAACTGCTAAACTGTTATTTTTTTATTTGACAAAACCGAAACGAAGCTCACGAATTACTAATTTTAAATAGGTATATAATCATATCATCATAATCAACTTATTAAACTGCAGCTTTCAACCTATTCAGCAACGGATTTAGAACTTTTTCACACAGATAAACAGACACACATATTTACACGTAATTTGTAACACCTCTCGCCGGAGATTAAAAAAGGGAATACTGAAAACTTCATCTTCTTCACTATTAATTATACTTACAGTAAACCGGCGCGTCCCGGTGGGCGCGGTGGCGTACGGGATCCCATAAAAGTGGAAAATGCCATTAGTGTTGTATCCCCGCACGGGGCCCTGCGCAGTCGGCACGGTTCTCGACTCCCGCGCATCCTGTGCCGCGCTCGCCGCTGCACAAGCAACTAAAACCAATGTCGCTAGGTGAGGTCGCATCGCGTGCACGATGGCCATGAGACTGACGACTGACATACCGCAGCCACAGTATGACAAATATCTGCACTAGAGGCCCCGCCAATTTGTACAAAAACAAAAACAAGCAAGGCACGCCGTACCATCTTTTTCTCAAAGCCATTCGGCATTTACGACCTCTTGTAATTTCGTTGCTGATAAAGCTAGGAGCCTGAATTTTCAGTAACCAATTAAAACTTATAGTTTAAGATTTATTGCAAGTTCATGTTCCTTAACCTTGTTACTCATTGACTCCCTGACATACCGATCATCATAATTCTAAAGTAATTCCAGTAGACATACAAGCTTACAATTTTGAAAACATTAGTGTTAAGTTTAAAGGGAGGAAAAACTAAATCATTCGGCAATTTCAGTCTAGTTTTCCAGATATACAAGCTGCATACGTAAATTTGTAATTTTATACAATTATTATATAAATATATATGCAATATCAAAGTTACTTTTGCAGCTTATACATTTTTTTAGCAAGGACTTAAAAGCGATGTTTAAATTTATTTAATGTTTTAGGAAACTGCTTAGGTCCTCGACACTGCTTAGGTCCTAAGATGAAACCCTGGTACCTGATAACAAAGAACTATTTCGAAAAAAAAGAGATCCATCAAAAACATAACGTGTAATAAACTGAAAGTTTCGGCACCTCTGCTATCGCAAAAAGTTGATATAGAATATAAAACGAGATAGAATAGTTGGTAAATTGATCCCGTACCGTTAAATGGTGCTAGTTTGCTCTAAAATTTGCTCCAATTTAGAAAACAAGACTATTCTGGCATATTTAATTTTCCAACATGCTACTCTTACAAATAATTAAAAATAGTATATTTCCCAACGCATTGTAAATTTAAAAAAAAACACGCCAGAATCCGTTTTGTTAATATATGAAAACAATAAATTAAGAGCAATGTTATACATTGACTAGGCAAACTTTACTCCTCCTTTCATGGAGCAAAGTTAGGTCAAATCTGCTCATAAAATGGAAAAAAAAACAGTGGTGTGACCATTTCTTATCACATATCTCAGGCGTGTTCTGAATTTTCTTGAGTAATTAACATAAAAAAATAACAAGCCCTTAAATATGTTTTTGGGATTGGAGCATACTTATCCTAGAGGGAGCAAAGTAGGACCAGTTTACGGTACCGATCTATGGGAGCATTCTTTCCAACAACTTTGTCATATATCTTCACCGAATTAGTTAACTAGCAACATGTTGTTGACCGTTTATAGTGACATTAGTGACACGTTGTTGGTGTTAACACGTTGGTTGCCATCAACTGTGGGACTAAAAAATCTTCTCGGTTTGGTCATGCGCATCACAACTCATATTTCAGGGTCTTGTTTTGGGGTTTTTGGGAGTCAAACTGTGGACGCTATTATGTAGAGGATATAAAAAATAAAAATATTATTATAGGAATATTTTATACAAATCGAATTAGTCTCATGGTAAGCCAAATAAGGCTTGTGTTATGGGTACCAGACGATGGTGTATTTAATTGACTTATATACATAGATATATAGAAGAATAGGATGTAGAGAACCATCTTATATGATGGCAACGTATCACCGGTGATGCTCGTGGCTCCTCAGTAATAGGAAGATCCTGTGAGCATCACCGGTGGGATCACTAAATTTGTATGTGGCGTAGGCGCAACGATTTAGGTGCGGTGAGTAAGGTTGGCAGCCAACGTGTTAAAAAGATAAGGACGATATTGATACGGTCACTAGGTACCAGTATATCCGACTTAACCAAGCAGTGTTGTAAAAATTTGTTTATTGCAACAGTTAGATATATAGCTAAGTAACTCCCGAATATAATTTCACCCCATTTTGAGTACAGACCCTAGGTCCATGGGGCCTGGAGGCTCACAGGCTCTTCAAAGAGCTGGCAAGAAGGCTCGTGGACTCCACCGGGGATCCCAAAGCCGGCAGCTTCCTTGCCCAAAGAATAGGTCTTGCCATTCGGCAAGGAAATGTTGCCAGCATCCTCGGCACACTGCCAAGGGGTCAACTTTTAAAAATATATTATTAAGATTTTAGTTTTTAGTTTATGTATGTAGTTTTAGTAAATTTCGTCAGTATCTCACTAAGCAACAAACGAACTGAGGTTTTAATAAAAACGTTCGTGTTTATCATCGATAGATAATAACGTGTTATGATGATTATCCTGTTTATCTTGACCAAACGTACATCACATATACCTACAGACACAATAGAAATAGCAAGTCATAATCTATACTATTATAAAGTTGTAAAAATTAAATGTTTGTTACATTAAATATATAAAAAAATGTTCTTAATGGACTATTTGGAGGTCACTAAAACGAAAAATATTTCATTTTTTATTTTTGTGTGACGCAAAATCGACTCAACGTCTATCAACTATATTTGGTGCACGGGTAGCCGGGTATCCACAGATGGTTATAGGATAGTTCTTACCCGAGTTTGCTGAAGAAAAACAGAGAAGTTATGACTTTTTCTTTTTCGTGAACGAAGTTGCGAGCATCTTGTAGATTAACAATAATGGCGCCACTCAGATACGCATTACACACCACAACACAAAACTAAAACCATTGAGCTATTATTACTACGTATAGAGAAGACGCCGCCCAATCACTTAGTGTTCCGTTCAACTGCAGCCGGCCGGCCCCAGTTCACTAAGTGTCGCGCCTATGACAGTATGACGGCGCGCGCCTTGTAGCACAGATTTTGTTCGCGCCGTCTTCTCTATACTTAGTAATAATAGCTCAATGACTAAAACGGAGTCATGATGCTTTTCGCATGTTTTGGTTAGTACGAGTATTAATGTTATTTGTTTATTTAATTATTATTTAAAAATAAATAAATTAATGAATTTGTAATATCATTGATCAAAAAAATATTTTTCTAATTAGTCCGTCAGTTAGATTGTCAAAAAATATTGGACACGTATTTTTTCTTTTGTCAATCAAACAAAAAAGACAAAGATAAAGCGCGTCAAAGTTTGGGAGTGGGGGCGCATGACGTCACGCCGTGCGAAAAACTGTCGCACGGCGTGACGTCACGTGACGTGGGACGTCACGTGACGGAGGACTCTAATGGACTATTATCATCATATTTTTTTGTTTAATCGACAAAAGAACGTATCTCTAAGCCACTTACTTTCTTTTGTTGAGAATCGCTGTTTTTCAGCAGTAACTCAAAAACGGTATATCCGATCATGTTTTTTGAAAGTATTTATGAAGCTTTATTTTTGTGTTTGATCAGTGTGTGACGTTCAGTAATATGATACAATCTTTATCATATCACTAAACGTGAGTCATAAGAGACTTTATGATAACACTAAGCTTGTCTAGTAAAATGATAAAACGAGTTGACTCTGCAAGTTCGTTTCGTCAACTCACCGACGTATTTTAGGGAGTTTATCAAATCACTAAACAAATCTGGTGAAATAACAAAACGAGTTGCCTTTTTTGGCTGATTTCGTCATTTTACTTAACTGATTCAGAGATTTAACCAAATTACTGACTTTTTCTAGACAGATGATAATATTGATTCGCCATTTTAACATGTGATTTGGTTATATCCCTTAGAGATTCGATCAAATCTCTGTTTTGGGTATTTCCCTGCGACATATATACTGCGGTCACAAAAAGCTAAGTGATGTCCATTTCGGCACTATCATCGTATTTATCTTTGAAACGGTTTGTAAAAATAATTGTCGGCTGTTTAACAAAAACTTTTTGTCTTTCTGATAAGTCACTTACTCGTAAATTACACGTATCAACATCATCTGCCTATCTACTAATGGATACAAACCTCTTTTATAAATATCTTAAGACACTTCCTGTATAATTCGTTAAAACAGGTTTGTTTTACTGGACAAACACTAACACAATAAGTAAATTGCAATAGTGATGTATGTTTTTTCTTATACCGAGCACCATTACGCTGTTTTTCTGTCTGAAAAATCTCATTAGACTTGTTTCCTCATTGGCCGTCTTGAAAATAAACTTAGTATTTTTTTTTAAAAAATCAGTAAAGGGAACTTGAAGGGTTGTTGAAAAATATAATTTTCAAGAGAGCCGTCAAGGAATTTTAGCGAGAAATATTTTAGGAATACAAAGTGACTTCATTAAGAAATGGGAAACTTCTCATTATACTGGCCGTAAATAATGTCTGTGTAGTTTCTTTTTTACTCCCGTTTGGTCTTTTGTTTTGGGTATCCCAAAAATACTTATAAGAAGCCCAGTGTTCAGCTTCATGCCGGGTCCCAGGCAGAGAGAGGATCACCGTTTGTTTTTATGGGGAAACGTTAGCAGACCGATTGTCTGATAGACCCATAGAGGCCTGCAATACCAGTAGAGTCACAATCACAAGTGCGTTGGATTTCGGTCACCCGTAGTAAGTAATCGTGACGCGCAGTTTTTGCCGCAGAGCGCCTTCAGCAACCGCTGCGCCTTCGGATGCGTAGTCGCCAATCAAAATCTCAACGTCCCCATCGGTGGACTGATGTCCTGATGAAGGCCATTGGAGTCCGCTGGGTGTGGGCGGTATAGGACCGGTCGTAGTGGCACACATTGGGTGAGGCCTGTGTGTTATTTACCCTTATTTGTCCTAAGTAGTAAACAACATTCTAAGTTAAAACTGCACCTTTTTTGTCTTAAACTCCCATTTTCTTGTAAATAAAGTATCAGGAATTAATATTTTGGAATAACATGCAATAAAATATTGATGTTATGTTTCTTATAATAGGCTGCGAAGTATGACGTTTCAGGTGCGACTAGGACAAGAGGTCGTTAATGGAATTTCATACAAATCATGCAGGCCTAGGCTGGCAAAGTCCTTTTCTTTAATTTACATTCCACATACATTTGTGGCACAGGCATTCTGCCACATTGCGTATAAAAAATAAAACTTTGATTTTTTTGTTGTTTATTTCATTGCATGTTTGAAAAAAGCACTGTACATACCTCGGCGGGAAATATGGGGTTGCCCGCCCCAGCCCTATCCACGTCTACCTGTCTTCGCCCGGCAACCCCTTTCGTCCCGTCCTTTGTAGTAATGTACTATTATAGTACTACATTGCCAATTTCATACATTTTTATTTCCTTGCGAGATAAAAGCTGGTATTGGCATTAAATGCATATTTTTTGGTTAGAATGTTATTTACTATTTAAGACAAGTAATGCTTTCTTCTGTTTCCGCGATTATTACTCATTGAAATAAAACAATTTAACGGATTATATCGCGTATATTACCTCATTTTAGTTCCCGACGTTTCGGAAGCTTTTCAGCTTTCCATGGTCACGGGTGGACTGAGAAAAGATATATTTTCCTCTGTCAAAGTTACAATTTGTGCAAACTACCCATTTTTGAAAATACAAATAAAGGTGTGCATACATGCCAGATGGTCCTAAGCTGTAAGGACAGTTACACATGTGCCAGAGGGGCTTAATTATTTTATTTTAATAATTTACCAAGCAACTAACTAAAATGAGATAATATACGCGATATAATCCGTTAAATTGTTTTATTTCAATAAGTAATGCTTACTTGTATATTTAATGTATGAAATTGCCTATAAGTGTCAAGAGGAATAACGATTGAATAAAGTTAATTCGAATGATTTCTCTGGGTGGGTATTAGCTTGAAATTTTACGAAATGTTCGTAGCTTCATAGTTTTTGTTTATTAAATACTTACTTGACGTCATCTTCTCTTTAAGGGCGTTTCAACTGTAGTTACGTGACACGCGCAAAAAAATTGCTAATATTAAAAAAATCTACCTATCACAGAAACAATAAGGTTGGTTTTTAGGGTTCCGTACACAAAGGGTAAAACGGGACTCTATTACGAAGACATGGCTGTTCGTATGTCTGACTGTCTGTCTTTCACCAGACTTTGAAACGAGATTATTTATTTATTTATTTATTTAATTATACAAAACATTTGTGCTTTAACAGCTATTGCCAAAACAACACAAATTTAAAGTTAGTAGATTACCTTATTTATATGTACATAAAAAGTTCGTCCATTCAGACTATCGAGCTCGCAGGCATCTCTCGTTCAGGCACTCTCTTACATTCTGACATTAGTTGCCCAATCGCACTCGCAAACAGGTCACAGTGCGGGGCTGCCTCGAGCACAGAGTTGAGCAGCGCGAGCGCGCGGGTGACCGGTGAGAGCGCGTGGGCACGCGTGCGCGCTGCCGGCAACGCCAACAGTGAGTCCCGCCGCGCTCGCATGTACTGATCGGGGACAAAAATGCGTACGAATGCCTCCACCAGACTCACACAGTCCGTTTTACCCCTGACTATATCGATGATAAATTTAGCCAAAGAAAGTAATCTACGCAGTTGTAGCGAGTCGTATCCCAGAAGACCCTGTAGATATAAAGTAGGCTACAAATGGGGATAATAGTAGTGCAAACGCCCTTAAAAATCTTTTTTGGACTTGCTCCAACATAAGAATATATTTGCTCTCATGCGGGTTCCAAACCACTGTATTCGTTTCGAGAATACTGCGCACGAGCGCCGCATACAGAACGCGCGTGGCGTGCACGGTCAGAGGCGCCGAATTACGCAGAACGAAACCTAGCCTTCTGTACGCGGCATCGGTCACGGCCTGAACATGGTGGTGAAACGTGAGCCCTTGATCAAAGTGCACTCCCAGATCGCGCACCTGCACTGAACGCGTTATAGGGACGCCACCAATGGTGTATTCATACTCGCGAGGCAAGTTAGACCGTGTAAATGTCATCATTTCGCACTTATCCGCATTGAAGTAAAGTTTATTCACACGACTCCAACTATAAACCGCATCTATGTCCCGTTGCAACTCGTTGTAATCCTCCTGCATTTTAATAGGTTTGACCAACTTCACATCATCAGCAAACAGCAGCAGAATGGAACTTTGCACTTAGTCTGGTAGGTCATTAATAAGCAGTACGAAAAGAAATGGCCCGAGGTTGGAGCCCTGGCTGATATCGGACCGTGTGTTGTAGCATTCGGACACATAGGGGCCATACTTAACGTACTGCTTCCGATCTGAGAGGTAGCTAGCAAACAGATTTAGAAGCCTGGGTGTAAATCCCATAGCATCCAGTTTCAGAAGAAGAATATCGTTCTCAACACGGTCGAAGGCTTTTTGGAAATCCAGATAGACGACGTCAACCTGAGTCTTCCTATCCAACTCACGGGATAATACCCGTGTCAAAGTAAGCAGGTTAGTAGCGACTGATCTCCGAGGCAAGAAGGCATGCTGCGTGCTGGTGATGTGAGGAAGGCACTGGGGAAGAAGAATACTATGGAGTGCGGACTCGAACACTTTAGCCAGAGCGCTCAGAATTGCAATGGGACGATAGTTCTCCACTTTAATCTTTGACCCTGTCTTGGTAATTGGTGTTACTCGAGACGTTTTCCAGACAGTTGGGTAGATTCCAGTTTCGAGAATAAGGAGATAGCTAGACCGTTGAAATTTATACAGATGATGTATTTTTGTTTCCGCTATAACAACATATACGAAAAACAGTACAATTTTATGTCTGTCTGTCTATATCAGTAGCCACTATAAAATGAACGAGCACCGCGTACATTTTGTTTAGGATTCTCTTTCCCTTGCATTCATCATCCTCCTAGCCTTGTCCCGTATCAATCGGTCAAGGTATTAGGCATCGGTAATCACGTAATCTAATCTTATTACTGACGTTCGATCGAGCTAAAATTTTGCATACACATGCATGTTCAGTGTGTTAATGCAAAATTATCTGCACACCGCCGCAAACTGACGATGGCCATAGGAAACCTAATCTTCACGAGATAAACATATTGTAATTTACTAGTTTGATTTATATTCACGTCGAAATTGATTATTTAACAAAAAATATTACTAACTGTCCCACAGTGCGGTGCATATTATTTCCAATTTTTCTAATATACTTGAAAATATTAACTATTCACTCAACATTTCTAAATTTGCTCAACAGAGCTTCATCGCACCATGCATTTACATACGTACCGCAAAACCACCAAACTATAGTCCAGGCACCCGAACTATAGTCCGTAAAGATAACATGGAAATAATCATTATTAAAGATTTTGGCAAAACATACGTTAGAGTCATAACCGAATGATTTTGCCTATCAACACACTGTAATAATACAAGCCCAACTAGGTGAGTAAAATTCGAGTTAATTACCAATTGGGTGATTTTGGACTATAGTTGGGTGGTTTTACGGTACCCAGTGTCATACAACCATGTTGGCTCCTCATGGTTACTTACGTATAAAGATTAACTGCCCCAGTACCAGCGACTCTGCAAATAAGTTTTTTTGCCATTGCAAAAAAAACTTATCTACACATTTGTCATTTAAATCGGTTTAGCAGTTTAAGCGTGAAGAGGTAACAGAAAGACAGACAGAGTTACTATTTTACATTTATAATATTACAATGGATATGAATTATAAAAAATCTAGGATAAGTTGATAAATAAATAAAGAAAATATAAGGGACATAATATAATACAATAGAAAAATATTTTATTCACTGTGTATGTAGAGGATGGTATCATGAGATTTGTATTAACAGCTGCCCTCTTCAAACGTACAAAAATAATAATATGTACTAAGGTACAATTAAGCTATTTTTTGTAACCAATTACCACTACGTTTTTGAAATGCATATTGGAAACACTCTTTTAAAACTTAAATTTCCTTAATTTATAGAAACAGCTCGGTCAATTGATAAAAATAAGAATTTCTGTAATAAACAAGCTCTTAATAATACATCTTATTTTTGCCCTAGGTTGGCATAAATCATGTTTAAAATGTTATCTTTCGTTAATGGTAAGCGTGTTTTTCGTAGTTAAAGTGTTACATTCAGGTTACATTAAGGTGCGTCCATACTTGTATCATTTGCTCGTATCCGATCACCGTGGCGTGGCATGACTGCGTATCGTGCTGCTTAGACGCTCACTGTCGGCGCGGTGCCCCATTTGTGCGATCTAAGTGTCTGATACGCGTAGCAACATGGATTTCGAGCGATCGGATCGGCGTAGCGTCCAAACGCGTGATCGTGACACGCGATCATGCCACGGGACGAAGATCTGATCGGGCAAATTATACAAATGTGGACGCACCTTTATGCAAGGTACATTGAAAAGTTTTTATAAGTGTTAATATCAGAAAATTAGAACGTCCTATATTCACCCATACCTAAGTAGTAATCGTAACTAATAAAGTAGCAAATTGAATGACAAGATATGCCATTAATTTAAAACGCTCTTAAAGTTCAGTCCTAATTCTAGACTGGGATGGCGCCACTGGCGACTTATAGAATCGCTCGTAGATATCGTCCCAGAAGAGAGCACGTTTTTCCAAAAGAGGTCCTCTCAGTTTTATTTCGCTCCCGAGTTCCATATAAGGCGATCTGTTTGCACCCACTGGCGGCCAGGATGGGAGACGGGATCCTTCAGGAACCGGTTTTCTGAAAATGTAAATGGTGTTCTAAATTTTGTAATTGACAGTTTTGTGACATGAGAATGAAAATGTTTATTAAATTTTTACAAGTAGACAAGGATAAAAGCCTCCAACTACGCATTTGATTATTCTTTTGTCAGGAGACATTGCTCTTCCATAACAAGATTTGGTAGTCATCATCATCATTATTTCAGCCATAGGACGTCCACTAATGAACAGGCGTCCCGCATCCAGCGAGTCTCCGCAACCCTGACCAGGTCAACCGAACAGCTTGCGGGTGGCCTTCCCACGCTGCGCTTGCCGGTACGGTAACTGAGTAAGCTATGAAAAAGGCTATGCTTGGGATCTCTCGACGGGATCGAAACAGAAATGAGGAGATTCGTAGACGAACCAAGGTGCAAGCAAACTGAAGTGACAATGGGCAGGGCATATAGCTCGAACAAATGATGAATTGGTAGTAAACCATATTAAACTAACTAGATAGGTACTCAAAATAAAGATACGAGTATATGTACATATAAAGACAATTGGGAACATTAAATTCTCCGTCGTGTGCATTTTTTTTCCCATACGTTATATGAACTCACATCGTAGCATATTATGCGATCTAACCAGCACAACCTCGAAAGGAGCATTTTACTGGGCAAAGTCGAAGGCAAATTTTCCATAGGTCGAATCCCGACGAGGTGGTCTGACACCATAAAATATGCTTGTGGTTCCATGCAGAGGGCTGCTCATATGGCCCTTGACCGCGCCAAGTGGAGGAACATTACTTTTGGTCACGACCCTCAGCCTTGAAGGACCGACTAAGAAGAAGATGTGAACTCAGATCAGAATCTACAAATATTTTATTTTTATATGGAATCGAATTTTGGATACCATTTTTTAAACAACCGATGTGATATTTGTACAGTTACCTTGTATGAATACATTTTTAATTTGGTCTACATTAGATTAGTAGGAAATGTTTTAAAGTTAGCTGTTAATGCTATGTTTTGTTCTTGCGAATCTATGTAGAACAAACTAAAAAAATAATTGTACAAGGGAACTGTACAACTGTCACGACGAGTGTCTTAAAAATATATCTATAAAACAATACGCTGTAAAAATAAACTAGGTACATGTAGATTCTGAATTCCCATAACATAATAATACTATCGGGAAAAAATATAAAATGCACATCTCGGAGATACTTCATGTTCTAAGTTCTTGTAAAATTTAGACTTATTGATACGAGTAATACTTACCCAGTAGTGATGAAGTTCACCCAAAGTTCAACCAAAATTTCCTTTATTTTTGTAAATTCATCTGTATCAGGATCATTAGGTAAGCCATAGGCTTTGTTCTCCTGAATTGCAAATGTCTGACTACAATGGCCGGCTCCTTTAATATTTTTAATATATTCTGGTATCCCTTCAATTTCAGGAACGGGCCTAACGAATGAATATTGATACAAATATATAGAATCACTACCAGCTTCGAGTTGCAATTTCACAGATCTCAAATGAGGATAGCCAAATATAACATCGGAGAAGTAATCAATAAACCCTTGAATTGTTTTTTCTGTTACAGATTCATCGCCAAAATAAAACTCCTTAATTACTTGCGCAACTTGATCCCTTTCTTCATCATTACTAAATTGTAAGTCAGCTGGCAAAAAGGCTGCAAAGTCTTCATTCATTTTATCTTTCCATTGTTCAAACAGTGTTATACGAAGTAAGCCTTCCATATTTGCAAATCCGTAAAGAATAGGTACTTTTCTGTATTTTCCTTGTCTTAAAATATTTACTGGAGTATCATCTAAGAATTTCTCAGCACCAGTGTCACGCTCAACACATGGTGAAAATACAAAAGTTGAGTCCATTCTGTTAAAAAATATATCTGATGTTGAAGCTTCATAGGATAAAGTTGAGTAGAACTCATCTAAACTATCCATATCATCTACGTTACTAAAGTTTAGTTGCCTGGCAAAATCTTTCGCATTTTGGATTGGATCGAGCTGAACGCTCCAGGAACTGACGCTTGCACCACTTTCTGGTATAACTTTATTATAAAGGCCCACAGTCATGTCTGAGAGCATCAGAAGATCTACTGATGATGAGCCTGCACTGTACCCAGCTATAGTGACCTCACCGGGGTTTCCACCAAAATTGGCAATATTTCTTTGCACCCAACGAAGAAGCGCGACTTGGTCCTTCATGCCCGCATTACCGGGTGCGTTTTTGGTGCCCAAACATAAGAATCCATGGGCACCCAAGCGGTAGTTGAAGGTAACAGCAATAACTTTTTTTGTTTTCACCAAAGAGTTTGGTGAGATTGCATCGCCGAAGCCTACTTGGAAAGCTCCTCCATGAACGTAAACCACCACAGGAAGGTTAGTTTCCTTTGTATCAGGGACATATATATTTGCTACTAGACAGTCTTCTCGCATCTCAAACGGGGAAATATCTATGTATGGAAATTTTCCTTGTGGGCAGATTATCTTGTCATTGATCGCTTCTAGTGGATTCATCCAAATTGGTCCAGGAAGCGGTGCCTGTAATAGAAATATTTGTGATCGTCACGGTTACATTATACGAGTACTGCTCATAAATTGGGTATTGGGTTGGGTGTGGGTCTTGTTTTAAAATCGCCAGTCAACTCAATGGGACTTGATACTTGATGACAATTATAGTGAAGATTATTATTAGGGTACCGTAACAAAAAGGAACCCCCTATGGTGCGACTCTGACTGTCCGTATATCGCAGGTCTATATCTAAGGATTCTCAGGAAAAAAAAAATCTTTATCTGCTTGATATTTGCAATTGTTGTAAATGGTGTATTGCTAATGAAAAAAATTACAAATTATATTTGTAGATTCTATGAAAAATTATCATTATGTGAAGGGCCACATATTCAAAGTCTAGTGAGTAAGTGGAGTAGGGTATTGTATGATAGGGTTTTATTTGTACATTTTTACATACAGAACATATTAAAATTAATTAAATTTAGATTTTCTGCCTGAAATTAAGTTTTAAAAATGAAATGTCTGTTCATTGGAAATATAAAAAAATGTGATATGGATTATATGAATAAGTTACTTTTTACTCGACTTTGCTGAAGAATAAAAAAGGATTATGATTTTTTTCTCCGCTAAATAACTTGCGGGCATTTTTATATACTCTTACACCTATAATAAACTCTTTTTTTTTCATTGTACGTAGTTGCCAAAAATAGTTGTAATCCGTTTAGCCGTTTTGGCGTGAAGCCACAACGAGACATACAAACACAGAAAAAAGTTAAGTAATTAAATATTTTTCGATTTAGTGACCTTCAAAAAATCCGTTTTTTTAATATTTTGAATGTACTACGTACATACAGACATTTCCCTTTTACAACTTAATATAATATTATACAGTCTGTAAATTTCATACGGGTGAATATTTTATCCAGCCATAGTTTCTCATTATAGAAACCATATGGTAAAGCAATTTTGTGAAATATTTTCATTAATTAGGCATAATTTCTTTTTTCAAGTGCGACTGGGTAGCAATGTACACAATATAACTTGGTTTGACAACTGGGATGACGTGATACTTAGATATGTAAATCATTAGTGGATGTATTATTTTTTAGTGGATTTATATTTGACGACCGGTGAAGCTCAGTGGGAGTAACATTGCCTGCGAAGCTGAAGGTCCTGGGTTCAAATCCCGGTAAGGGCAAATATTTGTGCGATGAGCATAAATATTTGTTCCTGAGGCTTGGATGTTTTCTATGTGTTTAAGTATATTTATTTATTAAATATATCGTCATCTAACACTAGCCTTATTGAGCTCACCGCACACTAGTTCGATTCGTGTAATAATTGATTTTTTGTGTATTACATTGCGTGCTCAATTATTATGAATGAAAAATAAATTAAGCAGTTTCTAAATGAAATCTATGTTTCGTAGGAGCTTTATAAATCGCCTTTAAAATATTCACCCGTATGAAATTTATACACTTTAAATATGTAGTGTTTCACCCAACATAGAAAAATAGTGTCATACTGTTCACTACATATGTTGACTTTGACTTTTGACTGCAACTTCAAAAATGTATTACAGGGTATTAGTATAGTGACGAGTACTGGGACTTGCCTTAGATAGCAAATATTGTTTTCTTGTACTTAAATCTCTAGTACCATTCATTATTGTTATAGGAAGTGTAACATTCTATATCAAGCAATCAAAATATTACCATTGTAAAAGTAAATTGCATAAACACCAAATCTTTATGAAATGAAGAGTCAAGTGAAATTATCATAACTTGCTATCTATTTTAGTTTGACACTGGAACGCGAATCATTACGTGACACAAACATGTTTACAATATTTTATCAATGATATAAAACGGATAAATAATAAAAAATATCCGGTTCTTATTATTGATAAAACTATTTATAACTTGTATATATTAAATCTCCGTACATCGAATATATTTAAAACAAAACGGCCAAGAGCATGCCGGACAATACTCAATGTAGGGTTCCGCAGCCGTTTATACAAAAAAATGCACTACAGATGAAAAGAATACGATGTGAAAAAAAAACTCTAACAAAAGAGCGTATCTCCCCGGCACTTACAACCTTTTGCTGAGAAGCGCAGTTTTTTGGCAATAACTATAAAAAACGGTATGTTTGACCATGTTGAAAACAATTTTCATTGGCAGTATTTATTAAACTTTATATTTGTACAATTTTTCATATTTTTTGGACATACCGTTTAGTAAATATGGGGGGAGGATATTCACTTAATCAAAAAATGTTTGTAGAAACATCAAAGTGTTTTTAGAAGAACTGTCGAAATTTGTGCCACATATTTGCTGAATTCTTTATTTTCAGTTTCGGCTACATGTTCCCCCCTAGAAATATATATATTTTTTATTTAACAATCAAACTAAGTAGCGGTTTACACACGACACCTATGCTCCAAATTTTATCAATGTACATCTTATAGTTTTTGAGTAAAATGCCTGTGACATACGGACGGACAGACAGACAGACAGACATGACGAATCTATAAGGGTTCCGTTTTTGCCATTTTCGCTACGGAACCCTAAAAACGGATAAAAGATAATTCAACTGTCCTCAATCATATATGATAAAAGCCGCATCCGTATCCGGTTTTTATCATAGATAAAACTATTACAAAGTTTTACAAATTAAATCTCTGTGCATCGAAGATTAGAGTTAGAATTAAAAAAAGCATAACGGACTAATTGAAACGGTCATTAAATTTGTCAATTTGTAGTTATATTTGGCAGATATCGCCATGAAAGCAGATTCATTTCGCTAAGTTTTTCTCTGAAACCGTAAACTTAAAAAAATACGCAAAAAATGAAAAAGGTACGAAATGAAGGATTCCGGGAAAAATACTTATGCAAACAAGTAATGTAACGTCTTTGGAAACATGCCGAGCAGTACTCAGCTTTTCGAATATTAGTAATCGCTAATGTAATTTAATTATACTATATGCTCATGTGTTAAGTATCATTGTTAATTATGATTTGTGGTAATTTTAATATATATTTATTTAATGTTTACTTTTTCTAATAAGGCTAAATGTGTTTTCTTTCTTTCGTTCTTAATCGGTGAGCCAAAAACCTCCCATACATCCGTATACGATACACATATACTTACACGGATACACAGTCAGAGACATACATAAATATAAACAGTCGAAAGTTAAAATAGGGAATACCAAAAATCCTATCACTATAAATGAACTTACGGTATACCGACGTGTCCCTGTGGGTGCGGTGGCGTACGGAATCCCATAAAAGTAAAAGATGCCATCAGTGTTGTATCCCCGTACGGGGCCCTGTGCAGTCTGAACGGTCCTCGACTCCCGCGCATCCTGTGCCGCGCACGCCGCCGCACAAGCAACTAAAACCAATGACGCTAAGTGAGGTCGCATCGCGAGTACGATTGCCGTGATACTAACACGCCGCAGGCACAGTATCACGAATATATATAACAATACCTTAAATTATCAGGCGACACCGTCGTCCGATAGCGCGGGCGGGATGGGCGGGCACCATTAAAAAAAAAACAAAGTAAGGTATTTGCGCCGGCCCGGTTCTTAAGATGGCCGACTTTCATCTTTTCAGTTCATCTTCTTTGGTTTCGATATAAAATTGCAGGTTTATCTCTGCTACCTTAGTAGGTATAAAACTGCAATTTTATTAACCGAACATGGGCGTGAAATTTAAACTCATTCGAACTTTAAAAACTACAAAATAATTGATAGTCGGCCATCTTAAGAACCGGGACATCTTAGGCGCAAGTACCTTAATTATAGATTCAGGCGTAACTTTGCGGAATTTATTTATTTATTCAAACTTTATTGCACAAAGCAAAAGTAAGTACAAATGGCGAACTTAATGCCACAAGGCCTTCCCTACCAGCCAACCATAGGGCCAAAGAGAGTTGCATGAAAATGGTGCAGTGGGGAAAAACATTCAGTAGGTAGGTACTGAGAGAGTTAGGATATACAAGCAAATAATGCATACATAATTACTTATATCTATACTATATATGATATACAATATGTATAAATATATATAACATATAAATAATAAATACAAAATGTATACCAGCTACTGCATGGAAGATGGACGCTACTTGAGTTCTTGTTCCAGCAGATGCCTACGTAGCATCCGCTTGAAAACTACCTTGTTTGCGGCTTGTCTGATAGAAAGAGGGAGCGAAATCCAGAGACGGCTTGAATTTGACATGAAACCAGTATGGTGCGTAGAAATTGAAAGTTTGAGAATTCGGGAGGAACGTAGTTCAAAGCCTGTGCAGGACTTCCGTATTTTAGATTAATGGGTTTATTCTATTACCGCACCACACCGTAATTTTAAGAAAATTGATGTCTATCTACAACATTGCAAGCTTTAGAGCCCAGTACAGACAGACGGGTAGACAAACAGAGGAAGCTTAGTAATAAAGTTGTGTTGGAACCCTTTGGGTACGGAATACTAAGATTTTCGGTAGATCATACATATTCAATGCCGAGACCCCAAACGGCGTGAATGTAGAGAATAGACAAATGTGAATTTTAAAAGAATTATTTTGGAAAACTTCACATATTCTTTCACAAAAAATTCCATAAAAAGAAGAGAGGTTATACGGTAATTGTAATATGTATTGCGCCTATAAAAAAGGAAAATAACGACTTCGTTCTGATTTCATTGCTATACGTTTTCGTGTGGCGTTAATCTGATTCATCACAAACTAAAAATTTAAATAGACTTTAGACTCAATTAAAAAAGAAACCGGGCAAGAGCATGTCGGGCCCTGCTCAATGTAGAGTTCCATCGCATTTACTACATAGAAATGCATATGCAAAAAACCTCGCGTGAGATCTGGAAGAACCCTTAGCTGTGGTTTAAAAAAATGGTTTCAGCCGTGGGACGACAAGCCCGTAGTTTTCCTATTCTCCTCTATATCAGATTTTTTCTCTCTCTCACGCTCCAAGTAGGGTTGAACCTATGTAACCCATCTCCGCAATCCTTGTCCTTTGTGCACTGCGCCCCACCCCAACTCTAAGTGGATACGGATGGCATTACGTTTGTGGGTTTGCGCTCCCCCCACTAAATCTGATTACTGGTAAAGTGGTCTAGGCAGACCTATCTAGTTCATTACCTTGGCAGAGCGAAATGTATTCGACGGCATCTCCAGTGGTTAAATGCTCTAAGGATTTACCCGTCTATGGTTCTAATTAAGTAGAGTTTATAAAAATCAAAAGCAAATTGACTTGTTATAATTGTATTTATTTAACAAGACGAGATTTATCATTTATTTAGATATGCAGGTCGTCAATAGTTTAAAGTTCACTTCTAATTTTAGGCTCTGATGGCGCTACTGGCGACTTATAGAATTGCTTGTAGATGTCATCCCAGAAGAGAGCTCGCTTCTCTAAAAGAGGCCCTCTCAGCTTTATTTCATTCCCCAGTTCCATATGAGGAGACCTGTTAGCACCAACTGGTGGCCAAGATGGAAGCTGGGAACCTTCAGGCACAGGTTTTCTGTAAAAAAAGGAGCGGTTTTTAGATACATTAATAACTTTATCTGCGGTGTGGTTTTCTATTATTTTGTCATTTATATTGTATGAAGAGTTTAACCCTTTCATTTTCATAAAGACCAATAAAATTAATTTGTGGGTGAAGTCATGTGGGTGTATCAATGTCATATTATGCATTTTATTCCTATTATTAATTTCCATTTAAAGTATTAATAACATTTTTGTCAATTTCAGGCTTAATATCACCATGCTGTAGTAGCGTGAACTTCTGATTAACGGATGATTAAGCTTGTTAATGTTGAGCAGTCCCTAATCGACCGTCAATATTAACAGGTTTTTACAGAAGTTGATTATTACTTGTGTCATTTCAGTAGTGTTGCTTTTCATACCTATCAAATGTATGCCGTAACACTTACCCAGTAGTGATGAAGTTGACCCAGATTTCAACCATGATTGCCTTCATTCTCTTCCATTCCTCAGAATCATGCTCAAATCCGAGATTAAAAAAATTGCTTTCTAGTACTGCAGAAGTCTGAGCACAATGACCCGCACCTTTAATGTGTTTCATGAAATCTGGTATTGGAGCATCTTCTGAATGCGGCCTGAAGAAAGAATATTCATAGAGGTATATATAATTGCTACCAGTTTCGACTTGCAATTTCACTGATCTCAAGTGAGGATAGGCAAATATGACGTCAGAGAAGTAATCAATAAACCCTTGGATGGTTTTCAAAGAAACAGATTCATCCCCAAAATAAAATTCCTTTATAACTTGCGCAATTCCTTCCCTTTGTTCATTACTTTTAAAGTGTAAATCCGCTGGCAAGAAGTCTGAAAATTTTTCATTCATTTGGTCTTTCCATAGTTCAAACAACGGGGCCCGGAACAAACCTTCCATGTTTGCAAATCCGTATAAAATAGGTACTTTTCTGTATTTGCCGTTTGTTAGGATATTTACTGGGGTGTCATCTAAAAATTTCTCAACGCCAGTGTCACGCTCAACACAAGGCGAAAATACAAAAGTTGAATCTTGTCTACTCAAAAAGATATCCGATGTCATGGCATCGTACGACAAGGTTGAGTAGAACTGATCTAAAGCTTCAATGTCATCTATGTTGGTCAAATTAAGCTGTTTGGCGTAATTCTTTGCATTTTGCACTGGATCGAGCTGAACACTCCAGACGCCAACACTAGCACCACTCTCGGGTATAACCTTATTGAAAAGACCTTTAGTCATTTCTGAGAGCATCAGAAGGTCTACTGCCGAAGAGCCTGCGCTGTAACCAGCAATTGTGATTTCTTTAGGGTTCCCTCCAAAATTTGCAACGTTTTTCTGAACCCACCGGAGCAGCGCAACTTGGTCTTTCATGCCTGCGTTACCGGGCGCGTTTTCTGTGCCCAGACATAGGAATCCGTGTACTCCCAAGCGGTAATTAAATGTAACAGCTATGACTTTTTTAGTTTGCACCAAAGCATTTGGCGAGGCCAGGCCACCGAAACCTAGTTGGTAAGCTCCTCCGTGAACGTAGACTACGACAGGAAGGTTTGTTTCATCGGTGTCGGGCGTATAAACATTTGCTATTAGACAGTCCTCTCGCATGTCGAATTGGGACCAGTCTAGGTTTGGCATTGCCATTCCTCCTTGTGGACAGATGATCTTATTATTGACAGCTTCTAGTGTATTCATCCATACTGGTTCCGGAAGCGGTGCCTGCAATATAAACAAATAAACATTAAGAAAGTGGTTTCATACAAACATGATTAATGGTAACTAACATTTTTAAATATAAATAGACAGCTAATGCTTCGCGAAAAATGAGAATGCGGGATTTTTTTCAATACGTGGTCGACATTGCCGCAATAAAAATAAGAAAAAACATGGTATCAAGAATTGAAATTAGGGTGTGAAACATGTGAAAGTTAACCTTATTTGGCATACAAATTCTCAGTTTTGAAAATTAAGTGATTCTTTTAGTTAGTTGGAGTATCATGTAGTTTACACGATTAACACACAAATGCTGTACAAAAATGATAACGTTAGTCCAAAATAAGGTGCAAGACAGCTAGTTTGATCACCGTAACAGTGAAATTATGAGTCAGACTTGTAAAAGTGCCCTTGCAGCCTACTTACAGAATAATAATCATTATTTCATTTGTATATGTCATCATTGTTTATAACAAATATTCAGCGTTATTCAGCATACACTCACGAAGAGAGTAAGTATGAAATTTTTAAAAGAAATGTCAGGGAGCTTTCTCCTGGATTTGTAGTAAACAAAACGACCCTTTTTTACAAGGACAGTAAAGTATTTATTAATTAACATTATACCACACACTGATATGTCTTTTTAAAGTTGAATTGTAACTGGAGGCACTAGAATATCATTGTATGACAATAAATTGGGATTAACCTGTATGTATACTGTAAGTATAATGTTATTTGTTATTGCAACAACCCTCTAAAAAGTATGATCGAAGGCAAGACAAAGACAGTATGAAGCTATGAAGTACCAAGTACATACATACCATTAGCCAGGTAGGCTCAGCTAACCAAGTTAACTGCATGTGATACTAATTAATTCCTACGAGGGGGCGTGATTCAAACAACGTACTTCTAAATTATTTTCTTATAGCATAGTGTGGTGCGAAAATTTCTTAATTTCCCACGCTTGAATTTTTATTGAAGAGAGAAAGAAAAAGATGCTGTCGTGAAGGTAAATCAGTGTAAGTAAATCAAACAACAAAAAAAAAACAAAGTAAGATAAGATAAAACGTTTTATCTACGCCCATGTAGTAAATCCTCTTTAATGTGTTCAAAATCAAATAGGTAACGACCAGCTTTTCAATACTACTCGTAAGTGTTTGCGTTATCATATGTGCATGATATTATAAAACTCACGTTTGGCTAGTTTCATAAAACAACGCTCATGTTTTAAGGCCTTTCATTATGTATCAGTTGCATAAAGTACTATAAACTACTTTCAGTTTTTATGGGTCCAGCTCTAGTCTACTCAGACACTATCCATACCCTACCCACTAAGATGTATTAAACAAATACCTTAATCTTAATCTAAAGACATCTTTAATAACAATAACACATTAGTTCTTACATGTCACGTTCTTATCCCACTGACTCATATTTACCGCCCGTCTTATTATGATCGTACTTATCTAACTGATTGCGAACTATAATCTAACACTTTTTATCAAATTCATTACTTATCTTCACTTGTGTTGCCAACTCTTGAAATACTATAGATTCTATTTATAATACAACAAGCTGATGATACCCTAACAGGCCTAATAGATTGTCTGACTATTCTTTAAAGTAAAATAAAAATAAATAAAATCCCATAGTAATTATTCATCGCTACCGTATCTTATCAACACGACGATAAGAACTTTTTGTAGTGGATTTAAGTCTGCACTCATTGGCGTTACATAATTATGTGCATACGTTTTAATTATGTTATATTATTCTTTATTTAATAACAATATAAGTAGTATATGAAATGTCTATTTATATTATTAAAATTATCAAATTTAACGAAACTCAAAAAAGTATCAAAACTTGATAGTATAAGTTTGATAAATTTGATAATTGATCAAACTTATCAAAACACTATGTATGAGTAATAAGTAATAATATATAAGCAAAATTAAATCAAAATTAAAACAATAACTTAACTACTACGATGTTTACGGTTTCGACTCCTTTAGTTGAAAACGCGTTTTATTTGGGAAGATGGCGTTTTTTTTCAAGGTGACAATTGATTTTGTTTTTCATAAGACGCAAAGGTCCAATGGGTCCTAAATATAATAGAGTACTCTAAAAGTCAAAAATTATAGTTAAGTAAAGTTCAGGCGGCATTCCTCCGAATCCCGAAAATCGAAGTTCGTAACGTGCTGTCCCTCTCGCTCTCATGATATGCTGTATTTGAGTGAGCGGGATGACGCCATACGAACTTCGTTTTTCGGATTACGGAGTGCTGAAAACATTAGGTACACACTAATTGCTTCTAAGTATGACTTTCTTGATTTGGCCTATCTACATATGGTTGCCAAACTGCTTTTAGCTACATGGTTACCAAGCACTTATTATTTTAGTGAATTATAAGGATTTTGAAACCAACACCTTAAATTTGATTTCGAATTAAAAAAAAAAACGATATTACAGCCGGTTTGGCTCAGCGGGAGCAACGTTGCCTGCAAAGTGAAGGTCCTGGGTTGAAATACCGGTAAGGGCAAATATGTGTGATGAGCTTAAACATTTGTTCCTGAGTCTTGGATGTTTTTTATGTGTATAAGTAAATATATCGCCATACTTTAAGATCGTGTCCTGACCGCAAGAGGAGTTTCCATGCAAATTTAAATGGCGCTTTTAAATAAACATTTAATGATGCTATAATTGAACAAAACAACATAGTACAGTCACAATTACTTCGTAAACAGCTAATTATACATAAATCGTAACATTTAAATACTGTGTCATGTTTACAAACTATTCTTATAATCGTATTTCCTAGGTATTTGTTGAACTATACCTACTTAACGCACTACTTGGTAAACAAACATTTTCCTATAAATGTCCAGAGGAGCTACTGTAAATTACGATATTCTAAGTTCGTATCGCATCATCCCTCTCGCTCTCATGTTCAAATGTATTTAAGAGAACCAGTTGGCATGATACGAACTTCGAATATTGAATTTCAGAGTAGCCCCTCTGACTGTGGGCAGGAATCAACCTCATATCTAAATCGTACAGATGTCTACTATAACAAGACATACTTTTAGTCCTTAATGCATTAACTCCTTAACCCACTTATCATCATCAACTCAGTCACATCTTACGTACGAGTATCCAAAATTGCAAAGGTTCACGGGCAAAAAAAAACATTCTTCGTACATTTGTTCAACTAAATACACAATTTTTTCTCAAGTTTTACTAAAATATTATATCTTCATAGTGCATGGTGTAAGAATTTATCGATCGCAAAAAATACAATATGAAAAAGTGCACTAGCAAAAGAGCGTATCTCCACGACACTTACGTCCTTTTCTTGAGGATCGCCGTTTTCAGCAATAGCATAAAAATGGTATATCCGATCATATTGAAAACACATTTTCGTTGAAAGTATTTATTAAGCTTTATTTTTGTGATTTTTTTTTTATATTCTTGTGACATAATGTTTAGAAAGTAGAAGGGAGAGGGACACAATTTATGCAACTTTCGGAAAGAGTATTTGTGTAAAATATCCACTAAATAAAAAAAAAAAATTGAAACCTCAAAATGATTTTATTATTACTGTCGAAATATTATGAGCCACACATTGATATTTGCTGAAAAAAAATTGCTTCAGTTTCGGTTACATTAAATGGGCACGATATTGAGTGCCCCCCCTAGAAATATTATTTTTTGTTAATTTAACTACCTATCAAACTAAGTAGACGTACACAAGTCACCTATACTCCAAATTTCATCAATATAGGTACATACATTTAGTAGTTTGTAAGTAAAATGCCTGTGACATACGGACGGACAGACTGATGGACGGACATGACAAAACTATAAGGGTTCCGTTTTTGCCATTTTGGCTACGGAACCAAAACATTTTTTGAATTAATTTTTATTTTTATTATATGTGTAAATACACATATATATTAATGAGTATAAGAAAGCTATCGTTCACTCTCAATATTTAATCAGTGCGGTGGTCATAATAGTCATAATACTATCTAATCTGTGACAATACTTTTTATAACTTTTGTAGCTGGCGGTGACGCATAATACTCATTTCTGATCATTACTTGGTAGATAATAGTCAGCCAACTTTATAAAAACCATTTTCGTGATTTATTAATATTTCATAACCCTTTACGTAATTGTTCAAATATGCAATTTTCATATTTTAAATATATCTGATGTATTGGACACCAAATAACGTTATAAAAACACAGAAAGTGATAAATATAAGGCCACATTTTATTGTTCATTTAGCTCATAATATGTTGAGCATACGAGTATCCTGTTGTTATGAATTTGACATATTTTCAAGCAATGTTTACGTCAAAATACTCAAGTTCTCAACATATAAGTATGGATTCTGTTCATATGGATGAATTTCAACGATTTTGGCACTGATATGGTTAGTCGTGACAGGATGGTTAAGTATTTAATTGTAACCGACTACCGCGAAGCAAAAAAATCACTATTAATTAAAATGAACTTACGGTAAACCGGCGTGTCCCTGTAGGCGCGGTGGCGTACGGGATTCCGTAAAATTGGAAGACACCATCAGTTTTGTATCCCCGCACAGGGCCCTGCGCGGTCTGCACGGTCCTCGACTCCCGCGCATCCTGGGCCGCGCACGCCGCTGCGCAGGCGACCAACAACACTGTACCTATGCGTGAACGTGTCATCGCGGGCACGATTGACAAGATACTGAGTCGCTTCTGCGACCGGATTTTGTATGTGGTACTTTGTCTTAATGAATGTTATCGCAATTGAATGATACGATCTATGTGTACATATGTATTGTATGCATGTAAACAATGTATCATTCCTACTAATATTATGAATATAAAAGTTTGTGAAGATGTTTGGATGTTTGAGTTCTAATAACTAAAACGGATTTAGATGAAACTTGGCACATATGTAGGTTTGAAAGAAATGCTTTCTTTTCAGTAGACTAGTTCTCCAATACTCCCTCAGTTCACAACTGATTCATTTCCCGATTCACGTTTCCCATCCTATACTAGGTAGCTCAATAAATTAGTAGTTGTAAGTATATTGAAATAAAACAATTTAACGGATTATATCGCGTATATTATCTCATTTTAGTTCCCGACGTTTCGGAAGCTTTCCAGCTTTCCATGGTCACGGGAAAATGAGATAATATACGCGATATAATCCGTTAAATTGTTTTATTTCAATGAGTAATAATCGCGGAAACAGAAGAAAATATTAAGTATGTATTATTTAAATTTAAACTATAAATAGAAAAGTCTTCCTAATAAGTTTAAAGTCCAGCGATTAATTTAAAGTCGCAGGCAATGGAAATGGTCAAATGGCCAAAGAAAACCAATTAGAAATTATTATTCCATAATCACGCAACTATGGAAGAAAAGAGAACATGGTGATGGTAATGATATAAACACTAAACCTAACTAACCTTCTGTTTGACACGAACTATAACTCAACATAAAAAAGCGGGCAAGTGCGAGTCGGACTCGACCATGAAGGGTTCCGCAGCCGTTTATACAAAAAAGGCACTACAGATGAAAAAAAATATGATATGAAAAAAAAACACTAACAAAAGAGCGTATCTCCCCGGTACTTACGTCCTTTTGCTGAGAAGCGCAGTTTTTGGCAATAACTTGTAAACGGTATGTCCGATCATGTTGAAAACAATTTTCATTGGAAGTATTTACAAAGTTTTATATTGGAAGACACCATCAGTTTTGTATCCCCGCACAGGGCCCTGCGCGGTCTGCACGGTCCTCGACTCCCGCGCATCCTGGGCCGCGCACGCCGCTGCGCAGGCGACCAACAACACTGTACCTATGCGTGAACGTGTCATCGCGGGCACGATTGACAAGATACTGAGTCGCTTCTGCGACCGGATTTTGTATGTGGTACTTTGTCTTAATGAATGTTATCGCAATTGAATGATACGATCTATGTGTACATATGTATTGTATGCATGTAAACAATGTATCATTCCTACTAATATTATGAATATAAAAGTTTGTGAAGATGTTTGGATGTTTGAGTTCTAATAACTAAAACGGATTTAGATGAAACTTGGCACATATGTAGGTTTGAAAGAAATGCTTTCTTTTCAGTAGACTAGTTCTCCAATACTCCCTCAGTTCACAACTGATTCATTTCCCGATTCACGTTTCCCATCCTATACTAGGTAGCTCAATAAATTAGTAGTTGTAAGTATATTGAAATAAAACAATTTAACGGATTATATCGCGTATATTATCTCATTTTAGTTCCCGACGTTTCGGAAGCTTTCCAGCTTTCCATGGTCACGGGAAAATGAGATAATATACGCGATATAATCCGTTAAATTGTTTTATTTCAATGAGTAATAATCGCGGAAACAGAAGAAAATATTAAGTATGTATTATTTAAATTTAAACTATAAATAGAAAAGTCTTCCTAATAAGTTTAAAGTCCAGCGATTAATTTAAAGTCGCAGGCAATGGAAATGGTCAAATGGCCAAAGAAAACCAATTAGAAATTATTATTCCATAATCACGCAACTATGGAAGAAAAGAGAACATGGTGATGGTAATGATATAAACACTAAACCTAACTAACCTTCTGTTTGACACGAACTATAACTCAACATAAAAAAGCGGGCAAGTGCGAGTCGGACTCGACCATGAAGGGTTCCGCAGCCGTTTATACAAAAAAGGCACTACAGATGAAAAAAAATATGATATGAAAAAAAAACACTAACAAAAGAGCGTATCTCCCCGGTACTTACGTCCTTTTGCTGAGAAGCGCAGTTTTTGGCAATAACTTGTAAACGGTATGTCCGATCATGTTGAAAACAATTTTCATTGGAAGTATTTACAAAGTTTTATATTTGTAAATTTTTTCATGTATTTTGAACACACCGTTTAGAAAATAGAGGGGGGGTGGCACTATTTTTGCTACTTTCGGAGCGAATATTTCGGAAAATATTCATATTCTTTCATGAATCGAAATTTAACAACAGTTTAAAAAAAAATGTGTCCACGGCACAGGGCCCTGCGTGGCCTGCACTGTTTTCGACTCGTGTGCATCCTGCGCTGCGCACGCCACCGCACAAGCGGGTAATAAGAACTTGTATATGTATTGTGGCAAGGCTAGGACGCATGCTGTGATACAGTTTCGCTGGCACGACTGGCGCTAAGGAATACGAAACAAAATAAGATAAGTGTAGTCATCTGATGTGTGACGGCACTTATCACGACCGGAAGAAACAGTTTATAGCCAGTTTGTTCGGTGACTGAGTTCATAACAATCAGGTACCTATGCTTAACAACGAGGAATCTTTTTAGTATTTTTAGGGTTCTGTAGTTTTGCCGTAGGGTTTCGTAACGTCCGTCCGTCCGTATGTCACAGGCATTTTACTCAAAAACTGCCATATGTATATTAATGATATTTGAAGTATAGGTCTCTCGTGTCATATAAACCGCTACTTAGTTTGGTAGTTGAACAACAAAACTAAATATTTTAAGGGAGGCACTCCATACATGTAACAGCAGCTGGTTTTTTTTTTTATCAAACATCAACGTATGGCACTGATTTAGACAGATATTTTAAATACACTTTGAGGTTTCTAAAAAGTGATTTTGAATAAGTGAATATTTTCAAATAATTGTGAAATTTAAATAAATATGCTGTATTAAAACTGCTAATGCCTGCAAGGCTGAAGATTGACTTTGGAACAATCAACCCAAATTACACTGAAAAACAATAAAATAGTAAATTAAGCGACAAGATTCCCCATTTATTAAAAAGTTCTTAAATTAAAGGTCAGTCTTAACTTTGGACTGGTATGGCGCCACTGGTGACTTATAAAATTGCTCGTAGATACCATCCCAAAAGAGAGCACGTTTCTCTAGAAGGGGCCCTTTTAGTTTTATCTCCTCCCCCAGTTCCATGTGAGGTGACCAATTAACACCAACTGGTGGCCATGAGGGAAGATGAGATCCTTCAGGAACCGGTTTTCTGAAAAAAGGCATATTATATACTGAGATGAAAAATAAAATCTATGACAAAGAGTAAGATTTGGCATCTTACGCATACATTTTGTTCATCATACTTCTATATTTACGGCTCTCAACCGCTTTAATTTGATGATTAATTTCTGGCTAATAGACCACATCACATAACTCAAGAACCTCCCGATATAAGAGTATAGGTACACGGGTTTTAGGCCTCATTTATAATAAGATACTATGGAGTTCATTAGTTTAAAACATCACAACACAACAAAACGGGGCCTTATCGCGTATAAACATGATTTATTTAATTAATTAAGTACCTTCCGCTGGTAATTCTTCGACGTTTCGGACGTCACGTTACGTCTATAGTCTCGAAGGAACTTGTTGTGTTGTGATGATTAGTTAAAGTCGTGTAAGTGATAATGGTTGAAAACATGTTGTAAAAATTACCTCAACCTTAACCTTACCATTAACCTTAGGTTTAAATAATGATTGAAGCCCTTTGACTTACCCCGTAGTGATAAAATTCACCCAGAGCTCAACCATGATTTCCTTCATTCTCTTAAATTCCTCAGTTCCATGACTGATATTATAGATTTTACTCTCTTGCAGGGCGTAAGTTTGAGCACAATGATCGGCCCCTTTGATACTTTTAATATATTCTGGTAGTTCTGCATCTTCAGGATACGAATTAGAAAATGAGTATTCATATAGATATATACAATCACTACCTGATGTGACTTGTAATTTCACCGATCTTAAATGAGGGTAGGTAAACATGACATCAGAAAAGTAATCAATGAACCCTTGGATTGTGTTCTCTGACACAGGTTCTTGGCCAAAGTAGAATGTTTTGATTACTTGCGATATATATTCTCTTTCTTTGTTATTTTGAAATTCTAAATCAGCTGGCAAAAAATCGGAAAATTTATCATTCATTTTATCTTTCCATTGTTCAAAAAAGGGAACTTGCAACAAGCCTTCCATATTCGTGAATCCGTAAAGAACAGGTACTTTTCTGTATTTTCCACTTGTAAGGATATTTACTGGAGTATCATCAAGGAATTTTTCAACGCCGATGTCACGTTCGACACATGGCGAAAATACAAAAATGGAGTCTGTTCTATCAAGAAAGAGATCAGATGTTAAAGCTTCATATGACGAAGTTAAGTAGAACTCTTCTAAACTATTGATGTCATCAACATTAGTAAAGTTAAGTTGCTTGGCGAAATCCTTCGCATTTTGCACTGGATCGAGCTGCACGCTCCAGACACCGACGTTTGCACCGCTCTCTGGTATAACTTTATTGTAAAGGCCCTTAGTCATATCTGAGAGCATCAGAAGATCTACCGATGAAGAGCCTGCACTATATCCAGCGATGGTAACCTCATCAGGGTCTCCGCCGAAATTGGCAATATTTTTTTGCACCCAACGAAGTAACGCGACTTGGTCCTTCATGCCCGCGTTGCCAGGGGCGTTTTTCGTGCCCAAACATAAAAACCCGTGGACACCCAAGCGATAGTTAAAGGTAACAGCAATTACTTTTTTTGTTCGCACTAAGGGAGCTGGTGATGCCTTTACTCCGAAGCCTATTTGAAACGATCCTCCGTGAACGTAGACTACGACAGAAAGGTTCATTTCTTCTGTGTCAGGAACATAGATGTTCGTTACTAGACAATCCTCTCGCATGTCAAATTCGGTCAGATCTAGCATTGCGTACTTTCCTTGTGGGCAGATTATTTTATAATTGACAGCTTCAAGTGTATTCGTCCATAATGGGCCTGGAAGCGGTCCCTGTAATAACAATATTTGACTTGAGATTATTTAATTAGATTTGTAGCTTAAAATTTAATGAGACAAGCATGCATACGACTGGCCGAAAGTTTAAATTTAGAACTGAGGGCATTAGCCAACTCTCCACGTGTGGTGATGCGGCCAGGGCCATGCAAAGTATTTTATGAACTTCCTCTATTTACTCTATTTGCTTCTTATATCCGAGCCTTATATAGGTACCTATTTAACGTTTGAACAATATTGTACGCCCACCGCTGGGTGTCACTACTGTCACTAATGATTTCTGGGTAACAGTATGCTTCTTGTATGTATATTCTCTTAATATGAGGTTAGAATGCAATATTGTTCGCTTCAATTCTTACTATGAAAGAAAATGCAAATAATAACCGTCAAAAACACAAAAGAGATAGAAAGATTAATCCCTTTGAATATTAATTTGAACCTACCGTGAACTTGCGTGCGCCTGTGGGCGCAGTGGCATACGGGATACCATAAAAGTGGAAAACGCCATCGGTGTTATATCCCCGCACGGGTCCCTGCGCGGTCTGCACGCTCTTCGACTTCCTCGTATCTTGTGCTGCGCGCGCCACCACACAAGCAACTAATAGAAGCTTGACTATATTCGATTGCATCGCGACGATTAACGCGGTACTAATGCGCTTGCGCGGTTGACGTTTGTATACAGAAACATGCATAAGAATGCTGATGGTGACGCTTGTTGCGTTCCGTGGCCAGTTATTAGATCATCTACTATCATCATTTTATCCAAATAACGTATACTACTAGGAATTTAACTTGTCTACACAATGGTCGCCTCCAGAAACCTCCATGATTAATGGTCTTTCAGTACCCACATCCAAAGGCTTCCCGCAATCCACACAAGACCATTGCACCCATTTATGAAGGCGTCTTCTGGTTTGCGATCGCCATATAATTTTGTGATATATGTTCTCAAAAAGTTCTCCAGTACTACCACTAATCAGCACAACTTAGTTGATAATAATAAGCTACGCTTGGCAATCAGACATTAGGGATCTAAAATTCTCTTTATATCATTAGTCCTAGAATTAATAACAACCGACTTTAAAGAAATATATATTCGCGGCATGACTCTAAACTTTAATCTCCTATTTTCCCTCTAGACGTGAATCACACCTTAATGGAATTAATAATACAAGAGAAAAATTAAGATCGACTAACAATTGACGAAGATACAAATGGAAATACTCTTTTCTCAAACATGCAATGAAATGTCGTCATTACGTGCGTTAAAACAGGCTTCAAAGTATCCCGTTTCGGGCGGAAGAACCTGAGAGAACTGTAAAGGAATTTCATACAAAATTGAAGGCCTAGGCCGGGAAGTATTTTTTTTTTAAATTTTAATGTAAACATGGCGTCTGTGTTATGCACAGGCTAAACAGCTGAATTATATTTTTTTATTTTGTTTGTTGTAAAAACGCGACAAGATAACTGACTTGATTAATTATTTTTTAAAAACAAAGACTCTGGATAAAGTATTTTTAGCAAAAAAACATATTTAACCCGTTTAAAGTAAAAGGTTCTACCTGAAATATGGGTTTTACAGTCCCCTGTTATGCTTGTTCCTTAACAAGGTGTATTACAGTGGTCTCAAGGTAGTAGCGACAAACCAACATCTGTATTGAAATTCGTATATTTTATTTAAATGAGCCATGCAAGCATTAGATAGTTTAAGAGTTAGAGACCAGTGACAGACAGAGGTGCAGGCACCGGATGCTTATTAATATGGTTCTGTTGGTACTACATGGTAAAGAATCCAAAAAAAAAACATTCTTAACGCAGGTTGTTGATTTTCCGTACTTTATTATAATAAAATTCATTTTCTCCAACTTGCTCGGAAATGTTCCCATTAATGTAGTAAAAACACACCGCGAAGTCCATCGTTATATACGTTGATACGATAATCAATTATAAAAAAAAGTGGCATTACTTCCCGGACAGGCCCGGGAAGTGTACATTATTGTGCAGGTTTTTACTTTTAATTTCATCCAAGACTTTGAAAATTTACCATACAGGCAATAGTAACGTACAAAAACCGAGATTTAAAAAAACTTGAATTGTTTTCTGCGTTTAGTTACTGCATAATTATTGTGTCCAAATCATAATACACTTTATTTATTCTTAATGATCTTCTGGAACTGATAAATATCTTGTAGCAAAGGTATATATTTTTTAATGTTGTGCGTTTAGGAATTGCCGATTCAACTAAAAGTAATTCAAAATTCAAATTCAAATTATTTAATTTGCATAACATACACAGGTGTTACAATAGTCATGTCAACGATATAAGGATGTTATGAACTTATGAATGCATGTTGCGCCAATCTGGCATGCAAAATTATTAAGCTAATTTAACTCTTAAGTATTAGAATACATCATAATTACATAACAAATAAATCAGTACATTTAAAAAAATATATACTATTCTATAATCCAATTCCCTTATAATTTCACGGAACAATCATTATTTACATATTATTTATTTATTTATTATTTCTAAGTTAGTCATACATTTTTTCAAAATATTCCCTTAACGTATAAAATGGTCTTGTCAATAAGTACGACTTCAATTTCTTTGTGAATTCATTTATATTATTGCATTCTTTAATGTCATTGTTAAGAAAAATAAAAATTGTTATTCCCTTATACTCAACACTTCTTTTAAACTGTACATAATTATTACATCTAGGCAAAACAATAATGTATATATTTATTTTAACTATTGGTATGGGTTTTCTTTTTATTTATTTTCATTACTATATTTCATGTGGAACCAAATATACAATTCGGACCCAAAACTTTTAACTTTAATATCCATAAAAAAAATTAAGTCGGGGACGTGAATTTCATTTTGTCAACGATTGTCTGTCGTGTTATTTTTACGAAAATAAGTTACATAAACATTTGTCAAATTTCCTCGCACATTTGGAGAAAAGCAGTATACATGCCTCGGCAGGAATGTCATTTCGTGGATTCGTATCTATTGCAGGACTCGGCTACGCCTCGTCCTTCAAAACCCTACTCATCCCCGAAATGACTTTTCCCGGCCTCTGCAGTAATATACTATATCTTGCACTTATATTCATTACTGCCCCTTCGATTATCATCACTTTCCAAGCGTAGTTCATTACTTTCCATGCGAATTTCAGTACTTTCAATGGGCTTATTACTTTCCTCGTCCTTTTTACTCAAAAATATCATAGTAATAAATACGCCTTTCATTGATTTATTATATTATTGGATATTGTCTTATGATTATGTACCAAAAACACATTAAATCGATTCTCAAAAAATGCTGTTTTAAGCATGACTCAAATTATGAACCGAATGCTGACATTTTGAATACGATCAACGCAGTTAAGTCGTCACTTGTAACATTATTATCACCTAACTGTACCGAGCTTTAAGATTGATTGATTGCACACGAAGATAAACAAGATTTTGTTACAGTTTCAGTTTCCTTAGGAACGTGCTGGCGACCGACTTTACTGTAATGAACTTAACCTCATTCTTTGATATCAGATTGAGAACCAGTACGATCGGCCAAGAAATTGGTCTACCACTTTTCGACTCTATTTCGTGTGTTTTAAGAGTCAAAGTGTTAGACCAATTTCATAGCCAACTGAACCTATATTGTATTCATTTATTTTTTAATTTAAAAAATCTAACTCCGGTTTTTCTTCGAAAGAACACTAAAGTGTCACCAAATGAATCACTTTTCTATTATGACTCGCCGTGCCCGTAAAGACGTTTTACGATATAAAAAGAGAGTATTACCTGAAAAAGCTTGATGTTTTAGCTCTATCGATTTCAATTTAATTTCGAAATGTGTGTCACCATATTTCGGGCTAAAAGCGTACTGACCAATGAAAACATTGTTCACGCATTTCCATAGTACCTAAGTTAATGTGGCGGTTAAACATCATGAATCGTTATATCGTCTCATGTTCCCGTGGTTTATTTTATTCAAGAACTTACTAGAAGTCTGACCGCAGTATCATCTGATGGTACCCATCGTGGCCACAGGGTCGAAGACGAAGCTCGCTAGTTTAGTACCAGCCTAATTGCTTTTGCTTTAAAGAGACCTTATCTTTATTTGATAGTTATGTTAATTGTCCTTTTAAACGTTTTGACAAGGGTTGTTATTCGAGGGTTTCATCCGCCATTTTGAGGCATTTATAGATTGATTATAATTAGTAGGGGACCTTAGGATTACAAAAAAATTACATTCCGTGAAAATGTTCAGGAATTTCGCCAAAAAGATGCCAAAGAGATTCAAACATAAACAAACGTTGAAATAATATCCCCATCTAATTAATACTACTAGAGCTTCCCCTTGGGATGTTTCCAGAACGCTATAACATGGGCTTCTTCAAGAATCGAGTTAACAGGGTACTCAAAGGTTTGCAATCTGTGGGCGATTCCTCCGGTGTTGTACATATCCATGGGTGTCGATGACCACTTTCCATCAGGAGGCTCGTCTGCCTGTTTGCCACTCATTACATAAAATAGGTAGCTACGATTGGAGAAAATAACTAAAAATAAAAAAATAATGCTTTGTAAATTTTTTTACAGGTCCAATGACGATCCCAAAATATTTTTTTCTGTTCCGCGATTATTACTTTTTAGGGTTCCGTAGCCAAAATGGCAAAAATGGAACCCTTATAGATTCGTCATGTCTGTCTGTCTGTCTGTCTGTGTGTGTCTGTCTGTCTGTCCGTATGTCACAGGCATTTTACTCAAAAACTATAAAATGTACATTAATGAAATTTGGAGCGTAGGTGTCGTGTAAAAAGCGCTACTTAGTTTGATAATTAAATAAAAATATATTTATTTTTGTAGGTGGGACTCCATACATGTAACCGAAACTGAAAAAAAAAATCTCAGCAAATATCTATGTATTATTTCGACAGTTCTTCTAAAAACACTTTAAGGTTTCTAAGTTTTTTTTGATTTAGTGAATATTTATCGAAATATTCGCTCCGAAAGTAGCAAAAATTGTGTCCCCCCCCCCCCCTCTATTTTCTAAACGGTATGTTCAAAAATTGTGAAAAATTTACAAATATAAAACTTAATAAATACTTCCAACGAAAATTGTTTTCATCATGATGGGACATACCGTTTTTAAGTTATTGCCAAAAAACTGGGCTTCTCAGCAAAAGGACGTAAGTGCCGGGGAGATACGCTCTTTTGTTAGTGTTTTTGTTTCATATCGTATTTTTTTCATCTGTAGTGCATTTTATTGTATAAACGGCTGCGGAACCCTTCATGGGCGAGTCCGACTCGCACTTCGCCGCTTTTTTAAATAAAAAATTCTTAACAAATTATATCGCGTATATTATGTCTTTTGAGTTCCCGATGTTTCGGAAGATTTCCAGCTTTCCATGTTCACGGGTTGACTGAGAAAAGATATATTTTTTTCTGTCAAAGTTACAATTTGTGCAAACTACCCACTTTGAGAAAACAAATAAAGGTGTACATACATGTTACACACGTGCCAAAAGGCCTGGCCTAATTATTAGATTTTAATAATTTACCAAGCAACATTTCGGTCTTTAATCATCATAAAGAGATCTATATATATATTTGTATTTCATAATTTCACACTTTGACAGCAACACGCCTACCTACTCCGACAGACAGCCGTGTAATTATTAAAATCGATTGAACATAATCGACATGCATGCCAGCACCAGGTCTATTCGACCCCTCTAACCTCGCACTTGAATACTTCACGCCGTACTAGATACGTGGTGTCAGGGGTCAAGTTGTAATGGTGAGTTGATAATTTGAGGGGGTGGGTAGGGGGACCATGCATTATGTAGCACCAATCAATGGTGTCGGTGATTGTTGGCCAAACTGAGTGACGAATGTGGGGAAATGTCGTAGAGTCGACGGTGAATATTAATTTACGATTTACCTTAAAACACATATACTGCTATTATCGAGAAGATGGAATTGCATTTGTAGTGGTTGTACCGTTTGCAACAAAAGGAGAATAATTTTCTCTTAACTTAATAAAATGACATACCCAAGAAGTGGAATAAGTAGTAGTCCTCTGTTTTTTTCTTTTATTCGCTATCATGTTCTTCATCTGAGCTGTCACAAGTATTGATAATAAAATTGTCTGTTATTTGATCCATTTCTCCTTCCTGACATCGATATTTATTTTCTTCACTTTCGACGTGGTGACAAATATTTTCCCAGTCCTCAGCAGTGATGGTACTCATTCGTTCAGTTGCTAAACTCATAATGCCTTGCATGTTTAATGAAACGTTTCTTTTTGCTACATATCCTTTTACCATGGACCAAATATTTTCGATCGGATTGAATGTCGGGTGATACGGTGGCAATCGTAATACGGAGTGGCCATGTTCTTTTAAAATTGCATCTATGTGGTACTCACGGAACCGCTCTTTATTTTGTTTAATTAATTGATACAAACTGGTTTTGTACATCAACCGTGTGGGAAATAACTAGGATTAGGAATTGATTAATTGTGTAAACTTAGTTATAAGAGATAAATCAATATTATTTCGCTATTTTTAATCATAATTATTTTATTTCATTTTACTACTCTGTCATATATTTTTTACCCTGTTTTATAAAATACGTGTTATGTTGTTTTATAGTATTAAGAAATTAATATAACTGTGTATATCATTCTATTGTAAAACATGATGAATAAAGAATATCTTTTGTCGCATTTATTAATTCGCCTGCATCAGCCGATAAGCCGCTAATTCAGGCCCTAGTATGTGGGAATAATAAGTGGCCATTTTGATAGCCACAGTCAGTCTTATACTATACTCAGAGTCTTCTACTACACTCAGAGTCTTATACTCTCTTGCGGCTATATTAGCTGATTATGGCTAATTAGCAAATACTTACCATGAAGAAATAAGTATTTTATTTTAAATCAAGAAAGAAGTAGTCCAATACAGTCCACACATTCAACAATGGTACTTCGAGAGCCGGATCAATGAAGCAGAGGTGCGCAAGATAAATAGAAGATCGAAGCATTTCCCGTTTCAACGAGTCAGCAAGAGCCTGTACGTCGTGCACCATACTGTGAAGCCACCAGCTTCCCCCCGTGCGGCGTGCATCATTTTTGCCTCTTGTAGCCCTCGGGCTTTTGTCTCTTGACGGGGTTCGGGCTAGTCTCGACTCCGGGGAACTTATGAAGCTTCGGTTTCTGTTCCTTCATACGACGACCCTCTAAACGATTCGTCTTTTACTCTGGCATGGTCCAGACGCTCGCTCTCTGTTAACACGGATTGCGCAGCACCCCTGAGTGAGTATTATCACTGGAAGAAAGAAGAAAGAAGACGTAGGGATTTAGGTCCCCGGGCGTTGCTTGAGCGTCAAGTGCCGGTAGCGCTCGCGTAGGGCAATTAGGTGTTAGGTTGTGTTTCCCCCCCATTCCCCGTGTGTGTGTAAAATGTCGACCAACGAAGAGGTAGGTCGTATCGTGCGTCAGACGCGTTCGCGCACATATGAAGAAACGCCACCTTCCGGTCAGACAACAAGTGAGGAAACTAATACATGGAGCAGGGAACCGGGAGAGAGTAGGATTGGTAGTAGTAGCCACCTAGGGAACGAATCGACACATCCCGCGAACGTTATTCATTCTAACGGTGCCGCGCCACCGACCGCGAACCCGCCGTTAGCTCAAGACCCCGTAGGCCGTCATAGTAGGAGTGCGTCGGGTACTGTGGTAAACGCGCCAATTGTTAATGTTAATCAGCAGCTTTCCGTTTTGATTGCCGAATTGGATTTTCATAACGCAGAATTAGAGCAGGCTAGATGTAGGTCGATCGCGGCTAAAAGTAGGTTGGAAATTGCTAGGATGGAAGCGTCCAACAATTCAGTGCCCACGTTCGATCAGACAGTGCCTAGAAACGCGCGTGTGTTAGGATGGGTAGAACAGCAAAGACAGAGTCTGAACCATCCGGTGCAGGAAATAGAGTCAAATCTCGCGCCTATGAACGTACCGCGTACGAGTTTCGAAAATAGGGATTTCGAGCTGTTATCCAGTCAAGTGGTAGAGGCAGTTAATCGTAGTAAGAGCACGCCAGTTATTCAAAGACACGTGCCAGAATTAACTCCTTTCGATGGCAATATCGCCGAGTGGATAGCATTTCGATCGGAATTTACGGACAGCGCGCCTCTATTTTCCAATATCAGTAACATAAGTAGATTACGTAGGGCTTTTTGCGGAGAAGCGAAAATAGCCGTAAAATCTATCATGTACACCGTGTCGGATCCGTTAGAGATAATCGAAGCATTAGAAAGGCATTTCGGTAACCCGGAGGAAATAGTCTTGGCGGAGATACATAACGTAAAAAAAATGCAACGCTTAGCGGAAGATAACAGTAATATAACCACTTTCGCGGGAACCGTAGCTAACGTAGTTTCCACCATAAAAGCGCTCCACCAAGACGAATTTCTCTATTCGCCCGAGTTAGTGAATAAAATCGTTGACAAACTGAATCTGATCGTGCGATATGAATGGAATAAATATAGGGCTTCGAACAAGGGGACGCCGGGTTTAGTAGCCATGTCTCAGTTTTTAAATGAGATAAGTGTAGCTACCCGAAAAACTCACGGTCGTCAACGAGTTCGGTCCTCGATAAATTTTATATCGGAAACCGCTTGCGATTCACCACCGCGCATGCGCGGCGGAGAAGCGAGAGCGCGTCAGCCGTCTCGATCGCACGCCTCAGGCTATAATTACGAGTCATCAGATTCTGATTGCGATGATTTTATCCCGCGAACGGTAGCTCAAGTAAACGTTAAAACGCAGAAAAATAGGAATAATGCGCCTATTAATAAAAAAAAACCCCAAAAACCGCGTATGGTAGAAACCAGGACGAGCGAACCGATTTCCCCCCCCACCGCGACTATTAAGTGCATAATTTGTAGCGGAAATCATCTTTTAAGCGAATGCGCTGATTTCGCTAGCTTAACTATAGAAAAAAGATGGGAAACGGTCAGAACACATAAACTGTGTTTTAGGTGCCTGGAATCTAACCATAGGCGTCCCGTAAAGTGTAAATACGTACCTTGCGGTTTTAATCAGTGCGAATCAGGTCATCATAAAATGTTACACGGATTGATGCTTAACACGACCCCATCGCGAAAAAATAATACCGGGTTAGTAAATCATGTACGTAGTGCTGACACCTACCTGAAAATAATTCCGGTAGAGTTGTCAGGGCCCTTAGGGTCTGTACAGACTACAGCTCTTTTAGACGATGGCAGTTCAATTTCGCTAATTGAGAGGCATGTAGCTGATTTGGTATCACCTCGCAGTAACGCAGAGACCCTATCGATTGAGGGTGTCGGCGGTAACATATTGTCCGAAAAAGAGTCGTGCAAAATTAGTTTCAATATCCGTGGAGCATGCAGTAGGAATTTAATAAAAATGTCCGCGTACACAATAGATAAATTAAATCTCGCTACTCAGGCGGTATCTCGCGATTTGGTAAGAAAATGCGAACATTTACACGATATCGAAGATGAGCTATGTTATGAGCAAACGTCACCTACAATGATTATAGGTCAGGATCACTGGGATCTTTTAGTGCCTCGCCGCATTTTAAGCGGAGACAAAGGCCTCCCCGTTGCATCTCTGACAAAGTTAGGATGGTCGCTCCACGGTAGCCATAACGTACCTAGTGACCGTACTTTCGTTGTAAATCATTTACATACCGTGAAAATCACAAAGCACGAGATACCTGACTTGACCGAGTCATTAGGAGTAAAAAATCGCCCTCCTAAATCCGATTCTGAACCACGCGCAATAGAAATCTCAGACTTAACTTGCGATAAGTCGGAAAATAAGGAAAGATATCGCGTCGGTTTTAAGGGAAAATCGGAAAAAACTTCGCCCGCGCCGGTCGAAGTATTAGAAAGGGACGGGGATAGTCAACGTTTCCTATGGAGGGAGGGGGACAGGCAGAGTGAATCCACTGAATTTGAAATGAAAAGGCCCTTTTTTAAGCCTGTTTCATCGCCTTCCACTGCCCTGAATTTGGAAAATAGGAAAGCTGACTATCTCAGTGATAGGTACACTATAGTCAAAGATACAATGACCAACAAATCTGACTGGCAAATTGACAAATCAAATAAGAATCCAATTCCCACCACGGGAGAGGAGCGTAGCGCGAAAAAGGTCGTAACCGCCGTTACTGTAGATAGGCCGCTTAAGTCCTTTTCGTATTTACCTAAGATAGAACGTTTTTCGAAATACACGCGTTTAATTAGGGCTACTGCTACCACCCTATTAGCTGCTGAGGTTTTTAAGTCCAAAATGCTCAATAGAAAAATAGAAACTGAAATGAACAATAACCACTTGAAAATGGCCGAGTTATTAAATATTCAACGCAGTCAACGGGCATATTTCGACGAGGAAATGAAACTCATCGAGGCTGGACGACAAATACCCAAGAAGTCTGCACTCAGCAAACTCGCCGTGAAGATGGACCGCCACGGAACTCTACTGCTGGACGGGAGAATCGACAGAGAAAAAGCCACGCCGATACTTCACGCCAAAGAAGACTTCACTCGCCTCCTGATCGCTCACTATCACGCTATGTTCAATCACGGTAACCACTCCACTGTGATGAACGAGATAAACCAACATTTTTACGTGATAGGATTGCGAGGTGCTCTGAGATTTATAAGTAACAGATGCCAATGGTGTCGTGTCAGAAGGGGGTCACCCTCTAAGGCTCCTTTCGGCGATATACCTAAAGAAAGGCTAACTGTAAATCAACCTGCTTTTACCGCCACAGCCTGCGATTTATTCGGGCCTATGACTGTCACAGTCGGACGAAGACACGAAAAGCGATGGGGAGTCCTGTATACGTGCCTAACCACAAGGGCCGTACATCTTGAGCTAGTGAACTCCTTATCTGGTTCGGCTATGATCATGTCACTCAGAAGAATGATGGCGCGACGTGGCACTCCATCAATCATTTTTTCGGACAACGCTACAAACTTTTATGGAAGCGAACGTGAGATCAGTGACGCCATGAATAGCGCAACCAGTGATCTGCTAGAATACGCTAGGCAGCGTCAGATTATTTGGAAGAAGATCCCACCAGGTAACCCTTCCGCCGGCGGCGCATGGGAGAGGCTCGTAGGCTCAGTAAAAACCGTCCTACGAGCTACCCTTAATGAAAGGCACCCCCACGAAGAAGTGCTTCACACCCTGCTTTTAGAGGCCGAGCACGTAATTAACTCGCGACCTCTCACGCCGGTTATGCTAAACGAAGAAAAAGAAGCTCTCACACTGAACCATTTTCTTATCGGCCGCTCTAATGCCATGTCACCATTCGGCTCATTTTCCGACGTCGTTCTTACTTCAAGCTCATGGAAAACAGCGCAGCGACTAGCCGATCATTTTTGGCAAAGATGGATCAAAGAATACCGCCCGTCGCTGAGAGCTAGATCCAATAGCGCCCACGACAACGTGAAAGAAGGCGACATAGTGCTCATTATGGACAGTACAATGCCCAGAGGTACCTGGCCAAGAGGAGAGGTAGTTAAAGTCTACCCAGGTCCAGACGGCAAAGTCCGAGTCACTGAAGTACGCACAGCAGCGGGATCCATCCGTCGTCCAGCCTCCAGACTCATTGTTATTTCCTAGAAACCAAGAGAATGGTGTTTGCACACGCGGGGGATATTGTGGGAAATAACTAGGATTAGGAATTGATTAATTGTGTAAACTTAGTTATAAGAGATAAATCAATATTATTTCGCTATTTTTAATCATAATTATTTTATTTCATTTTACTACTCTGTCATATATTTTTTACCCTGTTTTATAAAATACGTGTTATGTTGTTTTATAGTATTAAGAAATTAATATAACTGTGTATATCATTCTATTGTAAAACATGATGAATAAAGAATATCTTTTGTCGCATTTATTAATTCGCCTGCATCAGCCGATAAGCCGCTAATTCAGGCCCTAGTATGTGGGAATAATAAGTGGCCATTTTGATAGCCACAGTCAGTCTTATACTATACTCAGAGTCTTCTACTACACTCAGAGTCTTATACTCTCTTGCGGCTATATTAGCTGATTATGGCTAATTAGCAAATACTTACCATGAAGAAATAAGTATTTTATTTTAAATCAAGAAAGAAGTAGTCCAATACAGTCCACACATTCAACAAACCGGTTATACGAAATGTTACACAGAACCACGAGTGTATTGCTGCGAAATGTTAAGTTGTGTTCTGTCAACCAATCCATCATTTCTTGTTTATTAGAATTTGACGTTGGAGCACGATTCAAAAGTTTGTTGTGATAGGACGTATTATCCACGATAAGTACGCTATTCGGTTTGAGGTTCGGTATTAATTTTTCTTTTAAGCATTTTTCGTAGTTGACAAAGTTCATCTGGTCATGGTAATCTCCCGTTTTTTGGTTTGCCTTAAACATTAACAAAGCGTTGGGAATAAAACCATTTTTTCCTCCTGCGTGCACTATTATTAACCGCTGGCCTGTACTGATTTGTTTTTTTACACCAAATTCTGTTCCATCGGTCCAAGCTTCTCCGGACACATGTGAAGTGTGGATGTAGGTTTCATCAGTATAAACTAGTGGTCTATCTTGAGATCGATATTCCGCAATTTTGATAAGGTAATTTATTCTTAGCAGTCGCATGTTGTGTTTTTCCATTAATATTTTTCGGTTGTCCTCGGTCTTTTTCCATTTAAATCCTAATTTTTGTATTTGTTTTCGTAAGGTGGAAATGCCAAATTTGTAATCTATATCGGATTTTAACACAGAGTGGAGTCCCTTTAAGGTTGGAAATTGCTTATGGGACAGATGAAAATTGTATATAGTTCTCCGGATGACTTCCTGATCAAAATCGTCTACTGCTGATGACGGACAAGGACGCAACTTTTTATTCTTCGGGGAGGTGAATTTCTTTGTTGTTGCGAATTTCTCGCTGTTGCGCTCAGTCACAATGTTATAAACAGTAGAGAGACAAACACCTGTAGCTTTTTCAACTAACTGGGCAGCGGTGTAAGGCAAGTTTAAATTTTTCGTCAGTTCATTTCCAAAATATTTATAATAGTTGAAAATTATTTGCTTACTTTGACTCTCAATAGGACCAAAATTACTTACAGCCATATTTTTTTAAAATATAGAAATTATTCGTAGTCGTACGGGCGGACACAATAATTAATTGAGAATACAATCAAATCAAATGTAAAAATATACGCACAACGTAAATAATATTGACAATTTCACACTGACATTATTTTTGTTTTTAGTTCTTCGATATATATATATACATATATATAACAACCTCTTTGTATGCTGATAGTACAAGAAAATAGAAAATTCAAATATAGAATGCCTGTAAACAAACAATACTACTACATATGCAATTCCACGCTCTCGATGATTCAACTATACTAAACGTGGGCTAAAGTTGCAAACCTCGTAACTTCAGTTTTTTTTTCAAAAATATGTTTTGCACTTTTAGGTATTAAAGTCTGAACCCATGGCAAAACTCTTACTCGCACCACTCGTGGTTCAATTTTAGATTCCTGAGCGCAACCAGACTTTCAAATCAAGCACTCGCGCTAAACAACTACTTTGCAGCCTTGCATAACAAATAACTATTGGTATGTATAGCTGCGAAGTTGTTATTTGGCGTGAGAGCTTCGATTGAAAGTCGAGTAAGAGAAGTAATCTAAAATTTAACCTCGAGCGGAGCAAGTGGTTCAAATATAGATCCCAGAGCGCAATTAGGCTTCCACGCTAGCGGATAAAATAAATTTTTCCATGCAGATTGACATGCTGTGAATGGAACTTTTGTGAAAATGACGGCTGTAAATGGAACTTTTCCGAGCGAGTGAGATGAACAAATATTTTTTATTCGGTCTATCCCGTGAACAACGTCGGAGACTCAAACTGAGATAATATACGCGATATAGTCGGTTTATTAAAATAAAGTGGAGAAATACGAGTATTATATGCTTGTATGTGAACTCTATTTATGTAGATTCTAACACGTACGTTCTTTGTACTTTGTGTAGTCACCAAAGTACAAAGAAGAATAAGATATTGCAAAAACACGAATGGTAAAAACGCACGCCTCACAATACAAAACCGATTACAAAATCTTACACGTAGTGACATGTTTTCCCTCGGATAACAGTCGCAATAAATTTCCATCCTGCCAGAAAGAGAATAAAGTGGTTGCAAAAATGTAAATCATATTTCAACCTCCCTACGCTTTCCCTCCAGTGACAGTCGTGTAACATTGGTTATCAAACTGTTTTGGTGATTGGACCTTTTTAAACCTAAACGAAAAAAAGCGTTGTTATTAGTTTGACAATAAGTTTATCTGTGTCTGTGTATCAGTGTGTCTGTGTATGTATGTTATCTGTATCTGTCATCGTAGCTCTTAAACGGATGAATTGATTTTGATTTAGTTTTTTGTGTTTCAAAGACGACTCTATCGACAGTCGGTTCCAGAAGACCGGTTCAGCCTTCAAATTTATTTTCTTTATGAGTCAGGGTTTCAGCGATTATTTATTGAAACTTTACATGTTTTATTGAGCCTCGAAAGCTTCTTCCATCCCTCTCTATCACCCATGATCTCGTTGTTTAGAGTATTTTTTTCCATATCATATTTCAAACAATCTATTTTTTTTTCTTGTGTCTTCTTCTTCTATAACCTGCTACATTCGCATTTTACTTTTGTCTCGCCTCTTGACTTCCATCCCTTCTCATCGCATGCGCATACCACGCTATGTGATATAATTACTTTACTCACATGCTCATTTCTTATTTTGGCCATTCTCATCACGCCACACATCCATCGCAACATTCTCATTTCAGCCACATGCAACTGAATTTCAACCGCCCTACAGCCCAACGCTCTGATCCATATATAACGACGGGCTCATTAGCTTTTTAAAATTCGTTTTCGTTTTATAAATCGTTTCGCTTTTTATATACATATATTATTTCACAAAATTCCAAAATAAAAGTAAATCAACAGATCCCCATAGTTCCCCTGTTTCAGCTATAAAGGGGTAGGGAGCGCCGAGTGCCGATGGCGCGTGAGGGTAATTCGTATTGTGAGCTTTGTTCCAGTCCTGAAAGCAACGCAACTAAACAGTTTTGACACTTAATCTTATCTATCAAAATAAAGGCTAGTTGTGTAGTGTTTTTGTGGTGAGTTACTGTAAATGTTATGCTTAAAATATTTATCATTTAATGAAAAGTAAACTGTTGTTGTAATGTTTCATTCCTCTCTTCCATCTCTCCCCACCGCCATCTCCCCTGGTACGCATTTCCTCGTCACCTTGGTTTTTTAAAGAAGCGCTTGTTTTTTTTCCATATATCCCGACCAGCTTCTCATATACACTTTTCCTTAAGGCACTTCTACAGTTCCTTAAACTCTACAAACATTGTCAATTACCACCACTTTCTCATAGGTTACTTGACTGACATCTCAATTCAGTTCCATTTTATGAACTGTCAAAACGTTCACAAAGCAGATATGAATTTTTAAGGAAAACTACTTTAATTACGTTTAAAATCGCCTACTTATTATCAATAATTGATAGATTCAGGCGTTACTTTGCGGAATTCCATACTAGATCAATGGATTATAGTTCCTTTGCTGTTCCGCGAACTAGTGTCTTTGTTAGATGTGACAATAAATTGTGCTCACATGCGCATATTTTCATGCAGTTTCCATAAAAAAATACGCATGCAAATACAACAAACCAACACCAAACAGTATAATCCTCTACACGTGTTTCGCCTCTCTACGAGGCATCATCAGGAGATGCAGGAGATGTTGACGGTCCGGCGTCCACCAATGAGTTGTCCAAAACGGTCGGTCCTATTTATACCCTGAATAGGATTTCTAGAAAGAGATGGAAAAACACGTAACAAAGGTGATGACGTAACATTAAGTTGTTCATTAATGATCAAACTAAATAATAAATAGGGCCGACCGTTTTGGACAACTCATTGGTGGACGCCGGACCGTCAACATCTTCTGATGATGCCTCGTAGAGAGGCGAAACACGTGTCGAGGATTATACTGTTTGGTGACTAACAGAACTATAATCCATTGATCTACTTATTATCAGTCTTTAAGGGTTTTTTAAATCACCGAAAGTGTAAAAGTAAGAGTTCATGTGGATGTTTTCGGCGCTGGCTGGCAGAGCTGGGCATCTACAAATGTTTATTGGATACTTTTTACTTGACGACGCTAAAGAAAAAAAGAGGGGTTATGACTTTTTCTCCTCCGCGAACGAGGTTGAGGGCACCTTCTAGTACCTATAAGAGTGTAAAGGCACCTTATAGTACCTATAAGAGTGTAAAGTACCCAATCTTACAACAAACACATTCATTAAAATAGTTTGATTAACAATATTTGGTACCAAGTATCAAAACTGTTTGAGTACAGTATAAACTATCAGCTAGAAAATAAGGCTTCGGGTGAAAATAAAACTTGTAATAATCGGAGTAGTTGCGCTGCCGATGGCACCGCGGCCGCACGGCGCCAGTTCGATTCCCGGCTCTGATTTATTTTAATTGTGCCGTAATTTTAATAACAATAATTATCAGTGAAAGTGTACGACAGAAAAGTTAACTTAACATTTAAATAATTTTAAGTCACAGGTGAGAAAACGGTATAAATAGAAAAAAATACAGACTTTAAAGGGATGATACCTACTGTTTGTTATATCGAAAGCACATTCATAATCCTCGTATTTTTTTACTTTAAACGCATCATCTTTAAACCTTAACCTTTTCATCCAGTTAAATTTCATCATTAATAAACAAAAATAAGACTAAGTACAGAGTGTTAAAAATTTGTAATCTCCTTCCAAAGAGGTTTTTTGTCCGTTTTTCTACATTGGAACAATTTATACTATTATAAAGTTGTAAAATGAAATGTCTGTTCATTTAAGATATTTTCATGAAATAAGGAATATTTGAAAGTAACTGATTCGATTTTTTTTTATGCTTGTAAGTGTCGTTGTGGCTTCATCAGGCTAAAACGGCTAAACAGGTTTTAAAATATATTTTTGGTACACGGGTAGCTGGGCATCCACAAATGGTTTTAGGATACGTTTTAATCTACTACGCTGAAGAAAAAAAGTGGGTTATGATTTTTCTCCTTCGCTGACCTTCTAGTAGTTGATTAGAATCTCAAGCAGTTCATCTATCAGTGTTTGTCGCCTAGTTTAAAATCAATAGTAATTTAGGGTAAGATAAACCCTTCAACTGCAAATGCATCTAAAAATGGCATTATGATTTATGAGTACTGCATTAAACTTGCAGTTGCATATATAGAGTATGATGTTGAGTATTTTGCTTCATTTGTATTAGATTATTATCCAAATTGGATCTCAAATTCTCCCATTTGACCCTAATATTGAACCAAAAGTTGCGAAAAAGTCCTAAACTCATAAGTAACTGTAAGTAATAAAAAACCTGATTTGGTACCTGTAGTTTCTTGTATAAAATTGCCTGATATTACAAAATAAAGCTTGATGGCGTACCGCTACCTCCGGTCACTCATGCAGTGTGATCGTGATATTGACCGTGCCATTAAAAACCGAATCACCGCAGGATGGATGAAATGGCGACAGGTCTCGGGAATAATAAATATACGACACCGGAATGCCCCTTCGATTGAAGGCCAAAATCTACAAAACCATTGTAAGACTGATTGTCATGTATGGATCGGAATGTTGGGCCGCAAGGTGGCGGATGAAAGCAGATTGCATGTAACGGTGATGAGAATGTTGAGATGAATGAGTGGCGTTACGAGAATGAATCGGATAAGGAAAGAGTATATAAGATGAAGCCTGAAATTAGCACCCATATAGTCGATAAGCTGAAACTCACCTGCGGTTGTATGGACATGTTATGCGGAGGGATGAAAGTTTTGTGACACTGGAATAAGTATTATTGAAACAGCTATGATTCAAGGACCGCCTCCAAAGTGACCCGCAAATTGTATCAAATTGCAATCGGCAGTGAAAGAGCAACTGCTATGGATTGATGGCACGTGCGAATATCTGTGGGAACCGCCACTCGGCGAGGCCGAGGACGGACATTTGTCGTGCTCGATATTTGAGGACACTCGCCATTTATATCAATTCTACGACTGATATGATATGAAAAAACGACAAGTTTGTTCAGTCATATTTATGCTTTTGTAAAGTAATCTCTCTGCCATACATCATCATCATCATCATCATCATTTCAGCCGTATGATGTCCACTGCTGGACACAGGCCTCCTCAATAGATTTCAACATGAGCCGGATAGTGGCGAACCGCATCTAGCGAGTCCCCGAAACCCCAAACCACGTCGTCCGACCACCTTGTGGGTGGCCTTCCCACGCTGTGCCTGCCGCTACGCGAAATTTTTAGAACTTTTGCAAGGTGACGATTTTTACTACTAGCGTACTGTCATGCCAGTCCTTTTGCAACTACAGTTTGAGGATAAGCTATACGTAGAAGGTACTAAATAGTACCGTACCTGTCAAATATAATTACATTGCGAGAATGCAATTGGGACTGCCAGGATTCTGTAGTGCATCGGGGAATTCGGGGACGTTTGCGAATCAATTTACGGGTGCATACACAAACGGCGGCTATACAGTGCAATAGGCCATTCAGTATTCTTCGTGTGAAATATTCGGGGCGGCCCAAACAGCATGCCGAGTAGCAAACAGTTGGGGATAGATTTCAGAATATTGTGTCCCCTTCCTTTCGCTGCCATCTCCTACAGTGTGCCGATGTTCTTTTCGTATTTTATAAGCCGCAGCTTGCCAGTGCAATCAGATGCTAACCATGTCATGCCAAGTAATCATTTACTAGAACGACATGATGTCATGATACCAGGTATCGTTCCATATATCGTGATATGTGGAATTATGAATCATTGCGTGATTTTTATTTGACCTACCGAACGAATAATTATCGAAATTGCTTCGAAAACAATGGATGCATTAGGATTTATGAATATAGAATGGATTGTCGAATAGAATTGAAAATGGAATTTCCGTAATTACTTAACGAAAGTACTTGTCGACCTGAATTGTTTTAAGGGTCAATTAACTTCTTTCTGTATCTCTTTGCCGTGTGGTTACTCTTAAAAACTATGATTTCAAAATGTTTCAATGACATAAAGGCAACACAAATATGTATTTTAGTCTAGCCAATATAGGTTCATATTTAAAAAGGCCACAGTATGTCAATAACCTAGATTATAAGCATTTTTTCGAGTAGTTAACTGATTCTTTTAAGTAGTTGTCTGTCACTTTTATCCCTTGCGTTACGGGAATAGCAACAAAAACAGTTGATCCACTAATTTAGTCTGCCTATTTGCCTAGTTTTGTGTGTTGACAGATTGCATTGAAGCTAATACCTATGGATGGATAAATGTGATTATTTTTACTTTGATCAAAAAGTGAATTAAATTTACTTCTATAGTAGAATGTTTGGGCACGATTTTGTTCTTAGAAAATTAAATCTACCTCTATAAACTTGAAAGGCAAACCTTGGTCTACGTACCTCATCCAAATCAATAGAGCTGTTTCCGAAAAAAACAATTTCATATATACTTTTTGTGTTACAAATATCATGATAATAATCACAATTTTTGCAATTTATTAGTGGATCACTCCACTAGCGTTATTAATATAAATTTCATATATTTTATATACACTTATAGGCAATTACGTAAACAAATAAACTTTCCACTTTAACCTATCGCTACCCTTTATGCACCTCTAAGAATAATTCCAGAATAGACCTCGAACAATTATTCAAGATGGCGGTCCACAAGCAGCCGTTCTCGAAATTTAAATTGCTAAACGTGCCATTTTTGCCGGTAAACAAGGGAAATGCAATCAATTGCCGTTTGCCGATATATTTCTAGATTGAATTTATTCGATAGGAACGAATAAAATATTGTATCTTTAGTGGTTCGCTTTGATCTTTACAAAGGGAAACTTGATATTACTTTGATGTTCATCTGTTGTGGGGCATAATGTGAATAGGTTAGAGAATCTGTTAAATTTTAAAAGGTTGTTTATTTTTGTATAGGGTTAAATAAAATAGACTACATTTAGAGTTTCTTTAAATTTGGAATGTTCATTGTAGGTAACGAATCGTGAGAAACCTCGTAGGAAGTTAATTTGTGATTTGACGGCACAACGACAAGACCCACATTTGTGTTAAAAAAATATACTAGCTGTTGCCCGCGACTTTGTCCGCGTAGAGATGCAATTTATAGCTTCTGCCCGCGACTTCGTCCGCCTTAAATTCGTTGATCGCGGATAAGGGTATTTTTCCGGGATAAAAAGTAGCCTATGTCCTTCCCCGGGACTCAAAATATCTCCATACCAAATTTCATCCAAATCGGATCAGCGGTTTAAGCGTGAAGAGGTAACAGACAGACAGACAGACAGACAGACAGACAGACAGACACACTTTCGCAATTATAATATTAGTATAGTTATTCAGATTTCCAAACAGGCTAGCAGGCTAACTGGCAAGTACAGTAGTTTTTAAAATAAAGTGGAACGTACAGAGGATTGGCACAAACTTTCACGTTTATTATTAAGAATGTAGGATAATTACACTTGTTTGTTAGAAGACTTTAATCCTTAGAATGACTTGAAACATGGGAATGCTACTTTGACTTTGTAAATAATTAAAAAATCCACAAAGGTAAAGTAGGTTCCTTGCCTACGTATCTTGACACGGGTACGCTAAGATACTACACTTGATGGTACCCTTTTAAAATATTAGCCCTTGTAAATTCTAACACGAAAAGGGGTCAATTATCAAAGACCCAAATTTCGCTACATTTCCAAATCCGTCTGACCTAGAACGGAGTGTCGAACTGTCGGATAATGATAAATGTAAGGCCTTTATCACACCTGCGTTACCCGAGGAAGTGAGTCGCTAGAATAACACTTCCCCCTAATGGATTGGACTTGAAACGAGGTTATAAGGTTAAGGCGGGCGTCCTGATTCTGAACGTGTCGGTTTTCATTTGTTATTTGAGTTTGATGTATTAGGGTTGTCCACAAAGTTCATACGTGGAACGCATTGTTGGCCGTTTCCATGAAAACGAAATTGGAGTGATTATCATAATTAAATTTACTGTATCTAGGTTAAATATGTATAGATGATGATTTAATATTAAAAATAGACAAAAAGCTACAAAACCTTTAAAAAGTAAAAGTTAAGTAAATAACATAGCAATCAATGGAAACTAAAAAAGATTTTCTAAAATTTAAAAAATCTGCCGCTATTGCGTGTGGTATATTTGTCAAGAAGTGTCAATTCTGTACCTACTCGTACAATAAGTATGTTGTTGGATTTTATAACTTAATTTTAAGTTGGCTTTACGCCTTATTTTTCTATTCCAAATACTCACGTTTCAGGAAAAAAATATGATTATATAACTGAGCGTAAGTTTGAAACAAATTACCTATATACGGAACGTTAAATATTGTTAAGAAAAAAATTAGCACTAAAGAATTGTTTGGACAAAACGATATTGAATTAAAGTGCTGAGAAGTGGACCGTAACATGTGACATTCAAACCCCAAATCATGGGCTGTGGGTCATCGGGCAACGTCGTGCCAACGGAGAATGCCAATGGCACTGCCGATGCCAATGGCAAGGCAAATGGCAAAGCCAACGGTCACCATGACGACGACTTGCCGACGGTGGTGCTGCCAGAGACACCGGTGAAGCCAAAACCGCGTGAGTACCATCTAATATACGCGTATATACTCGCTTGCTTACTATACTTGTTTTTTTTTTGTATTAGAAAAAGGGTAAACAAATCTTAACGGGTCTTTTTATTGAAAAACGCTTTGAAAAAACAGTAACTATTGCTTATGAAACCAAAATAATGTAAATTACCATCCTTCCTATTATTTGTTATTATTTCGAAAGTGTTTTCCAAAAAAAAAGACACGCCAGGACAGTTTTTCTAATGCTAAAAAACCAAGTATTAACATAGACATTCGTCTTAAACAATTTCTGTAAAAAAATGTTTGTGACACGCTTTTATTGACAACTGCACTTTTCTTTGAATTCCATCAACTACTCACAGGGACAATTCGAAAGAGCCGAAAGCCGGTCGGTTTGCGGTAATTTATTACAGAGTTTCTGTGACTACCATCCGGCTTCATCATCAGATCAGCTCGAGAGTAGCATAATATTGCATTGCTACCGAACTTACATATACCAAATTGCAGCTCATTCGAAAACGGGAAGGGGGTCAAATTTAACTTCCAAGATTTGTTTGCATTTATTTATTGAGATTCACCAACAATTGGGATGTTGACTGTACTGAAATAAAATTGAAGTTTTAATGCGAAATTAGTTTCTATTAAAAAATTGAGTTCGATACCTTGCGTGTAGCTTGTTTTATGACCTTTTAAACTAACTCCATTTTTTAAATAAGTATGAAAATATTAAGAACTAATGATAATGATAATAACAAACTGTACTTTTCGTTTTTCATGAAGTATACAATTTTAATGTTAAGTATTTTTTGTTTTCTCGCAGTCGAAGTAAAAAGCAGTGTTTAACACGTGGCTAAAAGCCATTATGACACTCAGACATCACTTCGTGTCATAATGGCTTATTTTAGCCCCTTGTCAAACAGTCTACTATTATTGTATCAGACTTCGAAATTCAAAAATACAAAAATCACTGGTTCGACGTATCTCTATGGGAAAACATCTGTCGGCGACATTTTTAACGTTAGCCGGTTCGATAAATGTGGTTGATATGACCCTTATAAGACCGTTAGTATATGCAGGGACTTACGAGGTTAACATACGCCACTTTTATTTACAGATAGTTGGGACCAACTGGCACTAAGTAAGGAAATGTTGTGTCGGGTCCAGACACGCTACCCAGTTAGACACACAAAACAAAATTTTAAGCCCTAATGGAGGAGTTTACAGGCACTCCGCAAGAGAGCCTCCTTTAGAGCCATTGGAGTAAATTCTCCAAGTTATGATATTCCTGTATTTTCAATTGCTTGAGAGCATTTAATTCGAAATGGAAATTTTATTTAGATTCTGGAAAAGGTTTCAACAAACTGTGATGTTGATAGTGGAAGTAAACACTAAAGTTTCACGAAAGTATGCATATTTTACAGCGTGTAGATTTTCAAAGGCCAAACCAATACCCTTTCTTGTTTATATACTTAGTGTTTTATTCTGTGATTTTATTCAGTTGCTAAATGATTCATATGATTTAACTAATCGATCTACTTCGATGGGGACATTCCCAAGCTGTTGATTGTCATCTTCATCCATATAGATACGAAAATGTTTCTTACTTGCGATTTTTGCAAAGAATTGATTCGTAATAATGTTAATCTAATAAAATATCGGACACTGCGATCAAATACGCACAAAAGTCAAATTACGAACTCGTTATATAAATATATAAATCAAAGATTTACAACAATCGTGCCAAATATCTACCTTTAGAGTGCACATTGGACACGATTAAGTTTAGAACTCCTAATAAGGGAACTTTAAAATTCTCTTCTCTAAATACTCTCCGCGGAGCTTCTGGAGTAAATCCTTCGAAGTTCTAATCGCGTTGCATTTTTTATTCCCAATTAACTGAGTGCCTTGTAGCGCTTTAGAGGAAATAACGTTAACATATCGAGAAGGACGGTAAATTAAAATCGACGTAATGAATTAAAAAGAGTTGTAAAATGTAGTTATAAGATCGTTTACTTATATGCACGAAAAAACTTAAAACTGTGTAGTTATGATAATAAACTATGATAGTTTTCTTTTTTAAAGCAGAAGAATTAAAGGTGTATTAGTTGATATGATAACACTTTTACTATCATATCAACTAGTACACCTGGCCATTGAGTACAAATAATATCTAAATGTTAACTAGGTTCAAAAACATATTTTTTTCATCTATATTATATGTACAAAAAAAAAGTTTAGGTTATAACTATTGTTACATTTTAAAATCATCAGAAACTTGAAACAATAAACTCAGAGTGAAATTGAAGACGTGATCAGAAAAAAGTTAAGATCTTGATGACTCTGACGAGCGGGAGAGCATCTCTCTCTTTGATTTGAGTTGTAAATTACGGGTATGAAATTAACTTCTACATATTGTCTCTTTAATACTTCATAACGTCTTGTAATTTCTGATCACGTCTCTGATGTTACCATGTATAAGCCACTTTTATTTCACCATGTTTATTTTTTGTTACAGCAATCGCTTTTGAGATCCCCCTCGAAGAGTTCGACGCGCACCAGCGCTTAGAAACCCCACCACCACATCTACAACGTTTACTTCAACCGCCACAACCTGAAATAAGCCTTCCAGACATCGAGGGCAAGCTGGCTGAAGCAGAACAGAGAAGGCAACAGGTGAAGATATTTTTAGTAAGCCATAGCTGGATATAGGTATATCCCAAAAAAGGCCACCATGACCAATTCGGAGCCGTCTGTGGATCAAATGTAGAAAAACCAGTATGCGATGTACAGATTTAAATTGTGCTTATTGTGTATGTATGAGGATCGCCTTTTGTTAAGATCCCCCGAGAAGAGTTAGACGTGCACGAATACCCAAAAATCCCACAACCGCCGCACCTGCCACAACCTGCAATCAGCCTGCCAGGTATAGAGGGCAAGCTAGCTGAAAAGAACAGAAGTGACAAATTCAATTTTAAAAAAAATCTGCGAGTAGGCCTCAAGCCTCAAGGGCACTTTTACAAGTCTGATTTTACAATAAACAGAAAAACAGTCACATTCTAGAAAATGATTATAGTTCATAGCAATATTATTGCAACAGACAAATACCTGGGTACACTTTGCAGGGAGATGTATATTGTCTCCGGGCATATTCTCAGCAGGTGAAGATACTTTTTAAAATATTGTTCGATCCCAAGGAAGACATAAGCTACTCAAAATTGTATCTAGTGCTATAACTGAACATAGGCCTACTCCAAAGAACGACACTTTGGCCAGTCCTGCGCCGCCTGTGAATTAAATACAGAGCAATTATTATGCGATGTTCAGGTTCAAATTAAGGGTATGTGTGTATGTAATCGCCTAAGAGATTTTCCAAGAAGAATTCGATGCACATCAATGCTCAGAAGCCCCCCACAAATGGTGCATCTACAGGTCCTACGTGTTCGTCAACCGCCCCAACCCTACAACCAGCCTGCGAAATTTAGAGGCAGAGGGCACGCTAGCTGAAGCAGAACAGACACGTTAGCAGGTGAAGCCTCGAAACTGTAAAAAAACTCTTATGCAATACTAATCATGACATCAGTCGTGAACCAGCCATAGCTTAATCCCAAAGAACGCCACTTTAGCCAGTCCTGCGCCGCCTGTGGATTACCATACAGAGCAACAAGTATGGTATGTTCAGTTTCAAATTATGGGTATGTGTACGTGTGTATATCTGAGGATAGCCTTCGAGTTCAATGCGTACCAACGTACAGAAACGCATCATCGCATCGACAACATTAACTTTAATACTAGATTATAGACGACAAGCTGGCTGGAGCAAAACAGGGGTGGAAGCAGGTGAAAATATTTCTTACTAGCGTTTATCCTGGGTTTTTCCCTTCTTACCGAGAACTGAGTAGGCTATATACTAACGTCTAATCCCCCTACAAACTTTAATTTCTCTTTTGACTTCGTTAATGCATGATTTCCGTAATAAAAACTATACTACATCCTTCCCACGGTCTCAAAGTATATACCAAATTTGATCAAAATCGTCTCACCGGTTTAAGCCTGAAAAGGTAAGTTACTATCGCATTTATAACATTAGTATGGAAGGATGAATGTGTGTTGATTGTAAACAGTTAATTCTAAGGAACACGAGTTGAATCTGAGTCTTATGCAATGCTCAGGCTAGGGTTTATAATATTTTTTTCAAGTTATGTCGTGATAAAATGAGGAAATCGATTCATCATTTATGAGTCTACGCTCAATAAAGGAGTTCGATTGATCGCGATGTAAATGTTCCAAGCAATGTGGAAAGTAGCCACCGTGATTGGAATCCACAAGGTTGGAAAAGCAAGGTCGGAACCCACGAGCTACAGACCGATCTCTCTCCTCAGCTCCCTGGGCAAGCTGTTTGAAAAAGCTATTTTAACGCGCATCAGAAGGTTCACTAAGGAGAAGGGCATTATCATCGACGAACAATATGGGTTCAGAGAAGGTCACTCTTGCACACACCAGGTACATAGGATAATGGACGTCCTTGAGGGCTTCAAGTGCTTCAAGGGATTCAATGGGCGCAGGTCGGGAGCTGTGTTCCTCGCCGTGGCGAAGGCCTTCGACCGGGTATGGCATGCCGGTCTGGTCTTTAAACTATTCCAGATGGGCATGCCGGGAAGTCTAGTACTCTTGATACGAGACTTCCTCACCGGCCGAAGTTTTCGCTTCCGTCATGAGGGCACACTCTCTGACCCACACCCGATCAGAGCGGGAGTCCCTCAGGGATCGGCCCTATCCCCTATACTATATACACTGTTCAGAAACGACATCCCGAAACACCCCAATGTGCAACTAGCCCTGTTCGCCGATGATACTGCCCTTTTCGTATCAGGCACCAACGTCCATAAAATCTGCCATGACCTTCAAGATGCCCTAAACGACCTGGTCGGTGGTTTAAACTCCGGCGCATAGCCATCAACCCCGACAAAAGTGCCGCAATCATTTTCTCACACAACGGCCAAGCCACAAATAATAACAACTTGCCCCCCCTTAAATTGTATAACCTCCCAGTCCCCTGGGAATCCAAAGTTAAATATCTTGGCGTAATCCTCGACCACAACCTCTCATTCACCCCCCATATCAAAAAGGTACGAGACCTGGGCAGCCTTTATCCTGGGCAGACTAGGACCCATGATTAATAGAAAGAGTAAAATGTCTATTAAAAATAAACTAACGCTATACAAAATGTGTGTTCGTCCGATTATGTCGTACGCTTGTCCGGTATTCGGTCAAGTGGGCGAAAAAGGGCTTAAGCCCCTCCAAGCCAAACAGAGCCCTCCGCCGCATCAACGTAAACACCCATGCGTTATGGTCACTTATAGGTGTATGTATCCACACCGCGGTGACGTCACAGGTGTGCTACACCAAAGTCGATCAGGTAAAACTCTCAGCGTACACGCGGGTCGGAAACCCGTTCGCGCAACCATAACTGCCCAAAATATCATTCAGTCTTTTTTTTAGGCTGTTGTCAGCTGGAAAGTCTTTTCATACAGCGGGCGAGGGCTGCTCTCCCTACACCCCTCCAGCTTTGATGAATCAGTCTAGGAGTAGGACAGAAAAGTATCACGTAGAAAATAATCTAGCCAAATCGATTTTTAAACCTAAATTCGTAGTAACATGTCCCTTGACATACCAGAAGAAATCATTGTCATCGTCATCATTAGCGAAAACCCGTCCAATTCCTTGGACATATGTTTGTATATGTGAGGCTCTTGTAGAAATATACATCAATATATATTAAGTATGTGTTCTGCATAAATATTTATGCATCCATAAAAAAATGACCAAAACGCGTAAAAAACTAAAATACCAGGGTCTCGGCTCCCAAAACCATTTTATGCCATTTCGGCGTCAACACACTAGGCCCGTGGGGTCCATGCACTTTTATCAAGGAGCTATCAAAACGGCTCTTGGACACCTCAGGCGACCATTGGCTGGCAGCTTTCTCGCTCAGCGTATCAGTATCGCCATACAGCGAGGAAATGCTGCCAGAATCTTTGGCACCATGCCACGGGGGGCCTTTTTATAATTTAACTTTTAGTTTTTCACTTTAGTTTTAATATCGATATTTCAAATATTTATTTAGACCCTGCCATAATACATTTAAATGTAATGATAACTTCCTTCTCTAGTAATGATAACCTCCAAGCAAACCTCACCCCCTGAAGATACGGGCTGATAGAAGACTTTACTAATAATTAAGACAGTAATTTTAACCCACGTTTTACGAGTAAGTTCCATGTTTCAGTATTCGCAAAATATTAATGACGGTGTATGTCTCTTTTACAGATATTGCAACAAAGGGCTGCGTCTGCTCAGAAAAAGGCACAGAGAATGACCCGGTCGTTCCAGGAAATGGATGGACTTGATTCTGAACACGTAAGATTACAAGGAGATACTAAAACGTCAAATAGCATAAACTATTTACTATACTCATATGTATGTATGCATGTATGTATGTAATCACTTTATTGCACATAAACTTATACAAAAAAATTGGTATTTACAAAACACAGATATGTACAAAGGCGAACTTATCCCTGTGAGGGATCTCTTCCAGTTAACCTTTAAGCAAATGAAAGAAACTAAAAGTATACATCAAAGAAGATAGACAAACCATTTAATTAGGTACGTAATATGCACAAAAAAACGAAGCCAAAATTTTAATTCACATAAATTATAATAAATACTTACCTATAATATATATAAATAGATATAATACGAATACTTTATATATACTACATATATACCTATATATATATTATATTTATATATATATATATATATATATACATTTAAATCTTTAACCTTAAATAATAAATACATTAATATTGAAGTAAAAAATGTCAAGAAAAATTAGAAAGGACAATTCATCTAGTCTGGTCTAGGGTCGTCTGCCAGGCATAACTCATACATATTTGAACAATCTTATATGATCCAGAGACCAACAGGAACAAGATTCCGAATATAAGATCTGTACAAGATGCATTTGTTAGCTATGTTTCGCCTGGTATGTTGTAGATACCTAATATGTTGCCCCATCATGTATCATGTCTCTCTTCTTATGCGTATGCTCTTGGCAGAGCAGTCGTGGTCACTCGTGTGGTTTGGCGGTAGCGCATTGCACAATCTTCCTCCAATTCCCTCTGGCCTGAGCTCTATGAGCACATACGTTAAGGGAAGCTCTCGTCAGCGTCTTGATCTGGTCAGTTCATCGCATAGGCGAACGGCCTCGAGATCTAGAGCCGTTGACTCTGCCCTGCACAACCAGTCTCTCCACAGATTCTGGTCCTCGTGGGCCACATGTCCGAATTAGGTGAGGATTTTTCTTTGTACGACAGCAGATAGTTTTTATTTGATCTGGAGTTCTTCAAGGATAGAGACATTGGTGCGGTGTTGGTATGTATCATGTATGTTATGAAAAACTACACCTAAAACAGACAACTGTCAATACTTATTTCAAGTTAAGAACCGGAAGTAGTCCCTGTTTACTTAAACTTCGTGGGAGGACTTAATTATACTCACCAAAAATAGTGATTGATTTTTATTTTGTAAACGCCTTGTTTGTAAATCCCTGCATATTTGTGAGGTGTGCAATAAAGAGTATTTGTATTGTATTGTAATGCATTGATCCATCCTATGTAAAGTCGGTCAAAAAATTTACATACCACATTCTAGGTCGATTGTACACAATACAACATGTATTACAAATTTTGGTATAATTTCAGGAAATAATGGATACCAACAAGCACGCTTCGAAGACATTGACTATCCCGCCAGACCCCGGCCTATGCGACGACAAGAATATAACATAAGTCTAAATTATAATTCAACTAAGAAAATATTTTATCGAGCTATGCAACCAACGCAAGAAGCCTATTTCTCTTTTAACACTTTCACGACCGCGAACACGCTAGGCGGACGCTCTGCTTGTAGTAAATTCTCGCTACATACGCATTTTCCCATGTTATCGGCTACGCGAGCAGCGCTACGAAAACGTTGGTCGTGAATGTGTTAACATAGTTTCAGTTTTATACTTCAAATATCGTGTAAGACTAAGTTTATTATCAGAATCAACACAACAAGACGGGATATTTTCTTCTGTTTCCGCGATTATTACTCATTGAAATAAAACAATTTAACGGATGAACGTCGGGAACTAAAATGAGATAATATACGCGATATAATCCGTTAAATTGTTTTATTTCAACAACAAGACGGGGCTTAATCGCGCATAAAAATGATTAATGAAATCATATTTACTCGTATACGCGATTAAGTCCCGTTTTGTAGTGTGGTAATGAGTGAAAATCGTGTAATTTTAAATCAAGGATATCCTTTTTTCCAAACTCTCAGTTCCCATCTGTATCATTTCCCAACTCACGCATCTCTCTGAAACTGAAAAAAATAACAAGTATTTTTAAAGCCTTTTGTGTATTACCCAATAGCTTAACTAAGTTTTATAAGGAAATTCTGAAATCTTACGGTTTTCAAAAAAACTAAGTTTAAGAAATGAAATATCCCAGAAACGAAACAGTTTGGAAAACACAATTTGCTCAAATCTTAAAATACTCATCAAAACAAAAGAACCCGTTTTCATTGCTCTGGATTATTACATTAAGCGCTTCAATTATCATTATCGTGTTTAGTTTTCAAAACACATTACAATGTAGAGCTATAAAAGTAACATCATACATCATCATACAGCAGCATCGTACATCATAAGCGAAAATTGTTAGAAAGAAAGAATACATTAATTACCTTACAATTAATTTAGAACCAAATGATATTAGAGGCAATCAGTACGTGAATAATAAAAGTATTATAATTCATATAATTATTACTTCATTATGATAATGTGATATTTTAATTCATAATCGAAAAATAAAAATGTATATTTAATAATTAATATTAGAAACTCTTTCAAAAGTACACAATATACATGTAAAAAATTAAGTTTATAAAAGTTTTAAGAATTCTCGAAAGTTTGTAACATTGCCAACATGTTCAACTGTGCTGAACGCTATTGTAAAAATATGTAAAAAATTCATACTTAGTATCTTAGTGAAGAGATTCACTTTAAAAATCACTAAAAACGTGATGGTGAAACATCAAGATTTTTGTAAAAAATAAATGCATCCCTGTCAAAAGAAAAACATTTCTGCGTGTATATGTAGGTACCGTGTTCCATTTGTGAGATAATTAATAACAGTACTACCTATATACTGAATATGGAACTGACATCCGACATGGTGCACAGGTTCTTGAATGGAGACAACGACCTGGAAGACGCCGTGTGGATCGGTCCCCACAAGACTGGGACGATGCAAAAAGTGTGAGACCGCTTGTGGTGAATGTCTTTGTGCTAGCTCGAACGTAGTGTATGAGTAAAAATTATGATGACTTGGAAATCTTTAAAATGTGTCACTGCTCGACAAGAACATTCCGTCCTTACCGAAAAGACTTACAGTTAGTACGATACGTTGAAATATTTCAACGTTAAATAAAATAGTATTTGAATACAGAAGCACCCGAGGCACAAAGCGGGTCTCGGTTTTAATTAATTAGCATTTTTCATCCGCCCAAAGCGCTGCAGGCAAATGAACATTTCCTGAATACGCTTAGTCTAATTATAAAATAAATATTGTACAGTAGTTTTATGAATGTAAAGTATTTATAAAATTCAAAATTGTAATATGAATTCTGAAGGCCTCAAGGATGCTTAATGCTTAAGAGGCCCAGGAATTCCTTTAACGTTTTTAATTCTATTCGTAAATGAAAATGTGCTGAAATTAATAAATATATTGATAATTTCAGCAAAACGAAAAAGATTTGCTAATTGTAAGTTTATATTGTACCGATGTATTTTAAAATTTATGTCACTTTCAGTATATGATCATTGTGATTTATGATTAGATATTCTGATTCTACCAGCGCTTTGGAAAGTTGTGAAGTACTTTCCAGTTTCCACGTATATAATTAACATTTCTGTATGTAATCAAAACAGAACTTCCTTGCAACTTTCTGAATTATTTGAGACATGGTGCTTTAAAGGCAATCGTAGGATCGAATAGTAGATTACCCACCGACATAGAAATTAAATTTCATAATTGTATACACAGTGTATGTTCAGAACTATACCGTGGATTCATTCTCCTTGTTTCTTTTTGCAGTTTTTTTAATTGCATTGTTACGGATGTATCCTATATCCCATAAATTATACATGTAATGTATCCTATAAATGTTCCTTTATTTAGGATAGGCAAGCATTTGACTACAATTTCATCTGAAGAAAAGAAAATCATATAAGTCATCAAACTTATTCACAAAATTTCACGAGAATCGGTTGAGAAATGCGACCTGTAGAGGTGAGCAGCCGGACAGACTGACATACTAAAGCATTTTTACTTAGCTGAAACGGAGGCGCTTCGCTTGATACGCTCGGTCGGTCAAAAAAATACCGTCTTTCACCGAGTTAGTCCTCCTCCGCTCCGTTGAGTTTTTCGCAGTCCGTAGGTTTTTAATGTATCAAGAAATACACAACAAGAAGTGATAAGATCGTGGCCACCTACATAAATCTTTTTACGACGCATACTAAGATACGACTTTTTAGCTTAAAAATAAGCCTTGTGGTCCGGGACATAAGAAGTCATACAAAGGTACATGACACATTAGAGTCTTATGGATGGACAATCTTGATCAATAGAATCTGATATAATAAATATAAATCACGTTATTTTATTTATTTATTTTTTACGATATGTGTATATTAAGTAAAATAGAAAAAGTAAATACAGATGTCGACCGTACCGTCCTTCAGGTTGTAATCATCTCCAGTAGTTTGTTAGTCATAATGATTTCGGCGGCAATTGCACGGGCAAATCCTCCGGTTTCCTTGAGGAGATCACCGAAACGTAGCCTATTCACCGATGCGAGCAGATCTACATCAAGCCCTACAAGGGCCATGGAGAACCAACCGTGTTGATCCTTACTCTTCCCTATGCCACAACATGCAGTTCTCGTTTGCCAAGGAGAGAGGGGTGAGGGCCCTTTCTACTGCAACTTCATCGTGATGTAGGTGTCTTAAGGTGCATCCACATTTGTATCATTTGCTCGTATCTGATCACCGTGGCGTGGCATGACTGCGTATCGCGCTGCTTGGACGCTCACTGTGCGCGCGGCGATCATGCCCCACTTGTCCGATGTAAGCGTGTGATACGCGTAGCAACATGGATTTCGAGCGATCGGAACGGCGCAACGTCCAAATGCGTGATCGTGACATGCGATCATGCCACGGAACGAAGATCTGATCGGGCAAATGATACAAATGTGGACGCACCCTTACACTGGTTTAGGAAACACTCCCTGAGGCTGCATCTTCGTGGTTATGGAGTGGAGGTTCTTGACGTCTAAAAGGCAACGGCCTCTACATTTTCGCGGGATGTACATTTTCATTACTGATAAATTACATCACGTTATTATTATTATGATGAAATATTTTTTTAATAGAAAAACAAAATCACATAAGTACATTTAAAATATATCCTCTTTATATTTCCGCTTCATAAACATCACCAACCATTTTAATAAGTCAGAAGAAACCGGTTCTAAAGTCGAACTCTGGTGTAGCGTAGCGCGAGACTGACTTTGTTATGACACATATCACTTTCACGGCCATGTTGGTCGTGCGTTTTATTGTTATCTCCTTCTTACAAGGCAAGCCCTTTATGCTGGTATATTCCCCTTTTTTCCATCACTCATAAAGTCCGGTGCATAATGGTCGATTTTCTATTTCAGCCTTTTTTCCTCCCAAGTACTAGTGCACATATGACCTTTTAAGCACTGGCTAACTAAGTAACTAAAAGAGATATCAAAATGATGAAAAGATGGACCGAAAGAGCACGAAAATGAAATTAATTTAATTGAATATAAAAAATGTCCGTGGTTAACATCCGACCGTTTAGATCTGGGCTGTAGAATTAAGAATAACTCGATAATGTTTACCTCTAAAAATTGGTAACAAAATAGGAAAGTTAACGACTTTTGTGAAAATTAATGGATGTACACAAATTGTCACTTTACTTAGATAATATACATATAAGAACAAAATGATTAAACATTAATTAAGCTTTAATTTTCTTGAATGTATAAAATAACTGTCGTTTTGCAGCTTTTGTAAAATCCTCGAAAGTAAACATGTGCCTAAAGAAATGTGTTTTATTTACTATACAGGGTGAATCCTAAATCGTAAACGGAAATATTATTTTTCGATGTACTTTTGTATGCTGATTTAAAGCCCGACCAGGAAAATAAAAAACTTCGCCATATTGCGGAAAACTATTGGAACTAATTTCTTCATCTGGTAATTGTAACTTTACAGTCATTAAAACCATCTCTCAATTGTTGTTAAAGTGAGGTGTTGATTGTGCGTGGTCTGTTTCTGGGATATTCTGAGTTATTTGTGCTTTGAAATGCCAAAAAATATTAAAAGTCACTTAAGAAAAGTAATTTAGAATATGATGAAGTATTTGTCGGATAGAAAGTCTGAAGGATTAGACTCTATTCCTCTAAATAACATCTCCGACCATGTTGTCAACATGACTGGTAGGTACGTCATACTTAGTGTTGTTGCTTCATAATTATTGCGAATTTAACGCCCCCAGAGCAGGTATTTTATTTTCCTGGTCCGGCTTTAGAATAACTGGTTGTAATGGCAATGAAATAATATTTAATATTATTTTTAACCGCTTTTCTCGTCTCACACACATTTTCTTTTGGTCACCCTACTTTAGCTTGTAGGGACTTGTCATTCATGTGTAAAATACGTAAAAAATTTAGGCCGACCATGAGCTATGATGAAATGACAAGGAAATGTTTTTTTTACCGCAAAAAGATTATGTTATCTCTTTGCCCTGATCATCTCTCTAAGCAGCTGCCGGGCCGGTTAGGACTTAGAAAAAAATATTTCAGTTCACGACTTAGGATTCGACCTGTATAAACCTGAGCGTGTCACTTCATTTTTCATTCGCCTTAGTGATGAACACAGAAAATATACTTGTTTTCAACGTTTGTCGGTGGACTTCACCGTTCTGTCTATAACCACGAACACTCTCCGAAAGAGTATCTCACTGACTGATAATTAGTATAACTATATTCTATGCCTAGTAGTAGAATTTGAAAATTCAAAGTTCATATCTGGCCGGTCCGCTTACATATATTTTAACATAAGAGCAAAACAGACCATACCTTGCAAACTTCGAATTTTGAATTTTGGTTATCTATTGGATCCACCTACTTCAACTCGCGGCTACCTTTGAGGCTTCCGCTGCGTCGAGTAACGCATATGACGAGTCCAGATTCAGGCACTGGTCTCACCATCGACGAGAAAGCGAGCAACTATCGACTATTTTCTCGTCCAGCTCGCTCAAGAAACGCACAATAAATGTTGACTTCGTGTCAATAAAAGAGATACATATATGAGAGAGTTCTCGACGGAAGTGTGAACAGCTAGCGATGAACAATTCATATATATAAGGCAGAATCAGTAATCAGAGGAAGGGGTTAGAGGTCTTACGAGGTCGAGATGGCAGAATCTGTAATCAGAGGAAGGGGTTAGAGGTCCTACGAGGTCGAGATGAATATGAGCGAATCTCGAGGATGGAGTGGTGAGAGTGGAAAGTGGTGAAATGGTATGGCGAGTGACTTTGCTTTGTTGGCAATTTAAGCACTGCCTGGCCCACTCTCTACAATCCTTGCGAATCCCTGGCCACGCAAATCGTTCAGTGGCCAGTCGCACAATAGCTGAGCTTCCTGGATGATGAAGTTGATGTAGCTGGTCGAAGACTTGTTTTCGGAACTCTTTTACTAACACAAAATCTACATCTACATCTTTTATCATCGCTTCCTCGCTCTTGGTGGGACTAGTGCCTCAATTGCGAAATTACACAGATAATAAAACATGCAGAAGCTAACTTTTATTTTTATAAAATAAATAAGGCAACTTTAAAGCGAATTACTTAGGCCAGTATCGAAAACAAAGACTGTGAATTTATTTTCATATATAAATTATCGCCCGACCACGTTGTTGTCATTGTCGTGTGGTTGTGGTAGTCGTGTATTCATGACGAGTAGACCCTAATAGAGATCAGTGGATATCTACAAATTGTTAAGTCACAAAATATTGTCTGTTAATAATATAAAACACTGCAATATGCAACTATAATAAAACATATTTCTGCCAAATTACATCGCTAGAGGTGCCACGCTACCACATTCAGTAAAATAACAAAGGTAATTGGGTATTTTAGAATTTAAGCATTTTCTACATTCATTGCATCATAATTTACTTTGAAGTCTTTGAACATTTTTTATTGAGACATAATTCCGAACCGAAATACTGAATACATTTAAGTGGTTTTTTAGGTTAGATTTCTGCAGCGTTCACGTGTGATCGTGCCGCCATTTAAGATTAACTTTGCATTGTGTATCATTTTTACTTATGCTACTTTCTCATAAAGTCCTTTGGGATGGTGGGATTTGGAAGCTCATCAATCCGTATGTTAATCCTGCGGGTAACTTCTGTCGGCTTACAGCGAGTTTCAGATAACTAGTGCAATCTACGCTTGTTTGTGGTTTCAACTTTAGAGTTGCCTTTACCAACTACTTGTACAATTAATTGCTTGTCCTTTGTTGTTTACCGTTTGTAATTTTGACATAAACAAGATGGCTTTTATTAAGTATTCTGTTTTTCGAGGTTCGCAAACAATATTAAACAGTTATTACTATACCCATAATTACATATTATTTTAAAACTAAAAGTTATTAAAAAAATTGTTTTCCACTTGACGAAGCCGGCGTTGCGAATTAATAATAATGTTAATACCAATAAATATAGTGAATAAAGAAAATAATAAAATTTACAACATAAAAAAAAACCATATTCATACTCGAGCGACAACAAGTAGCTGCCCTTACTGACCCAGTTTTATATTCCATCCTGTATATTTCTCATTACGTCTTGTCCTCAGACCTCGCCGAGGCAACTGTAATGAATTTTAAATCCTGCCCCGCTTCGGAAAACAATTTAGTTGTCTCCCCTTATTTCCCGAAGGACTGGCTTGTGGGTTTCTTAAAGTTTTCGCAGTGAAATGAGATCTTTATTTACATACCTTAAGTTGGCTGGAATTGGCCGCTTCTTGGGGTTTATTTTGTGCTCAACGAAATCTTAACCAATACAGTACAGAGGGGCTACTCTGAAATTCGAAATACGAAGTTCGTATGGGCGCCATCCCGCTTACTCAACTGCAGTTTAACATGGGAGCGAGAGGAATGGCAAGTTACAAACTTCGAATTTCGAGATTCGAAGTAACCCCTCAGGCAGTGCGGCTAAGATTCTTGGGCTGAGACCATGTACCACACCACGCAGCGAAGGAGGCCCCCGAGAGGGTGGACTGACACTCAGGGCGACGGCAACGCAACTTAAACTGGTCGACAATAAGTGTTGCTAACTGCGATCCAACTCAACCTGTCACACGGCGCGACTCAACTTGTGACGATCAGGCTGCTGCAGACGACGACATGACGCCCGCCAATTTCGGCAGCCTTCAGCACTGCGAGCTGCACGTTACTAGTTGCGCCGCCGTCGCAAACTAGTCTTCGATAGGTTGCTTCATAAGCAGACCGCCATTTAAATAACATGTGCCAACGTGTTTCGGCACCTCACAGTTGACAACTAGTTTGTTTTGGGTTAACCCGTGTGAGAAAGGCCTTAGAGCCATCATCCCCTATGATGGTTCTAAAGAAAAACAAACCAACCCGTGACACAACCTTACCCGGTCTCTCCTACTCGTATTATTAAACTTTCTGAAATAAATTACAGACCTTTTTAACCAGGCTTTTTTTGATAAAATCAAATATAGGTTGAAAAAATAATATAAAACATAATTTACAATTTTCTAAAATATTCCGTTTTCATTAAAAAAAAATAAAACGATCATCAGTCCAGTCCAATCAATCGCTCCATCTACCAATGGTATGGCGTGCATATAAGCAGATTCCCACCAGGTTGCCCAAGGAAAGGCTTTTAACCACCTTTTTCTTCAAATATGAGTAAATGAATCGTTTCGGCTTCCATTGTAATTTTCCTGACGCCACGCCTCTGCCATCTACTAACTATTTTTTATAATAATGACATTATCTATTCTGATAACAAATCATTATAGGACTACTTACTGAACGATTATCATATCTCTTATGAATTTTATTCCAAATCGTAACCTTTATACAAGAAATAATAGGGTTGTGTATGTATACATTTTAATATTCTATCTGTATGGATATATGCATTATACACATTATCTGTACTCATACTGTATAAATATTGTAATAAATAATTCATATGCCAGTGACTGAAAGCGATTGGAATGATGAAGACGATTATTATAAACTTAGTATTACTCGCTGCGTTGGTCAGTGCGCAAAATGCACGGAAGTCGAAAATTGTGAAAACTGCACAGGGGCGAGTAAAAGGTTACGAGAATGACGGGATGTTCGAGTTTTACGGTATCCCGTATGCAGCCGCACCGACGGGGCCTAATAAGTTTAAGGTAAGCTCAAAAAGTTAGTTAGTTAATTTGATACTTGTATAGTATAAATAATAAATAAATAAGTGCACTTAGCACCGTAGACCGTAAGGACGTATTTAGGAGTATGAAGCTACACGAGCGGTTCTGTAAGGCCCTTACAGGGCCTGATATAGATCTGCTCGCGTCGGTGAACTGGCTACGTTTCGGCGATCTCTTCGGGGAAACCGAAGGTTTTGCCTGTGCAATTACGGACCAAGTTATCATGACGAACAATCGAAAAATGACAGACCGGAAGTAAATCCTGAAGGACGGTACGGTCGACATTAAATTTGTCGGTCATGCTACCGTCCCGGAGAGTCACTCAGGCATATAATTTCATGCACAGACATAACCAATAAATGGTCTTATAACGAAGAGTTTCGACCAACGCCTCACGCTCTCGCTAGATGGCTGGAGGATGTCAGAAAGGCAGTAATCCTGGAAACGGCCCGCATTGTCAGGAGGTTCCTCTATGTGCTGCTCTAACTACCGGTAGTTTGAGCTCTGCCCCGCTACCGGCGCCATCCTAGGTTAGGTTTTTTATAATGTGTTTATATTTTGTATTGGTTTTTTTACTTTTCATACACTTATTGTAAAAAAAACCTAGCCCAAGAATGTAAATAAATAAAGAGAATAATAAATAATAATTGAAAATTTAAACATCAAAACGATCCGTAAGTGTGAAGTGGTTTGAAAAAAAAAAAACTTCTTTCTGATGTCTCACGTTTTGTAGCCTTCTCTTTCTAGCTTTTGTAGAATAAAAAAGTGCTTATTTTATTCCCGTAAATTCGAATGCACTCTAGTCTTTTGTTATCCAATCACAGTATTAACCATGTTATCATAACCATTGAAAATATAATATCGCACCACTCAATAATATGAAGTAATGATGTGTTTGCCTAAATAATAAGGAGTTATTAACTATCTCATTTTAGTTCTAAAATGAGACAATATACGCGATATAATCCGTTAAATTGTTTTATTTCAATGAGTAATAATCGCGGAAACAGAAGAAAATATCCTTATTATTTAGGCAAACAATTTTTATATGATACTCGTAGGGTTATTTTGTACCGCAAATAGTTGAAATCTGACAACATTACACACAACCTCTCAGAACAAAAAAGTCATCAGGGACCTGAAATAACCCATTAAATGTTTTATTTAAATTATTATACGTATTAACTTTTTATCTTCATCGAATTGCAGGCACCTCTTCCTGGGCCCATATGGATGCAAACTCTAGAGGCAGTTGACAATAAAATCATTTGCCCTCAAGGTAAAACTCCTGCATTTAACATTGACTTAACCGAATACACCATGCAAGAAGACTGCTTAATTGCCAATGTTATGATACCAGATACGAAAGAAAAAAATCTCCCTGTAGTTGTATATGTTCACGGTGGCGGCTTCCAAATAGGCTGGGGTAATCTTATGAATCAGAAAAGTATGGTGAAAAGTAAAAAGATAATAGCAGTGAATTTTAACTACCGTCTAGGCATTCATGGTTTTCTCTGTCTGGGCACCGAAGGTGCTCCCGGCAACGCTGGTATGAAAGATCAAGTTGCCCTGTTACGATGGGTGCAGAAAAATATAGCAAATTTCGGAGGAAATCCTAATGATGTTACCCTTGTTGGAAGCAGCGCTGGATCTGTAGCGGTCGATCTGCTCATGCTCTCAGAAAGAACTAAGGGTCTCTACAATAAAGTCATACCAGAAAGCGGCGCAAGCGTAGGCGTTTGGAGTGTACAAATGGATCCGCTGCAAACGGCCAAAGATTTTGCTAAGGCTAACAATCTTACTAAAGTAAGTAACATCAATATTTTAGAAGAATTTTACAAATCGCTCTCGTTTGATGTGTTAACTTCAGACACTTTCATGGAGAGAAAAGACTCTACTTTTTCTTTTGTGCCGTGTGTCGAGCGGAATATGGGACGAGAAACATTTCTTAAGGAAGCACCTGTGAATATTTTGAAACGGGGTCAGTACAAGAAAGTCCCTGTTCTATACGGCTTCGCAAATTTGGAAGGTTATATGAGGTTGATGCTAATTGATACTTGGCTAAACGATATGAATGAACATTTCTCAGACTATTTACCTGCAGATTTACAATTCGCATCTGAAAAGGAAAGATTAGATGTTGCAAAAGTGATCAAAGAATTTTATTTTGGTGATAAAACAATTGGAGCAGACACGATTCAAAACTACATAGACTATTTCTCTGACGTAATGTTCGCATATCCTCATCTCAGAGCTGTTAAATTGCAAGTGGAAGCTGGCAGTGATTCCGTATACTTGTATGAATATACGTTCCCTTCAGCTTCTCCTCTTATTGAAGATGCACCAGAATCTATTAAAAAAATACGAGGCGCACCCCATTGTGCTCAATCTGCGGCTGTACATGATTTGGAACATAGTCTTATAGTAACAGATACAAGTGCAGAATTTACAAAACTAAGGACCACTCTGAGAGAGATTTGGTTAAACTTCATAACTACTGGGTAAGTCTCAATACTACTATTATTACTCATTCTTAGCTACCCAAAAGCGAATCCTAGCCTCTGATACTTGTATGCGCCACTTGTCCCAATCTTAACTTATCACTACTACTATCATGAACCTGATATTATCCAGCTTTAAAAACAATCTATTATGTGACAAAGCCATTTGGCAATTCATCCTACAAAGCCGACTGTTTTTGGTATTTTGTGAATGGGCAATACATTCATTTGCATTATCTCATAAGACCATTTTACATCATCCTACGTATTTTTAGTGTGCATCTTATGATTATTGCTATTACATATTTTTTTCGGTAAAACTTATTTGAATTATGTTTACAAGGTTAAGGTTAAGTACTATTGAAGTAGTACTATTGAAGGTATAAAATTTCAAGATGGTCTATTATTACCTATTTGTGAACTAATTGTTACTATACGATACATTAATCAATGACAAAATCAAAATATAAATGGACTTACTTACATCGAATAGCTCTATTCACATGAATGATCATTTTGTTTACAGGAAACCAGTCCCTGAAGGCTCGAAGCTACCGAATTGGCCTGCTGCCGATTCCAATAGGTCTCCTCATATGGAACTTGGAGAAGAAATAAGGCTAAAAGGCCGCCTTTTAGAGATGAGGGCTCGCTTCTGGGATGACATCTATGAGCGTTACTACAGAACTCCTGTACCACCTTCAGCGCCACAATTAAGAAGCGAACTTTGAACCCTTTAAAAAGCGATCGAAAAAAAATGGAATCATAATTATTAATGGGATCATTGATTTCTATAAGATAACAAGGATCTCATTCTTAGTTAGTTTACACTAAATCTTTAAAAAAATATATTCAACCTTAAATATGAAAATAAATTATGTAAGGTTTTTAATAAAAAGCGAAGAAATCATGGTATCTATCTTATTTTCTAACTATGAATGAGAAATAGTAACGTGTGATAATTATGTCGCTCTCACGTTTTAATTGCAATATGTATGAATTTGTAAGCAATTAACAACATTGTTTCCCGATATTAAAGTATCCATTTAAAGAGCAAATTGTAAACTAAACTAACATTTGCTCACGTCTTCGCTCGCGTTATTCAGAATTAACACTTTGACGACCGGGCAGCTTCGATACTACATACGCTTCTTCTATCTAAATCTTAGTTGCGAAATTGTTAAGTATTCTATGTTTTAAGTTATTTCCTGATTTATCTGATGTGACAAGTTTCATTTTAATATTTTTGATGGTTTAATGTTATGTTGGTATGTAAGTTTGTGAAAATGTTACCAGTGGCGTGGCGTCCATATATGCCGATTCCCACCGGGTTGTCCGAGGAGGCTTATAACCACCCTTTTCTTTAAATATGAGTAAATGAATACGCTTCGGCTTCCCGGTAATTTTCCTGACGTCACGCCTCTGTTACTCAATAAACATTTTCAGAAACTTTTTATATACCCTAAAACCACATTACACAAATCTTTGCTATATTGTTTCATACAGGCAATAAAAATTAAACTACAAACTTAATACTAGTCGATTTCTGCAATATTATCCCTAATATTTTTATAGTCGCCATCAGATTATCATATCAGCCCAAGAACGTCCACTGCTGGACAAAGGCCTCTCTCCAGGATCGACCGGTCGAGCGACGCCCCAATACAATGGTTTCCCGCGATCTTCACCTGACCATCGGTCTATCGGTTGCCTGCGAAGTTGAAGGTCCTGGGTTCAAATCCAGGTAAGGGCAAATATTTGTGTGATGAGCATAAATATTTGTTCCTGAGTTTTGGATGTTTTCTGTGTAAGTAACTTATGTATGTATTAAATATATTGTCGTCTAGTACTCATAACAAAAGACTTATTGAGCTTACCATGGGACTAGTTCGATTTGTGTAAAAATTGTCTTCTAAAATAAAGGTATTTATATATTTATCTTGTTGGGGACCTTCCCACGCTGCGTCCTCCTGAACGCGGAGAACACCCTCAAGAACCTTTCAACTCCAGCGGCCATCGGTTCAACGATTAATGTATCGCCATCAGATATATCGCAGCAATCAAAGTGCTCACATATATTTGAACAAGACTGTTGTCTATAGACGTTAGGATGCATATTCAGATTGGATCGGATGAAATCTTTTTATCCATAAAATAATCTGATTTATGATAACAAAAGGCCACAGGCAATTCACCAATGCGATGGAAAGACCAAATAAATGCGGCTGTTGGTGCTATATGAGTGCATCCGCATGACTGCAAGAAGGCAGATGTCGCAGGAAGTGATGCGGGCAGCTACCGAGGGTGTCACATTGTAAATATTTCAACTGCCCGCTGAGAACCAAACAGTCTTGATGAGCTGGTGGTAGTGTAAAGTAGTGGGGACAAGACCACGCGGTTGATGATCTATTAACATTAGTTGTGGTCAACTAACCGACCTTACCTTTTTGTATCTTAAAGAAGCTGCAAACCGGAGCAAATGGAAGCAGCTCATACACAGAGCCATGGAAAACTTTTATGAACACGACCTTCAGCAATGAACACGACTCAGAATAAGATGTAGGTGCCTACCTATGATTGTATTAAATAAAAATATCTTCAATATACAGATATTTATTTTTACAAGTTTATAATAGCAATAGCAGATTAGATGTAAATAGTATATTAGTGATATTCTTATTAAGTTTGCATCAGTTGTCCTCACAAAGTCTAATAACAATTTCTCTAGGAACAAATCTGTGTGGAAATACGAACTTTATCGATAACTGGAAGGCGCCCTCAACTTCATTGGCGGAGGGGAAAAAGTCATAACACCTCATTTATTCGATAGCGTAGCCGGTTAAAAAGTATCCTATAACCATCTGGAGAGACCCAATTACCCGTATACCAAAAACTGTTGAAATCTGTTAAGCTGATTTGGCGTGATGAAGCCACAGTATTTGATACGAACATACAAAAAACCAAAAAAAAAAAATTACGATTAAGTGACCTCCAAATAGTCCCTTATAATATATATTTTTTAAATATCTTCAATGTACAGACATTTCATTTTTACAACTTTATTATAGTATAGATGACCGAAAAATGCCGAGTTGCAAACTCCAAGTAGTTAGTACTGCACCCTTTTTCAAATCTCGTCATAATTTTCAAATATACGAGCATGTATCATAAATTATAGCGTAGACTAATCGGCGAGACCAGTGCGAACATCATTTATCACTGTATTGTATAAGTACTTTTATCACAATCAAATACTCAAGATGATACTATAAAATCGTAGTGACTCGCCTCAGGACCTTTATTAGCAACAAACACAATGAATGTCACGCGTAATATCTTATTAATAATAGTAGTGGTCACAACAGTAAGTTTCGAAGAAATAGAATGTCTAATAAAGAAGTCTAAATTAGTTAAACTCGCTCAACGTACAGTTCGAGGATATAAAACGAGTGACGCTCAAATCTATTAGTTTTTTGGAATACCTTATGCCACTATTCCTAAAGATCGTGACAAGTTCAAGGTAAGTTACATGTAAGATTTATTTGTGTGTACTGTGCATTGATGGCAGCAGTCTGTTAAAGAAAACTTGAAGCCCTGCAGTCGTGATAGTGCGCTGTTTGAAATTCTACTGGGAACGGAAAGGCGCGATTGCTTGGAAGCTTTTTTTACCATTAGGGCATTCGACTAAGAACAATAACTTATTCCACCTAAGTAAATTGATAAAAGCCATCCAATTGTTCCATGATTTTTATTTCTTTCCGACGATTTCATGTGCAGACTAGACTTTGTTTTTCAGGCTCCTCTCCCCGGACCGACATGGAGTGGAACACTTGACGCAGTAGAAAAGTTTATTCCTTGCCCACAAAATCCCATATTATACCCCAAAATACCAACGAGGGAGGACTGCCTTATTACTAACATAATCACCCCAAACACAGGAAAAAAACAGCCTGTATTAGTATATGTACATGGAGGTGCTTATCAGGTAGGATTAAATTTGGACATGCCATGTCTCCGCAAGCGTTAGTTGAAAGTCAGAAAATAGTGGCAGTGACATTTAACTATCGTCTTGGAGCGCATGGGTTTCTATGTCTGGGTACAGAAGGTGCCCCGGGGAGTGCTGGAATGAAAGATCAAGTGGCGTAGTTGCGTTGGGTGCAACAGAATATTGCTTATTTAGGAGGAAACCCCGACGACGTGTAACTATAGCCGGATACAGTGCAGGTTCTTCTGCAGTCGGTCTTTTACTGCTATCGAATGCGACTAATGGATTATTCAAGAAAGCTATTCCTGAAAGTGGTGCCGATGTTGGTACTTGGAGTGTTCAGATAGATCCGATTCAGAATGCTAAGGAATACGCCAAGCAATTTGGTTTTAGTGAAGTCGATAATATACAAGCTTTGGAAGAGTTCCATGAAATATTAGAATTTGATACATTAATGTCTGATTCTTTTGATGCAAAAAAAGATTCCACTTTCCAATTTACTCCCTGTGTCGAACGAGACGTGGGAGTGGACATGTTTCTACACGATAACCCTGTAAATATTATTAAACAAGGTCAGTATAAGAAAGTGCCTATGTTGTATGGATTTACAAATATGGAGGGATTATTTAGAATGCCATATTTTAATCATTGGATTTTTGATATGAGTGCACGATTTTCTAAGTATTTACCAGCAGATTTGCATTTCCAAAGCGATTTGGAAAGAGACCATGTATCGAAACAGATAAAAACATTTTATTCTACTAAAAATCCGTTGGGAATGTTTTCTACTAAATAATTTATTGACTACTTTACGGATATTATGTTTGCTTACCCAGTACTGAGATCTATCTATTACGTGTAATATCTGGAAATGAAAACATATTTTTATTTACAATAAAGTATTCAACAAAACTTATTTTTCCTGGAGCGAACCATTGCTCACAGACTGAAGCTATTCTTGACGATACAGCGTATATTGAATCAGAAGAAGACTTCACAGAAGAATATCGCAAGATGAGGTCTACATTAAGGGAAATGTGGCTTAATTTTGTAACAAATGGGTGAGTGTTTTTTGTTCTTTACTTACCGACGACGGTCTTTTTGCTAATAAATAGTAAGTAGTCAAGTAAGTATTTGGATTTTTACCCAACTGTGCGACGCAAAGGAGGGTAAAGTGTTTATCAGTCTAAGTATGTATGTATGTTTGTTCCTATCTGGCACTGTAGAGACCAAATACGTCGGGCCGATTTTGATGATTCTTACGTCAATCAATCGGTCTAAATTGTTCGAATGTTACTAAAGACATGAAAATGATGAAAACTCAAAATGGCGATAATGAGACGCCATATTATGAACAAAAAACACACAGACAGTTTAAAATCGCTATGTTCTACAATATAATTTATTTTTTGTTTTATGTGAGTATCGATCATGAATCATGAAACATATCCCTTATAACCTAACTGGCTTAAGGGACTTGATTTTATCTGTTTAGTTTTTTTACGCAGTCGGGTTTTATGATTTTTTTAAATATATTTTAGATAATCATTTGGTTCTGAAGTAGCTAGTTTCTTAGTCTCGTCCCCTCATTCACAACCGACCAGAATGGTCATTATTTTGTGCATGAGTATGACTATGACTTCCGTACTGTTAACGGTTTTCTTTTTCGTATTAGTCGTGTTTTCGTATTTACTTTCAAGTTACAAAATAACGAAATATACCTATTTAGTTTTCATTAACTTTTTCTTTTTCAGCAAACCAGTGTCAGAAAATTCTACTGTAGCCTGGTCTCCGACTAAAGCTGATTGTTCTCCACACATGTCTCTAGGCAATGATATTGTACTGAAAGGACCACTACTGGAGGAGCGGGCTCGATTTTGAAGTGACTTTTACGAAAAATATTATCGCGAACTGCAGCCCCCACCAATATCATCTTCTGATTGTTCTTAACCAAACATGAAAGGTATCCCAAGAGAAGTGTCAAAGATTTTGAAGAAACCTGTTTGACTGACCTTGATATGAGAGGTTAAGAAAAATCTCGCTCGAACCCTCATACAACTAATTTCATAAGTGCAAATTTGTGTCATAAAATACATAAAATTTATAGTAAAATGTTGAACGCTTCCTTTTAAGTAACTAACTGTAAACGATAAGACTATTGGGTTAAATCAATCATTATTATTGTCACAAGAATTTTTATAAAAAAAAATGTATCGTTATCAGTTTATTTGAGTCCATTTAGTTGAGTTTTGTATTAAAATAATAAATCGTCTTATTGCGATGTATCCTAACGGATGTCAACAATCATCATACGGTCATTTCTCTTTGTTAGCGTCTTTAATACCGGGCCAGTCCTTATTATTGTAAAACAATGTATTTTATTCACAAGACGTGTGCCTATTCGGTACTTCCCCACCTCAGTCTGATACTGAAGAAACACTTGGAGTTATTTGGACTTGCTGATCAGTTTAATCGCGTTTTGGCCACCTCGATCACCGTTAAAGTTTATATAGAAATAGGAAAATTGATGATGAAAATGGTAGTGAAAGCTCGTTGACCTGCAGTTCAATCACTAATAAAAAAAGTATACATTTTAAATAAAATGTCTTTACATTGAAGATATTTAAAAAAAAACTGATTGTAACGGACTATTTGGAGGTCACTGAATGGAAATATATTCTTTTTGTATTTTTTGTATGTTTGTATGTATCGTTGCGGCTTCATCACGCCAAATCGGCTAAACGGATTTCGACTATTTTTGGTACACGAGTAGCGTATTTTTACCCGACTACGCTGAAGCAAAAAGAGGGTTATGATTTTTTTTCTCTTCCACGAACAAAGTTTGCACCTTCTCGTATTTCATAAACATTTTGTAAAAAATGTATATTTAGAGAACCATATGCATGACGCATAGATCTCCCATGCGTCCCATTCATATAATGACTAATATAAAAATGTGATGATCTGTAACGGTAGAAAACTTTATTTCATGTATCGGTTCACTATTGTCTTGTAGAAACTTTTTGACATATATGTATTTGTTTAGCATACTGATACTTGGCAGAAGTAACGTTTGGCAGAAATACCTTAAGGTGCGTCCACATTTGTATCATTTGCTCGTATCATCGTCCCGTGGCATGACTGCGTATCGCGCTGCTTGGACGCTCACTGTCGGCATTCAGTATCATTTGCGCCGCCGCGTCCAGAAACGCGTACACACTAAGCCGTAGCGTATCACCGTATCCGATCACCGCGCCGATCATTTTGCATGCTGCAGTTTGGACGCTAGCCGTATCGTTTCACCGCTCTAAACATTTTGGCATTTCGCCGATCATCATTTTTCGTGTGATCGTTCTTCTGTAGTAGCGTTGTGTTCCGTGTAAAACTGTTGCACTCTGCCATCGCACATCAAATTGGTTAACACCCGTGCAGAAACTTGAAGATCATTATCACGAACGTCCAATCGCGTTTTTTGACCACTCGATGACCTCCGCAGACGCAAGATAACTAACAATCCTATTATGCCATAGCTAATTTGGTGGGACGTATATTCTACTACGTAACATCAACCTAACCCATATTGCACGACGCTAAAGTAGGCATACACTGGTGTTATTTCGGATATATCTCGAAAAAATGTAATTTGCAACTCAAAGTTGATAAAAACAAGTTATTGCTGCTCCTGGGATTATGCCAAATCTCAATTCAGTTCATAATCCTTAGCAAGTGTGCGTATATAACGCACAATGCGTACAACTCACAATCACAAGAACCAAATGGCGATGTATGTGAAACAAATAACATCGAAATGAAACTCCTCTTTCTGACATGGAAAGTTTGTTATCTTCTTAATACAGTACCGCGTGAAATTAAACATCACGGTTTCAAAGAACCCTAAGAAACGATTTGACTAAATACAATATAATTAACTCGTGTATTAATAATGCTAAGTATCTAGTACAAAGTATTTGAACTTCCATATCGTACCCAACAAATGCAGAAATAAATTATACAAACCCAGATACACACTGTCGGTATTGTCGGTATAATACAAAATACAAACGACATTACATGTTGCTATTGTATGTAGTATAACGTATTACATTTTGAAGTTCACACATTTTCACTACAATATGCACGGAGGGCATTTGTTAAATGTTGTTTTGTGTCACGGAGGGCATTTGTTGTATATTTTAAGGTTTGGGATGTTGACTGTACTCAAAGAAAAATAATATTTTGTGATACCAGCTGACAATTTCTCTGATAGAAATACGAAATAAAAAAATTGACTTCAATACCTTGCGTGTAGCATTTTTTATGAGCCTTTAAAGTTGGGTGGGAGAGTCCATTTTAAAGTATGAACATATTAATAACTAATAATACCATTGAATAACCCATGAAATTAATGGTAACTTTTGTTATGAAACCGTTTCGATAAACGCAAAAACGTTTTAAACATAGCTGTAGAACAAAGATCTTAATTTGTAACGGTGTGTGACGTCACATTTTCCTATGGAGCGTTTTTTGGGAAAATCCAAAAATGTGATTTTAACATTGTTGTATCTTGGTAAGTTTTTATTAGATTGAAGTTGTTTTTTTCACCAGTGTTTCAATGATCGTTGTCTATGTCATTCTATAACGTACGACAGAAAAAAAAATACAAATATTGACACGTTTTTTGTCTGCACTTTTTTTCACTTTTATGCTCGAAAAGTTTCCTGGTAGCTTCGCGTAGCGAGAAAGTGATAGTTGAACTACCTAGCCATTTTTTTATCATTCTCTAAAAGGATTAAAAATTATAACTCTATGTGGCCAGCTTACACTTCAGACAAATAAACCAACTTAATGTAGTTAACATACGTGTCTATCTATAACAAAACAGAATGAAGAGCTATATTTAGACCTATTTTATATAGGTACAACAAATTGTACGGCTGTTTTCCAGGAGAACATACAAACTTCATTCTTCGGATTTCGGAGTAGCCCCTCAGACCTTTAAGACACGTACATTTCAGCGTCAGCCGTGCTTCAGTGGGTGCAGACCGATTGCGTGCAAATTAACTCATAAATTACAATAATCATCATAATCGATGTCGAAAAGTGTATCTGATAAAATAAATTTAATTGGGAACATTAAGTTTCACAAAGGTGTGCATTTTATATTTTTTCCCGATAGTATACGTTATGTGAACTCAAAATCTACGAACAGTTTATGTTTACATTGTATTGTTTTTTAGATATCTTTTTTTAAACACCCGTCGTGACATTTGTACAGTTCCGTAGTATGAATACATTTTTACTATGGTCTACACAAATTAATTAGAAAATTAAAAAAAAAAACATGACATTGACAGGTAACTTTTTAATTTTACTTACTAATCTATGTAGACCAAAGTAAAAATGTATTCATACGAGGGAACTGTACAAATGTCATGACGAGTGCTTAATAAAAGATATCTGAAAAACAACACGATGTAAAAATAAACTGTTTATAGATTCTGAGTTCACATAACGTATACTATCGGGAAAAAATATAAAATACACACCTCTGAGAAACTTAATGTTCCCAATTATATCGACGCTGGATAGTAAACATGTAGTTTTGAAAAAAAAAAACATAACTTTCGTGTTAATGAAGCTAACATTTTCAAAATTGGATACAATAAACAAAATTTGTAGGACTTACATTTTATTTTAATGAATTCAACCAAAAGTTATTACAAGTGGACACCTACACAAGGTTACTACGTTTTGATTTTTTTTTCACAGTAAGCAAACACGTAGTAAACGCATCGCGAAATGTATAAGATTTTATTTTCTTAATTATTTTATGGGCACTAAAAATAGAGTTTTTTTGCCATTTACTACGTGTTTGCGGTGCAATTTTTTTAAAAAACAAGAAAATTTCTTGTTCCTATATTTTCCCCATTTTTCGTATCGGCACGGGGTTTCGACCTATCGACGCAGAAAAATACGGTGATTCCAAAAATGCAATAAAAAATAGACCTTGTGTGGATTACTCCATGTTTGCTTCCACCATCGATATTATGATAAAAAAGATATAATACAATAAAATACAAATACTCTTTATTGCACACTTCTCGTTCATTAACATTCGAATAAGCACAGATAAACAACAGGCGGTCTTATCGCTAAATAGCGATCTCTTTCACACAACTATTACGATAAGTTAATTAAATACTTAGAGTTTTCTGAGAACAGTATTGTAGATATTTAACGGATCTATATCGGAATCCTTAACGTCGTTGGTCCTAATGTATCGTTTGTCCTAAAGCATTTTTTTATGAAACTGTAAACTTTTCAGGATTGTTATAAAACAAACCTAACCTAACCTAATCTATATGATATTATAAAAAATCCTGAAGAATTTACGGATTCTGAAAAAAATGCGTTAAGAAACGACACAGGGATTCCGAAGGAGACCCATATTTAACATACCTATGCAGTAGCAAGAATGTCCGACGCTCGGCTTTGGAAAATATACTGCATATTCGTAATGCCTTTACTTGTCTTCCACAAGTACATCTGTACTCTATTTCATATGTAATAGTCTAACTTTTGCCTCCTAAGTGTCGTGTGTACGGTCCTTACGTCAAATTGAAATATCGAAGGTTACCACATGTTTCGGCCGGTGCATGCGAAATCGGAATATTTTAATGCACTGCTGCACACCGAGTATGAACAACAAACATTAAAATTAAGCATTAACGGTCGTTATAAAGTAATAAATCACACTTCATTCGACAAATCAATGACAAAATTTATTGATTGATTGATGATTACACCTTAGGGCCGATGTAAGCCAATCAATTTGTTAATCATAAAAAGTTATAAAATGCAAAACGTAACGTATGTCATTATTTTTTCATGTTATTTGGGCACGCCAGGGAAGTAAAAATCCATGTTTTGCGAGCAATAAAAAATATACTACCTGTGTTGTATGATAAAAAAAGTTTCTGTCAAAAATTACATTTTGTGACAAACTTTTATTGAAAACTGTACTTTTCTTTAAACACCCATCAACTACTCACTGAGACTATTCTAAAGAGCCCAAACTCGGTAGGATTGGGTTATTTTATAATAGAGTTCCTCTGACCACCTTCCGGCTCCATCACCAGATCAGGTCGATAATGTCATAATATTGTAAGTATTGTAACTTGAAACCAGGAAGTGGGCCAAACTTAACTTGCAACTTCGGTTTTAGTGCTACTACTTGCAAACTATGAACCTTACGCCATTAGAAAAAATATTAACATTTTGAAGTACATTAAAAAAAATAGTTTTAAGTATTTCTGAGCTCCACATGTCGAAAACTTTAAAAAATATAGGTACAGTGTGTAAATTTTATAAGGGCGTACCTATATTTAAATGACGATTAATATAGGAACTACAGAACATTATTTAAATTGGTATATTTCGTTATTTTTTTTTTCAAAACGATTGAAAAAGTACACTAGTAAAAGAGCATATTATCCATGGTATGTATACGTCCTTTTGTTGAGAAGCCCAGCTTCCCAGGAATATTAAAAAAAAAACGGTATATCCAATCAATCTTAGAAATCATAAAGTATATTTAACACGTGTGGAACGTTGATGTTAACTATCTTTTTTTTGTCAGATAAATCGCATTAAAGTTTAGGACTCGGGGCGTCACTCCTGGGTACAAATTGTGCCGGAGTGACGTCAGCGATATTTTGACCCAATTTATCGCCTTTATTTTAGATTACGTAAAAAAAAAGAAAAAATACTTGTACAATACTTTTTATTAATCTACATGACGGACTAATTTACAAAAATTAGTCGTCAACCCTATTTCTACAGTTCGATATCCATACAAATATTATAAACGCGAAAGTAACTGTTATTTTGTGTGTCATATTTTCACGGTTAAACCGCTAAACTAGTGTGAGATCCTAGAAAGGATAATTTTCATCCTCGAAATCACGCCTTAAAGGGGAAAGGGGGGGGGGGGGGGGGTTGTATGGGAAATCTCCGGAACGCTTAACCCTCTAAAGACTTTTTTTACTTAGACAAGTATAAAGTATCCTCTTAACCATCTCAGGATGCCCAGCTACCAGTGTACCAAAAATAGTTGAAATCTGTTTAGCCGTTTTCGCGTGATTAAGCAACAAGTACATATACAAACTTACAAACCGTAAAAATAATGTTTTTCGATTAAATGACCATCATCATCTCCATCGTCATTTCAGCCATAGCACGTCGACTGCTCAACTGTGTCCAGCAGTGGACGCCTCTATTCGGCCCATGTGAAAGTCTATTGAGGAGTCAATAGACTTCTAAATTTTTTCATAGAGGCGACCCACATCCAGCGAGTTCCCGTCCCTAACCAGGCCGTCCGACCACCTTGCGGGTGACTTTCTTACTCTGCGCTTGGTGGTACGCGGTCTCCAATCGAGAACCTTTCTGCCCTCACGGCCATCGGTTCCTCGAACTTTGTGCCCTGCCCATTGCCACTTTCGTTTGCTTACCCTGTTTGTTATGTCGGTGAACTTGGTTCGTCTACAAATCTCTTCATTTTTGATTCGATCTCGTATAACCATTGATATCCATTAAATACCTAGCCTCTGTCACATTTTTTTTATTATTTTCTACGTACAGACATTTCATTTTTACAACTTTTTAATAGTGCAAATAATATAAAGATCTAAATAACAAAAAAAACTAGGATTGTTGACCTGTACTAAATACAATCCTCAACTTAATGGGGCTGGTGGCAAAAAGCCGCTGAAATAAGGAATGCTTGATCCATAACAAATAGTGACAGATTCTGAGACTTGCTCACTGGATCCTGTAGCTTATTTAATCTGTCAAATGTGTTGATGTTGTTCAGAGCGTGCACTCCGTTGTGGCCCAAGGCACTAGTTCAAGTCTAGACAAAGTGAATCATCGAGCGCTCGATACTCGCTCGTGCCGAACTCATGGTCACTGGTGACAACACACTAAAATATCTGTCACTACTCTTCAAAAATCCGAGGTACGAGTTTTTGAAGAGCAGTGACAGATATTTTAGTGTGTTGTCACCAGTGCGCCATCGATACTGAGATACGAGCTTTATTTTCGGTAACCATTTGTTAGTGAGTTTTGGTTGTCAACAGGTGATTTAAATCTTCTATAAACCTTCTATTATAAAGTTGTAAAAATGAAATGTCTGCACATTGAAGATATTTTCAAAAATACTATTGCAACGGACTATTTGGGGGTCACTGAATCGAAAAATATAATATATTTATTTTTGGTATGTTTGTATGTGTCGTTATGGCTTCATCACGCCAAATTGGCTAAACGGATTTCAACTACATATTTTTGGTACACGCGTAGCTGGGTATCCACTGATGGTTAGAGAATACTTTTTAACTGACTACGCTGAAGAAAACACCGGCCACGTGAGAGACGGACTCGCGCTCCGAAGATTCCGTATAGATTTTCTCTTAAACGAACGCAACTGGCCGGTTAACAAAAGTTTGCACCTAGTATCTATAGCGTTGGATACAAATGAGGAGCAAACTTAACGCAGCCGGATTGTTCAAAACTATTTTTGAAATTCAAAAAATATATATTTATTTTATTTTGTTTTAAGTATTTGTTGTTATAGCGGCAACAGAAATAAATCATCTGGGAAAAAATCAACTGTCTAACTATCAACGGTTCACGAGATACAGCCTGGTGACAGACAGACAGATAGACAGACACACAGACAGAAAGACGGAGAACAGAGTCTTAGTAATAGGGTCCCGTTTTACCCTTTGGGTACGAAAACCTGAAAAGAGGGGTTACGATTTTTCTCCTCCGCAAAAAGAGACTAAACCTTCTAGTTTAAGGTATAAAAGTAGTTACCATTGTAATTCCTAATGACGTGTCAAATAAAAGCACGGTTCGACATGTTTTATTAAAAGGTAGTTTAAAAATAATATAATTAAAATAGTATAGTGTAATAAGAATAAATTTAATTGATTCCTTTGTGCAAATATAGCGTTAGATGTTGTACCTACCAGAAAATACTGATTTAATTAGTAAATACGTTCGTGCGTTCTAATAATTATAAACAAAATCGTAGCAACATAGACAAGTTTTCCGTTAGTAAATATTAAATAATATATTTCAGCACATCGAAAAATAATAATCTATTCTTTGTTCGCCTAAAGACAAACGAACCTTTCCTATCAGCCGAGACGAAAAAAGAAGAAGCGGGGCTCTACCTACCTTTTCCCGAACCGTTTCGTCTCATTTTCAAACCCTCATGGCTTCGTCAGTTAACACTGAGAGCCCAAATTCACAGTTTAAGATGTAGTCGGGGAACATATCGGGCGCTTCAAGCCATTGGGGGCGTATACATAAAAAATTGATTTTCGTTTTTAATGTCATTGTAATAACTTAATAACATTACATACGCTGTATTTTTTTTCATAATTTTACGATAATGATTAATTACATGGCCAAATAAATAAAATATTAAATAACGTAAGATTGATAGTCAGAAATTATTGTCAGACCAAAAAGGCGTACAATAGGCGTAATAGCACAGTTTTCTAGTAGTCTTGCATATTCGACGGACCATATAGATGTATACGCATACACCTAACTGGGGGCACGGCAGTGCCCCCGCCAAGTCGAGCACAATTACTATTTACAGGGATCAACAAAAATATGACCCGCCAAAGGGGCGTATGTGCATACGACATTAATCTATATTTATACTATTATACAGTTGTAAAAATTAAATATCTGTACATTGAAGATATTTAAAAAAAATTGATTGTTACGGACTATTTGAAGGTCACTAAAACGAAAAATATTTTTTTGGATTATATGTATGTTTGTATGTGTCGTTGTGGCTTCATCACGCAAAATCGGCTAAACGGATTTCAACTATTTTAGGTACACGGGTAGCTGGGTATCTCCAGATGGTTATAGGATACTTTTTACCCGACTACGCTGAAGAAAAAATAAAGGGTTATGACTTTGTCTCCTCCGCGAACGAAGTTGCGGGCGTCTTCTAGTACTATTATAAAGTTGTAAAAATAAAATGTTTGTATGTTTGTATGTGTCGTTGTGTATTTCCAAAAGGTTATAGAATACTTTTTAATCCACTACGCTAAAGAAAAAAAGAGGGGTTGTGACTTTTTCTCCTCCGCGAACGAAGTTGCGGGCGCCTTCTAGTTTATAACTAAATGTTTAAAATTTTGTCGCGCCATAGAGGCCGTGTCCTTTATTTAAAATGCTATACCTATATCTTTACTAAAGCATAAATGACGTAAATCTTGCAGATAACTAAGAACATTGGGTTTCGTTTTTGATTTACTGGGTTTCAAGTAGCGTCAATGTTTCGATCGTCACCGTATGAGTGAACCTCTACGTACCTCAAACCAGGATGGTATGTACAAAGAGACGGACATAACGAAACTGTACTCGTAGGTGTATAGGTTCTATTTTGTCTAATTTTGTCAAATTCTAGCCGGGCTGAGAGAAATACACTGCGTGCTAGACCTCGCAATGGAATTAAAGGACCCCGTCATAGACACAATCGCGCCTTTGACTTGATTATAGGACCCAGTGACCGTGGATCTTACACTATACCTCAACCTTTCCGTGGACCACAAGTCGCTCAATAGCCATCTCCCCCTGGCGGCATTCGTGGCTAAAGACGGTGAGGATACGGGACTGTACCAAAGATGAGAAACGCTGCTTGATGCCGAGTTCTCGAAGGATAGACTAGTTGGTACGAAATTCAGTACACGATACTCCGAGCATTCTCCTCCAGCACCACATTTCTAAGGCGTCTATCTTCTTCTTAACTTTCCGCAAGGTCACCGTTTGTGGCGTACAGAAAAATGGGGAATAGAAGTGGCCGAACTAACCGGATTTTTGTGGCTTTGTATATGTTGCGATTCCTCCATATTTTCCTCAACTTGTCCATTGCAGATCTAGAAATTGCCATACGCCTCTTCACTGCATCGACGCATCCACCGTTGTTTGTGATTAAGGCTCCCAGATGTATGATTGGACCACATCACAATTCGCAATTTGTGTAATTTCTGGAGAATTGTTATTCATGCGGACGATAATCATATTTTTTCTCTTAATCCGGCTTATCCTAAGTCCGGAGTCAAGGCTAACGAGTTCCATTTTGCCAAGAAGTTCTTCCATGTGGCGGGTACTAGTAGCAAACAAAGTGGTGTCGTCTGCATATCGCAGGTTGGAGATCCTCAAACCGCCGCGCCGATCGAGATGCCATCTGTCAAGTGTAATTCTCATTATGAGCTCTGTGAATACATTGAAAAGAGATAATCATCCCTGACGAACTCCGGCACAGGGGTGAAAGTGGTTGGATAGGACGTCATCTGCGCGCACTGAGGCTGTACCGTCTGCATACAGTCTTCGCAGAAACAGGTGTTTTGGAATACCCGTCAATGTTACTAGAGTTTTGGCCACTTCACAGAGTCGAACGCCTTAGAGAAGTCTAAAAAGCATATGCAGATGGGCTTGTTGAACTCTCGGGCTTTCTAATCTATCGGACTGTCAAGATTTGCTCCCGGGTTCGCTTTCCCTTAAAAAAGCCAGCCTGCTCAGGAGCAATTTCTTTGCTTAAATATGACTTAAGACGCTCGTTACGGCTTGTTATTCAGTTGTATACTTTAAAACCAAACTTGATTAATTTAAAACCAGTAATTCAAATCAAGCCCATTCTTACTATGCACCCGCAAATCAAACGAACTATCTTTGTACATGTCGTCAAGCCATAAAGGCGTATAAAATACGAAAAGATATAAATATCACTATAATTAACATTCAATTGCTGTAAAATTATTTAATTTATATTTAATTTATATTTTCTTCTGTTTCCGCGATTATTACTCATTTAAATAAAACAATTTAACGGATTATATCGCGTATATTATCTCATTTTAGTTCCCGACGTTTTGGAAGCTTTCCAGCTTTCCATGCTCACGTATGGACTGAAAAAAGATGTATTTTCCTCTGTCAAAGTTACAATTTGTGCAAACTACCCATTTTTGAAAAAACAAATAAAGGTGTACATACATTTATATTTCATTAATTAATCGAGGTGTGTGTTGTAATGAAAATGTCTGTACATTTCTTTTTAGAACTTTTTTAATAGTATGGCAGACGTTTTGGGATCATCGCAATGCGAGGCGTCAAACCCCCTCGGTGCCATTCCTCCGCGCCTCTCTTTAACCGCAGGATATGACTTAGTTAATGAAATGAAATAAAATGTCCCAAAATATAAGAAAAAGTCAGTTTTGTGACTTTTTTGATTTTTTATTATAAAATTAAAAGGTAGGACTTGATTGTGAGCAAAAAGAACCCAAAAAGCTCACAATAGAGAAAAGATGCCAAGTATGCCCATAATATCAAATAGGAGTTCAAGTTTACAGCTTCCAAGCAACCCGAATCAAAAAACCCTTTGTTGTAACAAACAGTTCTGTTACAAGGATGCGAGATGCAAATTCCTGTGCAACACGCTACAGTCAGGATGCGCGCGCCGCTCGGCCGCATATAAAAACACAAGCCCGCAATACTCGGCACACTTCGTCTGACGAAAAACATGAACACCTACGTTGCTGTGAGTATTAGAACTATATTTGTTTATATTTGAATGCATTGTGATAATCTCATTTAGAAGGGTTCTTCTCAGTTTTGTTAACTAAACGCGTTATTAAATAAATACATTAAATCCTCAGAGGCTACTAGCAAACTCTAGGGTTGTCGAATTACCAAAACTGTCCAAAACTTCTTGAGTTTACCGCGAATTATACGATCGTTACCGCGGTTTGTTTATCAATCGCCATTATAAAATAGAAGTTCTGAATGACGCATCAACGTCCAACTCATCGTTTGGAGTTTAGAAATTGAATTTCGTTGAAAATTGAAAGTAGTTTTTATCCATATTAACAAAGAATAAGGAAGGGTATTATCATATTTAGGCTTTCCAGCTTTTCAGCTGAAAAACTTCCGAAACGGCGGGAAGCCAAATGATATAATATACGCGATATAATCCGTTAAATTGTTTTATTTCAATAGTATTGTAAATATTACACGAAAATAATGAATTAATTAACATTTACTATTTTAGTGTGTTTAGTAGTTTTAATTTACCTTATAATTTAGTTTAGGATTTTATATATTGTTAGAATGTTAATTAATTCATTGTTTTCGTGTAATATTTATGTTATATGCAGAATAGTATATAAATACTTGTAAGTTCTATAGTATTGTCATTCCATACTTTTTCCCATCTGATGTATTACCCGAACAAATTTAAACAATACGCAGCACCTTTGCTCAAGCAAGGCATGCCAGCAGGCATTATTAGTCATTGATCAGTCATTAACTCATTGGGCATAAGTGATTTTAGTAACCAGTAGGTAATTGATTATGATAATTAAACTTGTTTTCATGTACGATCGTGTCCAATCTGTTCGTTATTTTCACAGATAGTTTTATTATCTCTGGTTTAATTTGATTGCCCCCGCTTTTAATATTTCACATTGCAATAGGGTACATGCATGATTTTTTTTATCGTATTTCTTAACTAAATATCAAAATACCGTAAAAACGATTTCAAAATGTGAAATTAAAATTTAAATCGGCCAAGAAATACGCAAGATATAGGCATTTTAAACTACTAATTAGACAGAGAGGTCCGACGTGCTCTGTTACGTCATGGTGCACTCCGGCCATATAAACTCCATATAAATTCTGTTTTGCTAGAAAGAGATAGAATGAAATGTTTGATGGCTTGTATCTTGGTTATTGTTATAGTTATTCGATTTTTTTTTGCCTACTGTTTGTCACATGAATGAGCTTTTAATAAAGCAAAAATTTAAATTCATGAGTATTCCCTATTAGGCCGCTATTTGCTTTTCATTATTTTAAATTTTGCCGTATTGAACTGTTTTTAAAAAGCGCATATAATAATACACAAATTATTACATTCATTCTATTCTTCTGAACATATTAATTTAGTCCGCGTTAAATTTTTAATGTTTTGAGGTTTTTTCACCCGTTCGCTCCTTTCTTAACTCAGTTCCACTATAGTCTGTTTTTGAGGTGATTCAGGTGTAGTTCCATAGAAATTTGGTAACAATCTGATAATGGGATCTGATGATGGAAAGTCTATGGAACTTCTTAACCAATATAAGCACACACTATGCTTGACTTGTGTGTGATGATTTTTTAAATAAGATTTAAAAGAAAAAAATGTTTTTCAATATCGCGTTAACACTCAATTCGACACAAGTAAAAAAAATACCATAATTCAAGCCTAAGTGACTTCAAACAGTACAAAATAATCAGATTAAATACAAAATCCAAAAAACCTATGAAAAAAATTGTATGCCATGGCATACATTGCCAAATTAAAGGTCGGTCAAATGGATTTTGATCAAAAAAAGCAAAGCTGCGGGTAAATGTTAATTTCTTATTTTAATTTTTGTTGCAGTTGACTTGCTTGTTGGCCGTGGTCGGCCTGACCCACGGTGGGGCCATCGGAACCGGCCTCGGTGGATATGGCCTGGGTGGATATGGCCTAGGTGGATATGGCCTGGGTGGATATGGCCTGGGTGGATATGGCCTGGGTGGTAATTATACAATGCACTAATTGGCTACTTGATAGTAGCAATCTCTTTTTACACATAAATAATCCAAATTATATAGTATAAATAAAAAAAATTATATTTGTTTAAATATAAAAATTTGGCTTCTAGAAAATTTGAAGTCAGGTATTTATTATAAATGAATATTTAAAATTATCGTAACGGTACTTAGACATGAATGCCGGTAGCACACCTCCGCCGCGAAACGTCAAACCTAAGAAAGTTCCGCTTTAATAGTTTCGCGCGCTCTGTATGGCGTTTCGTGGTTTCGCGGCGGAGGTGTGCTACCGGCAGAAAACTTGCTGCGAATAAAGCGCCCATCAAACGGGATCCTGGCAGCTAGTGTCAAAAAGTGTCGTCTCGAATATTTTAGAATATACGAATATGCAGATACGTGCAAAACTATGTCCATAACATTTTATTGATTGACTATAATAAAAACTGTACACCAAGTAATTTTTATCTGTTGAAGTATGTAGTTGACCCAGTTATGGCGTTTATTTTAGTAGACCTTACGCCACAGTGGCACCAGCTCGTGATTTTGTTCAACCCAATAGGGATCACGTGCATTCTTACCACGAACCAGAAAGTTCTGGAATGAGTAAGCCGCAGATGTTTCCGGAGCGCTATAAAATAGCTGTGCACCTAACAACCACGACGGTCGGTTCCTTGCACATATCCATGTGCGACGATAACTAAGTAGTTACTAAGTAGTTGGGAAGTCCCAATAAGTGCGTCTTATGTCAATTTGCCACCGAATACACTAGAAACCCTCTTTTTTTCTAGGTTGGGGTGGCGTAGGCTGGGGAGCTCCCATCTACAGCGCCAAAATTCTGGCGCCAGCAGCCGTCTCCACCGCTAACCTCGTCAAAGCGGCACCTATCCCGGTCATCAAAACTGTCGCCGCTCCCATCATCACGGCCCCTGTCGTGAGCGCCGGCTGGAGTGGTCTTGGCTGGGGAGGCCTGGGCGTAGGTGGACTTGGCTGGGGAGGCCTCGGCGGCAAGGGAGTCTGGGGCGGCCCCGTCAGCACTTGGGGAGGCTACGGTCTCGGCAAGGGCTGGCATTAAATGAAGACGGAGTGCTACCTTTCTTTCTTCTAACTTTAACTCGCCGCCGCACACTTTTAATAAAGCATTCACTACTTTAATTGATGTTTTTATTTTCTTTTATTTTTATATATGTCTATGTTGTGGCCACATTTTAGAATTGATAGCTTCAAGATGTGGCAGACCGTTTCATAAATTGATTTAGATATTAAGAGTCTACGTTCCATCGAAAAGTCGACAGAGTCTCGCTTCACGGGGCTCCTATTTCCGCTCTGAGGGACACAAGGTAATCAACATTCCTACCTTGGTGAAAGATGATGTTATTTTTACTTAAAGGTCCACCGTCAAAACGACGGAGTGAAGACGGAGAGGAGGATATGTAGTGGCCACAGCATGTAGATGTGGCCACGATAACTACATTACTTCAAGCGAGCACTACTTTTTATAACTCGGAAACGACTGTAATGATTCGGAAAAAAATTGGTATGTGGTCCCAATTTTGCTTTTCAAGTGTTTCAAGATCGATTTTACCTTGAAAAACAAGAAAATTTTGCATTCACCAAGCAAACCTCGGTCACCCCTTTTATTGACACAAGCATATTAAGTATAATATGAAATATCTCTGTCTGAAAGTGGGGAGCTATTAAGACAGTGAAAATTAACTGAATTCTGCTTCCATGTTTTAGAGAAAATTGAGTCAACTGTTACATTAACTCGCTTTGTAGATCAATAAATACTCTAGTAATTAAATTAAATCTTGTTGTTGAAAGAAACTAGAATGCCAATGAAACACTTTCTCGAGGCACTACTCGGATTATTTTAAATTTGATGTTCATATCCATAAGTCCCATCTCCTATATATAGGTCGACAACAGAGCACGAGAGACGACACGGTACGATCTTTGAATTTCGAACTTTGGAGTATAATTAAATTATAATTATAACGCTTCTGCTAACCTGCATACTTTACTAGTCTAAAAATCATATCCTCGTAGTCATACTAATTGAGCTGTCTGCGTTTACACAGACCAGTCCTGCAACGAGGAGTGAGACGAGCCCCGAGGGAGAACTATTCCTCAGAGTTATCAATTATAAAGTCGACGTCTTTCTTGGTGCAGTATTCTTGAAAGATGTTCATTTTGGGTTTCAAGATATCCACTATTTTCAAAAAAGTTGTCATGTAAGTATGTCGGTCTCTAAATTATTGGCATAGCTTTTGTAAAAAAATAATTCGTTCAAGAAAAAATTTAATATCAAGAGCCCATATACAATTGTGTAATTACAAGTATGCAAACTCTGAAAATAGTTTGTTCGGGATCACAAGAAGAACCAATTCCACCCCTTTTTAAAGTCGCGATTTTTTCTAAAAAAAAACCATATGTGTTAATTTCCGTGTTTAAAATTTTATACATAATAGAATCGAGCGAGATCTCCTAGGCACGTTCGAAAACAAACAGAAACTTTTCGGCGCGCTGCGTAGCAATGAGTGTTATCCTTTTCGAACTGATGATTGCGTAAAAGATAGAAAAAGACAAATATGGATGCAAGGGTGGGAGTTTTCCGACCGGCGACTGTGTTATTGTACCAAAAATTTGTCAGTGTTCTTCCGCGCGCATAGAAGCACAGGTGTTTTTTAGTTTTCGGTTTTCATGCTCTCCGTATGCGCAAACGCATGCGTCAATGAAATTGCAATAGCATACCAATATTTTAGCGAGGTATAATGATTACGTGAATTTAGCTGTGCGACGTTACTGAGAAGTGTTTGGAGGTTCGTCTAACAACCAGTAGCTAACATTGTTTAATATTAGCTGCTATGCAGAGACTTCGCGATTATGGACGGTTCAGATCTTCGCATCCCAATGTCGGTGGAGACAACCGTGCAGGTCCGGAACTCCAGGAACAAATACTAGATTATTTTTGTGGACACCCAACGGCTAGTAAGTGACAGGCAGGCCAGCACTTCGGTTGCAGTCACAGGCTTGTTTGGAAAGTGTTGAAAAGCAATCATCAACATCGTTTTCACTACAGGCGGTGCCAAGAGCTAAACCCATTGGATTATCAGTCCCGCGTTGCTTTTTATGAATAATCGGTCTTTCAAGATTTTACAAGAAACATCCTCTGGACAGATGAATGTACTTTTACTTGGAAAGGTTTATTCAACCAGCATAATAGGCACAAGTGGGCGCATGAAAATCCCATGCTGATGGAAGAAGTTTCAGTCCAGCACAGATTTTCATTAAATGTTTGGGCATGAATTATGCAGGGCAGTATTGCAAAATCACCCGATCTAACACCCACATTTTATTTTGTGGGGTCGAATAAATGCATTAGTGTATGATAACGGATCTAATTACGAGGCAGAACTATGTAAAACTGAAGTTGGTTTTGAAATAGTGACACTGAAGTGCTTCGATCATTGATTAATAATTTTTCAAAACGGGCTGTTCTGTGCATTCGACAACGTGAAAGGCATATCGAATCTTTGTTGTCGCTTAAGGCAAATCAAGACCTTTAATTAATTGACAATTTGTAAATAAATGGATTATGTGCCAATTATTGTAAATAGTGTGATTCTATTAAAAATACATCTATACGTAATTTTGTAAACTGGTCGTCATATTTCCGAGCAGTGTCGTGCAAGGGACTTTAGTTGGCAGATATGCGATCACGTACCTATTTATTATTCAAAATATCGAAATCGTTCGGCAGCCACGCTTAATGAAACGTTGAATAATTAAACAGCAATCGCCTAAATTACTCCGTCCTGAAGCAATCTGTGGATTACCAGCCCATAATTAACTTTTGATTTTACTTTTTAATTACAATGATTATTGAGATTATTTGTTTATAAGCGTCGTATAATCATAAAATAGTCATAATCATTACGTCATAAATCCGTGTCAGAAATGAATGATATCCGCAGAAGAACCAAAGTAACCGACATAGGTCGCAGAATTGCATGGTTGAAGTGAAGTGCCAATGGGCAGGCCAGCATGTAGGCCAGAGGACGGATGCCCGTTTGGGCAGTAAGTCCTGGAGTGGCGACCACGCATAGGAAAGCGCAGCGTGGTAAGGCCCCGACTAGGTGGATGGATGACCTCTTGCGGGTCGTGGGGAGCCGGTGGATGCGGTCTGCAAAGGATTGCACTCCTCGGTGAGCTGTAGGAGGGGTCTATATTTAGCAGTGGACGTCCGTGGCTGATAGATAGATAGACATCCTCGCCAGGAATACTTAATATTTCTTGTGCGAACTTATCCTTTTGTTATATCTGGCACAGTTCCTTTATATCTTATCAGGTAGGTTAACCGTTGCCCACAATCAGTGATTGCCCATTTCTATTTATACGATGGAAAATTAAGATTTAATAAATGGTTAAAAAAACAATTATTACATAATACACACGGTGCCTGATACCAATCAGAATTTTTTTACCAAGAATTCCATTGATCATTAGGAGCATAAAATGTTCCCCTACAAACTTTCGTTATTTTGTACATATATATGCATCTGTAAATCGTCCTTATTTATACCATATGTTTCACCAATATCTCATTGAGAACACAAGTTTTTTTTTAATTATCGTTGAAATATTCATATTATGCATCGTAAATTACATTAAAGAACGTATCTGTAGCAACACCAGTAATAAAATCAAAATCTATTGAACGATTCATTTATTTTTTACTTCTTCTAAAGTTGTATAAAATTCGGCCGCAAGCGCGGAAAACGTCTGCAGTACCTACGAGTACCACGTAAGCGTGATTCGGGATAAGGGTCTTAAGGCTGACGGTGCCAACTATTAAGACAATGTCGAGCACTGGGATATTTGTGTTATATTTCATAACTACATATATATTTTGGTTGTTGCATCGTATTCTTTTAGTTTTCGTTTTTTTTAGGTTATTAAAACCATAACCCGGTTTTTGATGTCGTGCAGCCCGATAGAAACGTTCCCAATTTTGTTTGATTTTGAAGTCGTTTGCAAGCCAACAGGCTCAACAGCGCCGTGTCAACTGTACACTCAAGAGTTTTTCAATTTACCGTGCGGTTGGCAACATTGATTAGTTTCCTCGTTCAAATCTCGAGTCGAAAACTACCGTTCAAAAACGAAGTCCACTCAATCAGTGTCCTAAGCAAACACCAGAACAAATATTTGCGACGAGGAGCAAACGGAATACGCTGCTAGATACATTTTTAAATAGATTCTAGATAGGTGCTTGATTAATCATTGATTAGCGGGTGCTAAGAGAAAACAAACTGCTTGCCCTTTGGTAAATTTTTTTGGTTGCCTATTAGGCAACAGTTCTATATGTTGACTGATATTGAATTTTGCAACATACGAGTACTAAAGTATAAGCAAGAGCGAACATTGGGTAACATTTATATAATAGAAAATGGCCGAAGACTATGTATAAGAAAAAAAGAAAGAAAGAAAGAAAACATTTATTGCTACACCAAAAGTAAATTAGGTACAGGAAAAAAATAACATATATGAAAAAAAGAAGGCTTGTCAGCTCTTTTGTAACGAATGAATGTAAAAGGTGGCAATTATTGGGACAGTGTCGAGCACTGGGCCATTTACCTCGCTACTATACGTCCATTGGCAGTGCTAGATATTATTTATGAAAATTACAAAAAGGCACCATACATAAATAAATTAAATATTACAGGACTATTATACACAAATCGATCTAGTACCATGGTAAGCTCCATAAGGCTTGTGTTATGGATACTAAACGATGATATATTTAATAGATATTATTTACTTATATACAAAGAAAACATCTAAGACTCAGAACCAAATAGATATTAATGCACATCTCACAAATATTTGGCCTTACCGGGATTTGAACCCAGGACTTCCAGCTTCGCAGGCAACGTTACTCCCGCTGAGCCAAACCGGTCGTCATATTAAATAAAACTAAACTGCAACTAAAAAGGGTCCCGTGCCGTGATAACGTAGGTACCATAGATGCTTTCAGGGTCCACAAAGGCTGTGGGTGGGTCGTGCTAGGCCATATCTTAGACTATTTGGTTTTCCACGAAATCACTATCGTTTTTAGGGGTCCATACCTCAATCGGAAAAAACTGAACCCTTATAGGATCACTTTGTCGTCCGTCTGTCCGTCAAGACCCTTTATCTTGAGAACTCGTGGAGGTATCGAGTTGAAATTCACAACTCAGGTCTACGGTCCCTTGAAGCTGTGAAAAAAGTCAAACCTTTACATAAACGTAAGAAAAAGATACGGCCATTTATGCCGCAAAAAACGTATGTTTCGACATTCTCAAAGGAATCAAAATGATAGGGTACTTCCCGTTGACATAGAACTTTGAAATTTGGCAAGTAATATCGTGACATACTACAAATACATACCAGAATCTGAAAACTATACATTTACAATTAAATCATAGAAAATAGAGTATTTTTCAAAAGACATATTTGGACAGCCCGGTTGCGTTAAGTGTTCGTTAAATGTGTTGTTCTCTTCTCATCTCTCCTCTTGTATGCAATGCTATAGATATAAGATGCAAACTTAACTCAGCCGGAATCGGGTAATATAATAATGTTAAGATATGTGAAAGTTTGTAAGGAACGCTCGGTGCGTGAGTCGGACTCGCACAGGGCTTTGTTTTTTTTTTGGTATTATTTGTATGTTAGTATGTGTCGTTGTGGCTTCATCGCGCCAAAATGGCTAATAGGCTACTTTTTATCCCACTACGCTGAAGAAAAAAAGAGGGGTCATGACATTTTCTTCTCCGCGAACGAAGTTGGGCGCCTTCTAGTTGTACAATATATGATATTGTACCAAATACGAGTCAACTACTCTCATAGTACTCGCAAGCACCATTGACGTTAGTGGCCTATGAAATTTACGTCCATGCCACGCTATTTGGGTCAGCGCCATGTTATCGAACATCGTATAAATCTACCCTACACCGAACATTTAGATACCGTGATTACCAATACCCATAACTCCTGACTGTTTTTGTCATGGAAATAAGGATAACTATGACCGAAATATAACCGTAGTATTACCGAAGATATTTATTTATCTTCACCCAATTTACGTTAGATTACATTGGATTACAAGAAGTGATGTAATTAAATTATCGATGTGACGAGGGTCATGCACAAAGAGACTGGATACTCAAAAAATACTAAGTTTATTCTTTACTAGAAGGAGCCCGCAACTTCGTTCGCATTCTATTGGGAATGGATGAAAATTCTCAAACATCTTGAAATTTTGTTTATAGGTAGGAATAAGCCTCCTTATTGTTAGAAAAAAAATACAGATTTTTCTGTGGCTTAGAAAAAAATAAAAAGATGAAAAGGTGTTGGTGGCCCTATATGCCCGCCTTAAGGTGCGTCCACATTTGTATCATTTGCCCGTATCAGATTATCGTCGCATGGCATGATCGCGTGTCACGATCACGCGTTTAGACGTTGCGCCGATCGGATCGCTCGAAATCCATTTTGCTATGCGTATCACACAGTTATATCGGACGAGTACGGCATGATCGGCTCGCCAACAGTAAGCGTCCAAGCAGCGCGATACGCAGTCATGCCACGGCACGGTGATCGGATACGAGCAAATGATACAAGTGTGGACGCACATTTATACGGTACGGCACTTGGTAAGGCAAGAATTACAGTAGGTACATTTACAGCCATTTTAATCGAAAATATCAATGCTGCATTTGCCGTAAAAAGATATTAATAGCCATAATGCCAGGGTGCGAGTACGAAACTCAAAATGCAATCTAGTCCGTTACATAATAGAAAAATAATCGGCCACATATTTTTTGTTTTTCAAATTATTAAAAAAATACTCAGATACATCGCATTAAGGTTTAAGAGTGGGGTCTCGTGACGTCATAGCTAAGTATAAAGTGTACGTAGGCGTGGGTTCTCTGCCTTTTCACCGAATGTTTCATTTCCTAACTCACGATTTTCTCTGAAATCATACTTTTTTCGGAACTTTCATAAAACAAACCTAACCTAATAACCTACTATGTCTTATAAAAGCATAAGAAATGACACTGAGTAAAAATTTTGGTTTCGGAAAAAATCGAGTGTTGGGAAATGAAACATTCGGCGAAAAATAAATCGGTGAAAAGGCAGGATACCCTAGGCGTGATTTCATGCGACAATTTAACTCAATGTATCACCGTCATTTTTATGTTGCGTAAGAAAAAGAAAAAATACGCCTCCATTATTTTTTATTCATCTAAATGATGGTATAATAATTAAAATTTTGTCATCCCTATTAAGGTTGCCGGAAAAGTTCTTTTACCACGAGGAAGGTCGCGGGGAAAGTTCGTTTTTAATAAAACACAAAATGTCTAATTTCCCGCTAGCAACAGACGTCACAGTACGCAGATTAAAAAAAATATTGCCAATGGGATAAGCTTGGATTGGGGTTGGGGGCATTTAGTAATATTTATAAACTTATTTCATAAGGTGTTTAATTCGGTGTCATGTTCAATTTGTAGGATGTAACTAATCGCCTATTTAGAGCACTACGTCGATTCGTTGGTAGTTTAGTGGCGTACGTGGTGAACTTTTAAGATCATAGTCCCGAGTTCCTAAAGGGGTTTTATTTCTGGGAGAAATGGTATTAATGTAAATATACTACGTGTAATATAAAATACGATTAGGCATTTGTTACACTTGTCCGCAATTGTAGAAATTTTGTTTTCACCTTAGTAGCTCGGAATAGTTTCTTTTTTAGCGTCAAATGTACATGAAAGTCCATTTTATTCGCTAGCGCTTGGGAAAGTCATTTGAATTTTGATTTTTTTAATCTTTATCTGTTTTTTTATGTTTTAAGTTTGTTTTGTAGTTTCATTATCATAAGTTTTAAATGAAAAAAATAATTTCATATTTTTTGTTTCGTCTCACATTTTCCTCGGCATCGCTTGAAAAGCTGTGTGTTCGCACGGCTGCAAAATTATTTGGCTTCTCATGCGTTGAACTTCGCTGCGCTCAATCGGTTTTCAATTCAAACACTCGCGCCAAATAATAACTTTCCAGCCTTGTATAACAAATAACTATTATCGAGTCGGAACTATGCATTAATCCAGGATTAAAAGTAAAATCTACCAAGTGTGAGACGAACTCACTCACTAAGGGTTCCGGTTTTTAATTTTACTTTATTATTATTACTTTTTGTACTAGTGGTCACATGAATTCACAAACTGCGAAAATTTCAACTGTCTTTGTTAAAGCCCTGTTATAGACAGACGATCCGACAAACACACAGCGGAGCGTTCTGACACAGTAGCCTTTCGGTACAAGCTCTTAAAAATAAAAAACAACCGTCTAATCTGTAAACACTTTCGCATTAATAGTACGGATATTACTATTATATCACCGCATATCAAAGTCACCTTAGTCCACGTAAATTAGTTACAGACTTTAAATCTTTTTAAGAAAAATATACAATAATTAGACATACCAAATTTAAAGAACTTAGTTAAATTTGATATGTACCGACAATATATTTACATTGTCATAACAAGCAGAAAGACAATTAAGTAAAAGTAATTTTAATAAGTGCGTTGGGGTAAAACGGAAGTATGGGAAAGACTGAAATTTTACCAGAAATGCTCTTAAAGGTGTTGAATTAAACTCCGCATACCGAACTTCCTTGTACTTCCGCGTTACTCCAACGCACCTTACTGATGTTACACTATACACTGTTAAGTTACGAAGTGCTGTTTCAAACTTGGGGCCATCAAAGTTAAGCGAATTACTCTAAAGTTGTCGTCTGCAAATTACACGACAAACTAATTGATGAGGTGAAAGTACACTGATAATTGGAGGCCAAGGTATCTGTGCCAAGTTGACTAAGGAACAAATCGTCTAATATCATAATGTTACACAAGTTTGTGCCAATTTTGCCTAAGTGACAATTTTTCCACCTGGGTTAAATTTGCAGTAGGATTATCTCTTTTCTTTTTTTTGTGAAGATAGAGACAAAACATGACTAATTTTTGCACTTTAGTAGATTATGATTAATTCTACAAAAACTAAAGAAGGGAAGCAGTTTCATTGTGACGTCAGTATTTTCCTAGAAACTTCATATTTAGGGGACATTAAGAGGACTGAGAGCTACATACAAAAAGTCGTTCCCCGATATGTACAATACCATTTATATACTTATAACAATTATTATTTGCAATAATTCAACTTTGCAAGCGTCACTCGTTATTTAAATGTTACAGTTTATTTAATTTTGGCTGTTAAAGAACTGATTGTTACTGCACTATGTTTCTTTGTACAATTATAACACCGTTAAATATTAAATTTTAAAGCGTCATCTAGTTTTTGCCACAATATCTCTTTGTGATCGGGGACCAACCAAAGTATGGCAAAATGATGCTATTGTTTTAATTGTCCTTGATACTAGTGAACCTTGCTCACATTACGAAAAAAGGAGCTGTTTAACAACTGCATTGTAAAGGCACGTACGATACATATAATACAGCGGACCTATGATGGTCGCGTTTATCACGTAGTATAAAGCGCCTGTCACTCTCACACTCACATACGTGTCAGAAGGTGACGGCTGCTATGTCATTTATTTATCGCGTGACAAACACAACCATCATAGGTCCGCAGGCTTAAATAGTGTATATTTAATCGAATTCAACAAATACATTATTTATTTATTTAATTTTTATTGCACAAAAGAAAACTTATCGTACATAAGGCGAACTTAATTATTAATATTACAGTTAAGTTTCACACCGGAGAACAGATGGCCGTTTGGGCATTAAAGTCCTGGAGTGACCACCACGCATAGGAAAGCGCAGCGTAGGACGGCCGACTAGGTGGAGGGATGACCTCGTAAGGGTCGCGGGGAGTCGGTGGATGCGGTCTGCGCAGGATTTCACCCTGTGGTGTACTATAGGGATGGCCTACGTTCAGCAGTGGAGTGGACTTCCGTGGCTGATAGATAGATAGATAACTTTCAGAACATCAATTAAGTCTATACTTAAGACACGGCCTAAAGGCTGGTCATATTGTTGCCTATCATAACACTTGGCTAAGGCCCGCATTATGAACAAAATCCCTTGAAAATGGAGATAAAAAAGAAACCAAAATAGTAATCCATACTTAATGTTATAAATGCGAAAGTGTGTCTGTCTGTCTGTCTGTCTGTTACCTCTTCACGCTTAAACCACTGAACCGATTTTGATGAAATTTGGTATGGAGATAATTTGAGTCCCGGGGACGGACATAGGCTACTTTTTATCCCGGAAAAATACCCTTATCCGCGATAAACGAATTTAAGGCGGACAAAGTCGCGGGCAGAAGCTAGTAAGTAATAAATACGGAACACTTTTACACGAATCGAACTAGTCCCATGGTAAGCTCAATAATGCTTGTGTTATGGGTACTAGACATTGATAAATTCAATAGAAATATTACTCATACTTATAGATAGAAAACATCCAAGACTCAGGAACAAATATTTATGCTCATCACACAAATATTTGCCCTTACTGGAATTTGAACCCAGGACCTCAGCTTCGCAGGCAACGTTACTCCCACTGAGCTAAACCGGCCTATTACCTTCATACTCTCTGCCATTAAATGCTGTAACTAGGTACGTCTACACCGTCATGTCTATTTAACTAGATCTGGGTAAGTGCACGGGAATCGAACCCGGGGCTTCACAGATGTCAGGTGTATCCTCAGATCGCAAATGTAGTTATGGGCGCGGAGAGCCGGCGCCTGTACAAAGAATAAAGCAGAGGAGAAATGACAGGATTTTACATGGTAAGTTTTTTTTCCAATTAAATGAGCTGCTTGCTTGTTTGTCACTTGTAAATAAAAGAAACCGGCCAAGAGCAAGTCAGACTATGCACAGTGTAGGGTTCCGCACCCGTTAGTACTAAAAAATGCAATACAAATGATGAAATACGATGTGGGAAAGCGCACTAACAAAGCGACTTCTTGGCACTTACGTCCTTTTGGTGAGAAGCGCAGTTTTTCGGCAATAACTCAAAAACGGTATATATCTATCTATACATATAATAAAGCTGAAGAGGGTCAAAAGTCTGTACATGGAAGATATTCGAAAAAAAATTGGCCGGGGATACTTAAAATCGATAACAGAACACGTACCAACAGTTTTTAGAATTTTTGTCTGTTTGTCTGTTTATTTGTGCGCGCATCACGTGGAAACGGCTGAACAGATTTTGATGCAAACTTTACTAAGCTGTCGAGAAAATCTCCGGTCAGGTTATAAAAATTTAACCCCTAAAAGGGTAGCCACTACAATTGATTGAGTTAAGTTTGCACCTGAATCGTATGGCGCTACTTAGGAAGGAGGTGCAAACTTTTCTCAAATATGTTCTACACGAGCCTACGACTACTATTGAGTACGAGCCGAGTATCGAGTACTTTTCTAAACTAACATGTGGCGCTAAAATTAATATCGATTTGCCAAATTAACTCTAATTTTAGAAGAGGGGGTACGGATATTAACCAATTTAATTAAATAATTGATTTAATAATACAACAAAATACGAGATAAGTGGCTCGGTGGTATCAACAAGGAGGAGGCTCACATGTGCAAGAATTCGCCCAGGTACTGCTTCAGGTTGGAGAAGGACTTCTGGAGAACCAACGGCCTGGTTCGATTACCAGAGACGTTTTACAGGATCGTTCCGTCCGTTGAAGACCACATTCGGAGCGTATAAGGAGACCTGAGCCAGGTGACGTGACGTGAGAACTCTTCGGTTTGTGAGAGAGCCGTTAATGCGCGGATATTGGCGGAAATGGAAGGTGAACAGGCAGTATATAATTCCATTAACACTGTTTTGGATGAACGCTTCATCACGACGTAGGTACTTGATGGAGTTCCTAAACTCATTGAGCGCTTCAGGACTCCTAGCACATATTAACCCTGAAAGTTGGAGTTCCGATCATGCTTCTTCGGAATTTGTCACCTCCAAAGTTATGCAACGGAACCAGGCTAAAAGTAGTGCAGCTGCAGCGAAGCCTCATTGAGGCGCAAATCCTGATGGGGTGCGGCGCCGGAGAAGCCGTGTTCATCCCCCGTACCCCCCTCATTCCGAGCAACTTCCCGCTCCGCTTCAAGCGCCTACAGTTCCCCGTGAGCGTCTGTTTGGCCATGACCATCAACAAGTCGCAGGGGCAGACGCTGTGCGCCGCCGGCGTGGACCTGCGCACGGGCTACTTCTCGCACGGACAGCTACGTGGCGTGCTCGCGCGTCACCAGCTGCACGGAGCTGTTCGTGCTGATGCCCGCCGGGAAGACTCACAATGTGGTGTACAAAAAAATATTGTAAAATGTACTTAAATATACTTTACATATTTGGAGTATGTAACTGTATATGTTATATGTATATAATTGTATGTTTATATTTAGTTGTGCATGTATAAACATAACTGTAAATAAAATGTAAATACTTGGCCTCAATATCTATATTTAACTTTTCTCTAATCTTACTTCTAAATAATATTAGACCTAAATTCGAAAGGTTGTTAGGAAGTATGAATGTGTATATTTCTTACCTTTTCATGTTTAGACTGATTGATTGGAGGACCGATTTGGGTGATATTTGCCATGGACTTGATTTAGATAGTACTACAGACAAGGACGTAAAAATAGAATAGTAGAAAAATAGAGTATTACAGCTTATATGTATACTCTATGTCTTTTAAATAACGTCAAAAATTTAAATAAGTGCGGAAAACGATTAATTTTGGAGTGTAGTTTTATTTAGTGGTATTTGTATAACATTTTATCTGGACTTTACTTCAAGTTCCTGTCTCCAGGGGAGAAGGGTGAATTAGCCGCTTACTGACACAGACCGAAAACCACGCGGGCGGAGCCGCGGGCACAGCTGTCAGTACTATTATAAAATTCTGGATTTGTAATGAAAATCAGGTTTCTATGGAGAGGGGTCATGATGCCAGGAAAAATGTTAATAGCGCGATGCAGGATCGTCTTTTGTTTTGTATGGCCGCGCGGCGCCTTGCCAGTCTGGCGCCATCTGTTAGCCAGAATTTATTTGTCCTCTCATCACGCCAAAACGGCTGGACGGATTTTAACCAATTTTGGTACGGGAATAGCTGGACATCCAAAGAGGGTTTTATTACCTTTTTCCCAAGTAACGGTAAAAAAAGTTTTACGCGGACGAAGTCGCGAGCACCTTTTAGTATCTTAATAAATATTTTCGTTAAAAGTATTTAGTAAGTATAATTTATGCATCTTTCGGAGCGATTATTTCCAAAATTAGGCAATTAATAAAAAAAAATTAAACTTGCTTTTAGAAGACCTCTGTCGACTATGTTCCTGTGTCACTATGTTTGCAAAAACAGCTGCTGCTACATGTATGGAGTCTAGGGAGGCATTCTAGATATACTTGGTTTTGTTATTTAACTATCAAACTAAGTAGCGGCTTATACAAAACACGTATATTTTTGAGTATGTGACATACAGACGGGCGAACATATAAAACTTTTTGGCTACGGAACTATAAAATTATCGCGAAGTCATTCATGGTCATCAGCAGAATGCTAAAATACGTCTTAACAGATGTTGAGTATTTTGCATATTAACAATCTTGAATATTAAGGAGAGACTGTATTTTGCATGTCAAAATTATACGTGATATCGGCTGATCTTTTTCTGCTTTGAAGCATTCAGTTTCTCGTATATATTATGAGATAAGTGGCAGTGGCACTTTACGGTTACGGGTCTATATTGGCCCATTCAAGTAGTCGCTTTCCGAGCATATGTATTGTAAAACGTTGTAAATTACACGTGCGAATATAAAGCGCAATCAGAGCACATGAATTGCATTGTAATGTAAAGTACTTTTTCCTCTCCCAAATATGTAATGGTACGGGGCGACAAGATGCTTTTCTCAGGACGTAATAGAAAATATACTCGAAATTTGTGCTTAAAGTCGCATTGATATTATCAACTGGCTATAAACGGAATTTTTTCCACTATGTTTGCAGATTAATAATTACACCGAGATAGCCTTTTTTACAACGAGTAATTAAATAAAGCTTAACAAACGACCACATGAAGCTAACTTATTTACAAAGTAACTATCGAAAAGCTAAAGTGAACAAATAAAATGTAAGATGGCGTTCTCCGACGCCTCTGCAGCACCTACTCTCCCCAATCCATTACGCCCTCGCGTCCGCGTTAATTGAAAAAGCAATTAAACCCAAGCCCCGTGGAAACAACTATTCCAGACACCCAGGCCCGCCTTAATGGAATCTTCTGCCATATATCTTGAAGATATCTCGAAGGTATTGGAAGTGCAGCTCAAAAAATAGATATTTTTGTTAAAAACTAATCATTTCAGGCGGGGCACCAATCCAGAAACCTTCCCTAACGGGAATCTCCTGTCGCACATTCTGAAAATTCAACTCAAACATTTTGAGCCTTTGTTAGAAACTGACCACCTCGCGACCGGCGCTGCACTACTAGCCCCATTGCTTATTAATAGATTGCCAGCAGTGTGAACAATCTGTTATCAACTATATCTATACTATTATAATGTTGTAAACATAAAATGTTTGTGTGTTTGTATGTGTCGTTGTGGCTTCATCTCATCACGCTAAATCGGCAAAACGGATTTCAATTATTTCTGGTACACGGGTAGCTGGGTATCGTCAGATGGTTATTGGATACTTTTTACGCGGCTACACTGAACAAAAAAAAGGAGTTATGACTTTTTCTCCTCCGCGAACGAAGTTGCAGGCGCCTTCTAGTCTTCTATACAAATTATAAAGTTGTAAAATTGAAATATGAACAGACATTGAAGATATTTTCAAATAAATGATTGTAACGGACTATTTGGAGGTTACTGAAACGAAACAATTTTTTTTTTGTTTTTTTTTTGTATGTTTTATGTATTATGTGTCGTTGTGGCTTCATCACGCCAAATCCGCTACACGGATTTCAACTATTTTTGGTATACGGGTAGCTGGGAATCTCCAAATCGTTATAGGATACTTTTTACCCGACTACGCTCAAGAAAAAAGAGGCGTTTTGACTTGTACTCCTCCGCGAACGAAGTTGCGGGCGCCTTCTAGTAGAACCGTTTAGTATTAAAACTGACATAAATGCATCCATTTTAACGGACACAGGGTCATTAATTGTCATTTAATTGGGACCATCATGCTTCTCAGAGGTGCGCATTTTATTATCTCGATATATATGTTTTATGAACTCAGAACTACAAATAGTTTATAATAATTCCCAAAGGATAAACAAAGTGCTTGAGAAGAGAAATGGAATTTTTCGGTCATATTGCCATGAAAGAAGGAAATAATTTGGAACAACTCATGGTGACTGGAAAGGTCGATGGGAAGCGTCCATGGGGCCGGTCACCGATGAGGTGGTCTGACCAAATCCGCTCATCATTGGACACGAAGCTACACAACGCACTCCATGAAGCCAATGACAGATCTATATAGTTGGCGAAACACGGTCCGTTGCATAATGACCCAGCAACGGGGGAATCACGACCCTCAGTTATGAGGAAATCGCCGCGAGGAGGAGAAAGCAAAGTAACTTTTTTAAGTTTTTTTTGTTTGTTTGTTTAGTCTCTTCCAGTCTATAAGATATCCTATACATAACATAATCATAATCACAATTGTTGATAAAATTGCTCTATTGGTGGAGAAGGCGCTGTTTGTGCAACAAGTTTAAACGTTTTAATGCATATTATGTTGCTATGGCAGGGGTTGGCAACCTGCAGCTCTTTGGATGTGAAGCTGTGGCTCTATAGAATAGTTTTTTTTTATCAAAAACTAACATGTATTGTTGGCAAGAAATTTTTTTGAGACTCTTTAATAACTTTTTAATTCTGTAATTTGTAATTTTTGACTCTTACGACTCAAAAGGTTACCGACTTCTGTGCTATGAAACACGTTCTAGTAACACAGTTCTATTTAACTAATTGTTAAACACTATCCAGACGTTTAATGGGATGAGAGCAACGACATTCAAACCGAGTCGGCGTTTTTGTGGCGATGTTCATCAATGTCCATACATATCAAATAGATCGCGATCGTTAAGAATTTGCCTGAAATCCATACTAATATTATAAATGCGAAAGTGTGTCCGTCTGTCTGTCTGTCTGTCTGTCTGTCTGTCTGTTACCTCTTCACGCTGAACCGATTTGGATGAAATTTGGTATGGAGATAGTTTGAGTCCCGGGGAAGGACATAGGCTACTTTTTATCCCGGAAAAATACCCTGATCCGCGATAAACGAATTTAAGGCGGACGAAGTCACGGGCAGAAGCTATATTTTATAATTTTATTATAGTATAGATGTTTATTCCGAAAACCTGCCTTAGTCATGTGTTCATGAGATACGAGTGGACTCCGATGCTGCCCGCCTCGCCCAGCGTGTCATCGACAATGACGTGACGACGTGTTTTATGACATAAGTCTAAATATGTCTATCTATGTTTAAGTTGCACCAAGGACCATTAAATCAAGAGGACTGACCATCTCCATACAAAAGCCGTTCCCCGATAATGTACCTACAAGACCATCTATGTATCACAATTATTTTTTACAATTATTCAACTTTGCAGGCACGACACAGTACTTAAATGTTACGATTTATTTATTATTAGCTATTTGCGAACTAATTGTTACTATCCTATGTTTCTTTATTCAGTTATAACATTGTTAAATGTTTAGTTTTTAAGCGCCATCTAGTTTTTGCCAGAATATCTCCTTGCGATCGGAACACGATCCAAAGTATGGCAACTGTCAGTCCTCTTGTTGTAATGGTCGTTAGTCTTTAGGGTTCCGTAGCCAAATTCACGAAAACGGAACCCTTATAGTTTCGTCATGTCCGTCCGTCCGGCCGTTTGTCACAGGCATTTTACTCAAAAATTACAACATGTATATTAACGAAACTTGGAGTTTAGGTGTCCTCTATAAAGCCGCTACTTAATTGTCGAACTTTCCCACTTTTTAGGGTAAGTTGAGATAATGTTTGATTAATGTTTCCTTCTGCGTATGGTCTTTAGGTGTTTATGCAGTTATATGAAAGTCCCTTTTATACAGTCCACCCTGCGGGGGACGCGACAGACAGCTGAGCCTTTCTTGTTTTTTTTTAATGCCAGTTGACGGCGTCCGACGGGATGCGCGCGGTCGCGCAGACGGCGCGCAGTTCCGCGACGGGTCGATTGGGCAAGACTTGAAATCGGAGGTATTTTACGGGATCGCGCGGGACTGTTCAATTCGGTGGCGCAAGCAGTGAGTTTTCCTCTATTTGACTGCTAATCTAGTAGAAATCGACCAACACAGTTTTTGTGCGGCATGCAGCTTAACCCTACTTGACTATCTGAATCTGCAAATATACCTTAATTTTATTTCATAAGTTTTACAAGAATCTCGTTTTTTTTTCTGAATTTCGATGTGAATTTCTGTAACAAACAGCCGGTCTAGCACAACTCTCCGCGACTACGCTTGACGCACGACATAGCATCATCCGTCTTTCTCGCATTGTATTAAAGAGAAAGAGACAAACAATCTTTGTCGCGCGACAAGGAGTCGCGTATCACAGTTGTGCTAGAGGTGCTGAACTTAGTTGTTGTAAACCTAGTCCTGCACAGGATGAAGTGAGGTAAGTAAGGAGAAGTAAGATTTTCTAATTCATTAGTATTAAGTTTTTTTACTTGATGTCACGTTTGTTCTTAATTATTCCTCTAAATTCTAAAATTGGCCCGCAGTTGACGGCCGATTAGTCAATTAAGATAATTATTTAGGCAACAAATTATAAACTTGTTTCCCTATTTATTAAAGCAACTAGGGAAATAGTTTCATGCTTGACCGAGGTTTAGTTCTGTTCGAATAAATTTAACTTGTAACACAATAGACCAGAATCAGAATAATTACGGTCCAAGTAATCAAACAGTCTCATTTTTTAGGTTTAGTTAATCTTTCATTTTATAGACCGACATCCCCCTATTATTTGTTATTCGTAAATAAAAATATTTTACTTTGAGTCAATGCTATCAACAATAAATATTGAAATACACGAAACTATCGTTTGATCCAGTCCTGAGACGTTACGTTACTTCAAGTTTTTCTTTGAGTTAACGTTACAATAGATATTGGAAATCGTACATTGCGACCGCGGCGGTCCACAGATAACAACATATAATTGTCAGATATGTCATCAACAAGTAGACAAACTATCATAATACCAACTTTTGAAACTAAAATATTGTTGGAGTTCTCAATAAACGTGTTAACTTCAAAAACTCGTTGATTTTATTCAATTGGAAGAAAGTGCGCTGAATTTACCAGAGCAAGAAAATTATTTATACAGTACTTTCGGTACGAGGGGCAGAAATACTGATGAAAGAATTCACACCCTTGAGCGGACCTTTAACAACTCTTGGCAAGCGATGAATAAAATGCTTTAAGAGGGATGTGTGGCAGCACTTTTTGCATACAAACGTTCTCGACTGTTTTCTTCCTAGTTTTTGACGATAGAGAAATGAACTTGTTACATAAGATAAATATGGGTACGAAAAATGTATCCTTTTTTTCATTAGTTGCTTTTCATTAAAGTTGAATTTGAATTAAAAAAAAAAAACAAAACATAGAGACTCCTCCTTTTGGTTCTATGTTGAAAATATCTCTTGCGTATATCAAAATCTAAAGGAGGAAACAGTTGAGAGCCAGACCCCGAATGTAGCCTTTTTATTAAGGATATTCAGCTGGAGCTAGGTTGCACCGAGAGCAATAATCGTGACGTAAATAATATTTTCAAATACGTATTTCTCAATTTTTTCGTTGCCATCGCGTCCTTTTAAGGTGCGTTCACACTTGTATCATTTGCTCGATCACCGTGCCATGGCATGACTGCGTATCGCGTTGCTTGGACGCTCACTGTCGGCGCGCCGATCATGCCGCACTCTTCCGATATAAGTGAGTGATATGCGTAGCAAATGGATTTCGAGCGATCAGATCGGCGCAACGTCCAAACGCGTGATCGTGACACGCGATCATGCCACGTGACGATGATCTGACACGGGCAAATGATACAAATGTGGACGCACCTTAAGAGGGCGCTAAACGTCGCCACTTTCTGGTCCCGCACCATATGAAGCTTCAAACTATTGACACGAGAAGTTTTTCTTCGAAAATTATTTTCAACAAACATGACGGGGATATATATTTACCTAAAGTTGCCAAAAACCCGACTAAAGTTGAGCAATATAGAGTCGGCTCCTTATAATTAAACTATTTTTATAATATAAGTTCCGGGATTCCGTGATTACATAAAACGGCACCAGAAGGTAAAAATAAACAAACATGTTTAATTTATGGCTATTTATGACTATTTTGGTAAGCGCGTACGTTGTTATGCATAAGTAGGTAATTTAATAATGTATTCGTTGTAATCGCGGTGTGAATTGATTCAATTTCAAGGTATATGTAACATAAGAGAACAATAAAACAAGCATTGTTTTTCATAAAACATTTAGAAGTTTATTAGGAAAATTAAATTGAGTCCATCTCCATACCGTTCAACATAGACGCCGCGGCCAAACTTTAGGTAAATATGTATCCGAATATCCGATGCCTGTTTATCATTTATCTATTGCAGCTCATAAGCGTTACAATCATAGGTCCACTGCAGGCCAAATTAGACGTCGTACTGCAATTTCTCTAATTGAGCAATTACTTGGCAATTACCCTATCCCGGACGCATTACGGCCGTATAAGGAATGTATATCGATTTTTTGCAGTTGGAGGTACATCAAGTGACATTCACTAGTTGGCATTTAAAAAAGATATTGCTTAATTTGGCAAAATACATTTTTTTAAACTTATATATTTTTAAAACCTCGATGTAACATTCGATGCCGCCAACTCAGTCCATTGGCGGTTACTACATTTCCGCTATTTGCCATTGATTTGCACAATTTGCTTGACTGTTTAAATTGTTACTTTAGTCTATGTGGATAAGTAAGAGAATAAAAAAAAGGTCATGATATTGACAGCTAACATTAAAATTTGGATCGCTAATCTGTATCTATCACCTGTCATTTTCAAAAACACACCCTCATTGTGCATATGACTTGTACAACCGCAAATCGCTACCATAATTCCGCAACCGCAACTATTTATTATCGCAAAAATATCTTTATACATACATCTATTACGATGCATTTTGCTTTATCCTCCTCCTCTCCTCTCGCCTTTGCCTCCTTTGTTCCTTTCTAAAACCCATTTCCGTATTTATTAACGCGAAACTATTCTTTAAAATAACTCCGTAGCAGTAACGCCTCGGGCCACTTTAAGACAAAAGACACGATGAAAGAGCCTTAACAAGGAAGGCATGAAAAAGGGGGAATGGAGAGCTCTAAAATGGGGGAAAATATGGAATGTTGGTGAAAATTCCCGGTATAATAAACAGTTTAAGGGCAGTAAGCAACTGCTCATTGCTCACCCTCAATTTTACTTTAGCGTAATCGGTTAAAAAGTATCCTATACTTAACCATCAACGCTAATAAATATTGAAATGTGGTATGGCGTGAGGAAGCTACAAAAACATAAAAAATAAAATTTATATTTTTCTGTTCATCTGTCTGTGTCTATCACGGCCACACGTGTCTATGTGTACCAAGGGGCACCTGTGTCTGTGTGTATCACCATGATACATGTGCCTACACCCGTGTCTGTGTGTATCACCATGATACATGTGCCTACACCCGTGTCTGTGAGTATATCTGGGCCCCGTGTCTATGTGAATCACGGGCACACGGGTTTGTGTGGATCACGGGCACCCGTATCTGTGAGTATATCTGTGACCCACGTTTGTGACTATATCTGGGACCCGTGTCTGCGAGTATATCTGGGACCCGTGTCTGTGAGTATATCCGTGACTCATGTCTGTGAGTATATCTGGGACCCGTGTCTGTGAGTATATCTGGGCCCCATGTCTGTATGTATCACGGGCACCCATATCTGTGAGTATATCTGGGTCCCATGCCTGTGAGTATATCTGGGACTCGTGTCTGTGAGTATATCTGGGACCCGTGTCTGTGAGTATATCTGGGACCCGTGTGTTGGTGTACCACGGGCACCCGTATCTGTGAGTATATCTGAGACTCGTGTCTGTGAGTATATCTGGGACCCGTGTCTGTGAGTATATATGGGACCCGTGTCTGTGTATATCACGAGCACCTGTATCTGTGAGTATATCTGGGACCCGTGTCTGTGTGTATCACGGGCACACGGGGTGTGTGTATCACGGAAACCAGGATCTCTAGTTTTCAACGATTATCATCCAATGGTTCATCTCTCGCTGATTGTGCTCCATGCACTGTGACAGTCACACACCGATTTCCCTCGAACGCCTCCGTCGTACTCGGGCCCAGCCTGCCGGCAGTAATGCGCTTGCCTCAAGTATTCGCTGCCTTTTATTTGATTCTCGTATCAAAAGAAAAATATTGTTTAAGAACTCGAATCTGTGCTAAAAAGTGCTTTATTTTATAGACGTTTTTATGTATATACTAGCTATATACAAGGTGCCTCCGATGAACCCGAAAGAGTTTAACCACACATGCCTTAGGTTATTAGGAGCAAAAAATGTTATGTAAACCCCATTCAAATCCGGCTTAGTTTTGAAGATACTCGTATTATCAATTTCCATGTACCTAAACCAAGTAAAACAAGAGGACTCACAATCTCCATACAAAAAGCCGTTCCCCGATATGTACAACGCCATCTATGTATAAGATTATTTTTTTAGAATTATTCAACTTTGCAAGCGTGACACAGTATTTTAATGTTATGATTTATTTATTATTAGCCCTTTGCAACCTAATTGTTACTATACTACGTTTCTTTATTCAACTATAACATCGTTAAATGTTTAGTTTTAAAGCGCCATCTAGTTTTTGCCAGAATATCTCCTTGCAATTGGAAACAATCCAAAGTATGGCAACTGTCAGTCCTCTTGTTTTAATGGTCCTTGACCTAAAGTATTTATTGTGATTACTTTAGTGCATTACCTAACCTCCTATTGATAGACATCAAAGTGCAGCTACCACTTACTAACGTCATACGTTTTTGAAAAAATAATCGTCTTTATTTTAGTAAATGGGATAATTTTCGTAGAGAAGCGAAGTTTTTCAAGTGTTAATGTACAAAAATCGTCAAAGCTAGTTTTTTAGCTGAATTTGACTTTGGTCATCATTTTTTACTCCTAATGGCCTCAGAAATGCGTGGTTAAACTGTTTTGGGTTTCTCGGGGACACCCTGTATACAGGATTTCGCGTCCCCGCGGTCCCAGGAATATTGTACAATTCATCATTGAGTATCATTTAAGACACATCAAAACGAAATTTGTACATAAAATAATGATATGTGTAACTGCGATCTTCATTCAGCACAAACGTGGCAATGACAGCAAAACCACTCAATTAGAATTTAGGAGAAGCTTTATGTTCAGCAGTAGACATTTTTTGCAGAAAACGAAAAATAAACTAACGGAAAAACCGAATTAATCATCCATTTACTTGGCTCGCTCGAAAAAAAAACTATAACGTAGTTAAGGGGTTTATTAAAAGAGGAATCGATTCCTCTGTGTTACGAAAATTAGTCATATCAATATTTTATATTATATTATACGTGAACTCATTTCCATAGTTTATTATAGCACACAAGACGACATAAAGGATAAAGACTCAATAAATCATGACATGTGTACCTGTAATTATTGAAACGAGTACCTATTAAGGTACTGATATTTTTTTAAATTTTTTATTTTACATACTTATTGACATTTGGAATTTTATTTTAAGTAGAAACATTTTAAACAAATTCATATGTTGTTTCTTAACGATCCTTTTTATGAATTTTTTAATGTATTATATCGTGGTATGTTTATAAAAAAATACCAATAAATTGCTCTAAAATTGTGTCGTAATAACTTACGATTCAAAAGTGCTTGTAGCTAGGCCTACTTGAATAAAAAAAAATTGACTTTGACTTTACTGGTAATTTTTGTTACACAAAGGAAACAATTACATTTTGTTTTAATTAAAGCCCTTAACGATGTTTCTTTAAACGATCCTTATACAACAACCCAAGTTAGAGAATCGGCAGTACTACTAGTAAACTCCTCATTGCTTTCATGAAATCCGCTGAGCGCTTGAACAAACTACAGTTTTAACGTTTAAATTTAAAAATAGAATGCCGTTTTTTTTCCTCCGACTACCAACGAAGCCAATAGCGAACGCGTTCGGCAAAATTTGCGCTTCATCGTATGCGACGCGGTATAACGAATGTTTTCGTTTATTTTTTTCAACTCAATTGTGTTCCAAAGCGGAGCAAAACTGTGAGTTCTTTTTTAAATGAAAATGCCTCTCGTGTGCCTGCCGAGATTCTGGATGTAGGTTTTACTTATTTTATGTACTTTTCCTGAACATTTTTAGCCACAAAATTGATTTAAACTTACACGATTTTCACTCATTATCTCAACACAACAAAATGGGGATTAAGTGATAGCGTATATCGACCACGAAAGCCATACGGGAAAGGTAATTAAATAAATAACATTTAACGCGAACTGTCTCTGTCCTTGGATAGCGACGCTTACACAATATTTATGGAGTACTTTTCTATACACTATTCATTTTTACTTGTCCTAAGATTTAAGATATAAAAGGTGTACTTTTAGGTTAGAATCTTGTTTACTATTTAGGACAAGTACTGATGAACAAAGTATAGTACCGTACTTATTTTGACCTTTATCCATTTTACGTAAGGTATGAATGCTGGTTGCCTCGGATTTCAGTCTCTGTCTATTCACTTTACATATACCCATACCCATTCCTTATAACCTTTCCACCACCTTCGGTTGAATGGGTATAAGGGACCCCAAAATATGAGGACTTTTTCAATGTGTAAGACCTCACTCTCTAAGAATTCCGGGTCAAAAAGTTCACGTGCCCCGTTATAGAGGGAACTCACGATGTATTCAAATAACTATCCATGTATGGATGACGACCAAATTTTTGGTAAGTAGTTAAAGCATTTGCTATTAAATTTGCCTAATTTGAATTGATTCCGTTGTGACACGAAAGTTGGCATATAAATTGTATGAATAACTTTCGTGTCAGAACGGCATCAATTAAAATTAAGCAATTCAAATGCCTTAACTACTTGCCAAAAAGATCCGCACCCGTGTGTCGGTTTCCTGTAAACCGTGTGCGTCACGGATAAATCAATTTGTAAATTTTACATCCAGAAAAGACAAGCTCCGTTCCGATTCCAATTCATACGTGAACTTAATTTTGGGATGAAAGGAATTAACAATGAGATCGTTTAATTAAGTTTTAGAGTCTGAACTAAATATGATCTTGTAATTATAAAATAAACTAAGATTTTTAGGGACAATTGTATTTCCCTTATACTCCTAGATTTGTGTATTTTCGGTATAAAAATAGCTATGCCATTTTCCACCCCTAATTTTAATCTGTAACAAAAAGTTGCTGCAAAAATTCGGCTGAGTCAGTCCTGACAAAGTTGACGTTGTTACATCGTGCGTAAAAAACAAGCGTTCACTTTTTGAACGGCGCAATGGTTGCAAATTTTTATTAGCACTCTCTTTCGCTCACGAAAAGTTCACCTTCTCGCTCGCACGCGGTGACGCTCGGCTTTTGTTCGATCAAATGTCTACTCGTCTTTTTGTACCTGTTTGTACTATTATTTTGTTATGTGGCTGAATAGAAGGATAACTATAAACAGGCCAAGGAAACGTCCCCTTGACCGATCTTGGCCTACATCTGTTGGCCTCACTGCCAATGTTAATGACTCAGGACATCGACGCACAGGAATGCTTCGATTCATTTCTTTTTTGATAACTATCCATACTAATATTATAAATGTGAAAGTGTGTCTGTCTGTCTGTCTGTCTGTCTGTTACCTCTTCACGCTTAAACAGCTGAACCGATTTGGATGAAACTTGGTATGGAGATAGTGTGAGTCCCGGGGATGGACATAGGCTACTTTTTATCCCGGAAAAATTATCTTATCCACGATAAACGAATTTAAGGCGGACGAAGTCGCGGGCAGAAGCTAGTATTATTATAGTGTTGAATAATATTGTCCGTATTTCTACCCGATTTGCCCGACCGTATTGATCCGGGTCAAATCGTTGGCTGGCGGACGTCTGGATGACATCCGGTCAATCAGCAGGGATGAGGTGCGCCGGGGACTTAAACGTCTTATTAAGTTCGGTACGGTTGCTGGCCCAGACGGTATTAAGGCTTTTGTCATCATGTGGGCAGAACAGTCAGGTGACAGTCTTGATCGAGGGCGGACGTCTGCCTGACATTGGTGTGGTATGGAGCCAATGAGTGCGATATAACGTGCCTAATAAGAGAGTACTACAAGTGGCGACGAGGGTAAAGGTTAGTATTAAATCAATTAATACTATTAACTATGACGTGAGATAGGTAACATTTTTTTATTGAAAAAAAACGAGGAGAGTAGGTTCATAAATTGCGATGAGATACGGTGCCTGCCTTCCGGCTTCAGCAAATTCACCATCAAATCAGCTCAGTAGTACCATCCTCATCAGGAAAATTTAAGTATGTGACTATGAAGTTGCTTAACTAACTTAATCGAGATATCTTATCGCCATCCGTAAATCATTTATCATTGAGGAGTTCCGATGGCATTCTGTGGTTTTCTTCATCAGTTCCACTTCACCAATGTACATTTTCTGAATGCAAATGCTTATTATGTTTCTTATAATACCAAAACCGCTAGTTCCTTCGATTCCTCATGGATTCCACCATCAGATCTTCACTAAAATTGTATATGACTATTTTGGAAATACCTCCTATAGGGATATATATGGATCCATGACAACAATGAATAGTGTCATATCGAAATTGACGGCGATGAACCATTCTCATTTATTTACTTTCATTTGACAGATATTGACCGTTTGACTCAGTGACTCAGTGCAACGGTAGTCGCGTGCGGTACATTTTTTAGGGCCTGCCCACCGCTGCTCGGTTTTCGTTTTGCTACAATAGAGTGGACAGAATGCTTCCATGTTTTATTCGTTCACTGAGTGCGAATATTAACAGAGCTCATGCTCATGACAATTGGGATTGGAGGAAAATTGAAAAAAAAATGACCTAGATTGCTCAGACAAGTGAAGAGCATCGATTAAAGGTGCGTCCACACTTGTATCATTTGCTCGTATCCGATCACCGTGCCGTGGCATGACTGCGTATCGCGCTGCTTGGACGCTCACTGTCGGCGCAGCGTGATCGCCTTTGCTTGTCCCATCTAAGTGTGTGATACACGTAGCAATATGGATTTCGAGCGATCGGATCGGCGCAACATCCAAACGGGTGATCATGACACGCGATCATGCCACGGAACGAAGATCTGATCGGGCAAATGATACAAATGTGGACGCACCTTAACACATTCACTACCGGGCCCCATCCCTACGGAACGAACTTGTATGAACGTGAACGCATTTGTGCGTTGCTGGCAGTGAATGTACTTTGGAATGTGAATAACTTTACGCCGTTTGTTACAGGTATGTCCGCATACGGCCGAGGCACAGCGCGGCCCACGGCCCGTGGGCACGTCAAGTTTACAGCAAGCTGATGGCCAACTTCACCGACCTCATTGACCTGCATCTAGATCTCCCCGTCAGTCCCTACAGTGTCGCTCAGAAGATCATTATCACCATCGTCGCCAGCTTCCTCTCGATCCTGACCGTCGTCGGCAACTCCATGGTTATGATCAGCTTCAAGATCGACAAGCAACTCCAGACGATCAGCAACTACTTCTTGTTCTCGATGGCCGTTGCTGACTTCGCTGTTGGACTGATATCCATGCCTTTGTACACAATGTTCCAAATCTACGGCTACTGGCCTCTTGGTTCACACGTTTGCAACGCCTGGCTGGCGCTAGATTATGTAACATTAAACGTGTCAGTGTTAAGTCTGCTCAACATCAGCTTCAACAGATATTTCAGTGTTACACGACCGTTGACCTATAGAGATAAGAAAACTACAAGGCGAGCGACGGTCATGATAGGCAGTGTGTGGGGATTCAGTTTAGTATTGTGGCTTCCTTGAAATTACGCGTGGCCGTACATAGACGGCGAACTCAAGGTCCCCCCACACGAGTGCTACATTCCGTTTATAGAGACGACCCCGTTTATCGTGATCGTTACGGCTATAGCCACCTTCTTTGTGCCAGTGACTGTGATGTGCATATTGTACTATCAAATATGGCACGAGACGAAAAAAAGGCAGAAAAACCTGCCGAATCTAAACGTTGGCAAGAAACACGACTCGTGGAAGAGATCTAATTATAGGTAAGTAAGATTAAGACAAGCATACACATAAATAAGGAACGTCGAAAGAATTGCAACTGATAAAAACAACAACATACCTTTTAGTTTTCTTTACGGACTAAAAGTATGTTAACGTTTGAGTACTGTAAATCATTTAACTTTTTCCGTCTAATGATATTTTTTCTTTTGCATCTACCCCATAGTGAAAACAAAGGAGCAAACAAATAAATTCCATTTACATTACTCAGGTCAGGATACAGAAGATGGGATCTTCTGTAGAACTGAAAGGACCACATTAGTTTCAAATTTTTCGAATTTATTTTAGTAACTGATAAAGGGTTTTCGATACACGAGAACGCTTTCAAAGGTCTTTTCTAAATCGAAATGTATCGTAGTCTATTTCGCTTTCTCTGTCAAATAGTACAATATAGTTACAGCATGTCTGCCCAGACAGTTTGTCTTGAAGACAGCGAGGTCCATGCAGATTTATCTCCGCGATACATTAAACATCCATCGTGCAGGTGGATGGAGACTGATTGTGAATCTGTACTCGGGCGTAAATTTTGCAGGCACGCTTCGTAGCCTCCATATATACCTACCGTACCTTAACTAAAAAGTTATATGCAGCGAATAACAAAGGTTATCTCGCGGGACACGGGCTACCATTTTTAGTTTTTTGTTGTGCAATTATTTGGCAAACATTTAATTTTTGAATTAAATTGTATATTAATTTACTTCAAGTAATCTTATATGACATTGTTTGCCCGCTGTATAATTATTGTATGTCTGTCTGTCTATGTCAGTAACCAATATAAAATGATCGAACACCGCATACATTTTGCTTAAGAGTAGGTGTTGCGAACGCAACCCTTATTTTCTATATTTCATCCGTTGCGAAGCAGTGTCGAAACGTTCATACGAGGCGCAGTTAGTACTCGTATGCGGGGGGCTTCTTAAAATGGGCCAATAACATTGGTCCACATACGACTTTCATCCCTACTACTAACCATCTAGCCGTTTAGTCAAATCATGAAACATTACTTTTTCTTACAATCTTAACCTAAACACCTCTGTTTGCGACCGCGGCACTACTCTTTGTAAACCAGTCAACCTATAGTAAATATATAATACAGTCCACAATATCGAAGTTTTCATCAAATAGTCGTCGAGTACCTCTTCTCGTCAGATCATCTGGCACCGGCGGCTACAGTAGGGCTCTGCTAACACTGGATTTTCATAGATACGGCCGTTTTTTAGCGTATATTTTGTACTTAATCCTCGGTCGCGCACGAGACCGACTCGCACTTGGGCGGTTTTTTATGTAACATCATAATTTCTACTGGTTAAAATTCTAGTATTCATTTTATGAAAAATGTAAATTCGCTAAATTTTCTTAAAACATTACACACCCGGCCAGAAAACTTCTTTTGGCTGATATGATTATTAATTATTTATTCCCGCAGCCACAATTTCACGGACTAGGATATTTTTATCCTGAAATAATAGCATTATTTAATAACAAAGTCAAGAACGATAGGAAACAGTTATTTCTCAACTTTCGAACTATCCAGCAGCCTGACCCGAGCATTTTAGTGCACTTAACATTCAATCTCAATTTTCATTGTCTTTCCTTCCATCATATCTGTTTATCCTCAGTGACGAGACGATGGAGGTGGATGGGCGGGAATCGGGAGATGCCGACTGCGAGTATCACGTGCAGGGAGAACTGCACGACTTCAGGTGGAAAGAGCAACAGGTAAGTGTCGTCAGTATGATCTTTAGACGAAGAAGATGGAGCTTCATTCAAGCAATATAGATTTAGAATACGGACGGACAACAGCAATCTAATAGGAGATATCTTGTGACTCTGTACCAGAGAGAACATTGTCTGACTTCAGGTGACAAAATTATGTAGTATGAATGATTGTGCCGTAAGTTTTTTAGACCAAGTTAGTCATTGGTTCATAGATTAGTTTTAAAACCTTCCTATAGATAAAAAAGATAAGTCGTGAAGCCAATGCCCAATTTTCCACTTTTATTACTTTGGTATGTTTACTGACTGTTATAAAAAAGTTATCAAGGTACAATTAAATTTTATGAATCCTGATATCAGGCACGGTAACAATTTTGAACTCGAAGCCATGGCCGTTAATTGGCCCTTTACTTTAATGTAATAATAAAATTACTCACCTGGAAAATAGGCTTTCAGCTTAAAGGTACTTCCAGAAACTTCGGCATATCTAACTATACTCTTAGATTACTCTTACATTTAGATTTAGTTATTTGAATTTGGTATCGTGCGGTCGAATGAAATAATGAGTAGGTTAAAAGAAAAAAGATATTTTAAAGATGGACCCACATATTCTTAGGTTTTAAGGAGCATTATAATAGAAAAAACAATGTCCTTTACTGTGCGGTAATCCGTGTTGCTTCACTTGTCTGTATATACAAGTATTTTTCTCTCTATTACTTAAAGGATAACTGAAAGGAATAATGGATTTCTTATGTATACTGGAAGAAAATACGGAATACGTTCGTTTCCATACATACTCCTATGAACAATAAAGTATGTATGTCACATACTCGTAACTACTTAAGTATCCAGCGTAATGCCTCATTTATTGCGTTGCGTCGCTGTCGGTCTACAGTGCCCGGCACGAACTGTGACAACGAGTCCTAGTCGTGCATCAAATGGATTACTCGTATATCTCCTCCCATTGAGTAGGTACAGCGCTAAACTAGACATGCAATAACAAAAACAGGTGTATTCAAACTTGGAACTATGTTATTGAGTATATCTTTCCTCCTCGTTGAGAGTCTGGTCTCTTGCTCCTCTGGACTTTCGTAAAGGTATACGTGCTTGATGAAATGTGTCAGTAAAACTAAAATATAGAGACAGGGTACTGTCAAAATCTGTAGCTGGATAAAATAGTCTCTACAAAATTCACTCTGGGGAATGCGAACCATTGTTCGGATAGCCCTTTTCTGAATCCTTAAAGCGGCCTCTATGTTGTATTTAAAACTGTTTCCCCACAATTTAATACTATAACACAGCTTTGATTCTATCAGAGCATAATATAACATTTTGAGCTGAATTGCTTGAACTTCTTCGCGAAGACTGCGGAGAGCCTAACAGGCAGAGCTTATAGATTTACGTAGTTCCTCTATCTCTTGCTTCCAGTTAAGATGGGAGTCTATATGTACACCTAGGAATTGAACTACATCAGTTTGAATTATGCGGTCTCCGTTTAGATTAATATCCAGAGTCTCAGACTTGTTTTAGATAGTAGCATTGCTTTAGTTTTACTAGAATTTAAACTCAATTGATTTATTTCAAACCAGATGTTAAATGCCTCAAGAGCAGTATTGACAGTGTTATTAAGATGTTCCATATTTTTGGCAGAGAGAATGGCATTTGTGTCATCCGCAAACACTACTAACTTGGCATTGGGTAGAACCTTGTTTATGTAAAAAGTAAGATCGTTCAGATATATAACAAAGAACAGAGGACCCAAAATTGATCCTTGAGGAACTCCACGGGCAATAGCCAAGGCCAAGCACGGGTACCTAGATCAAAACTCGCGTGGCACTAAGATGTTGATACCCGCCTCTCCAGTTCCTTCGAGACTATGGACGTAACGCGCCGTCAGAAACGTTGAAAAAATACCAACGAAAGGTAATTCAATAAATCATATTTATACGCGATTTTGTTGTATTGTGATATATAGCATCCGTGACAGACTTGCGAATCTGCTAATTTATTATACCTTTTTTGTATTTAGTATTAAAATAAAATATGGGTTTGCTCGACAAACAAAAAGCATCGTCTATATTTTTTTAAGTATGATAAGCCATTGACTTGTATATTAGTTGGTATAAGTGTCTCGTTTTATTTCCACAAGATTTGATTAGCCATGACTACATTTTGTCGCATAACATATTATCACTTCTCTCTCTTGCATCTTACCGGATAGAAAGAGACTGGTAATATTTCTCTCGCGACAAGGTATTGGTGTCAGTAAATTAGCAAATATCACTTAAGAAGTTTCTCAAGGCAGAATTATAGAATGCATTCCCAGATTACGAAGCAGTTCCTTATAATTTATGACACCTAACAACTTAGGTTGCATAGTATAAATTATATCCTACTTGTATTATGCCTGGTTTTCACGGGCTTAGTAGCTAAGTGCTTAGTACTGAAATTGTCACTAATACGTCCCAATGTGTAAACTGTGAGATTAGTGCTTAGTACTTATTAGTGTTTGTGAATACTGCAAGTGAATAGAAATCGTTCCTATTTACTAAGCGACAAGTACTAAGCACTTTTAGTACTCTCATCGCTCCTCTCTCATGCCTCGTCATGCTTATAAGATTGAATGCGTTTTGTTATATATTTATCCGTTTGTGTACGTTTATTATGTATAAATATATATTTACACATGTTTCTTTATTTATTTAGATGATATATTATTATATGCTATTATGTTACTACTTATTATTTTGGGTTTATGTGTATGTGTATGCTATTTTAGCTTTTAATAGTTTTAATGTCATTGTGCAATTAACTTGTTGGTTTGTCTATCTGCGTTGATGTTTATTCATCTCTCTCATTTGCTCTAAGGTTAACTGGAAAAAATCCTTTGTACAAATGTATTACTTACTTCCCTTATTTTATTGTTTTTATGTACAGTAAAGTATTTACAAACAAACAAACCAACAAACTTAGCTACTAAGCCCGTATTAACCAGCCTTCATACACTTGTGAAACTATGTCATGAAAATGTAGTTACAACATAATCTTTTCTTAACTTATTTAAAAAATTCTACATTCCTAGGCGTTTTCATGAGCACGAATTCTCGCATAATGAATGGCCCTCGAGGTAACCTCATTAAAAACTTCCGAGTCTTCCGCCAAATATTAGTTTTCGGTGGGATTAAAAGATAACTTCGGTGCGTTGAGTTGAGAACAAGTTTATTACGGAAACTAGCTTTCGTGCGCGTTCCCTCGTGCCCTGAGATTCGTATTTGTATGTATATTATAAAGTACGTATACGCAGCAATATTATAAAGTACTTATTCTAGGACTTAAAAAACTAAAATGCACTCACAATATTAAACCTTAAAACAAAGATACTTTTTAATATTATTAAACGAGTTTTTGATCAGGAAATTCTTTAGTTTATTATAGAAAATTGTTTCTTTCTCTATATTCTTAAGCTCTAAGGGTAAGTGATTATATACTATCACTGCCATATGATAAGTACCGGGGTTCACCATTTTCAAATTTGTATAAGTGCTAAGTAATTTGTTTCTTTTTCTCAGGTTTTGATTTCTCGGACAGTTATCTCGTGGTCGTTCAAATAAGTGCTTTTGGTTCTTAACGAATTTACACATTTCAAAAATGTATAGAGAAGTTACCGTTAATATTTTCATTTTTTTGAAATAAGGGCTGCAGCTCTCTTTGTCATTTATATTTGCCAGTATTCTTATGCACTTTTTTTGTAACCTGAACAATGATTCTACGTTAGTGCTAATTCCCACAAAATATACCATATGATAGCCAAGAATGCGCAAAGGCATAGTCAGCATGTGTCGCAGCCTTTAAGCCTGTTCGCAGCCTTTAAGTCTGTAGGTAATCGGGGAATTTATAAAAAACCGTGAACCCTATCAGAGGCGTGGCGTCAGGAAAATTACACAGGAAGCCGAAGCGTATTCAGTTACTTATATTTAAAGAAAAAGGTGGTTATAAAGCCTTTCCTTGCGCAACCCCGCCACGCCAATAGAAATAAGCCAATATTTTGAAACTGCTGAATCGATCTGCTTCAATTATAGCTAAGGACAGTCTGGATAAAGTCACCTTTCAACACATAAACTAAATCAAAAATCTTTAATCAAAATTCTCCGGTTCTTTCTATAAACATACAAAAACCACGTCGATTTGAGGCTTTATTGCTGCATTATAGAAGGAAAAATAATCATTAAAATACATTTACAGGTTTATAAAAGGGTAAAAAATAGTAACCAAAAGCCTGACAATTGCTTGCTTAGCATTAAATTTCCTGGTTTCGCTAACAATGTAAATGTCACGTTTCAAATCAAACTAACAACGAAGTTCCGATCAAATTCCATCTGCAAAATCCAAGAATAATCCCATCGTTTAGTAATATCGCACGCTTCGATAATAATCCCTTGAGCCGTAAATTTAAAGAGCTAGAATATTTACGAGGTGTTCCGATGCTCTGACACACAGTAAACGCTTAATAAGCAGTTATTTATTCGCGAGTTACGCCCAAGGCTAAAATTATGGAAACAAGGTTATATGACGATCAATATCTATCTATTAACTATGATCCATCTTGTTGAATTTGTATAGTGCTATTGCTATGCCCAACAGGGCTCATGTTTGAAATGTACCTAATCGTTAAGGTATGGTCTTAACTTAAGGTACAACATGAAACGCAAATAAACTATTTGAATTGAATTGAATATATTGATAGAATATTTATATTGACAGCTATGACTTATATCCCTCTTTATATGGATAGTAGTAACTTTATATTTTAATCATCGGCATGTCAAGTTTGTGTTGTTGTGAATTATTAAATGTGATTTACAGAAAGTCATTTGTTTATTACCAGATCCTTTGACGACTAAGATCCATTTTTATTTTATTTATTCATACGTTTGCTACGTTGCATTTTATTGTGACTTTTATACTTACTATATCATTTTAAAGTATAAACTGTACCCTTTTCTTTCGTTTTCGTATGCTCTTCCTCAGCGCTGGCCTTATTATCTCCGCTGTTTCTTTAAGCGCTAAGCTCATCTTCGCTATTGTTACCATTTTCTGCGCCGTTATCATCTTCAGTATTTCCATTTTCTTCACTGTTGCCAATCTAAACTATCTTGAACTAGAAACATAGACCTGCTGACAGCTGAAAAGATGAGTGACGGCTTACCTACAGCAGAGTATATAGTACATAGAGTATGCATGCCGATTACCTAACATAACAAAAGATAGAACAATATTTCACCTGATGACTCCCAATGATTAACCAAATATTTGCATCACTTATTTGTCGATTTGTTAGTGGTAATTTAATTCATGTAGAAAAAAATTACTTTCTCAACACCTTTTATTACACGTTAGAAAGAGATAAGAACAAATCGCCTCACAGTAGTTCCTTTTGTTGGATATACAGAATACAGTAAAATATGTACGTAGAGATATCACCATATTACTTTATTACTGTTATTTAATTCAAGATCAGAGAACGCAACACAATATGCACTGATTTTGAAAAACTCCCCGATATACCTAAGTCGAGGTACTGGATTACATACTTATATTACCCCCAACCTCCCAGTCACGTTCTAAATACGCGACGTTGATCATTTACCCCCCATCTCACCCTTTCGCCTCCAGGTTTTTAATAAATTTATCAATGGAGGCTGTAAGTATTTTTAAGAATAGTGATTACTTTTTTTTCCTGCCATTAAGTAATACCACAGAGTATAAATCTCACAGAGTTTTACAATTCTAACCGTACTAATGTTGAAACCCTAATTTTAATTATTGATGGTACCTTATCGTTACTTTTATTGCTTTTATTGCGTTACTTTCATTTTAATTAAGGTTGAAGATTCAGACTTCTGTGCATTGATGACCATTGGGACATTTACTTTACTCTCTATTCAGTGTATTGAGAGTTCACACTAACGGCATCTAGTTGGCTGAAAAAAGTATGGTATGTTGTTTGATATTGTTAATATTGATACGAAACTGATTATACTGTATTGTTTCGTAATAAAAGTTTCGAGATGACTTTGCACAGGCAAGGGTTTTCATAACAGATTGGTCAATTGTCTTAAGTCTATGTCTATGAATAATGATGCGTTGGTTGCTGACTCGTGTAAAAAAAATACCTTTAATTAGCAGAGTTTAAGAAGGAGAATTAATTTCCTTCAAGTATTTTTTAGTCGTTAAATATTTTTTTATAATCTAAGTACACATATTTATTAATTTTTAGTTGCTTAGGTACATATTATTAAGAGCCCTGCTTAGACAAATATGACAGGTGAAACGTTTATATATTTTTCATTGTTAAATACAGATGTATATTCTATGTACATTTATTTTTGAAGCTTTGGGAATGCTATGGTTAAAGGTGAGGAGCTGGAACTAGTTAATAGTACAGTCTTTCTCGGTATAACATTAGATTCTAAGCTCCAATGGGGTCCCCATATTGCTAATCTCTCAAATAGACTGAGTTCAGAGCTTTTGCAGTAAGATTCGTCAATTAACAGACGTGATAACGGCTCGATTAGTGTATTTCAGTTATTTCCACAGTATTATGTCGTATGGCATCTTACTATGGGGCAGTGTTTCCGGCATTAATACTATATTTGTTCTACAGAAGCGGGCTGTTCGTGCGATATATAAAATGAACCATAGAGACTCGCTTAGAGATAAGTTTAAGGACATTAATATAATGACAGTGCATTGTCAATACATTTATGAGAATATTATGTACGTACATAAAAATATTACCCACTTTAAGAAGAACTGTGATTTACATAATATTAATACTAGAAATAAGCATAAGCTCGCAGTGCCTGCTACTAGGCTCCATAAAATAAGGAGATCATTCATGGGTAACTGTGTGAGATATCATAATAAACTTCCTAACAGCATAAGTGAGTTGTCTATTGGTAAATTCAAAAATATTGTGAAACAAAAATTATTTTCTAAAGCTTATTATAGCACACAAGACTACATGAATGATGAAGCCGCGTGGGATTAATGTAAATTATAGCGTCATGTAGGTATATGAATAATTATTATAACGAATACCTATGGTATTATTATTATTATTTTAATCTTAATCGTTTTATATACTCTGACATTTAGAATTTCATTCTAGACACATTCTAGATTATTTATTTTTTATTGACAATCGTTTTGGGATTTATCTTATTGATTATTTTAATTTTTAAAATGATGATTTTATCAATAATATTATACTTAAGTTAAATGATCTGATTAGGTTTTTCTGGGTTTCCCTAATCCTTGCAGCAAATGTTGGATCATATTGTATGTCTCCTAGCAAACATTCACTCTCATGTAACTGACATTTCGAAAGTGCTTGTAACTAGGCCTACTTAAATAACGAATATTTTGATTGATTGATTGATAGATTGAATGCTCACATATTTATGAACTCGACTGCAAAAAGGTTTATTTTTGATACATCTATACATTTTGCATGTTTTTTAGTAGAGTAAATACTATATTTGATAGCTAATAGATATTTGATAGACAATAGTGGGACGCTGGTCTGAAACCGCTAGTTACCAAAGCTATGAAGGCAAGGGCACTTTTACAAGTCTGACTCTACGGCATTACCCAAGAGGAGACCACTGTTGAGAAGTAAGCCGAAACAAACTCAACAGTCAGTATTTTTTGCTAAGTAACTGTTATCTATTATATGTTATATATTTAGTACTTAGCCTATACAAGTTATATCTTTTTTGCTAAGTGCTCAATGCGTAGTTCGCCTAGGAAACATATCAAAACTTATAAAAGTAAAAATATATTTTTAACAACTTGTGTACGTTTGATATGCCTTTTTATTAAAACCGTGTCCCGCGGTAAAAGTAAGTTATTTGGTTTCCGTTTTGGGTCTTGCATTTTTGTCCGTCAATTAGTCCCCTATAATATGCCATCGCTTCAGTCATGGCGTCTTAATCTAAATATGACATGGCTAATGGTACCTTAGATTAGTAAATTAGAAGCAATCAGAACAAATTAATTGCCACTCCCGTCCCAGACGATTTGATAGAGTTTTCATTAAGCATTAGCATCTATTCGAAAAGTGAAATCATGTAAAGTTTATTACCTTACTGATTAATATTAAACACTAAAAGGCGCCCGCAATTTCGTTCGCCGAGGAGAAAAGTCATAACCCCTCTTTCTTTCGACAGCGCAGTCGGATAAAAATCATCCTATAACCATCGGCGGATACCTAGCTGAGATCTGTTTAGCCGATTTGGCGTGATGACGCCAAGGCAACACACACGAACATACAAAAAAATACAAAAAAAAATCGATTTAGTAACCTCAATACTGCCGTCAGAACGAAAAAGGGCACAACTAACATTTTTTTGTGAAATTTTGTAAAATACATATTCGGAAACAGGAAAAGAAGACATACATATATATGTATCTATCACTATTTCACTGCAAAATATAGTTGTGACCTTTTTCTTTATAACGGCAGAATAGTCCGTTACAATCATTTTTTTGAAAATATCTTCAATTTACCTACAGATACTTCATTTTTACAACTTTATAATAGTATAAATGACACCGACGAAACGTTCAATATTTAAATTTCCATACTACAAGGTGGGCACCTTCTCCTTGGAACGTCGTCCCCGAAAGAGAAAAAGTCATAACCCTCATTTTTACTTCAGCGAAGTTTGGTAAAAGTATTGTATAAACATACTCGGATGTTCAACCTATCTTTGTTGCAAAAAAATTGTCGAAATCTGTTTTAATGTGATAAGGCCGCCAAGATCTTCATCAATATCGATTCAGTAATCTTAAAATGTCCGTTTCATATATTTTTATAACAATACGAGTACTTATCTTCAATATACAGACATATTATTTTACAATATATCAATAATTAAAAAAATATAAAATATATCATGTACTTAATTGTTGTCTACGTAACACCTCGAACGTTTTGAATAAATGTTGTATGTATTTTTTCCCTCAATTTAAAAATACGACAAAAAAACTAAACTCAGCCACCAATATTCTACTAATATGACCACACAAGCCCGGTGACCAGAAAAGTGACCGTGTTAGTTGGTTTCTGTTGCTTGGTTGTTAAGGAAAAAAACATACTGGGACGGTCGTTGACCCTGTCAGTCAGCATGTACAGTCCGCTGCAGAAAGATAAATTAGTCCGTTCAAAAATATAGTCTCTCCTCTCTGTTCACGGGTAATAGAGTTTAGCGAAGATATTATTGAATGGACTAATTGTGTAAATTTTCTGTTAAACTGAGAGTCAGCAAAAGGATCACAAAATATTCATGATTTCATCATACCTCACTACAATTTTCAAGCAGTTCTTGAATAAAACACACTTTTTAGTTCAATTTTATTGTCTTTGGTTATACAAAAACATGGATTAATTTTTAAAATAATTTACAAAAAACACATTCATTATTTCATAAATACACCGTGTTGACTAAATTGTACACTGATAATAATAAATCTATATTAATTTGCGAGCTTTAATACTATTTTGACACTTCGTACATTTGTTCTTTCCATAAGACAGGGTTTCACAAATTTCACAGTTTGGTTGGTCACGTGACTAAGGAAGGGAAAATAGCAATAATATCCAAGAGTAACATAAAAGTAACACATAAATTTCGAGTGCACGAAGCATTCCAAATGTGACCTGACAGAGCGCTACTACCGGTTTACAAGTCACCTGGTATTCACTTCATCCTCTGCTTGCAAATTTAGTCACTCATACCAAGACCTCTAAAAGTAGGTCGAAAAATGTTGTACATTTGGTCGTTTTAATTGCGATGCAATTGCAATATCTTTACTTTATTATTATGAATTACCCTCCGCAGTGCTTAGTAATCAAAATTAGGTTAAAGAAAACAAAATATTATTTAAAAAAACTATTGGATTGTCATGGGTTATGTTTTTTTACATATTATAGGAAATATATGGCACTGCCTACACACATTTCATGCACTTAAGTATTAAGTAAAAATCCATCGAATAGGTATCTACCTATCTATTACTCTTAATATTTGCCAAACCTAGTAGTTTCCTTTAAATTTTTATTTTAGGTACATCACTACAAATACACGACAATATTTTTAATTAAATATTTCAGTTCGTTTTACTCCCTTGTCATTTAGTTTATGATTTTAAAATCGACGTCTAAAAATTACTTTAATTAAACACAGGGTTTGGATAAATATAGCGTACCTCAAATATTCACTTACTTGTGTCCACCATCATTCATGGATATTGTATATATCGCAAAGTTATTTTAAAATCCGTGGTATTATATAGGTATCATATATTCTTTAACATATATATTTTTAAATTATTATTTTTATAATAATATGGGTAATAGTTGATAATTTTATTTCCATTGTAACTTAATTTCCGCATAGAATGATAATAAATATCTACGACAATACTTCACATTGGGCCCTTTTGAACGCTACTAGATGCCCCATAATAAATTACAATGTAAATAACTAAAATTGGGTAGTTTAATGAAAATAAACATAGATTCCTCTTTATGTAACGATAATTGCTTATATATATGTTCTATGACTACATTTCGTTACACAAAGAATCGATTTGAAATTTGTTATAATTGTTCTAGCAATTAGCTCTAGCAATCGTATTCCTCTTTGAGCTTTGATTTGTATCTATATCACAATAAAACAAACACCGAATCCCAATAAACTTGTGATTCATATGAAGAGAAAAAATGGAAATAACCAAAATCCATACAATTATAGTATCACCTCACCAGGATTTTTTGTTAATTGCTATGATATTTACAATAAACCACTGTAATGCATGTAAACAAAACATATGATGAATACAAATATAATGAATATAAATATAATCTATAAAAATGTTTAGTAATTTTTTTTTACATTATAATAACTTGAACCTTCAATCTGGTATTGCTTTATAAAATGATTATTCAGAAAGAGATCTGTTTCAGATAAAAAGAGATCTCTGATTCAGAGAATGTTTGCTAAAGCAAAGTTAAAGCGAGTTAAGTAGTCGACAAAACTAGTAACGCTTCACAAAATTCACATCACTGCGAGAATGATAAAATATTTGAGGTAACTATATAATTACACAAATGGAATGTATGATATTAAGGAGTATTATATAGAAAAATTCTCAGAAAATAATAGAAATTTCACTGTTATATTGCAAATTATTATTCCACTTAAATTTTATACGACTAAAATTTCGCTAACTATTCGATCGCCAAATTGTTTTTTTAATTATACTTTAATTATTAATAAACGATCACTTTGTACATAATCTTGTCATAATAAATTACTTAATTTTGAAAATACATCAAATCCGAAAAAAGCGATTGCTATCAAAGTCATTGCAAGATATATAAAAAAAAGTGCACAAAAATAATGAAGTCGATATCAAGATGGTTGGAGCAAAACACTTAGTTTCTAGCAAGTAGATTAAGAAGTCTTCAAGACTCTCCTATGATATCATTATATCATACTTCTATTTCTATATACGTTAATAATGGTATGATATCAATGTGCCGAACCATGTATTCCAGATATTTTATTACCCAGATTTTCATAATTCAAAAAGCCATTTGTACCTTTTCTGAGACGGTAAACTTTACATCGTTAAATAAAAATTGATCATCGTTACAGATAAGATGGTATTTTTATGATAGTTCTGAAAACCTGTAGTTTCAGAAAAAACATCTTTTCATACTGTATACAAAACCTCTGGAAGATAATGATTCGGACGTAAGATAGTTTACCGTCAATGGAGTCTCAGCATTTATTAATCATCTCATTTATGTGGAACCAATGTACATTATATATATCTATGTACTTTTATGTATGTACTTTAATGCATATTTTTATTAATGTACATTTCTGTTTCTATAAGACGAGTCATCTACGGTCATAATATGCGTTGTTATTTTTTCCGCTCGATAGAAAAAGAGGGGTGTAATATCCGAAATTAATAATTGTGTCATACTGGAATTCTTATGTTTTTGCTTACACAATTGAATTTCTTATTTTATTGGAAATTTTGTAAACATAATCATTTGGATATAAAGATTCACTTAACAGAACCCTTGGCAACAAAATAGAAAAGTTAAAACAGATCATAGTTTGTGCATAATAATTTTCAAGAATGCTTCATCGGTTACACAGTTGAGATGATTAAATAAGCGCAAAGCACTCAAAATATATTTATAGACATAGAGCGCGACATCTAGTGGTTCTAGTTCACTTGCTGGTAACAAATATCGTAAAATAAAAAGAATTCGTATCATTGATACCATTAAATACACGACTACCTACCTTGATCATATCGTAAGGTAATAACAAAAATGAGTTATTCTGTTACCACCACTAACATACATATAAATGTAAGTAGCCAAACGCAAAAGAAGATGATCACTGTAGTCCTCTGTCGCAGTATACTTAGTTGCTACATAACAGTGCTTCGACAGTTTGATTGCTTCAAATCAATTAAAGTGACAAGGTGCAAAAATTATCTTCTGACTTGTTAACACTTTTTGGTTTGAAATTTTCGATTAAACACGCACGGTAAGACCGGATCAAAGGTCAGATCGGATGAAAACAATTTCCAGCGTTCCTAACTGTAGATATTTTTTATCACTGGCAACATAGTGTGCGTAGGGGATAAAATGGCGACGCACACATGTTGCCAGTGATAAAAAACGTAGATAGTTTCGCTGGAAATTGCTTTCATCCGGTCTTACCTTTGATCCGGTCTTACCCAGGTATACCTTAAAATAACATTGTGACTTCTATTATATAAGCTACAAATGTGAACTAATGTCGTCTTACTCACTCCAATGGTGAAGAAGTAAGACGGAATGGTTCCATTAAAACATTAAGTGGCTTGTTAGTTTCTCTGTTTGATTTTAAATATATTTTTTATCATATATATTTTTTAATGTTTTCAGTTTGTACTTATTTTTATTGCTTAAAGTACAGTTTTGTCACTTGATACTACTATGTTAGCAGCTTAAGTATTATTATATACACCTTCCTGGCCTTTATGGCTATTGAGATCACAATTAAATTGGAAAATAAGTTTTTTCTCACAACGATGACAACATAAGCGAATAAAGCATCTTGCGAAGATCATCAACCTACATGTATGTATTAAGATATATATATTATATATATATATATATATTAAATATGACAAAGCATATGTGCATAGAAGTATTCTGACAATTCCGTAACCGAATCCATAGTCATTTTGACAGTAATGGTCGGGTTGCCATAATTTCAATGTAAAGTTGTTGTGGAATCTTAGCTTCGTCAGACTATAAACAATTTTATTCCCTCAAAAAATCATTAGATTCTTATAATATTAACCTTATTCGCGTTAGTTAAAGAAAAATAAAAAAGAAAATATTTTCATACGGCTTTTGCAAAAAACACAAACACACACAGTGTACTCAAGTGACAAAATGTAGACAGCGACTCATAGAAGGCAATAATCGTGTTAACAATCATGAAATATAATAAGATATGCAAAGGAAGCATAACGAATATGTATGATGGTAACAACCGAAATATTATTCTTGTCCAAATTCTTGATTTTTTAAGCTGATCTTTCATTGCTAGATCTTTCTTTCATATGGCAAGCAAGTTACAATTTCAAATACTTTAAATTCGCGTCCAAGATAAATACTCGTAAGTTTTGTGACTGCATTTGGCTAGGTAGTTCGAATACACTTCATCATCAGCTAAAGATGTCCGCTGGTGGACATAGGCCAACCCGAAAGAACGCCACCATAACCCACCCTGCACCACCGTCATTCAGGTACCTTAACCAGTTATCAGTCCATCTTGGTGCTTGGTCTTCCGACGCATTGTCACCACTCAAGAACTCTTTGCTCGCGCTGGGCCTTATTCAAAGGCTCGAAGTCACCTATAGAGCTAAGGAACGCTTGGAGTTTTCAAGAATCTCAGAGATCAAATTAGGAATGAAGAAATCTGTAGAAGATATAGTTCAAAAAATTGCAAAGCTTCAGTGGCAATGGACATTGAATATTGTGCGTGGAACCGACGGCCAAAACACTTACTGACACTGAAACACATTGGTTTTTTTTTTTTGCCACCTAATGTAGCCGTGATAGCATGCGGGGTACTTCGAGTGTATCATTAATGTGGCAATAAACAGGTTAACTATAATTCTCGCGAAAATTTTCAGTGCTTTTTTTCCAGACAGCTACGTCACGCGAAAAATATTGCCTGTCTCATTTCATTCCGTTTCGTGTGAGAGAGATGTCTCACATCACAACATGTCACACGACAAATCAAGTCTCGATAATTTATATACTAGCCTGGCAGGTTTTAAGAATTTATGAAGCAATTTAAACAAAACCATTCACTCACGCAGCGTATCAAATCTTGTAATGAAGTATATTCGAACTTTTCTTGCATTTTCATACTATGCCACCCATTTGAGCGAAAATCAGTAAATAAAGCATATAGGAGTTATTTCGGATAAATATAATTACCCTTAATTTCATCATATCAGAGGTGATATTTTACACCATTTTTTGACACTGCAGAGCCATGACGTTTTCGAAGTTACATTAAAAATCATTCGAAATTAGCCCAATGCACTTTTTTTACAATTCGATTTCATGAACTTTGACAGGTTTAACATAAATGATCTTAAGATAGAGGTGTATATGAATAACCTTTTCTCCTTTTTATTTCAAATAGTTGTAAAAACGAGTCTACGAGGATATCTACAAATTATTATCACTAGAAGGGACACCGACAACATAATTCTTGTAAAGGTAAAACTAAGTTACTGTGCGCGTTGACAATACATTTAGGAATTAGAATTACTACCAAAATACGTTACAAATTTTGCTAGTTTATACACTAATGGGCCAATAAGTCATTGCAATATTCATAGAAGTTTCTCATATCATTAAAAACTGGATAAATCGGCATTTTTTTTAGCAAATCCGACTTAATGGATCATCTGAAACAGTGCCTTCTGCCTCGCCGAGGCGAACGCTACGCGACATCTGTAGCTAACGTGTGGCAACTGTAAGTTCGCTCTGTTTGGTAATAATTTACTTCCATAAATACTCATTATGGCACTGACGGCAGGAAAGCCGGTAAAAAAATGCAAAAATGCAAAATTCTTGTGACAAATTTCGAAGACTAGCTAAGTGTGAACTCTGTAGCTTAGTTGGCAGAGCGTGCGCCGCAGCAAGGCACAAGGCACTGTTCAAATCCAGGCGGAGTCTTGGATTTTTTGTTTACATTGAAGAGATTCACTTTAAAGATCACGAAGTTCGTGATCGCCAAGCATCATGCTTTTCATAGAAAATTCACTTTATCACATTATTTTGACGAAAAGAAATGTGCTAGGTTTTTTACAATATACATGTATAAAAAGTAAAATACAAAAATCCGGATAACATCGAGACACGGTGCAAGCAACCAGTGTGATTAGGGCCACAACGAGAGGAACCTCCTGACATCGTGCGCCGTGTCCAGAATTACCTACTGCCGTCTGAATCTGACCCTTAAATCTGCCATCTAGCGAGAACCTCGTGAGATCGAAATTATTCGCTATAAGCTCAGACCAAGAAAAAAAGACAGACGAATCGTTACGAACACTCTAGTGAAGCCCCGTAAAAAACCGTGCCCAATTTGTAAGCACACACGCTCACGCACACAAATCTAAACAAGAGCACACACAAGTACATACACACAAACAAATACCACAAACTAAGATAAAAAGCAAGCATTGAACATGGTTTCGTTTGTATTTGTTCACGTGAGCGTGTGTATTACTAATTGGGCATGGTTTTTGCGGCTCCACTATATTGTTCGTAATGATCCATCTATTTTTTTTTCTTGATCTGAGGCTAAGATCGTTTGCCGTATTATTTGTGTATTGTTCGTAATAGTCAAGTATTAATTTACTAACGTCAGATGTATTTTTTGTATAAAAATACCGGTGACGAACAGACAGTTTTATATCGGTAAAGAAAGCTGAAGCCTTCTGCGGTGTACGGATTGCGTTATTAGAAAATATTGTGTTTTTACACACAATCGATAAACAGATATAGTATGTTTATCCATCCTGAAATCCAAAGGTCTTTGCAAGAGTTAATAACATACTTTGATCCATCTTTTAAAGATACTGTTTATTGTTTTGTAACGTATTTTGATCATTTAGCAGATTGAACTACGCATTTTACATCAATGGCACTTAAGTATTTTACAATTCTTAACTTTTTATTGAGCAGATAGTAAGTTAGGTAAACGTAAGATAAGTACATATCTGATTATTGTAAAAGTGAACCAATTTGTGAGGATCAGGAAGAAAAAAGTTAAAACGGTGAATCGTTCCTTCAAAGATACAAGCCATAGAAAATAAAGGATAACTAGGAGAATTCTGTAGTTTTGCTTTAAGCATTTTGAAGCAATTTTGCAATACCACAAGACAACATAGTACGCAATGCCGTGCATGGCACTTTTGGCCAAGGTAGGCAGTTTTTCTGTGCCTAAATGGAACCATGGTCGTTCAGGGTAGGCTGCTCTTATGTGCCTATATGAACCGCACGACACTGATATTACATAATATGAAATTGATAGCCTCAAAACTGTCAACACTGCCAACAATAATTTAATTAAATAACAAGAAATAAAATCATTAGATCTACCGCAAACATTATCCATAAGCATGTTTAAATTCAGGCACAGATCGGTGATAGGCAAAATCCTAATGCAGTTACGGATTTTCTAATAAATGTGAATGCAAGAATGGCAGATTCTCCTTGAACGGTGTCACAAGGATTTTTTCCTGTTAAATAAGCTGTCACATTACAAGTATGTATCACGTTTTCAGTAAACCTTGCGTGTTTTTCTTCTTCGTTTTATGTGACTATTAAATAGGACATACTTGGACATAATACTAGTCAGAATCTATTGAAAATGTTTGGTTATTTTGTTACTTTAGTATTTAACTAATGTACCATAATAAGCTTGTTATACACGGCATTAATATACCTACGTATATACAGATATATAAAAAAACCACTTTGTAGATTATAAGGGTATATCCTCCATGCAATACTATTATTGCAAGTTTGTATCAACTTAATTATCGCTCGTTTGATGTATATAGATAGAACCTTCATTCATATGATATAATTTAGTTTGCTTCAACTCCGAAACAATGATTTAAACAAAAACTGGTAAAATGCGTAATTCTCCGCAAGTCGTATAAAATTATGATACTTTTAGACCCTAGCGTAAGTTACTTATGATATATTAATCTATCACTACACATATATATATTATTAAATAGGTTAATAAAACCTCATTCACAACAGAGGAACGTTGTACGACACTCATAGATTCGACTTTATATTACATAATTCATATAGGTAAATACTTACACTCGCTTGTATATGTAATAATCATTATTATTCACTATGTCTATTAATATAATGCGATACAAATACCGTATATACTATTTATAGAATTAAACGTCGCTTTTTACAATATTAATCTTTTCTTTTAATATTTAAAGTACATATATTTAGAATTTAAATATATCGCTTTTATTTTTGACATATAAGATTCATTACATAATCATTTTCAGTAGACTAGTCACAGATTTCGAATCTAAAAAGTGAGACATTAGTTTTATTAGGAAATCCTCTAAATTGTTCATATCGTTGTATGCTTACATTTTTGTTAGACTTTGCAAATTCACCAAAATGACAAAGATTTTTGCCACGTACAAATAATCAACTCAAAAATAAAAAAACTGATTGAAAACCAAATATATCTACCATAAAATTAGAAACATTCAAACAAAATTGCTTTGAAATTGCACATGGATGGATGTTTTTGTAGAAGTACACCATCTCTTAATACAAAACGTATGTTTGTACAATAAATATAATACATTTTTTTTATTGTACACCAACAAGATAAACAGTACATTTTGTACTATGAATGTTCGTACCGTGCACTTCCAAACCTTTACAAATGTAGAAATTCACTATTGCCGATTCTATGTACCATAGCCAAATCCTAGGTATTAATTTAAGATGTACCCCGGACAGTGAGGCACGTAATTTTGGTTTAGATATTTTGCGGGTATTTGTTGCAGTAATTTTTGCAGCTTCACCATTAACATTATTCGTAAAATTTATTAAATTCTAGCTAAACGACCAAGAAAACTTTCTGAATACCGGTACGAAAGGTCAATTTTATAGAGTATCGAATATTGCTTAGAATCACTATAATTAACGCTAAGATAAAACACACATCAAATTTGAAAAACAAGGCAGAACTCTCTCTGTTCTATAATCTATTCGTTTACGCACACAACTTAGGACTAAGTCACGACAAATATCAGTAACCGATTAACCAACAATTTGGCAAAATGCATTGACACCAAGATGTAACAGATTTGATAAAAATACAAGTAAGAGAACAGACCGAAAAATATACATTACGTACCACGGTCTTTTATGGTACTGACCTTATAAATACTGAGATACAAGTAAATCACAAAAAATTTGGCAATGACAGTCGTTTAATTATAAAATAAATACTCAGTAAAATTATTCTCCCCTAAATTCGTCCATTTAATCCTAAAAGCTCACACCTTGTATGTAGAACACCGTAGAGAAATGACTAGAGATTTTACAAAGCACACAATCATCACTTTCACTTCCTTCATGATAAAAGATACGACGCATATTTATGGAATCATAATTCCTAAACTTTGGATATTAGTTCTTCTGCTTACAACAGGAGAAGACACCGAAACTGAAACCAGCGATTTTAAAACAAATGTTCAATAAATTATCACAAAACTTTACGAAATCTACAAATCATACAACTATCATTGGACGGGACGATCAACTCACTAATGAAAATGAAACTATAAATAGCTTTTAAATCAACTTCTGTTGATGGTTTTTACCACAAAGGTTCAGGTACCAAAATTGGGCAATCATTAAATTGGTACCGTCTTAATCTTATCGTAAAATAATTTCGAATCAGATTTTAATTGTACACACCTCTAGTCATTGCTTCTCTGTTTCTATTATGCCATTTGCAAGTCAAAATTCTGACGTAAGTTCTTCTAAAAGTAGCATTGCATAGTGCGTAACATACGGGGTTGATTGTAGAGTTGATATAGCATAAGGCGTAGAAGAAGGACCATAATTCTTCCGGAATGCACCTGGTGCAAGCAGTAAGCGGCTTTAGTAGCACAAGGATATTGTAAGGGGTCCAAGTGATAATGAAAGATAGAAGAATGGCTGACAGTGTTTTAGCAGCTTTAGTCTCCTGTTTTTTCTCTTGCGTTTTCTTTTTCGACTTTGGTGCTTTTGTTATTCCTTTTCCAGCCAGTTGCTTCGGTATTATCTTCGCATTAAGAGGAATTCTAACATCTTGTAAATGCGAGGTCCTCCTAGTTAACGCTGGGTGTCCAGCGGGGTGTAAATTTAATTCTGAATCACCTCTCGTTGGTCTGAAATGCGGTCTGGTATTGTTTGAAGGAGGTGACTCCTCTGATATCATTTTAATTGTAGGTCTATCGGAATCTGCTTCTGGTAGTCTGATTAGGATGGTGTATACCGAGTCAGCTGAGACTGATTTTGGTGCTGGTGAGGTAGTAGTGTTGATTCTCGTGTTTGGCGGTAGAGATCGGCTGTCGCGGGCCGCAGGGATGGGTGCTGAAGGGGCGTCGTAGGTACGGCGGAGTGGAGAGGTGCCTCCGTCGCCTCCAGAACCACCGGAACCCCCGCGGCTAGCATACGGGTCTCTGATGACGTTCAGTGATGTGCATCTGTTGAAAAAAAAAATGAAAAAGTTAATATTTTAAAGGAAAACCTTGCATTTACAATAACATGATCAAGATAGATGACTCTGGAAACCGTCAATTAGGGAACTGCGTGACCAATCATTTTTTTTTTGTAACATGATAACTATAATAGGACACAAGCCCTTGTGAAAGGCATAAGCCCTTGTGAAACAACCAACCTACAAATTCCCACAGCCATACACCTAGGGCATGTTATTGACTTGTGTATAATCAATTAGAGTGGATTTTAACAGATGTTTTCACGAAAGAAAACATCTCAAAGACTATTTTTTTTGTTCTCTAATCATGATATTAAAAAATAAAACTTACGCTGAGTAGTTTCAAGCTATTTCATAAAATTTTAGTTTGAGATTAATCGTAAATCGTTTAATTCCCAAGTCTCAAAGCGCCCATTATACCTGGACACAGTGCTCTGCAATGGAGTCTCCACAGACACGGGCGTCGCGTAGCCAGGGTCTGAAGGTTCCTCTTCTGGCTCCGTGTCTTCCAGGTCTTCCCTTCCAGAGTGCCACCACGCCACGCACCACGCGCGAACGGCAGCGAAGCCCCGCTTCTGCGACCTTGCTAGCCGAGCATTCTGTTGAGAGGTGAATTGTATCAGTTCCTGAACATTTGGATGATACATGGCCCATGGGGCCTGGAGACTCACAGGCTCTTCAAAGAGCTGGCAAGAAGGCTCGTGGACTCCACCGGGGATCGCAAATCCGGCAGCTTCCTTGCCCAGAGAATAGGTCTTGCCACGCTAAACGTCAAAACTATAGTGCTATATCTTTTTGACACTTTTTTTACCCACTCGAACAAATTAGAGAGCAAGTTGCTGGGATATTCTCCGAGTTATAATGTAAATCGCCTTAAAATATGACTGACAGGGTGATTTGTCTTAGGAAATGGTAATCTGTCGTAAACAGTTGTAACCGTCAAACTGATTTAAATAAAAATTTGCTTACATATGAGGTTTTGGCTGAAAGATAGGACTACTACTAAAAATATAGACCTTGATTTCGGGTAACTTGAGCGAAGCAAAACGTTAGTTGAATATAAGCCTAATACGTAAAGAATAATAAACCGGAACAAGTTCCCCTATATCAAAGCATGTGCAGAAACACTAAAATCATAGATGGTCTACTTAAATCCTACGAAATGGAATACTTTAATCCCCTAAAATTGCTCTGCAATCTGATGCTAGCTGCACCTTTCCCATACCTTGCCAAAAAATAATGTTCCGAACTTGCAAGTCGATTATTCATTCAAAACATAGTATCTGCACACCGATTTTGCTATAACGTGCCAAATTGTCCCCAAGCGCATTCGACGCTGGCAACATTCCAAATTTATGACCTTCGGTACTAGTTGTGCCGCTCGATGTTGAGCTTTAACGGGTGTAGTTAAGATTGAGGTTTATAGGATGATATTAGAGGCTGCAGCGTTGCTAGAAGCACATAATGTATGCTTACCCACGACGCTCGCGGGCCCTTCAGATGCTGAAAAATGTCTAATTGGCAGTCGGTGGCGACGATTTCTTTTAGTCACCATTTTATTTGAATTTTAAAAGATTATTCGTTGATAAGTTGCTAGCTCCGGTAGCCAAGTGGCTCAAGTATGCGACCCCCAACCAGGAGTTTGTGGGTTCAAATCCGACTTGTGCCACCTAATTTCTTGGAATGTATGTACGGAATATTATTTGATATTGATCGCTAGCTTTTCTGTAAAGGAAAACATCGTGAGAAAACTTACATACATCTACGAAAAAAATCAAGGATGTGTATGTAAAGTCTCCAATCCGCACTGGGCCAGCTGGATGCTACAGCTCATTCCTTCTCATCTATGAGAGAGAGGCATGTGCCCAGCAGTTGGACGTATATAGGCTGATGATGAGTATGATGATTTTGTTGAGCTACACGGTTTGAAAAAAGAACTGCCACGGTACAGACAAAATATATATTTAGTAGTAATTGTGCGTTTCTGAATTATATTGTCTTGATGACCACGTGTTAGTATTGCAGCGCCAAGTGTTTTTTTTAATATAAGTGTTTGTCAGAAAGTAACAAGTGTGCAATTTTCTTCGAAAGAGTGCCAGATAGTTTTGCATTCGGAAAAGTCTACAAAGACTGTATTTACCCCAGGTATACCGCTGGAAGTGTACAATGACTTTTATTTACCGACTCCCAAAAATCCTTATCCGTATTCTTACTTTCTTACTATATTATAAACGTGAAAGTATGTATGTACGTTCCACTTTATCTCAAAACTACTGGACGAATTTTTATGAAACTTTCCACTTATATATCAGAATAGGAAATAGGCTATAGTGTATGTCAAGTCTCATCCCTTTTAGGGACGAAAAAGAGGATGAACGTTTGTATGGACAGTAAATATTTTTTTATGCTAGGAACTTGAAATCTAGGTAATATGCTTCACGTTTAAATTAGTAAAATATCGAGTTTTGGGGAAAGACGAGCTACTTTTTATCCCGGAAAAATACCTTTTATCTGCGATAAACGAATCTAAGGCGGACGAAGTGACGGGCTAGTTAGTTTGTTATATACCTTAGACCTCTGTAATTTAAAAAAGGATTTAGAAAATTATTTTTTGTTTGATTGAAAGGAGGTGCATCCAGATGGGTCCCATTTATTTTAATGAAAATCTGATGATGGAATCCATGAGAAATTGAGGGAACTCCACAAATATTGTAGGCATACATATGGCGATTTTAAGAAACATATTGAGCATTTGCATTCAGAAAGTGTAAATTGGTGAAGTGGAACTTATAAAAAAGACCACAGAGGGTCACTGAAACTCCTCAACGGGCGGCGATGAGATATAACTATATCGATTAAAATAGCTAAGCTACTTCATAGTCGCAAATTGAAATAGTCCTGATGAGAATATACTATCGAATTGATTCGATGATAGCAAGATAAAATAATGTATCCTAGCCGGTTTGGGCTATACAAAATATGTTATTTTGGAGACAGTGCCATCGTGAAGCAAATGATTAAAATCGTCAATGTTTAACATTTTAGACATTCCTCAGATGGCACCGACCTCAAAATAATGATAAATGGAATATACTGTATAACTTGAGCAGAAAAAAAAATTAAATAAAAAAAGAACCGACTTCAAAATAAACTAAAAATCCAAAAATAGTCTTTTATGTACAGTACGGATCAAATTTGAATCACCTTTTGAATTCGGTGCCAAACCATTCATTTATTACTATTAACACAAATGACACGCAAGAACCGCGGCGGCGAGCCTTTACTCGTAGTTATTGTTATTACCTAAATTTAGTTATAGTAATTCGCATTTTTGTTGCATAAAGGATTTTCTTCAAGTTTGGCACCGTCTTCAAAAGGTGATTCAAATAAGATCCGTACCGTAAATAAAAGATTATTTTTGGCTTTTTAGTTTATTTTGAAATCGGTTCTTTTTTTATTAAAAAAAATATTTATTGCTTTTTAGTGATGGATTTTAGTGATATAAAGTATTTTTAGAGCTCAAAATGGGAAGATTGAGGAGGCCCTATTGTAAATAAATAAGACCAATTGTAGATATCACTATTGTAAATAAAATCTATATTATAAGAATTGGCTAGGTCAAAATGGTTAAGTCCTGTAGCTTGCTGGTTAAAAAAGAATACGACTAACAGTCTCAACTGACCCATAATATTTAAAGAATTATCTCGCAACTCAAATCGGCGTAGAATCTTGAGTGATATTGAGACGGACTATCCCGTCTCTGATGGACTAGTGAATGGAGCTATGGGCATAATAAAATAAATGGCCGGCCCTAAGACGAGATCAGCTGGAGGACGGGAAGCTCCCGGAAACCGTGTACGTAAAATTTGACGATGAAACTGTTGGTCTTAGGTTAAAAGATAGTGACGGTTACATACCCATACCTCCATCGTGTACTACGATTCAAGCGACAAGGGTACGGAGATGTGGAGCGTCGTATCTTATTTTTAATATTAAATTGGGCTGTTACTGTTCATAAGCTACGAGGTACCCTAGAGAAAGCTGTGACTGTGATAGACCTTGATAAAAATAATTTCGTTAAAGGGAAAATATATGTTGCACTAAGCCGTGTCAAAACTTTGGAAGGCATAGTGTTGTTAGATTTGGACGCCAACAAATTATTAAATCGACCACCAATTGAGAGATCGTTAACGGATATAACAAGACTACGTAATCTGCCTTCTGACGATCGAAGCCACACATAATACACAACTTTTATGACTTCTACGGCTTTTATACGACACTTACAGCCATAATGCATTTTAATGTCAGTTGCTCACGACCTCCAGCTTAACGTCGCTATTTCAGAATCAGGGACATTAACCGTTGAGGAGTTTTCTGGTTCTCCACTTTGCTACCCTGATCTTTACCAACTTCTGCCTCTAAGCAAAATATGATAAATAATTATATTGCGATTAGTGAATTAAATAACGTCGGGAACTAAAATGAGATAATATACGCGATATAATCCGTTAAATTGTTTTATTTCAATAAATAACATTGGTTGAGCCCTAATTAGTGACTGGTGGCTTGTGTCTTCATCATTAGTTTTTCTTCACCAAATGATGATTCTCGAGTGTAAATGGTTGTTCTACTTTAATAAACACCAAAATCGCCATAGATGTGCCCATAACATTTGAGGAATTCCTTCGATTCCTCATCGATCTCATCATCAGATCTTCACCAAAATTTTACGGGATCAACTTGGAGATTCCTACTCTTAACCGAAAAAATAATTTTCAAAATCGACTTGCGATCCGCGAATTAACTAACACTGGTAGAGCCCACAGTGGTAACTGATGGCTTATGTCTTCATCATCGGTTTCTCTTCACCAAATTGTGATTATCAAATATAAATGCTTAAACTACTGTAATAAATACCGAATTCGCCATAGACGTGCTCATAATATTCGAGGAATTCCTTCGATTCCTCCTGGATCTCGGCGTCAGATCTTCACCAAAATTTTATGGGACCAACTTGGATATACCTACTTATGAACAATAAAATAATTTTCCAAATAGTCGTGTAAATGACGGAGTTCTGAGGTAAGAAACAAAAAATACAACCGAATTGGGAACTTCTCTTTTTTTGAAGTCGGTTAAAGATGGTCAATATTTTCTTCTGTTTCCGCGATTATTACTCATTGAAATAAAACAATTTAACGGATTATATCGCGTATATTATCTCATTTTAGTTCCCGACGTTTCACATATGGTCACGTCCACCCATGACCACGGAAAGCTGAAAAGCTTCCGAAACGTCGGGAACTAAAATGAGATAATATACGCGATATAATCCGTTAAATTGTTTTATTTCAATGAGAAAAATGGTTACTTGTAAGTAAATTGAAGAAATTAACTAATGCAGTATTTTTTTGACTTTTTAGTGATTATTTTCGAGTCAGTTTTTATTTTTTGTTACAATATTTATTTCTTGCACGCTGATCACGTGTTTGCTAAGTTTTCTTATACATGCAGCACAAACAAGCGAAGTTTTTTTAAAGTCTTTTCATTAGGCTACAGCCTCTTTAGGTTAAAAGATTTTGTATTTACTTAAGTATGATAAGATGGAAATGTCATGACCCTTTTTCTCAGCCGCTTCCCTCAGAAAAGGGAATGCATCAAGTTGAAATATATGACACACACCAAGAGCTATACGGTAAAAAATGAAGCTTCTAACTCAATGCCATAAAAAGATACAACCCTTCCTCGAACTTGTATGTTTTGCGGTATTGTATTAGAGGTATATTTTTATCCCCATCTTCAAATGAAACTATTATACCAGCAGACACGTCTGACGAAAACGAATAGTTTTATTTCAAACCGGATAAAGCTTACGGCCGATAGCCGTTGGGGCAGAAGGATTCTTAAATGGAAACCACGTGTTGGATGCCGCAGCGTTTGAGCCCTGGATTGCAAATAACCATTAGACGGAGACAGCGCGCCACCGGTCGACGTGGAGATCCTTGGGGAACGCCTTTGTCCAGCCGTGGACGTGTTTCAGCTTATATAAATTTACGTTTAATAGTTTACTGATGTTTTGATTACGGTATCTTAAACAAATTGGCAGCTAAAATAAACTAAAACGAAACGAACTTATTATAAAATTAGAAGGCGCCCGCAACTTCGTTCGCGGAGGAGAAAAAGTCATAACCCCTGTTTTTTTCGACAGCGTAGTCGGGTAAAAAGTGTCCTTAACCATCTGAAGATGCCCAGCTACCCGTGTACCAAAAATAGTTTTAATCTGTTTAGCCGATTTGGCGTGATGAAGCCGCAACGACACATACAAACATACAAAATATCTAAACAATATATATTTAGTTTCTATAACCTCCAAATAGTCCGTTACAGTATTTTTTTTGAAAACATCTTCATCAACATTTCATTTTTACAACTTTATAATAGTGTAAATAATATTATGTCGAGATATTTCTCCTTAATACCCATACCCACTATGATCAATAAAGGTACTTTCCGAAAACAAATGAATGGTTCATCATTACCACAATCGTTTTAACCGTACGTCCACTGCTGGACATAGGTCTACCTCAAAGACTTCCAAACAACAGACACGCGCTTAACATTTCTCAGCTTCCGGTGATATTAACTAATAAGTCAGTCTTGTGAACATCCACCTTGCGTCTTCCGATTTTTAAAAAAACTTTTACAATGTTCATCATCAACAGCCCGCCGTCGAATTTTGCTGGTATTCGGTAGTTAAGGTAAGGATAAATATTTAAATTAATAAAAAAATATATATCAGGGACAATCTTACACAAATCCAACCTAGTCCCAAACTAAGCAAAGCTTGTATTATGGGTACCAGGCGATGATCTACATTATATATATATAAATTACAATATACTTAAATACATAAAAAACATTCAAGACCCGAGAACAAACCTGACCGGGATTCGAGCCCGGGACTACTACTTCATAGGCCGTTGTGCAACCGCCTGAGCCAAACGTGTCGTCAATGACGACTATAGTGACGGAAAAATTGTGACTAGGGATGTAGCAACTAGATGGGAAAGCCGACTATTCGGTGTTACTTATAGTCGGCTGGTCAGTAGGCAAAAAATGCTAAATATTCGGCACTTTATTACCTACGCAAAAATAGACATAGATGAAATTACACCAATATTTAACTTAAAAAAAGACTAAATGCGAGTAGTAGTCGCGCCAAATTCACATTAAAAACGGCCGTATGATGGATGTGTAGTTTTGGGATCGCCGTGAACCCGTCCAAAAGTCAGGCCATGGTTCTCGGGAGTCCCCGCATACTTTCCACAATTGACATGACGCACATAGCTCCCGGTTCGAGAGCATACATATTCCGCTGGCGTCAGAGGTGAAAAACGTGGGACTGATTTTTGATTCCGGCCTAACTTGGAAGCCACAGGTCCAACACGCTTCTATCGCTTTACTGGCTCAAACATTTTCTTCCTGTTAGCACCAAGACTATCTTCATTCAAGCTCTTGTCCTACCCGTTGTTGATTACGCTGACGTGTGATATTTTATTAAAATATAACCCGAGCTTCAGTGAGTCGGTTGGATGGTCTCCTCAATAATTGCATCAGGATCATCTTTGGACTTCGTAAATATAACCACATATCCGCTGTCTACTTAAATTGGCTTCTCAGTAGGTCATTACGAGTCCCAAGTATGTACACTTTATTCTATTTTATTCGACTCAGCTGCGCCCCATCTATCTCGGATCTAAATTCCAATTTGTAACTCCTCGACCTGGTTACGATCTCCGCACTTCTCGTAGCCTCATACTAATTGTTCCTCCCCACCGCACCGGTTTCATGACGAACTTTTTTACTGTGCAGGCAATTCGACTCTGGAACGAACTACCACTCGTTATCAGACTCTTCACACACATCTTGTGCAAGCACCTCTTTAGTAAGCTCCAAGATAAGCTCTCTCGCTCGGTATGATGCTTTACACTAGGTACATAAAATAATATGAATGTAGGTATATTCTATTGTGTATTTATGTAAGTATGTACATATATATTCTGAGTATATCTGTGAATTTTCTCTTAAATTGTCTTTTTATATGGACTTAAACAGACAGACATATATTAATATTTTCGTATTTATTTGTGGATTGTGCTACTTTCATAAAAAATGTTAAGGTATCTGGACTTGAAAAACCTTTAGGGTACTTCCGGTTGTCAGGACAACTGCAAGTACCCTAAAGGTAGCCCGGAAGTACCCTTTTCCAATTTTCCATAGGCGGCAATTTGTGTTTTTAAAATCTTTGGATTGCCAAAACCTTTGATTGACATTACCGACTAGTCGGCCGACTAATCGGCAATCTGGAAACTGATTATTTGGCATAATCCATAGTCAACCCATCTCTTATATAGACTTGTTGCTCTATTGCGAGAAAGTACAAATGACACACATTTACTAAATATATCAAGTCCCTTTCACTCTCGTGTTTGTCTCTGTTTGTATGAGTGGGACGGCAGTATACAAACTTCAAATTTCAAACATCGAAGTAGCCATTCAGCTACGTACAATCGGCCAAGTGTGAACGTAACAAGTTCATTAGGCGCTAAGTGTTATTAATTTGCATCCATTACAGCGTGTTGAAGCTAATCTTGTTGAGCGATAACTTAGTTAAGTATCTATTTTCTGTATACTGTTCGTGAATCCATATTAATATTATAAATGCGAAAGTGCGTCTGTCTGTCTGTCTGTCTGTCTGTCTGTCTGTCTGTCTGTTACCTCTTCACGCTTAAACCGCTGAGCCGATTTGGATGGAATTTGGTATGGAGATAGTTTGAGTCCCGGGGAAGGACATAGGCTATTTTTTATCCCGGAAAAATACCCTTATCCGCGATAAACGAATTTAAGGCGGACGAAGTCGCGGGCAGAAGCTAGTAGTTCATAATCATAAAACAAGAGTTCGGGGCTCGGTTAGCAATGTAATCTTCTGGATACATTAAATTTTATATCAGGTGACAGTTATATACAAATCGAACTAGTTCCATAGTAAGCTCAATAAGGCTTGCGTTATGAGTACTAGACGATATATTTAGTATTCTTCTGCTTCGTATAACTCGTCTTACTCTTGATAGACTGGTCGTGGTCATAAGTCCAGGTGCTGGTCGCAAGCATTTCAGTTTTTTTCTAGACGTGTAAGGGTTTTGATCCTTCTAGCGTCTTTTTGTTCGTTTTCTTTATCCTTACTAATATCAAATTGTGAAAAGTTTTTCTTGGTAGTTTGACGAACGATAACGAGCCAATCGAGTGTTTTATTTGTTGTTCATAGAGAGAGAGTCGATACGAACATTAAAAAAAAAACTTATTCGTTAACGATATTAGTTAGTTTTGCTTTCATATTGATAAATTAATATTTGCTCCATAACAGACAGACAAATCGTACGAATAATAATTATGAATGCGTCATTAATATGTTTACCCGCCAAGGCATTACTAATTGTTTCTGACAACTTAGGACATAAGTACATCAGTAAAGCCATACATTTCATTGATTTGGTTTTTTGTGTAAATGTTTTATGCAAAATATTCTAATTTAATATACCTACTTTCGGGTCGAAGTTTATTGGACACATGAATATCTGAGAATATGTTTTAAAATTGTAGTAAGTAAAAAGAATCAGGCCATTATGAATTAATGTTTTGCAAAACCTTAAAATGACTGGAGTACAAGTTTAATAAGCGCTTTAAGTGGATTGGACACGACGAAAACTAAAATACTATATATGGTATCATCTCATCAGTAGTGTACAGTGTACAGATGCATGGGGTATCATTATCATAATATCATTTGCGATTAAAGCATTTTTTTTCAGAAACCGTAAATTTTTGGTAAGTTTTGTTTTATAACAATCCTGAAAAGTTTACGGTTTCTGAAAAAAATGCGTTATGGCAAACGATACATTAGGACAAATGACGTTAGGGATTCCAATATAGATCCGTACAGATGAAGTTATTACCGCAGCTGGGGTAGCGGCTAATTGTTCAATGTACGGTCAGCTGTAGAGAAACGCGGCCCCCTGCCATATATGTAGGTACGACAGAGGGGCACTTTGCGCTGCACCTGAGTGTACAATCGAATATCGATGGCACTCGGGCGACACGAGACTCGCAGATAATTGGTTATAGGGAATTAGAACTCGATGCCTATTCCACTGAAATTGGAGATATAAGCTATCCGTATATTCTCTCCATGGATAAAAAAATGTAATTTGCACACCTCTGGAAAATTTTACTTTTGTAATTATTGATTTGTGGCCTCACTCAGTATATTTTGTTTACTACGGTTGTAAAGTTCGACCTACACATTATGAAACCAGTCTCAGTTGGAACATGTCCGTTCAATTTTTAGTATTAATAAATAAATATATTAGGGACAAGCTTACACAAATTGACCTAGTCCCAAACTAAGCAAAGCTTGTACTATGAGTACTAGGCGACGATATACCTACATAATTTATAGATAAATTATAATACTTAAATACATAGAAATCATCCATGACCCAGGAACAAACATTCGTGCTCATCATACAAACACTTGCCCTGGCTCGAATTCGTACCCGGGACCGCCAGTAGTGCGCAAGACACGTCAAGGACTGCGGAGATGGGTAGAATCGGTTCAACCCGACTTAAGGCCGAGCCACACCGGTTGAGTGTGCGTGACGTGCTCGTAGACGTGCGCGTGGCGTACACGTTGTAAAGTACGAATCCTCATTAGAGATGACACACTGCATGCGTGACATGTGCGGTGCGTACGCAGCATCCGGTGTAGCTCGGCCTTTAAGTCGAAGGAGAGACAGAGGGAAAGAATCTGACATAGGGGAGGATATGAGACTAGTCGCCACGCCGACGAGGTTGACGCTAATTCATCGTCCGAAGAGTTCGCAGTAGCCTGGGATCCTTTCGATGGTTACTGTGATCTCGTCGCCGGTACTCGTAAGCGTAGCACTGGCACCCAACGTGGGGCATGAACCCACGAGCCTGAGAAAAAGTGTGTCTTGTTTTACGCTTAAATTAATGCTGCTGGTACTGCTGCCGTCTCATATAGCCCATGTAATGTAGAAACGACTAATGCCGAAGCATCAGTGTTCAGGTGTCCTCATTACTGCAGTCGCCTCACAAAGCCCAAGTAATTGAATACCGCTCAGCGTACAATCGAACACCAACGATGACACTCACAGAATGGTTGTACAGAATTAGGAGTTGATGTATATTTTGTTATATTAGTGACCCATTATATACGTAAAGTAGAAAATCGTACGGCGTTACCAGACCAGTGTTCAGGTGTCTTCATTACTTCAGTCACCTCACAAAGCCGGAATACGGAGTACCAATCGGCGTACAGTCAAATACCGACGATAACACAGGTAATAGCTGACAGGGAATTAATACTTGATATATAACTTCTAAAATTCCAGTTTGCCGTCCAATACACAAGACCATGTCGACGTGAGCTGCCTGCTGAAAGAAATTGTGGCTCAAAGCAGGCATGGCAGAAATTCTAGAGAAATTTGACAAATCGCAGGCCGTTATTGACGTATTGCGCAAAGAAATCATCCGTTTGCGCGACGGTGCCCTAGAAACGCGGTCATTGACGGCGTCAAATTTCAAGAATAATGACCGGGCGTCAAATGCCAGCTCGTTCAATTCGCGTGTAGCTGACACTGCGCATAGCGATGTCACTGTGCATGCCCATCCGCGGCCTCCCTGCCCCCTCCTCGCGGGGCCTCCCGTCAACGCTTCATCGAAACCACGTCGCCGTTTTGCTGACGTCGTTTCTACTAGTGAGCCTGATCCAGCCCGCCGGAAAGCCGCGCCCTCAAAAGCGCGTGAAGTTCGGGATCCTCCAAAAGAGGAAACCCCCGCACCAATGTGGACATGGAGGGTTTCACAACGGTGTCAAGAAAGCGTAAGACACGCAAGAGTCAGTGTGGTACTGCAGAACCGGTTGGTTGTTGTCTGCGGGTCTCCACACCGAGCAAGGCGCTGTACGTGTCGCGCCTGCATCACACTGCCACCGCTGAAGAAGTGACGCAGTATGTTCGCCAGAAAACCGGCTACTCGCTGCGGGTGTTCCAGTTGCATTCGCGCCACTACGTGCACTTCAGCTCGTTTGTAGTGCGCGTGCCGCGGCCGCTCCAGGAGACCATCGCGTGTGCTGATTTCTGAGTGGCCGAAAGGTGTCGTGTTTCGTCGGTTCCGGGGCAACCTACCAAATCAAACACCCGAGATGTCGACACAACGGGGCCACGCCGTTTTGCCGTCTAAATAAACATTGTTCGGTTCATGACACATAGGTGTATACACTGTAATGTGATGTAACTTGTTTTTAATAAATAAATAAATAAATAAAATTAGAGACCCGTTGTAAACAGTATTTAGTAGTGGAAAACTTGTATGACATTACTTTATCAGCGTTTGTTCAGGTGTTCTCATTAATGCAGCCGCCTCATAAAGCCCGAGTAATGAAGTACCTCTAGGCGTACAATAGAACACCGACGATGATACTTACAGATAATTTGGCTATAAGGAATTAGGACTGTTATATCTAGACAATTATTATTACTACTCGTATTGCCTATTCGCAAATAATAGAGTTACTCTCAATGATATAACATAAAAAGAGGTAGATAGATTATACGGGCTCCGAAAATGGCACACCAAAACTACGCCAATTGGCAAACCTTAACTCAATCTCGCCCACAGAGTATTTTGTTAAATATTGGATTACTAGCTTCTGCCCGCGACTTCGTCCGCCTTAAATTTGTTTATCGCGGATAAGGGCATTTTTCCAGGATAAAAAGTGGCCTATGTCCTTCCCCGGGACTCAAACTATCTCCATACCAAATTTCATCCAAATCGGTTCAGCGGTTTAAGCGTGAAGGGGTAACAGACAGACAGACAGACAGACAGACAGACAGACAGACAGACAGACAGACAGACAGACAGACAGACAGACAGACAGACCAACTGACACACTTTCGCATTTATAATATTAGTATGGATGCATCAAAAAAACAAAAATACCGTCATGCATAGTGAGATTTTGTACTAATTACTTAATAAAATATTCTCAGATTTATGTGTGCGTAAGCCTGGCCATTTTACACATGAATTAGTAGTTAAAGGTAACCTATCTGCCTCTTTTTATATTATATTATTTTTACAGATAATTTGGCTATAGGGAAATTGTCTATTCCCAGATAATACAGTTACTCTGAATACATTCATGAAATAGATGGGCAATGCCGGTGAATGACATTTTGTTTTTTTTTAATGTTCATACGGTTAATGATTCAAAAATACTGGAAACTAACAAGTGGAATGACGACCGAAGAAAGCGAATGAAATTATATTTTTACACTAGAAGGTGCCCGCGACTTCGTTCACGGAGGAGAAAAAAGTCATAACCCTCTTTTTTGCTTTAGCGTAGTCGGGTAAAAAGTATCCTATAACTATCTGGAGATATCCAGCTACCCGTGTACTAAGAATAGTTGAGATCTATGTAGCCGATTTTGCGTGATGAAGCCGCAACGACACTTTACAAACATACAAAAAAATATATAAAATAGTCTTATACAATAGTTTTTTTTTAATATCTTCAATGTACAAGCATTTCATTTTTATAACTTTATAATAGTATAAATATTTATTTATATTACTTGCTCAAAAGTTACCCGTCCAAAACCCGAATTTAGCCGTTTTGTGTACATTTTAATTTGCAGATTTGCTGCTCGCAAATTATACTGTTTCCTAGATTATTAAAATTATAAGCACAATATTATGAGGAACACAAACGGACATTATAACGAATCAAATGTAACGTTGCGAACAACAAAGAGAAGTGAAGGTATTAAAAGTATGAAGGCTGGATAAAAGGAATATATCAGAGCCTCAACTTCTGCTAACTTGAGCGTCGGCACTGGAATTGCATTATGAATGGGGACTCTCCAACACAAAAAGGCTAAATTGAGTAGTAAATCCCGGTCAGTTACGTCATTCTGTGCTTGGAATAAATAGGACAACTCAAGTTCTGCATTGGGCGTATTCCTGACTACAATGTAATGGAGACTACTGTTTTACAAGCTTTTTATGGAATTTGAACATTACATGCCTAGTTTAGCGCTGTACTTAATTGGCGGAGATACTACATTTGATGCGCGACAAGGACTCGTTGTTACATTTCGTACTGGGCACTATACACCGAACAGACGCAATAAATGGGTTATTTTATTACGCTTGAAACTTAAGTATGTTACATACTTTGTTGTACTTACAGATGAAACATACGAGTATGTACAAAAACGAACGGGATACGTTTGTGTTCTTTCATTTTTATCCAGAATTTTTCCAGTATATAAGAAATCCCTTATTTTATCCAGTTATCTTTAAGTAGTTAAAAAAAATACTTGTAGATAAGTGAAGCAACAGGGATTACCACACGGTATTTTTTTTATTAGAATGCTCGTAAAATAAACTAAGAAGAGGTGTATGTCTCTCTATATGTCGGTCCATCTGTTGCATCGTGACACATCTAGGCAGTAACTTATATTATTTATAGGCAGTACTTATATAGGCAGTAACTTATATAGTATTTTTCTTTTAAGGGGGTGTATCGAAAATTTAAGTTGTTTTTTAGTGAGATTTTTATCAAATTTAGTATATGAAACATACTGATTTTCAGATATGTGTTTTTTGACTATATAAACTATTCAGCGCCTAACGCGGAAACATGTTAGTACAATTTCCTCGATATAGAAGAAATCCGAACACGCGTCTTCATTTTCCGTTTTATGTCTAGTTTGTACCAACGACAGATTAATAAACGGCTTAATTATATTATTATTTCACTTTCATTTACTTCACTTACTTAAAGTTAACAAAACATGATATCTTCGATTTCATTGTATTTTTACATCTCCGCTTACGCCAAAAAACTCCAAGAATGTAGTGTATTAGCTTTCTCTTTCTTTGATGCGTGCGATTAATAAATGCGTCCCTTATTACAAATTACGCTCACTGGCCAGCACGGGGGCCGGGGTGTGGTTTTTACTTGGCGATGCAGGCCCTTAGCCTACACATTATTTCATTCCACCTCACATACCTTACTTCATCATAGACCAAACAAACAACTAAATCTAAGTGTAATCAGTGAAGAGGACAGTTTGATGAGCCGACGTCTCTGGAAGTTCCCTTAAGCTGAAAGCCTATTTTCCAGGTGAGTTATTATTACATTAAACTAAAGGGCCAGTTAACGCCCAAAGCTTCAAAATGATTACCGAGCCTGATATCAGGATTAAGGGTTCATAAAATGTAATTGTACCTATCTTTAACCTTAATAACTTTTTTATAACAGTCAGTAGACATACAAAAGAAAGAAAATTGGAAAAGTAGGTATTGCCTTCATGACTTATCTTTTTAGGGTTACAAACTGTCACAAAAGGAATCCTTATGGTGCGACTCTGTCTGTCTGTCCGACTATTAGAGACCTCAAAACTACTCACGCTATATATTTGAAATTTGGAATATTTATAAACATGGTCAGCCGACATGTATTGCCCATTTTCGAAAAAAACCGACAGCACATACCTGTTGCTCTTTCCACCTGGAGTCATGCAGCGCTCCCCGTACATGATACACGGAGTCGGCGTCTCCCGACTCGGACCTCGCCCGCCCGTCCACCTCCTTCGTCTCGTCGCTGAGGACAAAACAGATATTATAGAATGCATGCTGTTAACAAGACGTAAGGATATTAAATGTAACATTATCCCTCGGCTTAACATTATAGAGCACGCCGCGAGATACCAGGCCGTATTCCTGTTTAACAAGTTGCCAATGCCAACGGAGTTCAAATGCATTACAAATAGCAAAGTGTTTAATGCAGGACTCAAACAGTTTCTATTGTAAAAATCTTATTAATTTGTAGTTGATTTCATAGCAGACACCTAATGTTCTATTATTTTTAGTACATAGTTGTTGACATTTAATTATATTACTTTTGAATGTGGTTGACATTTATAATCAATTATCATTGTTTAACTTAAATTAGTTTTTATTATGATATTTGAATGACATTTTAACTACAATTTACGTTTAAATTATTTATACCTATTTTTTTTATTATTGACATTGATTTAATTAATTATAAATATCATGGTAATAATAATGATTATTTGATTTTTATGTTTAATATTGTGCATTTAGTATAATCCTATTGATAAATTATAATAGATTCATTCATATTGTTTTGTTATTGACGCTGATGTAATATTTACTTTTATTGTGCTTTTGTAATTAATAATATTCCAATGTTCGACACAATAATTATTGTTCAGAATGAATAAAGAAATAAAAATAAATAAATAAATGAAAGCCAATCAAAATTGAGATTAAATTAAGCGCGCTAAAATACTTGCGCTGTTGCATAGTTCGGAAGTCGGGAAATAATTGTTTCCTATCGCTGTTTACTCTGTTATTAAATAATGTTATTTCAGGTTAAGGATAACTTAGTGCCTGAAAGTGCGGATGCCCGCATAAGCACACCAAGAGAAACTATGCGCGATGTATGGCTGTCTTTGGTCGACAGCCCTTCTCGCAGAAACTACCCTAAGGCAAGGCCAAGATAATCAAGTACGTTGTCCTATGTTGATTTCATTCGTTTTTGTTCTTCGTTCACACAAAAACGGAGTTACGGGTCGATGTGATGAAAAATAGAATTCAAATGTGAACTAAGCTGCTTTTCGTCCCCGATTAACAAAATTTTCCTTAAAGAATCGTCTTTGCTAGCGTCTAAATTTACCAAATATCAAAGTGACCAATGGCATTATTAATCAACGGATTCAAATTCAAACATAGCAACAAAGCTACCGGTTAATCCGTCCAGCATCCGGCTGCAGTGGGCACGCGGTCGCGGAATTCTGCGAATAATTGAAAGCGGAACACGAATTGGAAGCTCATACAGCTCTATATTAGAGTGTCCATACGTTTCAGTCGACCGGGACAAACCCGGCTATAAGTCTCTTGTCACGGTGTAGTGGCGAAATTTATCCATCTCAACACATGGCAAGCCACATTGAAAGGTTTGGTTTGGCTTGGTTGTTCGACAATTTCTAAAATATACCACAGTACACGATGTTGTAGCTCTTGATTGAATACGTACTAAGACGACAAGATGGTTGGAACTGAAGGTAAAATAACTACGGTTATACTCAGTTTTACATAAGCTTTCTTGACACCATGAGCTTCCATTTGCGTTAAAAGGATATGTATTGGTGGATATGTATTGGTGGCTCACACAGCCCTAGATTATATTACTATCTTTTTACCAAGTCTCTTGTACCGATCTAGTGGTGAAATTACCACGTGTTTAGATGTTCTCTTTTGAACCGCATGCATGGTTTGGCTGGTTAACAATTGACAGGATCAGTTCATTCTGAGATGGTGTAGTATTACTTACCTCTTCGTAGAATTTAATCTTAGATGGCATACGAACTCATGAATTGAAAAATACTCAAAACACTGAGATAGTCTTACATGTTAAGAATCTTTGATACCATGAGCTTCGTTTTGCATTCAACAAATATATCATTGAACGCTAAACACGAATGGAAACGTAGCACGACTCCAGCTTAGGGTGGCTATACGTTTCAGTTAACCGGGACAAGTTCGGCTTAGGCCCTTGTATCGGTTGTTGGTAAAATTACCCTTTACTTTAGCTGGGGGGTCGACCCCTCTGTCAGAAATGAAACTATTATGAGAAAGTGAGAATAAATAAAAGCATTATACGTTCAATGACAAAATTATTTAATCTTGTTGCTTTGCACTGACTATGGAATATAACATACATTTTAAAGGCGGTACAAATCCCCATTCCACCTGTTTCTAAAACACAGCAAAGGAGCTTAGCGGCTCAGCACAGCTCGGACAGAGCTTGTTAAATGTTGCACGATTAGTAGTACATATTAGATACAGGAGCATGTCGAGGCGCATATTATCTTCACGTTATTTCATACTAGTACACAATATGAACAAAATTTCTTGATACCCTTAATCTTAATGAATCCCTTTACTACACCGCGAAATAGCATTTTGGGTATTTATGACAATAAGTTACGTTCACTTGCCTATATCTTCCTCTCTGCATGTACCGGTCAACCGTTCTAAACTAAGGTAATTTCTAATTATTAGAGATACAGCTATATATAAGTATTCATGGTTTGTTTGAGTGTTATACGTCGCTTATACTCAAGCGCAAATTGCTAATTAACGACAAGGTTTAGAAACTTGCTTGGCCACTCTCAAAATTTTGATAGGTAAAATCAAAAAAATGCAGACAGTCGGACGGCATTCACATCAGCGAAATCAATTTTAATTTGCGCACCTTGTGGTAAGAAACCCGAAAAAACTAAATAAGTACACACTTGTTCTACAAATGAATCACCAAGTGAAACTTTTTTATCTGTTTGTCATTCAAATGCCCGATGGAGAAAGCATTAAATACCGCTAACGTATAGATAATCAGACAAAGCAAGAATCAAACTAAACGATCCCAACATCAACGTTAACTCAAGCGAAGATTAAGACAAAACACAAGTTCCGGACTTCAAACGCGATGGAGGTCACAAAGGCACAACATAAATACCAATCCGATGAATCGCCAACGATTCAACCCTGAACTGCCCTGAATCTATTAATCACAATCGACAATAACAACCCAAACTAAAACAAACTCTAAAACTATCAAAACACGAATGCAATTGGCCTTTGGGAACACCCTATTTACGCCCCCACGGAACGAGCCAGTAATAAGTACCCTCGCAGATTCCCAAATGCGGGAGCACCAAAACGTTAAAACTACGCCGTACATCAACCGATTATGAATCTACATTCGTTAGTCTTGAGTTGACTTTTGATTGTTGCGAATCTCGAAGATAGCAATACGGATTAATCAGAAAAAGTCACAAGTGAAATCGTGTACTGTTGTGATTTCGACTTTGCTGTTGATGAACAGGATTGGGGAAAGGTTGGCAGAGTGGTTAATGTTAACTTATTGAGAAGGAGTCTGTCATAAATAGTGCACGGTAGAAAAGCTTGTACATTTTCCGGACGTAGGGAGATCACCCTTGGGGGGTAACATGTGGGCCCAAACCTTGATAATGTAGCGAGTGAACCTTACACTGAATTTTGCGAAAATGTTTTCTATATAAGTGAGTCACTGGCCGGTTTTCAGTTGTGCAAATAATTTTCGGCACTCGGGAAAATTTAGGCATAATCGTTCTATGTAAGTAAATAAACGTTTTTTTATCATCCTACTATTATTTTTTTCATGTTATAGGAGGCAAACGAGCAGACAGATTGCCTAATGGTAAGCGCGATCACCGTTGCCCTGACACCTGACACCAAAGTACTCTGTTTGGAATAGTATGCTGGGTTTTACTACTCCTATTAAAACAAAGTGATTTAGAAATTTTAATGTAAAAAAGAGCAAATGACTTTTTGAACTCCAATATTCAAAATAACTAGCTCTACTGAAATACTAAGCTCTCTAACCAATATGTCTATATTAGACGAAATGCGGATTTGGCCAAATTCGTGTTGGATGAAATAAGACTTGCGATACTTAGACAAAACACGGTTGGACCAACAATTTTCAAATTACTGTCTATTAACTGATGAGTAAAATGTGAAATTGTCGATGCTACTGGAATCAATGCAAATGTACATTGTAATCTCAATACAATTTGGATTTTACCATAAGACACGTACTCCGTATATTTCACCTGATATGATTCAAGAAAAGGACGACATATATGTCTCATCCAGTCTCGCTAAGTGTGCAGCCTAGTAGAAGCCACAGTGAGGAAACTGAATTTCCTAAATTAACGCAAGCGGGAATCAAAGCAGAAACTACCAATCCAAGTGAATGCTTCGCCTGTAAGTTGATCCATCATCATCATATCATCTGACAGATGTCACAATACCCAGTTGTGTGCTGCCGTCGTCGAACGTTTTCTTGCGATCTTCACCAAATCGTTGATCTACTTTGTTAAGAACCTTCCCACCTTGCATGTACATGCGGTTCAGTGGATATTACTGTCCGTCCTAGGACACGTAAATATTTTCTTGATAAAATTGACTTAGGACTGGCAAAGATTTCTGACAATGCTTACTTCGCGGATAACTTCCACACAACTTATTCAAGTTTAGTGTAAATAAGGGATGAGAGCGCACACAATGTAAACAACCTAGAAAACTCCGACACAGGATAAGTTTAACTTCAAATTCAATCATTTATTCGGCAAACTTGCCAGGCTGTGTGGGTAAAATCAATGGTACTTTCAAACTTTAGCAAACCTGTCCCAGATTGGGTTTTGAATGTGCGACACAACAAACCTCGACACAAAAAACAGTATTGAAAGCGCCATTTTGAAACTTGAGGTTCGATGTTGTTAATAGTCACGATCATTAAATGGAAAAACAAGCTATTGGTATATAGAAAAGGAAAGATATAGGAGATGATTTTGCCAAGCAGCGAGAAAAGGGGATTATCATCCCAATCATGAAAATTTTACAACATACTTTTTACTTTTGAGAATACCAAAATTATGAGTCTAATGAGGGTATTAATATACTTTTAGAATTGTGTTGTAATTAAAGTTTATCTTCTGCCCCCGCATTCATCTTTAAGTTAGTATAAAAGTTAAAATAGCCATACTTAATGAGGGTTATGAAGTTTTAAGGTTCATTATATCAGATTTGGGGCAATATCTAAACGTAGTGAACACATACTGGATATAGCTTTATATGGTTGTAAGAAAAACGAAATATGATAAAAAAAGAAAACGCTGACACATTTTTTACGAGATCCATACATTGCATCCCCGCAATTTGAGTAAACAAATTGCGGGGAATTAATAGACCCTAAATGGCACAATTTTACAAACATTTACAACTCCTAAATCTCTAAAAAGACTTGCCAACTGCACGATTTTTCGTTGCTTTTGAAAATTGTTGAAAACTTTCGCAACATGGTATTATGCCTATATGATGATAGTTTAGGTTAAATTCTTATTTTACATTTTATCGTATTCGGAAATTTTAATATATTTTTATGTATTTTATTTATAAACATTTTCCAATAAGAATAATGGGTCATTTATTAAATAACATTATTCTAAGCTATACGACTAAACAAATTAAACTAAAGTAGAAAAAAAGTTAAAGTAATATTATAAATAGTAAACAGGCTCTAAATCGGTGCCAGGCGGTAGGGTCCCCGTCTGGGGTCCCCTTCTGGGGACCCTACTGAAGAAGGCTGGCGGCATTCCCCCGCTGAATTGCGATTGAAATTCTTTTGCGGAGGTATGAGCCTGCCTACTGGTCGCCCGTCGCCTTTATAAGGCACTTAGACACTTGATTTATTATATCCAATGCGCTTTGTCCCCTTAGCTCGAGTGTTTACACCCCAAACGGCTCAAACATGTAGCTACCGTCGATATTCGCATATTTGCTCCGCATGAGGTGTTCGGCAGCTTCTGCAGTAGAACCAGCCCTGACGGAAGTCGCTGAAAGATGGGACGCTAAACTGTCAACACACGTGGTATCCCAAACTAAAGGCCGTCCCAGCCCCCAGCTACCAGGGAACAAGAGTCATGCCATCAGACCTCTTCCCGAGCTAGACCTGATGGCTCTAGGATGGCCGGAATTCCAGCACTGGCAAGATATTTGTTTTTAATTGACAGTATTTTTTTTTAAAGTTGACATCAACTATGTCTATAATTATACAGAAAAGTGGAGAGGTACGGATCGAAAGTCATTCAGAGTTAGGAGCCTCTTATATGCTCTAAGGGTAGAATAATTAAATTATTCCCGTATCAAGTTTAATACGTTATGCACATCTACTGATTCGCCCACCGAGTTTAACAAAGCTACCGAGACAGGCAAAGTTAATGGATTTTGAACATCCGCACCCGTTATATTGTTCAGTTCATTGATAAATAGAGTTAACGCTGCCAATAACGCTAATAGCAATCGAATTAGTAGATATGATAATGCTACAGTGAAACCAGAATACCAATACTACTTGGCAGAGGCGTGGCATCAGGAAAACTACAAGGAAAGCCCAAGCGTATTCATTTACTCATATAAAGAAAATGGTGGTTAAATAAGTCTTTCTTGGGCAACTCGGTAGGAGTCGTCTTATATGGACGCCACGCCACTGGTACTTGGCAATTTTCATGTTTCTATAGAAAACGAGGAACAAATATACTGTACGGTGCGCGTGAGAGAAGGATACCAATAAATAACCGAGTACCCCTGTTCCAATATTGTATAGAGAGCAAAATAAAAATTAAGCTTTATTTTAAACTAGCTTCTGCCCGCGAATAAGGGTATTTTTCCGGGATAAAAAGTAGCCTATGTCCTTCCTCGGGACTCAAACTATCTCCATACCAAATTTCATCCAAATCGGTTCAACGGTTTAAGCGTGAAGAGGTAATAGACAGACAGACAGACAGACAGACAGACAGACAGACAGACAGACAGACACACTTTCGCATTTATAATATTCATATCCATACTGGATTAGGTTTAACTTTTATCAAAAAATTCAATACCTTCAAATAATTGGAAAACAATGCTTTCCGATAGTAGGTAGTAAACTTTCTAAGATACATGAATGTAGTATTTTTTATCAACCTAATAAATTAGTTACGATTTGAACTGACCCATTTGTATTGCTCAAACCTTCATAATAGGCTCCCTCGGCCTCCTGTGTTTCTTCTGAAATCGCAATAACTTATTTGAACTATAGCATTTTAAGTATCAGCCGATGTCAGAATGCATTTCGTAGCATGAACCTGACTGAATAGTCAACTGTGCAAATCACTTTCCTCTGTTTACTCGGTAAAAAATAAACATGTAAGTCCTCTATATATATTGTGTCATAAAGGTTGGAACCTTTTTCACTGACGGTAGAAACTTTTTCCGTATCGAAAAGTCCAAATATATAAAACAACACCGACAAAAATGTAGGTGCCTCCAAACAACATGCGAAACTCAACAAATCTCCACGTGTGTTAAAAAGCTCATATCGGGAACAAATCCCTATCTAAATAGCAACAAGAAATAGAATCCAGTCGTAAAACAAGCCCGAGTACCATCTGACATAAAAGGAGTTTCCTCTTTGCATACAAAGTTGTCGTAACAATCGAGCCGCAACACAATGACAGCTGTCCGTCCCGTTTACGCAGCAGACAAGACTATAGTGCCGTCTCGCTCAATGACACGTCCTTCCTGCGAACAACGGACATAGAGTAACGAAGGACAGATCAGATAGGCTTGTCATAGTTTGTACCTACGTGGTTTGAATAGGCCGCAGATATCAATAGACATCGTGGTGTACTATTGTGTGTTTGTTGAAAAATTGCTAGATGTTTTGCTAAATTTGCATTGGTATTGAATTCACGTGCGTATGATAGTAGACTATTTGCATATATTTGTCGAATTCATAGTAACAACAGTATTTAGAATAAATGGTTCTCCCGAAACAAGATCATTCTACTTAGTCGTATAAATACTAGTATACACTGAAATATTCAGTAGGTATTTACATTCCAATACTTAGGTGAAAATTTTAAGATACTGATATAAATTATATGAACTGTAATTATTTGTATATTCCGTTATGAGTGTGTTTTGTTAGAATTAAAATAAAATAAAAAAATTACATATCGGAGACAATCTTACAGAAATCAACCTAGTCCCAAACTAAACAAACATTGTCGTTTGTTGTTGTATGGGTACCAAGCGACGATACATATTATACATGGATAAATTATAAATACTTAAATAGATAGAAAATATCAAGACCCTTGAAGATACATTCGTGCTCATCACACAAACACTTGCCCTGGCCGGGATTCGAGCCCGGGAGCGCCAGCTTCGTAGGCCGTTGTACAACCAACTGGGCAAAACGTGTCGTCAGTAATTGTAAGGTAACTATCACTAGTTTTCAATTAAAAATTAAAAACAGCTCCATACTTAATATTATAAATGCGAAAGTGTGTCTGTCAGTCTGTGTGTTACCTCTTCACGCTTAAACCGCTGAACCGATTTGGAAGAAATTTTGTATGGAAATAGTTCGAGTCTCGGGGAAGGACATAGGCTACTTTTTATCCCGAGAAATACCCTTATCCGCGATAAACGAATTTACGGGCAGATGCTAGTTTGTTACAATTCTTTAGAGTCCCACTTTTCGAAAGGCTTGATAAGCTCAGAAATCTATTTTTAAACCACTAGCGAATTGATACTGCTGAGCCGAAAAGCAGAATGTTAATAATTTTTCGTTATATCTTTAGTATCATCGGAGATTACTTCTTCCGAAGGATCTGCGAATCCGCTCGAATATTGGACCAGATTTACGACACAAGAATAATAAGTGAAGATGGAGCAAAATCGCTGGGAACCGATAACGATAAGATACCCACGTAACAGTTTTATGCCATTTTGTTCATGCAAATCTTAGCAGTAATAATATCAGTTTCATAAATTATAATATGTATTCATTCATTAAAACGATACTTATTCGAAAAATACATAAAAAAGTAGTGTCCCAATCTATATAAACTTAGTAGTACTCAATGAAATTACTAAGAAAAAGAAATTAATGAATGCATTAACACAAAATATTACAAGTGATTACATCGGATTTTAACTATATTCAAAATTGGATAAAAATCTGTTAAAATATTCCAACCAAAACCTTTGTATAGAAAATATAAACTATCAACGTAAATGGTAAGCATCTTCTACACCTACTATTATAAAATTGTAAAACCGATATGTCTATATATTGAAGATATTTTCAAAAAAACTAACCGGCTATTTGGAGGCCACTGAAGCAACATTTATTTTTTTTGGATTTTATGGCTGTTTGTATGTGTCGTTGTGCTCCAGATGGTTATAGGATACTTTTTATCCGACTACGCTGAAGAAAAAATGAAGAGTTATGACTTCTTCTCCTCCGCGAACAAAGTTATTAATATAGCCTTCTATTTACTATATAGTGGTTATTATTTAATTTGATGCAAAAAAGCCGAGGCTTTTTATGACGCGCTTCAAAAGATTTGAATCTTCTTAATGATTAAGAAATATAGAAAATCATTACGTTGCATTTCCAAGTAAAACGTGATATTTTTATTGAGATACGATGAGGCTTCATTGGAATGACAAGGAACGTAGTTAATTGTAAATGGTTAAAACGTCTTCGTATGGATAATTCAAAATGCGCTAATCCATATGATTGTCTTCGCCTCATTATTTTTGTGAGATAACCCATTTTATAGAATATTTAAAAACTGCTATTTACCCGCGTTGAAAGATGGGTTGAGTAAAATACGTGGCCTAATCTATATGTATGGAAAGTTTCATCTAAACATCTTCACAAACTTTCACATTTATAATACTAGCGGCCGCCCGCGACTTTGTCCGCCTTAGATTCGTTTATCGCGGATACAACGTATTTTTCCGGGATAAAAAGTAGCTTATGTCTTTTCCCAAAACTCGATATTTTACTAATTTAAATGTGAAGCATATTACCAAGATTTCAAGTTCCTAGCGTAAAAAACTTTTTTACTAGATCTAGTCGGACAATATGTTTTGGTAGAAACAAATACTAAATATTAATTCAGTTGGTGCTTCGGTCAGAGCCTCGAAGGCCAGGCAGCAGCGGCCGAAGTGCACTGTTACACTTCCATGACCAAGATGTTCGCAGGACTATGCGCGTAGCTGATAAAAGGAAAATGCGTATGTAGCAAAAACTTGCTACGAGCTGAGCGCAGGTTTTATGCCCGTCTACCAACAGTGGCGTTTACGGTAATTTTCTTGTCTCAAAATATCTATCACGAACCACTTGCAAAATATCAGAGATAATGTAAAATCGCTTTTCAAGGTCAGTTAATCGGGTGAACACAAAACATTCACGCTAGCGAGTAAATGGCGTTAAAAATCGGTTTAAAATCGGTAAAAAACCCGTAAATACCGCTACGAGGTGAAAATATACGGAGTCGATAGCGTTCCAATATGCAAATCTAATAACGGAGGAACGCTTGACGCCGCTGAATAAAACCGGGTTTACGGCGAGAAAATGTCTCGTTTATTTGTGACAACCCTATTTTAGGAACTTTTTTCTTACCCTTTATTATTGTGACCTACAGTAGGCAATTTTTTATTCGCCTTTTGAACCTTTGTAGGTTAGATCCCATTTCTTAATCTCGTCTAAAAAGGCTGAAGGCTAAAAACTTAACAAATGCCTTTCTTTAATATTTTTTCCCCAATGGATAACGTATATTTTAACCTCATTTTTTTCCGATGAAATCAAATGGACAAAAAAAATTAAATGTACCTTTTTTAATAAATATTGATAATAATAATGGTACACTCGTATTTAGAACAGCAAAATGTATTAAGGATAGAATTGGAAACACAAGGTATCCCAGAAGTTTCCACATTATATTTTTTCTTGATAGTACTTTCGTTTCGTTTTCTAGATAGCGTCATGTGGACTTAGAATCTAAGGATGGTTTATTTTTATGTCATTATTGTTTTTTTTCATATTTTTTTGACATACCGTTTCGAAAATAGAGGGGGGGACCACAATTTACGCTACTTTCGGAGCGATTATTTCCGAAAATATGCACTACAGAAAAAAAAATTACAAACCTCTAAATGATTTTAAAAGGTCTGTCGAAGTATGTGCCACACATTGACATTTGCTGAAAAAACATTTTTTCAGTTTCGGTTACATGTATGGAGCACCACCTAGGTTTTTTTTTTACTTTATTATTTGACCATCAAACTAAGTAGCGGCTTACACAAGACACGTGCACCCCAAATTTCATCATATCTGGTAGCTTTTGAGTAAAATGCCTGTGACATACGGACGGACGGACGGACAGACATGACGAAACTATAAGGGTTCCGTTTCCGAAGAATTCGAAAAATTGACTATGGACAATAATAAAATATGTTAAGAAAAGATCTGACGTTCTCTGATACCCTAAATACTAATACAGACATGCCTTAATGTTAACTTTAAAGTATATAATTTTATAAAATAAGTTTTACGACATTTTACGATTATGAAAAACTTATAAATCAAAACTTGAAAATCCGAAGGTTTAAGCCTGCAAAATGAAAAAAAAACAAACTGCGTTTCAAATTGATCGAAATTTAAAATTACCCGGGCGCATTGTAATGAAGTTTGATATTAATTTCGTTGAGTTTAATTTTAGAGCAAGTGTGAACTGAAGCTTAAGAATTATTTGAGTGTTTTAAATTCTAACAAAAGGTTTTTCAAAGGATATTTTCAGTTAGTTGAAGAATTTAACACTTTTATGTAAGTAGAAGAACGTAATGAAGCAAATTATATATTCAGTATAATGTATGAGAAAATCCTTGTTTCTACAAAAAAAATGCTGAAAGAAAAAGCCCCTTAAAAGTAGGAGTTTATGTATTTTTATGTTTAAAAGTAAATCAATTCTTGACTTCACTAATAGTTTAAGACCACCATTCTCCATTCAGAAAATAAAATTCCAGTCAACAACAAGATGAAGCAATTTTAATATTCTGCAATAGTTATTAAAGTCTTATTTTCTTTGTAGTGACTACGTCCACCACGAGGGTGACAATGACAAACGATTGTAGTGGACAATTAAAAAATGGTCCCCCGGCTTAGGAAGTGACCCGAGAGTTGAGAAATTGCTTCCACGTTTTACTGTAGGTACCTACTCTGCTATTATCGATTTTTAGGTTAGAGTACATTACGTCAAAAACCATTAAATATTCCATAGATTAATGGATTATAAGTTCCCTTGCTATTCCGAGAAATAGTGTCTTAGTCTCATCTATTCATACTTCCATACTAATATTATAAATGCGAAAGTGTGTCTGTCTGTATGTCTGCCTGTCTGTCTTTCTGTCTGTTACCTCTTCACGCTTAAACTGCTGAAGCAATGTGGATGAAATTTGTTATGGAGATAGTTTGAGTCCCGGGGAAAAACATAGGCTACTTTTTATCCCGGAAAATACCCTTATCTGCGATAAACGAATTTAAGGCGGACGAAGTCGCGGGAAGAAGCTAGTACTATTATAAAGTTGTAAAAATGAAATGCCTGTACATTGAAGATATAAGAAAACATATTGTAACGGACTATACTCGTATATAGGTCACCGAGTCGAAAATAATTTGTTTTTTTTTTTATGTTTGTATTTATCGTTGCGGCTTCATTGCGCAAAATCGGCTAAACGGATTTCAACTATTTTTGGTACACGAATAGCTCGGTATTTCAAGATAGTTATAGGATACTTTTTACCCGACTACGCTCAAGAAAAAAAGAGGGGTTATGACTTTTTCTCCACCGTGAACGAAGAAGCACCCTCTGGTATGTAATGTAACAATAAATTATGCTCGCATACGCATATTTTCATGCAGTTTCCACAAAAAAAATACGCATGCTCTACGAGGCTCTGTAGATACAAGAGATGTTGTCAACACGTGTCGAGGATGTTATAGGTAGTGTTTGGCGTGGCGGTGGTTTGCATGCGTATTTTTTGAGGAAATTGCATGAAAACATGCTCATCTAATCAAGACACTATTTCGCGAAATAGCATAGGAACAATTAGAATCCATTAGTCCAATATGGAATTCCACAAAACTAGAAAAAATATTTAAATTCCTCCTTAATTGCAAGTCTTCGGTATGTTCCACTTGCTGTATTATATTTACCGACGTCAGGTCAAAATTACATTAAATTTTTGAGAAAAAGCTTATTGTATCGAACAGTTGCAAGTAATAGTTTGGTCGGCGCCCTTATCAAAGAATGTGCTTTTAGGTTTTTTGTATGTCTGACTTATTGTAGGTATCCAGATCAAGTCAAAAGAGTTGGAGCTGGAATGTTCAAAATCATGTGAACATTTTACGCTACTGCGTAGGCAGGACGTTAATGTTTTTCAATTTAAACCGACTCCCAAAAAAAGGAGGTGGTTCTCAATTCGTCGGGATCTTTTTTTTTATTTTTTTTATGTATGGTCACCGATTATTCGAAGACTATTTGACCGATTTCAAAAAAAATTGTTTCGTTTCTTAGGAGGTATCTCAAAGTTGATCCCATATAATTTTGGTGAAGATTTAATGATGGAATCTATGAGGAATCGAAGGAACTCCTCAAATATTGTAGACAAACATATAGCGATTTTAGTATTATAAGAAACGTAATAAGCATTTGCATTCAGAAAGTGTAAATTGGTGAAGTGGAACTGATGAAGAAGACCACAGAATGCCAATGGAACATCACAATGGTAAATGATTTACAGGTGGTGATAAGATATCTCGATTAAACTTCATAGTTACATACTTACATTTTCCTTATGAAAATGGTGCCACTGAGCTGATTTCATGGTGGAGCCGGAAGGCAGGCACCGGATCTCCATAATGAAATAATGTATCCTAGCCGTGTTTGGGCTTGTTGCAATCGCCACAAGATACACTTTTAAGTGACAATTAACTAAAAAGGGTAAGATAAATTATATTTTTAACAAAAAATAAAATCGACTCCAAAAACAAAACTAAAAAGTAAAAAATAACTAAATAATTCAGTTTCTTCAATTTACTTCCAAGTAACCTCAATGTACACAGTATAACAGTAATTGTATATACTGTGTACATTGAGTAGACAAACAATTATTTGAAAGTAAATTGAAGAAACTGAATTATTTAGTTATTTTTTACTTTTTAGTTTTGTTTTTAGAGTCGGTTTTATTTTTTGTTAAAAATTTATTGACGTATACTATTTTGCAATCGGGTTTTCATTTCAGAGCTCTGATAATACACTTGTTGATACGTAACTACTACCACAAAATTGCTTTCACGTTTTATGACACTGCCGACGATTTAAGATTAAATCATATTGAACCGAACCGTTGTGTCTAAGAGTGTGTGACAAGTTATAAGTGAATATTACGAGTATATTCAATTGTGCACACACCTTCAAGAAACTTGGCACGCGCCGAGCTTTTACTGCAAGAAAGGCAAAAACTTTAATATGCTTATTTTCATGAACATGGAAAAATACTTTAATATAGTTGCGAAAAAATAAGAAAAACAAAAAGTACAATATCTAATGTTGCCTTTGGAAACTTAAAACATGCCTGCAGTCAGAAAAAAACTCTTCTTTGACAGGCGTTTCGGCAGCTATTCCGTTCCATTCAGACAACTTATTAAGAACTGTTTTTTAATATTCAATATTAAAATATTAACGTGTAATGATGAAAAGGTAAGTAATAAAATATGAAATATGTTTACTTTTCCTGTTCTTACATTAACAGTAGGTTTTAATGTTGATTACGGCGTTTAAAGGAAACTAATATTAACACTCATCAATAAGTAATCATCAAAAATGGAAATGTGAAAAGCACCAGTTCGCAAAAAACAACTTTCCGGAAAGTAAACAGCTACGTAAAGTAGCACTTTTTGAGCAACTGTATTAAAAAATATTTTAAGCAATATTTTAGAACGACACACATATTTTTGACAGCCTATACTGCCTATATGAACATCTCACTGCTGGGTTCACCATTTATTATTTTCACGACTCTTTAACATATGCTTCTTTTGGTCAGGTCTTGACTGACTGACATGATAATCTATACTATTATAAACTTATAAGGTAATAAAAATGAACTGTATGTACTTATTGAAGATGGTTTAAAAAAAATTTTTTTTTTGGATTTTCCGTGTATGTGTCATTGTCAAAATATATTTGATACACGGGTAGCTGGGCATCCACAGATAGTTATAGGATATTTTTTACTCGACTACTGAAGAAAAAAAGGGTTATGATTATTTGGTCCTCCGCGGATAAAGTTGCGGGCACCTTTTAGTACTTCATAAAATAGAAATAGTAAGTAAACGACGATTTACTAATCAGTTGAATACAACTTTACGTCACTAGAGTCAATATACATGAATATCTTCTAAACTATTATAAAGTTCTAAAAATGAAATGTCTGGACACTGAAGATATTTTCAAAAAACAAATGCAATGAACTACCTGTAGGTAGAATGAATTTTTTTGTATGTTTGTCGTTGTGGCTTTATCAAAAAAACGCAGAAAGGATTTCCATCATTATTTACTTTTTATCCGAATACGATGAAGAAAAACAGAGTATTTTTTTTTCTCCTACGATGACGAAGTTGCGGGCACCTTCTAGTATTAAATAAAACCTATTAACGTCTACATCCCGCGTAGCGAAATACTTAACTATTTAAAAGTACAACGCTTTGTTAATTTATTACTAGACTTGCAAAATCCAATCCTCATTTCAAACACTTTCATTAGTGTACTTTAGTGTTTTCTTTCTTTGTTAACTCTCCGCTCTTGTAGTCAGATAGATATTGTTTTTCAGCAGCACGGAAAACCTTTACCTAACTAATTAACTAATGGATTTGAACTTACAATCTCTGGAATATTAATTTCGCTAATGTCACGTTCTAGAAATGTTTCCGTTTATAGGGCTCCTTGTCCGAGGGATCCACACAGAAGCTTTAATAAGCCTACACTTATCGTCTTACCTTTAAGAGACCTTCTGAACTGACAGGTAAGCGGTTGATTGTTTTACAGAAAATATAACTAAAATTACAATACACATAGTCATAGTCATTTATTCTTTAACAACATAGATTGCGTTAGAATCACACATAATTTACGATTATAAATGTATAAATAATAAATATGAACAACTTAGTCTAAAGCACCTTCATATTAAGTTTGATCACAATTTAAATAATAACATTACTTTGATTTTAATTAATAATTGAACAATAATAATAAAAAGACCTATTCAAATGTCAACCTAAAATAATAATAAAAATAATCCATAATAATAAAAATAAGTTAAATACATTTGTCAGTCTACACCGTGCTGACGGAATTCCTCTACCGAGTAAAAACACTCCTGTAGCAAAAATGCTTTTAGGTCGTTTTTAAACACATTAATAGTTGTGATATAACACATTTGCTTATGTTAAAATTATACCTTAATGAATGTATTACGCCATGAAGCTCCCACGCTCTCGACAGTCTTCTTGGATGGAGTTACCGCTTTCCCGATAACCGTTCGATCAGCTCTCATGATCGATAGGTACTGCTGAGCGCAAGGACCATCATCGAGTCACCGCTTTTCCCAATAACCAGTCAATTGGCTCTCACCATAATGCTGACTGGAGTTTAGTCACACCGAGGTAAGATTTGTATGTAGCGAAGTGTCGCCAGTGCCTTTTGTCAATCAGTCGTGATCAATCGTGATCAATCATTTTAAGTAGTAATTAATAATCACAGTCTCTTGCACTTATATATATTAAAAAACACTTAATAAATCAAGTGTTGTATAAACTATTCCCGCTAGCGACCACCTATATAACTAATGTCAAAACGAGTTTAAATAATAAGGAAAACAAACAAATATCAACTAGGATTCAAATTGAATCACCCCATAAGGATCGTCATGCACACACTTAAAAGAATAAAAAACAAACTATCTATACTAATTTTATAAAGCCCGCTTAAACCGCAGGGCTGATTTAGATGGACTTTGGTATGGAGATAATTTGAGATCCTAGAATGGACATCATATTTTTTATCCGGGATATAATCCTTTAACTACTCACGAGCTCGGGAAAAAATATGGTGACATGCAACTAAAGTTGCGGAAAGCACACGAGTGGTTATTTTTGTAGTACGGGACCCTCGTCGCGCGATTTCCACTCACTTTTGCCCAATTAACATGACGTCACGTGTGATGACAAGTTTGGCTCAGTTGGCTGCACAACGGCCTACGAAGCTGTCTGTCCCGGATTCGAATCCTGGCCAGGGCAAGTGTTTGTGTGGTGAGCACGAATATTTGTTCCCGGGTCTTAAGTGTTTTCTATATATTTAAGTATTATAATTTATCTATTGCTTAGTTTGGGCCTAGGTCGATTTGTGTAAGAATGTCCGTGATATTTAAATACACTTAGATAGTTGGAGTATCTCTGAGGAATTGTATCCGAAACGATGTTATTCGGCAGAAAACTAAAGCAAACAGGATTAACAAGCTAAAGTAACAGAAGGATGGTCACGTATGTTGTAGAATGGGGTAGACGCATCCTGGATCCTGGAATAGAGACCGAAAACTGAGCTGCGTAATGTAGGGCGTTATCCTGGATCCTGGAGTAGAGACCGAAAACTGAGCTGCGTAATGTAGGGCGTTAATAGTAACTCCTGCATTTGTTGCATCAGAGCATAGACTCGAGATTTTTGATTTAAGACCAAAAATTTAACGTCAACGGCCGCACATTCACTGTGATTATTGCATAGAGCATATCCGTTTAAGTGCCAGTATTTTATCAATAAAACTTAACCTTATATTACTGGTTACAAGGGTTCTCATTTATGTTTTTATGAAAACATGTTTATTTGTTAAAATATGATGGAAACTGACAATTTTTTGTTTTGAAATAAAAATCTGAGTATAGCTGGAGCAAAAGCAAACTCCGAAGGCAGTGTAGGAGATGAAGGAAAAAAGCCAAGGAAGATAAAAAGATCGCATGCCAAAGAAGAAATCAGAAATTAAAAAAAAAAGATTAAAACAAGACGTTTTGGGGTAGAAACGTTGGGGGCGTGGGGACCGAGCCAGATAGCACTCTTTAAAATTATTTATTTATTTATTTATTATTTATTTATTTATTTATTATTATAAACAAAATATATATACAGCTTTACAGTACAGAACCAAAGCGCTGCATTATTGAGGTTTACATGAAATAAAAAACAAAGACAGGTATATACCTGCTATGATACTCTACTATCATCCATCGCCTCGCAGTACCTCAGACATTCCCGACATACATCTGTCCATCGACTCGCAAATAGATCACTTTCAGGTGCCCACGACAGAAACGAGTTGAGAAGTGCGAGTGCTCGAACGGTAGGAGAGTTTCTGTGCGCTACAGTCCGTGCTACAGGAACGGCAAGCAAATTGTACTGTCGCGGTCTGAGGGCCTTTTTCGACAAACGCGGAACAGCGAGCTTAACTATTTGCGCTACCAGTTCACGGCAGTCAGTATCACCACGTAGAATATTGCAGAATATTGCAGCATTATGTCAAAGAGGCTACGCGAAGCATCGGCTGACCAGAGGGCTGGCACTTTCTTAGCCCAGATAATCAGCATCGCCATTTAGCGTGGCGATGCTGCCAACCTTCTGGGCGCCCTGACGTCCAAGAGGGACATGAGGAAACTTTTTAGGGTTCCGTAGTCAAAATGGCAAAAATGTAACCCTTATAGTTTCGTCATGTCCGTCCATCCGTATGACACAGGCATTTTATTTAAAAACTACAAGATGTACATTGATGAAATTTGGAGTAGGGGTGTGTTGTGTGCCGACACAAGACACCTCTACTCCAATTTTCATCAATGACTTACGGGCGGACGGACGGACGAACAGACATTACGAAACTATAAGGGTTCCGTTTTTGCCATTTTGGCTACGGAACTCTAAAAACTATGCCCGATGGGCGAAGTTGTAAAGGTGACCATTCGTTGTAAAAAACATGGGCGAAAATATCCGCGTTGTAATTTTGATGTCATACCATGGCATGCAAAACGGAATTCGTTTGTTGGATTCCACGAAAACTTACTTGAAGCGTAAAAGCCGGCGGAAATAACTAGTAATAAGGAAAACCAAGATTTAATACGAAAAAACTTTGCTAAGAACATACTTTGGAGCCTGCAGCGAATTCTATCAATCAATGTCTGCCGACTTGCGAAATTAAAATGCCTTCACTGTAATGTGGGACAGAGGAACCGTTACTTTCTTCGTCACAGATAGGGTTCAATTTTGCGCTGGATGAGAAAGTAGGCCACTGTACAACTAATGTGACACGAATTTGCTCTTTAAAATATAATGCTTGGAATAGTATTTACGGTTATTCATTCGTACAAGGAGGTTTAGAGGTGTCCAATTTTTATTTTTATTTACATGTTTTTTTTTTTTAAATGTCGTTGATCCGCCTTGTGGGGAGGAACTGTAATGTTGTATGCTTTGGAGAACGAGGGGCCTTTGTCGATCTTTAAGTGGCAGCTTAAAGATCGCAAGATAGCACTCTCGTATGTAGGTTTGCACTCCCCCCAATGATATAAATAAGCATCCTTTCCAGTGTTTAGTCAGTCCTATCCAGTTCAACTTTATCCGGCAGTGGTTCGGCTGAGATGGTTTTCATCATAAAAATCTCTGTATAAGATCTGTTTGCGGCTTTACAAAAACGTGTTGGATGAGAAACGAAGCAATGGATTATTAACTAGAGAGAGAATATCGACAATATTAATTTTAATTATTCGTTCAAGGCTAAATTCACTATGCTCAGTTAGTTTTAACGACTATTTAACAGGTATAATCAACCGACTATGTGTCGACGATACGTGATTGGGCGTAAATCATGTCCAATGGATGCCTGGTTATTAATGCACACGTACTGGATCTCGTAAACCATTAAATACGTGTTTAGCATATTTGCAGTTCAGCCTCAAACTCGATAAGGCGTAGCAAATCCAAGACGATACTCGCACACACACGGCTGTAAGTTTTTGAACAGTCTCAAGTATGCCGCATATTCACACCTTCTGGAAATCCATTCTTTATAGTATCGGCTACAGAACTCTACGCCTTAGTAATAGAGTATGGGCCGATGTGCACTGACAAAAAAAAACCTCTGATTTGTGTAGAGAGATGCTGATATATTTCAAACTACTGAAATTGTTTTCATTAACCGTAATATATTGATCGAAAGTCTCGATGAACTCACCTTTTAAAAACATAAAAGTAAATCAAAGTCGGTCTATCCATACATATTCATAGGTCTCGCCCTTCGTATCGTTTAATAAACCAGTTTCGACAAGCTAGACTGGCCAATATATTTTGACCTGCGATTTAAAACATGTACCACTACTTCACGGATCTTTTTACATCAAGAACGAACTGAAGGTAACGCGAATTTTCGGAATGACACTCCTGCTGCGCATGATAGCGTGAAAACTCGACGCGTTTGCCACCGCAAACATGCCGGATGTGCTAAGTAGCGAGTGCCATCAGCACCCATCGGTGGCCCAAGGGGGGTTAGAGGGGTCATGGCTCCCCAATTCCATTGTGGTATGAACCTGTCAATTAAAAACATTGATTCCATTGATTACCCGCCACCATTGATTTCATTGAGCCCCGACATTTCCAAAGTTCCTGGTCTTTCAACCAGGAAAGACTAGGACCGATAATACTGAATCCTCAGAAAATCTATGCGGACATTATAATTAGCCGCATTCTCACTAGATGTCGCTAGAAGTAACTTTAAGCCATAACAAACAACAAAACAATGTATCTAGGAAATAGAAGCCGGGAAACGTGGAATGCGAATCACGCCGGATGCGACGGTAGATAATAACTCATTGTAACTGTGGGAAAGGGCCGGTATTTATTACAACCGAGGAACAACTGAATAGTAAGAGAAACCAAGCCTACAATATTGTGGACATGTCACCGTATGACTGTGAACACTGTTACTTTATAATCTATCCCGCGAGATAATTCAAAGGTCGATTAATTGTGAACTGCATTATTTTGATTAAAATATAACGTATTCATTTTCGAGTGGCTTACGAGCTTTTGCCCGCGACTGCGTCCAAGTATTATAATTGCAAAAACCCTTTGACAGTACATCTATAACTCTAAAAACGAATATGTGTTTAAAATTTCATGTCCTACCTTCAGAGGTCTAAGTTGTGCATTGTCTATGAAGAGTTAAGTCACGTTATTGATTTACAGATATAGATGATCAAAAGGGCAGGATGGCGTAGTAGGGATGACTGCAAATAAGACAAGCGAAGTCCACCGGAGACACCTCCAACCCAGATAGCAGCCAGCTGTAAAACCTCATAGCCAAAACTTTTCCTATCCATATTAGAAAAGCACAAAAAAGAAAAAGAGTACAAATGCTAGGGCGTCCCCTAAAGCGGCACTAAATCGTGCAGAATAGAAAAAAAACCGGCCAAGTGCGAGTCGGACTTGCGCACCGAGGGTTCCGTACAAACTGTATGGTATGTATATGTAAGAATTAACAACACATCTAAGGTTATCACATTCCATATCCAAAATAATTATTACCGCAATAGAACTTACAACATGCAAATTGCCCGCAGCTCGAAGCAGGGCCAGAACTTCACCGGGCTGACTCGATTACACGACTGGGGCACACTGCCCATCAATCACGGTAATGCACTTTAGATAGTGTGTAACCAGTGTATAGGTCTACGCCTATACGATGTTACATTATTTCTAAAGTGCACCATACTTAGCTCGAAATTACTTTTCATTCATACATTTATAAAACAAATAAACTAGGAAAATATAGTTATATAGTAATATAAACAACTGCTAAGCATTCTACGACTTAAAAATAATTATTTATATTTAAGGCTCAGGAATTGCCCATTATTGGTAGCGACCCGTTTTAAAAAAAGAGTACACGTAGAAAATATGTCGTCTTTACTTGGAAAATCATTTTCGTGCAGTTTTGTGTGTTACGAGTTAAGACTACATGCAAATCGCCCACAGTTCGAAACAGGGTCAGAACTTCGCCGGGCTGACTCGATTACACGACTGGGGCACACTGCCCATCAATAACAATAATGCACTTTAGATAGTGTGTAACCAGTGTACAGGGTCTACACCTATAGTTGCTACATTATATCTAAAATGCACTTTTATACATTATACTTAGCTTGAAATGACTTTTCATTCAAACATTTTTATTGACATAAAACAAATAAAGTCTATTTCCTAGATAAGTATCACTCTAAACAACTGCTAGGCATACAACGACTTAAAAATAATGATTTCTATTCAAAGCTCAGGAATCGCCCATTATTGGTAGCGGCCCGTTTTAAAAACAAGAGTATAGAAAAGATTTCGCCTTTACTTACTTGGCAAAACCACTTTTGTGCGATTTTGTGTTTCACGATCGTTCGAAACAGGGTCAGAACAGAACTTCGCTGGGCTGACTCGATTACACGACTGGGGCACACTGCCCATCAATCACGGTAATGCACTTTAGATAGTGTGTAACCAGTGTATAGGACAACATCGTCTTTGTTAACTCAACCAACTGAATTTTCTACTTATACTAAACAAAGTTTCAAAAATAAGATATTTGTATATTGAAGATATTTACCAAAAATAAGTAAATTTTATATTGTAAATAAGTATTTTTTTTTTGTATACGTGTATATCTATGTAACCTCATCAGTCATCCCATCAAAAAGGTTGGACAGATTCCAACCATGTTTGGTACAAAGATATTTATAGAATACTTTTAATCCGACTTCGCTAAATCAAAAATAGAGGGTGATAAATATATATTTCTTTTATTTTCAAACATCAGTTTTGAACAATCTGGTTGCGTTAAGTTTGCACCTCATTTGTATGCAAAGCTATAGATACCAGGTGCAGGTGCATCAAAACTGATTATTGAAATTTAAAAAATATGTATTTTAATTTTATTCGGCTTTTAGTATTTGTTGGTACAGCGACAACATAAATACATCATCTGTGAATTTTCAACTGTCCAACTGTCACGGTTCATGAGATACAGCCTGGTGACGGACCGACAGACAGAGAGACAAACAGACAGACGGACAACGGAGTCTTAGTAATATTTAGGACCCCGTTTTACCCTTTGGCTACGGAACCCTAAAAAGGTTGCGACGAATTATGAACCTCTTCCATTTTTGGGAGTCACAATTAGTGATAATAGAATGGAAAAGGCATGAAGGGAAAGTAGAGGGGATCAACACCTAAGTCTTTACTTTTCAAAAAGAACCGCCTCTGTGCATACAAAAGATTTGCCTGTATACTTGGACTGACAGCCTCACACCTAGCTTTAGATGATGAGATCTAGAAATTCGTATACAATATAATAATAACACTGACAGTGAAAACGATACATTTTTTTAGAGTTCCGTACCTTAAAAGGAAAAAACGGAACCCTTATAGGATCACTTTGTTGGCCGTCTATCTGTCTGTGAAAACCCTTTTTCGACCTCAATATCAAATACTTACCGTCTGTGGACCCTTAAAGCTGTAAAAAAATCAAGCTTCTAATTAAACGCATTTTTTTAAAATGGTAGTTACATGCAAATTGCCTTCCATGGAAAACCTAAAGTGTACTTCCAGATGTTAGGACATCTTGAAATATGGTATGAAGGTAGCTCTTATAGCTCAACCCACGAAAGAAATCTGGAAATGATTTCTTTTTTACTTCCGTCTGTCTATGTCGGTTACCAAGATAAAATGACCCAACACCGCCTAGATTTTGCTTAGGAGTAGGGCGCTGCTAACGATGGATTTTCACAGATATGGCCGTTATTAGCGTATATTTTGTTTGTAAGTAACCCTCGGTACGTGAGTCTGACTCGCACTAGGCCGGTTTTTCTTAAATGATTACTCCCGCAAAGGTACCTAATTAATAATACTGACCCATTTTTGCGAACTGTACTCAGAGCGAAACGACTGTACAATGGCTATGGGGTTTTACCCCTTGCCATCAATCTCAATCAGATTCTATTATCGGGATGCTGAGTCAAGAAGGCTTTTACGGGGTCGGCTAATGTTTTCTTTGCTTATATTATAGTGCAAGCGATCCTCTGCTTCATATGGATGATAATATTCCCTACCAAAAATACTTTTACTTTATTCTGAGCCTTATCAAACTAATCTGGGGCAGTGCCACCGCCAAATCGAGCAAAAAGGCGACATTTTGTTTACTTTTCAATAATATGAAGTTACTTTAATAATAAACTTTTAAACAAAAAAATAAAACCGACTCCAAAAAAAAGTAAAATATAACGCCATAATTCAGTTTCTTCAAATCACTTACAAGTAACCGTTTGTATACTCAATCTATACAGTATATGCAATTAATGTTAATTTGGCGTCGGTGCCATATAAAGAATGTGTCAAATATTGAAAATTGTCGATTTTAGTAAGTTGTGACACGATGGCACCGACTCCAAAATAACATTCATTGTATATACTGTATAGATTGAGTATACAAACGGTTACTTGTAAGTAATTTGAAGAAACTGAATTGGAATGGCTTTATTTTTTACTTTTTAGTTTTTTTTGGAGTCGGTTTTATTTTTTTGTTTAAAAGTTTATTGATTTTACACTTCTTAGTTAACCGTTACTTAAAAGTGTATCTCGTGACGATTCGAACAAGTCCAAACACGGCTAGGATACATTATTTTATTACATAGATCTGGCGCCTACCTTCCGGCTCCATCATCAAATCAATTCGATGGTACCATTCTCATCAGGAACATTTAAATTTGTGACTATGGAGTTGCTTAGCTAAATTAATCAAGATATTTTGTCGCCACCCGTAAATCATTTATCATTGAGGAGTTCCGATGGCATTCTGTGGTCTTCTGCATCAGTTCCACTTCACCAATTTACACTTTCTGAATGCAAATGCTTATTATGTTTTTTATAATATCAAAATCGCTATATGTATGCCCACAATATTTGAGGAGTTCCTTCAATTCCTAATGGATTCCATCATCAGATCTTCACCGAAATTAAATTGGACCAACTAGAAAGTACCTTGTATAAAACCAAAAAAAAATTTGAAATCGGTCGAATAGTCTTTGAGTAATCGGTGAACATCCATAAAAAAAAATAGAAACATTCCGTCGAATTGAGAACCTCCTCCTTTTTTTGGAAGTCGGTTAAAAATACATTAATACGAGGGTGGAATGATAAGTCTGGTAAAATTCTAACTTAGGCTAACATTTTCATAAATTGCGTTCTATTTTCTAGCTCTTTTAAAAGGTTATATATATATATTTTTAAACAGTTTGCTCGGCTGGTTTATTTTTGACCGCTATTTGCAAAAAACAATTGCTCATATTTTTGCAAAGATGGAGATAAGTGAAATACTAATTTTGAGAAAGCGTTATTTTTGCGTAAAAAAACCGTTACAAAAAAAAGCTTAACATATACTATGGGAAATCTGCTCTTGCAATTAAAAATATTCACAAGTTGTTTACGTATTTTTGTTGTGGTCGCATAAGCACTAATGATGCAGAATATCCTGGACACTCTCTTGAGGTTATCACTCCGATAGATGATTACCGAAATCCGATACATCTTATTGAATGACCGCAGAGCACCAAATTCTTTTTAAATTCAATTCAATTCATGTATTTGTTACAGACAACTACAAAGGTTCATTTGGTGTTAGTAAACTTTAGAGTCTATGTTAGTACCTAATGATTAACAATGACTTTGTCCTCTGGCTGAGATTCCACATCAGAGGACAATCCAGCTTACAATCTATCATATTAAGGATGCTGTTGCTGCTTCTCCGCACCCTGTCTAGCAATGAGGCAGTTTTCTTACGCTAGACAGCATCGTCTTTGCGCGCCTCCGCGAACATGGACGATGCACTATAGAACCTCGGTAGCCGCAACAGCATCCTAAATGTGTTGTTGACCTGGACACGGAGGGCATTGTAACCCCGTTAAAACAACTCACTGAAATACGGGCAACAAATTGATATTTGTTGAAAAACATTATTTCAGTTTCAGTTACATATGTGGAGTGTGCCCCTCTAGTTTTTTTTTTTGTATTTATCTCTCAAACTAAGTAGCGGCTTTTACAAAACTCCAAATTTCATCAATATAATGTAGTTTCTGAGTAAAATGCCATTGACATACGGATGTATGGAGGATGATAATGGATATATACGGACGGACGGACATGACGAAACTATGAGGGTTCCGTTTTTGGCTTTATTTCTGAGAAAACCTAAAAAGGTACATTTTTCAGAGCACATTCACAATTTCCTTAAGAGGCCATTTTAATTTCAAGACCCTGTCAAATGGAGCGACGCGGACGGCAATTTGTTAAAGGATAAGCCTTCTAGCCATCCATCTAGCCACTACCGCTTATATATAGCCAAAAATGTTTTCTCCTACAATTTCCTCCTTAATAGAAGGCTGAAAACTGTATAAACAGTTTTCGACACACTAATTGACCGATGATATCTAAACTATTATAAAGTTGTAAAAATTATATGATCCGTTCCGTTTTTGGCTTTTTTTCTAAGGAAACCTAAAAAGGTACATTTTTCAGAGCACATTCAGGGACGTAATTTCCTTAAGAGGCCATTTTAATTTCAAGACCCTGTCTAATGGAGCGACGCGGACGGCAATTTCTTAAAGGATAAGCCTTCTAGCCATCCATCTAGCCACTACCGCTTATATATAGCCAAAAATGTTTTCTCCTACAATTTCCTCCTTAATAGAAGGCCGAAAACTGTATAAATAGTTTTCGGCACACTAATTGACCGATAATTATATGATTATATATGATGTTTTCAAAGAACTAAGTGTGATTCCGACTATTTGAAGTTCATTGAATCGAAATATATATATATAGTAGAAGGCGCCCGCAACTTCGTTCGCGGAGGAGAAAAAGTCATAACCCGTCGTTTTTTCTTCAGCAAAGTCGGGTAAAAGTATCCTATAACCATCTGGAGATACCCAGCTACCCGTAATATGGAAATATGTTTAGCCGATTTGGCGTGATGAAGCCACAACGACACATACAAACACAAAACATACAAAAAATCCAAAAAAATTTTTTTCGATTTAGTGACCTCCAAATAGTCCGTAACAATATTTTTTTTGAAAATATCTTTAATGTACAGACATTTCATTTTTACAACTTTATAATAGTATAGACTAGCGGCCGCCCGCGACTTCGTCCGCCTTAGATGCGATAGAAAGTAGCTTATGTCTTTCCCCAAACCTCGATATATTTCTAATTTAAATATGCATATTACTAAGATTTCAAGTTCCTAGCGTAAAAAAATATTTACTGTTCATACAAATTTTCATCCCCTTTTTCATCCTTAAAAGGGATGAAATTTGACGTACATTATAGCCTATGTTCTATGATATATAAGGTACATAACTGGAAAGTTTCATACAAAATCGTCGAGTAGTTTTTGAGATTAAGTGTTAAATACATACTTTCACGTTTATAACATAGTCAGGAAGTAAGGATAATGATAAGGGCAAGGATAGAATAGATAACCCGGCTAGTCATCCGTAGGTACTACCGTTTATACAAGGTGGGAACGAGTAAGCCGACAGACTTTAAGCATTGAATTCAGTGCTCCATAGTACCATACATTGGTATATATTTCAGTAAAAAAAACTGAGATTTTTTTGGTGTTTTTTGTTTGCGTGTAATAAAGATATGACTTAAAGCTGAGAGATGGAAGTACTATTCAATACGAATTAATAATTTATTTGTTTGGAGTAATGTTGTACAACTTAAAACAAACTGGCCTCAAAGCATGCAGGTACTTCTTCTGCGTATAAAAATGATAAATACTAGAAGGTGCAACATCGCGTCCTAACCCTCTTTTTTAGTTCAGTGTAGTCAAGTAAAAAGTAACCTATAACAATATGTTAATGCCCAGCTACCCGTGTACCAGTAATAGTCGAAATCCGTTTAGCCGACTTGACGTGATGAAGCCACAACGACTGATAGAAACATACAAAAAATCAAAAAAAAAACACAACTCGCATTTGTTTTATTTTAATAAAGATAAAAAAAATTAAAAACATTCTATACTGATTGAATATAGACTTAAGATAAATATCCAGTTCTAATTACCTAAGCTGCTTATTAGATAAATAGATGAATAAATAAATAAATATTGCAGGACAATTTTACACAAATCGAACTAGTCCCATGGTAAGCTCAATAAGGCTTGTGTTATGGATACTAGACGACGATATACACTTATTTAATAGATATATTTACTTATATACATAGAATAGACTCAGAAACAAATATTTATGCTCGTCACACAAATATTAGCCCTTACCGGGATTCCAACCCAGGACCTTCGGCTTCGCAGGCAACGTTACTCCCGCTGAGCCAAACCAGTCGTCATTTGATACTCGTATATAATATGACAAATTGAATATGCTAAATTTAGAATCCACTAATTCTTGAAGATTATTTGTGACTTTCTATTTTTATCTCCACCCCGCAGTACGCAGCATCAAATCTGCCCTCTTCTTACGAGTGCGTCTCGTCGGTGCTTACCACGATGCCGGTAAAAGTGGGTACCTGAACGGTAATCTTAACAGCCTTTTACTGTCTAAAAATATAGTTAAGTGAGACAAACCGAGCATGAAAAGAGGGATGAAAAGATCGTCACGCGGAAAAGCTACTTGAGGCTGCCAAAATTTCCTTATTTTACACAGAAGGTACTGTGGTCACTCATTATTTATACTATTATAAAGTTTTATTTTTTTTCCGCGATTATTACTCTTTGAAATAAAACAATTTGACGGATTCTATCGCGTATATTATCTCATTTTAGTTCCCGACGTTGCGGAAGCTTTTCAGCTTCCCATGTCCATATATTATCTCATTTTAGTTTCCGACGTTTCGGAAGCTTTTCAGCTTTCCATGTCCACCCGTGACCATGGAAAGTTGTAAAAATGAAATGTCTGTACATTGAAAATATTAAAAAAAAAATGGTTGTTACAGACTATTTGCAGTTCACTATAACCAAAAATTATTTTTTTGTATATTTGTACGTGTCGTTGTGGTTTCATCATGCCAAATCGGCTTAACGGATATCAACTAGTTTTGATACACGGGCAGATAGATGGGTATCTCCCAATGGTTAAAGGGTACTTTTTACCCGACTACGCTGTCGAAAAAAAGAGGGGTTATGACTTTTTCTCCTCCGCGAACGAAGTTGTGGGCGCCTTCTACACATACAAACATACAAATTATATATTTTTCGATTCAGTGACCTCCAAATAGTCCGTTACATCTTCACATTTTTGGAAATATCGTTAATGGACAGACGTTCAATTTTTACAATAGTATAGATGATATTTTATTAAGCCTACTTAATACTAAGTCCAAGTATTTGTAGACCAATTAACGAAACATAATGCATCTCACGAAACTCGAACACCTCTGTCTGTACTCATTTCTTATAAATCTGTATCTGTGCTTATGTAATTATTATACAGGGGGATCAATCCAAATGGGTCAGTATGGAGAAGTCAGAAACTATGAGAGATAGCGAAATTTGTCTTTAGGAACCATGGCGTCGATTTTAAATTTAATAATAATGACATTCATTTTCTTAACCTGGTCAAAATCTCTGTAAACAATGTTATAAATTCTGCATGTTTTTTCGTTGTTATTGTTGATGGTGCGGATCATAAGTCACAAGGAACAGTTTTTTTACTGGAATCTTGTTTAAACAATTGAAAGAACTCAACTCAAAAAGAAGACAATAATTTTATTTAAGTACCTAAATGTTTTAATTTTAATTTTAATTATAATTTTAATTAATGATGATTTACTTAATTTAATAATATGTTACTTCACAATTATAATATTAAAAATGAAATTCAAAATAGACAATGTTAAAGTGTAAAATGTATTTGCTAAATTAATTGTATTGTGAAAAGTAAATAAATGGCTATTCTATTCTATTATATTCTATTCTATACCTAAATGTTCAAATAGTAGCCATTTTCCTAGATGCAAAGATTAATTCTCTCCAGATTAAAAAAATATAATGCCATTGTTATTACATTTAACATCGACGCCATGGTTCCTAAGAACAGATTTCGCTATCGCTCATAGTTTTGAGTTCTCTCTACTGACCCATTTGGATTAATCACCCTGTGTAACTTGCTGTTTCACAATTAAATAATGCTGCCATTGCGAAAATAACAAAATTTAGTAAAAATTAGTAACAAATAATAGTTTATATGTAAATCAGTACGTAATTGACTCTGTTATTATTTGGTAATAAGCATTAGTCAAAAATATCACAATATTTTAAATAAAACTCACTATTTTGCTTTTTTATATTCTAGTTTTTTTTTTACTTTTATAAGTTTTGATATGTTTCCTTGAAGAACTACGCATTGAGTTTATACTCAAAACATATATTTAGGATAGGCTAAGCACGAATATTGTAATAGATATAAGAGTAATTTCGAAAAAATGACTGACTGTTGAGTTTGTTTCGGCTTTCTTCTCTTCAGTGGTCTCCTCTTGGGAAACGCCGTAGAGTCAGACTTGTAAAAGTGCCCTTGCGGCCTACTTACATAATAAAGATAATTATTTATTTCATTTCATTATCATATTGTTTCTTCTAAGCATCTGTACGGTCTACATCGTCGAAACAACACTGAAAATACCACAACTACATACTCAAACGTGCCTATATCTTATGGAAAAGCGAAAGAATGTGAAAACCCGGCATTAAATATCCAAAGGTCATTATTTACAGCGAATAGGTCGAAGCATTAGTCTTGCTTCGTTGGAAATGCATGGGTTCCCTCAGTCTTCACATAGCGCTTCCCCTGTTGCGCGAGTGTACTGAAGCATCAAATATGCAAGAAGCATTCTTTCAATGCATTAAGTTTGCTGTGTTTTTAGAGTTCCGTAGCCAAATTGACAAAAACGGAACCCTTATAGTTTCGCCATGTCCGTCCGTCCGTCCGTCCGTCCTTCCGTCCTTCCGTTCGTCTGTCCGTCCGTATGTCACAGGCATTTTACTCAAAAACTACGAGATGTACATTGATGAAATCCATCGGAACTCATCAATGATAAATGATTTATGGGTGGCGACAAAATATCTTGGTTATTTTAGCTAAGCAACTTCATAGTCACAAATATAAATGTTCCTGATGGTTCCTGGTACCATCGAATTGATTTGATGATGGAGCCGGAAGGTAGGCACCATATTTATGTAATATAATAATGTATCCTAGCCGTGTTTGGGCTTGTTCGAAACGTCACGAGATACACTTTTAAGTAACGATTAACTAAAAAGTGTAAAATAAATAAACTTTTTAACAAAAAAATAAAACCAACTCCAAAAAAACTAAAAAGTAAAAAAATAACGCCATAATTCAGTTTCTTCAAATTACTTACAAGTAACCGTTTGTATACTCAATCTATACAGTATATACAATTAATGTTATTTTGGAGTCGGTGCCATCGTGTCACAACTTACTAAAATCGACAATTTTCAATATTTTACACATTCTTTATATAGCACCGACGCCAAAATAAGATTATTCTATATACTGTATAGATTGAGTATACAAACGGTTACTCGTAAGTTATTTGAAGAAACTGAATTATGGCGTTATTTTTTTACTTTTTAGTTTTTTTTTGGAGTCGGTTTTATGTTTTTGTTAAAAAGTTTATGCTAGTGCACTTTGTCATATCGTATTTTTTCCATCTGTAGTGCAGTTTTTTGTATGAACGGCTGCGAAACCCTACATCGAGCATGGTCCGACATGCTCTTGGCCGGTTTTTCTTTAGGTAATAGGTTTGACCGATGATAGTTGTTACGGTGACAGAGGATAATAGATGTTTATCTTGGTCACGCCTGTTCTTTATGGAGAGAGAATACAAAACAGTGCCTCTTTTCTTCCTGGCTTCTCAACCTTGGATTATTCTGTCCTTTAATTGCTGTTATAATTACCGTTAGACCAAATTAAAAACAAAACATGCTTTTAGCCAGTTTTAAAGCATGCATCTACAAGTACATATTTATTTATTTATTTATTTATTATTTAAACTTTAGTATTTTTCATACTTGCGTCTTACTCCGACTCACCTTACAACCAAGAGCCAAAATTTCAATGACGGATTTTCTTTAGCCTTAATCTTTTTAATTCCATGGAAGTGTCAGATCATATTCTTATTTATTTTTACCGGAAAACGCCAATGCATTGCATTATTTTGTTCCTAATAAAAAATTAAGAGCCAGCGTAATCATAAGCACATGATGTCATAATATCATTCATTGCATCTCAGTATCTGTAAACAAAAATACCCTTGCCCTTGTAAGTATATAAGCTGTAGTCTTTGTATTCCATTTCATCTTGCATTTATTTATTTATCATTTCTTGCTGTGAGTAATCTCTTTCAAAGATCAAATTAAACCAAATTAAGCAAGCATCTTCCACGATAAAACGCATCTTCCCTTCATCATTGCTGCTATCACGCACACTAAAGATACCGTGATCTCAATTTGTCACCTCCATGCATAATAAATGCGTGTATATCACGTCGCCCGTAAATCTAAAGGGGATCGCAGTAATGTCTTACTGAGGGGGAAACCCCTTTTCACCCTTTCAGGGAGGCGCGTGGGAGGCAGGAATGAAAATTTTAAAAGCCTGACTGTAGGTGTTTTTATTGGTCCGTTATCAAAAGGACTAAAAGGTAACAGTCGGCGAAGCCTTTGGCTATGGTTTGGAATCCAGTTGTGATGAGTATAAGGGTGCGTAAAAGGTTAATAGCTTATTAGACTACATCATCATTTCTGGCTTTAACCTGCTCTGAAGAATATCGAATGTGCGCGACTTGTGAGGTTCTATTTAAAATACGAGTAATGTATCTGATGAAACGGTTGTATAAATTTTGTTTTGAATTTCGAACTACGAGTACATCATTATAATATATTGACTCGCTGTTACAATAGACTGCACGGGAGGATGACCAACGTACAATAATTAATCTAGTTAGACACCGAGATGTGTAATAATTGGATTAATAAATTACGCAACTACTAATCCAAGATACTTATTGAAATAGAAGAGCCTGATTTACTCATTAATGCGATAATTAAACTGACAGCATACAACATAAATGGGCGCTGAATTTCTAGTACAACATTTATGTTCTGAACAAATTGATCAATAATAAATATTACTTTACGTTACGTTTAATAAACGTTTGTTCAGTTTGACTGAAGACAAATAGGACAAAAGACCCGGAACTGAAATAGTTATTATTTATGGAAGGCTGCAAAGTTGTTATTTAGCGCGAGTGCTTCAATTGAAAGCCGAGCAAGCGAAGGAATCTAAAATGGAACCATGAGTGAAGCGCGTGGTTCAAATATATACCTGAGCCTAGCGAGGCTTTCAAGGCAAGAAAAGCCAAATAATTTTGCAGCCGTGCGAAACACACAACTTTTCACCTCACTACAGCGAGGAAAATGTATGATGTAAAAAAAAACAGACCGAGTGGATAATACGAGGACAGGATGGCATTTCAGTTCAACGCCCCTATATTATTTTTAAGTATTTTTTTTTCAAAAAAAATACTTAAAATTAATATAGACTAATATTTTAAGCCCGTTTTAATTTGCATCTCCATTTTAACATGGACTTTGCGTTTTTTTATTTAAAGGACCTTATCATAGGAATCAAATATTTAGTGTTAAAATTATTTTTCAATGCATAGATACTGTTGACAGGTAATAACTGATATTTTTACAACAGAAAAAAAATAAAAAAAAAACAATCCCAAAATTCTAAGATTTATCTTGACTTATTTCTTCCATTATATTATACAATTAAAATTTGAACTAAACGCAGCTTAAAAACTTTTTCCGCGCAAACCTCATTGGTATATAAATTATTTTAAATATCCATCATGTGTTGTTTTTATCTGGCACCACTGTCAACCTCTTTTTAACCGACTTCCAAAAAAAGGAGGAGGTTCTCAATTCGACGGGTTTTTTTTTTTTTTTGTGGATGTTCACCGATTACTCAAAGACTATTTGACCGATTACAAAATTATTTCTTTGGTTTTATAGAAGGTACTTTCTAGTGGGTCCCATTTAATTTTGGTGAAGATATGATGATGGAATCCATGAGGAATTGAAGGAACTCCTCAAATATTGTAGGCATACATATAGCGATTTTGGTATTATAAGAAACATAATAAGCATTTGCATTCAGAAAGTGTAAATTGGTGAAGTGGAACTGATGCAGAAGACCACAGAATGCCATCGGAACTCCTCAATGATGTGAAATGTGAAAATATCTTGATTAATTTAGCTAAGCAGCTTCATAGTCACAAATTTAAATGTTCCTGATGAGAATGGTACCATCGAATTGATTTGATGATGGAGCTGGAAGGTAGGCACCAGATCTATGTAATAAAATAATGTATCCTAGCCGTGTTTGGGCTTGTTCGAATCGTCACGAGATACACTTTTAAGTAACGAGTAACTAAAAAGTGTAAAATAAATAAACTTTTAAACAAAAAAGTAAAACCGACTCCAAAAAAACTAAAAAGTAAAAAATAACGCCATAATTCAGTTTCTTCAAATTACTTACAAGTAACCGTTTGTATACTCAATCTCTACAGTATATACGATTAATGTTATTTTGGAGTCGGTGCCATCGTGTCACAACTTACTATAATCGTCAATTTTCAATATTTTACACGTTCTTTATATGGCACCGACGCCAAAATAAGATTAATTGTATATACTGTATAGATGGAGTATACAAACGGTTACTTGTAAGTTATTTGAAGAAACTGAATTATGAAGTTGTTTTTTACTTTTAAGTTTTTTTTGGAGTCGGTTTTATTTATTTTTTTCATTTTTTTTTCCTGGATGGGAAATTGCAGTCGTTCTTAATAATAAAGATTTATTTAATAAGAGAGTCTACAACGTTAGTATACAACGTTATTTTACTTACTGCAAATATTTATTTTTATTTATTAAAAATGTAGTATTTCTTTTTAATATGCACACGACTCTCTTATTAAGTAAATTTCTAATATTATGATTAATCAACTTATTGAATTCATATACGACCCCATAGCATTTCCATCTTTTATCTTTGAGTAGGTCCATTTTGAGAAAAAAATATAAATTCTAACTTCAAATTACTTTTCTACGCTAGCGTGGAAAATTGACTTTTCCACGCAGATTTGGAGCTGTAAAGTGTAAATGGAACTTTCCGAGTGAGTGAGGTGAAAATTAAATTATTTATTGTATACTTGCAACAACGTCAGATTTCAAAAGCAACAGAATGGCAACTCATATTAACTCAGCCTAAGCGACATGTAAAACTGAGCTAATTCATGAAAATAGTGCAAATTTTCAATGTTTCATTAAAACTTTGTTGTCATTTCATTATGAGAAATGAATAGTGAAGACACGCGTTAATCGTAATATTATATGATAACAATCGTTTCTGCAACTGGACACAAAAAATCGTCTCTACATTCAGTTACATTCCACTTGTACGAGTACATTCTCAAAAGCAACGGAATCCCAATATTTATTAGTTGAGCATTGTGCCTAAGCGACATGAAAAACCGAACGAACCCACGAAAATGGCGAGACCCGAGAGGTAAAGTTCTCATATTATTTTCATTAAATTCCCAAAGGATAATATTTAATGTCGGGATGAATTTTCCGCTTGTTGAGTCAGCAAATACGGGGCGCGGCCCGCGGTTACCTTTTCCTCGAGGAACGGATAAATGTATTCAATTTCGGGAACTTTACTATTTGCAAGTGATATGTTTCGCGTTGTGAATATTGTACATGTAACATAACCATGCCCTCTACCGTTTTAATACTTACTCTTTTAATTTAACTTAATCTTTGTACGTCATTTCAGAAGTTTATATGCAGTTTTTATGATAATCGTCCTGTTAGGTTTACGTGTGAAAAGTTTAATTTAATTTCCAATGACCATAACTATCCGGGATAGGAAACATTAAACCTAACTTTGAGTATGGAAACGAAGCTTCACCCTAGTTTTTATGAAACCCGCAAACAGGGTATTCTTATAATTTATAAACCTACGGGATATTACACCGATCATAACACCGGGGTCACTCCGGGAAGCCTGAGGCGACATCAAGAGGATGCTTCTGCCTGCACTTCTGGATGGAGTTAGGCTGGCTAGACCCCTAGGCAGCATAATCCCCACACGCACAGTGTCCCGGTTTTCACGAGCTAAGTGCGGAAATCGGAGCCCATAACTATAACCCCGTGGTATGCTGATATATCTACACTAAGCCGTCGGTACACGAACTGCTGAAGATAGGAGCCAGTATCTATATGGCCCTTTCTCCTTTTCGTTTTTATCTAAGGATACGTACGTATATATATGTAAGAAACAAAGAATTACCCCAGACCCCTTCCTCACTCTCAGTTAGAACACAGAAAGGCTTATCCAACTTTAAAACGCAGTTTTAATCACGGCGCTGAGTATTTTCTTTTGACGACGACATCTTTTCTGCTTTTTACACTATTTGCAGTATTTTTATAGGAGGCCTTTAAACTGGAAAGTGTTTTGGTAATTGAACATTATTTAACTAAAAATCTACATGATTTTTGCATAATCAAGTGTGTTTTAAATAAAAATGCATTTACTGACAATCACTGAGTACTTGTCAGAATCGCGCGCGAAGGGTTTCGTACCGCAGAACACTTTTCTTCTCAACATTTCAAATGGGCAGATAGCCAATTGAAATTTTGAGTAAAATAGTACATTACGAGTTGGTACGTTGGTTATATTGCAGAATCGAAGTTGAAGACGAGGGCTGTATCAAGCCGAGGGTATAATTACCAGTGCACACGAGTTTTATAGAACGTTTTTCAACCCACTTGCAAGCAAAAAAATATCTTACCTTACTTGTCTTTTAAAATTTCATCAAGGTTTAACTTGGATAAACAATATTGTAGTCCGTAGTTTTTACTCTAATTTGTCATCCGTACCTCAAATTTACGTACATAATTAATTGTATTTTAAATTTCGTTACTTGAAATTATTTACAATGTATAGTATTTTTTTGAAAATAATCTAAATTCAATATGGACTATTTATAAATATGTCAAATCAAATGAAAATGACGTGATGCAGCCGGTGCATTGTCTATGCGCGCGCAAGACCGGTGAGGCAAAGGCTAAGTCGCCAAACAGCCAAACATTAATTAACTGAATAATTACATACATTTTATACACAAATGTTATTTTACTCAGATAAATTAATTGAAATGTAAGTGCGATTATGAAATGTAAAAAACTTGCGTGTTGAATAATGGGGTGCATTGCAATCATAAAAACGGTGTAATAAGACGCTCTTTACGATCAAGTGTGTTGCAAAAGTGTTTTCCTCGGCATTTTGACGTAATCGATATTACTATATAAGCGTTAGAGCCATGTGATCAGTAATAGGGTTCAGTTGACATTATTTGGGCTTAACTTATTAAAGTGACCTTTTTCCGAAATTCTTATTACACATAATAACTCATTATATATGTTTATTATTTCATGTACCTACATACTACTCGATTAAAAAAAAAAACCTCTTAATTTACTTTATATATAATCCTAGAAAGAAAGCTGACATCCGTTAACCCGGTAACTCGATTTGCACTAGTGCAGCAAACCATATATACCAACATTCAGTATTTCCGATTAGTCCCCTACAACTACAACGGACCTAACAAGCACGAGGTAATTAAAGGCATCGAGGCTTTGTGCGCCTCTAGTTAGCTGCGCTCTTTGTAGGGTTTAATACAATGCAATACTTGAATTATTAAGCCTTTTTCTTTATAACTTACACATGTTTTCTATGTAAATAACTACTACGTCATTCAATAGAGCATTATTGAAACCGCTTTATTATTGTTGAAATACTTTTTAAATTAGTCATTATTGCAATATATTTCAAAATAATTTCGTTTTTAAAACCATTCTATTTAATATTTTCTTCTGTTTCCGCGATTTTTACTCATTGAAATAAAACAATTTAACGGATTATATCGCGTATATTATCTCATTTTAGTTCCCGACGTTTCAGAAGCTTTCCAGCTCTCCATGGTCACGGGTGGACTGAGAAAAGATGTATTTTCCTCTGTCAAAGTTACAATTTGTGCAAACTACCCATTAAAAAAAAACATGTGTACATACATGCCAGATGGGCCTAAGCTGTAAAGACAGTTACACATGTGCCAGAAGGGCTTAATTATTTTATTTTAATAATTTACCAAGCAGCATTTCACAAATAAGGCGTACTGAGGCGAAAAGAAACGCTGCAAAGAAATTACCCAATATTTTCATTGAAGACTTCGAGGAGAGAGCGCTTTCATTGGCACCTGTCAAGCCGAGGATCTTTAAAAGATACGTAGATGATACCTTTACTATTTTACCTAGATCTAGTGTTTCAGCTTTCTTAGACCATCTGAACTCCATACATAGTAAAATTAAATTTACTATGGAGTTGGAAAATCAAAATTCACTTGCATTCTTAGATGTGCTAGTAATTAGAGGTCCTCACAATGACATAGGTCATACTGTATATAGGAAACCTACGCATACAGATAGGTATTTGAATGGCAAATCTCACCACCATCCCTGTCAACTTGCTACAGTGGGTAAATCTTTGTTTCAGAGAGCCAGGGGTATCTGCGACGATCAACATCTGACTGCTAAGTTGCAGAATGTCAAACGTGCGCTTCGAGCCAACGAGCTCCAGATACCACGCTCCAAGCAGAATCCCAGTATGAAGAAACCAACAGTCGAGCGTAAACCTGCCGTATTACCATATGTGAAAGGGGTCACAGACAAGATCGGAAACATCTTGAAGCGTGCTTCTATAAAAACATATTTCAAGCCGTTGAAGAAGGTGTCTCAATACCTTAGACCCGTGAAGAGTAGCACCCCTTTGCAGAGTGCAGGCATTTATAAGCTGGACTGCGAGTGTGATCTTTCATACATTGGTCAAACGAAACGCAGTGTATCAACCCGGGTGAAGGAGCACATAGCAGATGTCAAGCACCGTCGGTGTAATAGGTCTGCAGTCTGTGAACATGTCATTGACAAACCAAACCACTCAATTAAGTTTGATAAACCTTCTATCCTTGCCAAAGAAAAAAGATATTTTCCCAGAATGCTACGCGAGGCTATTGAGATTAAAAAGCTTATCTGTTTAAAAGTAGTTTAATAGTCTCTGTTTTTTAAATATTATAATTAGTAATGAGGTAGCCTGGGAGTTTTTCTTTGCAGCGTTTCTTTTCTCCTCAGTACGCCTCATTTGTGAAATGCTGCTTGGTAAATTATTAGAATAAAATAATTATGCCCTTCTGGCACATGTGTAATTGTCCTTACAGCTTAGGCCCATCTGGCATGTATGTACACCTTTATTTGTGTTTTTTCAAAAAAAATGGGTAGTTTGCACAAATTGTAACTTTGACAGAGGAAAATACATCTTTTCTCAGCCCTCCCGTGACCATGGAAAGCTGGAAAGCTTCCGAAACGTCGGGAACTAAAATGAGATACGCGATATAATCCGTTAAATTGTTTTATTTCAATGAGTAATAATCGCGGAAACAGAAGAAAATATTATGGATAACTTGTAAGCTTGTAATTCGCTAGAAAATCCTTAATTTTGACAGAGAAACAGTATTTTATCAGTTGATACTTGAAAAGAGTTGATACAATTTAAGAGATATATTTCAATACATAAAAGGCAGGACACAAACCGGCCACTTTACAAAATATACTAAATTGATCTGGCCCCTTATTGCTTAAAGTATTTAACGATCGGAATCAGAATCAAGTGTCATGATTCTGTATGGACTATGACAGTTAATTCGGATACCACTAGTCAAAATTTTGTTAGGCAATAACTCCCCTGGTCTATTGAATACATTAGTGACGGGTGAGGGCAGGATGACATCATGAGCCATGGTGCAATAGAACGAGATGTAAATGTTCTTCCCAGCAATGACACAAAGAATACGTCACGACCAGTGATGAGCGAACAGTGTTTGAGGATGATCGAAGCACTCCTAATGACGTCAGTTTTTTAATTTTAATGGCTACAGTCATATGTACACCTTTATTTGTGTTTTTTCAAAAATGGGTAGTTTGCACAAATTGTAACTTTGACAGAGGAAAATACATCTTTTCTCAGTCCACCCGTGAACATGGAGAGCTGGAAAGCTTCCGAAACGTCGGGAACTAAAATTACATAATATACGCGATATAATCCGTTAAATTGTTTTATTTCAATGACCATTCTATTTACTTTAATAATCAATTTAAGACTGTTTCGTAATATTGCAATTGTGGTGATTTAATCTTCATACATTTTGATAATAAAATGTTACAAAATCGTAGTGAGTAAAATATGAATATCTAAGGGTCTACTTATACCTTATCCACGATAACGAGCTAGTATTGCGGTCTCTCTTTTGCACTTTTGTATGCAAATGAAAAAGGGCAGTGGGCGTAAACAATGGCACCTCGCTGTCCGGCTCGGCTTACATGCCGTCGCTTCGATTATTTATCTGTATAAATTTCTTATGGTTATATTTTTTATAATATTTTTTTTTATTAAGTTTTAATAACCAACTGCATATTTATGATTAATACTCAAATGACAAATTGGTGGACTAAATGCTTTAAACAACTATAGTTCGTGTCATCCACGAACACAAAACAGGGCAATTAGACGCGTCCGCACCGATCAAGAGACAGAGTTGACTGTCATGTAAACTCACCCGTTGCACATGCATCGCCCTTATCGCTGACCAATCACGAGCAGTCTGAGTTTTATAATACTAGCTCGTTATCGTACGTTCCGCAGCCATACCACAACGGCAACCACGTGGTTGGGCGATAGTCTAGTAGTATACACATTTTGCCGTCAAATGCAAACCTGTGGTTGGTCCGACCACATCAAAGCAACCGCAAGAAGCTGCAGCGCAACTATTCACACGTAACCATTGCTTCACCATTTTTTGCCGCTAAGTTGTGGTCCATATGAATAGACCCTAAAACCATGTTTGTCTTGGCGGCGTATGTTAATGTTACAGTTGCTCTAGAAGAATTAATGCTATCGTATTGATAATTTAATATTGCTTAGTACTTAATAGGAACAACTATTTCACTGATGTGTATGTAAATAAATAATAATTAAAAAAAGAATCTACCTACGCTGTACTGCATAAGTACTTTTTTTAACAAAATCTAAAAACCGACTAAAAAATACTTAAAGTAAAAATGTATTGATTTAGTTTCTTCAATCTACTTTCAATCAACATTTTTGTTAACTCAATATATCATCATCATTTCAGCCATAAGACGTCCACTTCTGGACACAGGCCTCCTCAATAGATTTCCACATGGGCCGGATAGAGGCGACCCGCATCCAGCGAGTCCCCGCAACCCTAACCAGGTCGTCAGACCACCTTACGGGTAACCTTCCCATTCTGTGCTTGCCGTTACGTGGTCTCCACCCGAGAACCTTTTTGCCCCAACGGCCCCAAAGAACCGATGTTCTTTGAACTATGTGCCCTGCCCATTGCCACTTTAGTTTGCTTACCCTGTTTGGTATATCTCAAACTCAATATACACAATTAATGTTATCTTGGAGTCGGTGCCACCCAAAACAATTGCCAAATGTTCAACATTGACGATTTTATTAAGGGATATTTGTAAAAAAAATACATACATAAAAAAATTACATACAGTGGAACAAAGAACCTCCTCCGTTTTTCTCATGGGATAAAAATATTGACATGTAAGTAGGTAAACATGTATACGGCATTATTGTGTATCATTTCAACGTAAGCATATTTATCTAACTAAGGATACATACACATTACTGGTCATTGTCTAGAATAAGGTTAAATTTAAAATCATCACCAATTTCACCAATTTAATACACAATAGTTTTTCAGTTTAAATTTAAACAAATGTTTTGAAATCGCATACGAGGGGTTAATTCATCATCAATAGCGTTGGATACGGATTAGGTATAAATTTATCTCAATCCTATAATAAGTCAAATCTGTGTACAGAAACAAAGCTTGGCCATACGGTGTAGAAGAATTTAAATGGAAGGCTGAACGATGGTCTGCCCGTGCCACTCTCTCTCTATATGCATCAGGAGGATAATTATGAAGAAATTAAGCAGGATCGTGAGAAATCGCCGACTATCTTCTGTAAGTTTTGCCATTTAATATATTCTACCCTGTATTCTTTAGGAGATATGACATTGTGTAAATTATCTTTGTTACATTACTTAATTCTCAAGTTTCATTAATTTAATTATTCCGAAAACCACGCTCTAATGATAGTTTTTTTTATTTTCTTTTTGATATCATGCAAACTTTATTTAACACAATTTTTTATATTAATTTTATAGAAAAATTGTCCTTTAACGGAAAATTGCAATTTCACAACTATTTACAATCATGAAAATTCGGATTTTGAGACGTTCCATTGTACAAAACTAATTCAGTTGACTGGAGCGCAATTTGCATGCATTTTTTGTTATTTGTAAAAAAATCACTTGGTTGTGACTTGTGATAAAGCAAACGATACCACGAGAAAAAGCTAGTCGTGTACGAATAGAATATTTATGTTATGACATAATTTCAAAATGGCGTCAACATCGTCTCGAGGGCTCGAGCGACATCACTGCCTCTGCCCCTGTCTGCGCTCGAGAGAGTGCATAATGTCAACACATTTGTCTCCTCTGTCTGAGTACACTAAGTATACTACACTGAGTATCCATTCGTGGCTGCATGGAGGGAACCAGTACATTATGCAACTGTACAGAGACGGGATGCCAGGTGGATTTTTTATTTCAATGGTTCTGTCTTGTATACAGACTTTGAAGTGAAAAAAACATAGCGATGTCGAACGAGATAGGCTATTGTCGGCTTTCCATAGTAAATCAGCCCTTAAATACCAAGTCTGGTTTTTTTAAAGTATCTCTTATAGTGAGGATTATTTATTCTCAGCAGGGCTTGTCATTGGTTACAAATAAACCGGTATTTATTTAGGTTAAATCGGTTATCCATTGAGGGAGGGTTCTATATAACTGGTTAATGGATCGCGTTTCCTATTTCCGCTCCGAGATATTAACCGGTTAGTCAGAGCGGTTTTTTGCGAGCACGTCCTTTATTATTGGTTAGGTTTTAAAAGTGATTATGTGATTGTTCTTGCATCATTGTTGATTTTTTTAATTAATATTTAATTAAATTTGTTTTACGCACTTACTACTAAGGCGCCACCAATGTTTTGCCTTTGCCTTTTGACAAACACTTTGGGTATTACAGAGATGGTTGTCCTAAGTTTTTTACACTCCCTAACCAATCAAGTGCTCGTGATTTTGGTTTGAACTTTATTTATACTTGAAATAAAAGTAGTGCCCATGCAACTACAGTTGCGGAAAGCACTCGAGTGGACAACGGAAAGCCGATTAGTGCTCATTTTCACATTCGTGATAGAAATATTCCATTACAAAAAATAACTTACGTCTGTGGCTTTAGCGTTTTGAAATAAGTACACACTGACAAGTTAACTTGTCAAAAATGCATAATGCGAGTAAATTAAATATACATAAGCTCTTTTGTAATAAAATAATATTAAATGAGCATGCATTTTCACTGTCAAGTAAATACGTTATACGTTAGTTTCATTCAAAAACAAAATGTTGCGAAAACAACTCACAGCGGTTGACCAAACAATTGAACAACAAAAAACTAAAAATGGTAGTCCGCGTCCCGAGATAACCTTTTGTTATTCGCTGCCTATACCTTTCTAGCTACGGTACGGTATGGAGGCTACGAAGCGTGCTTGCAAAGCTTTTATTTACGTCCGAGTTCCTACAGATTCACAATCAATCTCCATCCATCTGCACGATGGATGTTTAATCTATCGCGGAGATAAATCTACATGGACCGCGCTGTCTTAAAGACAAACTGCCTTGGAAGCCTTCACTTTGAAACCCAGACATAAACACGCTGTGGTGCCATCTCTTTCACTATATTGTCTCACTTGACAGAGTAAGAGAGATAGAGTAAGACAAATTTCGATTTAGAATAGACCTTTGAAAGCCTTCTCGTGTATCGAAAACTCTTGATCAGTTACTTAAATAAATTCGAAAAGTTTGAAAGTACTGTTGTCCTTTATGGGATCTCTTTTATCCTGAGTAATGTAACTGGGAAAATTTGTTTGTTTTGCTCCTTTTCCATGAGGTAGATGCAAAAGTTTTCGTATCATATGACGAAAAAAGTAAAATGATTCACAGTGCTCAAACGTTTACATTACATACTTTTAGTTGGTAGAGAAAACTAAAAGGTATGTTGTTGTTTTTGTCAGTTGCAACTTCTTTCGTCGTTCGTTATTTTAAGTGTGTGCTTGTGAACTAAATCTTACTTACCTAGAGTTAGATCTCTTCGACGAGTCGTGTTTTTTTCCACCCTGTAGATTCGGCAGGTCTTTCTGCCTTTTCTTCGTCTCGCGCCATATTCGATAGTACAATATGCACATCACAGTCACTGGCACATAGAAGGCGGCTATAGCCGTCCCGAACGTGATAAACTGGTTCGTCTCTATGAACTGAATGTAGCACTCGTGTGGGGGTACCTTGCGTTCGCCGTCTATGTACGGCCACGCGTAAATCCAAGGAGGCCATAACACTAAACTGAATCCCCACGCACTGCCTATCATGACCGTCGCTCGCCTTGTAGTCCTCTTAGCTCTATAGGTCAACGGTCGCGTTACACTGAAATATCTGTCGAAGCTGATGATGAGGAGATTTAACACTGACGCGTTTGATGCTAGATAGTCTAACGCTAGCCAGGTGTCGCAAACGTGGGGCCCAAGAGGCCAGTAGCCGTAGATTGTGAACATTGTGAACAAGGGCATGGATATCAGTCCAACAGCGAAGTCAGCAACGGCCAGCGAGAACAAGAAGTAGTTGCTGATCGTCTGGAGTTGCTTGTCGATCTTGAAGCTGATCATAACCATGGAGTTGCCGACGACGGTGAGGACCGAGAGGACGCTGGCGATGATTGCGATGACGATCTTCTGGGCGAGACTGTAGGGGCTGGTGGGGAGATCTAGAGCCTCGTTGATGAGGTCGGTGACGTTGGCGAGGTTGGTGAAGTTGGTGAGGTTGGTGAGGTTGGCAGTGGTGTTGTCCATTAGCATGCTGTCAACTCGACGCGCCCGTGGGCCGCGCTGCGCCCCGACCAGAGCGCCGGCCGTATGCGGACACACCTGTAACAAATGGCATAAAGTTAATCACACTTCATAGCACATTCACTACCAGCAACGCACAAATGCGTTCAGGTTTATACAAGTTTGTTCATACAGTGAAGGTGTTAAGGTGCGTCCACATTTGTATCATTTGCCCGATCAGATCTTCGTCCCGTGGCATGATCGCGTGTCTCGATCACGCGTTTGGACGTTGCGCCGATCCGATCGCTCGAAATCCATATTGCTACGCGTATCACACACTTTAGATCGGACAAGCGAGGCGCCGACAGTGAGCGTCCAAGCAGCGCGATACGCAGTCATGCCACGCCACGGTGACCGGATACGAGCAAATGATACAAGTGTCGACGCACCTTTAAGCGATGTTCTTGACTGAACAATGTAGGTCAATTTTATGTTTTAGTGGTATCGCATTGCATAATTTCTGTCCAATCCCATTTGGCAAGAGTTCTACTAATATTCGTACGATTCACCATGAAATATCAGATGAGTAGTGAGTACGATTATTAATCGATCAGCCAACTACACTCAGGGACAATATAAAAGAACTTTCAGGGATGATGAGATTCTTTGTGATCGTTCCTTATTATTGTTCTTGAATACCATGTGTATTCACTAGCAGATCTACCTGGCCGAAACTTTTGAGTTCACTGTGGGAAAGGAAACAGATAAATAAATAATTTAATATTAACATTACGTTCACGGCAGTGATATTCCAGCTGCAGTGTGATGTTGCTGGTACTCTTGATTAAGAAAACTGCTCAAATGAAACAATTTCTTGAATAATAAGGATGTCATTATCTCGCAGCTATATCGGGCTAGTCGAGTAGGTGTCGGAAACAGGTGGAATATATTTACGACATATGTAGATTGACGACATATGTTACGAGTCCGGTTATATAACTTCTCAGGTATGTTTTAGGAAGTTAATTGGTACTAGGTTTTATTAGCAAGCTTTCATTGGCGTGAGTCAAGCTTTTTTTTTTAATCTGACTTTGTACTAAGTAAGTTTGGCTAGGCCTTCTTATCAGTAATCGGATTCAATGTGTTGAGCGCAAACCCACTAATGGGAATGCCATGCACGGTCACTTAGAGAGAGGGAAAGGGCGGTGCGCAAGGCACTAGTAGCGTGGCGTCCATATAAGCCGATTCCCACCGGGTTGCCCAAGGAAAGGCTTATAACCACCTTTTTCTTTAAATATGAGTAAGTGAATACGCTTTGGCTTCCCTTGTAATTTTCCTGGAGCCACGCCTCTGCAAGGCACCAAGGACTATGGAACTAGTTTGAACTGGTTCAAACTAACGTATGTAAGAAAGAGACAAAGAAGATCTGTTTTGCTTAATTTTCGGCAACTGTGTTTTACTGAAAAAAAGTAGGTCTCTTCGTCTATGCAAATTCATTGTATCATTGCAGTATTATCTAGCAAATATAGCACAAATATGTCACGTTTTACCAAAAGAAAACATGCATTTAATTTAATTTAAAAATATTCGGGTTGAGGAAGCACGTTAGAGGAAAACGGAAAACACATAAACTCATGGCATTTCCATATTTTTAATATCTTTATTTATTTTCCAAGTAAAATACAAAATATAAACAGCGGGGCAGGCCTCAAGCCACCGGTGGTTCACAGAGAGGAACCTCCTGACGTAGCGGGTCATGCCCAGGCTTACTGCCGCCGTCTGTATCTGACCCTGGATCCAGCCATCTAGCGAGTCTCTTAAGATGTTGGTCGAGATTCTTCGCTATAAGATCAACGCAAATATAACCGAAAACCGCAAATCGATGTACAGGATAGCCCATTACACACATAAATATTCCCCGGAGGGAGGCAGTTATGACGTCATCAATTGATTGTATGCTATTAAAAAAACTGAAACCTTTCGTATGTCACACGGTGTGTGGTCTGAATGAAAGGGTCGGTTCTAACAATATAAAAAAATCTAAGAAATATTTTCAAAACATATCAAGCTCGGACTCCTCCGAGCAGGAGACGGCTTAGCAATTTTTTGTTAAACACGCCTAATCTCCATTATTATACTCATATCTAACGTCAAAAAGGCGATTATAAAATATAATGAATATTTAATATTATGATTTCTTTATTAAAAAGTTGAAATTCAGTATTTTTGCGAACTGATCGAACTCATCTTCACAAAAAGTGCGCCAGCATCGAATGCAGCGCTGCGGAACTTGTCGCTACTATAGTAAATAAATAAATAAAATAATATAAAATAAAATAGCCTTTTATTTCTTGCAAAAAAAAATTAGTAAGGTTTACAAATAATATTTACAGCAATATTTTTTTATTAAAACATTGATTTTTAATTAATTTTATATTTAGTTGGAGCTACGATTAATATGTCAATGGTAAGAAAGTAATTTTCCATAGATTACATATCTTAATACAAAATTTTGTCTTAAAAATTTATAATTTCAATAATTAAAAAGTAATAAAGCAATTTTTTTATGTTATCATATTGAAAAATAAAATCATTGAATAAATTGCATGCAAAAGATATTAAAATAGTATTTAATAAATTGTATAAATGAATGAATAATTAATAAAATAACTAACATTCTAATAATTACAATAATTAACATTCCTATAAATTATTTAAAAAAACGTGCAAGAACCCCTCATGTGAGGGTGAAGGCCTCCTCCAGACTTTTCCAATGGTCTCTATCTTTGGCTTTTTGTACCCATCTCTTCCCGATGTATTTCGTGACGTCATCTTCCCATCGTGCAAAAGGTCGACCTTTCTTTCTGTGGCCCCCCGGACCAGACCATGATACTATAGTACAATGACAAAAGTACAGTGACAAAATTTGAAGACATGCTGACTGGACTTTGTAGCTCCGCTGGCAGAGCGTACGCTCGGCAAGGCACGAGGCACTGAGTCAAATCCAGTCGGAGTCTTGACATTTTTCATTATTTAGATCTTTGTATTTAGGTATAAGAAGACCTACTTCATTCATTTAGCAGTTGTTGAAGATTGGCAGATTTCGTTTTACTTTACATTAAGTACTCCTACCGCAAGTCGTCGGCGAGACTCAACCCATTATAAAGAAGAAATGGAAATACTTACCAAATTCCATTTAAAAGAGCTTATGGCTAAAACTTGACTATATAATTTAAAGTGAAACTTCATCCCACACTGAAGACACTTTAAATCTTCAAAATTCTCTGAAGAGTTTACAGTGGAAGAGGAATTTACGTCAGTATGGGTTACCCTTTAGTAAGGAGAGGGATAAGCACTCGTTGAAGTTATGAATTTCGCTTGCTTCTTTGGAACGAGTCGGTAGACAGACTTCAATATGGAAGACATGCGGATTAGCCTTTGTTGAATAGAATTGAATGCCTTTAAGTTTAATAAAGATGAAATAGAGATGTTGCCTGACCTCAAAGTTTGTAAAAAATATATAAGATGCTGATAAAACAATCAAAATAAAGAACTGCGTTAAAATTGAAAATATTAATAACTAATAATACCATTGAATAACCCATAAAATGTATGGTAACTTTTGTCATGAAACCGTTTCGATAAACGCAAGTTTTAACATGCAGAACAAAAACAATATAACGGATTATATCGCGTATATTATCTCATTTTAGTTCCCGACGTTTCGGAACTAAAATGAGATAATATACGCGATATAATCCGTTAAATTGTTTTATTTCAATGAGTAATAATCGCGGAAACAGAAGAAAATATTATGCAGAACAAAGTTTTTAATTTCCCCATACAAGGTACTAACCGTGTGACGTCACTAAGCTGGTCACTGAGGTAGTATGAAGCGTTTTTTGGGAAAGTCCAAAGATGTGATGTACACATTGTTGTGTCTCGGGGACTTTTTATGAGATTAGAGTAGTTTGTTCACCAATAATGTTATTATTGAGAGGTCGTTTTATATAACATACCACAGAAAATAACCTATTTACGTTAAAAAAAATATACATCTCCAATGTTTTTCTCCGACTAATAATTAAAACTTAGTCATCATCCCTAATATATTTAATTAAATGACAATCACGCTGTTCTTCTTTAATAATGGCCATGCACAAGGGCACGAGTGGAGACGAATTGCCGTTTTTAACGCTTTGAGCGCCAAAGACGTTGACGGAAAACTGTGTTTCAGACGTCACGGCGTCATTTACCGCTATACGGTATCTTACATTTTATTGGTTTATTGATTGACGTCTGGCGCTCAGTTTATCGTCAGCGGGTTGAAGCTCAAAATATTAAATATGAGAAGGCTTACAGCATTTTCAAAATTAACGTCAATGTACCTCGGTCTCGCTTCGACTCGCGATAATGTGTAGCGCTAGTATATGACCTAAGCTTCTTTATTTCTTATCCAATCCATTTAATTAACTTACTATGAGACACTACGTTGGTTGAAAAAGTGACATGGAAACTACAACTCAGGAACTTTCCTCTTTTATATAGTGTACGCTACTTTGTGACTCAAAAATTACATTAATTTAGTGTACAAGAGAGTAAAAGTCTTTGAGAATTAAATAACGGTAGATGCTATAATTAACGAAACTTGTCCTATTTCAAGTGAAAGTAAATTATTACACGAAGTCCACTAAAATATAAGAAGCAGTCTGTACTGTAAAGTAATTAACGAAGCTTGTCCTATTCCAGGTAGAAGTGAATTATTACACAAAGTCCACTAGAATATAAGAATCAGTCTCTACTATAAAGTAAGTAACAAAGCTTGGCCTATTTCAAGTAAAAGTAAAGTATTACGCGAAGTCCACTGGAATATAAGAAGCAGTCTTTACTATAAAGTAATTAACAAAGCTTGGCCTATTTCAAGTAAAAGTAAAGTATTACATGAAGTCTATTAGAACGTAAGAAGCGGTCTCTACTGCACAGTAATTAACGAAGCTTGTCCTATTTCGGGTAAAAGTGAATTATTACACGAAGTCCACTAGAATATAAGAAGCAGTCTGTACTGTAAATTAATTACCGAAGCTTGTCCTATTTCAGCATGCAAATAATTTTAACTACGCTCCTATCTAGTTAACTGTTCCCAGTATTCTCACATCTTTAAAGCTATTGTCGCAATATGTAGCGAAGCGGTTCTTTATAAATCACATATTATGAATCATGCGTCAAAGTCACAGTCGTTAAGTTTCCTTCCTTTTCAACATCCAACTAAATAAGAGGGGTGTTATAAAGTGTTATGAATTTGACGTGTGTATATGTGTGTCGGTGGCGTCGTAGCGTTTGAATGGATGGCCCGGTTATGATTTTGTGTTTCAAAGGTTACAGAGTTGTAAAGTCAAAATTAGTTCAGGCATTTAAAAGTTAACAGAATTTTCGAGATATGTCCGGGTATTTAGCGCGGAAGACCGCGGGGTATTTAGATCGCTGTTTAGCAATAAGACCGCCTGTTGTTTACGTCTCCTTGAATGTATTGTTATCTGTACTCTGTTTTTGCGAGGTGTGCAATAAAGAGTTATTGTAATGTATAAGATCACCAATAACTTGTTACACATTTATTAATGCGGAAGAAGAAACTGCAACACTAGCGAAAGAACCAGATTTTCAATCCCAGGGTTGAAAATTAACCCTCTCTTTTTTTATATCTAGTAGAAAAACTTATTTTTTCATATACGAGTATCGGTATAGTTGTCCGGAATAACTTAGAATTAATGAAATAAATAAATTATAGATACAAACATAATCAGGGATAAGAATGCAGACTGAGATGGGGTGAGTGACAGCGACGCTTACTAACTGTTAACATTTCGTGAAATCAATGCTGTTCAGTTAGAGAAAATATTTTTGTGTAATAACAATTCATTCGTGAATCGCTCCGCTTGGTCACCCGCTACACGCTCCACTTTTCACTAAGATCGCGTTCCTAAGCCTTCATAGTCTCGACATGTTTGTTTGCACGCCCGTATTTACAAGCCAAGTCAAATTGACAGACGGACTAACCGCAAGCCTCATTTGCATTAGTTAAGAACTGTATGTAGATTTACACTAGTTGTTCGTTACATACTATATGTCTTTATAGATACAAGAGACTGGAATGAAGAGATCCGTAAAAGAATCAGAGTAACCGATATAACTCGTTAAATTACAACACTTAACTTGGCAATGAATGGGAAGGGCACACTGCTATGCTCGTAAAACAGACAGCTGCTTGGCTCGTCCAGTTTTTGAGTGGTGACCACGCACCGGAAAATACCTCGTTGATAGGCCTCCCACGAGGCGGAGTGATGACCTGGTGAAGATCGCTAGTGTCTGCTTGGTTGGTCATGGTGGAGGTCTATGTCCAACAATAGACACCTTGAGGCTGATTTTGGTGATAAATAGAAGTGTGGTACACAAATATGGCTGTATATTTCAACAAATCGAAGGAGCACAAACAAAAAGTTGACCTACTTATTCGCATCTCGCGATTTTAGAAATAGGCCGACTATATCACCAAAGACGCATTGAAAGTGATATTAATATGACAATGGATGTATGCCACCAACTTATTTGTTCAGTCTGTGATGTCGATAACATCTATGCGAATTGAAATATCATTCGCATGGTAATGTTAGTTTACTATTTTTCCGCCTGGAACAGATAAGTCGGAGCTGCAATGAAGATGTCAATTCCAAATCTTTATCGAAGACGAACCGTACAGTGAAATAATAATATTTTTGCATACAAAATAATAGAGCAAGGAATGTATTACATCCAATGTGGAGCACACTGAAAGTTTCTAGAGCTGGCTGCTTACAACTCGTACTCATAGCACTCAGAAGGAGGTAAAAATATACAAAACCTTTTTGCTTATCTGGTAAGAGAACTCTTTGTAAAAAAATGCCAATCCAAAACCGTCATTTGTCTTATAGATATCGCCCTTGTTAAGTAAATTATTTCGGAATAAACTTGCGACTATGGACCAAATTAAATATCGTTCCGTGGTAAAATTTCTATCGACGCAAGGAAAACATCCCCAACTTCTAAGGGGACCAGTACCATGCTAAAACCATGATTTAGAAGTGGTATAGCCGCTTCAAACATGGCCGACAGTCAATTGAAGATGACCCTCAGACATTATTATTCGTTCGTTCGTTAATAAAAAAGAGCTACGAAAACAAAAAACGTACCGATGAAGAAGTGAAGGAGACTATTCCGGCTCATTATGAAGGCAAAGAAAAAATGTTTTTTTTGATAGTGTACATAAATTTATCGTCGATCTAAAAATTGCAATAAACTCGAGGGTAATAATATAGAAAAAGGAAATACTTCTATTGTTTCATTTAATTTGCAAATACTTCATTCCGCGAATGTATTAACCTTGTCTCTTATGTTCATACTATTATATCTAACCTTCGATTTAAGTCTTTGTAAATTACTTACTAACACAGTATAGATACTCTCCGAAATAAAGATTTTTGAATTGTTCCAAAATATGGCAAATCTTTCTAGAAGAAGTTAAATAAATTTACAATATTATTGATTGTTAATTCGATTTTTCTGAAGAATGCAGTCTTGCAGTGTTGGCGTATTAAAAGTACGCAAATCAAAAATATTTGTGCTATTGTATATATAGGTAAGGATATTCTTCTCACTGTCATCACAAGTAACCAATTAGATATAATGGATGACTGACATTGAAAAACTAAAGATAAAATAAATAATTAGTCAAATGCTCATATCTAGCCATTACACTCATAATTATTTTTACACACCCCATTGTAGTTTTTTGGCACACAATAAACAAAATACAGGAGATAAAGATAAACACGTTAGCATGATATTAGTAAACAAAACAATAAAGCTCAGTTATGCAAGCTAATAACTGTATTTCTAAGCGGTCAATTTTACACATTTGCTTACGAATATGAATAGCGATTTTAAGTATCACATGTATACACATGTGATACTTAAAATAGTTGATTATTTTGTCCTAAAATTAAGATTTACGTTCACGAAAGGACTCTTTAAGTGTCAGAGTTTAACTGTATTCGTATGCACGTTAATGATAATGTGATAATTTTAGATAACGCAAATATTTAAAGTCACTGAGTTTCTTGGGAATTATTTTCATGATTTCCCATTTTCATAACTTGTGCCTCTGTTTTTACGCTCTGACATCAAACATACGCATATAATCGTCTTATCCTTTACTATTTTACTGCACACATGAAAAAATAAAGGTAAAACCCAAAGAACGGAACAATCCTAATAATATCCTCTGGTAATAAGAATACATTTGGTACAGAAAATAAAAGATAACGAATTAGAGCTTAGCGGGGATAAGTAGGGATAGGAAAAAATCATATTACCATAATAGGGACATTAGTATTGTATGTACGGGATAATGGACGTCGAGATTGGTCGCGGATTATTACTCATCGTAATGTACGGTTAGCAATACCAGTTGGCTTTTGTTAGACTTTATATGAGTAGGTCCCATCCCAACAATTGGATGGACTTGTCTTTCTCACATTCACATCGTTAGAAAGAGACGAATACTTTATCTATGGTGACATTGCAATCCTCATTCTTGAATGCCGATTACAATTTGGGCAAAGTAAGATTGCGTCCTGAAGTACCTAAGCCTAACACGCTCCTGCTACCTAAAAACTATTGTTTTTTATGAACTGTTAAAACGCTCAGAGAGTAAGATTATCAAAGTAAAACATATACAGTTGAATTTTTCTAGCAATGACTTTTTGACCGCTTCCATCCCGTACATTTACGCCTTCGTGCCATTGCGATTGTATTGGGATGACGGCTGACCAACGAAAGGTTCGTTGGTAATTCTTCGACGTTTCGGACGTCGCGTCCATGGTCTCGAAGGAACTGGAGAGGCGAGTATCAACAACTCTAGCCGAGCTAGTTTTTCGATCTACCCGCGCGCTTGTGTTGTGATAATGAGTTGATCTTCAGATCGTGTAAGTTTAAATCAATGGAACGTATTTATTTGTTCAAGTAGTTGCCTGTTTATAAAAGCTTTTTGTTCAATATGTCTTGGCGAATTATTTCTGTATGTACCAACATTACCGTAAATGTCAACTTAACAAGCAAAAATTAGTATCATTTTTAACCGACTTCCAAAAAAGGAGGAGGTTATATATATTCGATAGTTTGTATTTTTTTTATTATATTTTTTTTTTATGTATGTTCACCGATTACTCCGCCAATTGTGGACCGATTCTAAAAATTCTTTTTTATTTGGAAGGATATACTCCCGAGGTGGTCCCCTTGCCACCAAGTTGGGATCTGATGATGGGATCCCAGGGAAATCGAGGGCAATCCTCAAATTTTATAGGCACTTATAACGTTTTTCATATATTTTCTTAAGCTATTTAAGTATTTGCATATGATAGTCATCATCTCATCATGCTGAGCTGATGACGGAAGGTACAACTCCTTAATAGTTAAGAGATAGAGGATAATTCTTAAAAAATCATCTATTATAGGTAGATACGTTAAAACTGTTAGTCATATTCTTTTTAGTGTGTCCCTGAAGTAGTCTTCTTATCACCAAGTCAGGATTAGATGATGGAATACCAGGGAAATCGAGAGAAACTCTGAAATATTACATTTCTTACTTCCAAAGACTCGAGATGCGTGCAAAGTGCCTCCTCAATCTTCCTATTCTGGGCTCTAAAAAATACTTTATATCACTACTAAAATCCATCACTAAAAAGCAAAAAATAAAAATTTATATATAAAAAAAGAACCGACTTCAAAATAAACTAAAAAGCCATAATTAATATTTTATGTACGGTACGGATCACAATTGAATCACCTTTTGAAGTCGGTGCCAAACCTGAAGTAAATAAAGTTCTTTATTCAACAAAAAGACGAATTACTATGAGTAAATATATATGTAGGTAGATAATAACTAAAGGCTCGCCGCCGCGGTTCTTAATAGTAATAAATGAATGGTTTGGCACCGACTTCAAAAGGTGATTTAAATGTGATCCGTACCGTACATAAAATATAATTTATGGCTTTTTAGTTTATTTTGAAGTCGGTTCTTTTTTTATTTATATTTTTTTTTATATTAATCGGTCCTGTAAATCTGCCCATAGTCTCTCACTGTTTTCTGGATTTCGATACTTACGTGTAGGAGAAAACCAATAATTCATAAACATTATTCGATATACCCAAAGAATAATCTCCATATCCAACATCTGAGTTTGATTGGTACGAAGCTTCGTTCCCCAGAGTCCAGTGCCGCAGTCTTTTGATTCAATTTGCATCCCAGTTCCGATCTCATTAGACGAACCGATTCAAAGATCGGATTATCTCGGTTGCATGGCAGTGTTGCGACAAGCATTTTTATTTGCATCCATATAAAAATATTTTGTCTAAGCAGAAGATGATAAGAGATTTTTTTTCATTTTGTTTGCTTTGAGCTTAGAGCATTTAACTAATGAAGATGACAAGCCATGTCATCACCGAACAATTGTTTTATGCATATTTAACGGGGGGCGAAATAAACACGCGCAGCACACTACGGAAATATTCATATATCTACAAACGCACACAATTACAAGAAATCACCAACAAATAAAAAAACTCTCACACACTGGCAATTTACGGTATAGTGGTGAAATGCTCGAAAGTTTGTGGTCATATCTCTATTGAACTAAATATAATAGAGATCTTATTATCACAACACAACAAACTGCTTTACGTCCATGGTCTCGCATCGTCCATGGTTCCTTCGAGACCATGGACGTAAACGCGACGTCCAAAACGTCGAAGAATTACCAACGAAAGGTAATTGAATAAAATCATATTTACACGCGATTAAGCCCCGTTTGTTATGTTGTGATAATGAGTGAAAATCGTGTTAGCTTAAATTAATATAAAGATATCTGTTGCAACTATAGGAATACAGATACAAATTACTGTTAGCTGAAAAGTAAGGCTAAGTGGTACGTCAGTTACAAACAAATTTGCTCCAATACCGAAAATAAAAATACCCCGCTATGAACGAAACGACCCAATTCCGTCAAAGTCTTAATAAATTTCATTTTACTGGCTCAGGAGATATTTTGTGCATCCATTCTACGTTGTTGGTAATGTTTTAACCAAGTTTTATGAATCTCACGGCTGTAAAACTGTCATAAAAGTTATATTAATATTTATGGCTGCCTTTTAAATTGTACTTTTTGGGGAATATTTCAGGCATAGAGTTTATGTGTCTTTAAATTTCATGCGCGTTGGAGATAAAGTATGTATAGTCAACCAAATAGATACAAATACGTCTGATAGAAGAGCTACTTTTCTGTGAATGACTGTACAATAAAGGCTAAGAATCATTAAATCTCCCTACAATAGATGGAGACTAGTGGTACCACGATGGTGGCCCACAGAAGTAAAATAAATTATACGATAAATATATTCTCCGTCTCCGGACAGTATTATGCGCTTTCTTTTATTTGTATTCACTTCATAAATAAGACTGTATATACACTTGAGGTTACTATTCAAGAGTTCAAGAGTATATATATTCGCTTGAGGTTACAAGTAACTGTACGATGCCCCGTTTTAAATGAAAAAAAAACGTAAAAGCGTAGCAGAGATACGTGGTAGCACCTTTTTGTAGCAACATTGGTGCTAGAATTTCAATGTGTAGCAGTTTCAAGCTAACAAACGAGCACACTGTTGCGAGCTCGACGATGTTACAACTCTCCTTTGTCACAACTGACCTCGATCTCTCCTACTTAATTATATTGCAATCCAGCTAGATACCTTAGTGCTTTTAACCACCAGCGATAGAGATGGCATATAGACACATTCCCTTCTACCAATATAGGTATATAAGAACAATCTGCGGGACTATGATGGTCGCGTTATTTGTGTTGTTGTTTACTCTTGCACTCACATACGTGTCAGAAGGTGAAGGCAGCTATGTCACTTATTTATCGCGTGACAAATGCAACCACCCTGCAGGTCAGTTTATACGTTAAATTGTCATTGTGTCTGTGTGTATTTTTTGTTTGTATGGGAAGTGATTTGTTTATGTTGTTTGTAGAAATAGATATATATGTTTGTATACATATGTATATTATTATCATAATTACAAACAAAATAGACAATAATTTTAATAACATCTTTAAACCAGTAGGTTTGTCTTGATTCTTCATTCCGCAGTTAGATAAACACTACAAAACTAACATAAAAATACATTAATGATATTATTTTTTTACTTCGTCTCTCGCTAAAACTGTATGAAAGATTCGTAATAAAAACTTGAATCTCGGCAATTCGCGGCATCCTACATTACCGGCGTGCCGACCCACCTTCTCATAATTAAAACCGGAACTGACCTTAGGAATTATAATGCAAGTAGCCCATAATCCTCACATAATTCCATATTATTTAAAAATTTATTTTTATTGAGCTTTTGAGTTTTTTTTTTTAACCCTGAATCTTTTAGCTTATTTGAGACATTTTATGTGCATAAAATAAAAAGACACCTTATTGGGTCGGGCCGCGGAGCGTTTCGACCACTGATACTTTTATGTAACAAATTACTGGTGAATAAAATTGACAAACGCATCGGTGTTTTAGGCTAAGGTAGGCAAGGCATCATTTTCTATTTCTATTCAAAAAAAATATCGAATTACGTCACGTATGATGTAAAAAATTCGTTACATAAAAGTGCAGCGGTTGAAACGCTCCCTATTACCATGCCTTAGTAGGAGCTCATCATCATGATGTGCTTATTAGGTTAGGCTACTATTAAGAGCAGGAGTCATCTACAGTCCTTAGTAGTCTCGCAGTGTCGGTAAACCGCGGCCGGTGCCGGTGCTGATCTCGCCTGCTTAAAACCAGAGGAGTTACTCTGAATCGCGAAATTCAAAGTTCGTAATGTGTCATCCCTCTCGCTCTTATTTTGTATTTAAGTGAGCGAGACACGAACTTCAAATATCGAATTTCAGAGAAATCTCACTTTTACCTCAGACAAGTTCTATAATTTGAGCCATATTTTCAAACACTTTGAAAAAGAGGAGCAAGTATTGAGCATGCTGTCAGTTGTCCCACCAGCGACGAGCGACTGGTCGTCAACTATTATCTCGCTCAATAAACGTATAATAGATTATATGTCAATAAAAGAGACTCAGTGTAAGCGATCACCATTCCACTTTAACTGACACGGGATCAACATCTCGTCGTTTAGCATTGTACATTGACTTTCTCAGATATTGTGGGGTTTTAGCTCTTGGTGGGATATAATAAAAAGGAGCTGGTACGGGTTTGATGATTTGTATTCAACGTCTGTACTAACACTTATACATAATGACAAAGTTAAAGCTGGAACGAGACAGCTGTCGTTCTTAAAATTGGACATACGGCCTGTCTCTTATAATGGTGAAGGGTTAATACCTTCACAATATTGACTTTTTGAGATTTTCTTAATTCAAAATCGTTTAGTTTCTCGGAGACATTGTATGTCCATAAAGTCAAAAGCTGTACACATCATATCTATATCTCAGTAGGTACTTAATAAGCATGTCCCTCACGACTCTAGCCCTTCCTCCACGTGCCGGCCTCGTAGTGTCGGCGCTCCGCGGCATCCGATATTACCGGCGTGCCGACCTCACCTGCTCATAATTAAAACCGGAACTGACCTTTGGAATTATAATGCAGGTAGCCCCGTAATTCGGTAGGAATTCATTAATAATTTGTTGTGGAAAATGCCTTTGTAAAAGAAGTTGTTAACACCTCTAGAAGCCTTTACTTTATTGTAAAACTTCTTGCATTAAATATAAAGTTGTCTTTTGTGTGACGAAAGTGTTTGCATACAGTAGCAACCACTTTAAAGTAAATAATCGTGGTTTTAGTCCACAATGGAGACAATCTTTGCTTGCAGGTACAACAATAGTAATCGCTTTCGGTCTCGAAAGGCAATGAGGGGATCGCATACCTACAAACAGGAATGCCTTCCGCGACCACTTGGCGTAGGGGACACGGGACACTGAGGAGATGGGTTGAACCGGTTCAACCAGACTTAAAGCGTGGCAGAGAGAGCGAAAGAATCTGACGTAACACGGACACATAGGGCGTGAGTCGTATTATTAAGGCTAGAAACAGTGATCGGTTGGAGCTATCGCTGTAGAAAGCATTGCATAGGTGCATTCAGACGGAAGCTGACCGTCAGCGCGCATGCAGCCATACAAAAGTCGCCCGACCGACCGTACTCGCGGACCATCGGTCGAGCACTGTTTCTAGCCTAAGGCTTGAAAAATTTGCCCGCATAGTTGCAGAAAAAAAAGAATTTATGTATTTTGCCTGTCGCATCGTACAAGTGAAATTGTACGTTATATCTCGCCGAACCCTTATTCACGGATATTCCAGTGATGGATCGCATGGCCTTGCCCGGCCACGGCAGTGACAGTCGTCAAAAGTGATGGATCACTTGTTTGGATCACCTATAATCGCCATTTAAGCTGGTGGCCACTGTAAATAAAAGTGAGAATTTAATGGTGAATAAATAATTGTTTACTAGCTTCCGCGTAGATTTTAGGTAAAAACAGAGATATAATCGAGGAAAACTTTTTTCATCAGTTGTCCGATGCTGTTAATGTCTGTAAAAAAAATACTCAGATGATATACAGCGACCAACGGATTCTGAAATTAGTTTTCTTACTTTTAAATGAAAAGTCTATACGCGAAATATTATAACAGTTACTCAAATAATTACAGGTTTTGCATACAAACTTTCAACCCCAAACCCCAATTTAACCCCGTTCCAAAAATTGCGTGACATAATACTTGAACGTTCCCTAACACGGGTAACTCAAGTCGTAAAAGCCGAGTACTAAGAGTACGCTGTGCAAGAAAGACAGCGACCGAATCAACTCGTGTCTCGTGACCCAACTAAATTCCGTATCCACGCCTTTTTGCTATAGTGATGCAAAAGACAACAATTTGAAATCGTAGAGTTGGTTAAAATCTAAAGGTCTCTTTTGGATTTTTGTATATATGTATGCACGAAATAAAAACACACAATTTTACACCATAGTAGAAGGTGCCTGCAACTTCGTTCATGGCAGAGAAAAAGTCATAACCCGTCTTTTTTCTTCAGCATATTTGGGTAAAGAATATCCTATTATAGCCACCTATGAATACCGCGTATCAAAAATAGTTGAAATCCGTTTAACCGATTTGGTGTGATGAAGTCACATCGACACATTAAAATACAAACACAAAAAATAATAAATAATATTTTTCAATTTAGTGACCTCCAAATAGTCCGTAACAATCATTTCTTTAAAAATATCTTTAATGTGCAGACATTTTATTTTTACAACTCTATAATAATATATTTTGAAATCTGTCTAAGCCTTACTCTACCTAGTCTATTTAGACCTTAAGAGTCCCCGTTAAGCTCGGTTCTCCATGCAAACGTAGTTACGCTCTCATTTTAAAACGACCTTGCTCTAAAACTTTGTACTTAGTATAAGTTAAGGTACATGCAAGCCTCTAATTATTTTATGTAGGTAGCTACAAATACCATAGTAAAAAATATACAGCTAATTTAAGTTTTTCACACAAAACTTGTTTTTGCTGTATTTCGTTTGATTAATAAAGTAGAGCCATATAAAGTAAATATAGGACTACCTCACCTCATGTTATTTTATATGAAAAGTTTCGTTACAATCCAACACGTAGTTTTAAAATGAGAACGAAACTCCGTTTGTATGGGAAGGTGAAATTCGGACGAGCTTGCCGGGGACACTTAACTTACGCATTTGCCTAGACATTATATAGTTTTCGATAGCAAATCGGTACCTATGATCCAATTTATTCGGTTGAAACCGTTTTAAAATACTCAAAACGCCGTGGTCGTGTAAAGCGTTTTTTAAATGGTTTTCACTTGTCTATTTCGAGCGCAAAAACGCCAAATTGGCATTGCTTTGATCGCCGGGGCGCGCCCTCTACGCTCTGTTGGTTGCTGAGGGGCTTTATTTTTATATTTCATTGTCAGATGATGCGCCCGTCGCGTATAAATACAGTTTAACCCCTATCAGATGATTGTGAGGGGACCTAGCCAGAAACGAGTCATAGGGAAATCGTATTACAGGGTAAGTATTTCATAAAAATCGCCATGTAATACTGTACCAAGTGCACTAGGATTTTATTTATCCCTTGGGAACTGTGCAATTTTCCGTGATAAAAACTACCCAATGTCCTTTCTAGAGTTTCAAATATCTCCATACTAAACTTCATCTAAATTGGTTCATTAAATACAAAAATTTAACAATGTAATAGCTTAGGCTTTCCTTTTGCCTGAAACACGGGGGGAACCCTAGTTTTTCTCGACACTTCACGACCTTCTCGTACGGTGTAAAACTGATCACCCGGCAACATTTTGTAATCAAACATAACGTACGACTCGTCGACAAATGTATGTATGTATGTAAACACTTTATTGTACATAGTAACCAGTTACAAAAGCAATAAACTTAAAAGATATAAGTACAAAGGCGAACTTATCCCTATTAAGGATCTCTTCCAGTTAACCTTTGAAGTGAGTGAAGATATAAGGAAGATAGACAAACTAACACCATGTACAAATTATATGTATATCAATAAAAAATATAAATAAATAAATAAATACATATATATCTACATAATATATAACTAAATAAAATATAACAGTAATATTTAATCAATATAAATCATATTCAACCATTTTACAAATCACTAGAAAGCCACAACTTATTTAATTTACTCTTGAGTGATGCCACAGACTGCGACTGTCTGAAAGATAACGGCACCTCGTTCCACAACTTAACCGCGTGTACCGTGAATGACCTAGAATATGTTCGCGTTTTGTTAGATGGTATAGCAAGTGTCGGGTTGGTGCTTGACCGCAAGCGATGTCCACTGCCAACAGCCACATAATTAAATCTCTCAGAGAGGTAAGGAGGAGAAGCCGGATAATAAAGTATGTTAAAGAGCAATGACAGGATATGTACGTCTCTGCGCCGGCGGATCGGCAACCATCCGAGCTGTGTGCGATAATTTGAAACATGGTCATACTTCCGCAGACCAAATACGTACCTGATACAGACATTTTGTAAACGCTCAAGCCTATCAAGCAGCTCTTCTCTGAGATCCAGAAACGCAATGTCACCGTAATCAAAGAGAGGTAGTAAAAGAGATCGAGCCAGAGCGAGCTTGCTTCTGCAGACGCCTCAGAGAATGAAGAGATGCAAAGAGCCTCTGACTGACTCCAGCAATATGAGCCGACCAAGAGAGTGTCTGATCGAAGGTGATACCCAAATTTCTAACAGTAGAGGAAAAAGGAATAGAAATTCCATCAAAAACAATTTCGGGAACCACCATATCAGACAACTTGGCTATATAATGGGAACTACCATTCACTTTCAGACCGAAATCAAATGCCCAAGACCGTATAGATTCCAAGTCAATGTTGATTTGATCAACCAATGCCGAGAAATCCTCAATGTTAGCCGCCGCATAGATCTGTAGATCATCTGCGTATAGGTGATAAGATGACTTGAGGGTTTCAGTAATACCATTAATAAAAATAGAGAAGAGAAGAGGAGAGAGCACCCCTCCCTGAGGGACACCAGCGGAGAGATCGCACCACTCGGACAATTTGTCGTCAACCTTAATCCTCTGGTGCCTCACAAAGAGGTAATTGCGAAACCAAGATAAAGCATTCTGAGAAACATTTAGAGTTTGGAGTATACCCAGAAGAATATCAAAATCAACCGTGTTAAAAGCGCTTTTAAAATCGAGAAGTACAAGGATGGTGAGCTTTTTGTTTTCAATATTAAAACGAATGTCATCGGTGACCTTAACCAGAGCGGTGACTGTGCTATGCCCGGGGCGGAATCCGGATTGAAAGGGAGTAAACAGCGCATGTCTGTTTAGGTGGGATAGGAGACGACGATTAAGAAAGTGTTCAATAATTTTTGACAAGACTGGGAGTATTGAAATGGGGCGATATTGTGAAAAACAGCCAGGATTTGTGGTTTTATGCAGTGGAATGACTTGAACATTCTTCCAAGCGGAAGGAAATGTACTAGAGGAAAAGGAGAAATTTATAATATCCGATAGGATGGGAGCAATGAATTCCGCTACGAGCATAAGCATATCCACACTAAGGCCATGCTCACCGACGGCCTTCGTTTTAATAGACTTAAGAAAGACAAGAGTTTCTTGCGGAGAAATTGGCCCAAGCTCAAAGGGGGGAGTGTCAGGGTGTATGGCATTGGCAAGAAGTGATAGAGTTGAATTTTTAATTCAAGGATCAAGAATTACCGGAGAGGTACAGAAGTGTTTATTAATAGCGTCTAAGTCAAGAACGCCGGAAGAAGTTTGTTGAGTTTTGCCCACCCCGAGTGACTTGAGAAACTTCCACAATTTGGCAGGGGGACATTCCTCGATGGATTTATGAATGTAGCGTCGTTTAGCTTCCCTAAAGACCTTATTGCAGCGGTTCCGCAGTGTAACGTAATTCTGTTGGTTTACGTTGGAAGAATCGTGTCGTAATTTTACATGTGCTCGAATCTCTTTTGGCCATAAGGAGTTTGATTCCTTCCGAAAGCCATGGAGCAGGGAAATGTTTCACTCGCGTCAGCTTTAGTGGTGCATGTTTTTCAAAAATCGCAAGTAAAATGTCATTGATAACCCTCACCTTGAGATCGATGTCAGATAGGAGCTCAATACTACGCCAATCAGCACTGGAGATATCGTCTTGAAACGCCTGCAGGTCTATATCATGTAAATTTCGACACATAATAACTTTATGCTCCTCCTTCGGAAAGAAAAATACGATTACTCTCGCACGTGGTCACACCAGGACTGGTACCTGTACAGGTACCTGGAACTTCTCGATTACGCGTCGAGCGTGTCACCCCTCCACCCTCTTTGCGCTTTGACTTGTATCTATATCACAATAGATAACAATGCGGTGTTAAATTTCCCGTATTAAAAACACAGAAACACAATCATTTGTGTTGCATATTAAGAAATTCTTTTTTACTAGCTTCTGCCCGCGACTTCGTCCGCCTTAAATTCGTTTATCGCGTCCAAATCGGTGTAACGGTTTAAGCGTGAAGAGGTAACTGACAGACAGACAGCCGGACGGACGGACGAACAGACAGACAGACACACTTTCGCATTTATAATATTAGTATGGATTCTTATAACGGTCGCCACCATACGAGTATAGCCATATTGGTCGGAATATTAATTATTACCCAATAACGCTGAATCAAATTGGTTATGGTTTTTATTCATTCTCCGCGAATGAAATTGCGGGCAACTTAAAATTTTCTATAACGGTATTATTAACATAACGAAATATACATACTTCAACAAAAGATTACAAAGTGAAGATCAACTCGTCTGTTATGTTATTCATAAAGGATAATTAATGCAAACAGTACGTTAACACCTGCAAACAAAACATGTCGATCTAAATCAGATCAAGGCCGTCCCATACACTTGACCTAATTTACGGAATTACCATCGCCATGATGAGCCTGCGAAGAAGCCTACATCTTAATTGGAAACAGTTTTTTAACACGCTTTTATTAGGTCGACCTGTATGTAACTAACTATGTAATGGAATCTAAGGTAACTAATTTAACCATCTTCCAAGAATCGTACCGTCATGAAAATTGGCAGCTGTATGTAGTTCTGATGACAATACAATAATATGGTACTGTCGAACTGATCTGATGCTGGAGCCGGAAGATATGAACTGGAACTTCATGATGGAACATCGTATCATAGCTGTGTTTGGATTTGTTAGAAAAGTCTTGTAAAGCGTGTTTTTCTAATTTGTTTTAAACTATTACCCCCGAGATGCGGACTAACCGTGCCGACAGGGCCTTCATGAATGCCTTCATGTCGGCCGACCAGGGTCTCAAGGTTTCAACCGCAAGCGCCGCAAACTCGTAGTCTTTTGATAAGGACGAGTATTTGCGGCGCTTGAGTACGCAGCGAACGTATCAACGCAAGTTGCGTCCCTTACCAAGGCTCTGTCCAGTTTCCACGGCACCAATGTGTCCGTCCGAACGCCTGCCATCGTCTCTAGCCATACTCAAGGGTTCCAATATAGCAGGCACAGAGGCGAGAAAGAATAATAGGGGACAAGTAACTCCCAACATCGTAGAGGATCGTTTAAAAATGCGTTATAACTGTCACATTTAGAGAATAGGCATGATGACAGGATCTCAAAAACTAAATTCTAATTAGTCCGTCTGTTACATAATAAAAAAATATTGGACACGTACCTATTTAATATTTTCTTCTGTTTCCGCGATTATTACTCATTGAAATAAAACAATTTAACGGATTATATCGCGTATATTATGTCCTTTTAGTTCCCTTAGCCAGCTTAGGCCCATCTGGCGTGTATGTAGGTACACCTTTATTTGTTTTTTCAAAAATGGGTAGTTTGCACAAATTCTAATTTTGACAGACGAAAATACATCTTTTCTCAGTCCACCCGTGACCATGGAAAGCTGAAAAGCTTCCGAAACGTCGGGAACTAAAATGAGATAATATACGTGATATAATTCGTTAAATTGTTTTATTTCAATGGACACGTATTTTTTGCTTTTACAAAATAATCAAAAAATACTTAAATAAATCGCATTAAAGTTTAGGAGCGGGGCTCGTGACGTCGGGAACTAAAATGAGATAATATACGCGATATAATCCGTTAGATTGTTTTATTTCAATGGACATGTATTTTTTGCTTTTGCAAAATAATCAATAAATACTCAAATAAATCGCATTAAAGTTTAGGAGTGGGGGCTCGTGACGTCACTCCTAGGTACAATTTCTTCTTAAGAGTGACGTCACGCGACATTTTGACTCAATGTATCGCCTTTATTTATTGATTACATAAAAATAGAAAAAAAACGTCTCCAATATTTTTATCAATCTACATGACGGATTAATTATTAAAATTTAGTCATCATCCCTATTCATAACTAAAACCTCATTATCAAGAGTTAACAACATGGGGTACGATTTAATGCTAGTTGGAAAGAAATGGTAACTATTTTTTATCGTTTTTTATCGTTTGAGCGTAATTTTATGTAATATAGGTCATATGTTTTAAGTACGAAAACTTGCATACATATATTCGCTACCTTCAACAATGTTTAGACTATATTTAAATAATGCAATCGTACGCATAAATTATTGTTTTATATGACCAGGCCCCTACTTCACAATCGCGACAAATGTCGGGTGACAATGACAATTTGGATGACCCAAAAAAAAATTACCTCTGTTTTACATCAAAATCGTAAAATATAGGTTAAATTAAGATACTTATTTCATCCGTTTTTCATTCGGGTGAGTATATTTGTTACAATTCCTAACCAAAGTTTGCTGTGACGTAATTATTTAGACGTTTTGTAATCGTCAAAACCGCGTACTATCCTTAACCGAGATAACTCATCCGAATGGAAAACGGATAATTGCAAGCGGTTTATTAAACCTATTCCTCTAAATGGTTTTTGAATAGCCATACCTTTGAAAAAACTGGTACATCCCAATTGCACGTACATTGCGTGCCCAGTCTAAAGTAAGAAGATTTATCGAGTTTGCGGGGATCGCCGTGAACATAAAATTGTCGTTGTCATCTGACAATTGTAACGATTGTAAAATAGGGGCCCGAGCGCAAAATAATGACAATGGGAAACGTCAATTTTTTTAACAGCTTGTTATTCTTTTGCCTGTTCGTTCAAAACGTGTGATATCATTATTTCTTTCTTTCAAAACGTTCAGTGATAAAATCAAATTCAATATCTAAAAATTAAGGCTCCGTTTACCTCGGTTACGAACAGGGTCAGTTTGCAATTTTACTAAACCATATACGAAAAAGTTTCAAATTATTCGGCTTCAACATTTTCCTCATTCAGCATTGGCACAAAAAACACGCATAAATCCAGCACTTAAAATGGAAATGCGAAAATGAACTTTTTCCTTCGAAATGCACTCTGAAAACTCCAGTCCAATTTGTCCTGCTTCTATGCAAATTAGAAGTGGATGTTATAAATAACATAAAAGTGAAAAAATCACAGTGATCGGCGTAAAAGTATCACTGACTTTTCACAAAGAAACCAATTTACAAAATCAGGTTGTTCCTACGTAATTATGTTGTGTGTGGCTACAACTGCAATTACTATTTAGTATATTTTAAGGTAAAAGTGACAAATTACTGCGTCCAAAACTCATTTAGAAATATGAACAACAAAGTGACATATTGACGGTCATATTAAAAATCTAAATTACATTACAGTTATTCTCTTTAACGTGGCATCGGTAACAAGCGGCTCGGCCACGAGACCTGAGGAACAAAGTCACACTTATTTTACAGTGTTTTTTCTAGTGAATTAGAACGACAGTAACGGGGATTGAAATGTAACGCCTTTTCCCATCACTAATGCAAATCCCGCAAACCGCGTTCACACGATAACCTCTTTATTTACGACCGGTTTACACGCTCAGGGCATTTTTTAAACTGTATTCTGCAAATGTGATTGCAGTTAAAACTTTACATTATTTTCTGAAGACAAGAGAATTAAAGCTAAGGTCCTAGGTTTTCAATGCTGTCAAAATACATAAGTATGTTTTCACCTAATCACCAACTTGACGAATTGTTTGGTCAAGTTTAATTTTAAAGGTGGTCAATTTGTGCAAGATTGGCGCTTGAATTTAATTTCATTCACTGAATCGTAAAAGATACGTAACATGACAGTATTATACACCATAGTATTACTCATACATATTTAAGACTAAATAACTATCTACAAAATCTTCACTAATTATTTATTAATACTGTCCATACGTCTCTTTAGCACTCTCTTTCGGTCAACAGACTTAATTTGATATACCTGTCGTGAACAAGTCACACTCGCGATCGCGCGAGTTTCGGCACAATAGGGAATATGCATAATCTTTTCTTTTTGCTTTATTGCTCATTCATGTAACAAACAGGGGAGAAAAATATTTTTTCGAATAACTATAAAAATAACCAAGATATAAGCTATCAAACATTTCGTTCTATCTCTTTCTGGCAAAACAGAATTTAATATGGAGTTTATATGACCGTCGTAGACTGTGACGTAACAGTCTATGTCGGACCTCTCTGTCAAATCGCTGTCAAATTCGTAGTTTAAAATGTTTATATCATGAGTATTTCTTATCCGATTCTAATTTTAATTTCACTTTTTTGAATAGTTTTTACGGTATTTTGATATTTTGTTAAAAAAAGCGATGAAAAAATTTCACGAATATACCCTATTTCGTGTTTTTTTTTTGATGTTTGTATGTGTCGTTGTGGCTTCATCACGCCAAATCGGCTAAACAGATTTTAACTATTTTTGGTACACGGGTAGCTGTAGCATCCACAGATGGTTATAGGATACTTTTTACCCGACTGCGCTGTGGGAAAAAAAGAGGGGTTATGACTTTTTCACCTCCACGAACGAAGTTGCGGGCACCTCCAAGTACTACTTAAAGTTGTTTTGTGTATGGTTATCATATCAACAATGAAATGAACCGAGACATTCCTGTGCGTCGAGGTCCTGAGTCATTAACATTGGCAGTGAGGCCAACAGATGTAGGCCAAGATCGGTCAAGGGGACGTTTCCTTGGCCTGTTTATGGATATCCTTCTATTCAGTCACATGATAAGTAATAAGTACAAACATGTACGAGAAGGTTCTCACTATTAATCGAACGAAAGCTGTACGTCACCAGGTGCGAGTGACAAAACGAACTGTGCGTGAGCGAAAGAGAGTGCTACAATTTTTGCAACCATTGCGCTGTTCAAAAAGTGGACGTTTATTTATTACTAGACCGTAGCCGCAACTATGTTCGCGGATGAGAAAAAGTCATAATGCCTCTTATTTTCTTCAGCGTAGTCGGGTAAAAAGTATCCTATAACCATCTGGAGATACCTGATATGTTTTCTGGGAGAACTACGCATTGAATTTATATTCAAAACATATATTTAGGATAGGCTAAGTAATAGATATGAGAGTTATTTCGAAAAAAATATTGACTGTTGAGTTTGTTTCGGCTTTCTTCTCCTCAGTGGTCTCCTCTTGGGAAACTCCGTAGAGTCAGACTTATAAAAGTGCTCTTGCGGCCTACTTACAGAATAGATATCATTAGTTCATTACAAACATACAAAAAATCCAAAAATATATAATTTTGGTACATCAATTAACTTTTTCGTATACCAATCACTAGAAAAAAATATAAATCGAACTCCTTCTTCGATAGAGCATGTGAAACCCATAATTTAAATTTTTCACACGTCGATGTTTTTAATTTATCTTTAACCAAATTTAAACACAGTGTATTTTGCCTTTTGAATACACAGTAACTCAATTAGAACATTATACCCTTAATTAGTTATAATGATTCGTTGGCCCACGACGCAAAGGAGAAAGCCGATCTCTTGGGCAAACTATTTGCGTCCAGCTCGAGTTTGAATAATGGGGGACACGAGCCGCCGACAATACCGCGGCACGATAGCTATATGCTGGATGTCCGGTTCCACCATAGGTCAGTGCGTAAAGCACTTCTTTCCCTCGATGTCCATAAGTCGAGTGGGCCCAATGGAATTCCCCCTATTGTGTTGAAGACGTGCGCTCCAGAGTTGGCACCGGTTTTAACGCGTCTTTTTCGGCTCTCTTACTCTTCTGGCGTAGTCCCGATCTCATGAAAGTCAGCTTTGGTGCACCCGATCCCTAAAAAAGGTGACCGCTCAAACCCATCCAACTACAGGCCGATAGCTATAACCTCCCTGTTCTCGAAGATAATGGAGTCCATTATCAACAGCCAGCTATTTCGGTACCTAGAGGACCACCAACTGCTTAGTGATCAACAATATGGTTTCTGTAGAGGTCGCTCAGCTGGTGACCTTCTAGTTTACCTGACACATCGTTGGGCACAGGTGATCGAGACTAAGGGCGAAGCATTAGCGGTTAGCTTGGACATGGCACCGGATCGGGTTTGGCACAAAGCACTTCTTTCGAAGCTTCCATCTTATGGGCTTCCCGAGAAATTATGCGAATGGGTCAGTGGCTTTCTAGCAGACAGATGCATAAAGGTCGTAGTTGACAGTGCGTGCTCTGAATCCATGTCTGTGAATGCTGGTGTCCCTCAAGGCTGTGTGTTATCGCCCACGCTGTTCCTTCTGCATATCAACAATATGCTGCAAATTTGTGGCATTCTCTGTCATGAGGATGATAGCACGTGTGATGCCTCCTACACTGGCCGCGCCAATATTTCTCGGGGTAACGTCATCGAGAGCCGTAACAAACTTGTGTCTGAAGTTGAAACTTCCCTAAAAGAAGTTTCAGAATGGGGTCGATTTAATTTAGTCCGTTTTAACCCTACAAAGACACAGGTTTGCGCTTTCACCGCTAAAAAGTCTGCGTTAGTTGCATCACCTCGTTTTGAGAATACTCCCCTAACTGCAACAGCCACTATCGGAATCCTTGGCGTCGATATATGGAGTGAAGTCCAGTTCCGCGGCCATCTAGAGTGTAAGGCCAAATTAGCCTCTAAGAAGCTCGGCGTGCTCAACAGATCGAGACAGTATTTTACTCCGGCCCACCTCCTACAGCTTTACAAGGCACAGGTCCGCCCGCACATGGAATACTGTTCTCATCTGTGGGTTGGGGCTCCACAGTACCAGCTTCTCTCTCTAGACCGCATTCAACGGAGAGCGACTCGTATCGTCGGTTGCCAGCGTATTTCAGATCAGCTTGACTCCTTGGCACTGCGTAGAGATGTAGCCTCGTTCTGCATTTTTTATCCCTTGTATAACGGAGAGTGTTCCGAGGAATTGTTCGGGTTGATCCCAGCTGCACCTTTCCGCCATCGTCCTACGCGACAATATTTTCATCCTCACCACTTAGATGGTTGGCAGTCCACAACTGTGCGTTTTTCTAGAAATTTCCTGCCTCGCACGACTGAACTGTGGAATAAATTGCCGCATGCAGAATTTCCGGACCGATGCGATCTTCAAACCTTCAAGAAAAGAGCGTACTCCCACCTGAAAGGCCGGCAACGCACTTGTGACTCCTCTAATGATGCAAGTGTCTATGGGCGACGGTCATCGCTTACCATCAGGCGACCCGTCTGCTCGATTGCCATATAAAAAAAAAATCTGGTAACTTAAGTTATTGCTGAAGCTTGTAAAATTGCAGTTTTTATAGTTATCCCGTGACCTAGTTTTATGTGTATATATCAGTAAGTTGTGACAACTTCATTGGTTAATGTGCTATATAATTGGATTGGATTTTAGAACAATGTACCGTTTGTGCCCAAATAAACATTAAAACATTCGTAACATTTTTCAATTCTCTAAGGAAACATTTTTTTTTTTTTTTCAAAATAGGTTCAATGTACAGACATTTCATTTTTACAACATTATAACATTATACTAGATTACTACGCACGATGCACGCCAATATATTCCAACTTTCATCAGACTGCCGCTGGTAGGTACTTTTTAAATATGGGGGCAAATGGAGGAAAATGGCTAAGACGAACAAAAAAAGACTGTGGGGTACTATGAAACGGCCAAGCCCTACTTTTTAAACCAAGGTGCTCGTAAAGTCAGGGGCTTCGCTTTTCTGGGATCCAATAACTTTGTTACAGCGAAAGCGTTATGAGTTATTAAAATTTACATGAAATGTTTTCTTTAATACCAAAAATACACAAATCCAGAAGAATATGGAAAATACCATCATATGCTGCCTCTTAAAATATTTGTTTGTTTCAGACAGAGAACCCACCTCCGCAGTCCTTGTGCCTTGCGCACTGCGTCCCTGCCCAACTTTAAGTGACCACGGAAAGCATATACGCTGTATACGCTCCAGTCAGGTTTAAAAAAAGAGTGTATGCTTATGATCCGTAGGTTATGATTATGAATGAGAATAAAGGCTTTTAATAACCACTATATGTAAGGTTTGAGCAAATCCAGCAACTAATTGAACAAAGTGCTTTTAAAGCTGTGGGTGAACGCACGGAGATGCAAATGGCGGATTACCCTAGTCAATGAGTATCAAGGAAGTTACACCACGAAATTAATATAAGAAGATAGCAGAATTCGTTTGTTACCCATAATAATTGAAAAGGATTATGAATTTTTACCTAAAAATCGTTTGTCATAATTCCGGAACCGTTCACTTTTCAGGATTTTGGAAATTGTCATTATGTAACTACTGGGTATTAGTTTAGGTTTGTTTTATAATAACCCTGAAAAGTTAACGCTATGAGAGATAAAATAGATTTTGATAAACAAAAATTCAGACACACACTACATTTGTGATCTTCAATTTTATGACAATCGTTAGACCCAAGAATAATAATACAAAATGCATTTCTCAAACTATTACAAATTAGTTTACCTCAGCAATGGGTTTGTATCGTCAACTCGTCATTAATTAGATTAAGTTCGTTTTGAATAACTAGGTTAAGAATAATGTAGTGGTTGCACCGTCTCGTTATTTAGTGTATAAATGGAGCAATGTATCGAGGATTTTCTGTATAGAGAATAGACATAGGGTATTTGGCAGGAAAATTACACTTAACGCAGGCAAAGTCGCGGGTAAACACTAGTAGTTTATAATATGTTTAAGTATGAAATTTCAGTTTACGTGAGCTACTTTTTCAATCAATCTCAAGATCTTACAATGTTATTTTCCTCGAGATGTAGAATCGGGAATAAATATTGCCAATTTTCCGTCAGTCCTCGTTGATCGGACTAAATGGCGCAGACACAATTAGTTTCACTGAATCTTAATTTCCCTAAATGAGTTAGCGATGTAAATTTGTTGTGGCCGTTGTAATGTGTACAGTGGTTATGTGTATTAATAAAAGGGTTTATTGGGTCCATTTTGGTTCCACTAACTGTGTAAAAAGCCGGCCAAGTGCGAGTCGGACTCGCGCACCGACACTTACCCTAACAAGGATCGGAACCGGTATTTTTTCATATAAAATATCCGAAATAACGATTCGTAGTTTTAGTTCAGTTGTGAAAATGTAATAATAATTATTGAACTACCCTAATATACGAGTAGCTTGACAAGTTCTTTTGTGACACTCCCATGGTCTGTGGGCGACGGGGCGGGAAAGACAGCGGGGGTGGGTGTGAAGTGTGCGCGCGGCGGGGCACGACAACCCTGCCGCGCGCACACTTCTTACTCGCCCCCGCTGTATTTTACCCCGTCACCCGCAGGCTATGGGGGTGTCACGAAAGAACTTGTCAAGCTACAGTATTGCTTTTCGGATATTCGTGGCGTTTCCTATGTCACCCTTAATTAACAAGTGCTATGAAACTAACTAAACAGAACCTCTGCCTGAGGTGCACTAACTCCGGCCTTCCTTTTGACACCCTGTACGAGTCATTATAATTCGCAAATGCCACGTTCATCCGAATCACGGCCCAATTCAGCCGCAGTTAGATCGGAGCCGGAACAGCGTTAATTGCACTCCCCTAATGAACCACGCACGCCAACGCCACACCGACATGATTTTCCGCCAAGGCTGAAACACTGTTATCCCTGACCAAAGACAGGCCTAAAAGAATTTATGTTGAATATTACAACATTTTGTAGTCAAATGATAATAATTATTAAATAAAGAATAAAATCTTAATGTACAAGAGCAAAATAAAAGCTGTAAGAGGCTTTGGAACCGTTATTTATAAATCCTCCAAAATACACGCTATTTCTGGAATGTTTTAAATTGTATTTAGGAGAAAACAAACATCTTTGGAAACACCTTATTCAGGTTCCTGAATTTTAATAAAACTTACGAAAGTATCGTAATTGAACGAAAAGAACGAAAAAAATACTGGTTATTTTGTATGAAGCGAATACCGGTTTCCGAGCCCTGGCTGTAAGATTACTACATTTTCTCTAACCAAATTTAAACTTGCAGATCCGTAGACTTCTTACCGCGAGGGAGAACTACTCTGGCATCTCTTCCGGCCAGTTGCATCGACGACATTTAACGGGCCAGTGGTGCACATTATAATTGGCGCTGAGAGCTGGCATCCCATCGAGAAACGTCGAAGTCCAGTGGCTTTTTCAGGGTTTTTGGCCACGGTAGGCAGTTATTTTGTGCCTCTATGGAGCCATGGTCAATCCGGGCTCCAGGGTATGCAGTTTCTCTATGCTTATATAGAGCCATGCTTGTTTTGGGCTCCAGGGCAGCTTCTCTGTTGCCATATGGAGCCATGGTCGTTCAGATCGTTGATCTGATCTATCTGAAGGTATACCTTCAGGGTTGCTATAGCAACGCCTTACTCTGTGCCTATACGCGTTGCTCAGGGACGGTAGTGCCTTTGTGTCTAAAAGTACCGCACGCCACTGTCAAAATCCCCAAATAATTGGACTTTAGTCCAATTACGAAACTTGCGAGTAGGTTCGATTAGCAATCAGCCCTATGTGCTATGACATTAGGAGGATCCTGCGCTTCTGGGCGGAGTTTGACTAGGCACCACCACACACAATGCCCACGCACAATGGCCCGACTTGCACGGGCTAAGTGTGGAAAACGGAGCTCACAACCATACCCATGGTTTTTCGTTTTAATAAGCCTGGTATTGAGAAAACTGTTCGAATCAAGCTTCTGTGCTCAAAATTTGAATTCTAGAGTCACAGTTTCTACGAAACCGCTTACGTTTTCCGTGGGAGTAATTATAAACTATGTTATCTCTATGACAGACGCTCTTAGGAGTAATTAACTAACCGCGCTTGCAATCTAATCGTGTTTCACTGAAAATCAATTTTCAACACTATACCCTGGGGGTGGTGGAATGGGCGACTAAATATTGCGAAACTGGATAATCCCCGAAACTATGTCGTTTTGTTAGTTCGTTATTTTCTTTTTCAGTAAAGTGGCTGTCACATAGTAGATACGACTGAAAGGGACTTGATATAAATACGAACAGTCAGCATCATAACACGTTACTGAATTGTATACATATTTATAATGTTAACTGTATAGTATGTGAGCATTTAGAATAGGATTCGAGCCCTGGAGTAGATTTCGGTTATTACCGGCGGCACGCGAATGTAATACTTAATATTGTACTGCTCTGTGTAAAATATCATTAATAGCTCCATGGTAAATTAAATAAGAGAGTGTATAGCAAATTTATCTTTTAAAGTATTCCTAATAATATTTACAGAATGTTTGTTTGATGTCTCACTGTCGTTTAAGATACGCCAAAACGTTTACCCGGAGAATGATTAAAGATATTTTTGTAATTATTTAGTTAGGTCAATGAATTTATCTATTTCAATTTTATAAATATTATATTTACTAATATAAGGTTCAAATAAATTTAGACTTTTTTATGTTATAAAGGCAAGCATTTGACGTCCAATCTCTCCTATTGATAAGCGACGGTAAAACCGACGATGGAGCATGCTTACCTAAATAGAGCCTATTCACTCTCGTCTTGAAGAGATCCAAGTTAAATTGTTCCGGAAAAAGGTATGCTGACAGAGAGATACTCGTACACTCTTAGCCTTCCTAACGAGCAATGTAGAAGCAATCGCTTTGTTCGAGTTATATGAACAACATAATAATAAGTGGAACCCAAGTCCATAGTGACGAATTGGAGAAGGCGGAATCAGTTCATGCAGTCCCGCCGCACACTCCCCGAAAAGTATCCTATATAAACTTTTATTTATTTTACACTTTTTAGTTAATCGTTACTTATAAGTGTATCTCGTGACGATTCGTACAAGCCCAAACACGGCTAGGATACATTATTTTATTACATAGATCTGGTGCCTACCTTCCGGCTCCATCATTAAATCAATTCGATGGTACCATTCTCATCAGGAACATTTAAATTTGTGACTATGAAGTTGCTTAGCTAAATTAATCGAGATATTTTGTCACCACCCGTAAATCATTTATCATTGAGGAGATCCGATGGCATTCTGTGGTCTTCTGCATCAATTCCACTTCACCAATTTACACTTTCTGAATGCAAATGCTTATTATGATTCTTATAATACCAAAATCGCTATATGTATGCCTACAATATTTGAAGAGTTTCTTCAATTCCTCATGGATTCCATCATCAGATCTTCACCTAAATTAAATTGAACCAACAAGAAAGTACCTTCTATAAAACCAAAAAAAAAAATTTGAAATCGGTCAGATAGTCTTTGAGTAATCGGTGAACAACCATAAAAATAAATAATAAAAATAAAAATAAAAAATTAATACATTCCGTCGAATTGAGAACCTCCTCCTTTTTGGAAGTTGGTTAAAAATACCACAAAGCAGGCGACCTTCCTACGGTATTCGAGGCTTCGCAGCTTTGCCTCCACTAATTCTGGATAACCAATGAGCCTCTTGGCACGTCTGTTGATCGAATTTGGCATATCCATCCCAGAGATGACAACAATTGCCATAGACAACCACCGGACTTGTTCTTTATACAATTGATGAAACTGCCCTAGTGTGAAGTACCGCCTCACCTTGAAAAGAATTCCAAGCTTCTTGGCTGCAGTTTTTGACAAGGATTCAATGGAATGCCCGAAGTTCAAGTTGGAGCACAAGTTCATACCAAGAAGTTCCAGATAATCGGAAATAGGTTCAGATACACCTCGGAAAGTCGCAGTCAAGTCAAACGGACTCCATTTAGAGGAGATTAAACACGCCTGCGTTTTGGCGGCATTGAACCGAACTAGATTGGCGTCTCCCCAATCGGACACTGCCTCAAGAGTCAGATTCAGCCGATCCACCAGATCTTTTCGAAAAGACTGGATTCTTCCCTCGTGGCCTTTGCACTGGTCAAGATCAGATAGGCACCAGATCTATGTAATAAAATAATGTATCCTAGCCGTGTTTGGGCTATTTCGAATCGTCACGAGATACACTTTTAAGTAACGATTAACTAAAAAGTGTAAAATAAATAAACTTTTAAACAAAAAAATAAAACCGACTCCAAAAAAAACTAAAAAGTAAAAAATAACGCCATAATTCAGTTTCTTCAAATTACTTACAAGTAACCGTATGTATACTCAATCTATACAGTATATACAATTAATCTTATTTTGGAAGCGGTGCCATCGTGTCACAACTTACTAAAATCGTCAATTTTCAATATTTTACACATTTTTTATATGGCACCGACGCCAAAATAAGATTAATTGTATATACTGTATAGATTGAGTATACATACGGTTACTTGTACGTAATTTGAAGAAACTGAATTATGACGTTATTTTTTACTTTTTAGTTTTTTTTCGGAGTCGGTTTTATTTTTTTGTTTAAAAGTTTATTTTCATAGGTCTTTTTTGTCTACATCGCTTAGTTTGTTAACACTTGAGTCCACAAAGCCCCATTTCGGACATTAACAGTCCAGTTATTAAGCAGTAATCCACAATACACACAAATAACGTTTGGAACTACGCTAATCAACTGATTATCTCGCCGTAATGCGCAGCCGCATTAATTACCTAACGCTAACAGCACTAAATTAATGTTTACCGCACTGCTTGAATTAATGTAAACTAAACAGTGGTTCTTTACGCGGAAATAAGCCACTAAACCAATTGATATTTACTGAATAAAAGCTGTTGCTTGTTTCTAAGAGACGGAATATTATACAAAAAAATATTGTGCTTTTGTGGTATTTGTATGAAAATGACACCAAAAGCGACTAAAATCATAAACCGTTTATTGGATTCCGTGAACAAATTATTTTTATGAGAGTTTTACCAGTTTGGGTTTTTGATGGCCGTGTTTCTCGCGTGATAGGTTTAATGACTAATTAAGGGTCTAATGATTCTTGATACGTTGATTGTGATTTCCAGTGAGGATATGTATTCATGTGGATTCCATATTGTGTGGCGAGCTAAGTACAAATTTTGACGAGGAAGCGAGAGCATCGAAAAGGAGCAACTGTGACTGGAGCGTTCAAGTGTGAAATTAGAGTAAAGTGATCTAATAGTGTTTCAAGTGTTTTAAGTTTTCAATCACGAACACACCCCCCTAGACCGTTACAATGTTGTTGGGCCTTAATGGACAATTAATTAACGAGTAATCCCAAACACACAAACAACATTCAGTACTTACTATTCAGCTGATTATCTCGCAGTAATTGGCAGCCGCATAAATAGATAACGCAAACCGCAAATTAATTTATACCACACAGCTTGAATTAATTTAACTGCGCAGTGGTTATAGGTAAATCAGCCAAGAAATCAATTGTTTTTATTGGATGAAAACTGCTTTGGAATGTTGAGAAAAGAAGTGACAATGGACAGGCTTATGATGCTCGTGAGTGTCACGTGATTAAGGTATTTTCTGTACTCGATAGTACAATTACATGACAATTTTAAAATACAGTTTTCTTTTGATTCCTATGACTTTCCTATGATCAGCCATTATTATTTTCGATACCACTTGGTTAAATTGACGTTTTGATGTTTAGTAAAAAGCATTACCTTCGAAAGGTTAATTACATTTCCGAAGTTAAATGCTGACGCAAATTTCCAATGAAACGTTAAAATGTTCATAATTCAATGAAAGCCTCAATTCGAAACGTAAAAGGAACATGGCTGTTCTTGCTGATGAGCAATTAGTCCTTTTGAATGTAAATTTCCAATACAATTCTGTCATATAATGAAGAAGAAAATATTATGCAAAAACTTATGTTTACATTTCGATTATTTTCATATGTCCGTTTCGATTAGTATTATCCAAAATAGTCTTTATTTTATAAATTAGGTTAATTTTAAAATTATACCTGTGGCCGATATACCTGCGTATTTACAAAATATCTTGGAGTTGTATTCTCGTCGTCATTATAACTGACATATTTCTATTATTATAAAAAAATTTAGCATGTTAAAATGAATGAGTTTGGAACAAATTGCAGCAATTTGCTGCAAACCAGCATAATTTTAACCATTGTCGTTACCAACGTTAACACGAAAATGCCGAATGTTTTTCCGGGCACTTCAAAAGGCCGCAAACAACTCAATTACCACGAACCTGCATTATGCATGCGAGCGTCAACGTTACTTCAACATCCTCATATTGAAACTAAACCCACGTTTCAAATACGACTCTAAACCATGCTCGTGATGTCCAAAATATCAGAAAATTCCACAATTTATGCGAGCTTTCAGCTACGCGCCAGGACATGTTATGTCGTGCTTTGCATGTCGGCTGTTGTTTCAACACGTTTTACATTTTCGCACAATGTTATTCTGTGCCTCTGTGATAATAGTCAAATAGAGGAAAAAACGAGGTACATCAAAAATAGGGAAACATGTGCAACGAACAGTGGCTGAACACGGTACGGCGAAGATTTTTAACAGATTATGAATACAAAAAAAGTTGAATATTGCTGACTGTCTGACGTTCTTTTCCAAATGGTTCGTTTCCAAATCAGATTTTCATTTGTTTCGTTTTTTAACCAACTTCCAAAAAAAGGAGGAGGTTCTCAATTTGACGGAATGTTTTTTTTTTTATGGATGTTCACCGATTTACTTACAAGTAACCGTTTGTATACTCAATCTATACAGTATATACAATTAATGTTATTTTGGAGTCGGTGCCATCATGTCACAACTTACTAAAATCGTCAATTTTCAATATTTTACACATTCTTTATATGGCAACGACGCCAAAATAAGATTAATTGTATATACTGTATAGATTGAGTATACAAACGGTTACTTGTAAGTAATTTGAAGAAACTGAATTATGGCGTTATTACGTGGCCCAATTTACGGGCAGTTCAGTGGGCGCGATTTTTAGGAGACGACGATATCCATTTTAACCCCCAACAATATAAGAGAGGTGTCTAAAGAAAGAAGTCTAAAATGTGTAGGTATCTTTGTGTTTATCTGTGAAATCATAGCTCCTAAACCGTTCAAGCGATTGAGATTTGTTTTTGTTCAATAGGTAAGGGTTCAAAAAATCGGTCCAGCGCCGGAGCAAATTATCAGGTTTTTTTTTTAATGTTCCGGGAATTTTTTATCCCTTCGCCGATTTCAAGTTGATCATAGAATTAATTGATAACGCAAGCCATATAACTTGAGTAGGTAGGTTAAGAAACAAGCAATAAGGCTTAGGACAAGGGAGAATGAGAAAATATGAGAGCGAGAACGAAGATATTATTGTGCGCTGGCATCAGTAAGTATATTTGAAGCAATTTAAATATAAATTTTAGGTAATAGATACAAATATAAGAGTATATTTAAAAGAAACATAGATATATTACAAATTGCTAGCGACCCTTAGTATATGGTTACAGTACTTGATAATTAAAATACTCGTATTCCATTCCAAACACCAAGTTGTGATCATAAATTCACAGATAAAGTTGCGCACGTGTGAATTATGGACCGTTTCCCAATTAATATCCGAAGTTTCGAATGTACCGATACTGTAGCTATTTGCAACTTGAAGTAATTTGTCTTTGGTAATCATAAATTACCTACTTAGGACTCGTTCACACGGAGACATCCGATTCTTTGCAGGAATTGTTTTTGTAGGATCCGATTTAGTGGCAATAGGATTTCAATGCACTCGTTCACAGAATGAGGGTTTTCTAAAATGGTAATATCACCAGTTGGAGCCACCGTGACGTAAGGTCTAATTGACAACAAGTGTCGAAATCTTGTCCTGTGATTGGTAGATGGTGACACTTCTTGTCAGTTAAGTAGACCTTAGGCGTCATGGTGGGGCCAACTGGTGACTTTTCCATTTTAGAAAACACTCATTGCCGGATTCTGGTAGCGTACACTTGTGTGAACGCATATTGAAAGCCTATTGCCACTAAATCGGATCCTAAAAAAACAGTTCCTGCGAAGAATCGGAATTATGTCATCGTGTGAACGGGCTCTTGGCTAGTGTATGTTTAACACATTTTTTAGGGACATTGAACTTGTATAGCAATTTCTTGAACCGTAGGTATAAACAAATCCATTGTGTGCATTACTGGATAACAACTCCACACACTGGCGTGAGTGAAGACGAAAACGAGTTACATTGCCTTTTTAACTAACTTCAAAAAAGGAGGAGTTTCTCAATTCGAACTAATTTTTTTTGTATGTATGTTACTCGATATCTCGGAGAACCGTGAACCGATTTTCATTTATTTTTTTTAATCGAAAAGGAATAACTCCGAGTTGGTCCCGTTGGCACTAAGTCGGGATCTGATGATGGAATCTTGGAGAAATCGAGAGAAATCTTCTAATGTTATAGGGACATGTACGGCGCTTTCGGTAATTTATTGATAAAGTCAAAAATTTACATTCAGTAAATAGGATTTGGTGTAAGGAAACTGATGATGAACACCACAGATGGCCACTAGAACTTGACTTCTAATAGGCCAGTGTTTCGAAGGTAGCGTATAGATGTGCTGATTCGGATAGTTAAATTACTAGGAGGAAACAAATGTACATGGCGCTATTGAATACGGTTCCATAAAACTGGTCTGATGCTGGAACCGGAAATACCCTACAGAACACGGTAACCAAACAACGTAACCGAGTCGTGTTTGGTCTTACTGGAATTGTCCTGACAAGCATTCTGAGTACAGAAGAGTTATTTTTTAATCGACTTCTTAATCGATATTTATTAAATAATTACAGTACAACATCTACATAACAGTTCTGGTGCTTAGACGAAAGTATTACAATTTAACACGTTCCTAATTATGTTTTATTTATTTACAATCATTATTTATGCTTCTGGGCTAAATCTGCAGATTGTTTTGTGGCGTATTGATCTAAAATATAGCATTGTTAAACTGTCATATTGTAACGTGGTGACCTTTTATATTTATAAAGCTGGTAAAATAAGGTATTAACCGCTGCGTTACCACCTTTTTACGGCTATAATGATCAATTTATGAGTTTTCAACCGACTCCCAAAAAAGGAGGAGGTTCTCAATTCGTCGGGATCTTTTTTTATGTATGTTCACCGATTCTTCGAAGACTATTTGACCGATTTTAAAAATGTTTATTTTGTTTCATAGGAGGTATCTCAAAGTTGGTCCCATACAACTTTGGTGAAGATCTGATGATAGGATCTATGAGGACTCGAAGGAACTCCTCAAATATTGTAGGCAAACATATGGCGATTTTGGTATTATAAGAAACGTAATAAGCATTTGCATTCAGAAAGTGTAAATTAGTGAAGTGGAACTGATGAAGAAGACCACAGAATGTCATCGGAACTCCACAAGGGTAAATGATTTACAGCTGGCGAGAAGATATCTCGATTAAGTTAGTTAAGCAACTTCATAATTACAAACTTAAATTTTCCTTATGAGAATGGTACCACTGAGCTGATTTGATGGTGGAGCCGGAAGGCAGGCACCGGATCTCCATAATAAAATAATGTATCCTAGCCGTGTTGGGCTTGTTGGAATCGCCACAAGGTACACTTTTAAGTGACAATTAACTAAAAAGGGTAAAATAAATTAAATTTTTAACAAAAAATAAAACCGATTTCAAAAAAAAACTAAAAATTAAAAAAATAACTGCATAATTCAGTTTCTTCAATTTACTTCCAAGTAACCGTTTGTCTAGTCGATTTATACAGTATATACAATTAATGTTATTTTGGAGTCGGTGCCATCGTGTCACAGCTAACTAAAATCGTCAATATTCAATATTGTACACATTCTTTATATGGCACCGACGCCAAAATAACAGTAATAGTATATACTGTGTAGATTGAGTAGACAAACGGTTACTTGTAAGTAAATTGAAGAAACTGAATTATGCAGTTATTTTATTACTTTTCGGTTTTTTTTTTGGAGTCGGTTTTTTTATATACGCGAAGGATTGTAACACTAAGAGAATAACGTCAATATATTTCTCGACTCGCCCCGACTCGCGCCAATATAGCACCGGTATGACAAACTTAATATTCCTCACTGCTCAACTTCGAAGGAGAAGTGAATATAATAACCAAACGTCAATTGGAATCAAAAGGTAATTTAAAAATGTGAACAGGCGGCAACTGTACCTAGTGATTTTAGTTACAAATATTACAACACGAAATTTATTAAATTTAATCGACGTCTTAAGAAGCGGCTGGCAGAAAAGTGTTTTTACAGTGTACAAGAGTTTTTAGATTATAAGTAGATAATAAGTAGTTGTACGTGCCTAGTGCCTACACTCCTTAATTTCACATGCCATGCATGGTAGATATTAGTGATACGAATATTATTTTTTAAGATCTTAATTGTACCTAAAATTATGTGAAATAAATTATTTGTATTTGTATTTGAAAAAAAAAAAACTTTCTTATATAGCGCTCTGTCGTGTAGCGCTCTGTGTGCGTCAGTAGCGCCTCAGGGATGTTCGCAGAAGCGAGGGTTGACTGCTTCTATGCACAATGCGCAAGAGGGCTGCATCCCTGGTGCGCCGGGTGCGCGGCAGTCCCAACAACATCCTGAAAATGATAGGGGACAGGATTGATTGTCCCTATTTACGCCACTGTTCATGCCCCGATTTTGTGTCTTTAATTTTACTTACTAACCCATAGATTTTAAGATACTAACAAAATATGAGTGTAATTACTTGAAATATAAAGTTTTATTATTATTATGAGGATATTATAAAGTTGTAAAAATGAAATGTCTGTACATTGATGATATTTCCAACAACATGATAGAAACGGACTATTACTTTTTTTGTATATCCGTATGTGTCTTTGTGGCTACATTGCGCTTAAATGGCTACACAGATTTCAACTATTTTTAGTACATGGGTATCTAGGCATCAATTGATGGTTATATGATGCATTTTCCCCGACTACGCTGAAGAAAAATAGAGGGGTTATGAATTTCTCGTCCCCGAAAGAAGTTGCGGTTGCCTTCTCTTCTAGTTCATATCAAAATTAATCAGGGAAAGTTTTTTTTTTCTTTTCAACTTCCTTTAACGTTTAGAAATAAATCTGGCTACGTAGAATTTATGAATTCTCATATAACAGGGCGATTTTGCAGGCAGCAGTTGTCCGAGCGATGCAAAACGTAATAAAAAATCTCATATTTGATGTGGAAAATTTGGCGAATCCTGCGGCGCGCTGTTTGACCACGTATGCATTTATGGCGTATATTGGATTTGACGCCATATTGATTTTGAGATGTAGGACTGAATTTAAGAAAATCTATTTTAATTAAATTTACCTATTTTGAAGGCATTTCAGGAATTCATGTTTAATAAACTCTTTTTGTTATTTTCTTCAATATATAACTTCTTTCAATGTGTCGAGATTCCAAACAGTCTCGCTATGTAGAACTTAGGAACTCTGTTTGCAAGTGCGCAGTTGTCCGACGCAGTACCGGCGTTAGGGTAGGGCGCGGTTGGGCGACCGCCCAGGGGCGCCGGACTTTAAGGGGCGCCGTGAAGCGGCGCCCCTTTATATTCCCATCTCTGTAAGTGAAAAAAAAAAACGATGTGTTGGCAACACTAGAATGGAACGCAGTGCTCAATCCGTTAAAACTGGGAATCCCCGACCACAGAGAAACACATTATCTATCTCTTTTTAACATTTTAGTTCAGAAGAGTTGACGTTATTTTTGATGGAGCGGAACACAGCTCATTCTTATTCATTCAATCGGTGCACGCACTTAAAAACAGTTATCGTAATTACATATTTTAAAACAAACAGACGCAGTAATCAGGCGGTCCACGCTAAGTTACGAAGTGCATGTTTTTTACTTTTTGTCGCCGACTACAGAGTGACATAGGTTTTATCCAAAAAGTTGAAATTCAAATAGTGTTTAAGTAGGTATTTGCTTCATGACGGATTATTTCACTAATTAGGTAAGTACAATTTTATTTTAACTATCTTTACTTATTATACTAAAGAGGTAACATTTGTTTGTTTGTTATGTTTGGAGTGGGGTAATCTATTTAAAGTAAATTATCCATACTAATATTATAAATGGAAAAGTGTGTTTGTTTGTTTGTTCGTTTGTCTTCCCTTCACGCCTAAACCACTAAACCGATTGTGATGAAATTTGACATATGTATAGTTGGAACTCATGAGACTGCTATAGGCTACTTTTTAACCGATTGCGATGCGACAAAAAAGGGTTATAGGTTTAAATAGGGATACCACGCGAGCGTAGCTGCGCGGGCAACAGCTAGTATATTATAAAATATCTCTAGAACTGACTATATAATGTTGATGAAATTTTAACACGGAGATAATAAATGAATGTCGAGGAGGTACGGTCAAGTGTAAAAGTGGATGAAGCCTGTTCATTCGTAAGCCTTTGTGTTAAAGGTGAAAAGTGTCCACCGACTTTTGCATCTGACTGTACATAGAAGTCATTTTTTCGGGAACGAGTGGATGATCGTGATTTTTTTCATACAAATCTAAGCACTATCACGTAACACAAGCTTTTAAATATAACATTTCACAATTATTCCGCTGCCATGACAATATTACCTTACCTAGATTTTTCGATCGTAGTTCACGTGTATGCTAACGCTTTCCTGTGGCCTTACCATGAGTTTGAAAAAACGTTCTCGCTATCGAAAACTATAGCTTTGTCTCTTTCACGTGCACCACAATGACAGGGACAAAGCGATAGTTTTCGATAGCGAGAAGAGAACGTTTTTACAAACTCATGGTAAGGCTACTGAATATAAAGCGTTTTTGGTCGTCCTCCCTCAATAGCGCTATATTTAATTAATTTATAGAAATGATCGGACTTACGCAGATTTAATTTGTTGCAGATTTGATTAGTACAAAATGTCTGAACACGTTGATCCTTTCAAAAGAAAACCATCTGGATCAAAATATAGAAAGCGAAAAGCAGAAAAAGAGAAGGAATTTGAAAAAACAAAAAAGTTTATGAATATAGGCAAATATATCACAACAAAAAATCAAGACCTTAATGTGGCATCTACATCTGAAATACAAGCGAATGCATCGGTAGTGGAGTCTCTGTCTGACAAGTCAGATCAGTTAGCTGTTGAAGAGATTGTGGACGAAGTTTCCCGAAGTGAGGAGACAAGTTGTGTTACAATTACAGATGCTGCTCAGGATGACACTATTGGTGATGTACAACAAATACAAATTCTAGATGACATTAGTTCTCTTGCTCCAAATATATCGGATCCAGCCACTTGGCCACTCACTCGAAATAGCAAAGTTATTGATCATATAATAACTAATGGCCCAGTGCAAACTCACATTGATAATTATCCAAAAAATGATACAGGGCGACATTTCTCAAATTCTCATTTTACAAAAAAACTTGCAAACAATGAAATAATTCAGCGTCGTTGGTTAATATACTCAGTTTCTAAAAATCGAGTTTACTGTTTTTGTTGCCGGCTATTTGATAGCAGCTCAACGTCGAATTTAGCATCTGAAGGATATAACGACTGGAAACACTTATCAGAAATGTTAAAAGTTCATGAAAGTAGCACTTTTCATAAGAAGTTTTACCTCTCATGGATTGAGGCTGAACTAAGATTAAAAACGGGAAAAACAATAGATTGTCAAGAGCAACATTTGATTAGAAAGGAAACTACAAGGTGGAATAATATTTTGTCTAGATTAATGCATATTACACTGTATTTAGCTGAAAACAATATGGCGTTTAGAGGTACTTCCGACAAACTATATACGCCAAATAATGGAAAGTTCTTGGGTTTAGTACAACTACTAGCCAAATTTGATCCAGTTATGGAGGAGCACTTGCGTTTAGCTGTAAAGGGTGATGTTTCTGACCACTACTGCGGAAAAGACATTCAAAATGAATTAATAGAGCTGATGGGTGAAAAAGTGAAGTCAGAAATCATATCACGTGCAAAGAAATCGAAATATTATTCTATTATAGCTGACTGTACTCCGGACATTAGTCATATAGAACAGCTTTCACTGACAATACGATTTGTTGATTTATCATCAGATGTCGATAAAATATCAGTAAAAGAGCATTTCATAGAATTTATACCTGTTAATGAGTCGACTGGTGAAAGGCTGACTGAAGTTATTATTGATATTTTAAATAAATACGGACTGGAATTGAACGATTGTAGAGGTCAGGGCTATGACAACGGAGCAAACATGAAAGGAAAAAATATTGGAGTTCAAAGAAGAATTCTGGACATAAATCCTTTAGCTGTATATGTGCCGTGTGGCTGTCATAGCTACAATCTCGTACTATGCGATGCCGCTAAGTCATCTGTAAAATCTGTCACTTTGTTTGGAGTACTTCAGAGGTTGTTTACGTTGTTTTCAGCTTCTGTTCATCGATGGAAAATTCTGACCGATCACTTGGGATTGTACACTATAAAAAAACTCAGTGACACGCGTTGGGAAGCAAGAATAGGCAGTGTTAAAGCAGTCCGTTATCAAATTAGCGCCGTCCATGACGCTTTAATCACTTTGGCTATCGAAACTCAGCAAACTGATGTTCAAGTCTCTCATGAGGCTACTACTCTAGCCGAACAACTAAAAGATTTCGGCTTCATAGTTTCATTGGTTGTCTGGTATGACATACTTTTTCAAATTAATGTCGTTAGTAAATCTCTACAATCAACAGACATGGATCTCGGTAAATGCACAGACATGCTGAAAAAATGCTGCAATTTCTTGGAAGAATATAGAAATACAGGCTTTAAAAGCGCCATTCTAACTGCGAAGGAATTGGCTGAAGAGTTAGAAATAGAACCTGTGTTTAGAGCGACAACAAGAATTCGACGTGTTAAGCGCCAAGCTGGTGAAATTGCCCAAGATGAGCCTATAACTTCTCCAGAAAAAAAATTTGAGGTTGAATTTTTCAACTGTCTTTTGGACACGACGTTAACTTCACTCAACGAAAGATTTGAACAGTTATGTGAGTACTCGGAATCTTGGTCTTTTTTGTACAATTTAAAACAGATTCCAGAAAAACACGACCTTATCAAACTCTGTAGTGATCTTCAATTGAAATTAAATGTAAATTCCAAATCAGATATAGATGGATGTATGTTGTGCGATGAACTCATAAGTCTGAAATCGTTTTTGCCTGATCAGAAAGTGGTTACTCCTGTTTTTGTTTTAAATTTTATTAAAGACCGCAACTTAAAAGAACTATATCCAAATGTTTGGATAGCATTACGAATATTATTAACTATTCCCGTAACGGTTGCTAGTGGAGAGAGGAGTTTTTCTAAGCTTAAGCTAATAAAAACCTATCTGCGATCGACGATATCACAATGTAGATTGACAAACTTGGCAACTTTGTCGATCGAAAATGAAATAGCTGAAAACATCGACTTTGATAACTTAATAAAAGAGTTCGCCGATAAAAAGGCTAGAAAAGTAAAATTTTATTAGTTTTTTTAATAAATGTTTATTTCTTTTCATAAATGGTTATTTCATTATTATCCTTCGCCTTTTTTCGTATGGGTTTGAATTGCAATTAGGGGGCGCCGTAGAAATCTCGCCCAGGGCGCTGTTAGTACTAAAACCGGCACTGGTCCGACGAAAAACATAGCAAAAAATCTCTTAGTTTACGTGGAAAACTTGGAAAAACCCAGCGGCGAGCAGTTTCACCACGTATCCATTATAGCGCATATTGGTTTTGAAATACAGTAGTGAATTTGAGAAGGTTTGCTTTTGTAACAAATCCACAATAAATTGATTTATGGTTTCATCATTTTCACACATATGAAACTTTAGCTCAGAAAATATTGCGTAAATTAAGGACAAAAACTGACATAGGTACACGCGTTTGCTTTCATGTCTTATCTTTTTTTGTTTTATTTGTTCTTTACAAAACTTCCTTCGACGTTTCGAGATGCCAAACAGTCTCGCTATGCTGAATGTAGGAATTTTCATTGAAGTGCGCAGTTGTCCGAGTGACGCAAAACGTAACAAAAATCTCATATTTGATGTGAAAAATTTGGAAAATTCTGCGGCGTGCAATTTTACCACGTTTGAAATTGAGGCGCATATTGGATTAAACGCCAATAGGTTCGAGATCTAACACTGAATATATGATATATATATATATTACTAACGGCCGCCCGCGACTTCGTCCGCCTTAGATTCGTTTATCGCGGATAAAAGGTATTTTTCTGGGATACCTTATGTGTTTCCCCAAAACTCGATATTTTACTACTTTTAATGTGAAGCATATTACCAAGATTTCAAGTTCTTAGCGTAAAAAAATATTGTATTGTATTGTATTGTATTATTTATATTTTTTGTATTTTCATCCCCTTTTCCGTCCCTAAAAGGGAGAAATTTGACATACATTATAGCCTATCTCCTATTCTGATATATTAGGTACATAACTGGAAAGCTTCATAAAAATTCGTCAAGTAGAACGTACATACATACTTTCACGTTTATAATATAGTAAGGAAGTAAGGATAACTATAAGGATGTTATAGGCAAACGCGCAGACGGATCGCCTGATAAGCGCTCACCGTCGCCCAGTGGCGTGCGGTTCATAGAGGCTAGAAAGGCACTGCCTACCCTGAAATCCTGAACGACCATGGCTCCATATAGATGGAGCCATGGTCGTTCCGGATTCGAACAGAAGAACTGTCTACCTTAGCCAAAAGCCCTGTGCACACCACTGCCGTCGCCCATATACACATGCAACACCAGAGGAGTCACAAATGCGTTGCCAAGTTTTCAAGAACGATCTTTTCTTGAAGGCTTGAAGGTCGCATCGGTCCGGAAATGTGCATCATACAAATTTTGGATCAAACTTACTCTGCTTAAAAAAGAAACATTTATAAGGTAAATGCACCAGCTGGTTCGAAACATTTGCCAGTAGAAGGATATAAGTAGATAACGAAACGGCACGGAAACATCTAGCGTGGACTATTTCTATCCAAAATGAAGGATACCGTGCCGTTCTCGCATCGGCCTATACAGTCATCAAAAAAGTTGTCTCCACAGCACTGCATAAAATCGTCGGTAACAGACAAAACGGCAAATGATGATGATGATGATGATGATGATGATGATTAAGAGAATGATCTTATGAAAATATGTTCACTCCTAGGCTCAATTTTACGGTACTCTGTCACTGGGCAGCCGGTAATCATTCGGTAGTGACTAACAGACCTTGATATCGCATATTAGACAAAACAACATAACACTGTTTGAATGTTTAATGGACTTAACTAGTAAGTAACACCCTAATTATAGCCGGTACCCCAAGATACAGGGTTAGCCTAGATGGGGGCCTCTGTTATTTCTTTAAATATGTGTGCAAATGACTGCCATCAGTAGCGTAATGGAAAACTAGTACCTAATTATTATAAGTATAATGCACCAGATGCTACTGTCGTCAAGCGAAATTCTATTGTTCTATCTAATCCTGTAACCAAATGTAAGTCTGGGATAAATAAAGATTATTGTTATTATATATTATTACCGATGCCCTAGCTAAGATTAAAGGTAGAATGACGAAAATTCTCGTTAAAAACCATTTATTTATGGCCCAGATCGATCCATCGCGATCGTAAAGTATCTCGTAAATGGAAAGGTAAGTTTACGAGGGAGGAATCTCCGAATTGATTGGAATGGCGCCGGACGCCATTTTGAATCAGGTACAATCGTAAATAAGGTTAAGTCCTATTGTTTTATGGCGTGATAAAATTTCAACTGTAATATTCTAATAATAGGAATGCCTAAACCTGAAATTACTTATGCAGAATTTTTCCATCTTAATTTTCGGGAGACAAGGTAGATTCTCACGGATTCTGTATTCGAAATTACAGCAGAGTTACACTAAGCTGATTTATACTTAAGTAAGTACATTTGTAATTACTTTAAACAAGTAATGTTTGATATTTAATTGGTGTCTCGGAAACGGCTCCAACGATTTGGATAAAATTGGGTATATAGACATAGTTTTGTCTCCCAATTTGACCTAGATAGTTTTAAACACGCCGAGCAAAGCCCGGTCGCCCAGGTTATACTCGTAAGTTATGTATACAAGTTAAAGTGGGTCTAGGCCAGGGGCAACGTTTGAGTGGGAAGAGACAAAAATTACAATTTATAAATTTCAAAGTTTTTAAAGAGCCACAAAAAAATCTTTCCACCAATAAATACTACTTTTTGATAAAAAAAAAGAATCTACAAAGCCGCAGCTTCACATCCAAAGAGCCGCATGTGGCTCATGAGCCGAAAATTACGAATTAAAAGAACGAATAACTATCCATACTAATATTATAAATGCGAAAGTGTGTCTGTCTGTCTGTCTGTCTGTCTGTCTGTTACCTCTTCACGCTTAAACCGCTGAACCGATTTGGATGAAATTTGGTATAGAGATAGTTTGAGTCCCGGGGAAAGACATAGGCTACTTTTTATACCGGAAAAATACCCCTATCCGTGATAAACGAATTTAAGGCGGATGAAGTCGCGGGCGGAAGCTAGTGTATTAATAAATGCCGCATGCCGAACGGACTGTAGGCCAATTAAGAATAGATACAGTTACAGATAATTTATTGATAAAAGCGTTTTACAAGTCAAATATGATCACAATTGTCTCATTATAAATTTAAAGTTTTAATTATGAATGTCATGTTAAATAAAATAAAATATATATATATTGTTTTATACAAGTATTAACTTTCAGTTTAAACTTTAGTAGGTGTTTCCCTTCTGTTCTCAAAATATGAATTCGTCAATACTGTAGCACGCCAGGCCAACTAATATTTTTCTTAGTTGACTTGGTGAGTTAGTTATCTCTTTTGGTAGGGTGTTGTACAGTTTCACGCCAATAACACCGAACGACTTTCGAGCCTTTTGGCTAATCTGCGGCGCGGGACGAGCAAGAGATGCCACCCTTGGGTGTTTCTCCCGTGGTTTTGCTTGCGAGTAGTGTAGTGATCAAGGTTAGATCTTACAAATTTGCAAGCTTCCAATATGTAAACACATGGTAACGTGACTATCCTGCTATCCCTGAACAATTCTTGTGCCGGATAATCGTATGGTTTCCTTGCAATAATTCGCAGGGCGCGCTTTTGCATCCTGAACGGCCTATCACGGTCCGCTGCGAAACCCCAAAGATCAACACCTTGGATTAATATGGAATGAAAGTACCCATAGTATGCTGATTTTATATTATTAAGTTTTAGGCTAGGTGCTAGCCTGGACAGCAACACCACGGAACTTAAACTCTTTTCTAAAGGACTATCGAGATACAGTTAAAATTTAAACCAATGAAAGAAGAGAGCAAAGTCCTGTATCCAGCAGTAGGCCATACCAGGCTTTTAATAAAATGTCTAATATACCTTATGATGCGTCACTACTTCGCAGTTCATCGTCTTGAAAAAGAAATGTCGTAGCAGATGTGCCGTCATTCCATTATTCCTCTTTCTTATATCCAACGGAGCAGTTTATATATATATATACATATTTCCAATCAATTATAGCTCTTAGCTTGAACAATTATTGTTATTTTTTTCGGGGCTCGGCCTCCTTTGGAATTTTAGAAAGTTTGAGTAGTTTCTAAAATTTCTAATGATTCGGAGTATTAACTCGTACACCATAAAGGATACCTCTAAGCAATATATCAGCGTTCTAGATCCACGGGTTTGGTCTTGACGAGGGTACTCAAATATAGGTCACAAAAGGAAAAAATATACCTACTAAAGATAAATAAGGTTTCACAGGAAAGAAAAATTGACACTAATAAGGATGACGACTAACGTTTAATAATTAGTCGGTATTGTAGATAATTAAAAGATATTGGACGTATTTTTTCTTTTTTTACGTAATCATAAACGAAAATAAGATAACGGAGATACATAGAGTCAAAATATCGCGTCACGTCACCGTATGGTACAGAATACATACACCTAGAAGTGACGTCACGAGCAACTCAAACTATGATTCGATTCATCTCAGTATTTTTTTTTATTTGAAAAAACAAAAAATACGTGTCCTATTTTTTTTATTATCTACAGTACGGACTAATTAAAATTAAGATTTTTGTACCCTGTTGTCATGCCTATTGAATCAGTGCGATAGGGACGCGGGCGAAAGCCAGCGCGCGCCGAGTTTCCTGAGTAAAATGTTTCTGAGTATTATTTTGCAAAGTGCGGGGATGAGGTATATTTAAATAATTTTGCCTCCGGTACCTGATAATGAAGAATACACATAAACTAGTTTTTATTATTTTAGGGCTCCAGCAAATATTTCACTTTCCATAAAAGTTCTGTCGCCAAAAAAGTTTGAGAACGGCTAGGTTAGACAATAAATTAAAAATTAATAAATATCAGGAACAATCTGACACAAATCGACCCAATCCCAAACTAAGCAAAGTTGAAAATGCTTAAGCTTACAATGTACATTGATGAGACAGTAAAGATTCTTATTTTCGTACATAGACTTGGGATAGGGATAATTATACTCGTATATTTGTTTATAGGCGCAGTACAAAATTAATTAAAATAAAGCGATTAGATAAGTGCGACCTTCAGTGCACCGTGGAGGCTGGCAAAGACCCACTTTTTAATTAAATTCCCAACCGTGACGGTGACTTGGCTGTATCAGGTTATGAAGGGTGAAGAATTTTAATTAGAATGATCTGAATTCACCTTCAGTTCAATAGGTATAATAAAATTTGCGATTTTATTAAAATTCTGAAATGACAGACGGTATCACTTTCAACGAAACAGGAAAGAAGGTATCTCTCATATGACAGTTACGTATACTCGAAATGCCTATTCTTAGCTAGCCAAACGCTTATTTAATGGGAAACAGTATGCTATTAGGATGTTTATTATTCGGCCTAGCGTAAATTTCTCAGCAATTCTAAAGTGAAATTCTATGTACTGTTTTCTGCTGTTGGTGTGCAAAAAAGAATTATTGTATTGTATTGTTAAGATTCCAAATAAATTTTATCAATTTTTTAGTAAGCTCTTGCATTCCAAACGATCCGTAGTCACACGTAGTTGGTTAACCATAGGGTTAATTGTATTTATCCGTAGTTACGTCACACTGTTGACGTCCAAAGACAAAAGACGATCAAAGCACTGTTTCCAAAAACTAGCCAATAGTAATTGCGTTATAAATTAATTTCATGTATTTTTTATTATAAACTTATGCTTTTCCATTTCGACATTTTCTTTTTTAATTGAGATTAAAAACTATTTCATATTTACTTTTTGTTTTACAAATATCATGATAATAATCACAATTTTTGCAATTTATTAGTAGATCACTCCACCAGCGTTATTATTACAAACAAAGATCAGAAAGAAATGAAATAATTTTTCGACGATACTGGACTTGAACCAGTGCCTTGAGCCAGACCGGGGCAGCACGCTCTACCATCTGAGCTAATCGTCCATTCTAATCGTTCATTTGATGGACGATTAGCTCAGATGGTAGAGCGTGCTGCCCCGGTCTGGCTCAAGGCACTGGTTCAAGTCCAGTATCGTCGAAAAATTATTTCATTTGTTTCTGATCTTTGTTTATAATATTTCATATTTTTTATAGTTTGCAAACTTAATTAAAAGCTTAATGGAAGAAGTAACAGGAGGGAATAAATAAAAGTATCAACCCAAATCATCATCTCCCTGCCCTTATCCCACTTATGTAGGGTCGGCACAACATGTTTTCTTCTTCCATTCATCTCTATTATTCGTCATTTCAGCGCTAACCTACTGCTCCTCCTTTTGTCCGTCACGTGTGCTACTTTCAAACTTGCCCTTAATATTCATTTCTAATCCGATCTTTCCTCTTCACTCCAAACATCCATCTTAACATTCTCAAACTCATGTTGTAAAGGATTTGGCAGGGTTTATTTTACGACCGGCCGCCTGCCTGACATCAACCCTTCTTCGGAATTCTAAGCTGAGAAGAAGGATAGGTGGAAAGGATTATAGGGGAGATGGATGTACGGATCTGGGGTGACACTAGCAGCTAGAGCAGTCCGTACCCGTAGCGGTTCCAGATAGTTGTCGGATAGATATCTAGTGGTACCACCCTCTGGACGTCTTAAGTATCAACCCAAATAAAAGGCGAAAATTGGGTAAGGGTGTTTTGGTGTGACTACGTATAAATAAAATTAACAATAGTCACACTAGTGTGGCAATTTGGTGTGTCTACGGATCGGTTGGGGATAAAAAGCACAAACAAGTTTCCTTTTAAAACTATATTAATAATCTTGAAATACAGTTGCTAAAATTATTGGACGCGTTTTTAATCGTAACTCAAACAAACTCAACTCCCATCCATTTCGACCGTTAAACTCAAAGTAAATACTACGCAATTAATTTTGCACAACCCTATGCTGAATCGTGGTCTATTAACTTAGAAAAGGGTCTACGTCTACTACAGTTAAAAGCCACTTACATCCTTATAGAATAGAAAGACATGGTCCATTATAATAGTGGAGGTTAGATCTGGGTGTATTAAGGGTTGTCCTAACCACAAAGGATGCTGTTCAAATTGTTTAGATGTCGTCGACCTTTCCCATCCTGTCAGAATGTATACATAAATTAGATCGTGTTTGATTATCTCTGGTAGCAAATGCTTGTCTTTGAAGATTGGGTTTGTTGTATAGAATATTATTTAACAACAAGTTGTTTGTGTAAACTAAATTTGAGAGATAGGAATTATTAAATACATTGAAAGGCGAGAAGTCTCTTTCTTAATAATACACATCATACTAGAAGGTGCCCGCAACTTCGTTTGCGGAGGAGAAAAATTAATTACCCCTATTTCTTTTCTAGCGTAGTCGAGTTAAAAGTATCCTAAAACCATCTGTGGATACCCAGCTACCCGTGTACCAAAAGCCGATTTCGCAAGATGGATGTTGGTAAATAATTGATATTTTTATATAGGTTTTTTTCCACCATACCCAGAGCGATGACATGATGTCACGCGACGAAGTGCACAAAGTAGTTTAACTTAACACTTTCACAACCGACATTTTCGTAGCGCTACGCTTGTAGCCAATAACATAGGGAAAATCGTATGAAGCAAAAACTTGCTACGAGCAGAGCGCCCACTTATCGGACTCGCAGTCGTGAAACTAATTTAATAGGTGGCAAATAGCATTAATTTGTGAGCTCACAAATTAACGCTAATTATGATTTGTAAGTGTGTTCAAACAGAAGGTTTTATCCGTCAAAATTTCATTACAGGGTAGTTGAACAGGCGTTACAGCCGCTATCACTTTCGAGTATCATATTCTCAAGAAATAAGCTAATATAAATGTAAAAATTTGGTGAACAGATACACTGCGCTTGCGGTACATCTTTAATTTATTAAATTTTTACAATTATTGTGGCTCACTTCCTAAATATGTGTGACAGGAAAGTGCTATCACTTTCCGGTTGAAATACCTGTAAAACTACCCACACACGAAAACGAGCGTATGCAAGGCTACTAAGCCTAGCTCATCTAAATGTCTTAATTAGAAAGTCAGAACTTCCTACAGTTTGACCAACTTTCCATCTTTTACTAACGACACGTGCACGCTTACAAGATTCGGTCATAGAAAAATTATAAACTTAGCTTCTACTAAATGCCTACCTACTGTAAATTAAATGTTAACAGCACGATGTAGCGAACGAAAAATTATAATTCTTAATCTTTTCGTCGGGCAAGTTGAGTTTACAACAAAACCATTTGCTCATTTCTACTACTTTACGAGTTACAAAAACTTGCTTCCATCGCAATATTTAACCATCCATCACATATAAAAAAAATCTTATTCTAAAAATAACATTAGAAACTCTCCAGTGGGCGGGAGCGGAGAAAATTACTCTATTTCAGTTGAGGCTGTACAGTTCGATTCCTTGGACTCTGCGATTTACGAGTCAACAATGTCAGTACAGAAATACCAGTATACGAATGCTCGTAGATCAAGCTATAATAGACTTTAAGTCTATAATATTAAGAATTTAACGGGGGAAATATTTGAGTGGTTTGCTCCGCCATTTGTAATTTATTAGCTGACACGAAATGGCTGACTCGGCTGTTACGTCACGTTTTACAGTGTTTGGTTTATTGGTTAAAAGTGGATGTTTATGATGCTTCAGCAATGGAAAAATATGGAGACGGTGAATTATGTTTTAGTAAAATGTTGGCGAAAATGTCTCGATTGATCGCCCTTGCGCCTGGGCGTTGTTCCGTGGTAGAATCAGAAGATGTTTATTACCTGAAACAAAAAACTTTATGTTAGACATCTACAAACAAGCCTCAGAATAGGATAGTACCTAGTAGTAGAGAATAAATATTCCTCATTAAGATAAATGGGCAATAGAAAAGTTATTAGTTGATTGATACTGATCTGTTGGGAACAAAACACGGTCGTAGATCGAACGGGGGCAGCAAAACCACCTCGAACGGTTTATAGCTAAACGGTCGGGAGGAGCACACTGAGAGACCGATTTTGTAACTAACTAGAGACAGATAGAAATGCAACTGATGTAAAGTAATGCAGAAGTGTTCGCAATATAGTATCTATAGTATCTCTAATGTAGGTAGGGGAGACCGGAGATGGTTGACTAAATTTTGAGTTAAGCTTATATACCTTTGGTGTTTCCATTGATACAGAGAAAACAACCGCCGTAACAGATAGGAGAACTATTCAGTTAACAAAAATACTAATTAATAATCTATGTTTTTATCGTTTTCATGGCTATCTTGTCGTTTTTGTAAAATCCTGACTGTTAGTCAACCTACCCCGTACTCGGGGTAAGTTGACTTAGGCGGTAATTACGACAATTAAAAGGAGACTACTACAGGGATGTTAGTGTTTTTTTAAATCTTGGTATTAAAAACTCTTTAAATGAGAATCCAATGTGGTTTTCTCGTCATCGCTAAATATTTGCCTATTTCTTATGTATCATACCGTATCTAAGCTTAAATCAGTTCTTGCAAAGATGGTGTAGCAAGTTCTTTGCAAGATGTCTTTAGATACATCAAGCCTTTCGATCTTTCTTATGTATGTATTAAAATAACTGTTATTTAGTATGTTACATAATCAGTCTACTTGCCCTAAAACAAAGAAATAGCCGACCAGCCCCTGATACCATTTCAGATTTCTACCGCATGGCTAGCCTAAACGCTGGTGCTGGCTTGCAAGCAATGCTGTGTAATATAAAGAAAAACTATGACATTATGTTTGAGATAACAATAATATAGTTTTAATTAAATATACAGGCGCAATAACAAAAAATATATGACAGCAAAAAAATACTTATGAATGAAAAAAATACATCACATGCTGTAGTTTTCAAACTACGCGCGTCTGCGATAACGCACTCCACACAAGTAAGCGGAACGCGGAGAGCAATCTTCGGTTGTAGTTGGCGAAAAACTTATGAAAATGACGAGTTATGGCTGATTAGTCTACCTACCCTTATAGTCAACCATCCCTGGTCTCCCCTATAGTAATAGAATTTTAATCACGTACCTACCGTCGTGAAACTCTATCGCAATGAGCGTTAAGTAGCGACATGGTTTTACCGTTGTACACGAATCAATTTTTATATTTTTTTCCTTGACTGGAACTCGATGTAGATGTATTGTCACCCCAAGAATTATATATTTTTTCCTTCACGGTCAAGTTGGACTTACACCCAGTGTGTCACCAGGCTGCCCAGCCGCTGACGTAGCGCTTTAAGCAAAGAGGTCAGCCTGTGTTTACCTTAATCCTGGCGGGAAAACTCTCATCGACAGGGGACGGCTCATTGGGAAAAGTTATATAGTAAATGAAATAATAAAATAATGATCTTTATTCTGTAAGTAGGCCGCAAGGGCAGTTTTACAAGTCTGACTCTACGGCGTTTCCCAAGAGGAGACCACTGAGGAGAAGAAAGCCGAAACAAACTCAACAGTCAGTCATTCTTTCGAAATAACTCTATTATCTATTACAATATTTGTGCTAAGCCTATCCTAAATATATGTTTTGAGTATAAACTCAATGCGTAGTTCTTCAAAAAAACATATCAACACTTATAAAAGTAAAAAAATATATAGAATATAAAAAGCAAAATAATGAACTTTTATTTAAAACTTTTATTTATTTACATACGTTTGATATGCCACCTTATAAGAACCGTGTCCCGCTAAAACTAAATTATTTGGTTTCTGTTTTAGGCCATGCATTTTTGTCTGTTAAATAGTCCTCTACCCTATAATATGCCTTTGCCATTAGGGACTCTTTTAAGTAATTTTTGAGAGCTGGAAACGGTAGTTTTTAAGCATCAGCAGCTTATTATAAAAATGTATACATTGGCCTACGAATGATTTGGCTACTTTACGAACGCGAAACTTTCTAATGGCGATTTTGCTATTAATCAACACACTTACCTGTATCTAAGAACATCACGTTACATCAGGCTACACGAATGTTAGAAATGGAATGTGCCGGTATGTGGATGTCTTCTACTGATAAGGAAAAAATCCAACAAATGCAGTTTAACATTTATAATATTATAACAATAGTGCATATACATGATTTTTTTTATCGTTTTTCTTAACCAAATATCAAAACACCGTAAAAATGATTTCAAAAAGTGGAATTAAGATTTAAATCGGCCAAGAAATACGTATGATATAGGCATTTTAAATTTGACAGAGAGGTCCGACGTGTCCTGTTACGTCATGCCGGCCATATAAACTTCATATTAAATACTGTTTTGCTAGAAAGAGATAAAATTAAATGTTTGATGGCATATATAAATATATCTTGGTTATTTTTATAGTTATTCGAAAAAATATTTTTGTCTACCGTTTGTCAGATGAATGAGCTTTCACTAAAGCAAAAATAAAATTCATGCATATTCCCTATTAATTGACTGATAATTTCAAAGATACAGTCCTATAATTAAAGTTCAGTAACTGAGTATTGTGCCTCCAGCGACTTCCTCACACTTCATGCCCAAGTGGCACACACACTGTATATAACACTTTATACAGCTGTTATCAATCTAGCTTCGGTGTAATAGGGGCTGAATAACGACTAGTTCTATTTCCACCGTGACCTATCGCTATATATATGACGCAGTGAGTACGATTAACTGGCTGATTGCCTTTGCGATGCAATTTATTTTTAAACGATTTATTTTTATTTGTGCACGTTTCTGATCCCGGGGTGCGTTCGTTAAGCCGAAGAGGTGCATTTTTCTATTATTGTATGCCAACGTGCTAGAATGATTACTTTGCTCCAATGAATACATGTTCAATTTTATTTTTTGTGTACTTTGCAAACGCATAGATATTTCCTTTATACTTTAGAATGGGTTTTTCGAAATACCTACTGAAGCTAAGCACTGGCAAAAATAGAGCAGGGTTTTTCCGGGCTAGTCGATAATGATGATGTACAGAGGCTGTCACATCTTTTTTTTACATGAGCCTTTGCAAGCCTGCTCATGCGGCCTGCTACTGCACATCGTAATGTTTGTGTGTTGTTGTTTGTGGGTGCGTGTAGAGGGTAGGGTATGTAAGTGCCTGCTCTCTTGACGAAAGAGAGGTCTTTGATTACATCAGATAAAAAAAGTTTAGGGATTGAAGGGAAATAACTGTCACATCTTATGCCACATCACATGTTATAAGATTTAACCGCTTTGCTTCAATCAAACTGCATCGGTCCTTGCTCGTTTTATACAGCTATTGTATATAACCAGCACTGGACTTTTTTGCCCAGCACACGCTGATACTGAGACCCATTGGCTCATATTTGTCTAAGTTAGTAAGTTGTGGCAATAAATAATTTTCTGATTTTGATTCTGTTACTGCGTTTTTAGGGTTCCGTAGTTTTAAGAAACCGCGGATTAGAATAGCATTTTCATTTGCAGATTTACAACCCCCGACTGGGGGAGGGTTACTAACGAGAGCACGCTTGTATATCGATTAAAAAACACATGTTACCAAAACGAGTTATAATATTACGAAAAGAAAATTTTTCGTGACCGACGTTATTTGATTCTTTTTTAAGAATAAAGTAGGTTTATATTTCTTAGTTAAAAAAATATAAACTTGATATAATTTCAATTGGGATGAGACTTGGATGAGCCAATTTTTTACATGGTACGGTCATTCAAAAAACATTTCGAGGAATAGGTATAATAAACCGCTTGCAATTATCAGATTTCAAAAAAATGATTTTTGAGATAAGGTGTTTTTAATTTTGATTTTTATATGTCCTTGCCAAACCTGACGTCTCTACTTGGGGCACAGACGTCAGTCAGTAGTGATATCAGTCGAAATATCTCCTACGCAATAATAAATTTAAAAGTATCCAAAAGTAAAACGCATAAAATTAGTACAACTAACTATATGTATAACAATTTTAACGAAAAAAAAAACAAGGGCATTTTTGGGCTCATCCCAATTATGAAAAATAGACTTGTTTAACCATTAAAGAAATTCGTAACAAATTAGGAAAGTTAACGGCTTATATGAAACGTTGCTATACAAATTGATGTACAAACTTTTTGAAATACTCAAAAAAATTATAGAATACACTATAAACATTGTGTTATGAGTGTGTGACTACTCCAACTATACATATACGTTACTTACGACAGCGAACCAATTTCATAACTTATATTATAACTATCACCAGCATATTAATTAATATAGCGTATAAGGTTTCCTTAAAATATTTTAAATAAGGAACGAAGCGCGTTCCATTTCACGCGAAACTAGCGGTGTCCGTTTTGCACCCTGTCGAGGCACTTCATTAATAATTAAAAGGATTCATTAAGCAAACGGCGTACGCTGTACTTAGCGGGTAGGGCTTGACGATGCTCGGAAAAGTGTTGCGTAAAAGGGTGGAAATAATTTACGACGATGTTTTTACATTGTTAAAAACGTCTTATCAATTTTAAATGCTCGTAGTTTGGCTATTTTACTCACCGCATGTTACTTCTTTGAACTATTATTATGGTCTGATAGACTAAAATGTCTTCAAAGTTTTAGATAAAAATAAACGCCAGCGGTGAAATCTTGTCTGAGCAGTCATGATCAGTGTGCGATTCGTGAACGGTACGGCTCAAATTCCCATTGACCTGTATTCTAACACAACTACGAAACCTGACTCTTTGTCGCGCGACAAATATCACCTGTCCCTTTCCATTCCAACCAAAAAAGTCACCATTTTGTTATATCCCATCGTTTCACTCGCATATTAATAATAAAATGGGGGTAATGACTTTTCTCTTCAGCAAATGCAGCTGCGGGCGTACCTTCTAGTAACAGTATAAACACCAAATGGCTACATTAATTCAAAAGTACCTAAGAACTAATAAACTTACATCTAGAACGTGTTTATCTTTCTCTCTTTCTATCACTCTCTTCCTTTTATTTCAATATTGTGCCTAATATATACATTTATTTGTGATTAAGTTTTTTTTTATTTGTATATCAAAGTAAACAACCCCTAGCCACCTAGGGGCCTTTTAAGGGCTTACTGTTCCATTGAATTTTAAATGTATTATAAATAAAACGAAGTTGGATTTGTTTTCGTCAATGTCTTTTCTTGGACGGAAGTTATATCTTCCAGTTTTTTTTACATCATAAAAACCTGTTAGGAGAGTGTGTCAGTCATTTTAATACTCGTCAAAGGTGCTCAGAATTAGCAATTGGGGCGCACGTCTCGGAGGGCCCAGAACTGGGTCAGCGAGGCCCTAGGCGAGGGGTTAACTAATAGTTTTATGCCTGCGACTGACAGACATATTAACATGGATATTGTTGATAGATGTATATTAATGAAAGCCCCCAAGCTATGTTAAATAGGACTAGACAAGAGAAACAATGCGGTATATTGAGGTATAATAAAGTAACTGGAGTTGTGAAGTATGTTAACGTTAAGCTTTGATATAATTAAGGTAGGTAGTACTGATATTATTGTAACGGTTCATAATTATTTAGAAAGATATTACTAGCTGTTGAGTATCTTTCCGCTTTGTACCTATAAAAGTGCCTTGCGACCTACTTACACAATACAGTCAATTTCATTACATCGTAGACTTAGGCAGTATATTCAATCATTATGTAAATGCGAAAATGTATTTTTGGGTAATCATTGTATGTCTGTAACTGACAAACGTTATTTAAGATGGATATTGTTGACAGATCTATGTTAATTAAAGTGCCCAGGCTGTATGACGAGTGACGCCGTAGGGATGAGGCATAACGTGGTATATGGAAGTATAGGCAACTGTTATGATCTGAAGTGTGTTAACTTTTATTCAGTATAATTAATTAAATAAATGCAATAAGTGCCTGTAAGAAATGTAATTTTTGAGACAAGCTGTTATTGCTGACTGTACTTTTATTTGAACCCCCGTAAACTACACATTGAAACGATCCGAAAGAGCTCAAACTGGGCAGAATTGCGTTATTTTGTTAGAGTGTCCGTATGACAACCTTCCAGCTCAATCATCAGATCAGCTCGATGGTATCATAATACTGCATTGTCATCGAACTTACATAAATATACCAAATTTAGCTCTATCGGGAACTGGGTCAAATTTAACTAGCAAGATTTGACTCGAACTAGCATAACTAACTAATACTGCAAGTTAAATAAAAGCAAATACATATTTACAAATAATAAAACAGTTTTATCGCGTATATTATCTCATTTTGAGTTCCCGACATTCTGGAAGCTTTTCCGCTTTCCGTGTTCATGGGTTGACTGAGAAAACATATATTTTTTCTATGTCAAAGTTACAATTTGTGCAAACTACCCGCTTTGAGAAAACAAATAAAGGTGTACGTACATGCCAGATGGGCCTAATCTGTAATAGTAGATTGTTTGACAAGGGGCTAAAATAAGCCATTATGACACGAACTATGTCTGAGTGTCATAATGGCTTTTAGCCACGTGTTAAACACTCTAAATACTTTTCACTTTGACTGCGAGAAAATAAAAAATACTTAACATTAAAATTGTATATTTCATGAAAAACTAAAAGTACAGTTTGAGCAATTCTATCAGAATGTTTGTCCAATCTGATCAGGTTGGTTTGTTTGTTTTTAATTATTCGTAAGGAGTATGTAGCTGGCCGCAAGTTTATTTTTCAGTGTCATAGAAGTTTGTATGGGATTATATGGCTTTCTTTTAAACCCTAGGGGCTAAATGTACTATTTTAGTCTCGCTTCGCGAAGCTAATATGACCTACTTTTTGAGCAGGAGAAGTGAAAAGACAGTTATGCATGTGCCAGGAGGGCTTAATTATTTTATTTTAATAATTTACCAGCATTTCACAAAATGAGGTTTATTTATTTATTTTAACTTTATTGCACAAAACAAAAGTAAGTACAAATGGCGAACTTAATGCCAAAAGGCATTCTCTACCAGTCAACCATAGGGCCAAACAGAGAAGCATGAAAATGGTGCAGTGGGGAAAAACATTCAGTACTGAGAGCGTTAGGACACACAAGCAAATAATGCATACATAATTGCTTATACCTATACTATATATGGTATACAATATATATATATTACATATAAATAATAAATACACAATATACCAGCTACTGCATGGAAGATGGACGCTACTTGAGTTCTTGTTGTTTACTGAGGAGAAAAGAAACGCTGCAAAGAAAAACTCCCAGACTAGCTCGTTACTTATATTTTTTTACAGCAAAGACTACTAAATTACTTTTGAACATAGTTTTACACCGTTCGGAAATTAAGGTTAAAAATGTATTTATGGATCTGCGTGTGCGGCAGGCATTATTATGTTCATTGACGACATTTTAGCTGAGACGTAAATAAGTCGGGAAGCGGCACAGGCGTTGTTATAATGAAAATATAAGTTTTCGTGGGACCCAAAACTCTTCGCATTTGTGAGGTTAAGGTTTGTATATTGGAATATAGGAATATTTCAATTATGAAAATTCTTCTATATAAATAAACACTTTCATTATTTTGTTCATTTTTGTTAACATCTTCCCAAAGGTTATCTAGAAGAGATCGCTGATGAGCAATAAGACCGTCTTTTGTTTACCTTTCCTTAAATGTTTTTTTTTGTATTTAGGAATTTATTCGGCCGATAAGTTCAGTCACAAGAATTTTGAGAATAAAATAAAATAACGATATTTTTTTTGTATTTTACCTATACATCAATTCAAAGCTTAGTTTTTGCCAGTTAGGAAAGTGTATTTTGTTTGAAAATTTAGTGGGTGCCGCAATTTTCTGTAGCAATTTTTATACTTAGTTTTGTATTTTGTACTAAAGTGAAAACTACCTTATCTCCTTGATATTTGGGGACAGATTAGAAAAAAAAATTGCTATTGGAAAAGAAGCATTAAAATAGATGTTTTTGAAAATTATAAAATTTTCTTTCGAAGCCATCTTAAACGCTGGTTTTAACTCACCTTTAACAGTTTCATCACTTCACTTCTCATCAAATCATCAAAACTTGTGCGTAATTCAAGCTGTCTATCTCGAAATAAGGAGTTTGGTGAAGAAAGTACAGAGGGACTTAATTTAGATACATTTTATACTTTCTTAATTGACAAAAACTAAGCTTTAATTGATGTACAGTAATAATATAAAAGACCTTAAATTTATTTTATTTGCAAAAAACCTTGTGATAGAACTTATTAACAGGCTAAATACTCTGTTTTGTACGTAAACAGTTATGGTATTGCATTTATTATTTCGATTAAAAACACTACATCGTCGAGTATAACGCCTCTTGCACAACTGTAACACGAGACTGTTTGGCGCTCTCTCTGTCTCATTCCTTTCAATATAATTCGAGAAAGACGAGTGATGCTCTGTCGCGCTACAAGATGTGACGGAGACTTGCGTTAGCCCGGCTGGTTGACGTGTTTTGGTCCATTCTGAGGACCTTTAGCCTGAGCACTCCAAAACACACTAAAGGAAACATTAATTTCAACTTGCAGATTTTCACACACGTTTTTATCGAACGTCGCGTTACGCCCATAGTCTTGAAGGAACTCCGGAACGTCATAGAATCAAACCAACAGAAGGCAATTAATAAATCATATTTATACGAAATTAAGGCGCGTTTTGTTATGTTGTGATAAAAGAAAAACCGGCCAAGTGCGAGTCGGACTCGTGCACCAAGGGTTCCGTACAAAATATATGCTACAAACTGCCGTATCTATGAAAATCCAGTGTCAGCAGAGCCCCTAAGCAAAATGTACACGGTGTTCGATCATTTTATATTTTTTACTGACATACACAGACAGACGTAAAATCATACTGTTTTTAGTTTTTGCTGTTATAGCGACAACAGAAATACATCATCTGTGAAAACTTTAACTGTCTAGCTATGACGGTTCATAAGATGCAGCCTGGTGATAGACGTACAGACAGACAGATAGACAGACAGACAGACAGACGGATAGCGCAGTCTTAGTAATTGGGTCCCGTTTTACCCTTTGGGTACGGAACCCTAAAAAAAGGTAAACATAAACCAGGCAAGTGAGAGTCGTACTCGCGCACCGAGGGACAGACAGACAGACGGACGGACAAACAGACGGACAACAAAGTGATCCCATAAGGGTTCCCTTTTTCATTTTGAGGTAGGCAACGCGATAAAACCACGTGACTCGGATTCTTCAGCCAGTACATCCATTTAAATACCTATTTAAGGACAGACTATATAGTTACGAGTATAAACAGTATTACATTCCGATTTGAAACCAAACGTGAGAAAACTCGCTATTTGAATCTGCATATAATTAAATCTCCTGAGTTAGTGACCTAGTTTCATCATCCAATAGTGGATTTTTACATTTGCATGAAACGAATGTTAATGCAGCAAAAGGTTTACTGTAAATGTATTGGACTTTAAAATATATCATGTTGCAACACGGAATCTCTTAAGGTGCTCCCTCACTTAGTACAAAATATAACGCTGCAAACTACTCAACTCTTATAAAGCTGTAAAGTACGCAGAAAACATTAACACGAAACATTTTCACGAGTGTTTAATGGGCTACATTACAGCCATAAAAACAATGTAACAAGAGCCACTTTACGAGCAAGGGTGTATAAAATAGTATTTTATATAACTGTAAAACACAGAAACGCATATACCTTGGCGAAGCCAGCCTGAATAATAAACATTGTCAATAAAATTTTGACCAAAATTTCATATCGTTGCATAACATAACACACTTCCTTTATTTCAGCCAAAAATCCACTAACCAATAACAATCGCCAGGGCTGTGCCAAGCGTTTTAATTAAAAATTTAATCGTTTTTGCGTCCCAAATATTCGCTCTTATGAAGCTATTTTCGAGCCACAAAGATCGATCCACTGAATATTCGACAACGCTGTACATGAATTTCCAAAACTCATCGTGGCTCCGTAGAATCTGAATCATTTTAAGCACATATTTCTGGTGCTGTTATGAGCAAGATATTGGCATGTGTCCAATTTATTCGTTTCTCAAAGTAGGTACTTTGCATAAATTGTAACTGACTGAAAAATATGTTTTCCTCAGTCTACCCCGTGAATACGGAAGCTGTAAAGCTTCCGAAACGTCGGGATCTCTAATGAGATAATGTACGCGACATAATCCGTTTTTTTATTGGCCTGTTGAAATGTCCCACTGTTGGGCAAAGGTCTCCCCTCTTTTCCGCCATGCATCCCTATCCAGCGCATACTCCCGCCAGTCCTTGCAAAATGTGTCCAAATCTTCCTGCCATCTCCTCAGTTCCGGTAGCCATCTTTGGGGATCCATTTGGTAGTTACCTTGGCCCACCGACCTGGATTCATACGGCAGACATGCCCAGTCCAATCCCATTTGAGACTTGCGGCTTCACCCACGTCTGCGATATCAGTTCTGGAACGCAGGTCGGTATTTCTGATGAGATCAGTTCTCGAACACCTAGTATATAGCGCTCCATCGCTCGCTGGCAGACCTTTAGCCTGGACTTATCGGTTTCAGTCTGGGACCAGGTCTGGGCGTCGTGGGCGTAGCTAAGGATAGGCAGGATGCACATGTCGACAATTTTGCGTTTTAATGTTATTGGAAGGTCGTCCATCATTTAAAACCTGTATAATCCGTTTAAATTGTTTTATTGAAATGAGAGATAATAGTGGAAAAAGAAGAGTATATTGTGTACTAAGTCGGTCTAAGAAACGACTGTGAGTGTGGTGGCAAGGGTAGTTAATTTGAACCTTTTTAGTACTACGGTTTTGCTAATTTTTCTTCTTTGGTACTCATAGTAATATTTTTTTTCTTATTAAGAAGGCATAGATATATAAGCATTCTAGAAACAAAATTTGCGTGAGTACCTATAAAGGTAACAATTTTATGGAAGAACCCTTTCTTACAAAATAACTTAATCACGCTTAATATCCGAATCCGCTTTTTAATCTCACCAAACGAAAAAGCTGCTATCGCGGCTCGTAAGTAAAATACACTTAAGCAAGGTAAACACGATTTTCTTTCAACTGCAAACAAGTGTGGATCGTTTAAACCAAAGTGGCGTGAGGCGGATATTAGGTTGGTATCGACAACCCTAAGTGGGTTTCCGACGGAGTTTTGAAGGAGACGCGGAGAACTCAGCCACGTACAGACATCATGAGAAGTGTGCGAATGGTCCGCCTCACATCTTGAACATAGATTGGATACTCGTACATTAAATAGGATTTATTTATTTACAGATATACAGTACCTACTACTAACGTAACAGAAGGTGTGTCCGGCCTTTAACCACGTGATGACTAGCATGCTCGTTGAACGCAGCGACACGCGCGTAATTGATTTTTTTTATTAGGGTTACCACCAGTAGTCGGACGTCGTAATATGTAGAATTTACTTAAACTTCGCGAGAGTAAGTATACTTAGATATTTTGTTGACACAGGGATTCTAAAATATCATTGAAGTATACAATTAAATACATTTTGGTCTCCTGTTTTACCGTGACGATAAAACCGTGTCGTTCAACGATTACTTACAAACGCGGCCAACGTATTCAGCGGCTTAAAGATTATCAGTTTCTTACGAAGATTTTTATAATTTCAGCGATTACTTGCTTTCCCCAAAACGCGAATACTGCAAATCAAATTCAATTTAACGGTATTTGCATGCCTAAACCTCTGGTCTATACAAATAGGTATATTACTGCTCATATTCCAGTGAATTCCTATCTACCGAGCGCCCACGCGGCCCCTAATTGCGAGCCCACTGCGACGTCGCGGAAACGCTTAGGCGGTATGCTTTTTGTTCCTCGAAATTCTTTTATTCCTCAAAATTCTTTTATCTTTTCAAAGGTTACGGATTCTTGAAACTGCAGGCAATCTGTACTATAATGTTATAATAATTAAATTTCTGTACATTGAAGATATAAATGAAATGATTCCGACTATTTGAAGGTCACTGTATTGAAAATAATTATTTTTTGTATGTGTCGTTGTGGCTTCATCGCGCCGAAACGGCTTAACAGATTTCAACTATATCTGGAACACGGATAGCTGGGCATCGCCATCCCCACATAGTTATAAGATACTTTTTACTCGACTACGATGAAGAAAAAAAGAGGGTTATGATCTTTTCTCCTCCGCTGACGAAGTTGCAACTTTGCACAATCGCACTTTGGCCGCTTAAGACAGATTTTCCACTACAATTATATACGAGCTAGCTAAGTAGTGAGTGTACCCATTAGGTATCACTAACGCCAAGCGAAGCTATGAAATGGATATCACACATCCATGGATCAAGTATATCAGGGGCGTGTGTTAACTTCCAAGTCCCTTAAAGAACGCGACTACTGAAAATAAAATTCAAATTTACTATTATATTTGCATGAAAAATCCTAAGCCTCAATACTTACGAAGAACTATTTTATAATCATATTCTAGACAATTCCTCTCCCGAGCACCCACGCGCCTAATTGCGAGAGTATGAATTTTATTCTCTGAAACTATTTTTATTCCGCAAAATTCTGATATCTTTTTAAAGATTTTGCTTGAAACTATTGTTGTATTTGCAAATGTTTTTTTTTTAATGAAAAACAAGAACTTAATGAGTTTGTCGCATAGAATGTTGGAATCGGACTTACATATAAATCTACCCTTGAGGCCTTCTTGCAGCTTGCAGAATAAGCTTACAATTTTGAGATTTTTTAGTATTGTTCAGAACGCAGCCAAACTGACGTCACCGGCGGCCGTTCGCGTCCCAAATTTGAAGATCGGCGACAATCGGATTAACCGCCAGTTTTTTAACTGACAGAATCAATCGCCTAAAACCACGGAACGAACGACACCTAATTTTGATTTGTAAGTCCAAAGTTCTGGAATAAATTGTATATTTTAATACATAACAATAGTCTTCATTGAAGATCCACCTAGGCTATTCCCGATACCCTAAAAAGGAACCCGGGTCCCAAACAAGTATGATTACTAGTCCTTGCACGTGGCCTTGGAAGGAGTACTAGTTTCGGTATTTTATTTTCATCAACTTAATTTAATGTCTCCATTAAAATGGTCATCTCGTAGAGTCAAATTTTCATTTTCAATGTAGCCCAAAATAGAGATGACAACGGTATATATACGTTTTGTTTGTGATCTAACGGTATAACGGATAGATCACAAAGTACGTTCCTACATAACATACGATTAGAAACGGTTTGAAACCATCGGCGGAATCTATGGAACCGAACTGTATCAAATTGGCTCTTATCTTTGCCATCCCATAGATATATAGAAAGGTTAAATTTATCGTGCTAATGTATTTTTATGTACACGTACAGTCGCTCAAAATAATCTACCAGTCAACCGAAATACGTATACGTAACGTACCAATAATGGACAGTTTAAGGATTTATAGAAATCGATTTAGTTACATCACATGCAATTTTCAAGTTTAAAAGATTTTTAACACAAATTCACTTAACATTTTAATTATTATAACCAACATAAAAAACATAACAAAAATAATAACATCGGAGAAAATTACAGAAATTCTGAAAACGTATCTCCGTTGAAAAATCGTAGAACGGACATTGAAAATCCTCAAAAGACAGAAATAACAATGATTTTGTATTTATCACTAATATATGTAGGTATAATATTAATGCTCCAAGTGTCACACCGCCAAGATTAATTGAATAAACTGTATAGATTAAATAGAAAAACGGATAACTGCTACGGTAAGTAAATTGAAGAAACTATATTATGCAGTCATTGTTTTACTTTTTAATATTTTCTTTTTACAGTCAGTTTTATTTTTTGGTAAAAATTTAAATTACCTTAATATTTGCTTTAAAATAGTCTTTGTTCATTACTAGGTCTGTGTCTAATACTAGTGCCGCTATGTTATAGTGCAATACCTGGTTGCTATTGAAGCAAACATTATATTGCAGAGGAATAATGTAATACAAAGAATCATTATCGACGACTCCGTATGCAAACACTGCATATCAATGAACATGCATCTTAAAGATTTTATACTTTTACCAGAGCCGAATTTAAGGTTTTTCACCCCTGAGAGGTCGTGGCGTCATTAAGTACAGAGGCGCGCAACTGTTGGTGAGCGCAGAGCGGCAAATTATTGCGTCTGCAGGGGTCGCCAACTGCTGCATAAACTTGCAAATTATTGTCACAGCCCGACGTTTGTGCCGCTTTTGTACCGAATATGTTAAGTGTTGAACTGTGCATTTCGCTCGTTAACTACGAAAGGACATTAAGTGAAGCAATAGATTAGTCTAATTAGGGACTTTGGTTAGATGAAGTTAGGATTCGTACTGGATTCATTTAGCTTTATACATAGGACTTTGTCCGCGTGGCAAATTGTGTTTTTAACCCCCAACGAAAAAAGACGGGTACGGGTATCTGTGTACATACGTAGACATCCATTTTTTGGTTAGAAAAGCGCCTTAATCGAGAGCGTTTTTTAGTTGTGAATCAAGAAACTCGGTTCATAGGTTTTTTATCGCTCCAAAGATTCTATCTATCAGCCACAGACGTCCACGGCTGAACATAGGCCTCCCCTATAATTCGCCACAGAGTGCGAATCTGCGCAGACCGCATCCATCGACTCCCCGCGACCCTCACGAAGTCATCCGTCCACCTAGTCGGAGGCCGTCCCACGCTGCGCTTTCCTATGCGTGGTCGCCACTCCAGTACTTTATTGCCCCATCGTAGATCCGTTCTCCGGGCTACATGGCCCGTCCATTAATGCCACTTCAAACTTGCAATCCTGCGAGCTATATAGGTTAACTTTGCTACCGCATGAAACAATGATAAACCAAAACAATAATATTAAGAATTTCGTTTTATATATAGGACCTCTCTAAGACTCCGGTATCAATCCTCAAAAGTCGTCAATCATCTTTACTATAAATATGTAGTTGTAAAAATGAAATGTCTGTACATTGAAGATATTTTCAAAATATTGTAACGGACTATTTGGAGGTCACTGAAAAGTTTTTTTATCAAATACTTTATTACAATAAAGTATAAAAATAAATATGTACAATTCAGCTAAAACTATAATAAAACAAACGTATTCTAAGCTAAATAAATCAATCCTAAAATGTACAAATCCTCCAAAAGTTAACCTAAACTTACTTAAAAGACCCCACCCTGTATTGTACCTGGCTCAAAGGTGCCCATAATGCCAGCAGCGTTTCCTCGCTGAATGGCTATGGAGACCTGTTGAGCCAGATATGACCCAGAGCGGGGATCGCCACCCCTGTTTCGTATTCGCCGGCCGAGTTCTTTAAGAAGCCCGCGAGCTTCGCAACCCCAGGGTCCCGCTGTTTCAAAGGCGACCGGCACGAAATCGTATGCTGACTCCAATGCAAAATATTTGGCGTGCTTCATCTTTGCAGCATGTTCTGCAGCGGAGCCAGCACACCGTAAAGTTTGTCTCAAATGGGATGCAGCAAACGTGCTAACGCATGTTGCATCCCATAAGAGGCACCGCCCTCTACGCCACGGTACTAAAGTAAGGCCATCCGGTCTCTTGCCGTCCGTGCGACTTAAACCCGGTGGCTCCAAAACACAAGGCACATTGGCTGAAACCATGGCCCGCCGGATAATTTCGTTGAGCGAGTGGTGTCTTGGGAACCGACCGGCGCACCTTTGGCAAGAGAGACCGTGATGACCATTCTCCTCCACCATAATTCCACAACGGTGGGCCTCACACACCCTCGTACCCAACCTTAATGCCACTGCTATTCTAAGGGAATCGTTGTCTAGCAGGGTGCCTAGTTGAGGTGAAGGCAGAGCGTGCAACCAAGCTCCTGATTCTGGTTGTTCGAGGGCTTTAAAGCGCGCTAGATCAGCTCACGATGCACCTTCCACCAATGAGACGTAGGCTCGTTTGCAGTACAATTCATCCCATTGTCTTTGCATGATTGGGTTTTCAGGGCGGTCATCTTGAGGTAAAATTGCTTACCACCTCGCCAGGGCCTCTGTGAGGAAGGGAACTGGGACGTTGTCACCATTAAAACATAATATGCGAGTGACAAGATCCCTCGTTCCATGAGAGGATGCAAGGAAAGCAATAAGTCCTACATCTTCGACGCGGCGTATACCCAGCCCACCATAGCGTATGGGGAGTGCAGCCTGTATCCACTGGGTCCGATCCAACTCTACATTAAGCAATAATTCTAAAGACGATTTCAACGCTTCGTCAATTTCTTCGTCAAAAAAAACAAATGAGTGGTTCTGTGTATATAGGTCATGCGGGGTGTTGCAAAACAATTACGTCAGTGACACATGGGACGACATTTTGGTTAGATGTTCACGGACTGCTAACAAGCAATCCTTTTTGGCATGCAAGGCAGCCCTGACTCCATCAGGAAAGATAGGAGCACCTAGTAACGAGAATGTTGCCTTATCTATTGTCCTGATTCCCGGTAGCAGATCTTTTAATATCGTTAACGATGATTCTATTATAGGGCCGCAGGCGTAGAGCTCGCATTTAGCCGGATTGATATCTAAACCCACCTCTTTTAGCACAGGAATGAGCCGCTTTAGGTCCTCGATTATTGTCTCGGGTCTTCCACCAATGGTACCATCATCGAGGTACCACACGTTGAGAGGTGAATTCATTGTGATAATCGCTTTTTGTATGGCTAAACAGAAAACTAAAGGACCCAAAGGATCGCCTTGCTGAGCTCCAACTTTAGATGAAATTAAATGTTCTTTAAGGTAAAGATTACTAGTGGCTGAATAACACTGGTACAAAAAGGGATATAGAGATGGTACATCATCTAAAACTTCATTCAGTAAAATGTCCCTCTCGACACTGTTAAAAGCATTTTTTAAATCTATTTTGACAACAACTGAATCTTCATTATCATGCGTCATAACAAAAGACCTGGTGGCGTGTATTGCCGCCTCGCAACCTCTAGCTGTACCAAAACCAACTTGCTGTGGTTGAAGGTACTATGACATGGCGTCTCTAACGGCGTGACAACCTAACTTTCCAACAAGGCGACGAATTGTATTGCCCACAGCTATCGGCCTTACACCACCATCTTTCTTCAAAAGAGCACATAGTGATGCACCGCAAAGAAAAGGCCTCACCTGCAAATTGAGCATACCCTTTAACAAAAAATTGCACAACTTGGCGAGGGCCATTGCTACCCGCAGAGGTGGATATGAGCTCTTTAAGGTGTTGAGGGCGTAATCCATCTAGTCCGGACGCGGAACCATTGTAAAAGGAACCTATGGCATAGGCTACCTGGCCGGGGGTCACAGAAAGAAAAGCGCTATTTCGGTCTGGCTCTGGAGGGAAAACCAGTGATCTGGAAGGTGATGGATGCTTCTCTTGTAAGGTTCTCAATGTTTCATTATTAGAAGGTGCAAGTGATGAGTCAGATAAAAGACGACGAACAGCTCCCCTTAAGTCACCGTCATGTACTTTCGCCTCTATAGCGCGGTACATAGAATTCATTTTGAGAGTTAAGCAGTCTTCGGGATATCCTATACTAGCGTTTTCAATATTTTCCTTTACTTTAGATGTTAGCGATCTACCTGACTTATTCTCGGGTACTCTTAGAGCCGAAAATGAAAAGGAGAGCAAGGCAAACCAATCATCGACACTGTTCGTACGTAGGCAATCGTCTATTACAACGCACAATTTACCAGCAGCGAGATTCCGTGCTCCCTTTGGTATATGTCTCAACACACGCACGTTCGCTTTCAGGAAGGGCAACTGCTCTAGCTTAACTGCTTGATTCTGCGATGTATCCGGTACAGAACTCGAGGCCCCCCGTGGAGCAATGTTAGCGTTAAGGATCGCTGAGCTATTGGTATTTTGTGTAACATCCTTGTGAGCGCGACTGATGTGAACACTGAGACCGCGGGGTGCGATGTACATCTTAGATGACCCCGGACAGTGTGGGCACGATACTCTGCAGGGGCTGCTCATAATTCGTGGTTGTAAATAGTTTGTAACAGTTGGGTTGACGCGACGATGATCTGATACGGGCAAATGATACAAATGTGGACGCACCTTAAACGGATTTCAACTATTTTTGATACACGGTTATCTGGGTATCCAATCCACAGATGCTTATAGGATACTTTGACACTAAAGAAGAAACAAGCGGTTATGACTTTTTCTCCTCCACAGACGAAGTTGCGGGCATCTTCTAGTACATTATATAAGAAGGTCCGTACATCCGTAGAATAGTCCGTTCAATATTTTTTTTGAAAACATTTTTAATTTACCAAACATTTAATTTTTCTAACTTTATAATAGTATAGATGTGGGTAGTTATATATTAAGTAGGTCAACACACAGTGCACAAAAGAACTTCAACATCCGACATCGCTAACAAAGAGACGTTTAACGTACAGCATATCATTTATACAACAGAGAAGATTTTATCTCGTAACGTGCTCATTAAACAAGCGTTGCATTCTCAAAGGCAGACATGTATATTACCTGTGTGAACCTACTGGAATACTACAAACTGATGCAGCACATAGTTTTAAACCAGTAAATAAATAAGTAATGTAAACTTCAACCTTGATCCATAGCAATATAACCAATAATTTATGGAAAGAAAGAAAGAAACCATATTTATTCAACGCCAGCATACACAAAAAATACAAATAACAAAAACAATTGACGACGCTGAAAGAGGTCACCACTCAGCTTTATGCCACGGCAAGCCGTGACGCTGATTATCGGTGGTGCCCTGTAACTTAAAACTAATTTGTACCTATCTAGTTTATTATCTAAACTTAGACCTAGTGCGTGACTTCACACTCATCATTTTCCTTGTTTGTAATTACTTATAAAAAAAACCTTAAAACAACACTTAAACAACACAGACGATTCCAGTTGAGCTGTAATGGCCAATAGGGTGTCATTTATAAGAATTGGTATGTTGGTCATTGGGAAGTTTACCTTCATACCTTTAATCTATCTATCAACTTCGGACGTCCACTCCTGAACATAGGCCTCTGTGATTAGCTATAGGGATAGCTTTTATTTTATTATTTCATATTTCACTTGCTTTTTATTTTCTATTATATTTTTAATTTTATAAGTTTTGATATGTTATCTTGGAGAACTACGCATTGAGTTTATACTTAATCTATCCTAATTATATGTTTTAAGTACAAACATTGTAATAAATAAGAGTTATTTGAAAAAATTACTGACTGTTGAGTTTGTTTCGGCTTTCTTCTCCTCAGTGGTCCTCTTGGGAAATGCCGTAGAGTCAGACTTCTAAATGGGCCCTTCCAGCCTACTTACAGAATAAAGATAATTTTTCATTATTTCATTATTATGCGAAAAGTGACGTTCCTTTATAATTAATGTTTGCATACTACTGTTTTTCCTTTTACTGCGAAAAAAACCGTTTCCACTAGCATCGGGAATTTTACTGGAAAAGGGTCTTACGTTCCCAGTCATACCATAAAGTTTACCTTTTTTTCCAAAGCAGACAAAGCGTCCAGTTCAATACCCTTAACAGACGGCTCCTTTAAAAGACTATTCACAATAATGGAGAGCTCAAGTTATTTGCAATGAAAACAGTTTTTTGTTGAGAATTTCCCTGCAAAACAAACTTATTTGCCAACTGCGGAGCACGAACTTTATTCATACATAATATTTTCTTCTGTTTCCGCGATTATTACTCATTGAAATAAAACAATTTAACGGATTATATCGCGTATATTATCTCATTTTAAACGTCAACGTCAAATGCTGTTGCACCTGTAGTAAATATTAGCTCGAAAGAACTGTCGGAGTCGCAAACCTCGCTTCTTAAAAAAGGGCTTAATTATGATGTTACTCCACGGAATATCCCTTTTGAACAGATTATAGTCGGTGTGGAAGATTGTTTGGTCCAAAATCATATGCGTAAGGAGGATTTGGAGGCCGTACGCCAGAATGTGTCTTCAATTTTAAGACGAGCGAAGTCTCCTAAAGTTAACTTACCCAGAACTGAATTCAACGCTTTGAAGAGCTTGCGTGAAGACCCAGACATTACCATTCTTCGAGCTGACAAGGGAAATGCGACGGTTGTTATGGATACTAGTGATTACAACCAGAAAGTGGAAGTACTTTTGTCAGACGCTACAACATACAAGCTTGTTAAGCGAGATCCAACGGCGAAAGTAGTAAAAACGACAGCCGAGCTGATAAGTAAGCACTCTGAAAATCTTAATCTGGATGTGAAAAGTTTAGTGCCTTCTTGCCCGGTGCCACCAAAGTTGTACGGGTTACCAAAGATACATAAACCTGGTGCTCAGTTACGCCCTATAGTGAGTCAAATCGATGCTCCTACCTATCGATTAGCTCGGCACTTAGCAGGTGTGCTTTCTTTACTGCGAGGGAAGACGGAAGCATACACAAGGGACTCATACCATTTTGTCAGTGAGATTAAGGATTTGAGAGTTTTGATGTCCAGTCTCTCTTCACATGCCTACCAGTTCAAGAATGTATCGAAATTGTGAAAAGAAGATTGGGTGAACAACAGATGGCAATAGAATATGCTGAGTTATTACAACACTGCCTTACATCTGGCTATATGCTATGGAATGGTGAATTCTACGGGCAAGTTGATGGTGTGGCAATGGGGTCTCCGGTGTCTCCTGTCGTCGCCGATATTTTCATGGAAGACTTCGAGAAGAGAGCGCTTTCATTGGCACCTGTCAAGCCGAGGATCTTTAAAAGATACGTAGATGATACCTTTACTATTTTACCTAGATCTAGTGTTTCAGCTTTCTTAGACCATCTGAACTCCATGCATAGTAAAATTAAATTCACTATGGAGTTGGAAAATCAAAATTCACTTGCATTCTTAGATGTGTTAGTAACTAGAGGTCCTAAAAATGACATAGGTCATACTGTATATAGGAAACCTACGCATACAGATAGGTATTTGAATGGCAAATCTCACCACCATCCCTGTCAACTTGCTACAGTGGGTAAATCTTTGTTTCAGAGAGCCAGGGGTCTCTGCGACAATCAACATCTGACTGCTGAGTTACAGAATGTCAAACGTGCGCTTCGAGCCAACGACCTCCAGATACCACGTTCCAAGCAGAATCCCAGTATGAAGAAACCAACAGTCGAGCGTAAACCTGCCGTATTACCATATGTGAAAGGGGTCACAGACAAGATCGGAAACATCTTGAAGCGTGCTTCTATAAAAACATATTTCAAGCCGTTGAAGAAAGTGTCTCAATACCTTAGACCCGTGAAGAGTAGCACCCCTTTGCAGAGTGCAGGCATTTATAAACTGGACTGCGAGTGTGGTCTTTCATACATTGGTCAAATGAAACGCAGTGTATCAACCCGGGTGAAGGAGCACATAGCAGATGTCAAGCACCGTCGGTGTAATAGGTCTGCAGTCTGTGAACATGTCATTGACAAACCAAACCACTCAATTAAGTTTGATAAACCTTCTATCCTTGCCAAAGAAAAAAGATATTTTCCCAGGATGCTACGCGAGTCTATTGAGATTAAAAAGCATCCTAATTTCAATAGAGAAGATGGATTGTCACTACCACCAGCTTGGGATCCGGTAATACATCTCATCAAGGAACAAGCGAGACACAGGACTGCAAAACCTTAATTTCCGAACGGTGTAAAATATCTTATCTGTTTAAAAGTAGTTTAATAGTCTCTGTTTTTTAAATATTATAATTAGTAATGAGGTAGCCTGGGAGTTTTTCTTTGCAGCGTTTCTTTTCTCCTGAGTACGCCTCATTTGTGAAATGCTGCTTGGTAAATTATTAGAATAAAATAATTAAGCCCTTCTGGCACATGTGTAACTGTCTTTACAGCTTAGGCCCATCTGGCATGTATGTACACCTTTATTTGTGTTTTTTTTTTTAAATGGGTAGTTTGCACAAATTGTAACTTTGACAGAGGAAAATATATCTATTCTCAGTCCTCCCGTGACCATGGAAAGCTGGAAAGCTTCCGAAACGCCGGGAACTAAAATGAGATAATATACGCGATATAATCCGTTAAATTTTTTTATTCATACAGTTAGCATTTAGAGTATTATTGATTAAAACTTACACGATTTTCACACATTCAATACGCTCTCCCTGAGTTTTCCAGCAAGACCGAATTAAGAATGTGGGTGGAGATCTGCAACGCAACTGTCCGCGACTTCGCTGGTCGCGGGACATAGCATCTACCGTCTTTCTCGTATTGTATTTAAAGGAAAGAGGCAGACAATCTTTGTCGTGCGACAAAAAGTGGCATATTACACTTTTGGTAGAGGTGCTGGAGAACCGACGGTCTTCAATATAACTCGAAAAGCTGCCAGACTGTAGGCGGAACATGTTTATCGGGGTACTCGTAAATAGTGGCGTTCGGTCCATACAGGCACAATGGCACTGCCTAGCCTGAACGACCATGGTCCCATACATGCACTGAGAAACTGCCTACCCTGAAGCCCTGAACGACCACGGCTCCGAATAGGCACAGATAAACTGCCTACCTGGCGTGTAAGGGGCTCCCAACCTACATCTCTCGGGAGCTCAAGCCAACCTCACCTGCTCTAGGTGCACGCTGCTGACCAACGGACGAGGCCCTGGCGACCCGCCAACCCGCACCGGACCAGCATGGCGGGTTACGGTCCAAACCCTCAAATGAAAATGACAACTTTACCACGGCCCCAAGTGCCCGGCGGCTCCAGTTGCAAACATGGCGGGGACGGACGTCGGCCGAGCACTGGAGCCAGGGGTGGTAAGAATCCCCGGGTGGGGCTCCTCCGTCAAACGACCTCGGCTATTGATAGAACGGACAACCGACGTAGATTATCGCTGGTAACCTACAACACGCGTACGTTGAGGACGGACGAGAAGGTCACAGAGTTGGAAAAGGATGTCATAGGATACGCTGGGACATCATAGGGTTATCTGAAGTCCGAAGAGAGGGGGAGGACACGATAGCCCTGAAATCCGGCAACCTACTGTACTACCGGGAGGGTGACCAGCAGTCCCAGGGTGATGTCGGGTTTCTCATCCACAAGCCTCTCGTTAACAACATTGTGACAATTTCGAGTGTGTCGAGCAGGGTTGCGTACCTGATACTTAGAGTATTTAAAAGACATTCGTTGAAGGTCATACAGGTCTCCGACCTCGACTCACCCGGATGAGGAGGTGGAGGCCATGTATGAGGACGTCAGTAGATCCATACAGGCTTCCAAATCACACTTCACTGTTGTTATGGGAGACTTTAACGCACTGGGGCAGAGAGGCGATAACGAGCTGAAAGTGGGGCAATTTAGTTGTGGGCAACGGAACCGAAGGGGCCAGAGACCGGCCAAATTTCTGAAGAAGGAGGTCTCTTCATGATGAATTCCTGGTTCAAAAAGCCGCCTAACAGAAAATGGACCTGGATGAGTCCCGACGGTTCCACGAGAAATGAGATAGACTTCATTTTATCCACAAAGAGTCAAATATTCAATGATCACCGAATGGTGCGAGGCACATTGAATATGAACGTCCGCCAAGAAAGGTCTCGCCTAATGAAGTCTAGACTCCGACCAACTACAGCCCACATACAAAACCCCGAAGACTTTCAGCTGGAGTTAACAAATCGCTTCGCTTGCCTGGATAATTGAGTTTCCGTGGACGATATAAATAACAGGTTGGTAGAAACTGTCCACGAGGTGGGGAAGAAATTCTTCAGACCCCGCCGCAAAGATAGACCCCAAAAACTATCCGACCATACTCTCAACCTCATGGCTGAACGACGCTCGATGACGCTGCAGACTTCTGAAGACGCTGAAGTATACAGGCAGCTCAATAGACGGATCCATCGGTCCATGCGGCACGATATTCGTCTCTTTAATACTAACCATATTAAAGAGACGATAGAGTGAAACAAGGGCTCTAAAGTGTTTGCAAGGGACCTGTCTATCGGGCAAAGCCAGCTGACGAAGCTGAAGACAGAAGACGGCAGTGTAGTGTCGACGAAGCCAGAGGTGTTGAGAGAGATAGAGAGGTTCTATGGGCAGTTATATACCTCGGCTGCCAAACCTGCTCATGACTTGGCCAAAGACCCGAGAGCCAAGCTTACCCGAAACTATACCGAAGATATCCCGGACATCAGCCTGTACGAGATTAGACTGGCCCTAATCAGCTCAAGAACAACAAGGCGCCGGATGATGACGGAATCACTTCAGAGCTTCTGAAAGCGGGTGGAACACCAGTACTTAAGGTCCTTCAGAAGCTCTTCAACACCGTATTGCTCGAGGGCATCACGCCGGAGGCATGAAACGGGAGTGTGTTGGTGAAAGAAAGGTGAATAAAAAGGTGATAAAACGCTGCTCAAGAATTATAGACCCATCTCGCTTCTGAGCCATGTCATCACTAATCGTCTCTCAAGCAGGTTTGATGAATTCCAGCCTCCCGAACAAGCCGGGTTTCGAAAAGGCTTCAGTACCATAGACCACATACACACGCTGCGGCAGGTTATACAGAAAACCGAGGAGTATAATCTGCCACTTTGCTTAGCGTTTGTGGACTATGAGAAGGCCTTTGATTCCGTCGAGACATGGGCAGTACTGCAGTCGCTCCAGCGATGCCGGATTGACTGTCAGTATGTCGAGGTGCTGAGGAGTGTGTACAACAACGCCAGTATGTCGGTCCGAGTACAAGACCAGATTACGGAGGCGATCCCGTTGCAGAGAGGTATGAGACAAGGAGATGTAATATCTCTAGAAGCTCTTCACCAACGCAATGGAAAACGCCTTCAAGCTCTTGGAATGGCAAGGATTCGGCATCAGCATTAATGGCGAGTACATCACGCACCTTCGGTTCGCCGACGATATCGTGGTCATGGCAGAGACGCTGGAGGATCTCGGTACGATGCTCGAAGATCTCAACAGAGTATCCCAACAGGTGGGCCTTAAGATGAACATGGACAAGACGAAGATCATGTCGAATGCCCCTGTAGCGCCCACCCCAGTATTGGTTGTTGACGAATGACGAAAAAAATTACGAAATCTAGGACAAACAATCCAGTTAGGCAGATCCGACTTCGAGAAAGAGATAAATCGACGGATCCAACTCAGATGGGCAGCGTTTGGGAAACTGCGAAGTGTCTTCTCATCCAGCATACCTCAGTGCTTGAAGACGAAAGTCTTCAACCAGTGCGTATTACGGGTGATGACCTACGGAGCCGAAGCGTGGCCTCTGACTATGGGCCTCTTAAGGAAGCTCAGAGTTACTCAGCGAGCTATGGAAAGGGCTATGCTCGGTATTTCTCTACGAGATCGAATCAGGAATTAGGAGATCCGTAGACGAACCAAGGCCACCGACATAGCATACAGGGTAAGCAAACTGAAGTGGCAATGGGCAGGGCACATAGTTTGCAGAACCGACGGCCGTTGGGGCAGAAAGGTTCTAGAGTGGAGACCACGTACCGGCAAGCACAGCGTGGGAAGGCCACCCGCAAGGTGAGGGGTCTGATGACCTGATTAGGGTTGCGGGGGCTCGCTGGATGCGGGTCGCCTCTTATCGGCCCATATGGAAATCTATTGAGGAGGCCTGTGTCCAGCAGTGGACGTCCTACGGCTGAAATGATGATGATGATGAACTGCCTACCTTGGCCAACAACCCTGTGCACGTCACGGCTCTTGTGCTCGAAGAATGGTTTTTGATGTGGTGACTTCGTATCGGAAGACATATCGTGGAAAAACCTTTAACAGGGTGGGCCAACGATCTGGTCAAAATCGAAGGGAAAGCGATGGATCAGGTCGTTGTGAAGATCACATAAATGGGTTACTCCCAGATAGCACTGATAGCTGTATAAGAGCTTACACAGACATTATACAGCCAGTTTGAGCGCTATAAGGGCTGTAAAAGCTCCAAAGATGCGTCCACACTTGTATCATTTGCTCGTATCCGATCACCGTAGCGTGGCATGACTACGTATCGCGCTGCTAGGATGCTCACTGTTGACGCGGCGATCACGCCGCGCTTGTCCGATCTAAGTGTGTGATACGCGTAGCAACATGGATTTCGATCGATCGGATCGGCGCAACGTCCAAACGCGTGATCGTGACACGCGCTCATGCCACGCGACGAAGATCTGATCGAGCAAATGATACAAATGTGGACGCACCTTAATACAGCTTGTGTGCCACTTGGACTATCTTCCCTTTCAGTTTTATGCGGGCGCCTTCATCTCCCCTTTTACATTTTCTTCCAATGGTTTTAATATTGTCGTATCTATAAATATAATATGTAATGTATGTATATACTCAACGCAAAACTACCAGGTGCGAAAGAGATAGCATTAGGATCTCGGTCGTCAGTTGATTTTGCATTAAGTATAATAATTTATCCTGAGTCCGCTTACTTCATGTTGTACATTGGTACGTTCAGTCAGGGTTTATAATTTAATTGCGCCATTCATTATCCGTCGGAAAAGCGGTCCGAGAGGCATCACTCTCCAATTTATCACATAACTGCATAGGTATGTGATAAATTGGGATAATTATGTACATTTCTCATTCTAACAGATAGCCGCATCCCTCTCGACTCGCCGTTCTAATCATAATAATACTCGTAGGAGATTTAACTGGCAGAGAACTCCATTAAAATCCTTAATAGCGAGTGTATTTTTAATACAAATAGACTGAATAAAGAGAGAAAAAAGATCGGCTCCCCCTTTTTTGCGATGTATTATGCACTTTGAAAAATTCTTAGTAAATGTTAACGAAATTCTACTCTGTTAAATCTTGTGTAGTATGAAATTTATATTGATCTCTTATTCTGATTGGGGAACATTAACTATCCTAGATGTTTTAATTTTTTTGATAGTTTACGTTATGCGGACTCGGACTCTGATACTTATTTTCGATATCATATCGAGAAAAAAAAATACTAATACGTAACGTAATATTCCTAATGAGAGGCCTTCTAATATATCACCAGTTGGCGCTACCGTGATGTAAGTAAGGCCAAGGGACTGTAGTTAAAATATCACGGATAGATTTGGGCTCTTTGAATACATTAACATTATGTTTGGAATTTTCGAATCAATTTTTTTTTTAAATGGAAAGTTAATTCCTTTGCTTTATTTGTTTTGGCAATCATAAAAATATTGTTACCGTGTCATATTGGCAGTTTACATTTGTGTCATAACTAGTGGCGGGTAATAATTGCGACACGATAAAAAAATTACAGTGATCGGCCGTCTAGAAAAGTATAAGTAACTGTGACTGATCACGACGGAACATTACAAAATCTTGTAGGTTATGTCAGCAACAAGTGTGATAAAATCACGGTAAAATTGTAACAATGATCTGAATACATTACAGAAAGTAACTTTAACGTGGCAAGCCAAGGTTAGTTGTGGGTAACAAAGTCACAGTGATTTTTTTACAACTAGTGTCAGTCACGGTTATTGAAATTGTATTGTAACGCTTTTCACCATCTCAAGTTATGACATTGTCACAATGAACCCACAGATGCAGAATATTTTTTTACTTTTTGAATGGATTAGGTAGTTTTGTTTTATTAAAGTCAGTGGGGTTTTCGTTTTAATTAAAACTAATTTAAAAATACTAAATACGTTCCTCGTAATTTTGAAAATATTATTAGATAGTTCGATAAAATTGGGGGGTAAAAAAATTAAATGTTTTCCATTAACAAGTGTCAAAATCCGCCAATCACAGCACAGGGTGTTGACACTTGTTGTCAATTAGAGCTTGAATCACGGGGCCGACAGCTGATGATACTTCCATTTTAGAAAACTCTCATTTGACGCGCTCGCTTTCCATTCATTCTTTAATGTGGCCACCACGAATTAGGTGGGAATTAACTGCCGTTTGATGACCGCCAGTAATGAAGAAGCAAGTAAGCGGTCACGGCTTTGACAAGTCATTTATATGTAAATTTCGGTTTGATGCTTAAAAATTACCCTTTGCGTACACTAACGTGACATTTTTTTAAACACATTCTTATACTATATTCGCTTAATCATGGATTTGATAAAAGTGGCTGGCAACAAGTGCCTGCTATTTTTATCAAATCGGTTGATCCGTCTTCCTGCACTGAGTGGTCGCCACTCGAGAACGTATCTGCTCCAACAGCCATCGTTTCTGTGAAAAATATGACCTAATTCACTGCCACATAAGTCTCATAACTAACTGAGCTGAGTAGACGGTACGACATTGGTTTTTTCTCTCTATATAGCTTGCTAGTTTATGAAATCAATAATTAAAATTTACTATACTATTTAATCTGCCCAGCAATATCTTTTATTCCCTGCGGGCCATTAGCACTGGCGACAGCTGCATATGTGTCGAACCTCATTATATTCCTGTGGTTTTATCAAGCGAAATACAGATAAAAGCATTATCGAAGTGCATCCATGGTTGCTGATAAGCGTATAAATAAAGAGGCACGCATATGTTAGCTTTATACAAAGAGTCAGTCAAGTGTATCCCAAATTTATCACTTTTATCAGTTACTATGTTTTTCCACGGCTGTTTTGCTTATCTTTTGGGAACCACAGCTAGCTAAAAATAGCGTGTATCACTCTTCGGCCTGTCTTCTGTATCTTAATATAATAAAATACGTTTTTATGTTAATGATATGCGTGCCCACCAGCGACAACCAACGACACAGTTGACAACTGTCTCCGCAGTCGAGAATACGGATATACGAGTACTCATTAAACGCATTTTCAATGTTTCCGCATACTGTTCGTATTATTGTTTTTAACCGGCATCAAAAAATCGAGAGGTTATTTAGTTAACTCATTACTTCAAACGAGCTATTGAGAAAATTAAGTTCCCTAGAAGTGTTCTTTTTGCCCCCGATAGTATGCTGTATGTTGACTTAGAATCTACAGATGGTTTCTTTTTATGAATGAATGAAGGAATGAATAGTTTATTTGCATAAAAAACAAGCGTATATAAAAGATGCTACAAATATCACTGACAGATCGTAACTTGTTTTGCCAAGGCTGGCGTTGTTTTAAACTTAAGTATCTAAACATTTTAAATTTTGAAATATTACAATTTGCATTTGTTTAAGTACTCATTGACGGAGTAATAACAATGTTCGATTAAATGATTAAATAACTTTGTCTTAAAAATATTGAAAGCCTTAAATTCTTTTTTTATTAAATCCTTAAATGTGTCAGAGAGAATATTAAATATTTTGATGGCCAATTTCAATATAACGAATGTTTACGATGCCACAGATAGAGGCACAGATACATACCCCTTTCAGACATCAAAACTAAATCAAAATCTTCTGTTTCCGCGATTATTACTCATTGAAATAAAACAATTTAACGGATTATATCGCGTATATTATCTCATTTTCTCATCTGGCATGTATGTACACCTTTATTTGTGTTTTTTCAAAAAATGGGTAGTTTGCACAAATTGTAACTTTGACAGAGGAAAATACATCCTTTCTCAGTCCTCCCGTGACCATGGAAAGCTGGAAAGCTTCCGAAACGTCGGGAACTAAAATGAGATAATATACGCGATATAATCCGTTAAATTGTTTTATTTCAATAAATCAAAATCTGTTCATTCGAATTGATTTTGATTTAGTTTTGATGTCTGAATAGAGACTTGATAGAGAGTGTTTTTAGAAATGACTCAAAATAATCAGTCGGGCCGTTTGAAGATCATCAGTTAATTTCTAGATGTTTTTTTGTCGTCATGTTGACTAGGGGTTTTTTATCGTTTTATATGATTTAAACATTATCCACCAAACGTTCCGCTAGCCGATTCAAATCTCTCGTCCGTAAAACGTGCGGTTTACGTGTTCGAGCGCAGCGGTCAGAATGCGTTATGCATGGAAATGGAACAGTCTATGGTAATATAAATTGTTAAATTGAAATGTTTGAACATTGAAGACATTTTACTAAAAATAAGTAAAATGGGCTCTTCGGAGGTCACCGAGCCGAAAAATATATAATTTTTACTTTTTTTATTTATGTACGTGCGTACATTGTATCCACATCACGGCTGATCGAATTATAACTATTTTTGTTACAAATACAATATGCAACCGGTAATTATTTGGTACAAATAAATTAGGTACCGGTTCTTTTCCCTGACATGGCACGGGACATCATACCGCCCCAGGATAGTCCGTCATCTCTTCGAATATGATACACACTTATATGGCACAGATGACGGTCTCCGTGGAGTTTTTAGCGGATAAAATTACCACATAAGCCGAAGGTAGGGTACTTTTCACAGTTGACTTTTACCACAAAAGTTGGGTAGGTAGGTTGGGTTCGGAAATTTTGTCCACAAAAACCTGAACTTAGTTTAAAGAAAAGGTTCCAGGCCCCGATAACATTTTATTGTAACGAATAGCCTTTGGATCTGTTGAATATAGTTTTGTTTTTAAATTTTGATTTTTTTATCAGAGGCATTGATAAAATCAGCCCATGAGAGAGTCAATACAATCATATTCGACATTGTGTTGCGTTGATGAATTAGCCCGCGTGACAAGCAGATTTTTTTGTGCTATAATAACGTGAATGTTATAGCTTATAATTAATTTTCCATATATGCAACGGAAAACATGTAACATTAATAATAAATTCTATCCACGAATCTGACACGTGGACATTTCTGACATTTCATTACATGACCTCGTTACCTGAATAATCCGCCATGTTTCTCGCTCAAGAGATGTAAGTCATGTAATTAATTGTATGCCAGCGTTATTAATTAAAATCTGTCGCGTCACTGTGATTTTCCACTCGTGCTGGCAACCCGCGGAACTTTCCTGTCCTTCAATCCAATTAAAAAGAGTGACTTACTGAAAAGTTGGTATCAGAGAGACATGTGTAACTGTACACGTCGATTTTCTCACTAGGTTTGTTTTTAACCCAAGTAGTAAAAAATTAGTTAAGTACCTTCAGTGAAAATTTTGAACAAGCTTAACAAAATTGAGGCTTCCAATGCGTCTTTATTTTTTATTTTATGTTTGTTTTTATTAGGGTTCCGTACCCTAAGGCTAAAACGGGACCCTACGGGAATTTTAGTAATAACTAAGATTCCACTGTCCGTCTGTCTGTCTGTCTCTCCGTCTGTCACCAGGTTGTCTATCTCATGAACCATGATAGCTAGACAGTTTAAAGTATATACTTGTGCAATTTTCAGAGATATTGTATTTCTCTTGCCGCTAAAACAAAAAATAGTGTACTAAAAACAATATAATTTTGTGTCTGTCTGTCTGTCTATGTCAGTCACCAATATAAAATGATCGAACGCCGCGTACATTTTGCTTAGGACTAGGGCTCTGCTAACACTGGATTTTCATAAAAACGGCCGCTTATAGCGTATATTTTGTACGGAACCCTCGGTGCGGAAGTCCGACCCGCACTTGGCCGGTTTTAATTTTGAGAAAGTTTTTTCAATAAACAGAGCTCCCGCAAAAATTTTACAAAGATATTAATGGCTAAATATTTATTAATTTTATACATTTAATTAATATTGTTTCGTTCGCGTACTTCCGTAATTCCAATTCAAAACTTGGGAGTCGATTACTCACTTCTTTCACGTAAACCAATACATTAAATCGCCTGAAGTCCGGTGACAGTGTGTGAGACACGTGAATTTTTGGTACTTGTTCCAGATCATCAGAATATATTGGTCCAACCAGCAGACTATCAATTCCGAATAATTGATACGTGTTTAACGGTCATATTATAGCAACCAAGAGCCCTTCAGCGGCGCGTTCGGCGTCGACAACACATTTCACGAACAGCAGGAAGGGTTTTATAAGTAACTAGAAGACGCCCGCAACTTCGTTTGCGGAAGAGACAAAGTCATAACTCCTCTTTTTTATGACGGCGTAGTCGGATAAAAATTATTTTATGACCATCTGGAGATATCCAGCTACCTGTGTACCAAAATAGTTGAAATCTGTTCAGCCGATTTGGCGTGATGAAGCCACAACGACACATTTGTATGTACATACAAAAAATAAAAATTAAAACATATTTCGATTTAGTGACCTCCAAATAGTCCGTAACAATTTTTTTTTTGGAAATATCTCCAATGTACAGACATTTCATTTATACAAATTTATAATAGTATAGAAAAGCTAATAAGTCTGGGCCACAACTGCACATGCAACCCTGAAGTCGCTAATCGCTCTATACATTTTGGTATCGAATCCGTCATCAGACCAGCACCGGTAGAAGTTCTAGGAATATTTAAAGCCAGCAATTTTGTCTTACTCGCACTTAAACAAACTGAGTTCTAGAATTAGCTGGAAACTTAGTCTTGATGCTCCTGTGCTCCCATATCTTGAAATTCGTGTCTATGTTAGACCGCATCGCATTGTATAATGTGACCTGTATTTTGAATGTGATAGAAAATCAGTAATTCGAAGACTCAAAATAAATGCTTAGATAGACTATAATAAATGTGAATAAATTTAATAACTCAAGCGTTTAACTAATGATACCCCTCACATACAAAATGAAATAGGCAGCAAAATCTTCCATTCAAAGTGAATGAGAGGCGATCCATATCATATCATTCATTCATTTGTCCACCCGCTCAAAGGCGTTTTTCAAACCGCAATGATAAACAAGCATAATAAAACCAGATAAACAGAGCACTCAGCGATCGGTGGGCTTCCAATTTTCTACATCACATCCCTCTTTGTTGATTCACAGAGTACTGACGTTATTAAATTCTGCTTAACCCCACACATATCTCATTAAAACTTTGACATCTCGGGGCACGGTACAACAAATTGAAATTAGACTCATTCAGTCGTGTCATTCGTTCATTCATGGCTTTATTTGACGGCGTTTCGATGTTTTAGCTGAATGTCGAATGGTTCATTCATTCAGGGCACTATTTGTGGGGAGAAGAGGGATATTACAAGAGAATCTTGCAACAAACATATGAACTTTGTCTGATTTAGTCTCCAATGGCATTTGGATATATCTTTTTATAGAACAATTTAAAACAATTTTTTGTAGAACAATTTAAAACAATTTAACGGATTATATCGCGTATATATTATCATCTCATTTTAGTTCCCGACGTTTCGGAAGATTTTCAGCTTTCCATGGTCACGTGTGGACTGAAAATGAAAATACATCTTTCTCAGTCCACCCGTGACCATGGAAAGCTGAAAAGCTTGCTTGGTCGCGTATAATGAGATATTATACGCGATATAATCCGTTAAATTGTTTTATTTCAATGAGTAATAATAGCGGAAACAGAAGAAAATATTGAGAACAATTTAAGTTATTAGAAGCAGAGCGTGATACTATTTATACAGAAGACAATATTTTTCGTGACTTATGTTATCTACGCGGTACAGCTGACGTGAGTGAAGTGTCCTCTTCACAGACATATTTAATTAGTATAGGTACTCGCGACTCGGCATACGTAGTGTAGGACGCCCTCCGGCCAGGTGGAATGACGATTTGCGAAAGACTGCGGGCAGATGCTGGATGTGTCAAGCTGAAGACAGGGCGCTATGGCGCTCATTAGGTGGGGCCTATGTCCAGCAGTGGACTAGTATAGGCTGATGATGATGATGATGATAGGTACTCGTACTGTGATTTAAAGTCGGAGATCGAATTCGAGATCAAAAATGTAAACAAACAACTGTCAACGTCAAAGTAACGTGCAATTTTTTTTATATCCGAAGTTTATTGACCACATGTTTGTTTAAATACAGCAATAACAAACTACAAACAACGAGAAGCATATTCCTTCGACAAATAGCTCAGTCAGCACGTATTTTTGCACTACAAAAGGTGGTGCAGAAAATGTTTTAATTTGTATTGCTTAAGTATAGGCTAGTCATGAAAAATGTAAGTTTTCGACCTAGTGGGGTCACAGCGTTAGCCGCCATCTTGAATTGAAGAGGCCACATTTGGTCCTTTTTTACATAATGCTTCAACAGTTGACTTTATTACAAAAATGTCTATGAGAAGTAAAGACAATAAAATTTCAAATATGAATTTGTCTCCCCCTTGTAACTTTGTATCTATAAGACGTATAGAATAAATACTATACAAAAAAATATTTTTTAGTATAGAATACTTTTCTGCATGTTGTCACAGAATATTTGAAAATTAAATTACAAAGAAACTGGTTATTATTTTATTTTTATTACTAAAAGAAATGTTCACAACTTTTGTTCATTACCAGTGGTATAAATTAAATCTCCGTATATTTTATTTGAACTACACAAATATGTAATAGAAAAATTATATATGCTGTTCAACTTACCAAAATATTTTTAATTACTCGGACGGTTCTATTTACCTCAGAATATCGTAGTTTTTATGAGTATTTCAATGATTTTATTAACCACGCGCTTGCGTTAAATTTTTTATGGTGGCAACCCATTTGTTTACAATTTTGATCTCGTCGTCGTGTCGTTTGTGCGCACTGTGATAATTCGTTTTTGGCACTTAAAACTATATTTTATAATGCAACCTGTTATTTACTTTTTTGTATCTTCAAAAACGCCCTAACGACAATTATTAGCGACAACCCTAATATATTTCGTTTCTTATTTCGATAAGTCAACACGGGAACCGACACTAAGGTTGTCACGTGGGACCGCTTCACGGCCAGTGAATGCGTAACGAGCGACACGTGTTTCTTAAGCATACACTTTAAGGGGTTCAATCTTAACATTTCGAATGTTTCGACTTTTTTGAAACAAAATGTAACTTAGTACACTGAAGAATGCCGTTGAAGGCAAAATATACAATTTGGTCTTAATTCAAGTCGACTACTCAATTTTATTTTTTCAGCGTGGCAGAAAGAGAAGAGAGAAAAGTATATATTTAATTATTTCCTAATGAGGTTTTACTTATCAGCTTCTTACAGTGTCAGACTAGTTAAATATTAGAGGTAGCGTTTGTACCCCTTAACTATTACTTAACTTATTGGCCTCTGGACTATAATTCATATTAATATTTGTTTATTACTGTCATGCTAAGTTTTTTTTATTTTTTATTTTAAGTACAATGTTGTTAACAGTATGACAGTCAACACTGCAATTATCTTAAATTTTCCGCTAATTGCTTTCAACAACATAATATCAACAAAAGTTTATTGATATACATACCAATGACTAAGGGCCGATTTCACTAACAATTAATTTACACGAAAGTGGCTAACCCAGTATAACTCGATGGTTATCTTCATTTTCATTTCACCACACTAGTCTACGGATAACACTCTCGCATAGTGACTTAGTATCGTTGAACGAATGAATTGAATGAAATTGTAATGCATCCATATAAGATAGGTAGTTTTTTGTTAATCTACGTCTAACAATTTACTCAGGCGAAATTGACGGTGTAAGATTTTTCTCTAGTTTAGAGATTGTATTTGTTAAGGTGCGTCCACACTTGTATCATTTGCTCGTATCCGATCACCGTGCCGTGGCATGACTGCGTATCGCGCTGCTTGGACGCTCACTGTCGGCGCGCCGATCATGCCGCACTCGTCCGATATAAGTGTGTGATACGCGTAGCAACTTGGATTTCGAGCGATCGGATCGGCGCAACGTCCAAGCGCGTGATCGTGACACGCGATCATGCCACGCGACGATGATCTGATACGGGCAAATGATACAAATGTGGACGCACCTTTAAACGACTGGTTTAGCTCAGTGGGAGTAACGTTGCCTGCGAAGCTGAGGTCCTGGGTTAAAATCCCGGTAAGGGCAAATATTTGTGTGATGAGCATAAATATTTGTTCCTGAGTCTTGGATGTTTTCTATGAATATAAGTAATATATCTATTAAATATATCGTCGTCTAGTACCCATAACACAAGCCTTATTGAGCTTACCATGGGACTAGTTCGATTGGTGCAAAATTATACCGTAATATTTTATTTATTTATTTTTATCCTTAGGTTAATTATTGGTGAAACAAAGAATGAGTTTACTCACGTGTAATTAATGATTTATTATTGGAATAAGACTTATACTACGTTGCTGAAATCGCCATTAAATTAACTATAATTCATAATACTCGTACATATCAAATGCAGGTGTTTTTTTATCCGGATTTACTAACCATATTTTTCACGCCTCTGATAGATTATTAATATTTTCTTCTGTTTCCGCGACTATCACTCATTTAAATAAAACATCCCCGACCCCGTGAACACGAAAGCTGAAAAGCTTCCGAAACGTCGGGAACTCAAATGAGATAATATACGCGTTATAATCCGTTAATTGAAATTGTTTTATTTAAACATAGATTATTTGTGTAAGTGCAAATAGTTTCGAACGAAGTGATTAATGTAACTGTACACAAGTCCAACACAATGTGATTAAGCCATAATAAAATGTACCACTGTTTTATAATTACCAGCGATCGGCAATCTACCGAGGATTAAGAATTAATTAAATTTCACGTTTCGATAGTGATTATTTAATGAATATATTAACGAACGATATCGCTCAAAAACACTCATCACGCGCACACGATTTTTCTGGACTTATATATTTAGAAGGGGCCTGTAACTTCGTCCACGGAGGAGAAAAAAATCATAACCCTTTTTAGGGTTCCGTAACAAAATAGTAAAAAATGAACCCTTACGCGGTGCGACTCTGTCTGTCTGTCCGACTATTAAAGCGCCGTATCTCAAAAACTACTTATGACATTTAGTCGAAATTTGGAATATTTATAAACATGGTCAGCCCACATGTATTGCAAAAGAAATATTCAAAAAAATATTTTTATTTTCTAAAAAAACGATGAATATGAGGGTGAGGCAAAAATTTAAAGTCTAGCTACTAGGTCAAGTAATATATATATCATATGAAAGGGCTTGATCTGCACATTTTAAAACATTTTTTTATTGTGATTAGATTTTGTTTCATTAAAGAAAATGTGAAAAAAAACACATTCCCCCTTTATCTCCGAAGTTTACCGAACAAAAAATTTGAAATTTTCACAATTTGTATAAATAAACATAAATATTACACGAAAATTATAACCATGTCTCTAACTAGTAAATGTTTTTTTTTCAAAAAACCTATTTGAATGACCCGGTTGCGTTAAGTTTGCACCTGATTTGTATGCAACGCTATAGATATCAGGTGCAAACAGGAACCGGGTAATATAATAATGATAGGATAGGTGTAAGTTTATACGGAACCCTCGGTGCGCGAGTCCGACTCGCACTTTGCCGGGTTTTTTTTGCTTGGCCGTTCTCCAGTAAAAAATATACTACAACCATCCGTGGATGACCAGCTACCCATGTTCCTTCCTACTACTGTTGAAATCTATTCATCCGTTCTGACTCTTGACGAAACCGCAAAGACATATACAAATACACAAAAAAGTAAACGGCTTTTTTCTCCTCTGCGAACGAATGATATACAATATAGTATGACTATAATTTTACATAATAATATACAATAATATATAGTACATATAATATAGTATAACTGCGTGTGTGGACTCTGTCAAGTAGTATGCAAAATATATAACGTAGTAAATAATTAAAGAGCGTTCACCACAGCAGAGTATGAATCACCTTATGCCGTTAGGTTTAGTGACGTGTCCCAAATCACCCCGTACGAACCTGTTTTTTTTTTAAACCAACGTAATGCAACACGACTCTGCATGCTCATAAATAGTCATACATAAATAATAAATATCTCTAACTTTTAGCCCCCGACAAAAAAGATCTGTCTGTCTGTGACATCGTAGTTACGAGTGAGAAAGGGTCAACCGATTTTAATTATAAATAAATAAATATTACAGGACAATAGGGATGTTGACAAATTTTGACAACTTTTTCCGTGGTATGTTATACTCGTAGAACGACCTTTCAAGAATAGAAATACTAGTGAAAAAAGCCCTTAAATCTCATAAAAAGTCACCGAGATACAATAATGTTAAAAATCACATTTTGAACTTTCCCAAAAAACGCTCGATACGAAAGCCTAGAAACGAGTAACGTCACACCTTGTATGCGGTATTTAAGAACTTTGTCCTGCGGCTACGTTAATATTTGCGTTTATCAAAACGGTTACATAACAAAAGTTATTCAATGGTAATATTAGTTATTAATATTTTCATACTTTTAAAACGGCCAAGTGCGAGTCGGACTCACACATCGAGGTTTCCGTGCAAAATATACGCTACAAACGGCCGTATCTATAAAAACCCAGTGTTAGCAGAGCCCTACTCCTAAGCAAAATGTACGCGGTGTTCGATAATTTTATATTGGTTACTGACATAGACACAGTGCACGCCACAGGGTTATTGGCCAAGGTAGTCAGTATTTCTGTCCCTCTATAGAGCCATGCTCGTTCAGGGCTCCAGGGTAGGCAGTTTCTCTGTGCTTTTATGGAGTTCTTGCTGTTTAGAGTAGGCAGTACCTTTGTGCCTATATAGACTGCACGCCACTGCATAGACAGACATACATAAAATTATACTGTCATTAGTATTTGTTGTTATAACGGCAACAGAAATACATCATCTATCTCGGTTCATGAGATAGAGCCTGGTGACAGTTGAACAGATAGACAGCGAGACAGACAGATAGATAGACAGGCAGACAGACAGCCAGATGGGCAGTGGAGCCTTAGTAATAGGGTCCCGTTTTACCCATTGGGTACGAAACTCTAAAAAGATATTTCACACACAGCCAATGTTCAGAATTTATAAAATATGTACATGCGCAGACGACTGATAGAGCCGACCTTGCAAAAGCAATTATTGTACAGTCAGTACAGTCGAGTTAATAAATATGTGAGCATTCTCAAGGCTTCAAAAAGAAATGTACATAGAAGAGTACAGATACATATGTACAGATTGAACAGTCAAAAATATATAAACGGTTCACCTGTCATATTTATCTGAGCAAGACTCTCAATAATATGTTAGCAACTAGAAACGAATACATATCTGTACTCCGTTTTTTTTAAATATATAAACAAGTGGAAGTACTTAAATATCAGCACAAGTATTTTTTTGTATTAATATTTGTAAACAGGTCTTGGCACAAAAATATCTGTACAAACAAAACCTCGTCTCCTTCAGTTTGAGTTTGATTTCATAGGTTTGATATCAGCGTTTATGATCAAACCTCTTTAAAGTCGATTGTAAAGGGAAAATAATACACGTGTAAGTATATAGTGATTGTCATTTTTAGGGTTCCATACCAAAAAGGTATGGAAAGGCGCCATATCTCAAGAACTACTTATGCTAACTATCTGAAATTTGGAATATTTATAATCATGGTCAGCCCACAAGTATTACACAGGAAATATTTAAAAATATATTTTTATTTTCCAAAAAAATGACAATTATGAGGAGGGGGTAATAATTAAAAGTCTAGCTACTGGGTCAAATGGGGTATCATATGAAAGGGCTTAAATTGCACATTTTTAAAACATTTTTTTTTTTCACCCCAAATTCGAATTGTTTTGTTTGTACAGATATTTGTGAGCTTCTACTTGTTAGCATAATTTTGAAGAATCCTAGTACAGTACAGACATTTATAAATTACATTTCAGTTGCTTACATAAATGTAATTTATAAATGTCTGTACTGTACTAACAGTACAGACATCTATTGAGAGGCTTGCTCAAATGAATATAACAAATGAAATGTTTCCCTTCTATGTAGGTACATTTATTTTTAAAGCCTTGGGAATACTCATATATTAATGAACTCGACTGTACCTACTTTTCTGCAGTAGGTACAAAATTGCCTCACAATCAGTACCAGGCCAATTACATTATACAACCGTATTTATTGCTGAATAGCGTCATTACCACCTAAATGGCTAGTGCTATTGTACCTTACATACATCTACATGTACTGCAGTACATCATAAATGGAAAATAAAAAAAAATCATTTGTTAAAAAGTTACGTACCTACTTCAGTACGAAAACTATCAAAAAAAGTTAGACATATTGGGTAGATGGACATAAAAAAAAACCGGCCAAGTGCGAGTCAGACTCGTGCACCGAGAGTTCCATACAAAATATCCGATACAAAAGACCGTATCTATGAATATTCCAGTGTTAGCAGAGCCCTACGCCTAAGCAACATGTACGCGGTCTCCGATCATTTTATATTTGTTAGTGACATAAACAGACAGATATAAGATTATACTGTTATAGCGGCAACAGGAATGCATCATCTGTGAAAATTTCAACTGTCTAGCTATCACGGTTCATGTGATACAGCCTGGTGACAGATGGACAGACAGACAGACAGAAGGACAGACAAACAGACAGACGGACAGCGGAGTCTTAGTAATATGGTCCCGTTTTACCCTTTGGGTACGGAACTCTGAAAAGTGTTCCCCCATTCGTTGTCGTAGATTACATTTTGAACTCGCTTTACACAGAAAAAAATACCGCAGTTAATCCGAACTTTGAGTTTGAGACAGTACTACCAACTCAACAACGAAACGCACGATATAAATCATGAATGAAAAAATGACACAACGTGACAGAATCAAAAGCAAAATCGATTACACAAATAAAAAAAATCAGATCGTGAGTTCTGTGATCCGCATACAAATGCCTTTTTGCGGATTCTTTTTTAATTATCAAAATTGTTAGTACTCTTAATTCTATGCAAAACTAACCCAAAAATTTCGTAATCTGCGACGACAAATGGGGGTACTCGTTTTGGGAAATAATGCCCAGATACATGTCTACAATCCAAATAGGTACTCTTTATTGCATATCTTAAATATACAGACATACAGAAACATGAAAGTTACAACGAAATGGAGGTAAACAACAGGCGGTCTTATCGCTAAATAGCGATTTTTTCAGACAACCTCTTGTTAGCCTAAATTCAGAACTTACTGATTAAAACATAAGATAGGTACCTACTTAATTACAAGTTTTTCCATGCCTATATGGAGCCATGGTCGTTCAGGGCTTCAGGGTAGGCAGTTTCTCTGTGCCTGTATGTAGTCATGGTCGTTCAGGGCTTCAGGGTAGGCAGTTTCTCTGTGCCTGTATGTAGTCATGGTCGTTCAGGGCTTCAGGGTAGGCAGTTTCTCTGTGCCTGTATGGAACCATGGTCGTTCAGGGCTTCAGGGTAGGCAGTTTCTCTGTGCCTGTATGTAGCCATGGTCGTTCAGGGCTTCAGGGTAGGCAGTTTCTCTGTGCCTGTATGTAGCCATGGTCGTTCAGGGCTTCAGGGTAGGCAGTTTCTCTGTGCCTGTATGGAACCATGGTCATTCAGGGCTTCAGGGTAGGCAGTTTCTCTGTGCCTGTATGGAGCCATGGGTAAACAGTAGGTACCTTTCTGCCTATATGAACCGCACGCCACTGAGTCTACTACTATCCTTACTATAATATTATAAGTGTTTGTTAGCTTGTCCTTTATTCACGCGATTATTAAGGCAACGAATTGACAAGATTTATTGCGTAAAGATAGAACAGAGGCTGAAGCGTAACATTGGCTACTTTTCATCTCGAAAAAAAACACGGTTTCCGAAGGATACGCAAAATAAGAGGCTACGCGAACGAAGCCGGGTAAATACTAGTTTAACGAGGCAATTCCCAGGTCACGAACAAAAGTATAATCTTTCGATGCATTTTTGTATACTGATGACGATTTAGAGTTTTCAATGTTCAAATGGCAATTTAAACATTTAACATTATTTTAACCGTTACATGCCGGTCTCACTCACGCTTTCTTTCGGTCACTTCTACCTAGCTTGTACTGACTTGTCATTCATATCGTCGGCTAAAGGCCTAATCACACTAGCGAGTTGCGAGCGTGCTTTCTATACAATATAAGTAGCGGCGAATTCGTTGCGTGATCGCCTTCATATAAAACTCGCTCTCAACTTGCTAACGGCCCGGCCACGACATCGAGCGGCAGCGGCAGCGGTTTTTCGAATTCATTGTGTGTGATTCCAACGAACCACAGTTCGTTGCGCGTCTCGATCGCGCAATGAACAGATAAAACGCTTGCCGCGCTGCGATTTGCGCAATGTCGTGACCAGGCAGTAAGTGTGATAAGGCCCAAAAGTCGCAAACCTCGTAACTTCATCGGATCAAATTTAACGGTTCCCCTTGTTTACGCATTTTTTTTTGTCTGAATCATCATTTGGCCGAATTCATAATTTGGCATAATGCATTTTTTTCTGAACACGTAAACTTTTCAAGATTTTTATAAAACAAACTTAACCTAACCTAATGTATACAACCGATATACCAGTATCCACAACAAAGTGTTTAAATTCATCACCTTCGTCTGCCGTTTTGTTGTTAAAAGAAAACGTCCCAGAATGTAGTAAGGACTTTTATTTTGAACATGTTAGTCCTTCTGATGTAGTAAAGGCATTTAAATCAATTAATGTCATAAAAACCAATGACCTATGGGGGGTCTCAGTCCATGCTGTCCAATCCCTAATAGAAGTCATAGCGCCTGACTTGGCAGATATATTCAATAACAGTGTTGTCTGAGGTGAGTTTCCTGATCTGATGAAATATAGCAAAATAACTCCTTTATTTAAATCAGGTAGTACCTCTGACCCCACTAACTTTAGACCAATAACTGTACTACCTACATTTAGTAAAATTTTTGAAAAGCTAATTCTATATCAATTGTTAAAACTTTTTAATTTGAATAATTTGATGCATGGTAAGCAATTCGGTTTTACGCGGTGTCGCTCGACATCCAACGCCGGAGTTGAGCTTGTAAAACACATTTTCGATGCCGGGGAGAAATCGCGAGATGCTTTAGGTATCTTCTGTGATTTATCTAAGGCCTTCGATTGCGTTAATCAAGAGACACTGATCAAGAAGCTACACCACTACGGAGTTGAAGGATCAGCACTAAATTTATTAGAGTCTTATTTAGATGGTAGAATACAAAGGGTTGACGTGAATGGAAAGCGTTCACCGGGGTCATTAGTATCTATGGGTGTGCCGCAGGGATCAATATTGGGACCTTTCCTGTTCCTTATATAAACGACTTGCCACACCTCGTAAAGACCCACCATGAGATAGTTTTGTTTGCAGATGATACGTCTCTAATTTTCAAAGTCGTAGGAAATCAACGATCCTACAATGACGTAAACAATGCTATCTGTGAAGTAGTAAATTGGATTAATGTAAATAATTTATTGTTGAATGAGAAAAAGACTAAATGTGTTAAGTTTGTCACGAGTAACGTAAAACACGAGCAAGCAAGCGTTATGGTTAAAGGTGAGGAACTGGAACTAGTTAATAGTACAGTCTTTCTCGGTATAACATTAGATTCTAAGCTGCAATGGGGTCCCCATATTGCTAATCTCTCGAATAGACTGAGTTCTGCAGCTTTTGCAGTAAGTAAGATTCGTCAATTAACAGACGTGATAACGGCTCGATTAGTGTATTTCAGTTGTTTCCACAGTATTATGTCGTATGGCATCTTACTATGAGGCAGTGCTTCCGACATTACTACTATATTTGTTCTGCAGAAGCGGGCTGTTCGTGCGATATATAAAATGAACCATAGAGACTCGCTTAGAGATAAGTTTAAGGATATTAATATAATGACAGTGCATTGTCAATACATTTATGAGAATATTATGTACGTACATAAAAATATTACCCACTTTAAGAAGAACTGTGATTGACATAATATTAATACTAGAAATAAGCATAAGCTCGCAGTGCCTGCTACTAGGCTCCATAAAATAAGGAGATCATTCATGGGTAACTGTGTGAGATTTTATAATAAACTTCCTAGCAGCATAAGTGAGTTGTCTATTGGTAAATTCAAAAATATTGTGAAACAAAAATTATTTTCTAAAGCTTATTATAGCACACAAGACTACATGAATGATAAAGCCTCGTGGGATTAATGTAAATTATAGCGTCATGTAGGTATATGAATAATTATTTTAACGAATACCTAAGGTATTATTATTATTTTAATCTTAATTGTTTTATATACTCTGACATTTAGAATTTTATTCTAGACACATTCTAGATTATTTATTTTTTATTGACAATCCTTTTGGGATTTATCTTATTGATTATTTTAATTTTTAAAATGATGATTTTATCAATAATATTATACTTAACTGAAATGATCTGATTAGGTTTTTCTGGGTTTCCCTAATCCTTGCAGCAAATATCGGATCATATTGTATGTCTCCCAGCAAACATTCGCTCTCATGTAACTGACATTTTGAAAGTGCCTGTAACTAGGCCTACTTGAATAAAGAATATTGTGATTGATTAATGCCTTAAAAACTCCTGAAAATTGTACAGTTTCTGAAAAAACTGCATTATGCCAAAATATGAATTCGGCCGAATGATGATTCAGACAATCGAGATTATGCCACAAAAGGGGAACCCAAATTTAACAGGAGGCACAAAAACTAAACTTTAACAATGGCGGTCGGGTATTGCGAGGTTTTCTATTTCGGTTTTTAAAAACGTTTTTTTCCTAGCCTTTAAGAGTTTTGGCATTATATGCCAGATATAAACTATCTAAAAATGCCTAAACATTATTTTGTAAAAAAAATGCAGTTATGAAGTTTGTGACTTCCGACGATGTGTCAAATTCGTAAAAAAATAGAGTGACCATGAGTTATGATGAAATAACAAGGAAGTACAATTTTCATCGCTAAAAGATTGTCTCTTTGCCCTAATTATCACTTTAAGTCAGGGGTCGGCAACCTGCTCGTGAGCCACGTGCAGCTTTTTGGCTGTGAAGCTGCGGCTCTACAAATGGTTTTTTTTTATCAAAAAGTACTATTTATTGTTGGCAAGATTTTTTTTTTGAAACTTGGAAATTTTGTAAGTTGTAATTTTTTTACCCTTCCGACTCAAAAGGTGGCCGACCCCTGCTCTAAGCAGGTGTTAGGCAATACTGGGATATAATTACAAATAATTATATCTCAGTTTTGCCTATACCTATACACAAATGTCACAAATAAGAACTTTGCAGCCTTGCATAAGTTCTTATTTGTCGCGAGTGCTTCAATTGAAAGCTGAGCAAGCGAAGGAATCTAAAATTGAACCACGAGCGAATGGTTCAAATATAGATTCCAGAGCGTAGCGAGAGGCTTTCAAGGCACGAGAAACCAAATAATTTTGCAGCCGTGCGAAACACACCACTTTTCACCTCACTAAAGCGAGGAAAATGTGTGTGTGCATAAAACTATCGAATATAAAATAGAAAATACAATAATTCTTTCATTTAAAATTAGTAGCAATGAACCTGCGAAACACACTGCCACATAAACATATTAATAGTAGGTATTACGCCAGAGACTAAGTAGGTATTACGGCAAAGACCAATCCATACTTCCATACTAATATTATAAATGCGAAAGTGTGTCTGTCTGTCTGTCTGTTACCTCTTCACGCTTACACCGCTGAACCGATTTGGATGAAATTTGGCATGGAGATAGATTGAGTCCCGGGGAAGGATATAGGCTACTTTTTATCCCGGAAAAATACCCTTATCCCATGCTGGTCGAGTATGAGTTATCTACGGGAAGGACCGAGTCATAGGCTATAAATACGAGGCCAAGATGGCATTTCCAGCGAAGCATGTAAAGTGTATTTAACAACTTTAACTTAAGAATTATTTAGAATAATGTACTAAGCCGGACTTAATTTTTTTAACAAGCGCTTTACTTTTAGTTATTTACACGGCCTTATCATAGGAGTAATCTTTAATGTAAAAAAAAAGTATTTTTATTTCAGATATAATGTTATATTATAACTGATTACTCATTCTAAATAATATAAAAAATAAAATCCCATAATACTCACATTAATTTCAACTTGCTTCTGCTATTTTACACAGTTGAATTATGATCTAAACGCAGTTGTAAACTTTTTCCGCGCTAACCTCATTGGTACATTTTTATTTTAATATCTATCCTGTGTTTTTTTAATCTGCCAGCACTGTCAACCTCTTTTCTTTTAATTTTTCCTGAATGGAAAATTGCAGTCGTACTATTAATGAAAACACTTAGTCGTGTGCGTATTAAAAATAAATAATATATTTGCAGTGGGCAACATATCGTTTAAGATGATTAAATCAACTTTTTGAATTCGTATATACGGCCTCATTGCACTCCCATCTTTAGTCATTGTACCGGTCGGTTTTGAGAAAAATTATGAATGCGAACTTCAAATAATTTTTCCAAGCTAGCGTGTAAAATGGACTTTTCGATGCAGATTTGGCGCTGTAAATGCAACTTTACCAAGCGAGTGAAGTGAAAATAATATTTCTATTCTATTCACGACTTAGGAATCTCCCGCTAAATACATTTATTTACCGGGCGATTTCTTACAAACATTTATTCCGAAGACGTGTTTGTTGGTTTGTCTCCCTATAAAATAGCAATAGAGCAACGGATTTGCGATATGGAAGGTGATTTTTTTGCATAGACAGAAAGAAATAGAACATACTTTGGAGAGTAACATAGACTAATCCCGGAAAAACATACAGGCCCAAAAGGATAAACCGACATTTAGCACGCGAGCGAAGACGAGGACAAACTTAATAATATGAGATCCTTCAATTCAGTTCCTTCGAGATTATGAACGTAACGCGATGTCTGAAACGTCGAACAATTACCAACGCACGGCATTAAAAAAAGCATTAGGTAGCATTTTTGATTCTGAAGTTCCTACATCCCCGTAGGTACATTCCGGTATAGGTGGGAAATACAGGTTAACTTAACCGCGCGATTCATCTCAAACGCTTTCCAGCAAATTATAATACCGTCAACTGTCAAACGCTATTATATTTCCATTATACACGAAAGGCCTTAGCTTTAAAGGATTAGCAAAGTTATTAATGAACGAATCATTTTTCACTTCAAAATCCCAACTAACCAAATCCGACTAACGTCAGTTATCAAGATAAATGCGATACTTCCAACAAAATTAATCGTTCACCGGCAGAACGAAACGACACTCTCTAATTAGAAGCGTCTTTTAGACCTTTCAGGCTTTAAAGACACGATAAATACAGGCAAATCAGCGTTTCGATTATAAAAAGGCTTTATAATCGTGCGTTCACCCCTACGAAAAAATCGCAACAATTTCCTTTGCAACCCCGAATCATAGCTGAAGCGGCGACGACTTAACACTTAGATGGTTCATTTCGCTTTATTTCACTTACAGGGTCTGTAAAGCCGAATTAGAGGCGTACCTTGCCTTACAAGTCCTATAGGATCCAAGCTGTAACAATTCACATTTTTTCTCAATAGAGTCTAAGCTCTGCGCTCACCTATTTCGCCACACATGGTCGGAGGTGGCCGGGCTCTTCAGAGGCCACGGCCCCAGCCATCCTGGAGTCACGCGATGCTCATTTCACTCACTCACACAACAGTACACCCCACGTTCGCGCGCCGAGACGAACTCCCATTCACTGAGTGAAAGCCCGGGCGGCGGTCCAGCGCGCATGCTCGGACGTGGATCTCTATTCTACAACAAAATAACTTATAACCCTTCGGAATTTATTAATCATGCGCCCTTTTGATCTTGGCTAGGGAGGCTGCGGTCCCACTGGCTCCCTCTGGTTTAAGCACGCATGGTAGAGGTCACAAGGTCGTGATAACCTGAACGGTAAACATGATGCGAGGATGGAAGCTGATAACTTTGACAGCTGAAAAGTATGCTGTAAAAACTACTCCGGCCAGTACATGGACTTGCCATAAACGCTCGAATCGACGTAGTCGGCCGAATACGAGCGGAGTTGCTACGATGGTGATTTTAAGTATCATATCATGAGCCGACTTGCCGCGAAAGAGCCGTGTGATCGCTCTTATGTGTGCGTGCGCCGCTTCAGAAGTTGAATGAAGTCAATAAAATACTGCTTACGAGTACCTACCTGTTTCTATTGTTACAGAGTTTAAGTAATGGGTTTCGTGGCAGGAATAGATTTTGCTACATTTCCCTCGAGATATCTTTAAGTACAGTTAGAACTTTGCCGTCGATATCTTTAGACATTAAGCCGGTATTCCACTGCGGTTCATTCAATGTTGATAAAACAATTTGACGACGAGTTTAGCTTAGTTGCTAGTTAATCCATCTGTGTGTGACCATTGGATAAGATTGTAAATATTTGACAATTTGCACTGAATAGATAATAGTAAGAGATTAATGGATTATAGTGTCTTGGTTATATCTACATTAGATTGTGTTCACTTGCGCATATTCTCATGCTCCTGAACTCGTTCTCGGAAAACGCCAGACCGTCAACATCTCCTCATGATGATGACGATGATGCCTCGTGGAGAGGTGAAACACGTGTCGGGGATCTGTTTGGTGGTGTTGTCTTGTATTTTTTGTGTAAACTGCATGAAAATATGTGAGCACAAAGCACAATTTATGGTCACATACAACAAAACAAAAATAACAAATCTAATATGGAATTCTGCAAAGTAATGCCTGAATCTATCAATGAAAAGTAGCAGATCTGGTGATGATCACGGGAAACTGGATGAGGGCGTTGCACGACCGGTCGCTGTAGAGATCATTGGGAGAGAACTTTGTCCAGCAGTGGATGTTCTGAGCTGATATGATGATCTATCTATCTATCAGCCACGGACGTCCACTGCTGAACATAGGCCTCATGATGATGATGATGTTGATGATGATGATGATGATGATGATGATGATGATGATGATGATGATGATGATGATGATGATGATGAATATGATGATGAAATAATAACAAGTACAGAAGATCAACAATACATTATCGGCAGAAAGACTTCCATTGATAGACATAGCCTTCCCCGAAAAACGCTAGCGTAGGGGACCCACCACAAGGACAAGTCGCGGCTAGTGGCGCGGCGCGCGAATTCTCTCTTCATTGCGCAGTTGACACGCTCACCGAACAGCAGTGAGTTGGCATCACACGCAATGTATGAGGAATTCGCTTGCCGCGCCGCTGCTTGCGCGTTGTGGTGGCCGGGCCCTGAAGGAGCCTATTTAGTGTTCCAATTTTGAGCGCTAATCATATCTTCGTCTTTTGTTTTTACCCCCCGACAAATGAAAGTGTTGTTTCAAAAGTTTCACGTGTATATCTGTGCACAGCAATTAGTTGGCATCACACGCAATGTATTAGGAATTCGCTTGCCGCGCCGCTCGCTGCTTGCGCGTTGTAGTGGCCGGGCCCTGCAGGAGCCTATGTTTAGTGTTCCAATTTTGAGCGCATAGTCACATCTTTTCCTTTTGTTTTTACCCCTCGACAAATTAAAGTCGTGTGTTACTAGTTTGACGTGTACGAGTATATCTGGGGTTCTGTGTGTGGCATCGCATGAACGTATCCGATTTTGATTTAGTTTTTGTTTTTAGATTAGTTCATCGAAAGTGTTCCTATTTTTAAAACATTACCGGCATTTTTCTAGATATGCTGGTGATTTTTAATCGATTTTCCGATTATCATAGTAGAAATGAACAAAGTTCAGGCTGTATTCTAAGATACTGCAACTAAATAAGTAAATGTCCCAATAGTTGGCACCTCAACCTAAATTCATTGATATTTACGATGTCAAGCATTGCATCATTTACTTTATAAGCTTTTTGCCTGCTACTACATGTAAAATAAACTCGGTACCATATGTTATTTCAACAGCATATATATGTTGAAAATTTTGGACCTCATCGAGAGCAGTTAGATCGTATCAGAATATTACCCTTATCGTCAACGATGTCACATAAAAAAATATGGTAGCTATTGTCGATATGATATGCGGAACTCAACCGAACAAGTTAAAAGCATAACTGGCACAAGTGGACATTATAGCGAAAACTACGCTTTGAACTTAAAAAAAGTTTTGACGAAACGGTCGGTGGCACGTTTCCTTCATTATTAGTGTGACTACAAAAAGTAAAGTGGAGTAGGTAGAGTAGAGAAGAGTCGAGTTGAGTCGAGTACAGTAGAGTCCTGTAGAGTAGAGTAGAGTCGATTCGAGTCGAGTAAAGTAAAGTAATTCTACTTTACTTTAATCGACTCGAATCGACTCCAAAGAGTCCAAAAGATTACAGAGTCTCTGTACAGTAAAGCATAAGTATTGAATATACAGGGTGTCCCAAGAAGTAGTGATATACTGAAGATGGGAGGTAGAGAACCTAGAGGGCTATCTAAATCTTCCCCATGTATGTTCCGCGATTTTTCGTATTTTCGGTGTTATGACTTTTTTTTTAATTTTTCACCTATCGCCGAGTACGATGAGAGTTTTATTTATGGTGACGTGAATTATTGCGGCAGATGCTTGTTTTTTTTTGTGTGCTAAGCTGATAGATAGGACAATTCAGTATGGTAACATTTACTATCGTTAGATCTTTGAATGGAATAAAAACAAAATTAAATGCCAAGAATGATAAAATTACCCAATATGTTCACAACTTCAAGGGGCTTTAAAAAGATAAAATCACGTAAAAAAAAATTACCGTTTGGCTTTTAAAAACTTGCTCTATCTATCAGGTAGCTACCCAGAAAATTTCAGTTTATTATTCGTAAGGCTTCAATCAAAAAAATGAAATCTAAATGTGGTAAGTGCAAAATTTTAATTTACATGATGATTAATACAAACAAAGTAAAACCAATTACAAGGTATTTAATTACAAGAAATTTTCAAAATGGCCCCCCCTGTTGCTCAATGCAAGTGCGACATCGACGAAAAAAGTTGTATTTTAAACGTCTGAATGCACTTCTATTATTTTTAATGGTTTCTTCTGCTACTCTCAATTTCCGGGTTAACTCGTCCAAATTGCGGCATTCTCTTGAGTAGACGAGGTCTTTGTAGTATCCCCATACAAAAACATCAATGGGGTTTAGGTTGGGGGACCGTGGAGGCCAGGCTATAAGGCAGGCGTCATCCCGGCCGCAACGACCAATCCATCTTTCAGGGTATCTTTGATTGAAATAGTTTCTTACGTCCAAGGCAAAATGGCATGGTACACCATCACACTGCAGTACTATGCTTCTGCGTGTCTCCAAGTTCATCTTCTAACAGCAGGGGCAGATCGACACGTAGAAAATTTTAAAAGTGATTGCCGCTTAAGCGGTCTGGCAACTGAAAGGGCCCGATTAGCTGACCGTTAAGTGTGCCAGACCAAAGGTTAACAGTAAAGTGTTCTTGGAATGTCGATTCCCTTTTTAAATTTGGATTTTCAATTGCCCATGAGTGAGAATTGTGCATATTAAAAATCCCATTGCGTCTAAAGTGGGATTCATCCGTCCACAAGATTTGGTTAAAAAAGTTTTCGTTTTCAGCTTGTCTCCTCAGCATTTCCTGACAGAATTCAATTCACCGATTGTAATCTTCCGGTTTCAACTGTTGCACTTTTCTAATATGAAACGGATGATATCCTACGCTCTGTAGTGTACGGTGTACCTGAGATTTAGAAAGTCCGGTACGACGTTCCATAACTCTCACACTGGTCGGCGGGTCTCTTTCTACTTCTTCAACCACTGCATCTACTACATCAGGATCCGGCATAGTGGCCATACGGCCTGATCTGGTACCCGGTATGTAACCTTCCAAATACGCATTATGTACTCTTAGATCATGCGATAGTCAGGAAACGTTTCAGGTTGAGGCCCGCGCGAAGAGGCGCCTCTTCGTTCCACATGTTCCCGGTACAGCCTTGAAGCTTCCGCCGCATTCCCCCTAGCATAACCGTAATAGAATAGGTGGTGTTGCATTTCTGCGTAGTCACGTGAAGTAAACATGATCACTTACACGCAAAATCAAATCCAGTTAAATAATGCCAAGTCATCGATTCCCGGTAATAACACTAATCCAAATCGTAATGCAAGTCAAAGTCCTTATGAATAGCCAAAATGATTAGAGAAACGAACAATTAGCAGTATTAAAACACAAATTTTAAATTATTGAAAAGTACCAACGATGACCAAACAACGTGAAAATTTTCTCATGCGTCAACCGTCTTTTGTTATTCGTTCTTTTTCTATTGATGGCCAGTGCGTGATTTAGAACGAAATTTATTTAGAAAGTTAATTAATTTTGCACTTGCCACATTTAGATTTCAATTTTTTGATTGAAGTTTTATGAACAATAAAATGAAATTTTCAGGGTAGCTACCTGATAGATAGAGCAAGTTTTTAAAAGCCAAACGGTTCTTTTTTTAAGTGATTTTATCTTTTTAAAGCCCTTTGAAGTTGTGAACATATTGGGTAATTTTATCATTCTTGGCATTTAAATTTTTTTTATTCCATTCAAAAATCTAACGATAGTAAATGTTACCATACTGAATTGGCCTATCTATCAGCTTAGCACACAAAAAAAATCAAGCATCTACCGCAATAATTCACGTCACCATAAATAAAAATCTCATCGTAATCGGCGATAAGTGAAAAATTAAAAAAAAGTCATAACTCCGAAAATACGAAAAATCGCGAAGAATACATGGGGGGTGATTTAGATAGCCCTCTAGGTCCTCTACCTCCCAGGTTCAGTATATCACTACTTCTTGGGACACCCTGTATAGCACACGAATATAGTTTCAAAATAAATAGAGAAATAGGGACGATGTCTGTCATGTAGATTAATAAAAAATATTATAGACGTATTTTATTTACGTAATCAAAAAATACAGCGAACCAAAATGTCGCGTGACGTCACTCGATATGCATCCCCCAATATACTGGGGGGAATAGGCTCAAAATCACTCAAAGGGCAATGAAGCGAGGTATGCTAAGTCTCCTTGCGGAGGAGATCCGCTTAAAGCCAAGGTCTTCGATACAGCTGAAAATTGCTAGACTTAAGCTTAAGTGGCAGTGGGGGCACATATTTCGTAGAACCGATGGCCGCTGGGGCTAGCTTTGCCATAAGTCAGGATTTAACCTGACATGTCCGGATTTTAGACCCTTTACCAGGATTGCGGCCGGACTTGGCAAGTGTCAGGGTTTTTAGGAATGACCTCGTTAAAAAAAAAATTACATCACGGGCGCGGGGAGGGGGCTACGGAGTCGGGAGAAGAGAAAGCGAAAGGTAGATCCACGATACAGTACACTGCACTGTGCCAGCGCGTCGTTCAAGCTACGCCAAATCTCCGTTACAAGAAATGTCAACACTGTTGACATGATTTGATTGGGTGTTGTCAGGATTTTCTTCAACATTTTATTTTTCCATGTAGCGACCCTAGCTGGGGCAAAAAGGTTCTTGAGTGGCGGTCGCCACGACACAGCATGGGGAGGTCCCTAATGAGATGGACCCACGATCTGGTCAGGATCGCAGAAACCGTTGGATGAGGGCGGTGCAAGACCAATCGTTGCTTATGGGGATCCTCGGGACAGGCGTTTTGTTCAGCAATGGTCGTCTCTTTAGTCATGTAATCGTCTCCATGTGTAGTTGCCGAATGATCAAAGAAAAGTACAGTCGGAAATAAAAGCATGTCACAATATTTTTTTAATAAACTAATTTATGAATACTACGAAGTCCGCTCATGGAGTAATTATTGAATGAGAAATTTTAGTGGGCCAAAATGCAAGCGGGACTCGAACGCGTGGTCCCACTTTTACGCAGTCAATTACCATTAAAACAAGAGGACTGTCAATCGCCGTACAAAATGCCCTCGCCAGATATTTACAACGCATATATATGAGAAATCGTATTTACAACTAGAAGGTGCCCGTTCTTTCAACTTCGTTCGCGGAGAAGAAAAAGTCATACCCTTCTTTTTTTCGTCGGCGTAGAGTAAAAAGTATCCTATTACCATCTGGAGATACCCACCTACACGCGCAACAAAAATGGTTGAAATCTGTTCAGCCAATTTAGCGTGATGAAGCCACAACGACACATACAAACATACAAAAAATCCAAAAAAAATATTTTTCATTTTAGTGACCTCCAAATGGGCCGTAACAATCATTATTTTTAAAATATCTTCTATGTACAGACATTTCATTTTTATAACTTTATAATAGGATAGATTATTTAACCTAGCAAGCGTGACACAGTATTTAAATGATACGATTTATCGTGAAGTAATATCATTGTTACTGTAGTATGTTTCTAGCTCCCGTCTCTGTATCGTTAAATGTTTAGTTTTAAGGGGATAATACAGTAATAGAAAAACTAGATGGATCTAGTTTTTTTATTACTGTATTATCCCCTTACGGCCGGGGCATGATCCAAACTATGTCGATTGACAGTCCTCTTGTTTTAATGGTCCAAGGATCATTATTGGTCCAAGGACTATTAAAACATGAGGACAGTCAATAGACATACTAACATTTATTGCGTAGATACAAGTATCTACGCAATAAATGCTCTCCCACTGAGCTACCCCAGTGTTACTTAGGCCACGTTGAGATCCCAATCTAGCACTGACTAGCGGCCTCTGTGTTATTCTCTTTAATGTACACTTCTAGACGAAATTAAGTTTATGACTCCAATATTGTGAAAATATTAAATTTAATTTCTTACCATATGCGCCAGACGAGCTGATGGATTTATTTACGGTAGGAAACGGAAATTATGTCACTGGTATTCAATGTTATGAACTTATGACATGCAATAAATCTATGAAATGGCCAAGCCATACTTTTTAAACCAAGGTGTAGGGTTAGTAAAGTCAAGGCTTGGCTTTTACTGGGTCAGGAAAACTTTATGAGCTTGTGAGTCTTGGTCGTCAATTTTACATAAAATGTTTTTGGGGGAATCTACGGGCCTATGATGGTTGCCATTGTCACGCGATAAATAAATGACATAGCTGCCATCACCCTCTGACACGTGAGTGAGTGCAAGAGTGACAGGCGCGTTATCATATCATTTATCGCGTGATAAATACGACCATCATAGGCCCGCTGATTTATTTTTGTAAGGTGCCCTAGTTTAGGTTTTTGGCTATTTCGTTTCTTGAGTGTCAGCTATTCCTTTTTTCAACGCCTACTATTTATATTTGCATATCTAGGCTCCATACCAAAATTCATCTTTCTAAGATATCGGGAATACCGTAGTTTTACTAGTTCTGTATACAGACCCCACTTTATAGGGAGGATGGTGAAAATTACAGATTCCATGCCAAATTTCAGCTTCCTAGGATATCGGGAAGTATTGTAGAGGTTTTAATGAGCAAGTGAGTAAGAGGCCAAATCGTATTATTTTAGTTACCAATTAAATCTAATGTATAAAAGCTAGATCAATGAAACTTAGTGTATTTCATATGTTCCCTAACTAAATTATATCCTGCGAATTTGGGCTCTCTGGAGTTCTCTGATGTTATATGGGGCAAAACTATGAAGGTTTGAAAATTAGACGAGACGGTTTGAGAAATGGTAGGCATAGCCTTCTTTTTTCTTCGTCTTGGCGGGGACGCCGGGGCCACTATCAGATTGTATTGGGCCGCTTACGGGACAATGGTTTTCAGGACCTTTGGGAGGCATGCGCGTAGCCAAAGCCAACGCGCAGAGGTCAATTAAATATAAGAGCGCGCGCGTGCTGTTCCTGTCCGTATCATGGGACACGCACAGATGCAAGAACTATTGGAGATTAAGATCTAAATATCCTAGGTTATGGAATTTAAATTATGAAATTAAAAACATATTATTCTCTTTATTCATTTATATGTAGGCATTTACAATATGATTATATAAACACATTATAAAAAACCTTACCTAGCGGGCCGCCGGCAGCGGGGCAGGGCTCAAGCTACCGGTGGTTAGGGCTGCACAGAGAGGAACCTCCTGACAATGCGCGCCGTGTCCAGGATTACTTCCTATCTTCCCCCTTCTTCCTTCTTCCCTTCCTTGAGCCTTTGTATCTGACTCTTGATCCAGCCATCTCGCGAGAGTCTTGAGATGTTTGTCGAGACTCTTCGCTATAAGACCGTTTACCAAAACGACTTTCGGGACAATACTCGTCGAATCAACATCCCACATGGCGGTCACCTCGCGAGCGAAGTTAAGGTAGGTACTTGCTGAGTTCGTCGTTCTCGGCCTTCATGAAGTTCTCGTTATGTGTTATGATGATGTCGACGAGAATTGCCCGTCGCTTAGATCGATCAACCAGCACAATATCAGGCTTATTAAATAAATAAATATTACGGGTCAATTTTACACAAATCGAACTAGCCCCATGGTAAGCTCAATAAGGCTAGTGTTATGGGTACTAGACGACGATATATTTAATAGATATATCACTTATATACATATGAAATATCCAAGACTCAGGAACAAATATTTATGCTCATCACACAAATATTTGCCCTTACCGGGATTTCAACCCAGGTCCTTAGCTTCGCAGGCAACGTTACTCCCACTGAGCCAAACCGGTCGTCAAATTGTTATCGTTATTGGCTTGAATAGTCCTGTCCGTAATGATAGATCGATCCCAATAGAGCTTAGCACGACCATTTTCGAGAACTGGACAGAAGACTGTATTTAATAGCAAGTTGCTGGGGAATAATCCTGGCTACTTGATTATGTTTGGTCGCCGTTAGTTAGATGAGAACAAACTGAGATGATATGCCTGAGTGACTCTCCGGGACGGTGGCATGCCCGACAATTGTCAACCATATCGTCCTTCAGGATATATTTCCGGTAGTTGTTCGTCACGATAACTTCGTCGGTAATTGCACAGGCAAAACTTTCGGTTTCCCCGAAGAGATCGCCAAAACGTAGCCAGTTCACCTACGCGAGCAGACCAACGTCGGGCCCGTAAAGGCCTTGTGAACCGCCTGTGTAGCTTCTTACTCTTCAATACGACCTTGCGGTCTACGCCAGTTCTCGTTAGCCAAGGACAGAGAGGTAAGGCTCCAACAAACAAGAAACCCTAAATAAATACCACCACTATACTTCTGATGGAGTTTTGTTGCTATTATCATTGAATAAGATTTTATCCGCTTTGAAACATGGAATTCAGTTGTAATTATTAAGGCCTGTTTATGATTACACTTTGATTAGTGTTTAATTCTAGTTCATACATTTCGTACTTGTGTTTAGAAGCAATTGTACGAACTCGCACTTAACACGCTCTCTGGAGAGTAGGTACCGTGTATGTCTGAAAGCTAATCTGACGAATAACGAAGTGTCAGCCGAATAATAAGTGTAATTAATGAAACCTTGGATACTAGGTACTTGGATTTAATACAGGGCACAACACATCACAATAGTAACTTAACTAGACACAAACATATCAACGAGATCTTTTCATGACTGTAGCTGTCAACGGAGTGAAGTATAAAACACTGTTTAAAGCTGGCCAGAGACGTACGGAATCCTGATTCGGAAAACCTTTCATACAAAATGTTTAACAAAGCGCACACGTTTCGTACAGTTTCCGAACGGAAAAAAAACTTAACGTTCTTTCCGAACGCTGAGCCGCGCCTTCGGGTTGTCAAAACGAAACAAAACCGAATTACGTCATTCCGAACGCAGCACTTGCATACTTTTATATCAATCGCCTCACACGAAGGGAAATTTCCATTCAGAATCATCTGAAAGCTGTGGCCGAGTGGACGTGCATGCGGTGTATGTAGATGTTTTTAACGATGGGTGAACCTGAACATTAATAATGTCTGTTGAAAAATACCTGTTACATACCTGTTGAGTATGTAATGGGTGTACCCTAATAATAAAATGGGTGTAAATAACGACGTTTTCGCCGCTTCTTCTTGTTTACCGCCAGTAACAGCGCAATAGCGATCAATTCGTCGTCGTCCATGTCCAGACATGCTTTCACAATAACGTCACTGTAAGTACTGGCAGAAAAAAAATCCTAATACGAAAAATTGAACGTGTGCGCTACGCTTCCGGAATGCCGAATCTGCATTCCTGATCAGGAAACCGAATCAGGATTCCGTGCGTCAGCGGTCAGCCTAAATTTAGTGACAGTTCGCTGTCACCACCATTCAAATAGAGAACAGAATCTCTTTCAAACCTTACCAGTCAGTCCATTGCTAACCTCCTTTCAACAATAAGATCTGAAGAATAACATTATCTGACAATAAACAGGCCTGACGGAAAGCGAATCATCTGGTGAATAAATTTATTTATTTATTTATTATACAGAATTAGCACTAACAGCTGAACCTTACGTGCTAATTGTTAGTTGTTGGAAGAATACATCATTACTTCATTTAAACTAGGTAATTTACATTATTGCTTATTAATACATTATTGCATTTGATTGCTTATATAAATAAATTTAATTGGATTGAAATACGGCATTTTTACGAATTTACATAGCTAATAACATACAATAAGATTTTTTTTAAGTAAGTAGTATAACACATAATCACATCATTCTACAAGTAAAAAATTAAAATTAAACATGGCACAGATTTTGAATACATTACAAATTGCTTGTAGCGTTAATTAACTAAGTAGGTAAGTACTCATTCTTGGACACTGCTCCGTAGTAGTACAGGCGTAACATGCGGAACACGTATGGTTATCTGCGTTAGCAGTTCCGGATTGTTCGCGAGTCCACGCATTAGTCGGAAGAAATATCTGATTAAATGAATATTCCTCCGAGTCTCAAGGGACATGTAGTCCACCATGCCGAGTACAAATAGCGTTGGGTAAAGAAAGGGGTAATTGCCATATATTTATTTGTAGAGAAATCGTAGAAATGGTTTTTGTACCCTTTCTACGAGAAGAGTGTATTGTTTCTCATGGAGGTTCCAGATGGCGGCGTAAATGACCTGACTGATAGCAAATCTAGTTAAAACAGTAACTGGCGATTGACGTGACGGACCAATATCTCATCTGACCAAAACCAAAAACGTATCTGACTGTTTTCGTGACATCCGTCGATTTCTCATATTTTTACAACTTTGACTAGAAGGAGATAGCAATCATCACTGTTTTAAATACAAGAAGGGTTTTTAAAAGAACGTCTATGTACTTCGGCCTTCTCTGTTACTGTTGCATAAGAACGTAAACTAGCATTTCATACAACGGAACGTAATTCTGAACTGTGTTGCCAACTATAACCTACGGTTATAACTTTGTTTTATTTTGGCTTTCTTAATTATTAATTGAGATTATGTGAGTGTTTTCTTTTATTTATTTCTGATGTAATAATGACATGTTATATAAGTTAAGTATATATTTATGCCCAAATAAAATTTCTATCATTAACATTTTTCATGACATATTGCTTGACGTTTGTGTAAAATTGCTATTTCAAAAATGGCAACACCAGATAAGAAATCCTTTTTATTTCGGTTCTTTGCCGTGTTGTTTAGGGTACGTTGTTAATCCGTAAAAATCTTACATATTCCTTCAACAATCGTTGTGAAATTAATGCTAGATAATAGTTTGATATATTTTAGTTGTTACGCCATGTATATTTTCGCAATAATGATAATTCTCAATAGAAATAATCGCCGCGGCAGTTTGACGTTTGGCACGCAGAGTGGAACATTAACCTAAACATTGCCAAAGTAAAGGCTAAACGTGATATTTCGGTTTTCAGCGAAGAGGACCAAGATGAAGTACAACAAGCTCGTGACTTCCTCGAGGAGGAAGAACAGGAAGAGGCATTTCAGTGCACCTTCTCACATCAGACGAGTTCTCATGTCCTCACCCCTATCCAAGGAGCTGAGGCAAAAGTTCAACGTCAAATCTATGCCTATCCGCAAAGACGACGAAGTTCAGGTAAATCCTAATAACCTAAATTTGATTTCAGACCTTTGTTGTTTTAGAAACGATAGTGTTCCTTGTGCGGTATAGGTTATGTTTTACAATACAAGTGCAGGAACTTGACAAAATCTAGGCATTCAAGTACAAGTTTATCTTATTGTAAAGGTCAATTACGAATGGAATTATTCCATGTGCTACCAGTATTGTCAGTTTGTACATTTTCAGAAAAATATGCAAAACTATAACTTTAAACTTTTATGATAGTAGACCAATAACTAGCTTAGTAACTTTAAGAAACCGCCTATCAAAGCACTTAATAACCATTTTACCGTTCCATGCCTCATCTGATGTATTGTCAAATGTGGCTGATATATAAAGTTTGACACAACTCAGGGTAAAGGAATGATAAAATTCTATTAAATATTAAAAGAGGGTCGGGGGGGCGGAGTATAGTATTTGTCAATGCTCTATTAAAAAAAACGAAGGTGACCTATTTGACAGATATGATACAACTACCTATGATGCTGCTATTCTGTTACTTCATACAGCTAGTACCTTAAGGCTTCAGGCAGTGAAATATGTAATTAAGATATCTTTAAATCCATGCTAGAGTCTCTGGTGTGCCCATTGTATTCAGGGATAGAGAATGATGATTGGCGGTGAATGTGTATCTAACATCTATTTGGCAAATTGCACCACATGTTTTCCAAGACATCAAACTGTAATACCAGTTGTCAACTTGTATTAAAGTGCTTGTATACTATGGCAAAATCAAATGATGATCTCAAACCATTCACAGACTGCAATCACTGCTTCCTTGGGAGGGCGGAGCTGGAGGTTTTCTTTGGTGAAGCCTGATCTTGGTTGCCAGGTTGCACTATGGTTCAAAATATGGCTCTGATTGTTTTGCCAATAGTTCATAGCAATTGCATGTGCCAGTGTTTTCAAACATCCCTGTACTGGGCCTAATGTTTCCTTCATGTTTTATTTGAAGTGTTTTATCATATTTAAAGTACTTCCCAATTATATTATTGCATTGCTGAATCAGACAAATTCTATACCTATCTAGATTCAGATGCCTCTATTGAGATATAAAATAAATCTGATAATGCAATCAGGATTAGAAAGTGTGCATACTCCAACCTTCTTACTCTAGTATTTGTTAACCAAAGAGTGTAAGAGGGATGGTAGGGTTATTAGTGGAGAATGAAAGACTTGTTTGGTACTTTTTGACTTGGTGTTAATTCAAAAGTGAAACCTTTTCATTCTCCGACTGTACAAATTTCGAATTTTGAAGTAAGGAATATAGAAAATAACTAAAACAAATGCAATAGTTCACCCATTATCTTCTTAATATCACAGAATACAATATTGCATTACTGTCAATGGTTTTTTTACATACATTTTAATATGTATATGGAGGACACAATGCTACAAAACATGCAATTTTTTTTTAATAATGATACACATTAGTTTTTTTAAATAACGATATACACTGGCACATGTAGGCTAAATAGAAAAATATAAATTGTCCAACAACAATAAATTAGACATGTGAACCGAGCATTGGGCTAATATTGGAACATGTCACATCATTTCAGGTTGTCCGCGGTCACTACAAAGGCCAACAGGTGGGCAAGGTAGTCCAGGTGTACCGTAAGAAGTTTGTCGTCTACATTGAGAGGATCCAGCGTGAGAAGGCCAATGGTGCCAGCGCATACGTTGGCATCCATCCCTCAAAGGTAATTATAAAAGTTGTATAAAGCGATATATTGCTCATTTATTAACCTTTGAGCGCCAAGCAGCAAAGTAATACAGCGTGATCCAGACGCCACAGCAAAAAATAAAGCTTCAAAAATGGAATAGTGATTGCAGCGGTAATCATATTACATACAGTCTTTGAACATATAAATTTGGTCGGTGCCTTGCATCAAGGACATGCATTTCTGATGTGATTTGCCGTCTTTGGCGCTCAAAGGGAAGATTGTGAAAGATCCTAATACAACTGCCTTAAAAGATAGTAGGTAGCAGTGATTTTTTTAACATAGAGATGGAATTTTAGTAAGAAAGAAGTTCATGACTGTTGATTTACTATAAATAATTATTCTTTTCATATGAGATAATTTACTTTTATCTACGTCTGGATTCCAATATGGATTATGAATTTTATAACTCCGGCTTTAGGGCTGGGCGACTAGAACACCGCAGTCTAAGAGAGATGTTTGCTGTAGAGGGGCCAGGGCGCCTGCTTAACCACTCAATCAATGACTTGCCCTGGGCGCCTATACGGTAAAGGCCGGCCTTGAGTGTACCTATGCATCATGTTAGAAAGTTGTATACCAAATTTAATTTTTCAGTTTTTAGGGAGCATTGAAGTATTACGTAACAAATTTGGAGGGAGGGGGGGGACTCTTTTAAAACGTTACGATGCGTTACAAGGGCGGTAGGGGAGGTTTGAACTACGCGTTACGTATATGTTTTTTTTTTTTTTTTGTGGATGTTCACCGATTACTCAAAGACTATTTGACCGATTTCAAATATTTTTTTTTGGTTTTATAGAAGGTACTTTCTAGTTGGTCCCATTTAATTTTGATGAAGATTGATGATGGAATCCATGAGGAATTGAAGGAACTCCTCAAATATTGTAAGCATACATATCGCGATTTTGGTATTATAAGAAACATAATAAGCATTTGCATTCAAAAAGTGTAAATTGGTGAAGTGGAACTGATGCAGAAGACCACAGAATGCCACCGGAACTCCTAAATGATAAATGATTTACGGGTGGTGACAAAATATCTTGATTAATTTAGCTAAGCAACTTCATAGTCACAAATTTAAATGTTCCTGATGAGAATGGTACCATCGAATTGATTTGATGATGGAGCCGGAAGGTAGGCACCAGATCTATGTAATAAAATAATGTATCCTAGCCGTGTTTGGGCTTGTTCGAATCGTCACGAGATACACTTTTAAGTAACGATTAACTAAAAAGTGTAAAATAAATAAACTTTTAAACAAAAAAATAAAACCGACTCCAAAAAAAACTAAAACGTAATAAATAACGCCATAATTCAGTTTCTTCAAATTACTTACAAGTAACCGTTTGTATACTCAATCTATACAGTATATACAATTAATGTTATTTTGGAGTCTGTGCCATCGTGTCACAACTTACTAAAATCGACACTTTTCAATATTTGACACATTCTTTATATGGCACCGACGCCAAAATAAGATTAATTGTATATACTGTATAGATTGAGTATACAAACGGTTACTTGTAAGTAATTCGAAGAAACTGAATTATGGCGTTATTTATTACTTTTTTTTTTTTGTCGTTTTTATTTTTTTGTTTAAAAGTTTATTTTTAACCCTTCAGAACGGTCGCGTAAAGAGATTCTCTCAAGCACTTGGTGGTTACGTAACGTTTTACTAAGGGGGGGGGGGGTTACAGAATATCGTAATGGCGCGTTACATGGGAGGAGGGAGGGTCCAAAAATTGCGTTACGTAATACTTGAACGCTCCTTTAGTAGGATTCAACATTAGGGCTTACGAGTATTTTTCAGCAGGCTTTAGTTACTCTCTCATTAAATGATGATAAATTTCTCACTTAGACCGTGCCAAGACGTGTCATAGCCTGAGGTTTCGACCAACGGCAGACACGCCTAGCACGGCTAATGCTGATACACTTCCATGGCTCTGATGATACAGCCCTAGCCACAAACATAACCTCAAAAACTCCACAATCCTACCAAGTCTTTTGTCTCTTTCAGTGCGTTATCGTAAAGCTTAAGATGAACAAGGATCGCAAGGCAATCCTAGACCGCAGAGCGAAGGGTCGTCTGGCGGCGCTGGGCAAGGACAAGGGCAAGTACACTGAGGAGACCGCCACCGCCATGGAGACCTCGTGAACACCTAGATAATAAGCTAATAAAAAAAGATAAAACTCTCAATTGGATTTTATTACTCTTTGTAGAATAGCCCTCAAATGAATAGGCATTGTGCCGAGATACAAAAATCAAAATTCTATGTAGTCTGTTGGTTGTATAATAAAAAAATATTGGGACACTTATTTTTGCTTTATCATATACTAGCTTCTGCTCGCGACTTCGTCCGCCTTAAATTCGTTTATCGCGGAAAAGGGTATTTTTCCGGGATAAAAAGTAGCCTATGTCCTTCCTCGGGACTCAGACTATCTCCATACCAAATTTCATCCAAATCGGTTCAGCGGTTTAAGCGTGAAGAGGTAACAGACAGACACACTTTCGCATTTATAATATTAGTATGGCTTTGGCGACACGTGTGGTCAGTGGGTTGTACAACGGCCTACGAAGCTAGCGGTCCCGGGTTCGAATCCCGGCCAGGGCGAGTGTTTGTGTGATGAGCACGAATGTTTGTTCCTTGGTCTTGGACGTATTCTATGTATTGAAGTATATTATTGTTTATATCGTCGCCTAAGTACCCATAGTACGAGCTTTGTTTAGTTTGGGACAAGGTAGATTTGTGTAAGATTGTCCCTGGTATTACTTATGTATTACTTAAAAGGTATTTTATGTTTATGTAACTAACTTAACTATGATCCCAGTTGGTCGAAATAAATTATTATTATTTAACGAATTAATAAAAAATACGTGACGTCATACCTAATTTGATATGTACGTATAAAACACGTCTCCAATATTTTTTTTCTACTCTTCGACTTTAATCCCTCAATAAGAACTTCATAGACTAAACTTTAATAGCATACTTTTCAATGTCGGATACTCTATGGCACTTCCAACTGAACTGATATATCATAAGCCAACACTTTATTTCATAAGCCAACACTTTAAATACACTATATTGAACTCATTGAAATAAAACAATTTAACGGATTATATCGCGTATATTATCTCATTTCATTTTTGGTCCTCCCGTGACCATGGAAAGCTGGAAAGCTTCCGAAACGTCGGGAACTAAAATGAGATAATATACGCGATATAATCCGTTAAATTGTTTTATTTCAATACACTATATTGATTTCAAAAATAGAATTTTGTTGCGAAAAAATTTTTTTTTTGTTTAAGGAGACTCATTGAAATAAAACAATTTAACGGATTATATCGCGTATATTATCTCATTTTAGTTCCCGACGTTTCGGAAGCTTTCCAGCTTTCCATGGTCACGGGAGGACTGAGAAAAGATGTTTTTCCTCTGTCAAAGTTACAATTTGTGCAAACTACCCATTTTTTTGAAAAAACACAAATAAAGGTGTACATACATGCCAGATGGGCCTAAGCTGTAAAGACAGTTACACATGTGCCAGAAGGGCTTAATTATTTTATTCTAATAATTTACCAAGCAGCATTTCACCAATGAGGCGTACTGAGGAGAAAAGAAACGCTGCAAAGAAAAACTCCCAGGCTACCTCATTACTAATTATAATATTTTAAAAAACAGAGACTATTAAACTACTTTAAACAGATAAGATATTTTACACCGTTCGGAAATTAAGGTTTTGCAGTCCTGTGTCTCGCTTGTTCCTTGATGAGATGTATTACAGGATCCCAAGCAGGTGGTAGTGACAATCCATCTTCTCTATTGAAATTAGGATGCTTTTTAATCTCAATAGCCTCGCGTAGCATCCTGGGAAAATATCTTTTTTCTTTGGCAAGGATAGAAGGTTTATCAAACTTAATTGAGTGGTTTGGTTTGTCAATGACATGTTCACAGACTGCAGACCTATTACACCGACGGTGCTTGACATCTGCTATGTGCTCCTTCACCCGGGTTGATACACTGCGTTTCGTTTGACCAATGTATGAAAGACCACACTCGCAGTCTAGCTTATAAATGCCTGCACTCTGCAAAGGGGTGCTACTCTTCACGGGTCTAAGGTATTGAGACACCTTCTTCAACGGCTTGAAATATGTTTTTATAGAAGCACGCTTCAAGATGTTTCCGATCTTGTCTGTGACCCCTTTCACATATGGTAATACGGCAGGTTTACGCTCGACTGTTGGTTTCTTCATACTGGGATTCTGCTTGGAACGTGGTATCTGGAGCTCGTTGGCTCGAAGCGCACGTTTGACATTCTGCAACTCAGCAGTCAGATGTTGATCGTCGCAGATACCCCTGGCTCTCTGAAACAAAGATTTACCCACTGTAGCAAGTTGACAGGGATGGTGGTGAGATTTGCCATTCAAATACCTATCTGTATGCGTAGGTTTCCTATATACAGTATGACCTATGTCATTGTTAGGACCTCTAATTACTAGCACATCTAAGAATGCAAGTGAATTTTGATTTTCCAACTCCATAGTGAATTTAATTTTACTATGCATGGAGTTCAGATGGTCTAAGAAAGCTGAAACACTAGATCTAGGTAAAATAGTAAAGGTATCATCTACGTATCTTTTAAAGATCCTCGGCTTGACAGGTGCCAATGAAAGCGCTCTCTCCTCGAAGTCTTCCATGAAAATATCGGCGACAACAGGAGACACCGGAGACCCCATTGCCACACCATCAACTTGCCCGTAGAATTCACCATTCCATAGCATATAGCCAGATGTAAGGCAGTGTTGTAATAACTCAGCATATTCTATTGCCATCTGTTGTTCACCCAATCTTCTTTTCACAATTTCGATACATTCTTGAACTGGTAGACATGTGAAGAGAGACTGGACATCAAAACTGACCATAACTTCATCATCAGTTAGTCTCAAATCCTTAATCTCACTGACAAAATGGTACGAATCCCTTGTGTATGCTTCCGTCTTCCCTCGCAGTAAAGAAAGCACACCTGCTAAGTGCCGAGCTAATCGATAGGTAGGAGCATCGATTTGACTCACTATAGGGCGTAACGGAGCACCAGGTTTATGTATCTTTGGTAACCCGTACAACTTTGGTGGCACCGGGCAAGATAAGATTTCAATAGAGAAGATGGATTGTCACTACCACCTGCTTGGGATCCTGTAATACATCTCATCAAGGAACAAGCGAGACACAGGACTGCAAAACCTTAATTTCCGAACGGTGTAAAATATCTTATCTGTTTAAAGTAGTTTAATAGTCTCTGTTTTTTAAAATATTATAATTAGTAATGAGGTAGCCTGGGAGTTTTTCTTTGCAGCGTTTCTTTTCTCCTCAGTACGCCTCATTGGTGAAATGCTGCTTGGTAAATTATTAGAATAAAATAATTAAGCCCTTCTGGCACATGTGTAACTGTCTTTACAGCTTAGGCCCATCTGGCATGTATGTACACCTTTATTTGTGTTTTTTCAAAAAAATGGGTAGTTTGCACAAATTGTAACTTTGACAGAGGAAAAACATCTTTTCTCAGTCCTCCCGTGACCATGGAAAGCTGGAAAGCTTCCGAAACGTCGGGAACTAAAATGAGATAATATACGCGATATAATCCGTTAAATTGTTTTATTTCAATGAGTAATAATCGCGGAAACAGAAGAAAATATTAAGGAGACTCGTTTTAATGCAAATATATAAAAAAAAAACATTTCTCCTTTTAAGAAAGAAAAATCTTAGCTTTTCCATCCCTAGGGTGGAAAGTATTTTATTGTTACGATTAATAGCAACAGAGTCGAAGATAATTGCGTGACGATGGTGGTGATGATGGTGATGATACCTACTCGTAGAAAAAGTATTGTATACAATAGTTATATAATTAGCTTTTTAAGTCTCGTACCATACATTATATAACGATTGCATAAAATACATTATTTATCTACATGACGGACTAATAATAATCCATACTAATATTATAAATGCGAAAGTGTGTGTCTGTTACCTCTTCACGCTAAAACCGCTGAACCGATTTGGATGAAATTGGGTATGGAGATAGTTTGAGTCCCGGGGAAGGACATAGGCTACTTTTTATCCCGGAAAAAATACCCTTATCCGAGATAAACGAATTTAAGGCGGGCAGAAGCTAGTAACTAATAATTTTAATCTAGTCATTATCTCTATCGATTGGTCTATTCAGTTTACTATTCTGAGTTCAAAGCTTGCTACTATGAAAATGATTAAGCTCAGTGTCTGGAACAGCTTGTGATCATCGTATGCCCCTTGAAACTTAAGGGGAAGATTTATAAAACGCTCAGAATATTGAGCAACGAAAGTGACGGATAAAAGAGTGCACGCAGCCTAGATGAGAATGTTGAGAGGAATGTGTGGATGGTAGAGGAAAGATCGGATTAGAAATGCGAAATAAGGCGAAGTTTGAAAGTAGCGCCCGTGACGCACAAAATGAGCAGGTTAGCTTGGTATGGGCATGTAATGAGGAGGGATGAACGTCATATTAGTAAAATAATGTTACGGATGCAGGACGAAAAGTGATCGGTTGGCCAAAAGTGATAGATGGGTTATGTGGGAGAGGACATGAGAACGAATGGAGTAAGCGCTGAAGTGTAGATTAATAGAGATGAATCGAAGAAGAAAACATGTTGTGCCGACCCTAAATACATAAGTGGGATAAGGGCTGCATATAAAGTTGTAAAAATTAAATGTTTGTATGTGTCGTTCTGGCTTCATCGCGCTAAATCGGCTACACGGATTTCAACTATTTTTGGTACACGGGTAGCTGGGTATATCCAGATGGTAATAGGATAGGCGCCTTCTAGTTAGGGTTTTACCAAAAGTGGTAAAAAAGGAACCCTTATGCTGCGACTTTGTCTGTCTGTCCGACTATTAGAGCGCCATATCACAAAAACTACTTATGCTATCTATTTGAAATTTGGAATATTTATAAAAATAGTCAGCCCACATGTGTTGCAAAGGAAACCTTTTAAAATATATATTTATTTTCTGAAAAACGAGGTATATGTAAATCTGTACATTTTTGGACTATTTTTTTTGTATTGTGAGTTGATTTTGTTTTATTTAGGAAAATGTGAAAAAAAAGCACTATCCCCCCCCCCCCCCCCCCCCCCCCCTCTCCCTTTATCGCCGAAGTTTACCAAACGAAAAATCTGGAATTTTGCGGTATTATGTAATTTAATATGAATATTACACAAAATTTATAACCATATATCTATCTATTTGTCTTACTTTTTTTAATCACCAAAAATCATTGATAACCCGGTTGCATTAAGTTGGCCCCTCACTTGTATGTGACGCCATAGATACCAGAGGCAAACTTAACTCAAGCGGCAGGTTAAGGCGGAATAAGTGAAAGTTTGTACGGAACCCTCGGTGCGCGAGTCAGACTCGCACTTGCCCGGTTTTATTTTTCTATAAAGGTGTAACGGCCCGGCCACGACGTTGCGCGACTAGCGTATTCTCTGTTCATTGCGCGATCGAGGCACTCATCGCACAGCAGTCAATATATTCAATTCGCTTGCCACGCCGCTGCGCTGGTCACGCGTTAAGCACACAACGGTGCCAGCAATTTGACAGAGGTCTGACATGTACTTTTACGTCATAGTACACTACGGCCATATAAACTCCATATTAAAATCTGTTTTGCTAGAAAGAATTAAATGTTTAACGGCTAATATCTTGGGTATTTCTATAGTTATTCAAAAAGTAATTTTGCTCTACTGTTTGTTACATAAAATAAATAAATAAATATTAGGGGATAATTTTACACAAATCGAACTAGTCCCATGGTAAGCTCAATAAGGCTTGTGTTATGGGTACTAGACGACGATTTATTTAATAGATATATTACTTATATACATAGAAAACATCCAAGACTCAGGAATAAATATTTATGCTCATCACACAAATATTTGCCCTGACCGGGATTTGAACCCAGGACCTCAGCTTCGCCGGCAACGTTACTCCCACTGAGCCAAACCGGTCGTCAACATACATGAATCAGCTTTTAATAAATGAATGAATGATAAATAAATAAATATTACAGGAGGATCTTACACAAATCGAACTAGTCCCATGGTAAGCTCAATAAGGCTTGTATTATGTGTACTAGACGACGATATATATAATAGATATATTTACTTATATACATAGAAAACACGAAACTTGAGACACTAGAAGAGCGGGAAGGGCGTCTAGCAACAAGACGGAAAGATTTGCCCCAATCTATAAATACCAGGCTGAAAGTAGTCAAGCACTCCGCAAATATTAGGCAGTTTTTTTGTTTAATAAGTTACCAACTGACTTGAAGTCGATCACCAATAGCTAGAGGAATACTATGACCATGCCTGACTAAATGGACTTGAATTAAATGTATTGTAGTGGATAGTATCTAATTTTGAGTAGTTTTAGTAATTGTTTTAATTCTGTTTTAATATTTTTTTTATATTTTATACTCAGTGTTTAAGTTGACGTGACATAATTTTTTCATTATAATTACTATGATGACATCTATTTTAAATTGCAAGTTTTTGATTTTGATAATTTTTGTTATTACGATAATTTTGATATAATTGATAATTGTGTGTTTATAATTCTGTTATTTTTGATAAATTTGATAATGTTATTAATTTTTATGTATACCTAATGTATTTCAAACACAACTTATGTTGTTACTGAATAAAGAAAGAACATCTAAGACTCAGGGACAAATATTTATGATACATAGGACCTGACTGAACTAGGTAGGCCTGGCTAGACCTATTCACCAGTAAGGTAATCTGATTCAGCGAGAGCGCGGAAAACCCCGAACTGGAACTAAAATTAAACCACAAGTGTAGTACAAAATTTATTATACAAAATGTATGAGTTATTGAGCACCTCATTCATTTTTTCTATCCTATTCCTTACATTATGACTGAATACTTAGCAGCCACCAGTACATGGACTATATTGAGGAATATCGGCTTAGTAATAATGAACTCAATCCATTGAGCTACGCCATTAACAACTTAATCAAATCAAAATGTTTTTTTTTTTAAAGTGGACCCGTACACAAACATCTTGCAATCCTTGCTTAGTTTCAAGCATGGAATCAATCATGGGAAGGACTGGGTATCCAATTGTATCGTAGGATTCGTTAGTAGGTACTGGGGGGTTTACTCCGAATATTGAAATTCGTAACGTTCCATCCCTCTCGCCCTCATATTAAACTGTATTTGAATGAACGAGATGGCGCGATAGAAACTTCGAATATCGAATTTTAGAGTATCCCCTCTTATGTGCCGGCGCGGACGGAAAGGTTCCAAAATTGCAAAACTTTCCCTTAAAGAATTTCTGTTAATTCTCAAAACAGGGGGTTTTCAGAATAGAAATACACGGGTCAATTAACTTTTTTCTGTACCTCCTTACACCATGTTTACATCTCCTGAATTGCTCTTTAAAACTACGATTTTAAAAGATATACAGACAAAAAAAGTATCTTTCTCTCGCCATTAGCCGTTGGTACTCTTTAGAAACGGAACCCTAAAAATATTTTTGGACTGCGTTGTGTTGCGTAGCTAATGGTCTACGATCTTAACACTACTAGTCTATTATGGAACTTAAGTTAATGGCTGGCATTTGACACTCATGATTATGGTTATTTTTTTATAACATGGTTTCATACATACAAATGTTCAAGATAGGTAATGGTTTCTTGCCATCTCTGTTACCGTGTACACTTCAAAAGGTTAATTCATCAGGTCCAGATATTCTCTATTAGGGCGTCCGCTTCGTTAAGCGGAAGTCCGGAGTGGGGCATCCACTCCGAGTGCCGTTTCCTGTATATTCATAGAGCAGCGCTGTGTCGTGCGGATCACCCGCTGCACACGAATATACGGGAAGCGCACCCGCTCAACACATCGGTCACCCTCAGTTACACGGACGGCTTAGTATTTCTAGACGCTTCTATAATCTAAGCTTGAGGCGAATAACTATAATTTATTACAACAGATTGTTGGTCACTGCATTTAACCAATGGAGCTGCCAAAGTACCGGCGCAATCGCGGGTCGGTTTATACAATAAATTGTCAGTGTGTGGGTGTTCTTTTGTTTGTAGGTGTTTTTTTTTATTGTGTGCGTTTGTAGAATTAGGAAAATTTTCGTAGTGTGCTGTACGTGATTACCTCGGTCCCCCGCAAAAAATACATGAAATATTTGTTCGGTAATGACGTGGCATATCATCTCCAGTAATTAAATGCTCTAAGGTTGGCCAGGGTAATAGTTGATTAGGCTAAACGAAATACATGTCAGGGCATATTTGTCAACCCTAGGCCAAACCAGTAATTGAACAATAAATATACTTTTATGTCTTAAATTTAGCATTGGAAATGAAAGGATGAATGAATTTGTTACCAAACTAAATATTTCTTAAAACTATGGCTGACATATGGATGACATAGCTGTAATCCTTATTACATAAAAATGTATGTGTTTTCGAAAGATTATCATGTAGAAGATTCTTGTTTCATAGTTATCCAGTTTATCTTCTAGATGCCTGGATTTTTGGATATTTACTAGACAATACCTTAAATATTACATTAGGTCTACGCAGTAACTGCAGTTTTGTGTTCCTGTGCCTCTAAGTTCGCTTTAGACTGACATTTGAACCGTTTCTTCACTTCATTGTTTAGGCCTTCGCGGTTCCTAGCGATTTCTATTGCATAAAATTGCACTCGAGGTACTAGAATTGTGTTCTGTTCAGAATAGTCACCTCTAGTGTCTGCTCTCATCAAAGTACCGAAACTGTAGTCTTCAATAATGTTTTTGAATTTTTCGCAGTACGCCCGCCATTTTGCTTTGTTGTGGTTGTTTTTAATTTCGTTTTCTTTTATGTAGGCTACGTTGAGGTCTGGGAAGTCTTGTCTGAAGTGTGTGTATATTAAATCGTCTTGGGGGGTCAGACGCAGCAATCTTGTGTCTACTGAACACAACACCTGAAACGTTAAAATTTAAGTTACTCGCATACGAATAATAACAAGATTTACTGGTATTTTATGGCATATGGCTCTCATATTTCCTTCTTTTGGACTTTTGTATGATAAGAACAGGATGATGTGGATGTGGGTAACAACGGTAGTATGTGAGAGGCCACTTTAGAGATCCTATCAAAGGCGTAGCTAGGTAACCACGGGCCCCGGTGGAACGATTAGGGCCCCATCAGTTCGAGGTTCTGTTAGTCAAGGACCAAGAGCCCTTAAGAGGATGCATCGAAAATTTTAACTATTTCTTAGTGAGATTTTTGTCAAATCTAGTATATGAAACCGGCTGGTTTTTTCCTCGATAGAAAAGTTATCCAAAAACGCGTCTTCATTTTCCGTTTTTGTCTAGTTTGTACAAACAACAGATTAATAAACGGCTAAATTATGTAAAGATGACATTCTTCCCTTTATCTTTTACGTGATTAACTTAAATGTTCAACATCATAATATCTTCCATTTCATTGTACTTTTTTACATCTGGCGCATACGCCAAAAAACGCCAAGCATGTAGTGTATGTAGCTTTCTCTTTCTTTGATGCGCGCGAGCAATAAATGTGGCCCTTATTACAAATTCCGCTCATTAGCCCGCTCGGCGTTTGGGGCGAAGTTTACAAATGACGATGCAGACCCTTAAAATTTTGGGTGCACGGCGCCGTCTAGCCCTTCGGCAGCTACGCCATTGATCAGGGTCCGGGGGGCCCCCTGAGCTTGGGGGCCCTGGGGCACGGCCCCGTCTAGCCCTTCGGTAGCTACGCCACTGGATCCTATGGGGAGTTCTTTGTCTAGCAGTGGATGGCTTTTGGCTGAGATGGCAGGATGTCTCAATAATATGTAGCGGGGACAAAACTATAAAATCTTTGCAACATCTCAATAAGGAAAGTTTCAATCGGAAATTGGGAGATCCTTTTTTAAAGTTTACTCTAAACAAAATGTAATAGAATTTCAACCAAATAACAAAAGATTTCAATACCAAAAGAAGGTAAATTCAAACAATAAACTATGAATTACATTAAAATAAATATCACTGTGCTCCATCGCCTTCGCAGCCCACAAGTGCTCCAATGTTTCGTCATTGCCAAACTCCTCGGCCGGCCGGGTCAGGACATCCTGAGTAATTAATAATCAAGATTATAATATTGATCAGTCTAAGGCAGCCACAATATCATAGATCAAAATAGATCATCAATGTTGCAGTAATACGGAGGTTGTATAGCCTGGAATAGCCACTACCATTACAAATAGAAGCAAACAATTTAACGGATTATATCGCGTATATTATCTCATTTTAGTTCCCGACGTTTCGGAAGCTTTCCAGCTTTCTATGGTCACGGGAGGACTGAGAAAAGATGTATTTTCCTCTGTCAAAGTTACAATTTGTGCAAACTACCCATTATTGTTATATTAGTAGAGCCATAACTTTAGAAGACGGATCCATAGCTAGACGGAATAAAATGAATATTTAACCACATAAATAACACTTTAATCGTTGAGAGTCGCGAGCGCACTGATCAGACGCGTTAAAACAGATATTGTTCTTGGTTATTGAAACATGTATGGACATGTTCGGGCGGTACTATTTGTACTCATAACGTGTGCACCGAACGTTTAGCGACTTATATAACATATTTCTTTAAACTTTTGTTTAATTTTGTAAATATACTTTTTGTCCCTCTAAATTGGCCATATCGAATACTGTGGGCCGTATACCTTTGTTACGTATATTTGATTTTTTTCACAACTTTAAGGGACCGTAGACCTGTGTATATAGTTTTAATTTCCACTCAATACCTCCACATGTTCACAAGATAAATGGTCTTGAGATACACACGGACAGACAGACGGACAACAAAGTGATCCTATAGGGTTCAGTTTCTCCACAAGATAAGGTACCTGCGGGTAAGGCCTGTCGGCTAATAAGGCCTAAGTGACCAAAATCGTATTAAATGAGGGCGCTCGCGCTTAAGGCCACGCGTTACTGACGCTAAGCGGACAAACAAGGAACTACACATTCGAACTGGCTCGATGCCCTGCTCCTCGCCGCCAGTGTTGTTCCATACATTTCGGCAAGTTGGCGCCCAGCACGTGATACAAAAATCGGGCCGAAACCAACGTGAGTATTTCTTGTAATATTACATTAATAATGACAATTTCCACTTAGTTTTTCTGCCTAATTAACGTTTGTAATGTGATATAGGTTTCAATAGCGTATCGTGACTCCAATGTTTTATACTTCGTTTTATTTATACACGTAGTTGGTGGCGAATAAGGCCTACAAAAATGAACTATGGGCCTTATTGCCCTCTATGGCGCGGGATTTCTTTTGGGCCTTATTATCCTCTACTTTGGATATCAGATTTTGTTTGTTTTTATAATGTATTTCGGTATTTATACTATAGGTAGTTATACTACTAACTTAGTGTGCACAATTAATTACTTATTTGTTATATTTTCAGTTTTCAATCACGATGCCTCCCAAACGAGCATTGTGGTCAGAAGGTGCCATAGTGTCTACAGTTGGAACAGTTCTAAGAAGCTCGCTTCACTTACCAAATGAAGTGTAATTGTTTTATTTTTATGATATAAACGTAGTAAGCCTTCTTATACTACCTATAGTGTAATATGGCCTACAGTAAAATAAAGCCTGTAGGGCGAATCCAAAAAAAAAACTAACTTTTAATTTTTTTGATATCAATAATTGCAATTTTTTGTTATTTTCTATGTTAGTTAAAGTTTGAGACTGATTATCTGTATTCATATTAATTAGATTGCTAGTTAAGATAAAGGAATATTATGATGTCATTTTGTACTAAATATCCGTACGGTAATTGTACGGATATTTAGTACAAAATGACATCATAATATTCCTCCCTCCTATATTACAGCTCTATAGAAGAATATACATGCATTTATTATAATTAAGAGATTATTGATCTCGACAACAAGTTTGTTTTAATTATCTAAGTACGTTAAGATCTTAGGCCTTTTATACCACCATATTATAATAAGGCCTATTAGTAGTGTTTTAAAAAACCTGTCACTGTATGTCTCCTTACCGGAAATAATACCATTTTTCACGTTGATCGTATACTAATTGAAATTAAAGATTGACTTAAATATAAATATGTTGATTACATATGCTATTTTACATTTTATTTACATCCTCCCTTAGCTAGGCCGTAATACCCGCAAGTACCTTACAACAACGTTAGAATCACACTATTGGATTTTTCCCAAAAAGCACTCCATACTAAACCCTAGGAAGGTGTGACGTCACACCTTCCTACTTTGTTTGGGGAAATTAAAACTTTGTTCTGCAGCTATGTTAAAACTTGCGTTTATCGAAACGGTTTCATAACAAAAGTTACCATACATTTCATGGGTTATTCAATGGTATTATTGTTTATTAATACTTTCATACTTTAAGGTGGACTTTCCCACCTAACTTTAAAGGCTCATAAAACAAGCTACATGTAAGGTATCCAACTCAATTATTTTTTATAAATTTACTTCATAAAAACTACTATTTTTAACCGACTTCCAAAAAAAGGAGGTTCTCATTTCGAAGGAATGTTTTTTTTTTTTATAGATGTTCACCGATTACTCAAAGACTATTTGACCGATTTCAATTTTTTTTTGTTTTATAGGAGGCACTTTAAAGTTGGTCCCATAAAATTCTGGTGAAGATCTGATGATGCAATCCACGAGGAATTGAAGGAACTCCTCAAATATTGTAGGCATACATATGGCGATTTTCGTGTTATAAGAAACATAATAAGCATTTTCATTCAATAAGTGTAAATTGGTGAAGTGGAACTGATGAAGAAGACCACAGAATGCCATCGGAAATCCTCAATGATAAATGATTTACGGGTGGCGATAAGATATCTTGATTAATTTAGCTAAGCAACTTCAGTCACAAACTTAAATGTTCCTCATGAGAATGGTACCATCGAATTGATTTGATGATGGAGCCGGAAGGTAGGCACCAGATCTATGTAATAAAATAATGTATCCTAGCCGTGTTTGGGCTTGTTCGGATCGTCACGAGATACACTTTTAAGTAACGACTAACTAAAAAGTGTAAAATAAATAAACTTAAAAAAAAAAAAAAAACTGACCAAAAAAAAAACTAAAAAGAAAAAAAAAATACCCCAATATTCAGTTTCTTCAATTTACTTACAAGTAACGGTTTGTATACTCAATCTATACAGTATATACAATTAATGGTATATTGGAGTTGGTGCCATCGTGTCACAACTTACTAAAATCGTCAATTTTCAATATTTTACACTTTCTTTATATGGCACCGACGCCAAAATAAGATTAATTGTATATACTGTATAGATTGAGTATACAAACGGTTACTTGTAAGTAAAGCGAAGAAACTGAATTATGGCGTTATTTTTTTACTTTTTAGTTTTTTTTGAGTTGGTTTTATTTTTTGTTAAAAAAAATTGCATCAAAATTTTATTATTATTTGAGTACAGTCAACATCCCTATTACCTTGGTGTTACAGTCCAAAATCAAAAATATGAAATAAGTATTGTCTTCGTCTGAAGCACTATCCTTGGTATGTACTTTGTACAGTACAATCAGTACATAAAAGGAGGAGGTGTACAGATTAATGGAACATTTGGGGCACATATTTTGTGTATCTATTTTATCGAATATTGTATATTGTTACACCATTTAGTATAAGGCAAAGAGAATGTTAAAATAATGTTACATAGTACTATATATTATCTATTTGCACACTCAAGCAATATATGTTTTGATGTTGCTGTAAACAGCAAAGTTACAGTGAAACTATAACTGATGCATACACTACAGGAGTATGATGAAACCAGAAGTCAATATTGTGAAGAAGAGGTAACACTTTTTATAAAAAATGCTCAGTAGCTTACTTACAAATGTGCTTTTCTCACACAGTTTATTGTATGATAAGAAGTTTTACTACTAGTTCACTTAGAAATAACATACTACCTTTGAATTGCCTGGAATATTGTTTTTATATTGACAGTGGCAAGGAGAAATGGGATAAGCGACGGTTTGGTGATGTTTAGTAATATACACACTGAACCCATTTTATAAGGTGTATAATTTAATGTCTCGAAAATGAGGCTTACCCCATTTCTCTTTTACACCATCGATTATGTACCAATATAATAAAGAAATGCAATACTTACAATATACCTTTGAAATCAACATGATATTTATTCTATGACGTTGAAAATCGAAAAAACTGTGTCCTGTCTTTTCTAAATAATAACGAAAGTTTAATGAGAAAATGCTTGTTACGAGATGATGTTGGTTTGATTATTATTATTTTAATTAGAAATCTATCAAGTCACGTCATGAATATATGCCGCATAACATGCTTTGAATTAGAAAACAAAAGACCGGCAGTACCAGACTTGTTACGAATAAGCTAATAAAAGTATTGCTCTAATTTAATGTACAATATTATTGGTATTACAATCCGAATCATAAAAGGAACTAAATTCGGTACAAAGCATACAATTCATGAAATAAATACGAACGGATCCTATTGATTTGCCTGTCAATTAAATTGAAATACTTTGCAAGGAATACCAACACGGAGTCAGGGACTATAGTATGCTTACCATGCTTGTTTGCTATATTAATTTATGAATGTAACAATAAATAAATTAGATCTTTAAACACGTGTTTTAATCGTTTTTCAACACATTAAGGCCGTACGTAACCCACTCATTGACATTTGATTGACATTTTAGTTAAGGTATTACCAGTAATCATAAGTCTGTGACCAGGGCAGATAAAGGAGGGTCTCATTCGGAATCCCTAATATCTTTTGTCCTAATGTATCGTTTGCCAAATGTATCATTTGCCATAACGCATTTTTTTCAGAAACCGTAATTTTTTCAGGATTTTTTAAAAGATCGTCGTATAGATTAAGTTAGGTTAGGTTAGGTTTGTTTTATAACAATCCTGAAAAGTTTACGGTTTCTGAAAAAAATGCGTTATGGCAAATGATACATTAGGACATATGACGTTAGGGATTCCGATATAGATCCGATAAAGGAAATAGTGTAACATTAAAGATTATGGGCATATGGAGGAAGAATAAAATATTTTATAAATGAACAACGAATCAAAGTTCTAAACACATATCATTGATACCTACCATGCTAGTATAAATACGTCACAAATAAAATTGTAGTCCTTGCCCATTAGTAATTTACATTATTTTAAATATTCGAATCCGAATTGCTTTGCATTGCAGTGTAAGTAAATTTTAATTGAATTTAACTCCAAGGCTACAGCTATACATAAAAGTTATTTCATGCAAGACTGCTACTGTTTTTATTATAATTATGATATAACTATGAAAAATACCACGTTAAAAAAAAGCAAGACAGCCAAGACGTCATAGAAACTAACTAGATACTGAAACGACTGTATGAAAGTAGGTACCACACAAGTTTTCTGTTTAATTTAGTTGGGATATATTTAGTAGGTAAATTGAAATTGGTATTTGAGATTACGGAATGTGCTTCTCTTTTTGTCTAGGGAGAAATTATATTTTTATACAGATTTCAGAGTTCCCTATGTCATTGTGAGTATACGAAAGACAATAACTACTATATTGACATAAATAATTAAAAACAGAAACTTATTTTTAATTATTTATTTTAAGTCAGTGAAATCAATTGAATAATTTACTAAATACTTAATTTGAAATTTCGTTCATCATTATTCAAACAGAATGTATCCATTAGCAGAAAAAGAGACAACAGTAAGCATGGCTTAGGCAATACTGTTACAAGAAAGAGACAAGTGATTTTATTTCTCGGAAGGATTCGTTCGCTTGGGCTTGGTTTCATTGGACGAGCGCGAGAAAGAAGGTGGCGCATGCGCGTTCGGGCGACGCCATCTCTAACTACTGTGCGTACTTGTTCCAAGAGTGAAATGAATGCTAATTCGCGTTAAAAAGTGTAATTTATCATGTAATTATATCGTCGCCAGTGAGTTAAAGTGATACCGCATAGTGTTTAACCTTAGCAGTGCAAGCCTAATAATATCGCGGTCGTAAATTTGCGGAAGTTTCTTAGCTATACCAACGCATATTTTTTGCGGCTGTCTCCGCCGCGGCCACCGCATACATCGGGCTACTTGATGGACCTTTGTCACCGGACCGGCTAGTGGTAATTTACTGTTCTATTATCAACCGACGCCGCCGTAGAAGCGTGCTAAGGGAGGCAAACGCGTTGCGCGCCTATCGGCCGAACTGAGTTCGATTACGTACATCGAACGATTGTTGTGGGTCAAAGACTTCGCGGTGTTGGCGCGCGTCGGCGACAGTACTACAGCTCATCGCTTATGTTTCAGATTGTACGCTTCGGTGTGAGTATTCGCGTGATATGAATTCTGTAAAGCCCGTTTTGCCCCAGCCTGGGGCGCCGGGTGTGCAGACGAGTCCCGCGAAGGCGACTGTTGCCGGCGGCGGGTTGGCCGCGGGCGGGAACTTGCCCAACCTTGGGGGCAGCCTTGTCGGGCAGAACCTCACGCAGCCCGCGGCGGCTCCTCTGCCGCTGGCACCGCCAAACCAGCCTCTAGCTCACGCTGTACCGTCCATGGCGCCAATCTCGGCCAACATGGCGCAGATGGCTCAAAACATGAGTCACCACGGTAACCTCTCGCACGTCACGCAGAACTCCGTCGCTCCCGTGATCAACCCCAGCCCTGCTAAGACACCAACCAGCGCTCCACTCAGCCTTGTCCAGGACAAACCTGCTCCCCTGGTTACCTCTCAGCCCTTGGCATTGACACGAACCCCAGAGAAAAAGGAACCTGATTCAACCGTCCCACCGGGACAGTCCAATGGCACGATTGATTCTCCAAAATCAGCGTCAAACGCTCCTGCCACTTTGAAGCCACAAAACCCTGAACCTAGCAAAGATATTGACATTGCCAAGACTTCACCAAGTACACCAAAGCCCCCTGAAAAGCCAACTAGTACTATCAGCACTCCTCAAAAGGCTGAACCTGCCAATGCCAACCAAGCGGCTGATCCTGTTCAACCTAAAGTTGCCACTGCCCATGAGGCACCTGAAAAATCCCCAGCGAAACCGACTGAACCCAAGCCAGCTCCGACTGCTGATGTTGCACCTTCCCAGAGTGACAGCAAACCTGTTCCAGAATCAGCTAAAGACAGCCCGTGCCAAGAGAAAGCCCCAACCCCTCAAAAACAGGATCCACCAGCAGCAGAAAGTGCTAAAGTGGGAAATGATGTAAAACCAGAAGAAAAGAAACCAGAACCAGAAAAAGTAGAAAAGCCTGCACCAAAACCTGTTGAAGAACCAGCTAAGCCAGAAGAGTCTCCCAAAAAAGCTGAGGCACCTAAAAAAGAAGAGAAACCAGTTGAGAATATTGAAAAGCCGGTAGAAAAAGTTGAAGAGAAAAAACCAGAGCCTAAGACCCCTGCAAAGGTCGAGCTGAAGGCCACTCCAAAGTCTAATCTGAAACTTGCAACAGTGACTCCTCCAATGAGGAAACGAAGATATGCATCTCCGAGCAAGTCAACTGATGGCCCCAGTGCAGCAAAGAAAGCTGCTGAAGATCCATCAACACCTGACTCCAGATCCAAAAGAAATAGGAAAACGGTAAGTTTTCACAGATTTCTTACTATTTTGCTGTGCCAAATGTAGTCATAATAAAATAAAATAGCTAATGGGGCTTACAATAACATGGGCGGCGTTAAACAATTTCATTTTCTTTATAAATGTCGACCCAAGTCAAATACAAAATATCCAAGGAATTGAATGCAGACTTTACTTTAAGTTCTTTATTTTAACAAGTTAACACATGAAGTTAACTTATTAAATATCAGTCAAGTTTCCTACAAAGTCTACAATATTTTTTTAGGGAATGTAATCTGTCATCTTGCATACATAAAAAGGTAAATAAATGTCTAGTTGAATTGTAGACAAATAAACAAGTGAATATTAATTACAAGTTAGAAAATATTAAATTATCCTCACAAATATTTATTATTTGTGTGGGAGTAGAAGGACTTTAGACTTTCTCATAGGTTTACCTGTAATTAATGCATTCAAACTTCAGTACCTCTTCAGTTCAGTAACTTTCAGTACTTTTGGAGATAGGGGGAAGGTTGGTATGCTTTCTTACATCTTCTGTAATCATTCTTGAACTAAGCATAATAAAATTATAAATGAATGTGTATGATAAATGATAAATATATGTGTTTGTATTGCATTACCAAAATATATATAAAACTAAGTTTCAACTATTTTCATCCAGTAGATCCAGACTAAATAGGGTGTGACAGACACACACACTTGAGTGATCCTATAAGAGTTCCCATTTTTCATTGATGTATGGAACCCTAAAGAAGAGATACTATTGTTTTATTTTTTTTATAAAATAATAGTTTGCTAGTATAAATTATTTGCAAGTAAAGACTTAGTGCAATATAACTGATAGATTTTATATACTTGAGTAAATGAAAATTCGAATGAAGCTATCATGTAGATGTACAACCTCGTTATATGAGTACATTGTTTCAAAAAATATGCTGTTGAAAAGTACACATTGTAAAAGGTGTAACTTTGAATAAAATATGTATTGACAAGGAACTATGCAGTTACTCCCAAGATAAATTTAGAATCTATCTTGAGATAAACGCATAAACTAAATGAATTATAAGTACTTTTTCCATGTAAGTGTGGAGTTTTTGCAATTATTTTTGATTAGATAAGAAATAACAAAAATATCAAAAACATTCCAGGTGCAACTGTACCAATCTCCAACTCCTGAGATCACCATGGCAACCAAACTGTCTGCATCTGCCGGTCGCTCAACCCCAACCAAACCGAATGATGACAAGCTTATTGTGTTCTACAAGTAAGTACTACCCATTATTATTTTTTCTTTGAATAATAACTAACCAGAAGTGGAGGAAAGGCTTGCAATTTGAATATATTGAAAAGAAGGAGGAGTGAAGGAGGCTTCTGTCAACCAGTATGTTGAATTAAGAAACGTGATTGAATGAATGAATGATTTATTGCATATGAATATTGGATTACACATGATCAGATGAACATGCAGCAGGTGTATTCCTACAAAGTACCTATTCTTAAAAAGATATTCTAAATAAAGTACAAATAATCTTACTTCATTATAAGCAAAAGTCATAACAGATGTCAAAAGAATATTAAATATTTTATAATTACAAAATTTAATATTATATTTTAATAAAATGTCTGTAAAACATTGGAAAAAAGAAAATTAACTAACTATACTATTTGGAGGTCACTGAGTCGTTGTGGCTTCATCAGAAAACTTTTGGTACACGGGTAAGCTGGTCATCCACAGATGTTTATAGGATACTTGCTCTTACACAAACAAAGATCCCCAACTTCTAGAAGTAGAACCAGAGGGGCAACTTCATTATTTAGACACTGGTACTAGGATAATTTCTATTGATAATCATTACCCTTTCCTTGCTTTGCTGTAGGCGGGTAAAAATACATTCTCTAGAATATGGAGTGACATTTCTATCACAGATTCATTTAAAAGTTCTTCCGAGTTTATTTAGATAGGTCTCACCAACCGGGTCACCCAGGTTGTTAATTGTTTACTCTTTGGTTACTCTATGATGTTTTTTTGACGGGCTTTTAACCGGTTACAAATAAACCAATATTTATTAAGTTAAACCTGTTAATTATTTAGGTTACTTTCGAACAAATTGATTTGGGAACGGAGTGCTTTCTAACAGGTTTATGAATTTCGTTCCCAGTTTGCGCTTCGAGTTATTAACTTATTTGAATTTTAACCGGTTAATCAGAATGGTTTTTTGCGAGCGTAACCTTTATTATGGGTTAAAAGTTGCATGCCTAATGTACACATGACCATGAAATAAAGTCTTGTATTTACCACGCTTAAAGTTTTGTTGCAAGGGTTTATCTAAAGGTCATTAAACTCGATACGAAACAGTGACGTCATTGAGATAACATGAGTGCAGCTGTTTTAGGAACAGATATCATCAAAGTAAAAGTGATATTATTTTCTCGTAAGAAAAACTGTTAATGAAGAAGAAGGGAAGAAACTTAACTTTAAGGTAACTTTACTTAAATCATTTAAATTTTAACACATAACGCCGGCCGGCAACGCACTTGTGACTCCTCTGGTGATGCAAGTGTCTATTGGGTCGACGGTGATCGCTTACCATCAGGCGACCCGTCTACTCGTTTGCTTACTATGTCATAAAAAAAAAACATAAATAAATTATACCAGAATTTCCCAAATTTTTCATACCAAGCCTTCATCACCCATTTCGCCGTTTACAGTTATCTTTCGGAAAATTTTGCTATAGTGCATGACTCCCCTCCGCCCTCTAAAGCAGCGACCCTTTAATCGAAAAAGATGCCTAGATATGTTTTAAATTGTCACAAACATTGAGTCTGAATTAAGGTAACGGCGACTCTCTGTAAAAGGTCTCGATACCTTCTAAGGGGTTGCAACCTATAGGTATGGGCATTAGGTCCGCCATTTGTAATTTCTCGTTTTGTGCAATAAAGTTATTATAATGTGTACCTCTCGAAAAGGAGGGGGGTTGTCTGCGGTATCGTAGCCCCTAAACGAATAACCGAATTTAACTTAGTTTTGTTAGAAAAGTGACTTTATCGAGTGTTCTTAGCTATGGTTCTCATTCTACTAGATTTATCGCGGGGTTTTCTTCGGTTCACCAATTAATTGTTTAGAAAGAAAGAAAAATAATTTATTTGGCAGGAATAATATAATATGTGTATGAAATACAGTACAAAAAAATATAACATGCTAAAAAGAGTCCAATTTACGGCTGATCAGCTTTGGGACACGGCAGGCCATGTTCGATTCAGTTGTTGGTCTAAAAAATAGTTTTCTTAAATACAAAAACGGATACAGTAAAAAAGTTGTGTATTGGGGGTGGGATGTTCTAACATTTAGTGGCAGACTAACTGAAACTGACACGAAAAAACGCGCTTCATAAGTTTGTATGTGTTGTTTGATAAGTTGGTTACAATTTCGTTTAGCTACAGTTGTGTAAATCGTAACTTTATTGCAGAAACGAATATCTAGCGGTCCGGAACGCTGAAGGCGGCTTCTACGTCTGCCAAGCCACGCAGAATGTGTACCGCACCACACGCAAGATCAAAATCCGCTGGCTGTCTCAGGACAAGGCCGCGGATCCGTCCGGGGAGACCTATAAACCAGACTTCTATGACGTCACCGGTATGTTTATTCTCGCTCAGGTTATCTCTGTCCGCGGCCCCTATCAATAGCGACAGGCTCCCTAAGGGGCTGCGCACAGGGGCGTATTTACCCTAGGGCCAAGGGGGCCATGGCCCGGGGCGGCAAACAGCCAGGGGCGGCGTAGCAACCCTCGGTGCGCGAGTCCAACTCGCACTTGGCTGATTTTTACTTAACTTCTGGGGTGGCATAACTTATTTAAAATTTTCTTCTTGCATCTCCGATCAGGCTATTGAACTATAAGCAGGTCAGTTGGAGGAGCGTTGGGCGTTTGAAGAGGTAGGAGCACTGCCATAACTCCTCTCAATGAATTGACACAGCCTAACACAGACCAGACAGACTCTAACACAGCAGTTCTCTGAACTTTTTTGCGGCGGAACACTTTTCGGAAGCGAGTTATTTGAAGGAGCCCTAAAATAATCAATAAAAAAAGTTTAAATCTATCTTATTACCGCACTATTACTTAATGAAACAATGGAAAATAATATTCAGTTACATTTCACTCGGGTAAGATTGCAGACAACTTCTGCAACCGAATTATTTTCATTATAAGATTAGCATAGCTCCGCGTAGCACACTTTAATACTTGCTGCTGTAACAAAATGTTTCTTATCAGACATGGAGTGCGTACTCACGACCCTGTCGCTGGCGCGGGCCCCGGGCGGCGGCGGCGCGCAGATCCTGAAGCCCGCCGAGCAGGCGCGCGCCAAGTCCATCCTCGAGCGCGCGCTGCAGGCCGAGCAGGGCGACGCCAAGCCCACCGTCACGGAGGAGCACCCCGACGGCCGTGAGTACACACTTGCCGTGACCGAGTGTATCCTGACGCCCGCCGAGCAGGCGCGCGCCAAGTCCATCCTCGAGCGCGCGCTGCAGGCCGAGCAGGGCGACGCCAAGCCCACCGTCACGGAGGAGCACCCCGACGGCCGTGAGTACACACTTGCCGTGACCGAGTGTATCCTGACGCCCGCCGAGCAGGCGCGCGCCAAGTCCATCCTCGAGCGCGCGCTGCAGGCCGAGCAGGGCGACGCCAAGCCCACCGTCACGGAGGAGCACCCCGACGGCCGTGAGTACACACTTGCCGTGACCGAGTGTATCCTGACGCCCGCCGAGCAGGCGCGCGCCAAGTCCATCCTCGAGCGCGCGCTGCAGGCCGAGCAGGGCGACGCCAAGCCCACCGTCACGGAGGAGCACCCCGACGGCCGTGAGTACACACTTGCCGTGACCGAGTGTATCCTGACGCCCGCCGAGCAGGCGCGCGCCAAGTCCATCCTCGAGCGCGCGCTGCAGGCCGAGCAGGGCGACGCCAAGCCCACCGTCACGGAGGAGCACCCCGACGGCCGTGAGTACACACTTGCCGTGACCGAGTGTATCCTGACGCCCGCCGAGCAGGCGCGCGCCAAGTCCATCCTCGAGCGCGCGCTGCAGGCCGAGCAGGGCGACGCCAAGCCCACCGTCACGGAGGAGCACCCCGACGGCCGTGAGTACACACTTGCCGTGACCGAGTGTATCCTGACGCCCGCCGAGCAGGCGCGCGCCAAGTCCATCCTCGAGCGCGCGCTGCAGGCCGAGCAGGGCGACGCCAAGCCCACCGTCACGGAGGAGCACCCCGACGGCCGTGAGTACACACTTGCCGTGACCGAGTGTATCCTGACGCCCGCCGAGCAGGCGCGCGCCAAGTCCATCCTCGAGCGCGCGCTGCAGGCCGAGCAGGGCGACGCCAAGCCCACCGTCACGGAGGAGCACCCCGACGGCCGTGAGTACACACTTGCCGTGACCGAGTGTATCCTGACGCCCGCCGAGCAGGCGCGCGCCAAGTCCATCCTCGAGCGCGCGCTGCAGGCCGAGCAGGGCGACGCCAAGCCCACCGTCACGGAGGAGCACCCCGACGGCCGTGAGTACACACTTGCCGTGACCGAGTGTATCCTGACGCCCGCCGAGCAGGCGCGCGCCAAGTCCATCCTCGAGCGCGCGCTGCAGGCCGAGCAGGGCGACGCCAAGCCCACCGTCACGGAGGAGCACCCCGACGGCCGTGAGTACACACTTGCCGTGACCGAGTGTATCCTGACGCCCGCCGAGCAGGCGCGCGCCAAGTCCATCCTCGAGCGCGCGCTGCAGGCCGAGCAGGGCGACGCCAAGCCCACCGTCACGGAGGAGCACCCCGACGGCCGTGAGTACACACTTGCCGTGACCGAGTGTATCCTGAAGCCCGCCGAGCAGGCGCGCGCCAAGTCCATCCTCGAGCGCGCGCTGCAGGCCGAGCAGGGCGACGCCAAGCCCACCGTCACGGAGGAGCACCCCGACGGCCGTGAGTACACACTTGCCGTGACCGAGTGTATCCTGACGCCCGCCGAGCAGGCGCGCGCCAAGTCCATCCTCGAGCGCGCGCTGCAGGCCGAGCAGGGCGACGCCAAGCCCACCGTCACGGAGGAGCACCCCGACGGCCGTGAGTACACACTTGCCGTGACCGAGTGTATCCTGACGCCCGCCGAGCAGGCGCGCGCCAAGTCCATCCTCGAGCGCGCGCTGCAGGCCGAGCAGGGCGACGCCAAGCCCACCGTCACGGAGGAGCACCCCGACGGCCGTGAGTACACACTTGCCGTGACCGAGTGTATCCTGACGCCCGCCGAGCAGGCGCGCGCCAAGTCCATCCTCGAGCGCGCGCTGCAGGCCGAGCAGGGCGACGCCAAGCCCACCGTCACGGAGGAGCACCCCGACGGCCGTGAGTACACACTTGCCGTGACCGAGTGTATCCTGAAGCCCGCCGAGCAGGCGCGCGCCAAGTCCATCCTCGAGCGCGCGCTGCAGGCCGAGCAGGGCGACGCCAAGCCCACCGTCACGGAGGAGCACCCCGACGGCCGTGAGTACACACTTGCCGTGACCGAGTGTATCCTGACACCCGCCGAGCAGGCGCGCGCCAAGTCCATCCTCGAGCGCGCGCTGCAGGCCGAGCAGGGCGACGCCAAGCCCACCGTCACGGAGGAGCACCCCGACGGCCGTGAGTACACACTTGCCGTGACCGAGTGTATCCTAACGCCCGCCGAGCAGGCGCGCGCCAAGTCCATCCTCGAGCGCGCGCTGCAGGCCGAGCAGGGCGACGCCAAGCCCACCGTCACGGAGGAGCACCCCGACGGCCGTGAGTACACACTTGCCGTGACCGAGTGTATCCTGACGCCCGCCGAGCAGGCGCGCGCCAAGTCCATCCTCGAGCGCGCGCTGCAGGCCGAGCAGGGCGACGCCAAGCCCACCGTCACGGAGGAGCACCCCGACGGCCGTGAGTACACACTTGCCGTGACCGAGTGTATCCTGACGCCCGCCGAGCAGGCGCGCGCCAAGTCCATCCTCGAGCGCGCGCTGCAGGCCGAGCAGGGCGACGCCAAGCCCACCGTCACGGAGGAGCACCCCGACGGCCGTGAGTACACACTTGCCGTGACCGAGTGTATCCTGACGCCCGCCGAGCAGGCGCGCGCCAAGTCCATCCTCGAGCGCGCGCTGCAGGCCGAGCAGGGCGACGCCAAGCCCACCGTCACGGAGGAGCACCCCGACGGCCGTGAGTACACACTTGCCGTGACCGAGTGTATCCTGACGCCCGCCGAGCAGGCGCGCGCCAAGTCCATCCTCGAGCGCGCGCTGCAGGCCGAGCAGGGCGACGCCAAGCCCACCGTCACGGAGGAGCACCCCGACGGCCGTGAGTACACACTTGCCGTGACCGAGTGTATCCTGAAGCCCGCCGAGCAGGCGCGCGCCAAGTCCATCCTCGAGCGCGCGCTGCAGGCCGAGCAGGGCGACGCCAAGCCCACCGTCACGGAGGAGCACCCCGACGGCCGTGAGTACACACTTGCCGTGACCGAGTGTATCCTGACGCCCGCCGAGCAGGCGCGCGCCAAGTCCATCCTCGAGCGCGCGCTGCAGGCCGAGCAGGGCGACGCCAAGCCCACCGTCACGGAGGAGCACCCCGACGGCCGTGAGTACACACTTGCCGTGACCGAGTGTATCCTGACGCCCGCCGAGCAGGCGCGCGCCAAGTCCATCCTCGAGCGCGCGCTGCAGGCCGAGCAGGGCGACGCCAAGCCCACCGTCACGGAGGAGCACCCCGACGGCCGTGAGTACACACTTGCCGTGACCGAGTGTATCCTGACGCCCGCCGAGCAGGCGCGCGCCAAGTCCATCCTCGAGCGCGCGCTGCAGGCCGAGCAGGGCGACGCCAAGCCCACCGTCACGGAGGAGCACCCCGACGGCCGTGAGTACACACTTGCCGTGACCGAGTGTATCCTGACGCCCGCCGAGCAGGCGCGCGCCAAGTCCATCCTCGAGCGCGCGCTGCAGGCCGAGCAGGGCGACGCCAAGCCCACCGTCACGGAGGAGCACCCCGACGGCCGTGAGTACACACTTGCCGTGACCGAGTGTATCCTGACGCCCGCCGAGCAGGCGCGCGCCAAGTCCATCCTCGAGCGCGCGCTGCAGGCCGAGCAGGGCGACGCCAAGCCCACCGTCACGGAGGAGCACCCCGACGGCCGTGAGTACACACTTGCCGTGACCGAGTGTATCCTGACGCCCGCCGAGCAGGCGCGCGCCAAGTCCATCCTCGAGCGCGCGCTGCAGGCCGAGCAGGGCGACGCCAAGCCCACCGTCACGGAGGAGCACCCCGACGGCCGTGAGTACACACTTGCCGTGACCGAGTGTATCCTGAAGCCCGCCGAGCAGGCGCGCGCCAAGTCCATCCTCGAGCGCGCGCTGCAGGCCGAGCAGGGCGACGCCAAGCCCACCGTCACGGAGGAGCACCCCGACGGCCGTGAGTACACACTTGCCGTGACCGAGTGTATCCTGACGCCCGCCGAGCAGGCGCGCGCCAAGTCCATCCTCGAGCGCGCGCTGCAGGCCGAGCAGGGCGACGCCAAGCCCACCGTCACGGAGGAGCACCCCGACGGCCGTGAGTACACACTTGCCGTGACCGAGTGTATCCTGACGCCCGCCGAGCAGGCGCGCGCCAAGTCCATCCTCGAGCGCGCGCTGCAGGCCGAGCAGGGCGACGCCAAGCCCACCGTCACGGAGGAGCACCCCGACGGCCGTGAGTACACACTTGCCGTGACCGAGTGTATCCTGACGCCCGCCGAGCAGGCGCGCGCCAAGTCCATCCTCGAGCGCGCGCTGCAGGCCGAGCAGGGCGACGCCAAGCCCACCGTCACGGAGGAGCACCCCGACGGCCGTGAGTACACACTTGCCGTGACCGAGTGTATCCTGAAGCCCGCCGAGCAGGCGCGCGCCAAGTCCATCCTCGAGCGCGCGCTGCAGGCCGAGCAGGGCGACGCCAAGCCCACCGTCACGGAGGAGCACCCCGACGGCCGTGAGTACACACTTGCCGTGACCGAGTGTATCCTGACGCCCGCCGAGCAGGCGCGCGCCAAGTCCATCCTCGAGCGCGCGCTGCAGGCCGAGCAGGGCGACGCCAAGCCCACCGTCACGGAGGAGCACCCCGACGGCCGTGAGTACACACTTGCCGTGACCGAGTGTATCCTGACGCCCGCCGAGCAGGCGCGCGCCAAGTCCATCCTCGAGCGCGCGCTGCAGGCCGAGCAGGGCGACGCCAAGCCCACCGTCACGGAGGAGCACCCCGACGGCCGTGAGTACACACTTGCCGTGACCGAGTGTATCCTGACGCCCGCCGAGCAGGCGCGCGCCAAGTCCATCCTCGAGCGCGCGCTGCAGGCCGAGCAGGGCGACGCCAAGCCCACCGTCACGGAGGAGCACCCCGACGGCCGTGAGTACACACTTGCCGTGACCGAGTGTATCCTGACGCCCGCCGAGCAGGCGCGCGCCAAGTCCATCCTCGAGCGCGCGCTGCAGGCCGAGCAGGGCGACGCCAAGCCCACCGTCACGGAGGAGCACCCCGACGGCCGTGAGTACACACTTGCCGTGACCGAGTGTATCCTGACGCCCGCCGAGCAGGCGCGCGCCAAGTCCATCCTCGAGCGCGCGCTGCAGGCCGAGCAGGGCGACGCCAAGCCCACCGTCACGGAGGAGCACCCCGACGGCCGTGAGTACACACTTGCCGTGACCGAGTGTATCCTGACGCCCGCCGAGCAGGCGCGCGCCAAGTCCATCCTCGAGCGCGCGCTGCAGGCCGAGCAGGGCGACGCCAAGCCCACCGTCACGGAGGAGCACCCCGACGGCCGTGAGTACACACTTGCCGTGACCGAGTGTATCCTGACGCCCGCCGAGCAGGCGCGCGCCAAGTCCATCCTCGAGCGCGCGCTGCAGGCCGAGCAGGGCGACGCCAAGCCCACCGTCACGGAGGAGCACCCCGACGGCCGTGAGTACACACTTGCCGTGACCGAGTGTATCCTGACGCCCGCCGAGCAGGCGCGCGCCAAGTCCATCCTCGAGCGCGCGCTGCAGGCCGAGCAGGGCGACGCCAAGCCCACCGTCACGGAGGAGCACCCCGACGGCCGTGAGTACACACTTGCCGTGACCGAGTGTATCCTGACGCCCGCCGAGCAGGCGCGCGCCAAGTCCATCCTCGAGCGCGCGCTGCAGGCCGAGCAGGGCGACGCCAAGCCCACCGTCACGGAGGAGCACCCCGACGGCCGTGAGTACACACTTGCCGTGACCGAGTGTATCCTGACGCCCGCCGAGCAGGCGCGCGCCAAGTCCATCCTCGAGCGCGCGCTGCAGGCCGAGCAGGGCGACGCCAAGCCCACCGTCACGGAGGAGCACCCCGACGGCCGTGAGTACACACTTGCCGTGACCGAGTGTATCCTGACGCCCGCCGAGCAGGCGCGCGCCAAGTCCATCCTCGAGCGCGCGCTGCAGGCCGAGCAGGGCGACGCCAAGCCCACCGTCACGGAGGAGCACCCCGACGGCCGTGAGTACACACTTGCCGTGACCGAGTGTATCCTGACGCCCGCCGAGCAGGCGCGCGCCAAGTCCATCCTCGAGCGCGCGCTGCAGGCCGAGCAGGGCGACGCCAAGCCCACCGTCACGGAGGAGCACCCCGACGGCCGTGAGTACACACTTGCCGTGACCGAGTGTATCCTGACGCCCGCCGAGCAGGCGCGCGCCAAGTCCATCCTCGAGCGCGCGCTGCAGGCCGAGCAGGGCGACGCCAAGCCCACCGTCACGGAGGAGCACCCCGACGGCCGTGAGTACACACTTGCCGTGACCGAGTGTATCCTGACGCCCGCCGAGCAGGCGCGCGCCAAGTCCATCCTCGAGCGCGCGCTGCAGGCCGAGCAGGGCGACGCCAAGCCCACCGTCACGGAGGAGCACCCCGACGGCCGTGAGTACACACTTGCCGTGACCGAGTGTATCCTGACGCCCGCCGAGCAGGCGCGCGCCAAGTCCATCCTCGAGCGCGCGCTGCAGGCCGAGCAGGGCGACGCCAAGCCCACCGTCACGGAGGAGCACCCCGACGGCCGTGAGTACACACTTGCCGTGACCGAGTGTATCCTGACGCCCGCCGAGCAGGCGCGCGCCAAGTCCATCCTCGAGCGCGCGCTGCAGGCCGAGCAGGGCGACGCCAAGCCCACCGTCACGGAGGAGCACCCCGACGGCCGTGAGTACACACTTGCCGTGACCGAGTGTATCCTGACGCCCGCCGAGCAGGCGTGCGCCAAGTCCATCCTCGAGCGCGCGCTGCAGGCCGAGCAGGGCGACGCCAAGCCCACCGTCACGGAGGAGCACCCCGACGGCCGTGAGTACACACTTGCCGTGACCGAGTGTATCCTGACGCCCGCCGAGCAGGCGCGCGCCAAGTCCATCCTCGAGCGCGCGCTGCAGGCCGAGCAGGGCGACGCCAAGCCCACCGTCACGGAGGAGCACCCCGACGGCCGTGAGTACACACTTGCCGTGACCGAGTGTATCCTGACGCCCGCCGAGCAGGCGCGCGCCAAGTCCATCCTCGAGCGCGCGCTGCAGGCCGAGCAGGGCGACGCCAAGCCCACCGTCACGGAAGAGCACCCCGACGGCCGTGAGTACACACTTGCCGTGACCGAGTGTATCCTGACGCCCGCCGAGCAGGCGCGCGCCAAGTCCATCCTCGAGCGCGCGCTGCAGGCCGAGCAGGGCGACGCCAAGCCCACCGTCACGGAGGAGCACCCCGACGGCCGTGAGTACACACTTGCCGTGACCGAGTGTATCCTGACGCCCGCCGAGCAGGCTGAAGTCCATCCTCGAGCACCTCGACGACCGTAGTGTACGGCCTGAGTGGACGCTCGAGTTCGGCGTGCAGCGGGGCCGGGCGTGCAACGTGCATGTTAAACAAAGGAAACTCATACGGGTGGCCTGAGTAGACGCTCCACAGAACGAATTACGAGCGGGCAAGTTTGCGGCCAATGCAGCGTCGAGCGGAGCGTCGCGGGCAGGTTCAAACCTGTTTGAGTTTTGCAGCGGCGAGAAGAGCGTGCCATACGTTTTGTGAGCGTGCACTGAGGCCACTAGCTGGACGCTCGCCCGCCCCGCTGCAGGCCCCGTCGAACGCTCCGCTCCGAGCGTCTACTCAGGCCTTACACTTAAGTACTACAACCTAGCCTGAGACACAACACCTAGAACATTGCCGCGCGAGGAATCCGGCCTTGGTTGGATGATATTTCGCGCACCAAATGCCACGCGCGGGAGCGCGAGCCATCTTGTCCGCCAGTTTGGCAGATAGAACAATTTGGCGCCTCACACACTCAACTGCTGACTTGTCTTCATAGAAGACTAATCGAAAATATCGGTACGGTTTGTGGCATGTACAAATTTACACATGTTCAATTATCAAACAAGATAAGAATATGAAATGTCACGACTGAATGTGTTAAAATGAGCGAATTATGTTTTCGAAACTGTTTTATTTTTCTCAAATATTTTATTTCCCAACCAAATGGTTGATAAATATATCTAGATTTTTTCTCGGTTTCGGTGAAAAGATGAGTTGGGAAATGAAACAGTTGGGAACAGATGCAGATTGGGAAAAATAGTTTGGTAAAATGAAAGAATCTCCATCTGAATATATAAAAAGATAAGCCTTATTAGACATGGACCGGAAAGTATATATTATAATACTAGAAGACGCCCGCAACTTCGTTCGCGGAGGAGAAAAAGTCATAACCCCTCTTTTTTTCTTCAGCGTAGTCGGGTAAAAAGTATCCTATAACCATCTGGAGATACTCAGCTACCCGTGTACCAAAAATGGTTGAAATCCGTTTAGCCGATTTTGCGTGATGAATCCACAACGATACATACAAACATACATAAAATCAAAAAAAAATATTTTTCATTTTAGTGACCTCCAAATAGTCCATAACAATCATTTTTTTGAAAATATCTTCAATGTACAGACATTTCATTTTTACAACTTTATAATAGTATAGATTAGACGTGGCATTACCAATTTCATAATCGTCACATTTAAGTACAAGTAACAAGTTAGTGTTGTTCCACAGTTGATCTGTCCCTGTACACGGACGAATCGCAACTGGACAAAAAGTCGCGCAAGCGCACCGCCTCCAAGTCATCTCCCCGCGCCAAGCCGACTACCGACAATACTGCTGTAAGTTTTTGACAATTGGGGAGATAAAGTTTTTCGGGTGTACATTTTATACTTTTTCCCGATAGTATACCTACGTTATGTGAATTTGGAATATACAAAAAGTTTATTTTTACATCGAATTGTTTTTAAGATATATTTTTTAAACACTAGTGACATTTGTACAGTTCAGTCGTATGAATACATTTAGACTTTAGTCTACATAGTTTAGTAAGAAAAAAAAACCATGAAATTGACGGGTAACTTTTTAATTTTTCTACGTAGATCAAAGTAAAAATGTTCTACGAGGGAACTATACAAATGTCATGTCGGTTGTTTAAAAACCGGCCAAGTGCGAGTCGGACTCGCGTACCGAGGGTTCCCTACAAAATATACGCTACAAACAGCCGTATCTATGAAAATCCAGTGTTAGCAGAACTCTACTCTTGAGCAAAATGTACGCGGTGTTCGATCATTTTATATTGGTCGTTGTCATAGACAGACATACATAAAATTATACTGTTTTTAGTATTTGTTATAGCGGCAACAAAAATACATCATCTGTGAAAATTTGAACTGTCTAGCTATCATGGTTCATTAGATACAGTCTGGTGACAGATGGACAGACATACACGAACAGCGGAGTCTTAGTAATAAGGTCTCGTTTTACCCTTTGGGTAACTCTAAAAATGGTATCTAAAAAACAACACGACATAAAAAATATACTATTTCTAAATGATTTGTCCACGTAACGTAAACTATCTAAGTAGAAAATGTATACTCAGGGAAACTTAATATTTCCAATTATGTGGTCTGTTAGTTTCTATTACAAAAGTCGATGAACTTTTCACACCATTGGGTGACCGTTCTAAGTAGTCGCCTGTGGTAAGATAGAGGTGGAGGATGTGGCGACGAAGAGGTTGGAAGGCGAGCACGCGGCTTCACCGCTATTCGTCAAAACCCCTTGTTGCTATATCGCACCACTCTAACCATTGGCGACGACTCAAATAAACGGTAAGCCAGTTCCTTAAAAACTTCCATTTACATAGGTTCTCAGTAATATGCAATTAATCAGTCTCATAATCATACTAACATGTGTGTATACTTACATTTTCTTCAAGGGGATTTTCGTATTTAGGTTTGCAAACGGTTCTTATAGCCCATTGGTACTTTTAGTACAACGCATATAGGGTAGTTGTCTGTCTGATCATATTATTCTTCAGCTTGTTACCTATTATTTTAGTCTAAGCTATAATAAAAGTATCATAAGTTATTAGTTTCTTTTTTCAGTAAATACATTTTTGACACCGCGTTTTTTCCTAAAGCACGCATAATATTTTGATAAGTCTTAAAAAAATAAGACTGGACTTTTTCGGGTATTCTCAATAGTGTTAATTTGTTTCTCAACTACAGCCAACTAACACTATACTCTTGCGGTTTGTACATGTTATTAAAAATAAATTTCACCAGTCCATCCGCGACCATGACGTATGAAACTGCGTCGAATAGTTGGATGTTAAAGGTAACATATCGAATTAGACCAGTAATTTATAGTTAAAACAGCCAACTACCCTACCGGGTCCATAACAGCAATTTCCCTTACAGAAGGAAGTACCAACGCCGGTTAAAAAGGCGCGAACGACGCCAAAGCGCAGCCCGAAGCGCAAGTCCAAACCGACGCCACAAAAACCACAAACAAAACGAAAATCGGCAGGTACCTCGCCCTTAGTGGCGACGTCAAGCAAGGTAGGCATAGTACAACGGATATATAGAAATGTACGTATCCGCAATCATCAGCATATACATTCATGTTCGAGAGTGAGTAAGAGGTGTGTGGTACTGGATGCATGTGCCGTCTCTTTCCCGCGCCCGCTGGATGCTAAGGCGGGAGCGGGATAGCGACACGTCTCGCTTATTTTGAGTATACTATTGCCGGTTTTTGTAGCTCGTTCAAAACTACTTCAAAGTCTTGACCAATACGTAATAATCCACGGATTTTAAATTATAAAAAAAAACGTGGATGTTATTGTTTCAAATAAAACAAAAAATAACATTTATTTCTAAGTTGCCAGTGCCATAAAATGAAATAAAAATGCAAACATACCATGGTCAAATTGGCAAGAGTTTTATTGCTCCGTACTTTTAATATTATTTACTTAAACAACTTTTACATTTAATTTCGCTAAATAATATTGCAGATTATTCTAATTTACGGTATAAAGTATGTTTTTCAGTAGGCAACCTCCTCCTTTTATGGGAGTCGGTTAAAAAAGAGGTCACTAACTTGAATTTAAATGAAATGTTTAGATTCACAACTTGGCAATATCTTTAAATACGAGTTACAGAAACTGGATTTTAGTATAAATAATTATATTTGTAAAAGCGGATAAGGCACTGATTTGTATTGATAAATAGATGAATTTTATTTTCCGTTACAATGTTTTTTTATTGAAGAATATATAGACTTAGATTTCTGAAGAGTTTCTGATAAATTGTGCATGTTACGGTAATGCAAGTAATTGAAATATGCAAATGTATTTATATAATTTCAGTGTAACTACTCAGCATTATTTTTGGGTCGAGGTATAAGTTATGTTCTTTATTCATTGTCATTCCACAAACATCATCACTTATTAATTATACGTATTAATTAATCCGGATGAATAAGGATAAAGATTATCTTCATAAATAAGTAGGTATAATTATTTATGTAAAATGGAATATTACTTTAAAACAATATTTAAACAGAAAAGTAATATAGATGATTTTCCATACGTGACCTCACGATATCAGTTAGCTAACAGACATGGTAATCAATATAAGAAAACAGTTTTTTGAGTAAACAATATGCCGAAATTATCCTTCAATGTTTTTTGTTACTTTACAAGTTATTGCCTGTGTTATTTTTGATGTCAACATTTGACTTTGACAGTTAAAAATCCTCTTAACTGTCGAAATGTTGGTCCTCGATTGATAGACATCTTAAAATATTGACTCCATTAATAATTGGGGTTTATGATACTTCCTTTATATGCAAATACCATAGCTTTCGGATTAGCCGAGGCCATTATAATGAGATAGAGTATGCTATTGAGGATCTCGCTTAAAAAGTATTTTGCTGATGACACATTTTGTGATATGCCTGTCTTCGAACTTCGAACTTCGCTGCATACTTTTTACGTGGTGATAGTTATTTCTATACAAACTTGGAATGAACAATTTCTTAAATAGGTCAAGGAAGGCACGGGGCGGCATGCTATTTACAGTAAAAAATAAAAAGTAGCTGCTTTTCATGGAAACGCGCCGTTTGAATAAGTATCACAGTCACTTGTCTCTAATAGTTTACGTTTCTATGATAGCGTCCTACTTTTCTATTTTTACTTTACTCTTTCTCTGGAGTCTACGCTAAGAAGAAGTTTTATTTAGTGAAATCTTATAAGTAACTTGATATAATGAACCAATGTTTTCTTGATCATATTAACTCCAGTCGTTCACACTCACCCATCATTGCTTGCTTGTTGTGTTTTTCTACTTTAATACTGATTCCTTTAATTCCGTTAATTTGCCTTTTCTTCTATAATTGGCTGTTTTATAGACATTTCCTATATACAGCATGTTCGTATTGCATGGAAAATGTTTACGAAGATATGTATTTATGAGGATATTTCTGTCAAAATGAGTGTCAGTAATCCAATTTGAAAGAATCAATTTCGTATGGCATACACTTCATCTATTCAATTTAGAATAATACAAATGTGCTTTTTTTTTTTACTTCGGCCCATATTGTAGGTTTTGAACAACTTTTCTTTATCAGTAAACAATAAATGACGATCGATTTTCCACAAAGAACTATTGCGTTCCATAAACAAATTTTATATTTTATAGTAACACCATTCGATAATCAAATATTTAAAAGTTGACAGTAGTTTCAGTGTAACGTATGTAAAGTTGCAACTTGTGATTATTGTCTAGAAATACGAAATTGATTCTGAAATGCTTTTACTGTTTGTGCTCTTTTTAATGAAAAAAAAATAATGATAGATAATTAATTATGGGTTCTTAGCCCGAAATACGGTAACATAAAAATAAATTTAATTGTGCCATTGACATCTTTTTAAAATTAACTGTGTTTAGACGTCAATATAAATTCAGTTAGTCGTTTAATAAGTTAGTGCGATTGCACGCAATTTTCAACTTATCCCAAAATTTAAAAAACGCGAAAAAGTTACAAGGTTGCTTTCGGCAGTTCGGCTGTCGTATTTTTGAGCTAAGAACCTATTTGTTATCATAACCTTATCTGTCATGATATTGAGGTTAAATTATTTTTTGACAACAGCTGTCAAATTGTTATGCTGTATTCGTGGAATTCCACTGTTGTCAATGTCGCCTGTTTTGAGTTGGCGACAAAATAATGTCTAAAGGCCGCTGTTCGCTGCCAATAGCAGGACGCAGCTACAGGTTAGAGTGAGATAGAAATACATTGTGCTCGCACCCTAACCTGTAGCTGCGTCCTGCCTGTCCTGTGCGTGTACAGCGGCTAATAACTTTCAATGGTGTATTTACTTCAAGTCACTAAAGTTCGATTTGGCTAATACGGGTTATTCGTTATCCCTAGCATTAGTGTCAGTTTTCTATGTCAGTCATTTTGTCACTATCTTAGAAGGATCTTTACTCCAGCGGGCCTATGATGGTTGCGTATATTGCGCAATAGACAAATGATAAAACATCCATCACTATGTCGACATACTTAAAAAGAGCTCCGAGCGGCTAGTGGAGGGGATATGTTTGCGCTTTCGGCATAATCGCGCCCAAAAATACTCGAGTATCATATTTTTTAAATGTTGTCAGCAACATTTTTATTGTTGGGTTTTCATGATTGTTACATAATAAATAAAACGATTTATATAGATTTTTGCCCAGTTGCATAAAAGTTCGTTAGATTTCTTGACACCACAATCCGTTTCAATGTCGATAGGTTATCGTTGCTTCCGTGCTTCGTTTTAAAATATTTGCTACTCCAGAACCAGCATCTTTCCTTTTAAATCAATAAACATCATAAACCATAATTATTTACTTTCTATGAAGAACCATCGTATACAATGTGTGTGCGCGACTGCCTTTTTGTGAGCGAACGAAACGTGAACACTGCGTGGGCGCAAATTGTCAACTGACAAACAAATAGCGGGCGAAAAGAAGAGCGATTTGCATTCCTCCTGTCGCGCCTTACCTCATACCGCCAATTTGGTCCATAATTCACTCACTGCGCAGGTAGGTCGCTCAGAGCCCCTTTTACGTGTGTCGACTTGTACCTCACACTCATTTACATGTCGGAAAGTGATGGATGCATTATCATTCATCTTATCGCGTGATAAATCCGGCCACCATATGCCCACAGTTTAGTTGACCCAGCGTAAGTCCAAGAGACATATTCCAAAATAATCTTTGTACTTTAGACAAGAGCTAAAATGATGAACATTTTCAGACGGCCACGGCGGTAACGGAAAAGGCTAAAACGCCAGTTAAAACACCGAAAAGGATGCCCGTGAAACAGAAGGAGACGCCGCCACCGGCCACGCCCACTAGGAAAGGCAGGCGGTCAACTGTCAAAGGTAAATAAATACTTTAGATGAAAACCAAAAAGAGAACGTGACTAGGTGCTTACTTTTCGGCCACGCATATTAGAAAAGGTAGACAGCCGTTAAAGGTAATACAATTTCATCAGCCTACTTTAGTGCGCTTCAGACGGCTGGACATAAGCTTCTCTAAGTATGCGCCACTGAGTACACTCCGGGGCCAATCTGGTCCAGCGTAAATTTTCGTTTCACCTAAGTCTCAGGACGAACGACACTACGCTTGTCAAACCGTGTTCTCCATTACACACTGATAAAAATGATCAGTCTGTCCTACCAGTATACATATTAGATATACGGAGATCAATTGTGGGCAACTTATAATAGGGCTAATTCAACAATTTAAAATTTCTCGAAATTTTATAGAAGGTGGTTACATTTTACTGGGAGTTTCTCTAATTTTTTTTATACGTAATGAGGTAATTCGGTATACAACTAAAGTCATAGCCCATCAGATTGGCAAGCTATATGTGTCGCAGAACAAATGCAATTTACAAAGTCAATACGTAACTTACGTTAATACGTACATTATGGCTCATTATCACAACACAACAAACTGGGCTTAATCGTGTATGAATATGATTTGTAATGAGTGAAAATCACGTTAGTTTAAATCAATGTACAATATGGCTGTCCAGAGGCTCTACTCTGAAGCTCTCCGTCCCATTTGGGTCATTATTCGAGCGTTCTTTTTCGAGTGATCAATTTTGTACTATTTTCAGCTATTCTGCGGAGCTCGCGGCCTTCTAAGAAGTAGTTCGAAATCATATTTAAAATCTTTTCGTCAAGAAAGTGTCCACCACACTCACCACAACCGCTCGAATAATGACCCATTTTCATATCGTACAGTAGCCACAAAGCGCTACGATACTTCTAAATTCGAACCCCGCCCACATTCGACGGATTCGCGCAACCTTCACCAGATTAAAAAAGAATATTATTTTAATACTTTAATCCGATTTTAATCCCCAGACAACAAACCATCCCCAATCGTGCCGACGCCCTCAACATCGACCGGGAAGACCACTCGCACGCCGCGGAAGCCGCCCGCGAAGAAATAATACGAGATCCGCGGGTCTGCTGTGCGGACTGTAGCCCCACGCTGTCGCGCTAGGTGAGGTCTATCGTGATCATTCAAACCGCTACAGGGACATTTCTACAAGCTTTCTAAGAGGTGGAGAAGAGCGTTGCATTTAAATCGCCGTTTCCAAAATCACTGTTACTTTAACACGCCCGTTACAAACGTCACGTTAACTGTACTTGCTGTTAATCAGATCCTTATTGACAATTACCGTGAATTCACTCTTTTTGCTCACATTGCTGAACGGACAGAATCATTTGAGACGTACCTTAAAATACATTAAATAATTGCTGTTCTATGTCTAAAACCGAACTAACCTCTATTCCAAGTCCATAGAAGTTAGTTTGACTTCATACATAGGAAGGCAGCGCGACAGGCTGAACGAATGCCACTAGAAGTGATGGAACGACTGACTTGGTTGCAAAGTTGTTAAAACCCCACGATTATCATATTATTTTATGTAACTTAAACTTTCACTTCTCCCAAATACCCTAAAATTACGCACAATCTCACGGAAGGAATAATGCGACCGCGGTGGGTCACAGCGATGGTAATGCTCGTAAGAATGTCCCACTAAAGGCTAATCTTACATGATGTCAGGATTTTGATAGCTCCCTTATAATCCACGAAATGTCCAACTGGACAAATGCTAGAAGATGTCTAGTCTCTCAATCTGATGAAGTTGGCTGATTCCCTTCCCTTATACAATAATGCTTACTTGCACTCACGTTTACATCCTTCGCCGTCACTTTTATCTCAGTAAAAAAAGTAAAAACAACATGGTTTTCATAGGACCGCAATGAACGTTTGTGTAATTTGGTGTAAGCAAATAGAAATCTAATTTGTCTCATCCTCAATATTGTGTCAGATTGGCCTCAAGACTATCTGTTTCTAGCGGTTTTTATCTTCACAGAAGACCCACTGTAATTGTCAATTTTCTCTACCTGTCTTGTTTCAATGTTGTTCAACATCGAGACTAAACCCGTAGACAAATGTTATCAATTATATCCTTGCGCTAGCTAAGGTCGGTTTGTACTTTACAATTGTGTCTTAGAAAATATTTATTTTTACAACATGGACTTGCATAATAATGATTTATATTGATTTTTTTATTTTAACAAGACCTAATATTTGTAACGTTCCGAAAGCATTTTGACAGATGTTTTAATGATTTTTGAAATTGGAATGAATGTCGTATTGCATCAGTGTGTCGTTTCAGACGTTTGTTCTTTAGGCCTAAGGAAATCTATTAAGTTAATGTTTAGATTTCCGTAGTTTCTTGAGACATAAAGCTCCTTTTCTTTATTGACGATAAGAGATTATGTTTTGACTGAACAAAAATTTAACGACTATTATGTCGAAGGTAACACTGTCAAATTGCCGAACTATGACTATGTATATTGATTTAGTCATTCATTTTACTTGTTGAAGGACCGAAGCAAAAATCTATCTTTCAATTCGAGTTTACGTAATGTCGCTGGAGAAATAGTATAATAATATTGCCAGATGATTCTTACAGGATTGAAATTTCGTTGGATGTTTTAACACTCACACTCGGTCACTCTGTAGACTCTGGTAACGTAATAACTCGATAAGCTGCCAGTTTACTGACTCGAATTGAAAATAAATTTTAGTGGCATGTCCATTGATAGCATAAGAGAGTCCAATCCAACCCATTTTAGTGAAAAAAGGGAAGGAAACTTCTGGCATACTGGCATCCCTCTTGTGCATATTTTTATTTAACTGACTTGCAATGATGAAGTACAGTGTTAGTCATAAAGCTCAAGGTGAGTGATCAGAAATATTGTTATATTGTAGGGAAATGCCAAGTTACGGTAAATTATGATTATGTAATTTCTTTTATACACTTTTGTGTATCATTCATTGAACAGTTATTGGTCAGGGGCCTACTAGTGTGGAATGCCCATTAAAGATGTGAACTTGTGTCAACAAAACGACCATGTTTTTTTTTCTTTTCAATAAGTGATCGACTGTAAGAATCGTGTTTCTTTGTAATAATAAAAAATATGGGAAATCAAGAATACATTTTAATTTTATCTTACTAACGTTTACTAACATATTTGTAACAATTTTAGTATTCACTGTAAATATTTTAACATGAATGATAACTATCTAGTTTTGCTGTTCTGGATCGAACGCTAGAGGATATCTCCTCTAGCCATTATAGGCAATAGATTTAACAGTTTTTTTTATAAGTCTAGGCTAAAATTTTGAATTTTGCTAGAGTATTGACATTAGGATATGGTACTCGATAATTTCGGAGTTTGTATAAAATTCAGTACAAAGAATTTAAAAGTTATCAAAATGTTTATTAACACATTTGATTTATATAAGAATATATTTTGATACTATTGGTTTATTTTTATTGTAACGTGCTGTCGTGAATTGAGGGTAGTTGTCGTTTTAACTACAATAAAATTGGAATAACATGATTTGTAACGATCGAGGTATCTTATAGTGGCTGGCGGGCCCTTACGACGTCGATCGTGTCCGGCCTAACGCTAGCCATTTTAAGTTGCCTTCTTTGTGTATTGTCATAAATGTGTTTATCTGTTTGGACCAAGCATGAAATATCGTGGCTGAATACATTGAATCAATGTACAGTTGAATACTAAATGTTATGCCACTGCCTACTTCGAAACTTCTTCAATTGTAAAGTCTATTTTCAGTTTTAGAAAATTGAATGCTTTCTCCCGATTTGTTACATCACATCTGTGAGTTAATAACTTAAGGTTGTTGGCCGGCGGGCGCATTGCATTTTGTTAATGTTTTCCATTATAAGTACTCTTATGTTGTTACGTCAGACCCGGATTGGGCGTGCGAGTGTGTGTGTGTTAGAAAAATTAAGTACCTAAATTTTAGGTGGTATTTTTAAATAGGTTAATTGAAGAGATGATTAAGCTTAGAATATAAATTTGTGTGTGAATTTTCTGTTTATAACGTACCAAGTGGAAGATGTTTGCACCGGTCCTCTGGTACAATAGTTGTAAACATATTTTAGCGTTTTATACAAAAAATATATCAGTTTGAGAGTACTATTGTAACAGAAAGTCCACAAAATACAAAATTTATATGCAATTCAGAATTAAATATAATAATTTAAGACATACGTGTTTTTATTTATTCTATGGTCAAATAAGTACAACATAATTAAAATTCATGCAACATAATTTATTTAATCATCTTCAATGGTTTCCAAAGGGTACTCGGTCATTAACAGACCTCGTCCCCAAAGAGCATCTGCTATATTTAACTTGTCTGAATCATTGGGTATATCTAGATTTTCGACAGATACATATTCAGGATATGATGTAATCAAAGTCTCTACTGCAGGCGCGATTTCTTCTTCGATCTCCAAGTAGGAGAGCTCATTGCCATGGTACTCCAAAGAATTTTCCGTGTAGTAATACAGTCTGATATGCTCTTCCTCTGAAACCATTCTTAAGATATTCTTACGCAGCAGCCTGATTTTTGTGTCAAGACTGATCTCAATTCTGTTAGTGACTTTGCCATTATCTACCATTACATCAGAATCTCCGTAAACAGTGACAGCTTTTTCTAAATCTGTTAATACTGGTGGAAGTGCATCATGTTGGAAGTTCTTATTCATTTGGTCCACAGCTTCATCAATAGGCAGATGCTCTTTAATTTTGTCAAACAGTGACTCAACCAATGTTTGAACCTCTTTCCTTCTTGGTGTTTTGACATCTGAATTAACAAGACCAAAGTTATCATAAATATCAAACGGCAGACCTTGTCTCAGCTCTACATTTTCATTGATGGCTAAATGAAGGGCTGCTGGAATCATTTTCTCAAACAAATCTGCCCAAGAATGTTTCTGATACATGCTGACTGTTATATGAAGAGAGTGTTCACCATCTATAGTTATACCTTGATGTATAAAACCTCTGGGGAAGTAAAGCATATCACCAGCTTCTAAAGTCATTTCCATTATTGGTTGTCCTATTTCCTCTTGGTCAAAGTTCTTTGAAGATACTCTTGGTAGAACCTCATTATCTGACAGAGGCTTGTAGATGCGCCAATGCTTTTTCCCTTCAACTTGTAGAATGAATGCCTCAATATCATCATAATGTGGTGCAAAGCCTTGACTGTCTGGGGGGGTTAAATAAGCATTGGCACCAACAAAAGAATTGAAAAATTCTTGCAACGTAGCATTAAGGAGATGTAATTTTGGCATGTAAGTTTGTGGATTTAACAGCCTGATGCTGCAACCATTCAAGTAGAAATCCCAGACTAAATGTGGGTGAGCCCTGCCTTCCGGGTTATGAGTTTCTCTGTTCCCATCAACATAAGATGTGATGTCAATGTTCTTTGTAAACTGAATATGTTCATTGCGAAGCATATCGTCAATGAACGGAGTTGACATTATTTCTTTATAATATGAGGGTTTTTTCCTGGCTATGTGTAGAGGTTTCTTCTCCCAGATTTCATTGAGGAATTTATCTGGGTTGTAAGGGGCAATCATCCACTTGAATACTTTTAGTCCTTCTTCAGCACTGTCGGTTACAACGGGTATAAACTCGAATGAGTCGTTGCTCCGGTTACTGCAGTCACTGCAGTCTGACTGATGTTCCTTGTTGCTGATAGCAGTATTAAATTGCGAACTCACATTAACTGCCGGTACAAGTTCCGGAACATCGTCAATATCTTCGATAATATTTTTCTTACTTGTTAAATTATTCTTAACACCTTTTTTTTTCTTATCGGCTACGTTCTTCTTACCATGTTGTTCGACATTTTTAGATTTCTTCTTTTTGTGGCTCTTCTTCTTGGCGATGTTTTTGTATTCTTTCAACTTCTTTTGCTTACGTTTTAGTTTTTGCGCTACATTTTTGGCTTTCGATATTTGATTAGGTTTTCGGTTCGCGCTGTAAATTGCAAAAGCTGATACCGGTGATTCTTCCATTATATTGGTAAAGTTTAAGTGAAAAATTATGAACAATGCTTGATGGAACTTATATTATCACACATTACAGAATGAAGATTAAATATATATCTTCCCTTCAAAATATACGGCAGAGATAATTAAATTTGATGCATTGGCAATTGGCTAACAATCATGCCGAATTATATTGAGGTTATGTATATTCAATACTTCTTTTTTTTTATGTTTTCATGACCATGGAATTCAATACTTCATATGATAAGTGTTGCAAGCTACGATTCATTTGGAGCTACAAAAACCCGTTCTACACCTTCCGATCCTATACGATTTATCGGAAATCCTAAGTCGGAGTCATTCTGTACACACTGGCCGATCTGTGCTTCCTATAATCAGAGGGGCTACTCCGAAATTCGAAAAACGAAGTTCGTATGGCGCCATCCCGCTCACTCAAATACAGTATAACATGAGAGCGAGAGGGACAGCACGTTACGAACTTCGTTTTTCGGGTTTCGTAGTAGGCCCTCAGATCGATTTGTGGGAGGGTACACGTTTTCGTGAAACTGTCCGTGATGTAAGGTGGAGTCTTGTAATGAGGAATGGATGAATTTTTTCAAAAATCTTGAAATAATGTTTATAGGTAGGAATAAGCCTCCTTATCGTCAGATAAAAAATACAGATTTTTCTATGGCATAGAACAAAATAAAAAGATGAAAAGGTGTTGGTGGGCCTATATGACAGCTTATACGGTACGGCAAGAATAACAGTACATTTACAGCCATTTTAATCGAAAATATCAATGGTGCATTTGCCGTACCGTATAAGCCGTCATATGGGCCCATCAACACCTTTTCATCTTTTTATTTTTTCTAAGCCACAGAAAAATCTGTAATTTTTTTCTTCTTCATTGGACTATCACTCACAAAATACATTCCTCGTAATTTTGCAAATATTATTCAAATTAAAATTTTCTTTAAAAAAATGTACTTAATGTTGTCAATGGAACTCAAATATATTTTTTGGCAATTGTTTGAAATTAAAACACAATATAGAGATTTCAGTGTCTGAACACTAAACTCTTTCTTTTATTTCATTTCTTAAAAAGGTGATGAGGCATTAATAACTCATATGGAAAAAACACGAAAAAGTATCTAGCGGAAAGCAGTAAAAAATAGTTCCTAATCCGTCCAGAATGGCGCTAGAGCAGCAAGATAATACCTACAATAATAGCTACAAATCTATACGTAATGTTGTAAAAATTAAAGGTTTGTTTATAAATACTTTTGCTTTTTATATTTTAAATATTTGTGTCTTTGAGGCAAGTCAAAACGGCTGGACGGATTTCAAACATTTTTTTCTACTCCTGTACTTCTTTCTGTAGATTAAATTGTAACCAACTCTAATATAAAGACATACATGACTTAAGACTTGTAAAACTCTGTAGTCTATTTCCCAAAAACGCACTGCTAAACGAGTTGTACAATGTCGCTAAACGTATTCCTTGGTGCCACAGAGTACAACATTTCAGACTCACTGAATATAAAATAAAGTATTAAATATATTCAGTGAGTCTCAAACGAATGTTATTTGAAATAATTTTTATTACCAACTTAACAAACCGCCGAATTCATACAGTTTTAATATCGTCAATAATTATCGTTCTTTCCGAACGCAGCGCTCGCATAGTTTTTGTAACAACCGCCGTACACGAACGGAAATTTCCATTCTGAATCATCTGAAGGCTGTGTCGAGTGGATGTGCATGCGGTGTACCGATATAGTGTTTTTAAAGATGGGTGAACCTAAACATTTAATAATGTCTGTAGAAAAATAACTGTTACTTATCGCTTCTTCTTGTTTACCGCCAGTAGCGATCAATTTGTCGTCATCCATGTCCAGGCGTGCTTTCACAATAACCTCACTGTAATGGCAGAAAAAACCTAATACGAAAAATCGAACGTATGCGCTATGCTTACTGAATGCCGAATCTGAATCCCTGATCAGGAAACCGAATCAGGATTCCGTGCGTCTGTGGCCAGCCTTCTTCGTGGCGATAAATTTCATTCATCTTGAAGTTTTCAATATTCATGTTGTCTTGTTATAAGTTGTTGAAAGTGAGAAAAATGGAGGAAGATGACCCGCATCCCCCGAAAAAATTTGTGTCATGGCGCAAGAGGTATCAAACAATTTGCAGCCAGAAAAATCTCGGCGCAAATATAAATATTATTATTAAAAAGTGCTTAGGGATCATTCGTATGGATCCCTGGGGGGAGGGGTTCGAAAAATCTGTTGTAATTAATGAATGGTTTTAGAAAAGTTCCCTTCCCTTAGTTGTAGAAAATCTATTGTATATAGACTTTTGTTTTAAACTGAGCTAATCGGCTTAAACAATACAATGGCCGATTCGCTTAGTTTAAAAACCAAAGACTATATACAACGATGTATAATTCGGTCAAAAAACGCACTGTCGCGTCTTTACTTGCGATGCGAGCCTTGGCGATCCACGCTACTCGCCGTTTTTGACTCCTATTATACAATAGTTGCATAAAATACTATTGGTACACGGGTAGCTGGACATCTAAGAATCGTATCCGTATCCACAGAATGGAATCGTTCGTTTTGTCACTTCACAGTGCAAACTCTTACGGCTTGTAGCGTCTCTAGTGGTTATTTGTCGAAGCGCCTAACGTATATAGGCTTTGGAGTTGCCGAGCTCATTATATTCATTGGCGAAACTTAACAGTAAAGTATTTTGTATTTTACAAATTGAAAATACGTCTCGAAAAGCATTTCAAAATGTTTTTTTTTAAATCTTTTGTTTACCGCTGACGCAAATATGCGTCGGCAAAACGGTATTCATTTTTTGCCTGGGAGACAACAGTTTTGCAAAATACATAATAGGTATTTGCATTTTAAGTACAAGTATTTCAAATAAGTCGCATTTCTGGGTACCAATACTTTTAGAGCTGATAGTACTCTTAGCTAGGAGTAGACTTACCTGCGAAACATTTAAAAGTTTATGTTAGTTTTGATGAAAATTAGGAAAACAACTTTGCTACATAAAAACACCCTGTTAATGAGATAATCGTTAATAAGTGATTAAGACCTCTTTGGTTATCTTATGGAACCTCTAGACTGTTAGTTACAGTGCGACTTAAAAGAGTAGAAATAAAATAAAATTGAATAAAAAAAAAACATACTAAATTGTTGCCATGTTTAAGCATTTCGTGTCAAAAATGTGACAGTTACGTAGGAAGTGGCGCCCTCATTTAAATTCTACTCTTTTCTGTCGCACTGTAACTGGCCACTTCACTAAGATAAATGAATGCCAATTGCCAATGTTATGAAAAACATCTTGTCAGTTAAATGCACAGAAAGGTTAAGTTTGGGCAGAATATAAATGTATTTATTATGTTCAGGATATTAAATTTTTTATTTTATTTAAGTAAAGTTAATTGTTTTGATGTAGTGTAATATCTCTAACAGTATTGGTACCTTATTTGTTAACACTTTAAGTATATACTATTAGAACGTTGTAAAATGTTACTAAAATAAGTAAAACAATCTGTTTGCGGTCACCGAACCAAAAAAAGAGTTTTTATTTATTATTTATGTAGGTAATTGCACTATTCACTATGCGGGTTGGATTTCATAATAATTGTATATAAAAAAAGGATTTTTTTAGGGAAATAACAATAAAACATACCTGTATCATTTGAAGCTGGTTTATTTTTGAATCACTTCACAGACGATTAGATGGGGTCTAGTTTGCGGTTATCCACTTAAAGCATTTAATTTTGTGTTATTGTTTCTGCACTAATGTCTATGTGTCTATTCTACACAAAATGTACCTTTATGTGAACTTTAACGATAAGGTACAATTCATCTATTGTTTACGTCATACAATAATAATATCTACCTAATACTTGCCGTGAGAGTAGCACATTTTTTTAAATGGCTATAATTTTATATCCAATACAATTTCCGTATATTATTTACTTTAAAACGACATACTTAGGTACTAATTACATTGTAATTCTAATATATCATATTTTTGAAATGATAAATCCTTTAACATAGTGACATAGATTATAAATTGATGAATGAAGAATTTTATAATAATACATGCTCCCTGTAGAATAGTTCCTAAGAAGTTTCTGAAAACATAAAAGAAACTTTTTTTCTATCCAGAAAAGAGTAATACAATACAAGTAAATGAAGAAAATATTGTACACATTTTTGTAAATTATTTTCTTTAGTTTCGTTAAATTCACACTAATTTACTTCGGAATCCACACAATAGAATGAAACCAAACGTGCACGACGACGGCGTGTTGTAAATAATTGTGAATATATATATATATCAAGTACAAAACAAATCTTGTCTGAAGATTTAAAAAGATACCATTTCAGAATTCTAGTTCTATAAAAAAAAAAACGCTACGCGTTGAATGGACGAATGAGCCTGATTTCATTATTTCCATTCATTTACAAAGATTAATAAGATAGATGCGGCAAATCATTTTCTTCTACTTGTAGTAATTTAAAGTACGAATATCTAGTTAATAGTACGAAAATAAATTTAAAAATATGTTCCTTGTAATAGGTCATAAGTCCAACAATATTGTCATTGTGTTTCGATTTGACGTGACCGGAATATGCTAAGCTAATCGTACTTAGTGGATTTCGTTTCACAAATAGTGAATTTATTTGACATTACTTTAATCAGTCACAGCCACACTAGATGAAGTAAATGGTAAATCCGCGATGTTTACGCGAAAAGGGACCACTTGGTTATCGCTAACTTAAAGGAAAGGTAAAAACAGATTTAATATAAGACTTAGTAAGTGCTTGATGTCTAATTACATCGTGATTTAAGTACCTAGGCACCAGTGGCGATGGCGTGTCGTCCATATAAGTCGAATCCCATCAGGTTGCCCAAGGAAAGACTTAAACCACATTTTTCTTTAAATATCAGTAAATTAATGAATTCTTCGGCTTCCCTTATAATTTTTATGACGCCACGCCTCTGCTAGGTACCCTAAGTGACTATAGTTGAAGACATTTAGGACAAGTTGGTTATTGGAAATAATTACCAGTATTTGAATGTGAATGGTCTCTTCTCCGGCAAAGCGTCACTCTATTTTTGTGATCTAAATACAACTCTATGAACTACAAAACTTTTATTTACTTAAATACAAATAAATTTGCGTCACACGCCACAACGATCTACGTTTCTATATATAATATATATATTATATAATCATTAAAGAATTTCAATCGAGATTATTTAATGTTTCACTTTTTGATAATTTTAGATAATCTACTAAATTATTATTGGTCGACTATCACACAGAATTGATACGTACGTTACATGTAAATAAACTCTATATAGTTAAATCTGAATACATTTAATTCGTGATATAAAAGTGATAACCGATACAGTCTGCGCCGTGATGAATTTTTATTACATACATGAGTTTTTGCTTATTTAGTATAGATACAATAATTTATGACTGTGCCATTTATAATATTTGTTTTAAGTCGGACTGGCTATAATTGTACAGGTTGTCTAGATTTTATGTTTATCTACCTCAAAAAAATATAAAACTAGTACTTACATATTTTGCTTCACGTCCTTTTAAGTTAAGGAAAATTGTAATATTTCATGTTTTTTTTTCAACAATGGTTCAGTTCTCTAAAATCTCTAGTTTCTTTCCGAAAATTAGAGAACTAAAAACTCTAAAAGTAATTTGATTGGTTTCATTCCACAGATTTTTGGCATGATGATATGTTGTTAAATGTATGTTATTTTATTATTAAAAAGTTTGTAAACCGTATACACATCAGAGGATCAATATTGTTCAGTCTATTTGATAATTGCCATGGTACTTATAGTACAAACTCATTTCGGCTTTTCTTTATACCGGTTGGTACGACACATTGGCGCGTGAGGAGACGAGGGCGAAAATGGCGAAATATGTTGCTGTTTTAAATAGGAGAAGGACAGCAACACTTAGAACGTAAACGTCAAGTATACATCGGCTTCACTCGCGCCAATGTGTAGTGCTAGTTAGCTATTAAATTTGTAAAGGAATGTCATCTCGGTAAGGTCCAAATCAGAAAATTTAGCTAACTTAAGATTCTCCGTCACATTGCAGATAATAATTAAATACGCAGCAGAGATTTGTGCATTATAGTAACAATTTTAATATTTTCTTCTGTTTCCGCGATTATTACTCATTGAAATAAAACAATTTAACGGATTATATCGCGTATATTATCTCATTTTAGTTCCCGACGTTTCGGAAGCTTTCCAGCTTTCCATGGTCACGGGTGGACATAACAATTTTAAGTTGACTTATACGATGTATTAAATGACTGTTATAAAAATTTTACCTACGTGCATGAGAACTTTAAGTTGAACAACCAAATTGTCTCGTCTGGAACTTATAAAACTTTTTTTTCTGACATGACAAAGTTGCCATTATAAGTTTGAACTATAATGCACTAACAACACTACACATTGGTGCGACTGGTGCGAGTCGAGCGAAGCAGAGATATATATTGACATTATTATGAAAATGTTGCAGTCCTACGGCAATGTCTCTCGCCTTCGTGTCGCCTCCACCCGCGCCAATGTAAACTGATTTTTAATTCAAGACCAAAATCTGACAGTTCCCATATTGATTATCTAAACAAATAAACATTATTTCAAAAAAACATGAATTAGAACTCGTGTAACCGGTAATATTAGGGTATGTTTTATTGATAAAAATCCCTACACTTAAACCAATATGCACTACTTAATCAAAGCGAATGTGCGCCCGTTGACGTGATTTTGGTTTTGAATTAAAAATCAGAGTATAGTGCTGGCATAAAACCGGCTGATGCGGTTTAATCGTGTGCAACCGCTTAAAAGGAGTATTTTTTTGAAACCTTTTTTTAAAGTTCATATACAAAATCTAATGTGATAATAGAAAAGTGTGAAAATTTGAAAAATCCTTGTCAGTCTTAACGTGCTCAGTTCAGCTAGTTTCCCAGCGGTTGTGATTTCGACGAATTTTTCAAGGGATTGTGTAAAATTTATGTTTTGAAGAGGACGGTCTTCAATATAATGAAATGGAAATTATTCTGACAGCGGGTGTAAAGATAGTGAAGTGATATACATAATCATATTTAGCATATTTACATAGATTGGGGACTGTGCGGTCAAAACAAGAGCCAAGCTTGTAGTGCTCTAAACATACGAAAACATAAGTTTTAATGACGTTATAAAATTTAGCAGTCCTTACCATTTTCGTTATATTTATCTCATCCATCCCAGCTAGTTATTGGGCCCAATTGATCAAAGACAATGTTTAAATCTTGGTATAAATGTTTTATAATGTAATAATATTTTGACCACACAGTCCCTTTGATATCTTGATAATTCTAAACATTACAAGTAACGTACTTTGACACATTCATCTATACACGAATTTATTTTTTTGCTTTGTATCATTTAGCTGCTTTTTGTCAATTAAGGTGGTTGATTAAGAACATGTAGGTATTATCTTTAATACATATATATTTTAAGTTTATTTCTTTCCGTATTAACCTCTTATAACATCAAAAAAATTTAATAAAAAAATATTTTTTTAAACAGAACCTTCTTATAAGAAATAAATTAAAATTATACCACGTTGTTACGTTCTTATAGAGCATATACATTTATTAATTTTATAAATAAATCTTAGCTTTACCCTCAAGACATAATAACTTTAATAAAGTTTTTATTTATTTATTGGAATTGTTTTTAATCCACTTCGCAAGGGAATAGTGAATGTCAATTATTTAAATTTTCGTAGCATTTGCCTTAAGGGAACCGTACGAATATTAGGAATCCTCGTTTAAGAGTGAGAAAATGAGAGATCCCTAAAATGTATTCTGTTTGACAATGCCAAACAACGTTCCCGTACAAATGCCGTCCAAAATGCCAATTTTTCCAACAATTTGAGAACGTATCTAGACAAAATTTTGTATTACAGCAGGTGATTTAATATGCCATTTTGTATCGACTTTATTGCTGTTTTAAAATGTCTACGTGATTAAACAAAAAACAGTGAGGGATTTTAGACTGGTATATCTACATGTTGTTCAAATTATCTAACAGTACCTAGTGAATTTCTGTCGGTCATAAAGTGCCTGACCCATACGACAATGTTTTACTTAAAGGTATCCTTTTTTTGTTGTTTTGAGATAGATTTTTGGAATGATGATAATGATGTTGTTCAAATTCCATGAAAATTTACATTGATACAATTACACAAGCTCAAAAGAGAATTGAGCCACGCTCTCCGACCTTAATTCACAATATTAGTCAAAGCTGTGATCCCTCGACCGTCTTTTGTTTCAACAATACCTCAATGATCGCAATATTTTGCAAGGTACGCCCATCGTAATCATTTAATGAACATGCGGGACCCTCATATCCCTGGCATGGACAGGGGTAGTGTCTTCAGGGCTTGGGCTATCGTCCAAATGTGGTCGAATGTGGACGACGGAGCGGCGTTGGTCGTGGTGGTTGTAGTCATCTCTCATGACGAGGCCTCCGATCCCGTATCCAGGGCCCATGACGCCGGAGCCACTGAGGCGCATCTTCTCCGGGTCTTCGTCCAGTTTCACAGAGGAGAACACGGTAGAGAGGTTCAGTTGCGGAATGTCATAGAAGACGGTCAGTGTGAGCATGAGGAATGTCAGCCCGATCAGGAGGAAGACTGGAACAACATGGAAAATCTTTTAGTAAAAGATAAAGTTAAAAAACGCATTGTGTTATATTTTGTATTTCCGTAGGGTTATTATAAGTGATTCTACAATAACAGTACGATTACTTTGAGTTTACCACTGATATATCCTTTTATTCCATTGGATATTCGATTTTAACACTAATGTAAAAGAGTTTATATTACTTACACACTGTCTAAACGTCGTTTGTTTGTAATAGAAACTCTTTTGTATTAGTGTTAAAGTCGAATATCCAATGGAATAAAAGCATATGTGAGTGGTAAACTCAAAGTAATCGTACTGTAATTAATTTAAGCAATGAGTCTTGTGGCTTAAAGTCCAATGCGTATGGGCATGTCCCGTGTGGAGATAATACTGATCCTTTAAAAGTAACTCATACAAATGCCTGTTACTATAACGTATCATCGCGTAACACACGTGAAAACAATTAGATAGGCATACGATTTGACGACCAAATGGTAAAGGCGCTCTTCTTAACAAAAAAAGACGCTCTTATTATGTATTTTTATCAATATTATCATAATAAAAAAGTATTTTCTTCCACATTAAGTATAGCCATGTATAGCGTAAGAAATTACGGTACGAGCCTGGGATAGTGTCACTAAAAACAGTTTACAAATGGCAATGATGCCTTAGATATGCCACATTTATCGAAGTCGTCGATATTTATTTTATTTTTTGTTGGGACTTTTTTTTTGTAGTGGCAGGAATAACAGAAGCTACTGATTGTTTTTAAATATCTTTTTCACTATAGAACTACATAATAATACACCTTAAATAAGAAAAAAATACAATCCCAAAAATGTTTTATATCAAACAAACCAGTTCAATACGACCCGATTATAAAATGGCAGTACCGGTCACAACCACCGGTCACAATTTTTTTATCGAAATTCTACTCAATCCTTCGTTCCTCTTCTGATGTAAGTAAATATTTAATCATGTTCAAAATATTTTTTTTGCATCGATATGGACATTTTTGGGCATTATTATGGTATTTTGTTTTACAATCGCGATATATTATATGTTTTCTCTTTATTTACCTCGGTGACGTTCTATGACTTTTAACGTCAATTGTCAAAGACACATCCTTTGCCAGAAAAATAAATTAGGTACCACTGAAAATCGCAACATGGCGAGGGCCATAATATGGCCGACCAGTGGCTACTTGTCGGTCTATAATAATCTAATAACGTGTCAGCAGCATGTGTATGCGTGTGTCTTGTTCATAAACTCCCACAAATAAACATTTGACGCGACTTATACTTACAAGTCGTAGCCACTTTGTACAGCGGTCGGTATTCCTGCACTGTAGAGTCTCCAGGGATGTAGTCACCCAGCCCGATTGTGGTCAAGGATATGAAGCAGTAGTAGAACGAGTCAAGGAAGTCCCAGTCTGGCTCCAAAGAAGCGAAGATCAACGCCGGTATGACGAGGAAGAAAACCACCAAGATTACCACTGGAATAGACAATAAATTTGTAAGCATAAGTATAAAATCCCATAGCTTGGCTAGCTTTTAAGGCCGAAACACACCGGTACGTGCGCAGCAAGTGCACGTGCGCGTGTGCGTGGCGTGCACGTGCGCAGCGGTGTGTGCATCTCCTATGGGTATTCGTAATTTACAACGCGCACGTCTACGTGCACGCCACGCACACGCATCCAGCCTTTCGACGCACGTTGCCAGATACGCAAATTTCCAGATACGCATTTTACCAAACTATTAATACGCAAATTGCCAGATACGTAATTTGCCAGGAGCTTGTAACGCAAATTGCCAGACACGCAATTAGCCAAAGTGTTTCACGCAATATGCCGGATACGTCAATTGCCAGAAAACTGTAACGCAAATTACCAGACATATTAAAATCACACAAAATCTTGTCTATGAAAATGCTGTATTTTTCATTTTCACATGCAAATTACTGCTGATTAACACATTACCTAAGTACTGCGTTCACCGTATTCAGAATCGTAGTTATTTTAGTGAAATAAAACCTTAAGTGTAATTCGCACGATACTGAAAATATAAATGTAAAATTTTATAAATTAGTACGACAGTCAATTTTATTCATAGTTCTATCACAGACTACTTCTATACATGTTTCATATGGTTCATTGTTTTTTCAATCGTAAATAAATAGTGTTTCCGTGTTACAACTGTAACGTAATTATGGATTTAAGGACCCATGTCAAAATATATTGATGCCTTCATAAGCTATTTTCAGAAAATATCTGCTGGCGATTCGCGAATCTGGTAAAAAAATGCGAATATATTTTCGTCTAAGTCTAAGTCACGTTTATACGCAAATTAACAGAAATTTTCTGCTGGCGATTCGCGAATCTGGTAAAACGTGTAATTTGATATATACGCAATTTGCCAGACTTTTGTTGCTGGAAATTTGCGTATCTGGCAACGTGCGTCGAAGGGGCATCCGGTGAGGCTTGGCCTTTAATGTCATGAGTAAGTTCACGCACGACTGTCGAATAATAAATAACCTATAGAAAAAAAGTTATCCCATTCTTTCCTCTCTGTCGTTTTTACCAAAGGTTGACGGCCATCTTTGCTATTCGTACTTTATCAACGGCTTACAAAACGAAAGCTCCGTAGTGTTTCTATGTAAGTAACAATAACTTAACAAATGGGTCATTATTCGAGCGCTCATTCCGGGGCCGTTTCGTGGACACCTTTTTGAAATGTCTTCTGAAATTCGAAATGCCTGTAAATTTTACGTGTGTTTTCTAATTATTTCGAAAAAGTCCTCGATCTGCAACAAGTGGTTCGAAATGGCACAAAAATCTACCGACACTTCGAGAAGCATGTCTCCAAGAACTGAGGTGGGTGAAAAGATCCAATAATGACCCAAACGCGAACTAACTGAAGGCCATATGATTTTTCATTTAGCACGGTGTTATTACCAGTTGTATGTCTTTTTAATTTACAGAGGTCAAAACGAATCGTATGGGCCCCTCCAGGCCAAAAGCGATTATGCATTTGTTCCTTACTACAGGTTTAAAACTAAAAGGTCTGTCATCTGCCCAGTTTTCGACGACGTCTCTATCATCGTCAACATGTGCTTTATATAAATGTTTTCTTTTTTTTTCTTTCAGTTCACCATCATCGTCATAATCTTAATGGAAAAACATAAGTGCATGGACAAAAACCTTATGACGACCTCTATGACAGTCGTTCTTGCGATATACCCTCTTCAAGCGGTTTCCCGCGATCCTGACAGATTGTAAGTCTTCATATCAGAGACCTCTAACACATAAATTTAAACAACACAATTATTATTTTAGCACTTCAGCTATAGACTGACTCTTTGTAACTAACAAGGATACAATAACTTCGTCCCTCAATAGAAATGAATCTGAGAGACGTAACGAGCATTGTTGTTAACACTACTGCCAACCCTGCCTATTGGGCATCCCTTATTTGAGTAACCTCAGCAGAAAAGAAGATGAAAAGCTATATAAGGGCTTAGTTACATTACTCACCCATAATTGCGAGATGCACTAGCCGTATGGTGAACGGCCGGTACAGATGGCCAAGCGATGCGTTGAGGGTTCTCAGCAAAGCAGTGGTCGGCAGCAACAACCGCTCTACTAGCGCCGATAGCAGCACCAGGGTCAGTGGGATCCCCAGCAGAGCGTACACCATACAGAACAGCTTGCCAGGCTTAGAAAGTGGTGTTACGTGACCGTATCCTGAAAAGATATTTTAATGTTATAAGGAGTCATAATCACAGAAACAGAAGGCTATCTGTTTGACTTTTGTTTCTGAGATTATCTCTCTTTTAAAGAAATCAGTTTAAAGGCATTATATCGCGTATATTATCCCATAAGAGTTCCCGACGTTTCACAAGCTTTATAGCTCCCTTGTTCAAGGGGTAGACTGCGAAGAAACTAATTTTCCTGTGTCAAAGTTACAATTTTTGTAAACTATCCACTTTGAGATAACAAATAAAGGTGTACCTACATACATGCCAGATGGGCCTAAACTGTAAAGACTAGAAGATACCCGCAATTTATTTCGTGGAGGACACGAAAGACATTAAGCCTCTTTTTTGCTGCAGCGAGGTCGGCTTAAAAGTTTATCTCCTTGGATGTATATACTTTGAGTAACAAAATTGGTCGAAATGCGTCTGCCCAATTTGAAGTGATGTGGATATAAAGACATACATACAAAAGTACTTCAGATAGTTTCAAAAGAAAAAACGAATTCCATATTTTTTATAAAAATATCAATCAATCAATCAAAATATTCTTTATTCAAGTAGGCATAGTTACAAGCACTTTCGAAATGTCAGTTACATGAGAGTGAATGTTTGCTGGGAGACATACAATATGATCCAACATTTGCTGCAAGGATTAGGGAAACCCAGAAAAACCCAATCAAATCATTTAACTTAAGTCTAATATTATTGATAAAAACATCATTTTAAAAATTAAAATAATTAATACGATAAATCCCAAAAGGATTGTCAATAAAAAAGAAAAAAATAATAATCTAGAATGTGTCTAGAATAAAATTCGAAATGTCAAGAGTATATAAATAATAATAATACCTTAGGTATTCGTTAAAATAATTATACATATACCTACATGACGCTATAATTTACATTAATCCCACGCGGCTTTATCATTCATGTAGTCTTGTGTGCTATAATAAGTTTTAGAAAATAATTTTCGTTTCACAATATTTTTGAATTTACCAATAGACAACTCACTTATGCTGCTAGGAAGTTTATTATAAAACCTCACACAGTTACCCATGAATGATCTCCTTATTTTATGGAGCCTAGGAGCAGGCACTGCGAGCTTATGCTTATTTCTTGTATTAAAATTATGTAAATCACAGTTCTTCTTAAAGTGGGTAATATTTTTATGTACATACATAATATTCTCATAAATGTATTGACAATGCACTGTCATTATATTAATGTCCTTAAACTCATCTCTATGCGACTCTCTATGGTTCATTTTATATATCGCACGAACAGCCCGTTTCTGCAGAACAAATATAGTATTAATGTCGGAAGCACTGGCCCATAGTAAGATGCCATATGACATAATACTGTGGAAATAACTGAAATACACTAATCGAGCCGTTATCACGTCTGTTAATTGACGAATCTTACTTACTGCAAAAGCTGCAGAGCTCAGTCTATTCGAGAGATTAGCAATATGGGGACCCCATTGGAGCTTAGAATCTAATGTTATACCGAGAAAGACTGTACTATTAACTAGTTCCAGTTCCTCACCTTTAACAATAACGCTTGCTTGCTCGTGTTTTACGTTACTCGTGACAAACTTAACATATTTAGTATTTTTCTCATTCAACAATAAATTATTTACATTAAACCAATTTACTACTTCACAGATAGCATTGTTTACGTCATTGTAGGATCGTTGATTTCGTACGACTTTGAAAATTAGAGACGTATCATCTGCAAACAAAACTATCTCATGGTGGGTCTTTACGAGGTGTGGCAAGTCGTTTATGTAGATAAGGAACAGGAAAGGTCCCAATATTGATCCCTGCAGCACACCCATAGAGACTAATGACCCCGGTGATCGCTTTCCATTCACGTCAACCCTTTGTATTCTACCATTTAAATAAGACTCTAATAAATTTAGTGCTAATCCTTTAACTCCGTAGTGGTGTAGCTTCCTGATCAGTGTCTCATGATTAACGCAATCGAAGGCCTTAGATAAATCACAGAAGATACCTAAAGCATCTCGCGATTCCTCCCAGGCATCGAAAATGTGTTTTACGAGCTCAACTCCGGCGTTGGATGTCGAGCGACCCCGCGTAAAACCAAATTGCTTACTATGCATCAAATTGTTCAAATTAAAATGTTTTAACAATTGATATTAAATTAGCTTTTCAAAAATTTTACGAAACGTGGGTAGTACAGATATTGGTCTAAAGTTAGTGGGGTCAGAGGTACTACCTGATTTAAATAAAGGAGTTATTTTGGTATGTTTCATCAGATCAGGAAACTCACCGCAGTCAACACTGTTATTGAATATATCTGCCAAATCAGGCGCTATGACTTCTATTAGGGATTTGACAGCATGGACTGAGACCCCCCATAGGTCATTGGTTTTTTTGACATTAATTGATTTAAATGCCTTTACTACATCTGAAGGACTGACATGTTCAAAATAAAAGTCCTTACTACATTCTGGGACGTTTTCTTTTAACAACATAACGGCTGACGATGGTGATGAATTTAAACACTTTGTTGTGGATACTGGTATATCGGTGAAGAAATTTTCAAATTCTGTTGCTACATCTGAACTAGAATCTATAATTTTTCCATCAATTTTTAATTCTAGACCACTAATTGCGTGCCTCGATCTACCAGTCTCCGCATTAATCACTTTCCAGGTGGCTTTGATAATGTTCGAACTATTTTTGATTTTCTGGGATAAATAATTACGTTTGGCAATATGACAATCAATTTTGAATTGTTTCGAATATTGCTTTACATGTTCTTTAAATTCGTCACTCTTATTAAACCGCCGTTCCTCATACATGGCATACAGTGCTTGTCTACGTTGGTGTAAGTCCGCAGTAGCCCATTCGCTAAATACTGGTGCACCGCCAGCCACAACCGATTTGGAAGTAAATATTGTATTATAATGTTTCATAAAAGTTGTAAAGAATGAATCATACATGTGATTAGGACTCATTTCAGAAGACAGATCGGGTAGCGCCTGAACCAAATGTTGCTTCATTCTTTCCACGGTCTGTGGTTACCGGTACAAAAGTAATTTGTTTTTCAGTATATTTTCCCCTAATATCTCAAATACCATTAATTGGCCTAAATTATCTGATTCTAATTTACTGATTATACTTTGTTTAGAAGGAGAAATATCAGTGAAAATGTTATCAATACAGATGGCGCTGTTATCGGTCACCCTAGTAGGTTCCATAAATACGTGGCTTAAACGAAAAGATTTAAATAGATTCAACAATATAATGCTTAGTGTTGAATCTTCCAAAAGATTTACATTGAAATCGCCGCAAATAAGTATTTTTTTACGAGTACGCGATATCGTAAAAAGCACATATTCCATAATAGTTTGAAAAACATCGAAATTACTTAATGGCGGCCTATACACACAAACTACAATAAATTGCTCTAGTTCTACTGCACTTAATTCTATGGTCCGTTCAACAGACAAGGATACAATGTCCTTACGTTCCTTAAATTTCAATTGACTATTTAATATAATTAACGACCCACCATGTATGGAACTAAGTCTGGTGAACGAACTACCCACCTGGTGATTATTGAATTGGGGCATTATCTCATTGCAAGTTAGCCAGTGTTCAGTTATACATAAGATTTCAATATTAAAAATAATTCAATCTGCAAATCTTTCCCTCTAATACACTGAATATTTTGATGAACCAGGTGGATATACTTTTCATTGCCAGAAAAGGATTTCTCCATTGTTTCATCACTTGTTTAAATTATTACACATAACAACATTAATCTCGGACAGCTTAATAGCGACAGAGCAACAGAGTTATGTACCAAATTCTTGGTAGAAATGTCAATTAAATAGGCTAGTGACAAAACTATTTGTTGTTTGCAATAATTGGAAAGGTAAAACTTACCCTTTGTCAAAAAATAATGATTACTAACATATTTGTTAGCGTCTACTATTCTAAACTTACTACTATATGTACAAAGATTAAAGCTGTTTTTAAAATATATCTTGTATCGTTTTCAGATTTTATCAATTGTTTACAATAGGGAAAAGTGAACATAATAACTTCCTTAACTGTAATTGTGTTCAGAGTTTCATAAAATTTAATTAAATCATTCTTGTTCAGTTTACCCCTGTTTCCCAAAAGAATAAGCAGTGTTGTCTTGGAATTAATATTACTGTCTTTCAGAATTTGATTTGAAATATTGTCAAGGCTACTATAAGGCAAACAATTGATAATTACACTATACTATCTACACTATCTTCTACATATGTATATTTAATTAATTTTTTACAAGTTTATATAAGTAAGTATAGATCTGAAGTCTTTACTTAAACTCTGATATTTAATTCAAGACAAAAATCTGACAGTTCTCATTTTGATTATTTCATCAAATAAACATTATTTCTTAAAAATATGAATGAGAAATCGTGCAACCAGTAATATTACGGTAAGTTTTATTCATAAAAATACTAACACTTAAACCAGTACGCAGTGATCACAGCGAAAGTGCGCCCGTTGACGTTAAATTTTGGTCTTGAATTAAAAATCAGAGTATAGGTACCTACTGACTTTGTATAACGGTTACCTGCGTTTTTGCCATTTTGGCTACGAAACCCTAAAAACAGATAAAATGTCGAAAAGAGCTTGCAAGAGCTTGCAGGACCTAATGATTCACTCGTATCAATGTGATGGCATCTAATCACTCCTCTGGACGAGATTGTCAACGGCACGTGAGCACGAAACTAACTATTAGAGTGGCGTGGCGTGGTTTCCATATAAGTACTAATTTCCAGCGGTTTACCAATTTCTTTTTATTGAGCATCTTAACTTAAAGGTACCTCTGATGCCTATGCCTCGGTTCTGTATCCATGTAATGATACTTTTGACGGTACACTAATGCTGGTTTATACGATACAAAGTTACAAACTGAAATAAAATATCTATTCCATGTTTTTGATTGGAGTTTTGTAACCCATTTTACAGGATAAATGATAATTCACGTCGTAAAAATTCAGTCCATCCATCAAAACACCCGTTTTACCCGCACAAAGAATATTAACTGATTACGTGACGGGAAATTTCCCATCCATTTATTATATTTGACGTATTTTTTAATTCGGAAATGTAAATTGGTAAATTCAGGTCGCAGATCGCAGACCTTCAAAAGTCCTTGAAATAGCAAAATTTCCTTTTGGAATCAATCTTGGTGGAATAATCATAATACATATATGTATACATTTATTTCACACGCTCAATTCGTTCGCAACTTCGTTCGCGGAGGAGGAAAAGTCACAACCCCTCTTTTTTTCTTCAGCGTAGTCGGGTAAAAAGTATCCTATAACCATCTGGAGATACCCAGCTATCCGTGTAGGTACCAAAAAATTATTGAAATCAGTTTAGCCGATTTTGCGTGATGAAACCACAATGACACATACAAACATACATAAAATAAAAATAAAAAACATTTTTTCGTTTTAGTGACCTCCAAATAGTCCGTAACAATCAATTTTTTGAAAATGTCTTCAATGTACAGACATTTCATTTCTACAACTTTATAATAGTATAAACGAGTAGGTACTATCAATACATATAACTACGTAAATATGTAAGGTGCGTCCACCGTTGTAGTCAACGAAGTTTGGGCTGTGGAATAGGCCATGGCAAGTGAACGAAAAAAACATAGAACGCGAGCTTCATACAAAATTGCAGTACGAAACGGGGTACATTTTCTAAATCCGCAATCGCGTTGTGTGACCAATAAGAGTTGGTCAAAATATCAGTCTATTACCCAAAACAAATAATTGTGATTGGCCATTTTCATAATAACTGGCTGTGATTGGCTTCTAGCGCTGACGTTTTATAGTTTCAGCATGACGGCGACTATGAAAACGCATACGTAGTAGATGGTCACATGCAATAAAGAGTAATTTTGTAGGCAGAATTCTCGTATTATTTAAATTTAATTTTCAGTTTTATTTTATATTTAAATAATCATAGAATAACCTTAAGCAAATCAAACTAGTCTCCAATTAAGAAGTAGCATACTTATACTGTGAATACTAGACGACCATACGAGTATGCATGATATATTATAGCTTGCTAAATACTTAAATACAAATAGACAATCAGCCACTAGAGTCTGGCAAATGAAAGATGAGAATGAAATCAACCGCGAAATTTAAAAATGTAGCTGCAGTGTGCCTGTATGAGCTGCACATAATATATCAAATGTTCAATAGGTATCATAATACCTTTTCATTTACATATTAACATTTTGATGGTGTAAGGTGGCCTAACACCATCCCTATACAAAATCTCTTCCGACTAAAAAAAAAAATATGTTTACGGTATTTTTTAAATGTGTATAGTGATTCCATCTTTATTTTTATATTTTCTAGAATGATTAATACACTATTTTACTGATCAATAAGCCGTATTTTTTCGCTTTGGGAATTGAAATAATACGACAGTCATGCAGGGCCGCCATATGCAACTGACAGCCCGTTTGACCCAGTTTATACGCCCCGCCTTTTTCGACACAGTTTTTGTGGGGTCATTTTGCGACGCTAGTTCTGCTTCTATGTTTTTTTCGTTCGCTGGCCATGGCTAGTAGTTTCGATGTATCAATGGTGTTATTAAGTAAAGAACGTCTCGTCCAATATAAGAACGAAAAAAAATCAATCTCGCAGGAATATTTGCTAGAAATTCGTTGTACTAACTGTAGGTATAATATACGAAGATGTTGATATCACTCACTTTTTGTGCCGATGGCATGTAGGTTCTGTGGGTGCGGGCCTATGATGGTGGATAAATGTTAGGTTAGCATCCGGCACTCTCACACTCATCTAGTTGTCAGAAAGTGAAAACTGCTTTGCCATTTATTGATCGTGCTATAACATCGGGCACTCTCACACTCATCTAGTTGTCAGAAAGTGAAAACTGCTTTGCCATTTATTGCTCGTGCTATAACATCCGGCACTCTCACACTCATCTAGTTGTCAGAAAGTGAAAACTGCTTTGCCATTTATTGATCGTGCTATAACATCCGGCACTCTCCCACTCGTCTAGTTGTCAGAAAGTGAAAACTGCTTTGCCATTTATTTATCGTGGTATAAATGGTTGCGTAACCATTAAAGAACCGCTCTGGTTTTCGGTTTAACCAGCTCCAGCAGAGATACTGCAGGTGTAAGAGACGCTTCCCTTCCTTGTTTGTTGCACCATATCCTCCAGCATAGGATACAGCTGTAAGAGACGCTGCTTACTGATGGTGGTGATGACTGTAGAAGAGAAGAACAGTAACAGCCCGAAGCTCCAGTTAGAGGGAGCCTCGCTCACTTTTTTTCTGTGCCGTCGAAACACCCTCGTTGTACAAAATGTCAGCTGCTGTTGCCTTAGGGTCAGCTGCTTACCAATCGTGGTGATGACGGTGGAGGAGAAGAACAAAGACATTCCAAAGCTCCAGTTGAGGGCATCACCGCTCACTTTATTCTGCGATGTCGACACACCCTGGGTGCACAAGAGGTCAGTTGCTGGTGGTTTTAGGTGTCAGCTGCTTAGCGATAGTGGTGATGACGGGGGATAAGAAGAACAAAGACATTCCAAAGCTCCAGTTAAGCTCATCACCGCTCACTTTATTCTGTGACGTCGATACACCCTGGGTGCATAAGAGGTCAGTTGCTGATTGTCTTAGGTGTCAGCTGCTTACCGATAGTGGTGATCACGGTGGAGGAGAAGAACAGTGACTGTCCGAAGCTCCAGTTTGGGCCGCCGCTCACGTTCTGAGCCGCTGGCACGCCCTGGTTGGTCGCCCGCACCACCACATCCAGCAGGGACTCCAAGTCGTCAGCTGTAAAAGGAAACAACTGCTTACACAAGAATTTTATAAATAATGAGGATCGACTACTAAAAGACAGGTTGCAATAGGGTAAAAGGAAAACGGAGTCGAATTGGGATGTACCAGTATTTTCAAAGGTATGGCAATTCAAAAACCATTTAGAGGAATAGGTTTAATAAACCACTTGCAATTGTCCGTTTTCCATTCGGATGAGTATATTTGTTACGAAATTTGTATCTTAAATTAACCTATATATTACGATTTTGATGTAAAATCGAGGTCAATTTTTTTTTGGGATATCCCTATTGCTTTTTATTTAAATCCGTACTAATGTTATAAATGCGAAAGTGTGTCTGTCTGTCTGTTAGCTCTTCACGCTTAAACCAGTGATCCGATTTGGATGAAATTTGGTATGAAAATAGTTTGAGTCCCGGGGAAGGACATAGGCTACTTTTATCCGAGAAAAGTACCCTTATCCGCGATAAACGAATTTAAGGCGGACGAAGTCGCGGGCAGAAGCTTGTACCTAATAAAGAAAAGTCAGTAAGGTAGGTACATTGAAAATTTTAAGTCTGCCTTTGGCCAGGTTGTAGAATTATCTGCCCAGCGGGCGGTAAATGGTAATTACGACGCGGGGTGGGGTGATGTAAGTGTTACTAGGTTTCTCCCGCAGCTTCGCCCGCGTGGCCTACTATTTTGTTTATCCCTTGGGAACTGTGCATTATTCCGGGATAAAAACTATCCTATATCCTTTCTAAAGTTTCAAAATATATTCATACCAAATTCAATTTAAATTGGTTCAGCTGTTTAAACGTGAAGAGGTAACAGACAGACAGAGTTACTTTCGCATTTATAATATTAAGTATGGATATTATTATGTATAAGTAGTGGTGATGTGTTAACACTATTTTCTAACTTAAACGTGTTGAAAATACAACCAGAGATAAACATGTTATAGGTATACGTACGATGTCATGAACCTAAGTAGTAACAAACAACTTTAGATGTAACATCAGAGTAACATTTTGTATTAGCATTTCAACAAACAATGCACTGTGCAACCAGCTGCATTGAAACCCGCATTATACGAAAAGAGACCACTAAATACCAGAACCAAACAAAATGCCTGTTAAGGCAAAATTTTCCGCGTTTTTACCAAAAATCCGCACTAAGCCAACACAACACGTCTGCAGACTGAACAAAGGCTTGGCTTAATAAATAATGAGCTGGCAACTGTGCGAAGTTTCGCGGCTAATGAAATAACGCGGCTTGCCAACGATTTATATTCATAAAGTTTACCTGGATTTACGGAAAATTTGTTCAGAACACACTTTAAACAATCATATAATATTAACACTAGATGGTACCCACAACTTTATGAGCGGAGGAGAAAACAAAAATTTGCCTCTTTTCTTCTGAGTATTCGGGAAAAAAGTATCCTATATCCATTTATGGATATTCTAGCTGCCCGTGAACCAAAAATAGTTGAAATGCGTTTAGTCGATTTGGCATGATGAAGCCACAACGAGACATAAATAAAAAAAATACCTTAAAATAGGAGAAGAAAATATCTTTAATGTACAAACATTTCATTTTTACAACTTTATAATACCTAGTATAGATAGATGTTTATAAATAGCCTTCTATTTAGGGGATTTTGCTAAAGTTTTAATACAAATTCAATTAAGTTTAGAAAGTTACATTTTCATTTTATTTTAGAGATACTTATAACTTTCCTGAAAGTGAAAAAAATATTATCAGTATCACTTTTTGTAATTATGCACTGATAATGTTAATGTACCATCAGCCACACAACCGACCATTGTTAGACCTTATTAACATTGAAATAAAGCCTACAAATGTTCACTTAAGTGTGTTGCTGTTTGTACCTATCCGACGCTGTTCCATTAGTTGACATCTATACTATTATGAAGTTGTAAAAATGAAATGTCAGTACATTGAATATATTTTCTAAAAAATGTTTGTTACGGACTATTTGGAGGTCACTAAAACGAAAAATATTATTTTGGATTATATGTATGTTTGTATGTGTCGTTTTGGCTTCATCACGCAAAATCGGCTAAACAGATTTCCACATTTTTTGGTACACGGGTAGCTGGGTATCTCCTGATGGTTATAGGATACTTTTTACCCGACTACGCTGAAGAAAAAAACGACGGGTTATGACTACTTCTCCTCCGCGAACGAAGTTGCGGGCATCTTCTAGTGTTCAATATTAATTGAGATAGCAATAGAGGTCAAAAACACGGTGTCAGCAATTGGGATTAGGATGTCAAATATTGGGACCTACTTATTTAATGTTTATATTTAACTAGTTTCTGACCGCGACTTCGTCCGCCTTAAATTCGTTTATCGCGGATAGGGGTATTTTTCCGGGATAAAAAGTAGCCTATGTCCTTCCCCGGCACTCAAACTATCTCCATACCAAATTTCATCCAAATCGGTTCAGCGGTTTAAGCGTGAAGAGGTGACAGACAGACAGACAGACACACTTTCGCATTTATAATATTAGTATGGATTTATAATTGTTTTATTTGAAGTGTAATTCTTGTCTGATATAGGTATTGACAGAAAAAATGTTTCTTTTTCATTATTTGCGAATCCTTGTATATTTGTGAGGTGTGAATTAAAGAGTATTTGTACTGTAATTGTAATTTAAATTTCAGGAACTGGGCAAGTACAGGTACATATGAAGCATAGCACATTTTATTATTTTAGGAGACAAAGGCTGTAAGGTTGATGGGCAGAATAGGTAATAAAAATATTTTAGATGCACCTCATTCGTAGGCATACATGTATTATTTGTACAAACTTACGTATTTCTATTGTTAACTTAAGACACGTTCAAATTGAGATTATGTTATGCCTAACTTTGAATTTCGATTTGAACTTGTCTTAGAAATAATACATCTATGCCTACGAATGAGGTGCATCTAAAATATTTTTATTACTCTGCCCATCAACCTTACAGCCTTTAACAGTATTGTATCTTAGAGCTACTTTTCAACTGCATATTTCTAGAAACATCCATAAAGATATAATAATCCGCAAGTTCTCCCGGCGCGTCCTTCATAGGAGTGACGCGCCAACTACGGAAACTCTAAAATGGCCTATCTGGCCAAGAGAGATCATAGAGAATAGACAAAAAAAAAAAAAAAAAAATCCGCAAGCAGTTTTCACCTCGATATCGCGGACCTGAGTTCCGAAACATGAATAATGGAGTTTTATTCCCCCATTTCATTCGCGGCAGGCGCCTTTGTGATCATAATAAAGTTGTGTTATTGTTGAGTTATTGCGCGATTAATGTTTTCGTTGATGGATATTGTGATTTGATTGCGTTGACCGCGGCGAAAATATTCGGAGATTTCTGAGGGATTATCATTGAAATGATGTGTTTTTTTTTTAATATTACTCTTTCAGTAAAGTTAATTCTGTTATTATCATAACTACTGAAGTAATCGAGCGTAATAATATTTTTTTTAACTACCCCATCATTGCAGACGTTTCATTACGTCCATTTGTAAATTTAAATGAATATCCTACCGTTTGTCTAAATGAAATTCATAAGTATCAAAATGGTATGGTTCTTATTATAAAACTAGGTATATTTAGTCCCATTTATTTAAATGGAATTGATATAAATAAGTACCATAATTTTAGGGCATAATTTATTTCACTCAAGCCTGAGCTATAAACAAAAATATATATTTAAAAATGCGGATTATCTTATTAAAAAAAGTAATGTGCACAATTTACACTTGGCTGAAAAATCGTGCACCGATTTTATGACACCTTTGGCACTTTCCTTAATTAAAACCTTAAATTCTATGGTTTAATATTTCCCTATACCTACTTCAATGAAAAGAAGCACACTGTATGAAATATATGCATTTTTATAAAACTATTTTGCCTCTATATTTTTCTTCAGCGTACTCGAGTAAAAAGTGTCGTGCAACATTTTTTTTTAATCCGTTTAGCTTTTCTGGCGTGATGGGCCGCAGCGACACATGCAAATATACAAAAAAAAACGATTCATTGACCTTCAAGTAGCCCATTACAATTATTTTTTGAACGTATCATCAATTGTACATTTAATTATTACAACTTTATAATGGCTCTTCGTACAAAATGTTCATAAGTCTTTTAGTTTCCCACTTTCCCATGCCGACATATTTGGATTGCTCACCCTGTATGCCAGTTGTTTCAAACAATCAGTAATCCTATCGTAAGTAACGTATGTGGAATTAGAAATTTGACGTTTCTCTATAGAATGACAGCTGTCATCGCTTATATCACGATAACTGGTCTGTTCTTCTCTCGTGCGATGTCTTCACGTCGACATTGGCAAATATCTCTTGCTAAAATCGGCAAGAAGTGAAAGCCATTCAAAAAAACGAAAGAAAAAAGAATAGGTCTATTAAATGTAGTCGATGCAACTGACCCCTGCTGTAAGACATTAGTAATATTCCATACAAACCGTCCAATAAAACACAAGTGGGTGATTCGATAACCGACGTGCATGACCGCTGTATCACAACATATATTACGTAAAGTAATTGCTCAAGCTTTGTCCAGGGGGTATTCTGATAACCCAGGGAGGTCACCGGCACTTGTTGATGTGACCGGCTTCAATACCTATGAGAAAAAGGTCCTAACAAACCTATACTTTCATACAACCTTACTGCTTTCTTTCGTGAAACTTAGGTAAGGCGTTACGAGGGCTCGTCTACCCAAAGTTTGAAGCTGCGATTTTAGGTCTTAAAGTTTACGGAATAGGATCTAAAATTCTGCAGAATACCGTAAGACACGTCTCCACATATTCAATGAAATGTGTTACGCATTCGGTAGCACGAACCATGCAAATGTTGTCACAGTTAACACATACACAATATAAGTGGCGTGAATGGTCAATTGACCAACAAGATCCTATTCAGAAACGTAACTTTAAGAGTGACATTAACGATTAAAAAAAAACGTAACTTTAACATCGTATATTTTTTAGTTTAGCTTGATTATTTTTTGGCATTTGAATTAAACTTAAAGGTATGTTCAATACATACCCTGTATATTTAGCATTTATTTTGCGCTTAATTCAACTATTGATCGCTTTTGCCTTTATTTTCTTACAAAACAAGGTATTAGCATAGTAAAAAGGCATTAGCAAAGTATAGTCATGAATTTCTTTTAGGAGCTTTACTTGTGGCAATATCATGAAATTTTGAATTGTACCAGTTTAACCACTAAAAATATAATGAATAAATTGAAAACACGTTCAAATTACACTCATATTTCTTAAAAAATCAAGAAAAACCAAACAATATGCGTCGTAATTAAACATTTATAAACCTTCTTAAGAGTCCCCGGCAAGTTCGGTTCTCCTTAAAAACGTAGTAGGTATATAGAATTTCGTTCGCGGAAGAGAAAAAGTCATAACCTGTCGTTTTTTCTTCAGCGTAGTTGGGTAAAAAGTATCCTATAATCATCTGGAGATACCCAGCTACCCGTCTACCAAAAATTGTTGAAATCTGTTTAACCCATTTTGCGTGATGAAGCCACAACGACAACATACAAACATACATAAAATCCAAAAAATATATTTTTCGTTTTATTGACCTCCAAATAGTACGTAACAATATTTTTTTTGAAAATATCTTCAATGTACAGACATTTCATTTTTACAACTTTATAATATTTTATAACGACTAGCAAGTTTGCTCTCAAACTTTGTACTAAGAATAAATTAAGGTATATGCAGGCCTGTATTTAGTTTACGGAGCTTCAATTATAAAACCTGTGGCTTCAGATACTATAATAAAAAAAATACAGCGAATTTAAGTTTTTCATACAAAATTTGTTTTTGCTGTACCTACTTCGTTTGTTTTATAAACTCGAGCCATATAAACTAATTACAGGCCTAGATATACCTCATGTCATTGTATATGCAAAGTTTTATTACAATCCAATACGTACTTTAAAAAATAAATTAAATAAAAAAGAACCGACTTCAAAATAAACTAAAATGCCATATAATCTTTTATGTACGGTACGGATCACATTTGAATCACCTTTTGAAGTCGATGCCGCAGCATTCATTTATTACTATTTAGAACCGCGGCGGCGAGCCTTTAGTTATTATCTACATACATATATATTTAGTCATAGTAATTCGTATTTTTGTTGAATAAAGAACTTTATTTACTTCAGGTTTGGCACCGACTTCAAAAGGTGATTCAAACGTGATCCGTACCGTACATAAAAGATTATTTATGTAGTTTATTTTGAAGTCGGTTTTTTTTTAATTTTTACTTTTTAGGGATGGATTTTAGTAGTGATATTAAGTATTTTTTAGAGCCCAAAATGGGAAGATTGAGGAGGCACTTTGCACGCATCTCGAGTCTTTGGAAGTAAGAAATGTAAAAGTTGGTTAACCAGAGGAAAACAACTGATAAATTTAGAAAAATATATACAAAACATTGTTAGTGCCTTATAAATATTATATTATATTTGAGGGTTTCTCTCGCTTTCCCTGGTATTCTATCATCTAATCCTGACTTGGTGATAAGGAGACTACTTCAGGGACACACTAAAAGGAATATGACTAACAGTCTTAACGTATTTACCTATAATAGATGTTTTTTTTTAAGAATTAACCTCTAACTCTTAACTATTAAGGAGTTGTACCTTCTGTCATCACTCAGCATGATGAGATGATGACTACCATATGAAAATACTGAAATAGCTTAAGAAAATATATGAAAAAAGTTATAAGTGCCTATAAAATTTGACGATTGCCCTCGATTTCCCTGGGATCCCATCATCAGATCCCAACTCGGTGGCAATGGGACCACCTCGGGAGTATATGCTTTCAAAAAAAAAGGAATTTTTAAAATCGGTCCACAATTGGCGGAGTAATCGGTGAACATACATAAAAAAAAATAAAAAAAATACATACTATCGAACATATAACCTCCTCCTTTCTTAGAAGCCGGTTAAAAATGAAAACGAAACTCCGTATGTATGGGAAGGTGAAATTCGGCCGAGCTTGCCGGGGACTTATAAGCGTGCTACTATTGAAAAAAATACCCTCCGGCCGCGTGGTTCGACAACATTGTCCGTTATCTGACATGTCGGACGACTAGGAATTTTCATTCCTTGCTGTCCGACATGTCGGATTATCACAATTTTAGACAAAGTCTGTCAAAATTTGTCAACATCCCTATTGAGGAAAACAGTTCAAATGATTGGGAATTATCATTCTCAACTTTGTATTGAGCGTGGCTTAAACGTGCATAGTTATGTTATACGTAGTTTGCACTAGATTCAGACCTAGGGTTACAATAACTTTGTGATACTCATGTCATAAGTGACGCTGATGTTATGATCTGCTTCTATCTATAAATTGATAACTTCTAATGCGCAGTTACAAAGATAGTCGTCAACTAAGATATCGGTTGAATACTTGCAACTATATATTTATATCAACAAACAAACAAAACAAAATCTAATTTTGAAGAAACTTTAAAATTTTTATACATTCATTTGTATTTAATTAGAATCTTGTGATAGAAATCAACTTTGGTATAAACATCTAAAATATTATTTTTATCAAACTTAATTGAGTGGTTTGGTTTGTCAATGACATGTTCAGAGACTGCAGACCTATTACACCTAACATGTCATTGACAAACCAAACCACTCAATTAAGTTTGATAAACCTTCTATCCTTGCCAAAGAAAAAAGATATTTTCCCAGGATGCTACGCGAGGCTATTGAGATTAAAAAGCATCCTAATTTCAATAGAGAAGATGGATTGTCACTACCACCAGCTTGGGATCCTGTAATACATCTCATCAAGGAACAAGCGAGACACAGGACTGCAAAACCTTAATTTCCGAACGGTGTAAAATATCTTATCTGTTTGAAAGTAGTTTAATAGTCTCTGTTTTTTAAATATTATAATTAGTAATGAGGTAGCCTGGGAGTTTTTCTTTGCAGCGTTTCTTTACTCCTCAGTACGCCTCATTTGTGAAATGCTGCTTGATAAATTATTAGAATAAAATAATTAAGCCCTTCTGGCACATGTGTAACTGTCTTTACAGCTTAGGCCCATCTGGCATGTATGTACACCTTTATTTGTGTTTTTTCAAAAAAATGGGTAGTTTGCACAAATTGTAACTTTGACAGAGGAAAATACATCTTTTCTCAGTCCACCCGTGACCATGGAAAGCTGGAAAGCTTCCGAAACGTCGGGAACTAAAATGAGATAATATACGCGATATAATCCGTTAAATTGTTTTATTTCAATGAGTAATAATCGCGGAAACAGAAGAAAATATTATCTTCTGATATTGTGGCCACTCCATTTAGAAAACTTTCTACTTAAAGAAAGCGAGTATATTGGAACTTTCCTAATAAACAAGTTTGTAGCAAGGTTTAGCATTCAATTTGCTATTCCCCGAGTTTGGTAAGAAGTATATTTGTTTAATAAGTTCATTGGCTTATTTATTTAATCCGATTTGCTGTAAGCAAGCCATTCATTGTTATCTGTGTCACCTTCAATAAGATATTGTCAAATAATTATGTGAGCTCTCCAATTATTACCAATTATCTACTTTATCTTTATCTCATTTAGCAGTGAATGATGATACTTTTTTTGTAAATTATTCTCTCGTTACTAATAATGCTAATAACTTAACTGCTGAGACACTAATACACGTACGAAAATGTAAAATGTTATAAATGAACTAATATGTAAATGTACTGTATTGTAGCAAATAAATAATTCTGTATTTCTGTATAGTAATATAATAGTCCTCCAGGGTGCAATTAAAACATTGGGTCCGGTTCATTTATTATGTAAGGCAATTTTAACCACTTTAAGTAGTAGGATAAAACAAGATTTGGACGAGTTTCCTCTTCCCATTTGAAATCTTACGTACGATCAGTAAATTTACCAAAAATTTAAATAAACGAAGCGAAAACTATAAAAAAAAGTTGGTTTGGGTTATAAAAAAGTGATATAAATCGTTTAGAAATTATAGTTAAAATACGTAAGCGCAATCTAGACCCCTCTCCCACCCTTTCAAGAAAAAATAAGACTTGTAAGGATCCGCTCTCGTAATAAATGAACAGCCCCTTGTAAACAAAATTAAAATCTACTTTATGATCGTCGTATCGACACATTTTGTTTGATCATTTCGTGATTCTGACATTCTGTATTCATGTCGCAATCAAATTTTTGTGGAACTCGTTTGATGCTTTGATGCATATTTAATAGAAACCGGTTGCTTCTATGTATGGACGCTTGGACGAGTTACTATTTTACGTTGATAACCGGTTTTGTTAAATTTCCCAACAACAAGGCTAAGGCTTTTCGGTATTTTAAAACAAAGTGATCTTATGAAGATTTGAAGGCAGCCACGAAGAGAGAAGCTTATAAATAGGAATAAGTAGCGAGATAAATATTTTAATATTATCCACGGCTCGAAATTAAAGTGTTAGGGCAGGGAAAAGTAAGGCAAGGCAAGGGCTTAGAAACGCCCGTTGAATCATCCAAGTTTATACTTCAAGATTTTTAACACGTTCTATCTATCTATCTATCAGCCACTGACGTCCACTGCTGAACATAGGCCCCCCTATAGCTCGCCACAGGGTGCGATCCTGCGCAGACCACATCCACCGACTCCCCGCGACCCTTACGAGGTCATCCGTCCACCAAGTCGGGGGCCGTCCTACACTGCGCTTTCCTATGCGTGGTCGCCACTCCAGGACTTTACTGCCCCAACGGCCATCAGTTCTCCGGGCTACATGGCCCGCCCATTGCCACTGCAACGATGTAATCCTGCGTGAGCTATGTCGGTTACTTTGGTTCTTCTACGGATATCCTCATTTCTGATTTTTTCTGAGTTTAGTTTATAGCTATTTATGACTATTTTGGTTAGCACGTACGTTGTTATGCAAATGTAGGTAATGCTTGTAAGTATGTATTTATAGTAATAATAAGTCTATATATAATTAAAAATGCGTTTTGGAGGTCTTGTTACTAAATTTCAAAATCCCGTTAGTTTATTAAGAAAATTAAATTGAGTCCGTCTCCATATCGTTTAACATACACGCCGCCGCCAAACTTTAGGTAAATATCTATCCGAATATCCGAACCCTGGTCATCTCTAATAAGGATGTGGATTCGTACTTTACAACGCGCACACCACGCGCACGTCACGCACACGCATCCGGTGTGGCTTGGCCTTTATACATAACACTTTAAATGTTTAGATAATTAGCTTCTACGAGGGCTGCTATTTATATATCCGGAAACCGGGATTACAATCTTCTTAAATAGCATATTTGACCGCCATGGTAAAATTTTAACTTTTTTAAGTATATAAGGTATATTTTTTCTTCCTTATTAACGCTCGTGTTTTGTTTTTGACGGGTTTTAAATGTCATCTCGCAGCAAGAATGGAACTCACTCGTGAAAATATTCGTGCTATGATTTATTATGATTTTCGGCGTGGTTTAACGCAACAACAGTGCATAGATCAACTAACTTCAACTTTTGGTGATGAAGCCCCATCTAAAACTACTGTGTATCACTGGTTTAGTGAGTTCAATCGTGGACGTAGTATGCTTACGGACGAAGTTAAGGCAGGTCGCCCGAAATCGGTCGTTGTACAACAAAATATCGAGGCCGTGCGAAAACTTATAATGGACGACCGACATGTTACGTACCGCGAGATAGAGGCGACTCTGGGTATTTCTATGACCAGCATTAATAGCATATTACATAATTATTTGGCTGTAAAAAAAATTTGTTCGCGTTGGATACCCCACAACTTAACAAATGAGCAAAAACATGCTCGCGTCGAATGGTGCAATAAAATGTTAAAAAAATATAACCGTGGTGACTCAAAAGCCGTTTATAACATCTATACAGGTGACGAATCCTGGATCTATGCATACGATCCCGAAACGAAGCAACAATCAACGGTATGGGTGTTTCAAAATGAGCCGAACCCTACGAAAGTTACTCGTGCAAAAAGTACATTGAAACAAATGGTGGCCTGCTTCTTCGGTATTAATGGCCATGTAGCTACAGTGCCACTAGAAAACCGTAGAACGGTTAATTCAGAGTGGTACACGACCATTTGCTTACCGGAAGTATTTGAACAAATTCGTAAAACTAACCAGCGACGAAGAATCATTCTTCATCATGACAATGCCAGCTGTCATACGTCACGCGAAACAACTCTATTTTTGGAGGGTCAAAATGTGGAATTAACGGGTCATCCGCCGTACAGCCCTGACCTGGCACCCAACGATTTTTATTTATTTCCAAATATAAAGAATAAATTACGCGGTCAACGATTTTCGACCGCTGAAGATGCTGTCGACGCATTCAAACAACACGTTATGGAGGTACCTCAGGCGGAGTGGCAGAAGTGCTTTAAAAATTGGTTCACGCGAATGCAAAAGTGCATAGATCATCAAGGGGAATACTTTGAAAAACAATAAAACTATTTTCAGCCGTGTACGTTTGTTTGTTTTTTTGTTTCCGGATATATAAGTAGCAACCCTCGTATTATTGAAGCCATCATTATCTTTCACGAGTAATAGATAGCATTTAGAGTAGCGGACATTAGTGGCACCACTACAATTACTAAATGAGTCGTAATCAGTGAAACAATAGACCAGTTGACATCATAGGTAATCTTGATAAAGCGAAATGACGAATCCAGAGCGCCAATTATATAATAAATATTACGGCAACAATTTTTTGTTACCGTAATATTTAAAAGTTGATCAACTCAGGTATATTTACTTACTAGCTACCGTGAAGAGGCAACAGACAGACACACTTTCACATTTATAATATTACTAAGCTTCTGCCCGCGACTTCGTCCGCCTTAAATTCGTTTATCGCGGATAATGGTATTTTTCTAGGATAAAAAGTAGCCCATGTCCTTCCCCTGGACTCAAACTATCTCCATTCCAAATTTCATTCCAATCAGTCATCGTTTTAAGCGTGAAGAGGTAACAGACCCATAGACAGACACACTTTCGCATTTATAATATTAGTATGGATAGTATGGATATGGATAAACTACATAGAAAACATCCAAGATTCAAGAACAAATATTTGCCCATACCGGTATTTGAACCTAGGACCGTCAGCTTCGCAGGCAACATTACTCCCGCTGAGCTAAACCGGCATCCGTATAATTCTATATATCGCAACACATCTTTATTCTTACAGGCATTAAAATAAGTACGTTAGTGACGATATACCGCTTTGGACGCTACAGACTATCTGATGCTGACTGTACCTTGTATGTGATACAGGGTTGAAAGAGATGACAAAAGAAAAACATGAAACCATTGGAAATCATTCAACGTTAGCTCCTTAAAGAGCTTACATAAATATTGCGACCGATTTCAACCTGAATTTTCCAATATGAATGTCGAACGTATAGATCAACACTATCTAAAAATGTGATGGTACTTAGTGAGATTCAATGCAGCGTCTAAGTACAAAACGGTTTTACTCTCCGGTTGTATAATAATAATAAGTACTCTTTATTGCACACCAAAAGAAAATAACATCAGACACTTAAATCTAAACCAGTATGAGAAATGGTAAACAACAGGTGGTCTTATCACTATAACGCGATCTCTTCCAGACAACCTTAAGGTAGTAGAGATGGCGTAAAGTAAACAACCAATGAGTAAGTAAGTGGTGCACATGAAGATAAGACAAATCATAAATTAAAGCCAGAAAGAAAAACATAAGAGAAATAAATAAAAGTAGATACTAATAAATAAATATATAAAATACAAATAAACATATACACAAATATACATATACCTACACAAATACATACATTTAACCAAAAAATTACTGAACTGCACAACATCGACATCTCAGTTTAAGGGATCAATAAATAGTGCTGCTTAAGATGACTCTTAAAAACAGGAATAGATTTAGCACACCTAACGTCCAACGGCAAAGTATTCCACATCCGGATCGTTTGAAAAGTGAAAGAAGTGTTATAAAATTGTGTTGTATGCATCATATATCCATCTATTTTTGTGAATTTGCGGTCGCATGACGTCAGGAACCGATGGACAGATAGAAACTAGGCCCCTATGTCATAAACGTGACAGGTGCCAATTGACAACGACAATTCGACGTACATTGCTGGGTCGCCGAGTAAGTGTAGGTATGCCTGGCATCATGATGGTGAAGTAATGTATGCCGAATTGTCGTTGTCAACTGTCACCTGTCACGTTTATGAAATAGGGGCCTGTTTTGGTAGGTAGGTAAGTTTGGTAGGAATAGCTGGAGCACGGAGGATGGTCATAGAATACTTTTTACCCGACTACGTTTAATCAAATATGTTTTATATCTAAAACTAGAAGGGCACCTTTGTTCGCGGAGGAGAAAAAAATCATACTTAACCCTCTTGTCACTTCAGCCTAGTCGGGTAAAAAGTATCCTATAATCATCTGTGGATTCCTATTACATGGATGATTTCAATCATGCGAACTGTTTTGCGCGATTAAGCCGCAGAGACACATAGGGTAGTATCGGTAATGGAGTGGATGGCTCACTGCAATCAACTGTAGCACTGTACTTTTATTGCCATCCATATATTTATCATTAATATAAATAATTACATGTCACGTCTGTTGCGTACGCCATTAATACTTAATAAAAAAATACCGCATGCAAATCGGCGCACGCATTTGAATGCATTGCCAGGTTTGTGGCATTGCCGATACCCTCTTGTTGCGTTGAGTGTAAAAGAAAAAAATAACGAATTTCCTGTAACATGTATAAAATGTTCCAAGTTTCTAAGTAAGTACCGTACGTAACGTAACACAGAACACCATTTGATTCATAGTCAGGAGCGGATCGTGGGCTAATACTGCTTAGTAAGTGGGCCCCACTTAATTGATTGAACTATGTACCTACTTTTTTTTTAGTTTAATTGTCTTCAATGGGGGCTGGGGGCCCTTTGTATCCTGGGGCCCTGGGCTGCAGCCCAAATAGCCTTTAAGTAGTTCCGCCCGTGTTCATAGTGTCAAATTCCGACCTAAGTACATTTTTTATTACGCAGAATTAATCTACCTACCTCTTTTTCAAGTTGATAGATGGCCGATAGGGCTCCAGTCGACTGGTTATCGATTAGGGCAATATATTTAGACCCGCAACAACCTAAATAGACCTTTCACGTCAACTTCCAATTTGGTTAAGTAACTGTTTCAAACGCCAGCCCAGAATGAACTAAACCTTTGATTACTTTGCGAAGTTGCACGCCTAAGTCAACAGTCCTGTCTACGTTTATTTAATTTGAATTCATAGTTATTGGGTGAACAGTAAGTAGCGTTACTTAGGTATACTTATTTACTCGTAGTACATAGTTTCCATCGCTTTGTATAATCTATACTATTATAAAGTTCTAAAAATGAAATGTCTGTACATTGAAGATATAAAAAAAAGGTTACTGAATCGAATTATATTTTTTTGGATTTTTTGTATGTTTGTATGTGACGTTGCGGCTTCATCACACCAAATCGGCTAAACGGATTTCAACTATTTTTGGTACACGGGTAGCAGGTAGTAGGGTAGTATCTCCAGATGGTTATAGGATACCTTTTACCCGACTCCGCTAAAGAAAAGGGTTATGATTTTTTTTCTCCTCCGCGGACGAAGCTTGCGAACACCTTCTAGTATAAAATATTCGTCTTTCCGTAATACCTAGGTAGCTTTATCGAGCAGTTTCCTTCTACTCGAAACGCTAATGGTAAAAGGACGAAATATGTATACATTGGCAAGTTATTGACGTTATCTATAACACAATAATACCGTCAGCCACACACTTAAGAGATTATTGTAAGAACTTATTGACATTAGCATAAGGCGTCAGATGGTGGACTTTTAAGTGAGTTGTTGCTGTTTGTACACCCCAAAGCTAAAAACGAATAGATATTTTTATGTTAGTATCTCCACTGGGCAACATAAACAAATATTTTCTAAGAGATAAGAAAAGAGGTCTAGCATGATATTAGGGTCAATATCGATCTAAGTGGCATGGAGTGTAGAGGTAAGGGGGACAATCTCATATAGGAAAAGAAATGAAAATGTGTCCATCGGAAAGCAGTACCGAAATAATACTTCTAAATCCGTAAAACTGGCGCTAATGTAGCAAGATAGTATGGGGTCAAGAACCAATTACAAAACTTTTTTTATAGAAATACTACTCGATCCTTCGTTCTTCTTCTGATGATATTATTCAATCGTGTTCAAAAAATTTTTCGTGCAGCGTTGTGGATATTTTTTGGCATTATTATGATAATTTATTTTACGCACTCTTGCAACAGTGGCGCCACCAATTTACCGCCTTTTGACGGAGACTTTGGATGTGTAGGGATTGTTCTCCTTAGTTCTATACTCCATTTCAAGTGGCTTAGAGAATAGCAAAATGATATGTTATTATATTATTGCATATAATATTTGAATGTTACTATTGTGAAATACAATACGTATTTGTTTAAGGCATAGAGTTACGATTAACCTAGAGCGAGCTCATTACCTTGATGGGATCATTGTTCATTGAGAACCGGTTTTATCTATCAACGAATCAAATCAAAATATGCTTTATTCAAGTAATTGTCAGTTACAAAACTTATTAAATTAGAATACTTAGGCATCAAAAAACTAATTCAATTTTTTTTTTCTTATTGACGCTTATAAAAGTGGTTATTTTTAATAATTCAAATTCAAATTCAAATTCAAAATGCTTCCTCACTAGAAAGACATATGTTTTGACTCAAATTTCTCATTTAAATTTTTATCTGTAGGTAGATGTATAATGCGTACGTCTAAATGTTAAGATATCTAATTGCCTAAGCGATCCATTAAAAAAAAACCTAATCACAGCGCTCAACGCACCTGTGTCCCACACGGCCAATAGGTACATCAATATAAGCATTTCTAGAGAAATCAATGGACATACCAACGATGTCAGATAAATGTAAGTATCAATCACCGTGTGACCGTTTTGTAATACTGTTTTGGTATTTGCGTCGTACCTATTATGATAAGATTGACATGTCTAAAGTCCCTGTCAATACACCCCTGTGACGGCTATAGAGACGGCTTGAGGAACCCATATAGTTTGATGCTTCCGGAAGGGTGGCTCAAACTTATCAGAGAAACCTTCACACTGCGTTGGTTTGTCGAATACTGCGACCCAATAGCTAAACTACGCAAAAGGCAATATTAGAGTATTTATTTTGCATCACTATAGTGGATAATTTTTTATTGAAATGGCTAGAATGATGCTAGATTTTAATGAGATTTCCAACTATCTCCAAGAAGTCCGGGTTCTGCGCCAAATAGCTCAAAATAGCGCAAAAATCTACAGAAACTTCGACAAATTTTTACTTTTTTTCATAAATCTAAATTTAATTTGTAAACATACAACAACAAACATACTTGCACATTTAGGATTACTACGTAGAAGATAGTAGTACCTACGTAGTTTTGTTTCTTGAAAATAACTATGTTATCCTGCATCAGATCGCCTGTTGTAAACGTTTGCCAACTGAAACGGTTATTTTTAAATAAATATTAATACGCATCAATACAACAAACACATAGGAATCTAAGTGGGTAAGCTAACAATTAAGTTTAAAATTAAATTATTACCCAGTACGTCCGGATGCCGCAACAAAAAATCTTGCTTCGCCCTAATCACCTCCAGGCGGACTTGATTCTCCATCGGTACTTCTAAAGCAGAGAACACCAAAGCCCCAGAAACCAAGTAAATAAAGTAGAAGACTACATAGCTCAGCAGCAAAAGTGTAAAACGGGCTTGTCCAAACAATCTTTCCGTGGCTATCAACGGTTGAAACGGAGGGTTTTCCTCTTCATACAAAATTTCTCTTTGTACCACCATTTTTTTCGGATACGGGTACAATTGGCTGTGCACCACCATATCGTCGTCACTTCTCGAGCTCATGCTCCCATACGATTGAACACGCAAATATTTATTGCTGGCCATTATTAAACGGTCAAAATTCAAATTTCAAACACGATTTCAAATTTCAATTTTCAAATTCCGAACAATTTGACGTCACAATTTCGAGTCTGTATTTAAATTAGTGTTCCAAACCCCGGAACGTTACACTTTGGTCAACTGTATTTAAAGAAACGCTTAGGATGATTGGGTTCGACGAATAACGCTATAGTCTCTGTCACTTTAGTATCACGACGGCATTTTGAGAGTTTAAGAATCACCATTTTGATACATTTTACGGTTGGAATTTAAGATGGTGGAATACTTGCGCACGAGTCCGGTCAGTGCGGAGGCTAGCGGATAACTGGTCGACTCGACTCGAGTGATCTATCGACTATATAATCTATGGCGTGTGTTGGTAGATAAGAGGTTCATTTACCGACCTACATATTTAAGATTTTTTACAAGCTTCTATTTAACTTGCTGTGTTGGTAGGTCGGTTTCTGATTGAGCTAAAATTTGAAATCCTAATGGAAGTTTGGTCACAGTGCAATATTATGATGCCATTGAGCTGTAATCTAATGATGGAGCCGGAAGATGGTCATAGGAACTCTGTAATAAAACTATTTGGGTTCTTGAGAAGCGCCTCAACACTCTTAACGAGTAGTTGACAGGTGCTCAAAGAAAAGTAAAGTCGGCAGTAAGTCGGCTTGCCTCATAAATGACATTTTTTGACAGAAACTTATTTATATAGATGAGAAAAAGTAGACGCTTACTGTTATATCAAAATAATGCATTAACATAAACATACGCGGATATGTTTCCATTATAGGTACAGTGAATGAATTTCATGTATATACCATTTCGTACCTTGTCACAGTTAATATAATTATGAAAGCCGATAGAGATTTCAGATTTCATATCATAGAGATTTCATGACAAGGTACGAAAGGCTACACAAATCAAATTCCTTGACCGTACCTATAAATATTAATGAGCAACAATATAAATGTTTATACAGTGTAACCTATTTTCAAAACATACAATACCTAAATGCCCTAAAATGTAGTCGTGTATTCGCAATGTGATCTCATTTTGCTACATTGAAATACACAGGTCTATGTAATAGGTTTATATCTCGTCCAACTTATATTGTCGACAGTTTGTGTTAATCTTTCGAAACAAATGTATGTTATATTTTCATATTCTACCATACAAATTGGTAGGTTACTAGTTAGATAAGTGAGATCGTAGCCCGTACATTGTTAATAACATAGCTATAAACTTAGCGATTATTTAAAACATATACGTAGGTGTCCAGTAAATATTACCAGTAATATTTGTGCAGGAATTAACTGCTCAGGTAAACTAGGAAAAAATACTTTTGTAAATATCAGTTTTCCCCACAGTTGCAAACAAAACTCAAAAGAGTAAAAATAAATTGAGTAAATACATAATAAAATGACGTCTATATATCTAGTCGTTTTGTAAACATTAGCGGCGCGGTACTGGCCAATAATTAATAATAATCATTGTAATTATTTATTGCAAACCTCGTTTCATTACGTATATTTGCTCTGATATTAAAGTTCACGCCCTAGATTGCATCAGAGATAATATACTCGTATACATTGTACAATGATTGATGATTGTTCTTCTTAAGGAAAAATCATAGCCCCTCAGAGTATATTCTGAGGGGCGTTACAGGCGGGTTAAATTTCAGCTGCTTTCTGGCTGCAAAAGTGCAGTTTGAATGCAGTTCTGACAACTTCACACCGACTGCATAACTAGCTGTACGATTGTAATGAAGTTTTGTCGCAGTTGATAGGTACAACTAAACATTTCGGCGATCTCGTTACGTTTAAAATCTGAGTTATAAAGAGTGTTCGGAATAGGTAGAGTATATTTACATAAACATAGTGGAACAGAGTTAAGAAGTGGAGACTCCCTGTGCGACTACATTTCTTTCCGGGACTTGACTAAACAATATCTATGTATACTATTATAAAGTTGTAAAAATGAAATGCTTGTACATTATTATTTAAAGCTTTCAGCTTACTGTTACGGACTATTTGCAGTTCACTGAAACGAAAAATATATTTTTTGGATTTTTTGTATGTTTGTATGTGTCGTTGCGGCTTCATCACGCTAAATCAGCTAAACGGATTTCAACTAGTTTTGGTACACGTGTAGCTGGGTATCTCCAGATGGTTATAGGATACTTTTTACCCGCCTACGCTCAAGAAAAAAAGAGTGGTTATGACTTTTTTTTCTCCAAAAGTAGGGTTTTTAATAAGCTGTAGTGAACTGACAGAAGGCAACGTGAATATTTCGTTGCTTAGAAAGAATTTCACAAAAATATACATGAGAATACGAGTAATCAGTAATATTAGGGTAACTTTTATTTATAAGAAATACTGATGTACTTCAGCCATAATGAAGTAATCACGGCCGACGTGGGTCCGTAAGCGTCAGTTTACTCCAGCTAATTAAAAATCCTACATATGGAGTAAAAAATAATGTATCAGCTATCTTTACTAGCTTTTATTTAACTTACAATGTATGTATGTTTTTACGTGTCAGATCTTGGAAGATAAATTAGAGCCACTTCCTGACATTCGATTGGGTTTAAATTCGGTATACTTTGTGTATATTCGGTGACAATACGAATGATATGGTATCATGGAGCTGGTCTGTTAATGGAGCAGAAGATGGCCATAGGAACTATACTAAACAAGATAAGCCCATCGTGTTTGAACTCATTTGGAGGGTTGGTAAAAAGTACAGTAGAAAATAAAAACTTGTCACAAAAAAAAAAATTGACATATACTCACTGTCCAATACAATCAATAGGCACAAAATATATCATTAAACTTAGCAAAACACAGATAAAAAGTGGAGACTTCCTTGCGTCTAAATTATTTTTATTTTCGGAACTTCCCGGGTTAAGAAATGTAAAACAACTAAATTCTCATATCCGTTGCTACAGTACAACTTTGTATTAGTTTACAGTTAAAGCTTTTGTTGTCAACTACATCTTCTTATATAATTCCAAACTGCATGTGATACCAACCAAGTGAGCTAAACACGAAGACTAGCCCGTGTAACAAAACTAGTTGAAAGGGTGGCAAAGTGGTGGCAAAGATACAAACAGAAAAATAAAAAAAAAGTCGCTTAGTAACTTTCACATAGCCCGTTTCAATTTTTAGGGTTCTGTAGCCAAAATGGCAAAACGGAACCCTTATAGTTTCGTCATGTCCGTCCGTCCGTACGTATGTCACAGGCATTTTACTCAAGTACATTGATAAAATTTGGAGTATACGTGTCTCGTGGAAACCGCTAGGTACTTAGTTTGATTGTCAAATAATAAAATAATAAAAAAGCGGCCAAGTGCGAGTCGGACTCGCCCATGAAGGGTTCCGCAAAGTTTTTATACAAAAAAATGCACTACAGATGAAAAAATAAGATATGAAAAAAAAACACTAACAAAAGAGCGTATGTCCCCTGCACTTACGTCCTTTTGCTGAGAAGAACAGTTTTTTGGCAATAACTTAAAAACGGTATGTCCGATCATGTTGAAAATATTTTCGTCTGTTTTTATTAAGTTTTATGTTTGAAAAGTCCAAAAAATATGAAAAAATGAATACAAAGATAAAGCTTAATAAATTCTTTCAACGAAAATTATTTTCCAAATGATCACATGTACTGTTTTTGAGTTAAAAACAGTACTGTTTTTGAGTTATTGCCGAAAAACGGTGCTTCTCAACAAAAAGACGTAAGTGCCGTGGAGATACCTTTTTGCTAGTGCACTTTTTCATATCGCATTTATTTCATCTGTAATGTAAATTTTTTCGTATGAACGGCTGCGGAATCCTACACTGAGCATGGTCCGACATGCTCTTGGCCGGTTTTTTTTTTATATCTTCAATGTCCAGAAATTTCACAATTTTATAATAGTAGATGAGATATACATTAGGGCGTGCAGTTCGCGGGCTCTTGACTTGCAATTGTCAAGAAAAGTGAAAGTGAAAGTTTATCTCTAAACTCTAATGAGACTTTTTAGTGTTTCTATTGGATCTTTAACTGGCTATATCCGTCTTTGTGGCCGTCGGGATCAAGAGTGTGTTCTTGTTGTGGCTTGGGATATCAAAAATTAACGTGCATCATACACTAAAATATATTTATGAATTTTTAATTCTTATTTGAAATTAAAGGTCATTGGGCATTTTGTTCGGACATATGACCCACGGCGTACACAAACAAAATAGGGCTAGGTATGAAGGTATATTTGCTACTCAGTGGTATGAGTCGCATTCTTGTAAACCATGGGATGATAGAGAAAAAAAATAAAAAAAACATTTCTTATCATTATAGCATTTTTGCAAAGAATTTACAACTTTCTTTTAAATTTATTTTTTATATAAGTATATGTGGCTTTTACTCTTCGCGTTTTTGGCGAGGTGGATTCTGCCGGTGTCTATGTGTAGACTTTTGACTTTTTACAGAGAATTGTGCATGAACCACACCTTGCACAAGTTTACATTGAAATAAAACAATTTAACGGATTATATCGCGTATATTATCTCATTTTAGTTCCCGACGTTTCGGAAGCTTTCCAGCTTTCCATGGTCACGGGAGGACTAAAATGAGATAATATACGCGATATAATCCGTTAAATTGTTTTATTTCAATGAGTAATAATCGCGGAAACAGAAGAAAATACAAGTTTACATGTTAACACGTCGTCGTTGAGTCGGAAGAGGACGGCCTCGGTGAAGGTATCTCGATCAAATTGCAGAGATTAAAATAAAAGTGCGAGTCGTACTCGCGCACCGAGGGTTCCGTACAAAATATATGCTACAAATTTCCATGTCTATAGCAATATGCACGCGGTGCTCGTTCATTTTATATTGGTCATCGATGTAGACAGACAGACAAAAAAAAATAGTTTTTCAGATTTATTTTGTTGATTGATAAGAGCATCCTTCATACCAAATTTCAACTTTATAGAACAACTGGAATCACTCACACTTAGCCATGTACTCCTAAAAGCCATAGAAGAAGATAAAATAATATGGTCCTTCACCGATGCGACAACAGATCATCAAATTGTGAGCCTTTACCAAGTGGCTTACTTTCGAGCGTCTACTCACCTCTTATTAATTAATTAATTTAATCTTTATTGTACAAAAGAAAACGTAATGTACAAATGGCAGACTTAATGCCATAAGGTACTCTCTACATGTATACATGAAAACATCTTAATCTTGTTTTCATCTAAGATTATAACTAACATGGAGTCTTACAGCAGTTATACTCGTATTAAGGAAATAACTTAAAGTCGCAAAAAATAGGTCCCACCGTTAGACTGGAAATGCTTTAGATGACTATTTATATATAGAGAATTGTATATCATGGACAAACATTATATCAATTGTCAAACATAGATAACGCTCAATGTAATCACTGATAAAACACGTGGTCGACATACATTACAGCTACTGATAAATTCTCAAATAAACATTTAGTCCAAAGTCAGTCACGGTCAACGTTTTTTAACCGACAGGCTTCATATAAATAGGGAACATGCATATTTTTCGAGGGCCGTGGTTGACGTCACTTATAACCAGCCCCCCTATTGCCTAACGCGTTTGACACTCGGGATCAGAATCAAGTGTCATGATTTTGTATAGGCTATGACAGATCGACTTGATTCGGATACCCATTTTCAAAATTTCGTTAGGCAATAACCCCCCAGGTATTGGAAGGAGTAACGTCATTATTCCTAATATTGTGGTCATGACTCCAGAATTAATTCAATAATTAATTTCTTATCTGAGATTTAATTTTCATTCCTATGAAATAAATAACACAAACATTTCTTATAATATACATTTATTAAAGTAAAAAAACATTGAAATGAAACAATTTACCCGTGACCATGGAAAGCTGAAAAGCTTCCGAAACGTCGGGAACTAAAATGAGATAATATACGCGATATAATCCGTTAAATTGTTTTATTTCAATGACTAATAATCGCGGAAACAGAAGTAAAAAACCTTGTTTTTAATCGACTCCCAAAAAAGAGGTGGTCTTAATTTGGTTGTATTTTTTTTATGTTTGTTACTCCTTTTTATACCAAAAATATACTTTTCACTTCTCCTGCTCAAAAAGTAAGTCATATTAGCTTCGCGAAGCGAGACTAAAATAGTACATTTAGCCCCTAGGGTTTAAAAGAAAGCCATATAATCCCATACAAGTTTCTATGAAACTGAAAAAAAAAAAACTTGCGGCCAGCTACATACTACTTACGAATAATTAAAAACAAACAAACCAACCTCATCAGATTGGCCAAAATTTCTGATCGTTTAAAAAAATATATAAGCTGTCAATTTAACTATAAAGAATTGCTCAAACTGTACTTTTTATTTTTCATGAAATATACAATTTTAGTGTTAAGTCTTTTTTATTCGCAGAAAAGCAGAGTGTTTAACACGTGGCTAAAAGCCATTATGACACTCAGATATATTTGTCCTCGCTCACTTCGTGAGCTCGTCCAAATAATCACTTCGTTTCATAGTAGCTTATTTTAGCCCCTTGTCAAACAATCTACTATAAGTGCGGAACAACTCCGCTCGCAATCTACTGATGTTAATGGAGCAAACTTAAGTAGCTTAATAGGAATATTGTTATGCCAGTACAATTCAGAGTTTTTTTCTCTTCTAATTATTGGGTGACAGTCTCAAAGTCTGGATTTCTTTCAAGGACGGCTTTCATTTTGCCTTGCCAACGGTTTCCTATTATTCCGTGTATACTGATTAATTAATATATATCTTATTCTGCGTAAAGTTTTTCGACAATATTCGAAGAAGATAAGTCGACAATAGACTTTGTGTCCTAAAAAACTATAATCAGTCTGTCAGTTATTGGACACGTACACAGAAAATATTGGACACGTATTTTTTCTTTGGTCAATTAAACAAACAATGATGAGGATCTATTATCTTTTACTATATCTCTTTTTCACGGGCTATCCCGTTAAAGTTGCCCGTGACGTCAGAACGTGCGTCCATTCTTCGCACGTTCGCAAGGCGTGACGTTATGCGCCCCCACTCCCAAACTTTGACGCGCTTTATCTTTGTTTTTTTTTGTTTGAATTGAAAGTTTATTTCAGATTTTTTACGATCAATTTGACACTAATTATGAAAAAACGGCCCAGTGCGAGTCGGACTCGCCCATGAAGAGTTCCGCAGCCTTTTATACAAAAAATATGCACAACAGATAAAAAAATACGATATGACATAGAACACTAACAAAAGAGCGTATGTCCCCGGCACCTACGTCCTTTTGTTGAGAAGCGCAGTTTTTTGGCAATAACTTAAAAACGGTATATTTATATTTATATTTATTTGGAGAACCAGCTTTACATAATATTTTCTTTTTGTCAGACGCTACAACATACAAGCTTGTTAAGCGAGATCCAACGGCGAAAGTAGTAAAAACGACAACCGAGCTGATAAGTAAACACTCTGAAAATCTTAATCTGGATGTGAAAAGTTTAGTACCTTCTTGCCCGGTGCCACCAAAGTTGTACGGGTTACCAAAGAGACATAAACCTGGTGCTCCGTTACGCCCTATAGTGAGTCAAATCGATGCTCCTACCTATCGATTAGCTCGGCACTTAGCAGGTGTGCTTTCTTTACTGCGAGGGAAGACGGAAGCATACACAAGGGACTCATACCATTTTGTCAGTGAGATTAAGGATTTGAGACTAACTGATGATGAAGTTATGGTCAGTTTTGATGTCCAGTCTCTCTTCACATGCCTACCAGTTCAAGAATGTATCGAAATTGTGAAAAGAAGATTGAGTGAACAACAGATGGCAATAGAATATGCTGAGTTATTACAACACTGCCTTACATCTGGCTATATGCTATGGAATGGTGCATTCTACGGGCAAGTTGATGGTGTGGCAATGGGGTCTCCGGTGTCTCCTGTCGTCGCCGATATTTTCATGGAAGACTTCGAGGAGAGAGCGCTTTCATTGGCACCTGTCAAGCCGAGGATCTTTAAAAGATACGTAGGTACCTTTACTATTTTACCTAGATCTAGTGTTTCAGCTTTCTTCAGACCATCTGAACTCCATGCATAGTAAAATTAAATTCACTATGGAGTTGGAAAATCTAAATTCACTTGCATTCTTAGATGTGCTACTAATAAGAGGTCCTAACAATGACATAGGTCATACTGTATATAGGAAACCTACGCATACAGATAGGTATTTGAATGGCAAATCTCACCACCATCCCTGTCAACTTGCTACAGTGGGTAAATCTTTGTTTCAGAGAGCCAGGAGTATCTGCGACGATCAACATCTGACTGCTGAGTTGCAGAATGTCAAACGTGCGCTTCGAGCCAACGAGCTCCAGATACCACGTTCCAAGCAGAAACCCAGTATGAAGAAACCAACAGTCGAGCGTAAACCTTATTACCATATGTGAAAGGGGTCATAGACAAGATCGGAAACATCTTGAAGCGTGCTTCTATAAAAACATATTTCAAGCCGTTGAAGAAGGTGTCTCAATACCTTAGACCCGTGAAGAGTAGCACCCCTTTGCAGAGTGCAGGCATTTATAAGCTGGACTGTGCGTGTGGTCTTTCATACATTGGTCAAACGAAACGCAGTGTATCAAGTCGTTGTAATAGGTCTGCAGTCTGTGAACATGTCATTGACAAACCAAACCACTCAATTAAGTTTGATAAACCTTCTATCCTTGCCAAAGAAAAAATATATTTTCCCAGAATGCTACGCGAGGCTATTGAGATTAAAAAGCATCCTAATTTCAATAGAGAAGATGGATTGTCACTACCACCAGCTTGGGATCCTGTAATACATCTCATCAAGGAACAAGCGAGAGACAGGACTGCAAAAGCTTAATTTCCGAACGGTGTAAAATATCTTATCTGTTTAAAAGTAGTTTAATAGTCTCTGTTTTTTAAATATTATAATTAGTAATGAGGTAGCCTGGGAGTTTTTCTTTGCAGCGTTTCTTTACTCCTCAGTACGCCTCATTTGTGAAATGCTGCTTGGTAAATTATTAAAATAAAATAATTAAGCCCTTCTGGCACATGTGTAATTGTCTTTACAGCTTAGGCCCATCTGGCATGTATGTACACCTTTATTTGTGTTTTTTTAAAAATGGGTAGTTTGCACAAATTGTAACTTTGACATAGGAAAATACATCTTTTCTCAGTCCACCCGTGACCATGGAGAGCTGGAAAGCTTCCGAAACGTCGGGAACTAAAATGAGATAATATACGCGATATAATCCGTTAAATTGTTTTATTTCAATGAGCTTTACATAACTTAAATAGAATTACGATAGAGAAAGAAAAGCCAATTACAGGAACTCACGGACTGAAGCAGTATAACTAAACTTAAACTAAGTGCTACACTCGACACAACAGCCCCTGTAGACAAGACATTATTAAGCTAGTACGAGGACACTTGGATTATGTCGAATTACAATGATTCAATACATTAAATTAACAGTAAGTGCCTTGTGTACAGTAATAAAGTATCACACTCAAATAAAACACCTCGCTGTCAGACTTCGCCTCACTGAAGGGATCTTACAGTTAAATATGTCAATATCTAGTTCTTTCGTCACGCTATTCACACTACGACTTGCACGCAACAGGAAGCTATTTTGTCTGTAATTGGATGATGCAGATTTAAGAGATAAGGGGGGATAATGCCTTTTAGAACGAGTGGGTGTATTGAAAGATATGCTTCCAAGTAACTCGGGACAATCAGTAACGCCACTAGTGATGGTTAGAATATAAGTGATATCTGCTATTTCACGACGTTTTTGTAATGGAATAAGGTGGTGTTTCTTACATATATTAATATAGTTAGAAGTACTATAGTTGCATTTCAGTTTAAAACATAAAAACTTAAGGAATTTTTGCTGGACACGTTCAATCCTGTCAATGTACTTACTGTAACAAGGGTTCCAGATTTGGGAAGCATATTCAAGTTTACTTCTGACAAATGAACAATAAAGTACTTTTAATGTTTTCGCTTGAGTAAAATAAGTCGAATTACGCATTATAAAACCTAGTGCTTTGAGAGCACCACCAATAATGTTGTCTATGTGCTTATCGAAAATGAGCTTCGAATCGTGTACCACACCAAGGTCTTTCATGTGCATTACTTTATGGAGAGGTTGGCCTTTTAAAGTATAAGAAGTGGGAATTAAGTTGCGCTGGCGGGAGAAAGTCAGTGCATAGCATTTGGATGGGTTCAAATCTAACCTATTAGAGAGACAGTACTCGTCGAGACGTCTGAGATCCGACTGTAATAATATGGAGTCAAGGTTGGACTTTATCCTAAGAAAAACTTTCATATCATCAGCGAAACAAAGAAGTTTAGAGTGAATAAAACATTTGTTTATGTCATTAACAAACACGTTGAATAACAGGGGTCCGATTAAGGACCCTTGAGGGATACCACTGGGAACTGTGACCCACCCTAATATATAATTGTTTATGACAACCGCTTGCGACCTATTCTCTATGTAAGATGAGAACCACCTCAATAGATCTCCACTTATTCCTATGTTATATAATTTTGAAATCAGCAAACCGTGATCAATTTTGTCAAAAGCCTTGCTGTAATCAGTATAGATAACATCTACCTGAAAGCCACTATCCATAGCTTCATTAACATATTCATTAAAAAGTACAAGATTGGATACCGTGGACCTACGCTGAAGGAAACCATGTTGATTGAGGCTAAAAGAGTTTTTAAGGGCATCGTAAACCTGTCCATATACGATTTTTTCGAGTACTTTAGATAGTATACATAATTTAGAAATGGGCCTATAGTTGGTAACGTCAGTTTTAGGTCCCTTTTTATGCACCGGCGTAATAAAAGCAGATTTCCATAGTGATGGTATGGAACACTCAGATAATGAGCGTCTGAAGAGCAAGACGATGGGCTGTACCAGGGATTTCGCGCAATTAATTAAAAACTGAGCAGGCAGTTCATCCGGGCCGGCTGACTTAGATGGATCAAGTTTGAGTAGTAAGTTAATAATATCATCAGGATTAATCTCAATACTATTAATGATTGCCGCCGAGTCGTCACAAGGTATGTCCGATCGTGTTGAAAATAATTTTCGTTGAAAGTATTTATTAATATTTTCTTCTGTTTCCGCGATTATTACTCATTGAAATAAAACAATTTAACGGATTATATCGCGTATATCTCATTTTAGTTCCCGACGTTTCGGAAGCTTTCCAGCTTTCCATGGTCACGGGAGGACTGAACGTCGTATGGAACGTTAGTATGGATTGAACGTCGGGAACTAAAATGAGATAATATACGCGATATAATCCGTTAAATTGTTTTATTTCAATGAGTATTTATTACGTTTTATATTTGTAAATTTTATCATATTTTTTGAACATACCGTTTAGAAAATAGAGGGAGGGGGGGGGGGCACAAATTTTTGCAACTTTCGGAGCGAATATTTCGGAAAATATTCACTAAATCAAAAAATAAAACGAACCTCAAAGTGTTTTTAGAAGAACTATTGAAATATGTGCCACACATTCATATTTTGTAAGAAAACAGTTTCGGTTACATGTATGGAGTGCCCCCCCTAGAAATATATATTTTTTTTATTTAACTATCAAACTAAGTAGCGGTTTACACACGACACCTATGCTCCAAATTTCATTTCAGCTTATAGTTTTTGAGTAAAATGCCTGTGACATACGGACGGACGGACAGACAGACAGACATGACGAATCTATAAGGGTTCCGTTTTTGCCATTTTGGCTACAGAACCCTAAAAACGAAGGAATTGCATCTTTTCTATTGCTCGGTACGTCTAATAGGTAGTGGCGAGCGGTCCATATAGGCACAATGGCATTGCCTACTAGAAACTGCCTTCCTTGAAGCCCTGAACGACCATGGCTCTGTATAGGCACAGATAAACTGCCTACTTCGGCCTTAATCCTTGTGCACGCCACATGTAATGTAGTCAGTTTACGAGATAATTAATTTTGATAATTTACCTAAGTCTTTCTAGGGAGTACTTTTCACAGCAGGTATTTTATGGTAAATACCCGAGGACTTATCCGGTGTATGCATATGTCCCTTAATAGGCTTGATGTATCTTTACAAGAGTATAGAAAGAAATGTTTTCTACGTGCGCGAAAGCAGGAAAAAAACGACTGTCTGTTGTCTACTTTACAAAACTCAAACCAAACTTCAAAATAAATACTTTGACCCCTTTACCTTTTTCATTATTGAATTACACTCGTTTAATACGCACTAAACTTGTTTTAAAACGTCGTTTCGTTTTACGAGAACGTCGACAAATCCCCTTTTACTGTCTAGCTAATAAAATAATAGATTGAAGTAGGTGGCTTCAATCGTTGGTGCAAAGTTAGATAATATAAGAAAAAAAAGGTAAATAGTGCGATTTTTTTTCAACATGTCCCTGTTATTGATGAACAGGTTAATAATGTGTTAAAATACAAAGTAGAAACCTTTATGAAAAGGTAATTCAACTACTCAGTCAGGCCCACCCTCACCCTCAGTCCTGAGGCCTAAAAATATTCAGACGTTCATGAAACATGAAAAGGCCTCACGACTGCGTGTCCGTTACCAATTTTAGCTGCGCAGCGTCATCGTGGAGTGCGGCGCGCCGGGCATGATGCGATTTGGTATTGGCTCAGTGGTAAGTGATAAAGGATCATGTGGATATTTTCATCAAAATAATAGAATTGTATGCAACAGCGGTATAAGAGGGTTTAAAAATTCGAGCGGCGTGGGTTCCGTTATTTATTTGCCTGAAGGAAAACGCCGTATTTTGACTAAATTATACAACGTTAGTTTATTATATTTTTTCTATGACTAAGCATTTTTCAAAACGTAACGAAATATAAAATGCGAAACGTCAAGTGAAGATGGTAGCGGGGGATATGGACTACTAGCTTCTGCCCGCGACTACGTCCGCACTTAAATTCGTTTATCGCGGATACGGGTATTTTTCCGGGATAAAAAGTAGCCTATGACCTTCCCCGGGACTCAAACTATCTCCATACCAAATTTCATCCAAATCGGTTCATCGGTTTTAGCGTGAAGAGGTAACAGACAGACAGACAGACAGACACACTTTCGCATTTATAATATTAGTATGGATTGAACTAAGGAAACATATTGACAGACACTTTGGATATATAGAGATCTATATATCCAAAGTGTCTGTCAAAATGCGTTAAATTGGTGGCGCTACTAAAGCAAGTGCATAAAATAATTTACCATAATAATGCCAAAAAAACTCACAACGATGTAAGATTTTTTTTTGGAACACGATTGACTATTTATTTCAGACGAAGAACGAAGTATTGCGTAGCATTTCTATAAAAATGTTTGGTAATCGGTTGTTGACTTCATAGTATCTTGCTATTCAAGCGCCATTGTGGACGGATTTGGAACTATTATTTAACTGCTTTCCGCTGGACACTTTTTCATTTGTTTCCCTACATGAGTTTGGCCTCCACGTATCGTAATAAAATAAAATACAAATTATGTTACTAAATATTATGTTAAATATGTAATTATACTTTTGAAAAAGGAATTATAGCATTTTTTTATTAAGTTGGTAACAATGTAGGTATTTGATTCCAAGTTCGTTTGGAATGTATCAAAAATAGACTACTAAACTTAGGTTTCGTAATCTGTGGCACCAATAAATTATTTTGCTGCGTACCCCAAGCGAACGAACGCTGAGTTAGCTGCGAACACACCAAGCCAAAAAAATAGAATGTGCGGTAGCCAACGCCGCCGAATATCTTTGGCATTCGTTGCCGGTTGTTGGCCTGGTTTGTACTCACGCAGCTGAATGTTACCGCCACGCTGCGGATTGCCGGCATTCACTAAAGAAAGATCGTTCCACGATCTTTAAGCATCGCATTTGTTAAGTCGTCCAGCCAGAGGAGCTACTCTGAAATTCGAAATTCGTGTCGCGCCATCCCTCTTGCTCTCATGTTAAACTGTATTTGAGTGAGCGAGATGGCGCGCTACGAACACAGGGCCTGCGAAAACCAATCGTTGGCGTTCATTGGCCTGGTGTGTACGCAGCTTTTGGCACATTATAACACTGTCAAACGCAGCCGTGTTTTATTGGGCCATAGACTATAGACTTTTACTCAGCCTTATTGTATGTAAGGGCCCTCGCCCACGGCGACTTTTTGTGGCGCTACAGTCGCGCTGCTGTCGCGTTTTCGCAGCGCCACTGTCGCGATGCGGTCGCTAACTGCGTACCCTCGCCCACGTAACTGCGCTTCAGTCGCGACACTGTCGCGCTTCAGTCGCGACACCGTCGTGCTGCAGTCGCGACACCGTCGCGCTTCAGTCGCGCTGCAAACGCGAGACCGTCGCACAAAAATCCATTGCTACAGTTGCAAGATGGACTCCATCGAGGCAACATTAGTCGTGTTGTCTTTGGTGCTGCTTTTACGTAAGCAGCCCAAGCGACGGGAACGAAAGCAGCTTCGGCTACGAAAGCAACGTCGATATTGGATACACCCATTTAATAAACAGAGATTATTAAGTGGACATTATGAAACAACGTTTAAAATACTAAAAAACTATGAGCATAAAAATTTAGAAGTTGTTATAGAATGTCATATTCGACGTTTTGTGAATTGCTTTCCATTGTAAGACCAGAGTTGACTCGCAGACATACAGTGATGAGACAATGTATATCCGCTGAAGAACGACTAATACCTTAAGGTATTCTTTATTTGATTTTTCTCCAAATTCTGAATCAAACATTATATTTATCTCTTCCCATGCCTTTCTTTTAGCAATCTTATTGGAATATTCAGGAAGGCGCGAGTCCTATGTTACAGGACGGTCTTGAATCGCCATAATAAATGTTTCGGTGTCGAACGACTCTATCTTGTGGCCGGACAACAGCAATCTGGGCCAGTCTTGTTTCGCACTGATACTCTCTTCTCCACTGACGCCGCCGTACGTATATATATATATATATATATATATATATATATATATATATATACGTATATACATGTATATTAAATATTTATTTTTTAACGTTAATTTATAAAAATTTAAATAGCAAATGTAATTTTCAATATGAATAGTAATTAAATATTAAATAATAATAATTTAATTATTATTCATATTGAAAATTACATTTGCTATTAATTATATATATATAAATAATTAATAATAATACATTAATAATTTTCATAATAATATTAATATTAAATATTTAATTATGCTGCTGAAGCGCGTTTCAAATGCGACTAAAACACGGTCGCGCGTTTGCATCGACACAGTCGCGCTGTTGTGGCGCGGCAGTGGCGCGTTTGCATCGCTTCTGAAGCGCGTTGCAAATGCGACTGAAGCGCGTCAGTAGCGATGCTGTCGCGCGTTTACGAAATGCGCCACTGACGCGCCACAAAAAGTCGCCGTGGGCGAGGGCCCTAATAGAAATATAATAGTACAAGTAGTATCTGTTACTGAACGAGCAGGCTAAATCTTCTCGTAGCCACTTACCTTTAGGTAATCTGGTCAGTTTTTGTATAAAAAATGCTACTGACCTAAAACACAGGGGTGGTCTTGCAAGAAGTCTGTCTTGTACGTCGCCAAATCCCGAGCCCTTTGTTCGTCTACCGGGCCCTCCAGGGCCTGGAACATCTTCGCTCCTGAAATTGGAATAGACAGGTTATATATTACAAGAAAAAATAAAAATAAAGTTTATATGGCTTTAGGATCGCTCAAAATACGCTGATGCATCGTAAACGCTCCATGCGTTTGTCGGGATTTGTGAGCGTCACGATTTTCATACGCATATTAAAGTTACTTTTCCCACCGAACATTAACGCGAGATGTCGTGTTATCATGTCGCATGCGTCACCTTCTCTCCCTACATTCGGCCGCACTCTCAGCGTTTTTAGAACTTCGGTGTGTATAAAACGCCATATTGTGATTATATTATAAAGGCGTATTTGAAGTAGCGGTGTAGACGCCTTTAAGTTGAGCATGAGTTGAATGAAGCATTGTAAAGTTATGAATCCCTTTTTCTCTAATTACAGCTTTATTATAATGAACATGCCGCGTGTTAAGCGGCTATTTGTAAGGGGTATAATTAATACATATATATAACAGAGGTCATCATGTCATGTTATTATAATTTGAACGGCAGCATGTTTGCAGTAATCGTCGTCGGTGGGCTAGCTACGCGGAGGTACAAACTTAGCAAGTTCGCGGACATTTCGGTTCACTGCGCTCGAACTTACACACAGGTTTATAACAGTAAGTAGGGTTACCAGGTCTTAAAACTGAAAAGCCTGACAGACCATCTAGTTTAACTGGGCCCTCTTGAATATAGTAGGTAGTGTACAGAATTGGTGGGAATTTTTCTAACGTCAAAAAAACGCTAACGAACGTCAAAATGTCTATCCTGACACGTACTTCTTTAGTCTAGATGGGCTTTACTTAAGTATTTACATATCGGCGGCAAAAAGTGGAAATGTAGTAACCGCCAATTTAATCGATTGGCGGTGACATTTCTGCTTTTTGCCGTATCGACGGCATCATTATATCAGCCCAAGGAGGTCCACTGCTGGACAAAGGCCTACCTCAAGGATTTCCATATCGACAGGTCGTGCGCCGCCCTCATCCAACGGTTTCCCGCGATCTTCACCAGATCATCGATCCAACTTGTGGGGGCCTTCCTACGCTGAGTCGTCTTCGGTTCTACGAAAACTTTGCCCCGCCTACTTAAGTCTAGGACCAATTTGAGCTTTGACGACCTTGCTTCTTTGGCGGATTTCGTAATTTCTAATTTGACCACGCTAGGAGACTCCGAGCATAGCTCGCTCCTGTCCTGTGAGTGACTTTGAGCCTTCTTATGAGGCCTTTCGTTAGTGGCCGCGTTTCAGTGCCGTGTGTCATCAATGACAACACACTGGTTAAAAACCTTCGTCTTAAGACACTGCGGTATTCGGGAAGGGAAGATATTATGTAGCTACCCGAACGCTGCCCTTCCGAGTTAGATTCGACGAGTGACGTCCTACATAATGTTAATATATATAATGTTATGCGTATGTAGCTACTGTATAATGTACGAATATTTAGGGTAAAAAATCCAATGTTTAACACCTTAAATCCAATAATTGACACCCTGTGTCCCCTCCATTGCTAAAAACTATGGTTAAAGGGGCCAACTAATGAAACAGTGTCAAGCTCAAGCACTGGGACAATAAGACCTCTTGCGCGTCTCTTTCTGCGTCTGCTGTCTGAGAAATTCTCGAAAGTAACAAGGTTGATTTCGATACGGTTATCGCTAACGTGTTCCTTGGCTTCCTTGTCTCTTCAGTCAAAGCCGGTAACCGGTAATTTAATTGTAAATTTATTTTCCAAATTGAATTAAACTAAATTTAAATAACAGATTATTGACTAATGCGTAATTTAAAAATTAGCTTCAATATTATACGTTACGTCTAAACTATTATAAGGTTTTAAAAATGAAATGTCTGTACATTGAAAATATTTAAAAAAAGCGTCACGGACTATTTGAAAGTACCTGAATCTAAAGATATTTTTTGGATTTTATACAGTTTGTACATGTATTTGTGACTTATTCACGTCAAAACAGCTGGGCATCTACAGTACTCCTACCATGAGTTCGGCACGAGCGACTATCGAGCGCTCGATGACAGTCTATCTCTTTCGCATATTAGCGCGTGCGAGAGTGATGCACTGACTCTCGTTACGAGAATCTCGCTAGCGCCGATCGTAAACTCAGCTCATCTTAGGCACACTGATGGTTGTAGGATACTAGTACGCTGAAGTAAAAACGAGTTAAATGACTTTTTCTTTTCCGCGCACGAAGTTGCGAGCACCTACTAGTAACAAATATAACGATACACCGGTACTGTTTTAAAACTTCCAGCTGTTCTCAAACTTTGCGGAGCAGGTGTTCCAGGTATTGGGTAACTTTTGGGTATCTTTATGCCTTCCCTTTTTATAAATTAACTCGCATATGCGTAGCAGGGAAGCCTGTTGTGTATAACTACGACAAATAAACAATACCTCTGACCTGAAAAGAACCAAGGGCAAGTTAAATGTTAAACGATCTCCCATAAAAACGTAGTTTCCTTTTTTATATTTTGAAAACGTCATGCTACATAAATAATTAATTGCGCGTGGGTTTAGTAGGTATAGCTTTTAGAAAATAAAAACTGTGACACGTAAAGAAGTATCCATAAATTATTGTTAAACTTGGGAGTCAGAACAATTCGACACTAATGAATATTATGCGATACCTATTTATTTCAAAACCTCTTTCAAAACAGCGCTTTCTTTACAATGTTTATCTAGTTTCTAATCAAGTATTAACCCTTAGCTACATGCAATATCAAAAAGGATACGACAGAAATGACAGAACTAGAAATAAACGTCAATTTTAGACTTTGTCAAACACGTCATAAAGTATAAATTTTACGTGATAGAATTCCACGTATTAAGTAATTTCAGAAATAAAACGCGTCATATGATATGCAACTAAGGGTTAAAATTATAGAGTTCAGCCAGATCACGTTTGGAAGTTTCAATAAAATCCTGGTAAATTATGAAGAATTAGTATATGACCGCTATAAAAATCCTTAGTGTACCTTCGCGTTTGTAATGAAATATGTGTTTCAAATAATTTTGTCTGTCAACTTGTTTTATAGGATGGAGTATAAAAAGGTAAGGGGGACAATTTCATATAGGAAAACAGATGAAAAAGGGTCCAGTGGAATCACTAAATAATAGTTCCAAATTCGTCCAGAATGGCCCTAGAGTAGGAAGATAGTCAAAGGCACCAATTACAAAATATTTTTATCGAAATGCTACTCAATCCTTCGTTCTTCTTTTGATGTAAATATTCAATCTTGCTCAAAATATATTTTTTTGTATCGTTGTGGATTGTTTTGGCATTATTATAGTAATATATTTTACGCATTTACTGTGGCGCCACCAAGTTAACATCTTTTCTTTTTATATTTGTTTGTCTTTTGACGGACACTTTGAATATAAATAGAGATTATATTCAAAGTGTCAGTTTATATTTTCTACATTATATAGGTATTGATCATAGCGAAAATGCGTTGTTCCCAGCTTACCACGGATAAACGGCTTTAATCCTTATGTAGTCCGTTTAAAAAGTTTTATTTACATGAGTGGGTAGTAATTGCTTACCGAAATGAATATTACCTAAGTAGGTAATAATGTTAATATTAGAGTAAGTACTCTCACCACTACTGTGTTTGTGATTTAATTACCGACTAAGGATATGAAGCTAGTGATAGACTATGGATATTTGCACATCATATCTACGTGTGAGTCGAGACTCGAGACGAGGGTGAGATACATTGCCGTTATTCTAAAAGTGTTGACCATCTTGTATTTAAAACCAGCAATGTATAGTCTGGCAAACAAGTCTTGACATTAAAAAGTGGCAACACTGTAGTGTCATCCCTTTCAAATTAATGTTAAAAAAAGGGACCACATTTTTTTGCCAGACTGTATTCGAGCCACAAGGGTTAACTCCATAGTTCGAAAGCAAAGAAAACTAATACATATACCCAAAGTGTAAAACACATTTTCGCACGGATGGGAAGTTCTTGAGCTTAAGCTGCTGGCATCACTGGCAACTTAAGGGCTAGTGGCTAGCAAGCCGAGCTAATCAGATCGGCCATCATTTCTGATCGTGTGTAGACAAAGCCATGGTCAGTCGGCACGCGCGTTGATTGGTTGGATGATTTCAAGGCCCAGTAATCGGATGATGGAATCGGTTTCGAAAGAGGAATAGCCGGGTCGCCGAGCCATAACTACTTAAGGTAAGCTCATAGCGTATAAGCCTTGTAAAATATTATTTATTCAATGGAAATGAAAAATCGCTAAATCAATTTACAACTTTAAATCGATATCTAAAAGAGGAATACAAGGTCACCTGACGTTGTGGTCACTGTTGTAAATTAACATGTAAATTGTGTGCCATCTATTACAATTGTAAAAGGTGGAATTAAATGTCATTGTAAACTTTGCCATCCTAGTCATGAAATCAAATTTACTAACAATGCAACTGTTCTATGTAATTTTTTTTCAGGTACATAAAGTACATAAAAATACAGTTGGTCCTGAACAAACCAACTGTAAAAACTTTACAAAAAATAACATTACAAACGTCTAGTTTTTGTTGACTTCAATATACGTTACTTCTGCTACGGGATATTGTATATTGCATATTTATTAGGCAAAAGTCACCCGAACTTCGTTCGCGAAGGAGGAAAAAGTCAGGTCGCTCTTTTTTTGCTTGAGTGTAATCGGATAAAAATTATCCTTTAAACATCATCTGTAGATACCCAGCTACTCGTGTACTAAAGTTAGTTGAACTCCGTTTAAACATTTTGGCGTGCACGTGATGAAGCCCCAACAAGACATACAAAAATCCAAAAAAATATTTTTCGGTTTATTGACCTTAATGAAATGAAATAATGATCTTTATTCTGTAAGTAGGCCGCAAGGGCACTTTTACAAGTCTGACTCTACGGCGTTTCCCAAGAGGATACAACCGAGGAGAAGAAAGCCGAAATAAACTCAACAGTCAGTCATTTTTTTTAAATAAGTCTTAAGTATATCTATTACAATATTTGTACTTAGCCTATCCTAAATATATGTTTTGAGTATAAACTCAATGCGTAGTTCTTCAAGAAAACATATCAAAACTTATAAAAGTAAATTAAAATATATATATTACAATAGTTTTAAAATAGTCCGTATAACAGATTTATGAAAATATCTTCAATATACAGACATTTCGTTTTTACATCTTTATAATATTATAGACTAACTTCTGCCCGCGACTTCGTCCGCCTTAAATTCGTTTATCGCGGATAAGGGTATTTTTCCGGGATAAAAAGTAGCCTATGTCCTTGCCCGGGACTCAAACTATCTCCATACCAAATTTCATCCAAATCGGTTGAGCGGTTTAAGCGTGAAGAGGTAACAGACAGACAAACAGAAACACATTCGCATTTATAATATTAGTATGGATAATGGTAAAGGCTTTCACAACGTTTGTACGGAGAGTTGAGCTTAACGACTCCATGCTTACCGTCTATCGTGCTATAATCGCCTATAATCCCCAAATAATTGGATAGTGACAAAGACAGAGTGAGATTATCTTGTTAAATTTGAGAAATCCGTACACAAGCCATTATGAGACGTTCACCTTTCCCAAACTAAACGCTAAGTTAATAGTTTAGTCTTTAATTAATTAAATTAGTAGTTATAAACAAGAAACTTCACAAACATAATTTGGAGTCGGGCCTCGGATGTCTGGCGCTACGAAGATCGATCGAAGTTCGATGGAATATTTGATATACAGGGTGCCCGTAACCCGAGGTAAAATTTAGCGTAGGATTTATAGTAGTTTTATACTTACGTAGTTTATTTATTTAAAGAGGATTATAATAACAGAGAGATAAAACGATGTCATGAAAATAACAACAGGTGGTCTCATTGCTAAAAGGGGCTAGGTATACCCTAACGTTGTCAACATTTAAAATTAACTACCCTTTCTAATGTTCGTCCACATTTGTATCAATTGCCCGATGAGATCTTCGTCCCGTGGCATGATAACGTGTCACGATCACGCGTTTGGACGTTGCGACGATCCGATCGCTCGAAATCCATGTTGATACGCGTATCACACACACTTAGGTCAGAGAAGTGCGGCGTAATCGCCGCGCCGACAATAGCGTCCAAGCAGCGCGATACGCAGTCACGCCACGGCGATCGGATACGAGCAAATGATACGTGTGCCCCTTTACGTGTTTTTTGGAAATGTCATATCTTATAGTCATCACTTCAGGCTGGCGTAAGTTGCCAAAGGGTTTCATTGAATTTCTTCATATGGTAAAAAAAAATGTTAAAAAAAATGGCCGTATCTATGAAAATCTAGTGTTATCAGAGCGCTACTCCTAAGCAAAGCGTAGCTAATTTCTATGCATTCCGTATTGCCAGTCTCTAGCTTCAGAAGGTCTGACACATAGTATCGATGTGACCAATTATTTTTATTTTGGATGCTAGACAACATCACAACTTAAAAATAATGATATCATAGGTCATACACAAGCAGTAAATATCTATATAAAATAAACAGTTGGTGAGCGTAATGGTTTATTTTATTAGCAACTAATAATAATCATTATGTATAAGGGTCTTTATTCATTAGTAAATATACAGGGCCGGATTTAGGGTTCTTGTGGTCCTAGGGCAAAGAAAGAGTGGAGGCCCCTAGTAATTTTTCAAATATTTCAGGAATTTCATTTGTACCCCTACAAATCCCCTCATTACTGCTAATACAATGAACGTTTTCTTTGTAATTTCATTTGTGAAGCCCCTCCTCTTGTGCAGGCCCCTATAAATTTCTTAATGTATTTTTTCCAAATAAATTAAAAACATTTTTTTTTTTAAATGTAATTTTTGGGGTATACATTTGATTCGGGAGTCATGAGAGAGTTGTCTTGTAATGGTTCGTGGGAAAAAAAGTCAAAAACCTCTTGTTGCTTCAGCGTAGTCGGGTAAAGATTATCCTGTAACCATCCTCGGATATCCAGTTATCCTTGTACCAAAAATATTTGAAATCCATCCAGCTGTCTTCATGTGATTATCTACGTACATACAAACATGCAAAAACAAAAACAAAATGTTTTTCGATTCATTGACCTTCAGTCCATTTCTCTTATTTTTATAAAAACATCTTGTGTGTACAGAGATTTAAGTATTACAACTTTACAATGGGTGTATGCATGCATTTTTTTTATGTTTCGTAACGTAATATGAAAATACCGTAAAAACGGCCAAGTGCGAGTCGGACTCGCCCATGAAGGGTTCCTCAGCCGTTTATACAAAAAAATGCACTGCAGATAAAAAAAAATGCGATATGAAAAATAAACACTAACAAAAGAGCGTATCTCCCTGTCACTTGCGTCCTTTTGCTGAGAAGCGCAGTATTTTGGCAATAACTTAAAAACGGTATGTCTGGTCGTGTTGAAAATAATTTTCCTTGGAAGTATTTATTAAGCTTTATATTTGTACATTTTTCATATTTTTTGGAATTACCGTTTAGAAAATAGATGGGGGGGACACAATTTTTGCTACTTTCGGAGCGAATATTACGGAAAATGTTCACTTAATCAATTTTTTTTTATAGAAACCTCAAAGTGTTTTTAGAAGTACTGTTGAAATATATGCCACACTGATGATATGTGCAGATTTTTTTTTTCATGTTCGGTTATATGTATGGAGTGCCCCCCCTAGAAATATATATATTTTTTATTTAACTATCAAACTAAGTAGCGGTTAACACACGACACCTATGCTCCAAATTTCATCAATGTACATCTTATAGTTTGTGAGAAAAATGCCTGTGACATACGGACGGACAGACAGACAGACAGACAGACAGACATGACGAATCTATAAGGGTTCCGTTTTTGCCATTTTGGCTACGGAACCCTAAAATAAAAAAAGATGTCAAAAAGTGAAATTAAAAATGGCCAAGAAATACGGATGATATAGGCATTTTAAAGTACTAATTACTCTAATTAGACAGCACAGCAACAGAGAGGTTCGACATGTACTGTTACGTTTACGTTACGTCTAAACTCCAACCCCTACGGCCATACATATTAAACTCCATGTTAAATTCTGTTTTGCTAGAAAAAGACAAAAACTTGATCCACCGTGGTCCACCCGTGACCATGGAAAGCTGAAAAGCTTCCGAAACATCGGGAACTAAAATGAGATAATATACGCGATATAATCCGTTAAATTGTTTTATTTCAATGAGTAATAATCGCGGAAACAGAAGAAAATATTAAAAACTTGATGGCTTATATCTTTGATATTTTTATAGTTATCTGAAAAATAATTATTTTCTACACTTTACTAAAACAAAAATCATGCATATTTCCTATCATAATATAATAACTATATCTATCCTATATAAGTAGAAGTCTATGGCAGAAATTGGTAAGTTTTCTCTGCAACTGGCTTAGTAGTTGAGTTCTACTTTGTTAAATAATGATGACAAAGCATGAAAGTTAAAAGAAATATTATTACTTAACGTTTATTATCACTTATAAGTTTACCAGTTGTTAAGTAAAATGCCTTCTGATAACGATCTCAAAGTGTGGGCGTTTCAGTTGAAAATCAGTACAGCTTTATCAACATAAAAGGTTACTCACGTTGATTTTCGTAAATATGCCCTTTTATATAAAAAAAGCGAAATATTTGAAGTAAGTAAATGTTCAAAGACAAGCTAACTTCAATGTGTAGGATGCCAAGAAACACGAAAAGATGTAACAATAACTAAGTAACTTGAAAATTATGGGTTTTGTTTCAAAAATATCTGAATTTAACGGTATTTCGTTGTAAGAAAGTTGGTACTTATAGAAATGTGTTCAAAGTATTTTAGGCAAAATTATTTGACATTATCTACTAAATTAAACGCCTCAATATTTGACGACCGGTTTAGCTCAGCGGGAGTGACGCTGCCTGGTTTCAAATCAAATCCACGGACCTGGCTTCAAATCAAATCCCGGTAAGAGCGAATATTTGTGTGATGAGCATAAACATTTGTTCCTGAGTCTTGGATGTTTTCTATGTATATCCTTACTATACTATATTATAAACGTGAAATTATGTATGTACGTTCCACTTAATCTCAAAAACTACTGGACGATTTTTTATGAAACTTTCCAGTTATGTACCTTATATATCAGAATAGGACAGAGGCTTTATGTATTTCAAATTTCATCCCTTTTAGGAACGAACTTTTTCGGGATGAAAAATTGTATGGACACTAAATATTTTTTTACGCTAGGAACTTGAAATTTTGGTAATATGCTTCAGATTGAAATTAGTAAAATATCAAGTTTTGGGGAAAGATATAAGCTATTTTTTATCCCGGAAAAATAACTTTTACCCGCGATAAACGAGTCTAAGGTGAACGAAGTCGCAGGCAGCCGGTAGTAAGTAATATTTAATAGATATATTTACTTTTCCTTATTTTAGTAATTATATATCTATTAAATATCATCCTCAAGCTTACCATAGGAGTAATTATATTTGTGTAAAAATTGTCCCGTAATATTTTTATACTTACAAATACTTATTTATATATCTTTGTTTATAGACGCCTTACCGAATGAGTAAAGAACTAAACGAAAATACGAGCAATCATACGAACGAGGATTTGGATTCCTTCACAAAGGTCCGTTCACAAGATGGTGTGAGTGTGTGAATGCACATAAAATTACGAGTAGTTTCTGTAAAATGCCTTACAAATTAATGTAATAAACATCGTTGTTGTATATCAAACAAGGCCCATTAAAACAAGAGGACTGACAATTACCATATTCGGATCGTGCTCCGATCGCAAGGAGATATTCTGGCAAAAATTAGATGGCGCTTTAAAATTAAACATGCTTAGTTAAACAACAATGTTATAAGTGACATTTGTTGTGTTATAACAACGATTTTATAATTAAACAAAGAAACATAGTTCAGTAACAAGTCAGTCCTCTTGTTTTAATGGTCCTTGATATCAATTAAGCTGGAGATTACTAAAAACGATCCCACATATGTATACACATATCTACACAGATATACAGACACACACGCTAAACTTTATAATGTCACCCTTCTCTTTTTGTAGGCTAAAAACTGAAGCAGTGAATAGGACGGTAGATACCGTATAATGGAAGGATAACCTTCCATTTCATTGACAAACGTTTCTCCTGAAACCATACAATTTTCATGATTTTTAAAAAAGATTATTCAATGTTATGCAAATGGCGGACAGTGGATGCAATAAACGTCAAAATCATGCCAAACGATATACGTAGGTAATATGGATATGACTACAAACCCTGGCTACATAATGTTACTCGTAATGTAATAAAAGTCTTATCCATCTTATGCTTTCGTCACCATATTGCATCCACTATCCGCCTATTAGTTACCATGTAAAAACGATTACGTTGCGTTTGTTTTTATATCAATCCCATATTATTAACGGTTTCAAAGAAAAATGCTTTCGATAAAACGATATATCGACAAAATTAAGTATTCAATGAAACGTTTTCGGTAAGGTAAGGTACAACCGAATAGGACACTTTTTTCTCATCCCCGGCGAAGCAAATAGGTTATTACTTTTTTCGTCCGTTGAAAATTACAGGCAAATTCTACTAAAAATAAAACCCGACTTAAACATAGTATTATTCATACAGAATGGAATCTTCAGTCCAATCACGTCGCTGGAATGTGCAAAAACCTCTGAAGAGTTCCACTGCGCGAAACGATTTATAACACTTCCAAGTTAAAATCAACGGTGGAAAAATCCTGAAACTTTAGTCCAAATAAATGAGAAAAATCCAGCAGGAGTTGAGGTCTTGTCACGTCAGAACCACAAAAGAATCTGATATTTAATTTTTTCTTACTTGGCATTTTTAAATAGGGTGCATAAAACATGATTTTTTTATTGCTTTTCTTAACATAATACCAAAATACCGTAAAAACGATTTCAACAAGTGAAATTAAAATCGGCCAAGAAATAAGCATGATATATATAGGCATTTTAATTAGACAGCGATTTGACAGAGAGGTCCAACATGTACTGGGTTATAGTGCACTCCGTCATATAAATTTCATATTAAATTCTGTTTTTCTAGAAACTAGATAGAAGGAAATGTTTGATGACATTATCTTTTTACAACTTTATAAAAGTATATAATTAAGTAGATATATATAAAAACATCCAAAACTCTGGAAACAACATATATGCTCATCACACAAATATTCACTCTTACCGGGATTTGAATTGATTGATTTATGAATTGCAGTTCCTTTGCTGTTCTGCGAAATAGTGTATTAGTTAGATTTGACAATAAATTGGGCTCACACGCGCATATGTTCATGCAGTTTCCACAAACTAACACGCATGCCAATACACAAACCACCACTAGACAGTATTATCCTCGACACGTGTTTCGCCTCTCCACGAGGCATTATCAGGAGATGGAGATGTTGACAGTCCGGCGTCCACGCTAGAAATATATATTACTAAAAGGGGCGCCTTTTAGTAATATATATATCTAGGGTGGTGAACTTCGTTCGCGGAGGAAGAAAAGTCATAACCCCTCTTTTTTCGTCAGCGTAGTTGGGTAAAAAGGCTATTTAAATATTCTAAATTAAAATTTTCAATAATTTACCAGAAGACATAAAAAATACCGAGCTACCGGAATTCAAAAATAAGCTATATAAGCGGTGTCTGCAAAGAGCTTATTACAATGTGTCGGAACATTTCGAAAAGGGTTGAACGTGCAAATTGACATTATAGACATAATATAATTGCTTGGATGAAGGTATTTTTATTTATTACTCTTAAAATGTTGTTATTTTTATCGACTATTTCATTGACATTTATTAATTATAATTTACAACAAACACTAATCTGTAATTGTATACTTATATTTAATAGTGACCTATGTAATGTAATTCGAATAGTTCTGTGTAGAAACACCCCATTAAATAGTTGTTAAGTGCAAATATTGTACGCCGGTTATCGGTATATTGTGACGAACTATGTATAAATTAAGATCCACTGTACTCACAATATCACAATAAATATATGATTATGATTATTAACCATCTGTAGATACCCAGCTACCCGCGTACCAAATATAGTTGAAATACCAAATATAGATTTGGCGTGATTTAGGGCTGCCATCTTGATAAGGTATTGCCGAACCCGGACAAAAATTTCAAAAACCCCGAATATTTGGAGTAAATAAAAATTTTCCACGGACGTGTTAAATTTAATTAGGTTTTTAAGGATTCCTGGAAACTAAAAGTGTCCGGATTTTACCAGGACACTCTTAAAACACCTCCTCGGACGGCCCCCGGACGCCCTACAAATTAAGACAAATCCGGGAAACCCGGACGGATGGCAGCCCTAGGCGTGATGAACCCACAACAACACATACAAACACACAAAAAATCCACAAAAAGGTTTTTTCGTTTTTGTGACCTCCAAATAGCTGTATTGTACCTTTGAGCCAGGTATACAATACAGGGTGGGGTCTTTTAAGTAAGGTTAGGTTAACTTTTGGAGGATTTGTACATTTTAGAATTGATTTATAAATACAACTTTAATGTAATGATAAATAGCAGTAGTAGCTTTTATCTTTTTTTTTACATCTTGAATGTACAGACATTTAATTTTTACAACTTTATAATATTGAAATAATCGCGGAAACAGAAGAAAACTTTATAATAGTATATATATTTCTCGGACACCATGTGAGCACAATTCATCATCACATCTAACCAAGACACGCATTCGCGGAAAAACAAAGGGAATTCATTAATCCAATATGGAATTTCACAAAGTAACGTCTGAATCTGTAAATTATTTGAAAGAATGTTCTGTAAATTAACTATTAAGTACGAACACTGGCCCTCGCGTGATAATTGTACTTATTGTAAATAGCCGTCGCCTGTAACTTCCGTTTTAGTTCTTACGTTTTTGCGAACCCACTGTAGTGACGTTTCCTCAGACTAACAAATTAAATTCATTACGTTTCGCTATTCCGGCTCAGGCGACAAGAACTTTCCAGAAAAACATCTCTAATATTCGAGCAAAAACCTCGAACTTGGATGGCACAATCACCATAATTTAGCAGGAATTTTCGGTACACATAGATAACCCTTGAAATGATTTCAGTCAGTTAGGTTTTCAGCATTCCTAAATTTTAGGTGAGGGAAATAAATAGGCCTAATAATAGGTATCTTTTTACTTCGAAATTGATAATTATTCGCTTATGGCCGTCACAATCACAAAACTGGCGATGTATTTTTCCGTACAAATATTTGTGATTTGTTATTGACCACTGAGCCAAACGCGTGGGCCGATTTTGATGATTCTTACGTCAATCGATTTGTCTTAATTGTGCGAATGTCACTAAAGACATGAAAATGATGAAAACTCAAAATGGCGATAACGACACGCCATATTGTGAAAAAGAAAAAAATGAAAATCAACGTTCCATATCGAATGGAGTACCGTTGGATAGGGATTTGAAAATCATTATTAGGTTTCTTATATCATTTTTAATTTTGAATGACTAGTTACGAACTATAACGATTTAAAGCTGGTTAGCAAGCCGTTCTGACAAAATTTTAATTTAATTGTAATAAATCTGTGCAAGCTTCTCAATAACCCCCACGATAAAGATTGCGAAATTTACTGACTTATAATTTTAACTAAAGAGTATAAAATAAATTTTAATAATTAAAAAAACAAAAAACCCGACTAGCAGCCGGGACCCATAAGAAATCTAGATCGACGCAAATCTTCCCAACAATGGGTCCCGACTGTTTAAAATCGCTATGTTAATCATGAAACATTTTAATTACAACTTAACAAATTTCTAGGGTACTAAATTTGATTTTTTATTTTTATTTTTTTTACGTAGTCGGGTTTTTTGTTTTTTTCATTATTATTTTATTTTATTTATTATTTTGGTTTACTGGGTTTTGGTTTGATTGTTGGGGGAAATATATGTTTTATTAAAAATGCCCCGAAACATCTTAACCAGCCCTGTTCTTTCGAAGTTAAAATACATACGGTAACAAACAGCTGGGACTTTTTATGTATGACAGCTACATTTGTATAATATAGATATTCCTGTCCTGTCCCGACAATGCAGTGTGAGTCGGCCACAATATGGATCAGTGTCCAGCTTAAGGTCGCCAGCAGCCGACTGATAAAAAATATTACGTATGGAAACCTTTGGGGGAGACCTACCTTCAACAGTGAATGATTATGGGTTAAAATTATGACGTATAACTTACCAAACGTCAGGTAAACAGCCATGGCAATCATCAGCCCCAGGGCGCGGAACCAGGGCACTCCCAGCGCGTCCGTTATACATCCCGGCATCACCAGCCGCATAGCTCAGCCCTGAAACAACAAAATACACCTGTTATTGGCAGCTCAGGATTTAAAGTGGGTAATACAGGGGCATTAAGGGCACTAGTCTAGGGCAGATTTTTTAGGTGACAAATTCTAAGACTTAGGCTTAATTTTTTTTCTACACACTTTCTCGTAAAAGTTCGTTTTTATAGCTTTAATCTACCCCATTAAACACGCGTCCTTTTTGCCTTTTCATTATAGTTTTTGAAACGTGAGCAAACTTTTTATGGGCAAAAAACAGTAAATATTTTGGATTAAATTAATTGAGATACTTAAAATAAACACTGCATTAAAAACATATATTTCTTTTGGACAACGAAATAATATATTTGTTTTAAATGATTATAAATTATACTTATATGGCTGTCCCTTGTACTATAATTTCGAAAATTTCGTATCAGTACGTGATAGCACTATAATTAGAAATAACGAAAATTATTTATTCCATAAAGTACAGACAGCAGTACCACGCAGTACTCACTGGCAACTACTGTCATTAATATCTCATTATGGCAATGAAGCAATAAATAAAACAATTGAAAACTATTATTCCAACACGACAGCTTTATGCTGTCACATCCATTTATCCGTGCCGTTTGCATTCGTTACGAAACGAAATCCATACATGAGACTCGTGAGAGCAAAGTAAAGTTCATTATACACATTTAGGGCGGTATAATAAATAATGTCTCAGATCTCAGGTATTTGTCGCACGAGCCAAAAGGACGGTGACAGACTTGCGAACGGCGGCATTTAAAGAGAATATAATCACTACGTTTAAGCGGCATCCTTCATCACTGCACGAGGTATATACTCACAGTTGTATTTGTTCCTCTGTTTAGAAAATATTCCTGCACGTGTAACGGCCGTCAAATACTATTTACGGCTCTGGGTGACGTAAAATGAATAAAACAATTGAAAAACTTTCCCACCATTACGATCCGTTTTCGATGTCACGCGGCTGTCACATACATTGGTACGTGCCGTTAGCAGTATCATTTCCAATCAACTCGATTCAGCAATTTCAGCACTCAAATAAATAAAACAATGGTAGCTTTTCGAATTTTCTTACGACACGATCACTTTCGGCTGTCACATATATATGGATCTATATCGGAATCCCTAAGGGGGTAAGAGGAAACGTGCTTAATTTAATTGAATCCTACCTCAGTAAAAGAAAGCAATGCACGGAAATATCTAGAATTTGTCTAAAAACTAAACGTGAACGTACTTATATCTCTTCAGAAAGAGAGATGAGATGTGGTGTACCACAAGGTAGTGTGTTAGGTCCATTATTATTCTTAGTATTTATCAACTACCTACCTAAAGAAGTTCGCCATCTAATGGTTTTATTCGCAGACGATAGTACAGCTGTAATACAGCATCGAAATGTTGACATGAACGCATACGAAAATGACATAAATATTGTTCTAAAAGAAATAATATCATGGCTTAATAAGAATAATCTAATAATTAATTTAAATAAAACCTACATAATGCATTTCTGTCACAGGGATAATAATTTTAATACAATGAACATACACTATAATGGAACGTTAATAACTGATGTTCATGATACAAAATAAATCAAATCCACACTTATTCCACAAGTTATGCAACCATCAAACAAGACCCATCAGAACACAATATCAACACAAATTGCAAACAAAGATGAGCAAAACGGCTCTATTTCGGAAAAATTGTATGGGTATGGGAGCATTAATTTTTAATAAACTACCAAATGAGGTTAAATGTTTACAAATGCCTATGTTTAAAAGTAAACTAATTGAACTATTGCTAGACAAATGCTACTATTCTGCTAAAGACTATCCGAACGATGTTATTGTAAGCTGATAACACTTAGATTATTATTTAGGATTAAAAAAGACAAGTGTATAAACGAATAACTAAAATTAATTTATGTATTATAATAAGTGGACCTAAAAAAATCTTTTATAATGATTTTTCAGTTGCTTAGTTCTTTTTTTTGTTGTATAAAGATCTATTGATATTATAATTAATAAGTCCTTAGCCTAGTTCTGTAAATCAACCACTAACATATAAAACTTTGTACACCTACGGGTAAAACATAGTGCGACAACCACCATGTAATATTCCATCAATGTAACATACCTATGTTTAAAAAAAAATAATATTATCTTATCTTATCTTATCTTATCCTATCGCCGTTTGTCCTAACGCATTTTTTTATGAAACTATAAACTTTTCAGGGTTGTTATAAAACAAACCTACCCTAACCTAATCTATACGATGATCGTTTAAAAATTCCTGAAGAATTAACGGTTTCAGAAAAAAATGTGTTAGGACAAACGGTACATTATAGGACAAACGACATTAGGGATTCCGAAGGAGACCCTATAGATATTTATACTTGCTTGCACTATCGTTCAGTATCGTGAGTGTATTAAAGTAAATCTAGGGGCACGGAAGGTCTAACTTAGTCCCAGATAATACCAGAGAGCCCAAACTCACCAGGATAAGATGTCATTAGGAAACATGTTAATGAATACACTGAGTTGATCTAGCTTTTATACTTTATTTTCTATTAATACCTAAAATACGACGATTTGTCCATGGTCACTCATTCAATCACTCAATCACCTCTACGGTATTTCTCGTTATTCTAGAAAGATATCCAGGATGATCTAATAACTTTTTTACAGTGAGCTTGTGAGTTTTGGCCGCCAATATTACATGAAATGTTTTTGATGGGATAAAACAATTCCAGAAACACTTTCATTTTTCAACTGTCACGTTCATTGATACATGCCATTTGTATCACGCACGAGTATTTCGAATCAATACGAGAGTGTACTAAAATAAATGTATCTATGCGTTATATCACTATCATCTCCACTCAATATCATATACGAGAACATTGATACTCGTATGACAGGATTTTAGTCCGACAACCAACTTCCAATTCCATTCTCAGAGTAAAGAGTCGAATTTCGTGGAAAACCTTTAACATCCAATTTAAATCGATTCCAATTTGTTGGAGGGCCTTAAAATTTGCAAATTCATCTGGCCGAATGGATTTATTCCGTTGTTTCACTGAGTTTGAGCTGTTTGGTAAACGTTTTTATTTACGCTTGGAATTAAATTGCAGTCTGGAGTCTGTTAGGACTGGACTGTGCACACTTACAAACATGTTTGTGTAGTACACAGTGTTGGCAATAATCTTGATTAATGATTACTTTGTTAGTCATTAATCATCAATAACCTTTTGAACGCTTTCATATGTCAATGACATTGTCAATCACATGCCAAGCAATTATTATTGTGACGATTTACGACAACTTTAGGCGTTGCTGGCGTGATAGGTACGAGAGCATACGAAATCCTTTAGGTGTTCTTGGCGTTCAAAAGGTTAATCATTAATCAGGATTATGTTTTTGCCAAAACTGATTGTACAGGACCAATGTACGTGTACTATTTGAGCGTTTTAATCGCCAAACTTCCGTGGAAACCATTTTTGTTAGAGTGTTTTTTTTTAGATTTTTGTGCAATTTGAGCTATTTATTTGGTGGAGATCCCCGACTAATATTAAATAGTTTTAAAATCACATTAAAATCTACTTTTCATTAAAAAGGTGTACCACGAATGTGAAGTGTTATCTGGTTTTTTCTCTCGTTTGGATAATTGTTATTCACGTTGTTTATGGGCTCGGGAATGATGGCGTAAATTTCCAATAAAAATTTAAATTAATTCCTAAAGGATAGGAAACCCAACAAACAAGTTAAAACTTAAATCTACAAGGATTAAACTCTTATAGTTATTTTAAAAGAGCATTAATTATGACAATATACCTTATAATGGCATATTATAAGACGATTTGGTTAATAACACCAGCATTCTTATAATTTGGCTAGGTAAACGTTAATAAATCCAATTTATATAGCTACAATAAGGGTTCAAAATATGTTCTTCTTATAAAGGCTAGTTACATTGCCTTTTACCCGTATAATATTGATAGCCATATTAAGGCTTTTAATATGGCCAATGATTCTTATAAACACCAGTATTCTTATAATTTGGCTGGGTAAACGTTAATAAATCCAATTTATATAGCTACAACAAGGGTTCAAAATATGTTCTTCTTATAAAGGCTAGTTAACATTACCTTTTAGCCGTATAATATTCATAGCCATATTAAGGCTTTTAATATGGCCAATCATTCTTATAAACGTTATACACAAGGTAACTATGATTCTTTTTAACTTATAGGAACATTTTATATGATATCTATCCAACAAACGAATTATAGCATTTTATATGGTCTTTAGAAGAATACAAGCAATCCATATTCACTTATATAGTAATAATAAAGGTATTGATCTCTATATGGTTATATTAAAATGTTTTATATAACTAGATTCACTATTTTGAAAGTGCAGACGAAATGACCAATCTGATATCAACGAATCAATCAGTGGTTCCGTAGGGAATCGTTTTATGGAAGGAAGTGAGATGGATATGGTTTTGCACAAAGTACTCGTAAAAGCTACTAAACTAAACCTATTACCTAAATTCATAGTATTATTTACGTACAGTTGCCTAGTAATTATTATCTTTATTATGTTTTTATTTAGAAACTAGAAGGTGCGCGCAACTTCGTTCGCGGAGGAAAAAAGTCATAACCCCTCTTACTTTCTTCAGCGTAGTCGGGTAAAAAGAATTCTATAACCATCTGGAGATACCAAACTACCCGTGTACCAAAAATAGTTGAAATCTGTTAAGCCGATTTTACGTGATGAAGCCACAACGACACATACCAAAAAAATCAAAAAAATATATATTTTAGTACAATGACCTCTAATCTACAATAGTCCGTTTCAATCATTTCTTTGAAAATATCTTTAATGTACAGACATGTCATGTTTACATCTTTATAATAGTATAGATATTGCAATTGCAACTAGCTACCTATTTTAATTATGGATTACAATATTCGCATTCATCTTCAATGAACTTGTCGTAAACCAAATAGTTTTTACAATTTTGACACAAAATGAAAGTGAATTGTTGCAAAACGTGTACGAGTATGCTTTCACGACCTATCACAAAGTGTAAAGGTAAATTCCAAATAGTCGGAGATCTACAATTAAAACATTTCCATCTCATGTAATGTAAATTGAGAACTTTTCTCTTCAGAAATTTATCAACATCCGCAAATACAATTGTAAAATCTGGGGACAAACGATTTTTTTTTAGTTAGGTACGGGGTTTTACTTGTGAAAAATGAACCCTGAAGATATGTTATGGCGATGGAATAAGCAACAAATGTTGCCATTATAAAGTTTTAACTCTCATAGACTCCTTATAGACGACATACGATAGTTTTTGCCCTTATTCTCTAAAACGTGAGATAATAATTAACCTCATTTGTAGCATAAAAACAGCATAAATTGAAGGGCGCGTTAATAATACAACACATTGCATACCACATTTTATCATACATTTTAATTCCCACACAGTTTTCACTATAAAGAAGCATATTTATGTAAACGGCGTAAAATAAATAATAGTTTTATTTTTCATTATAATGGACGTCTTATCTTTTTTTGCCAAACTGTTGCGAAATATGAAATCACTAAGAAAAACACTTATTGCAGATTAATAAAAAATTCGGTTATAAGGGCCAACGGCTTTTTAAGAAACTTTATTTTGCCGTTATGAGTTTTAGACCCGTGATTCTGACCATAGTAAAGCACTTATAAGAGTGATCGCCCTTATTACCGCTTTCAATACGTTTTTTACAAGTATATTGGTTTTTAAGAGCTTTTTTCTTGTCATTATAAGTTTAATATCCCTTTAGCTTGCCATAATAAAGCACGTATAAGAAAAAAAAGGTATCAACGAAGCAACTATAAGGAGGGTATAAGGATATTATCCTTATATTTTGTGCCCAAATGCACCCTTATTAGCGATAACACGACTCTTATAAGAATATTATTTTTGGCAATATAAGCCACTATAAGAGGGATTTTTGTTTGTTGGGAAAATAAACTTATTGTGCTGACGAAGCCTTGAACCAAAAACAATATGGAGTAACCATAGAGGGAAAGATCTAAACCTAAGATTTTATCCTGGTTTACAAAGAACACTGAAGGCATCTAATGATAATGATAGAAAATTATATCAGAGATATGAATAAGGAGTTGTTTTTATTTAACGATTTAACTGCCGAAATTACCACACATAACATAACTTTACATATTAGGCTGGTAATACAACAAAAGTTAACTATCCCAAATAACTCACACGTGGCCTGCGGTCATTCATCCAGAAACCGGCCAAAGTCAACATTGCTTAACCCCCTCGAGGTTATATTGTCTGTAGTGTTCGTAGCTACTAGTACCTCGTAATTCGCTCCGTTGAACAGGGCGTTACCTATAGTCCAATCAAATTAAAATTTTACCTTTTATGATAGGTTATGTTTCTGTAGAAACGTATAAATAATATCAATATCATACTTAGAAGCTTCAGTCTACGCTACCAAAACGTTGTCAATGTCGTTCTGTAGAAGATCGGCTGTTGTTTATTTTTACGTGATACCATAATAGGGCAAGGTTTAACACTTTCGCAACCGGGCAACATTTTGAACAATACCCCAGAAACCGACTTAACTCGCCAGGCGGGCTAAGACGAGCAACGCAACGCCGCACGCCGCGTGCTCGCTAGGCGGGCACTAGGCGGTTGCTCAGGGCTGTGCCAAGTAACTGTCATATACGTGAATAAAATTAAATATTTTTTATTTTTTAATCGCATTAGGTGAAGTAAAAACACACTGCCTGTATATTTAAAATCAACTGTACCTACTTTTCGACCACATAATAATCAGAAGTATTAAAACCTTTCTGTTAGTGTCAGCCCTGTGGTGGCGAAGATGCCATGTGTGCCCGCCAGGCGAGTTCTTTGGCGTGGCGTGTAGGTTTATAGCTACTGCCCGCCTGGCGGGCTTAGCCAGCATCTGAGCAAACATTACGAGTGCCTACCAGGCGGGTTCTTGGTTGCGAAAGTGTTAATGTCCAAATGCTTTCAATACACATAAAAAGTACTTCATGACAAGGTTCAAAGAAAAAAAATGTATACTTAACTTCATAACAAAATTTGCTCCTTATTTTTATCAACGGCCTCTCCTCTAGAGCTCTACCGGTCAGTAGTTGAGGATCCCTTCGCCCAGTTGTCGAGGATCGTTTCACCAGTCCTCCTGACACAGGCGTATAGTATAACACCTACTAGGAGGCCTCAACACTTGTCTTCTGAATATATATAGATTTTATTGAACTAATAAAGCTTTTATTCTGTATATCGCACCCGCTCACGGGGCAATGAAGTCCCGGACCTTAGGGAAACGTGCGCGGAGCCGAAGCCTACGCGTAGAGCCCTTTCGACACTAATGAAATATAAGGGGTAGTACACCGCGCGTGTGTACTTCCCCTTATATTTCAATAGTGCTGTTCCTGCCCGTATCATGGGACGTACAAAGAGACAGCACCCGCTAGATGCAAGAACTATTGGAGATTGGTGGGATCTAAATATACTAGATTGTGGGATTGAAATGATGGACTAAATACTGGGCTATTGTTTGAGCAACCGGACGCCTACCAGGAAGAAGTGTCACATGGCTAAGGGCACGACGACGACGATGACTTGCCACCTGCTAGGTGGGCCCCACTAACACATATAGTGGCCTGAGGGCAATATCGGTGCGGAGGCCTAAGGGTGGAGAGGTGTCACTGGACTTTTTACCGAAGTCAACTCGCCATTTACGTTTCACATCCACCCTCGAGCCACAGCTCTTGCGACGAACTCTGACCGGCCGGTTAAGGCAAGCCATAGGTGGGGAGTTTGTCCCAACACCCCCCGTCAGCATCCCCCAGGAGCAGTCAGGTACGAGGGGTCGCTACTCCCCAACAGCTCGCCCGGAATCTTGTTACTGATCAAAGTGTGAATTAGGCTTTTTGTGTTGATGTTCGTATGTAACTAATAAATTAGCAAATTATGTTGAAAAATTTTTTTAAACAAGGCTAATCTACGAGTAACCTGTTGGGTTTTACACAACGGCTTAAAAAATACTGGATTTTTTCGGTTTTGGAGAGAATCATGAGTTGGGAAATTAAATATTTGGGAGCTGAGGCAGTTTGGGGGCAAAGACAAAAACCCGTATTGTCCCATATTAGTGTAATCCCGAATGAGGCTTGTATTGACTATTATAATATATCAATGAATGTTACATAATAGTCTACTATAATAGGCATGATGACGGGGTATGACAATCAGAATTCAAATTAGACCGTCAGTTAGAAAAAAAAAAAATTGGACGTATTTTTTCTTTACCAAAATAATACAAAAAAAATACTCAGACAAATCGCAATAAAGTATATTTTTTGATTACGTAAAAGAAGAAAAAATACGTCACCAATATTTTTAATTAATCTGCACGACGTACTAATTATTAAACTTTTGTCATCATCCCTATTAAACTTTGCTTATAATGATGCCATGTAATATCTACTTAATTAAATAATGAAACACAAAGGCCGGAACAATGCCTTTGACCGCCATTGTACTAAAGGCGGATGATGCCATACAAAACTTTTGTGTTACGGTGAGTAGGACCGTTCAATAGCAGCGTACGGACAGTCGTTGTGGAAATCCTTGAGAGAGGCATTTGCCTAACAGCGAGGGTCTTTCAGCTCATATGATGTCCATTATAACCCATGAAATTTATGGTATCTTTAGGTACATGCCGCGGAGCACAGTCTTCTACATTTATTTCAGTTTTAGTGTGATATTTATAGTTACTTTGTTGTAATTTATTTTTATAATTTAGTTTAAAAATATATATTCATTGTTACCAAGGACCATTAAAACACAAGAGGAATGCCAATTGCCATACTTTGGATAGTGCCCCGATTCCCCGATTTCATGGGATATTCAGGCAAAAACTAGATGGCGCTTTAACATATTCAATGTCAGGAACTCGCCTAGCGGGCGCTCTGCTCGTAGACTCGTAGCCGATACCATGCGTTTCCCCGCATGTAGAGGAAAGTGCGTAGGGCTACAAAAAACTTGGCAGCGAAAGTGTCAAAACTAAACATTTGTCTATAATGTTACATTATAGTTAAATGTTTAGTTTTGACATTATTAATGTTATAATTGAACAAAGAAGCGTAGAGCAGTAACAATTAGTTCGTGAATAATTGTAAATAATAATTCTTTTACATAGATGGCGTTGTAAATATCGGGCAATTGTATGCAGATTGACAGTCCTGTTTTAATTATCCTTGATTTTTACTAATGTTTTAATTATAAAGCTAAGTTAAGATCCTATCTCTAAATATACATATTTCAACTTAAAGCTGGACGCCTCAATATCGAAAATTAGTAACTTCTGCTCTGAACCGTAACATAATCCCCGTGCAAATTTGCGTGCCCTTTTTAATTAACCACTTTTCTAATTAGACTTCGGTTTACTGCGTAAATATTTGCGCTAGTTAAAAGCAGTGTAATATCCCCTTAATAATTCCTAGTGTTGCCACTTCAACCCTTTAAATAATTTATCATTCTTCCAACGTAGCCTTTTTACATTATGACAGTAACGAAGTGCTGCGATGAAGTCTGAACTCCGCAAATCGGCTTTCGGCCGTCAACGCTTGACTTATTGGATGTACAGTCAGCCGGAAAAATGGGCGGTTTATTTTTAGCTCTTAATGTGGAATACCGCTGTTCTTTGTTATTTTACGTTGGTCGAGGAAAATATTTATCAGTAGGCAACCCATGAAGTAAATGAAAAATATGATTGATATGAAACACTGTATTTATATGAAAATCGTGATATTTAACCATCACGATCTTCGTGATTTTTAAAGTGAATTTCATCACTTAAATACTATACACTCTACTATATAATACAAGGATCTAAGTAATAAATCACTGTTCGTCTTGGCGGGTGGGGGTACAACCGTGGCCCCGGATTTAAAGACTCCGACTGAATTTGTATCAGGGTCTTGTGCATTCCCGAAGGCTCAGGCTTTGCCAACTGAGTTACAGAGTGATGAAATTTATTTTAAAAATCACGACGATCGTGATGATAAAACGTCATGATTTTCATTATGTTCACAATACAGCGACACCTCTAGCTAACATGTGGTAACGGTTTTCGCTCTGTTAGGGTGAGAATTTACTTACATTCGAAGACAAGCTGACTGGATTCTGTAGCTTAGTTGGCAGAGCGTGCGCCCCGGCAAGGCCTGGTTCAAATCCAGTCCGAGTCTTGGATTATTTTCATTATCTAGATCTTTGTATTTATAAGAACTAGCATATGCTTAGATCGATTACCAACCAATACTCACGTCATGTGTAATAGACATTTTTAAACTTTTGATAAAATCTCGGTTACTTTGAAAGGACCAGAAGGGTAATAAACGCACTTGATTGTACGTCTGACGTAAATAAGGAGAGTGTTATAAGTTTAGCGTGTGTAGTTGTGCGTCTATACCTACATCTGTATCTGTGTCTCAGTCTGTGGCAGTTTTTTGTATTTAAAAGATTACTTCATCGAGAGCGTTCTTAGATATGATTAAGGAAGATCGGTACAGCCGATTGAAGATAATCAGCTGTTTTCTAAATGTGAAAGGATCTTTGATTACTTGTTAAATACATAATAACACAAGCCATATTGAGCTTAGCATAGGACTAGTTCGATTTGTATAAAATTGTCAACTAATATTCATTTATAATATTATTATTAGACGAAGATGGTCGTCTCACCATCTTCGTCTAATAATTTCAGAAGAACTGGTGGCAGATTGCCCATGACCGGGACACGTGGAAGGATGAGAGGGAAGGCTTTGCCGGGCAGTGGGACACTCTAGGCTCTTAAATAAATTATTATTAATATTGTACTCAAAGCAAGTTCTTAGTGCTCATCTATGTCTATGCGCTTGAAGACAAATATACCTTACATACTGTAACCAGACGGGGACACAGACAAACAGACATCCAGACACAAAGATACACAGACACACTCGCAAAGTTATAACGTCTTACTTTTCGTCGGGAGTTAAAAAAGACCTTGCGGATTAAGGAAAAGTTTCGTCAGTCATTTTTAATTATATTTAACTAAATTTGAATACAATATCCAAGTAGCCCTCAGTTTAATACACCGAAATATTTATTATTAGAAGTCTGAGGCTTGTAGCATTAGCATCGTTAAGCGTTACATTTAATTTTCCATTTGCATAACTTTCCCGAAGGCTCCTCGAGCGGAGGAGTGAGATTAGCCAGAATTAGTTGAAGTTAGCTCTTAATTGATATAAGGGCTGCTGGTAAGAAAGATTACCTAACTAAGAATAATTATATATCTACTAACTATATTACCTGTAATCAGGATCGTGACTTAACTCCTAACTATTGACAGACAACGTACAGCCTAAACTGTTGAAGGAAGGAACGTACAATTTGAAACTCGCAGTATTTATATTTAGAGACGTATGAGGTGCACTCACAAAAATCTTAGAAGGGAAAATCGACGGTAAGAGGAGCAGAGGGAGGAGAAAGCTAACAAGACAACATCAAAAGCTGGTCCAACATTAGTGACACTGCCAGTTTTTGCAGACTCACACAAGACAGGAACAGGTTCCGGAAGATAATCGCCGACACCCGTTGAGGATATGGCACAATGATGAAGAAGAAGAGGTGCACTCAAGAAGGATTTTATAAAATTCGAATTGTGCGCGGATAAAAGCTGATTAGTATCTCGACTTCAAATCTCGGGCTCGTGCGTCCCGGATTTTCGGAAGGCTTGCGTGGGATATGGATTCAATACGCAAAAAGTCCCTTCTACTCTCTTCTGAATGTACTACTGTTGAGGCCTGTTCCTAAGCACATCAATGGGATATTAGTCCGGGAAGTCCGTCCCTGCAGATAATGGAATTATTGCATTCAATTTGAAAAAAGAGTCGGGCTATCTATTATTTACGATTGATTTTGTTATATGTAGTTTATCACTGTCACTTATACGCAGAATCAATTCTCACCTACGGTGCGCTAACGTAGTCTTTGATGGAAGCTCAGAATTTCATACTCGGGGTTTACCAGTAAGCTATGGAGCGCAGCAGACTAGGTGTAGAGCTAATGGATCGTATTCGGAACACTACGCTGCGATGACAAAGCTAGGTGGATGTATTGTGATTAGGTAGTAGCTCAAAAGGCGGTCAAATTGAAGTACGACTGGGCTGGTCACGTCTTGACGCAAAATGAACTAATTGTGAGTCGAGAAGGCTACAGAGTTGAAACCACATAATTCGAAATGGAGACGCGACAAACGCAGCTCAAATATCAAGACCAATGGAAAAAATAGGGAGACTCCTTTGCTCAGCCCTTTGATTTCACCTAAATACGTGACACCTTTTAGCATTAGCTCCGTGTATAATTGAAACCATGATCCAAGAAAACAAGGTCTGATCCTCCGGTTACTGACACTTTAGGACGTCACTGAAAAGTTGCCGCTTTACAGTAACATAGTGAATAATAAGGAAAATAATTTCTTCCGTCACTCATAGAAAAATAAATTTATGCATTAAAACTGTCATTTTCTTTGACTTAAAAATAAATAAAATAAAGATATCTTACTTTGTCGTAATAATTTATTGAAAACACTCGCAATTTTTTGATATGCATCACGGGATGTGAGGAGGACGATATACCACTGGCAACACAGTCACTGTAATGGCCGCCGTTTTGACGTTTATCACCATCTCTTTTTGTCATATTTGAATTGCATATTTTGCTCTCATTCTATACCACAGACAGCAGTGATTGTCAAACTTCAAACGCGTATTAAAGTTTGTAAGGTTTTCAATAATTTTATATACATTATGTAATGTTTTAGTTTTTGACTACTAATTTAAAAACGGTTGGTTGTTCCATTCGGAACTGTAAGATTAGAAGTGTTCAAGGCGGTCATATAAGGTTTATTACATTTTCAACAAAAATTGTTTGTCTTATGTGTTTATATCAGTACCTTTTTGTCAATACAGTTTACTAACAATTCGTAAACTTTATGCATATTGTAATTGACGGAGCGAGGGAATCGTCTCCGTTTCAGCTTAGCCCAAAAATTATTAATTTTTTTTAACGTTTCAAAACTAAGTGAGGTCTACAGCTCACAGAGCCACTAGTAAATAAGGGTAACAAACGTTTAGTTAATACATTGAAATATCCCTCAATAAACATTCTTTAAGACAAGGGAAAAAAGTACAACAAAATGAAATATTTTTTGAGAAAATTTTAAGTCACATTTCCTTGTCTGCACAGAATGTCTGATTTTTGCATCTTCCTTGAATGCACAGTGGAGGTCCTGGAATGGACACCCCAATAATTTTATGAGGGAAGAATTTACTTATTTAGAAAATGGCGTCTATTTTGAATTCAAGATGGCGAACATCACTTTTAACGAAAAAGTCATCATAGGAGTCGTTTTGTAGGTTTTCGGGAGTGCAGATTTCGAAAATGGTGTCTATTTTGGAATTCAAGATGGTGGAAATCACTTTTAACGAAAAAGTCATCAGAGGAGTCATTTTCTAGATTTTCGGTAATAGATTTCCGCCATCTTGAATTTCAAAAGGGATGTCATTTTGGAAATCTGTGCCCCCATAAACCTAGAAAACGACTTCCATGATGACTTTTTCACAAAAAGTAATGTCTGCCTTCTTGAATTCCAAAATGGACGCCATTTTTGAAATCCGCACCCCCAAAAACCTAGAACACGACTCTCATGTTTTTTTCTTAATTAAAAGTGATGTCTGCCATCTTGAAATCTAAAATGGACGCCATTTTCGAAATTTGCGCCCTCAAAAACTTAATAACAAGTTTTTTCTGGACCCTCTTTTTCTCGGCAGCTTCGTTTTTTTTTCTAATTCGGTGAGACATTTTGTAGTTGATTTTAACAAATTGTACATCACTGGAAAGCCATAAAAAATTGCCAAGAACCAAACATGATATGAACAAAGATTGGATATCTACAAAAAATATGATCCAGTACTAAGAAATGTCTCCAAATAATTCTATTTATGTTCTAGCGCGCCATAACCTTCGAATAATAATTTTTCAATGTCTTACGTTTCTTACGAAATAATGTAATAATAATTGTATCTAAAGAAATTAGAAAATATACCCAAAAACTTAACCCAACCTTCATAACGATTTTGTTAAAAAAATTAAATAATTCCAAAAAAACACCGCAACCCAGTTTTGTTTATTTTATTATTTATGAACAAAATTGTCGACGCACATCTCATATTTTTCTTTAGTCTATGGAAGGTCTATACTTTAAGGATCAAAATGTTGTTACTGCTTTTTTTTTTACTTTTCGCTGTACAGTTTTGTACATAACTGGATCCATGTACATTACTGGTTCCTCTACGATATGAGAATTGAGAATATACTTGGATAATGTGTTGGTGTAAATTTTGGCGTTTGGAGATGCATGCAAAGTCCATTAGCTAATTATCATGACCCAAGAAAACATATTCTTATACCATGCTTATTATGAAGTTTGTTTTTGTGTATTAAAATTACCCCAAAACATAAAGTTTGAGAACCAGTGAAAGCCGTGATGACGTCCTAAAGTGTCACCCACGTGACAGACTTCATTTCGGAAGAACATACCTGGCATAGTATTTTCTTATACCATGATTGAAACTGAAAAAGTTATTTTCCAAAAAAATATCGTGATATAGGTAGATGTTTCCTAAGAGTATGATGTCTTTTCATTTTCATGCCAATTGAATCCGGTCCTGTGCAGAGCACTAATTTATTCCCTACCGTCTGCCAAATCTTGCACGATTAATTAATGAAAAAATACTTATATTTAGTCTAAGAGATACTCAAGCTCTTTAGTTCTAGGGATATATCTCAATTATTGTTAAAAGACCGCTATTCCGACACACTATACTCGTAGATTCCCTAATGACTTTCATTGCTTTCTGGATGATGTATCACTCATAATGTCATTCGTCAATCGACAGGGCCATTTTTTTATACACTCAAGCGCAACACTCGTAGTACATAAAACAACTACAATTGGGAGTAGCAAAAAAATGCTCGTGTTTTTTGTTTTTTTTTTTCGTTAAAATAGGCTATTCTATGATACTAATTTAATGCGTTTACGTTTGGATGCATTTAATTTTTTTATTGCCTGGGAGATATTTCGAGTGACGCCACTACTGACTGACGTCTGTACTAGAGGGTTAGACATGGACAAAAAAAGGCAAAATTAAAAACACGAAAAGCTTATCCCAGAAATCATAGTTTTGAAATCTGATAATTGCAAGCCATTTATTAGAACTATTCCTCGAAATGGTTTTTGAATGACCATAATTTCGTGATGGGTGCTACAATATTGATGAATCCTAATTTGGTTTAATTTTGGACGTGTTCTATCAAAATTTAGAAAAACTTTGTCATTAAATCAGATATTTGTATGTTTGCGGGCTATAGGAGCTAGATCTAAATTACTATTATTATTCTTAAAGAGAAGCATAATAATTATATAATATGATGTGAAGACGACTGCCGAGTTTTATTCTGTGCACGTCTTCATTAAGGAAACTGAAGGGAACGTTAGTCTTAGGTACCTAGTTATAGACGAATCTACTAACGAGCTCCCAAGCAGTGTATGTACGAACGCAATACCATGATATTCAACCATTAATCAGGCATTATACTGCGTATGCACTCTGTTGTTGGTAACGTAAGGAAAAAATTACACAGAAGGTATGTTTTTAAACAGTACTTAACAATACTAACGTACGTTTACATAATGGCCTTATACTGTGACGACGTTGCTTGTTGCTGAGTCCTAATTTATTTTATCTGAATTTGGAAGTGATTTATTATTCTGGGCGTGTTCTACCAGATTTTAGAATAAGTGTCAAGAAATCAGACATTTGTATATTGGCTACCTAACAATTGTAACATAAGTAGACATGTAGACGTTTGGTCGTTTGTACGAGATACGAGCAGTTAACAGATAACAGTAGGTAAACTAGCCAAAGCCAAGACTAGGAAATAGAAAACATTAGTCTTGAACGGCGCATTGTAGGATGTTGTTGAAGGATGCTGGAGCAGGTGCTTTTTGTGGATATTAATTAAAAACTCGGAGATACAAGACACAGCGTGAGAGAGAGAGAGAGAGAGAGAGAGAGAGAGTTACCATAATAAAAAATATGCTTAATTTTGATATTGTGTTGCTACTTTAATATATGTACGCAACAAGTCCAACTTGCTTAATAACAACGGACATACAAATTGCCATGCTTATGCAATTATTAATGAATCATTGTATATGTTATGCACTTTGTGGTGGGATTTATGATTTATTTACACGTTATTTTTTCAATCAAAGCTCCGGTAGTTGCGTTGCTCAAGCGTGCGACTTTCAACCAGGAAGTCGTGGGTTCGATTGCGGCCGGTACCACTTAGTTTCTCGGAATTTATGTACGGAATTTCATTTGATATTTACCGCTAGCTTTTCGGTGAACGAAATCATCGTGAGGAAACCTGCATACATAAAATTAAGGGTGTGTCTGAAGTCTCCAATCCGCACTGGGCCAGCGTGGAAACTACAGCCCATTCCCTCACATCTTTGAGAGGGCCTGTGCCGAGCAGTATTACGTATATGTATAGGCTCATGATGATGATGATGAATATATACTTACGCTATGACGTCGTATTGTGATGATTGTGAGTTTGCTGCTGTGTTATATAATGAAATAGTAAAATTTTGGACCTACATCTCTTATTTAATGGCCAAACACTCTAGCTTCCGACCGACCTAGCAAGGTCGATGCCAAGGCTTTTCTCAATCTCAAGAATTTTCTGATTAATAATTACTTTAATGGCTTACTAATAAATTACCAAAATATGTGTCTGAACTGTTTCACTTCTTAAATATTTGGGAAAGTTTAGTTTTTTCCGAGACCGTAAAATTTCAGAATTTCTATACAATAAATTAGGTTTTATCGGTTTCGGAGAGAATAGAGAAATGAAACATTCGGGATCTGACTGAGGTAGTTTGGGAATAAGTTTTGTGTCAAAAATTGAATTTTTATGACAACCTTTTATTGCCGACTGTGCTTTTCTTTAAACACACGTCAACTACTCATTGAGATGCTTTTAAAGAGCCTAATATCGGTAGGATAACGCTATTTTTTCACAGAGTTCCTATGACCACCATCCTGCTCCATCATTAGATCAGCTCGATGGTATCACACTATTGCATTGTTGTCAAACTTACATAAGTGTGCCAAATTTTAGCTCAATTGGAAACCGGAAAGTGGGTCAATTTTAACTTGCAAGATTTGACCCGTACGAACATACCTACATACATACATTTCAAGTTAAATAAAAGCTTGTAAAAATAACTTCGCGAAGAGAACCACGTTCCCTCAAAGTTCCCTCTCTGGTAGCACTTTTTCCATGCAAACGACTGGTTCTTCCCTGGTTTTTGAAGCCAGACAAATATTTTTTACAAATGATAACGTATGGGTACGAAGGATATATTTTCCTTTTTCGGATTAGTTTTATTGTTTTTCCTTAAAATTAGAGCCCGCCAAATCACAAATAATTGACTTGCGTCCTCTTGAAGACTTAGTACCTACTTTACAGAAACACTCTGTAGAAGGTGCCCCCAACTTCATCGGCGGGAAGAAAACAAATATAACCTTCTTTTTCTTACAGATATTTAATTTTTAAAACTTTACTTACTTACTAGAATAGATAGAAATAATCTTTATAATAGTATAAATAAAATAATGGACTGATAAAAACTTCTTGACACATCTAAAACCAATGCAGATAACATTTAGGTGGCTAATTCGATGTCCTTGAACCATAGCAAAGAATATAATCCATGAAGTGACCTTTCACAGGCAAAAAACGAAATCAAATTCAGTCTATCCCTTCATGCGCTATGAAGCCACAGACACACACGTCAAATGTATAAACATTTCTTCTACAGGTTTTAAAAAAAAAGAGGAAACGCGATCAAACCAACAAGGACGTCTGAAGCCTAAACATGAAGAACATCCAAGATCTCTAAGCGGTCTTGCATGAACTAATTGTTTTAGCAGCACCGGGATGGCTCCTTAACGGCGACCGCGGTGTGGGACGGGCCCTTAATAGCCCTTAAGTGCCATCTGAGCAATAGCTTCGGCAATCTCACATTTCGTGCTAATCCAGTTATACATCGATCTAGATGCATGTAATTATGATTCAAATTTGAATAAGATGGAGTGACATGAGTTTGTGAAAGTCGATAGTCGATGTATCGTCTGTTGACAAGCAGAACTTCTCATACTTATTCTTAACAGAATCAATACAATTTTTGATTCACTATTTTAGGATTCTATGCCAAATACTAAAAAAAACCGGTCAAGAGCATGTCGGACCATGCTCAGTGTAGGATTCCGCAGCCGTTCATACAAAAAATGCACTACGGATGATAAAAATACGATATGAAAAAAGTGCACTAGCAAAAGAGCGTATCTTCACGGCACTTACATCTTTTTGCTGAGAAGTGCAGTTTTTTGGCAATAATTTAAAAACGGTATATCCGATCATGTTGAAAATAATTTTCGTTAAAAGTAATTATATAGCTATACATTCGTATTTTTTTTCATATATTTCTGAGATTCCGTTTAGAAAATAGAGGGGGGGGGGGGGACACAATTTATGCTGCTTTCGGAGCGATTATTTCCGAAAATAATCACTAAATAAAATAAAATCTCAAACCTCAATATATTTTTAAAACATCTGTCGAAATATGTGACACACATTGATATTTGCTGAAGTTTTTTTTTCAGTTTCGGTTACATGTATGGAAGCATGTAGTGCATTGTAGATTTTTGGTCCCACTATAGACATTGTTTTACCCGACTTTGTATAAGCTCTAATACAGCTTGTGTGCTATTCGGGCATACTCTCTGGGAAAGTTTGCCAAAATTATACTTACTCTGATTTTTAATTCAAGACCAAAATATAACGTCACTGGGCGCACTTTCGCTGTGATCACTGCATACTGGTTTAAGTGTCAGTATTTTTATCAATAAAACTTACCCTAATATTACTGGTTGTACGATTTCTCATTCATGTTATTATGAAATAATGAGCATATGTTGAAACAATCAACTACTACTGAACTAAAATAAGATAATATACGCGATATAATCCATTAATTTGATTTTATTTCAAGATGAGAACTGTCAAATTTCGGTATTGAATTAAAAATCAGAGTTTAGTGTATAGGAACATTTCGACTTAGGAATTTTCAGCAGCGTAAGTCATCGAAGCGTACGCCACTGATAACGAAACCGACCGATATCAACTACGCTTCGCTCGTTTAGTCGAAGTACGTGTTCACCAAAGATAACAAGAAATCGCTTTCACAATCACGAATCAAAATATTACGCTTACTGGGAATTTAGACCTTATTGAAACTCACTGGAGTTGATTTTCTGTTAAGATTATTTAGTAAAATAAGTTCTCGCTAAAGGTTGTAGTTACGATTTCCGGAAAATGAACATGAAGGAAAGTTAGGTTGCAAGAAAGCAGTTTATAATGTGTTTATGGGATTGGGAAACATAAATCATTAATGATGCCCTTATTTAAGGGATATAATTACCTATATATGTCATGTTCACGAGAATGTAAAAGTTTAAACATTTAAGGACTAAAGCCTATTTAAGGGATGATGACGGGGTATAAAAATCAAAATTATAATTAGTCCGCCAGTTATTCAGATATTAAAAATATGTATTTTTTGCTTTTTCAAAATAATATTTTATAGGGGCTCGTTACGTTACTCCTAGGTGCAATGTGTACCAAGGACTTACGTCACACGGCCTTTTGACTCAATTTATCGCCTTTATTTATTGATTATCAAATAAAATAAAAAATACGTCTCTAATACTCTAAAATTTTAATACTACATGATGGACTAGTTTAGTCATCATCCCTATTCACGAGTTTAAGAGATTCGACCGTTCTTCATAGGCATTCATCATCATGCATCATGTTTAGACCAGATAACATTTGAGGAATCAATAAAAAATATTGCTGAAAGCACTTCAAAAACCTACGAATTCGTTTGCCACTTTTTGAAGTTGGTTATTACTAAGTTCGGTTTTACAGATTCACTCATGTGAACAAGAAACAATAGAAGGGAAAGAAACCCTAGATTTTCTTGATTTATAATTAACACTCTCGATCAAGTCACTTAAATAAAAACCTAAATAAATAAAAATAAAAAATATTATTTTAGAGGCTACGACGCCACTGACATAGAGTAGTATTAGAAACTTTATAATATCACGTGTCTTGTGAAATGATTAAGAGTCCCCGGTAACGTCGGTTCTCCATACAAACGTAGTTACGCTCTCATTTTAAAACGACTGGCTAGTAATTAGTTTATGTAGCTTCAGATAACATAGTAAAAACAATACAGCCAATTTAAGTTTTTCATACAAAACTTGTTTTTGCTGTATTTCGTTTGTTTTATAAATTTATATAAACTAATTTCAGGCCTAGATATACCTCATGTTATTCAAAGTCATGCAAAGTTTCGTTACAATCCAATACGTGGTTTTAAAATAAACTTTTAAACAAAAAAATAAAACAGACTCCAAAAAAAACTAAAAAGTAAAAAATAACGCCATAATTCAGTTTCTTCAAATTACTTACAAGTAACCGTTTGTATACTCAATCTATACACTATATACAATTAATCTTATTTTGGCGTCGGTGCCATATAAAGAATGTGTAAAATATTGAAAATTGACGATTTTAGTAAGTTTTGACACGCCCAAGCCTAAAACACGGCTAGGATACATTATTTTATTACATAGATCTGGTGCCTACCTTCCGGCTCCATCATCAAATCAATTCGATGGTACCATTCTCATCAGGAACATTTAATATATTTAATAATCAAGATATTTTGTCGCCACCCGTAAATCATTTATCATTCAGGAGTTCCGATGGCATTCTGTGGTCTTCTGCACCACTTCATCAATTTACACTTTCTGAATGCAAATACTTATTATGTTTCTTATAATACCAAAATCGCTATATGTATGCCTACAATATTTGAGGAGTTCCTTCAATTCCTCATGGATTCCATCATCAGATCTTCACCAATATTAAGAACCTCCTCCTTTTTTTGGAAGTCGGTTAATGAGAACGAAACTCCGTTTTTATGGGAAAGTGAAATTCGGCCGAGCTTGCCGGGGACTCTTAAACGTTCGTTTCGTCAACTCACTGACGTGTTTCAAAGATTTTATCAAATCAATAAACAAATCTGATGAAATGAAAAAAACGAGTTGCCTTTTTCGGCCGATTTCATAATTTCACTACACAGATTCAAGGATTTGATCAAATGACTGATTTTTTCTAAGCAAATGATAAAATGGATTCGCCATTTTAACATCGTGCTTGATTTGGTCATATCCCTTAGAGATTTGTTCTAATCTCTGTTTCGGCCACTTCCCTGCGACATATACGTATACAAGATATTCCGACTTGCACAAACACATACACGCATTAAACTTAAAACATCCATCTTTCGTCGGGGGTTTAAAATTCGTTTGTTATGACACTCCGGTCCATATCCTATCTTTATGTAAAAATCGCTTTGAAATCTGTTGCTGCGTTAGAGCAAGATAAGCCAAAAACACGATTTCACATTATAATAAGGGTACGGAACTAAGGTTGCTTCTTCTAAATTGCTAAAGATAATTTAGTTATGTATAGCATAAATAGAATAAATAGGTGGATCAACTTTTTCTTCTTATTATGTCCCGTAGGTAACTCAGGAGACAATAGTTACAGAGTTACTTAGAAACATGCTAATATGCTCAAATAGGCATGCTATAATGGGCTATCAACCTACTGACGAGACGGGCCTACAAAAATGGGCCTATATTGGCTAGAAAAAATATTGTTAAGGGCCTGCATTGTCATTCGTAAACCACGCCCCAAACGCTAAGCGGACGAATAAGCATAATTTGTAATAAAAGACGCATTTATTGCTCACGCGCATCAAAGAAAGAGAAAGCTAATACACTACATGCCTGGGGTTTTTTGGCGTAAGCGCCAGATGTAAAAGTACAATGAAATCGAAGATATTATTATGTTTTGTTAATATTTAAGTTAATTAAGTAAAAGATAAAGGAAAGAAAGACATTTTTTTATTACTTTTGAATGACAATTTAGCCGTTTATCAATTTTTCGTTTGTACAAAATAGATAAAAAACAGAAAATGAAGACGCGTTTTCGAATAAATTTTCTATCAAGGAAATTTTCAACAAACGTGTTTCCGCATTAATGTTTGAATAGGTTATATAGCCAAAAAACCAGCCTGTTTTATATTCCTACTAGATTTGACAAAAAATACGCAAAAAATAGCTTAAATTTTCGATGCAACCACTTAATTGCCTTTATATCGTTTAAAATCGTAGTTTTAAAGAGTGACTTAGGAAAATGATTGACTATTAAGTAAGTATTTTTAGTTAAATTAAAAAGATAAATTAAAAGTAATCAATTATAAATATCAGCAAGAAACTAAAATAAGTTTAAAAAACTGTGCCCCCCCTCCCGCGGTATGGTTCTGTTCCAGAGATGCTGGCAGCATTTCCTCGTTGTATCGTAATGCTAAATGCGTTGTGCGAGGAAGCTGCCAGCTCTTCAGTTTTCGACAAACAGTTAAGATTTTTAGAAGTTGTGTGCGCAGGGACCCCACACCTACGGTCTTGACCCAGAAAGGAGGAAAACTATATTTAGAGCCCAAGACCTTCGTAGTTGGTTTTTGTTACATATTGTTTATACTACATTTTATCTGTCGCTATCCTTATATCAACATTGTGTCACGAATCAATAAGTATACCGTCTCTTTTATATTTTTATTCGAATAGAGAATACGAAATTCCATCGCGTCTGTCGGACATTAATCCGATTTACCCTACATCTCGATTTGTAACGGAAGTGAACGAAAAAACAAAAACGAAATAAGTCAAATATTTTTCTCTGAAAATGTATACAATGAAAAATAACATGAGGTTATTTATTTTATTACAGGTAAGGGAAGGTAAGATAACCTTCTAAGTAACTAATATTTTCTTCTATTTCCGCGATTATCAATCATTGAAATAAAACAATTTAAACGAATTATATCGCGTATATCTTATTTGAGTTCCCGACGTTTCGCTTCGTTTTTGACTGAGAAAAGATATATTTTCCTCTGTCAAAGTATTTCCTCTGACAATTTGTGCAAACTAGCCACTTTGAAAAAACAAATAAAGGTGTACATACATGCAAGATGGGCCTTACGTGTAAAGACAGTAGGTACATGTGCCAGAAGGGCTTCATTATTTTATTATAAGAATAAACTAACAGCAGTGTTTCACAAAATACTAATACTACTGTAACAACCAAAATTGGTTGAAATCTGTCCATCCATTTTGGCGTGTAGTGGACATAAAAACAGGAAGGTAGTAAAAAAACATCGGTTTAAAGGAACTTATGTCAAACTTATCTTACGTCATTCCATAGCATCTTCCATTTCGTGGTCGGGTCACCAGAGAACCTTGCTGCCTTGGCGGCAGCGATTGCGCACCGCCCAGCCACTTCAGTTTGGCAATTATGCCTAGTACAGTCAGAGTCAAATAGTCTGTAGCATCCGAAGCACCAAATATATTGCAACACATCTTTATTACAAAAGGCATAAAGATGTGTCACGATACATTTGGTGCTTTGGATGCTGCAAACTATTTGACGCTAACTGTACACTATATTATAGTACCTATACTAGCGTAATGTAAGCGTCCATCTGGGGATTTGGTAATTTCTAATTATTTCTCCGTACTTGCCCAACAAATAGCAGTACCATCTAGTTGACAAAGCACCTGTGCCGTTGCAACTGTCAACGATCTGCAAAGTTAGAACACGAGTTTTAGAACTTGTAGCGATGCAAGTTGAAAAACTTTTAGAAAAGAGCAAGGTCCGACTTTTATTAGACTTGAAAACTACAAAAAGTGCCAGGCATGCTTGAGAAGCGAGAGTTTGAAAGGGCAGCCGAGAAATAGAAAAAAATATATACTGCAAGCCACTATACATACTTATCCGATTATCCATTTATTGACTGACACAATCTTACGTGGCACCAATTGTTACTTTGATTAACTTACAGACTTTTGTGAGTCATCTTACTGCACATATTAGAACACAATCCAAGTTTAGAAACCATATATCAGACCAGCGTTCCAAATGACGATTCAAGGGAATATATGCCACAAAGGATCAATAGGATGGCAGCCTATCGATTTTGCAGAACCCTAATAGAAATATGGTTTGTTTTCAAAGCACAGACGTCTGCTAGCAAAATATTTGTTTTATTTTTTGTTTCTAAAGCGAAAATTTAAATAATTACTTAGAATTACTTAGAAATTCCTGAGAGTCAAGTTTTTCAACATACAACCTCTTTTATCCTATTCCCTTATTTATAAGTAGGTATCAGAAACGATGGAAGTAATCTATCAGGTTACTCGTTCCCACGCTATATCAGTTTCTAATGTACTTGCGCCTCTGGCTACGCAACTCCAGACATTGCAGTGTGGTATCGTCGCGAGTTCCCTGCGGCGTTGTAATTTGTAGCCTCGAATTTGGAGCAAAGTTCTGAAGAACACACCTGGGCAGATTTGTTAAGTTACAACAGAAGTGGGGAAATCTTTATTAAAAAAATTATAGGAGTCTTCAAAATGTGATTTGTGGTTACAGAGGTATAAGGTAAACCGATTTTTATGAAACTGTTTAAATAATGGGTATCGATACACAGTATTTTTATTTAGAACAGCCCGATAAATAAAGACGAGTTTCCCTGATAAAGAGGCTAACATAAGGACATTTGGGTGTCTTAAGCCCGAATCGTTGCCGTTAACTTTTTTACTGAGAAAAAAGCTGATAATTTTTAAATGGGTTAACCGATTTTCTTGAACCATAGCTAAGAACACTCTCAATGAAGTCAAATTTTAGACAAAAAAACTAAATCAAAGTCGATCCATCTGTTGAGAAGCTATGCTGCCACAGACAGACACACAGATACACATGTCAAACGTATAGCCCCTTTTTTGTCAGGGGTTTAAAACAGAGATCGTTAGAGAGAACGGCACAATTTTGCATTTATGCATTTACTAATACAGAGACTCCGAGTGATTTATATGAATATGAATAAATGATAACAGCAATAAATGAATTCATTTATTACTGTCATCTATACGATTGTAAAGTTGTATAAATAAAATCCCTGTACATTGAAGATATTTTTAAAAAATGTTACAGACTATTTGTAGGTCACTGAATCGAAAAATATGTTTTTTGGATTTTTATATGTTTATATATGTCTTTGTGGCTTCATCGCGCTAAATCGGCTAAACAGATTTCAACTAATTTTAGTACATGGGTAGCTGGGGTATCCACAGATGGTTAATAGATACTTTTTATCCGACTACGCTGTCGAAAAAAAGAGGGGTTATGACTTTTTCTCCTCCGCGGATGAAGTTGTTGGCGTCTGCTAGTTTACTCATATATGTCACTTATCGAATTTTATTATATTTTATAATATGTCATGCAAAAAGTTTCTGTCAAAAATTTCATTTTTATGACAAGCTTTTATTGCCGGCTGTACTTTTCTTTGAACACCCATCAACTACTCACCGAGACGATTCTAAAGAGCCCAAACTCAGTAGGATTGCATTATTCTATTACAGATTTCCTATGACCATCTTCCTGCTCCATCATCGGATCAGCTCGATGGTATCATATTATCGCATTGTCACCAAACTTACATAAGTATGCCTAATTTTAGCTCAACTGGAATCCGAGAAGTTGGTCAAATTTCACTTGCAAGATTCCACCCGAACAAACATATTACATACATACATACATTGCAAGTTGAATAAAAGCTTGTAATAATAATAAATTAATGGTATGTCACGGGCTTGCAACTATAGGCGTAGCTGTTAAATAAATACAGGGCAATATTAAAGCTGGTAACTCGACCACTGTAAATCCGGCTTAATCTCCTGGCCTTATTCATAAGTAAATATACGCGCTCTGATGGTGGTACGAGTATCAAAGGGCCTTTGCTCTCGAATTTGCAACTCAATTGTCGCTCACGTAACGAGATTATTTAGTATCGAGATGGATTTATATTCCATTTTGTAGGACGCCTGAGCTTGGTACGGCTATTGATGTAAATTGCAAAGATACGCCGTTTATTGACGTGACGTCTTAATCTTATAGGGTCGTGATGTGTTTGAAAACGTTTGCGTTGCGACGTTTCAAGTTATCATACAAATATAAAGGCTTCTCACTAATCGAGTTGTCTGTAACAGAGGTAAGATATATTTTTAGGATACTGCGACTTAAAAGGAAAAACGTAACGCTATAGAAATATATCTTGACATGTCTATATATCTGTCACAGCTGTAATCTCAATAGCAGTAAGACTTCAAAACTTTACTCAGTACGTGTCGGGTCGTGTCCTGTACGTATACTTCGTTTTTTGCATTAGAAAAAAGGTAGGAGTTAGGATATTGCGACTTAAAAGGAAAAACGTAACGCTAAGATTGTTTAATCTTGACGAGTCTTTTTATTGAAAAACTCTATAAAAAATAGTACTATTATTTATGAAAGTAAAATAACATAAATTACCATCCATGCTATATAATTGTTACATATTTGCTGTGACTTATTTTTCGAAAGTGTTTTTCAATAAAATAAAATAATGAATATTGTACGTAATACCTATTTACATACAATATGACTGTACGCGTAAGGCGTTTCTGAGATCAAAATATCTTTACGTAAGTAGAGACAACGGGTCGAGATTGAAAGATGAAAAATAGATGAACTGCCAAACTAGGACAGCTAACCTGACGAGGATCCGAATCAAGGAAAAGGCTCGGCGTGACAGTAGCCCAAGACAATCTCTAGATTGACGTGAACATCGCTGATATTAAAGTTGAACGGATGCTCGAGATATAAGCACTGAATAAATACCCTTTTTCTTAGAAATATTATTATAGAAAAAGGGTACAAACCTCCTGGTTGGTTTACTACCCGGTCACAATATCTATGTTCCTCGCTACGTGACGTCATGTCGGCGCTCTGGGTACGTTGCGAAAAGCACACGTTACCAATGAGTAAGTTAACGAAAAGATTGATTTCCAATTGTGAGTTTACTCATTGTTAACGTGTTTTTTCGCACCGTACTCAGGGCACCGAAATGACGTCGGGCGAGTCGCACAGATATTTGGACGGGGTAGTAAATTGCCTAATTTTTTTCCCAATATTGGTAGACCGTCAAGTAAGGGGGAATCTTAAGGAACATAACTGGGTTAAGTACGTCATTCTTCTCTTATATCAAGGTCCGCAGTTTATTTTCTAGTTTGACGACACGTTTGACCTACGAAGCTGGCTGTCCCGGGTTCGAATCCCGGCTAGGACAAGTGTTTATGTGATGAGCACGAATGTTTGTTCCTGGGTCTTGGACGTTTTATATGTATTATAATTTATCTACATATTGTGAATATCGTCGCCTAGTACCAATAGTTCAAGCTTTGCATAGTTTGGGACTAGGTCGATTTGTGTGATTGTCCCTGATATATATATATATATGATTATATATATATTTATTGTATACAGTACTTACCTATTTACCTAGAAAAGCGGCTTGAAATATCTAGAATGTAACCGCGGCTTCTCACGTATCCGGGAATTAAGTGGCTATGTTTTAATTTTAATCATTTACTTTACAATAAATGAGTTAATGAGTGACAAACATATTCACAAACTTGCGCTTTTATAATATTAGTTCGTACTAAGAGTAGGATGTGAAAGATACTATCTACTACAAGTAAGGTTAGGTTAACTTTTAGATGATTTGTACATTTTAAGATTTTTAAGATTTATTTATTTAAGCTTAGAATACATTTGTTTGAGTTAACCCACCCACTTCACCCTTACAATTAAAGGTTAAAGCATGTAAGAGTTAATGGTGATAAAACATTTTGAGTAGAAAAAAAATCAGCCGAAATACGTCTACTGCTGAGTGTTGGTCTTCCCAAAGATTTCCACAGCGATCAGACGTGCGCTGCCCTCATTTAACGGTTTCTTGCGGTCGTGACCAGATCGTTGGTCCACCCTGTTGGGCCTCCATTACGCTACGCTTCGTTATAGTTTTATGACAAACATTAAGTACAAAAAGGGTTAAATATTTTTTTCTTGAGTACAGATTCCTAAAAACAACTTCGGTATATTTCATTTGATAAAAAGGTCCAAAGGACGCTTCTATTCACTCCCCGGATGAACCCTTGCGTTTAATATTGAACTATTGTATTCATCACCTATCGGAGGAAACACGATTTCGAAATATGACGAGTACCTATAATGAAAAGGTCCATAAGAGCTGTATGGAGTTTTTTTTAACAATTGAAACGTTAACATTCTTTCTTGCACAGTCAATACATCATACTTAAAGTTCTGGTTATTAAAATTGAATAGTTCGTAATTTTTTCAAAAAGTTCATCCCAGTTTCAGGGTTAAAATACGTTTCATAGCAACATCATATTAGGATCTCGTTGAAACTTTTCTTATTTGCCGAACACGCGCTAGAAAGTTGGTGAATCCTGTAATTGGTTTAAAAGAATACAGGTTACTTGTTATTAAAGAGATAAACTTTGGGGTATTGCTTCAGGCGATTTAGGAAAACTGTGAACTGTGCTGCCAAACATGTACTTGTACATTTTCTTTTATACTAGGCTTTGAGATTTTTGTTTTGAACAACATCAGAAAAAATCGGGTAATGTTACAAATTTTGCATGGTACAATGTGGTACCGTTAAGATCACATTAACACCATATTTTGTAGGTAATTGTGCAGATACATTGTATTATAAATGTATACTTAAATGTACATATCTTTGGTTGGGTCGATGGTAGCTTCGGATAGTGTTAGCAGGTTCCGTTCCAAGTTAGAGCTCCAATGGTACCGATGTGCTGATGAGTTTTTCTAACTTATTGGTATGACAAAGACGGGTAATCTTATTACATCGATTGCCCCTATTAACTGCTCAACTATTGGTAAATACTCGTAGTTCATTACAAATGCTAAAGAAACGGAAAGCGGCGATTTTTTTTATTGACGTGTATTTGTTCGACTTCTATTATATTGTATGTTCGCTTATAGGACAAAAAGGTGATAATCTTCAGACCAACAGATTACACATGGATTTAAATTTAAAATTAAATTCGCTATTTGCGTCGATGTAATATGTAATAAAACGCCTAGATTAAAACATATTTGCGAGGGTTAAGCAAATATTCGACTCGATTAGCGTATTAATTTACTTACTTGTTTAACAAATAGCAGACGAATTCTCATATCACGATTATGTAAACACATCTCATCATAATAATATCCAATGCTAGACAAAGGTCTCTCCTACAATCTCCATAAAAACGTTTTGGAAAAACCGCTGGATTCCAACTTGAACTTGCGCCTTTCACGCTGAATCTTATATTATGTGTTCGCTCCTAATAAAACTTTGTACTTAAACGGCGGCCATCGGTTTTTCGGGCCCACTGTAAAATTCTATGAGCTATGCTGACTATAAACGGGTATGAAGATTTAAATAAAAATAAAAAAACTAATTGCATCCTAGTAATAAAACATACGCACTTTAAACCGCCCTGTGTACGTAATACGTAAGCATTAATATATATTATGAAGTAGGCTATTAGGTAATCGGGGGTTAAACCAACAACGGCTCGATCAGCTCACTGTTAATTCACTTTGTTGACAGATGGTGGGCTAATTTCCAGAGGCTAATTGAGCGATGCGCGCCGCGCGCCGATCCGTCATGATTATGTAAAACGGGTGCGACGATTATGTGCGTAGAGCATCACAAGTGCTAATTGGATTATATAATTTTATAATAGTTTATTATCTATATTATTATTATGAAATTATAAAATCCAGTTACTTTACAGGAGCAGAAAAATTACAAGGGGCTTAGAACTCTGAATGTCCCTTGATCGGTAGCTCTTCACTTTGCCGTGTTTTATATATCTCACCGTGTTGACAATTACCGTCTTTACCAATATACTTTTTCAGTTTATCTTCTCGAGTTTCCTAAACCAAGATAGGCGCATCATATCAAACTTTTTTTACTTTTACGACGAAAAACCAGTTACTGCTACTTTTCTTAAACGTTATCTTAGATGTTTTCATTATAAAATATTAAACATAGGTTTATTAAGAGACTAGATACGCAATCCTTTTTTTTATACGATGATAGACGGGCATTTGACCGCAATCTCACCTGTTGTTAAGTGACGATGCGGCCGAGGATGTATCATGCCCGTCTAGAAACAGCCTATTCACTCTTGTATTGAACACGCCCTAATTATAATGGTCGGGGAACACACTCGCAGGCAACGAGTTCCACTCCTTTGCGGTACGCATGATAAAAGTGGCACTGAAGCGCCTTATTTCTATAGACATAATTAATTACATACTTAACTAAAATATATTAAAATTTCCGCATGCAAGAGTGTTGAATAAAACTGAACTATCATAATAAACCATGTTTGGAAAGTAATTATTACCATTTCAGGGACTAGAGACACAACAAAAACCACGAAAAATTTTACATTTCCGCTTGGAGCCCCATCATTTGTGCTGTTACGATGCTCGATTATTATATTATAAATAAATAAATATTACGGGACAATTTTACACAGATCGGAAAGGGAATACATTCGCAAGATCGTGATGATGGTTAGATTTTTGTTGCTAAATAAACAGTAAACAATCGAACGCAGTCAATGGATTGAAAGCGGACAAAACCGCGGGTAAATGCAGCAGGTCATAAATGAATATGATTGGAATTAGGCTGCAAAGTTCTTAGCGACACAGAAAGAACAAAATTTGTCTCAGGCCTGAAAATGTCTATGTACTAATAATGTTTTTGCATAATGTTAGCACGTCAGTGGTATAATTTCTGCTTGACATTGTGTGAATGTAGACATTTTGGGAAAATAACATTTAAGTAAATGAACATTCAGGTCTGAGTCAAAAATGTTTACGTTAGTTTGAGCTTTTACAGTCACCTAAAATTTAAAACTGCTAAGAAAATGTTCAGATTTTAGTGCCTTTTCCATGGATCATTGCGGTTACCCTCATCATCATTTGGCATAATGCATTTTTTTCTAAAACTGTAGAATTTTTGGGATTTTTTAAGGCATCATCATGTTAAATGCATTAGGTTAGGTTAGGTTTGTTTTATAACAATCCTGAAAAGTTTACGCATTCAGAAAAAAAATGGATTATGCCAAATGATGTTAATGACAAAAAAGTTTATGCCAAATGAGAGTAATCCGGCTCGGTGTATTTCTGAACTAGGTTGACCGGCTATTCCGGGCTGGTCAATTTGAAGCGGCCTAATGGTTCTTCCCCGACATATTTCAACTTGATTGTTGAATAAATTCACAGGGTAGTTGGGCTATTTACGACCGAGGCCTAAGTTTAGCGAGTATGTTATTTATTTCGGTACGAAATTGACAAATACGTCTGGAATTACATATTAAGTTAACTTTGATAGTGTATTTCAGTTACAGCGGCCATTACGTCGGGGTCACCAATATAAAAGGGGAGCTTCTAATGAGGTCGGGCTCGGTATTATATGTAGATCGCCTATAATTAACACATTACTCAAGTTGAATATATCTTCACTAAGTATCATAATATCCTTAACTTATGTAAATTTCGCAAGAAATGACTCGAGTACAATTTTAAATTATGCATGCAGGTAAAAATAAAGTTAAATTCAAATTGCAATTGAATTTTAACTCCTAAAAATTCTCAAAGACACGACATAAATACCACAAGCTAGAGCCATCACTGTACATTAAACCACATTCTATTTCTACATATTGGAATTGGGTTCTTAATTTCATCTAGACTTTAGACTATTCTATTTAGTATTCTATGTTCGGTTGGGTTGCTGTATTGAGTATTCCATGTTCGGTTGGGTTGCTGTATTGAGTATTCCATGTTCGGTTGGGTTGCTGTATTGAGTATTCCATGTTCGGTTGGGTTGCTGTATTGAGTATTCCATGTTCGGTTGGGTTGCTGTATTGAGTATTCCATGTTCGGTTGGGTTGCTGTATTGAGTATTCCATGTTCGGTTGGGTTGCTGTATTGAGTATTCCATGTTCGGTTGGGTTGCTGTATGGAGTATTCCATATTCGGTTGGGTTGCTGTATCGAGTATTCCATGTTCGGTTGGGTTGCTGTATTGAGTATTCCATGTTCGGTTGGGTTGCTGTATTGAGTATTCCATGTTCGATTGGGTTGCTGTACTGAGTATTCCATGTTCGGTTGGGTTGCTATATTGAGTATTCCATGTTCGGTTGGGTTGCTGTATTGAGTATTCCATGTTCGGTTGGGTTGCTGTATTGTTGTGATAGCTCAGAGGTTAATGGATTGTAGTTCCTTAGCTTTTCTGCGAAATACTGTAATACAAAGCTATTTTTTGTGGAAACTGCATGAAAATGAGTACGATTACGCACATGAGTACGATTTATTTTCACATCTGACCAAGATATTATATCTAACCTAACTCTATACTAGTTACGTGTTTTTTGTTTAGCAGGTCCTGAGAACGCCGATTCGTCTGTCAATCACTAAACTTACGTAGAACCGATGATGTTGCAAAACAACGGACCCTTAGCAAGGGTTCAACTCACACTGACCAGTTTACTAACCAGATTTCTTATCTGTATTCTACTTTCCTAAACCCCGTCCAATACGTTCATCCCGGATATCCGCTTTGGCCGCTTCCGCCACACCGCGCCTCCGTTAACTATGTAAGTTATTAGCTACATATATTTCTACTATTTATTTACGGTAGTTGTAGTAAAGTTGTAAAAATAAAATGTCTTTACATTGAAAATATTTTCAAATAGTTAGTAATACGGACTATTTGAAGGGCAGTGAGTTTGTTAATGAATACTTTTTACCCGACTTCGCTGAACCAAAAAAATAGGAATTTGACTCTTCTCCTTCCCGAACGAAGGTGCCCTTCTAGTAATTATATACACGTAGATGATATGTATATATAGGAAATACTTGCCTCCGCAGAAGTATGCTACAGTAAAACTTTTTATAAGGAGCTTATGGCAATGCAGAAAACTTTTAGCAAACTTCTGTTAGTGAATGAGTAATTAAAAGTGTTTTATGTACTTTGAGAAAATCCTTAGTATTACGAGGATTGGTTATTCTCGGGCTGAATTGTGTAAATTTCGTTGGCTATAAAATAGTAAATAGCTACTTTTTTAAATAAAGTTTTTTGAAATATATCTTTTCTCAGTCAACCCGTGAACACAGAAAGCTGAAAAGCTTCCGAAACGTCGGAAACTCAAATAAGATAATATACGCGATATAATCCGTTAAAATTGATAGTTTTATGTGTTTACGTTAAAGAGGTTTTGAGTTATAGAAGGGTCAAAAGTGGCACCAAGTGGTTCGTGTAATATTACACTCGGCGCTGGTAGCCAGTTCCTTTGCTTGAACTTGGCTTGACACGCTGCCGCGTATTTAGATTTATTTAAATGAGTAATAATCGTGGAAACAGAAGTAAATAGCTGTTAAATATGATTGTACCCATGAGGAAGTAGTTTGTCCAAGCATGCGTCATCACTTTTACGAGAAGTCATTGTTGCCAACTTTGGTTCCATCACAGGTCAACCAACTTGACCGAACCAAAACCTAAATCACTAATCCTTTTTTCATTAGAATTTGACCAACGTAATACTGGGGTTACGCAATCTTTCTCTCTCGTTGTTTCCTGATAACTGGTGATCATCGGTTTATTGGATAGTTAATAACCATAAGGCTATTGAAAAAATATAGCTTACTCATCCGCTGGTCCAATTGTTCGAGCGCGTGTTTGCAGATGTCAATTTAAAATTGAAGCTCTAACGCCTACTCTGATACCTTAGGTCCTAATCTAACAGTATTGAAGATTATTTGTTTAGCTCTAAAACAATCGCGGTAGAAACAATAGATGTTTTGATCTTCATCTGCTATCGTTACCGCGAAGGTAACCGTCGTAATACCCGACCTTTTGCGATTTTCACATGCAAATAATACGTTGGGTTTCTTGTTTGTTTATGCTGGGCCTATACTCTGAAGCTCTTCGTATCGTTCCTTTCACCAATTAACATTGTGTACAGTAAGAGAGCGAGAGAGATGTGACGATACAAACTTCGAATTTCAGTAGTCCCCAGATTATCCGACACGTGACCTTCGCTGTTTGTCAGCGGTTATATAAATATTTTGAATTTGGAAACGCGGAAGGGTTCCGAACAAGCGAAGCAATTAACTGAGAAGTCGAGCCGTTGAGAAAATGCGTCGTACACAAGTGCTTAAAATTTTAAGATATAGATTGACTCAGTTATATAATAGACTAGAAGGTGCAACTTCGTTCGCTGAGGAGATAAAGTCATAATCCCTCTTTTTTTATTTAGCATAGGCAGGTAAAAAGTATCGTATAACCATCTGCAGACACCCAGCTACCCGTATACCAAAAATAATCCGTTTAGCCGATTTAGCGTAATGAAGCCAACAAACAAACATTTCACTTTTAGAACTTTATAATGGTATAGATGTTCAGAGTTACAGTTTGTTTAAGTGTTGTTTTTAGCGCCCTAAGCAGTTAGGTAGTGGGAATCGACAACTATATATATAAGCTGGGAATTATTTTGAAAGGTTTTTAATGGTTAGGTATTTATCTTTGGTATGTTAGATTTCCAAAAAAAATGCGAGTTCGAGGCTAATTTGCGCCGTATTGAGCCAGAAAAATATAGCTGTAAAATAAATGCAAAAAGTTGTCCTTAAAATGTGTGCACGGTCCTAAACAGACACATGAAAGGTTAAATAGCATAAAAGTCATATAAATCTATCATCATTAGAAACTTAAGAGCCCAGCTTTCGTTTTGATGTCCTGATACGTCACGCCGTCTACTTTCTCCTTTATTTTTACTTTATTATTATCACATCTCCTAGCTTCCTAGCTTCCTCTCTTCCTCCTTCCCTCAATCTTTCGTTCTATAATGGTTTTTAAGTAATCGTCGTATCAAGTGTCCAAACATCTTTCCCCTTCTGTTTTCAATGGTTTCTAACAAAACCATGAAGCGCAATAATGTAAGATTCAAGAGAACTGCAGTTTCAAGATTGCATCTCTTTTTCAAGGCTTAAGAAAGAGTAACATGCAGCGTACAACGTGTATCTCGTTTGTATGCGACACGACGAAGCGACGTGAAAGTTCATGGCCCAGTGGTGCACCGATAAAACTGCAACGCGTGTTTCATACAGATTTAATACGTGAGCGACATTTATAAATAACTAACTTACTAGGTATTATAGTATTTCCAAAGAGTAAAGAGCAATATATTTATTACAAGCTTATTATTAGATTCACCTCTAATAATGAGGGTTTTCCCAAATGGAAATATCACCAGTTGGAGCCACCGTGACGTAATGTCTAATTGACAAGAAGTGTCAAAATCTTGTGCTGTTGGTAGATGTTGCCACTTCTTGTCAGTTAGACCTTACGTCATGGTGGCGCGACGTGGTGATATTTTCATTTGAGAAAACCCTCATTATGTCAGTAACTATGTAAATAAAACTCGCAAGTTAAATTTGATCCACTTTCCGGTTTCCAATTGAGCTAAAATTAGGCATACTTATAGAAGTTAGGTGACAATTATGATACCATCGAGCTGACGGTTCCTTTTTTACCTTCGTAGCACGGAACCTTCAAAATAAAGAAGATACTTAAATATCAGTGACAGTACAAGAAAAATTGCCGCCAGATAATAATAATTTGGACCCAAGAAGCGATAAAAACTTACCATCACATCGCCAAGTTATTTTCAATCGTTTATTTAATTCAAATGACAGGATATAACGTGTTGAGACTAAATTAAATGTTCTTAATGAGCTGCTAGTGTAGGGTATCCTTAATTATAGTAATTACTGACACGCAATTAGATCGTTTGCGAACAAGGAACACGTTAATTATATCGGCAACCATCTCACGCGGCTTTCATTTCAGTTTCCTGTATAATGGAAACCATAAACTTGTATTAAAATAAATAAATATTACGGGACAATTTTACACAAATCGCTCTAGTCCCATGGTAAGCTCAATAAGGCTTGTGTTATGGGTACTAGACGACGATATATTTAATAGATATATTACTTATATACATAGAAAACATCCAAGACTCAGGAACAAATATTTAAGCTCATCACACAAATATTTGCCCTTACCGGGATTTGAACCCAGGACCTCAGCTTCGCAGGCAACGCTACTCCCACTGAGCCGGTCGTCAAACGTGAATTGTGATGCAATTCTTTCAGAATTCCGGGAAACTACGGATATTATGCCAGGCTGCTAGCAGAATTTCTAGGAAAGGCAAAGCGTGCGGCATTATAGTAAACTTTTGCCCTAGTAAAATCTAGGCAATATGTTTATGTACTACTTTTTGCATTGTTATTCGTCTATCCAACTAAGTAAATTGCCCGATAGCATCGAATTAACGCATACACTAAACATAACAGACAAAGGTACATTTTCTAGACAAAAGGTCATTGATATTGCACCTTGGACTACCACGAGGGAGAAGTTAGCTTCCTAAAGTATTCCTAAATGATATAATATAAAAAAAAACAAACACAAGAAAAAATCTTTTTTGACAGTGACTTTCAAATAGTCTGGTTCATTTGTTTATTAAAATTTATAAATATAACGTAACAATTTTACACAAATCTAACTAGTCCCATGGTAGGCTTAATAATATAAGGCTTGTGTTATGGGTACTTACTAGACGACGATATATTTAATACATATATTTACATATATACATAGAAAACATCCAAGAGTCAGGAACAAATATTTATGCTCAGAACACAAATATTTGCCCTTGCCGGGATTTGAACCCAGGACCGTCAGCTTCACAGGCAACGTTACTCCCGCTGAGCCAAACCGGTCGTCGGTGTTTAAAATATTTTCAATGTACCAACATTTCATTTTTACAACTTTATAACAGTATATATAGATATAGCAAATTTCCAGTTCTACATCGTCTTGAAGAGACTCTTTACTCTCTACTCAAGATACATAAGAAAGTAAGGTACTTAGCTCCGCTTCGGCCAAGTTCAACAGAGTTGCTAATTAGGCAGCGACCTTTGCATAATGATGTCTTATATTTGCACCGCAACCTCTAGACGTGGTTCTCAAAATACACCCTCGTAAGTAAAAAATTTACTTTACTACGGATGAGAAAGCTCACTTTTTATATCTTTGTCGGATTTTTAGGCACCCAAAGCAGTTGCTTTTGCGAAACAGCAAAAAATACGCGTCCAATATTTTTTTATTATCTAGCTGATGGACTAGGTATATAGAATCGGATGTACCTCAATGGGCATGATGCCCGATTCTATATGACTGTTGATATTTTATGTTTGTACCAATGTATAAACATAAAATAAAATAAAACATTGGTCAATGGCTCAACCGAACGCTATCGATGGTGGAAGATATTACTATATGCTTTGCGATCTCAACTCCATTTCCCTAACAACGACAAATTTCCCGTGCTTTAACAAGCACTTGTCAACGCATGGAAACCGAAACTACTTCCTCCGTCGGTTTAAGCAAAAGTTGAAATTAATTGCAGGTTTTTCCGTTAAACTACTGGATAACAATGGCCGCTATAAATAGCCGCCATGATTAATTCCCGCGCGTTCGAAATTTCAAATTAATCTACGCTTCATTAAATTCCTATAGACGTCATTCTGTCCTACGTGCGCCGACCACGCGCGTGCCTCGAAATAGCACTCGTGTTTGTGAAGCCCGGTTTATTTCCCCACTAGGGGTTTTTTTGTGTGTTTTACTATTGGGCGGTAAAACAACTGTATCAATCTGATTGGATTTTTAAAATAAAATACATTCAAATAAAGTTTTATTTTTCAAAATTAAGAGTAATTTTTTTTCTCATATTTTCGCTTTTACCCTAGTAACACTTTCACTACCTAAAACCCGCTAGGCGGGTCGGCTCGTAGAAAAACTTCACTACATACGCATTTTCTTATATTGGCTACACGTATAGTCCTACGAAAATCTTGATTGTGAAAATATTAAAAAAATATTTTCATAACTTTGAACAACGATTAAAATTCCAAATGAATGTTACCCTTCATTAAATTCCTGTAAGGCTCTAATGTCTACATACCCAACACTACGTAGACTAGACCGCTCACACGTCCCCAAACAGCTTGTTTGCTAAGCCGAAACGATTTTCTTTTGCGGAACGCGGAAACTTTTTGCTACAACCCTTTAGACAGAGAAAAATCAACAAAATCATTAGTATAACTGTCATATTAAGCATTTCAACTTACCTCTTCTATAAGTTATACTATAAGTTATGGAAGAGGAAAGTTGAAATATGCTAAATATGTTTCAGTGTAGGTACTTTATTATCAGTAAACATTTTAATGTACCTAATACAGGTTTGATGAGTTCATACATTTTCAACTTGCGTCTAGTAGCTAATGTCTTACTAATCGCTAACAAAGTGTAAATCGGTATTATTATAAGTTAGTATCATTTTGAAATTACTGAGTTTTAAATTTTCTACGCTACAAACTACTATAAATTATTGAGTTTCGAGTGTCATTAATTTCATATTTACTTCGAACGTCTACTAACCGTCTATTATTTTTTTTATGTTATCGGAGGCAAACGAGCAGACGGATCGCCTGATGGTAAGTGATCACCGTTTCCCAGAGACACCTACAACACCAGAGAAATCACAAGTGCGTTGCCGGCCTTTCAGGTGGGAGCACTTATTACGCTTTTTCCTTGAAGGACCTTCAAGGTCGCATCGGTCCGGAAATACAGCCGGCGATAATTTATTCCACAGTTCAGTCAAGACATGAAATTTCTACCAATACGCACAATTGTGCGCATTATTTTAATAAGCCATATTTACGTAAGTAGTTCTGCGAAAAACTATAAGTACAAATACTTTAAGCATTTTTAGAGTTCCGTACCAAAAAAGGTAAACAAGGAACCCTTATGGTGCGATTGGTGCGACTCTTATGTCAATAACTACTTATGATATCTATTTGAAGTTTTTTTAATGGCATTATGTTAATACTTGTTGTCCAATATCTAAAGAGGTACATACAAAAGAGTACAGTATTATTTACAATAGTTACAAAATATCGCGCTGTCTAGTTATAGGAAATTATAATACTCGCTCATTAATAAAGTCCGTGAGATCATGCCGTGGTCGCGTGTCGCACGTTCCGCTAATGCAAGTAAACTCAGAATAACCCCCCGTATATAATATAAATGATAGTACTATTTGAAAGCGACATTTTGGAATCATCACCCACACAGTGACAAAGTACAAAATCAAAATACGTGTCCCTTTTCTCGCATAACCGACGGCCGTAGGTGCAGACATGTTATTGAGAGGCGTCCATGTACCAAGATGCAAATGTAATCCCCCGTTTCCTCCCTGGATAATTGTCTTAGAACCATTTTTTTATAAATATAACCTATACTTACCTGTGCCATGCCCCTATGATTTATCTTTTAATAATTTGTGAATTTTAAGAATTAGAGGCCCTCTAAAACTTCAAAAAATGCCACCATCCGGCGCCATAAGCACACGTTCAGTAAACAAATTTAACGAATGTTAAACAAAAACAGAAAACATACAAGCATAGCCGAAGCCCTCGTTATATAAATGTGAAAGAAAAACAAAAATTGGTCCAGTTTTGGAAAAGGAAATGGGGAACTACGAAACCCTGTTTTCGCCAATTTGTTCTAGGTCAGATCGTTCCGAGCTGCAGTTGTCCCTTTTGCACTGTAATACGGGGGATTTGAGGCGATGCGATAGCAATAGTTTTTAAAAATACCTACTTTCCAAAAGGCCTTTTGCTAGTATATCCTCTAAACACATTCACGGCCGACTTATTCGTTGCGCTACACGCGTAGCCGATAACATGGGAAAATGCGCATGTAGCGAAAATGTTTTGCGAGCATAGCGCCCACCTAGCGGGTTGGTCGTGAAAGTTTTAAGTTCTAATGGTAGCCCTGCCAGTCCTGGGGGTGAGCTACGCTCTTCCCGTACTCTCAAACTCTCTTCCTTCTCTCAGCACACGTTTCATGTCCAATTCCTTTGCTGTTCAAGCAATACGCTTATGGAACGATCATCCCCTCTCTATAAAGCAAGCTCAGAGCAATATTTCTCTTTCAGGCGCCTGTTGCGCAAACATTTCCTCAATATATTTCAAGATTGATCGATTGTCTGAGTGGATGTTTTTCAAGGATACCTACATTATATATATATACTTAAAATCGATAACAGAACACGTTCCAACAGTTTCTAGAATTTTTGTCTGTTTGTCTGTTTATCTGTTTGTCTGTTTATTTGTACTTATATATGTGAATTATACTTACACTCGTAATTAATGTATGTAAGTATATACATATATATATATATTATCAATATAGGTATCTAAGTTATTGATTTCTGTTTCTGTTCTTTTTTGGTTTTTTTGGTTTCTCATAGTAATGCTGCAGCAATTGCTGGTTTGTGTTTGGCCCTATGTTTGACTGGTAGAGAATAGCTCTAGGCATTAAGTCCACTATTTGTACCTTCTTGTACTGTGCTTGGTTAAATAAATAAATCGTGCCAAAATCGCAGGACACCTATCGTTGTGAAGATCCTTTGGGTTATAGGCAACTTCATTCGCGGAGGAGAAACCCGTGTTACTTTCTTTAGCATAGTCGGGTAAAAAGTATCCTATAACCATCTGGAGATACCCAGCTACCCGTGTATCAAAAATAGTTGAAATCCGTTAAGCCGATTAAGCGTGATGAAGCCACAACGACACTTACAAACATAAAAAAAAAAAAAAAATTTTTCGTCTCAGTTACCTCCAAATAGTCCAAATACAATTGTTTTTGATAATATCGTCAATGTACAGACATCTCATTTTTAATAGTATAGATGTCGATTATTATAGTATATTCTGAGCCTTGTCACTAGAGCCTTACCCTGTCTCACGTAACCTTGTGCAACTTAATCACTTTGCCCTGCAGATTAGGAACAGTTTGGAACGCCGAGGACCCGCGGGAAATGAGGGTTAAGTCAGAGGGGAGTTATTTCGATGACGCAATTGTAATTATTATTAAAAATGGTAAACAATAACCACGTAACCGCCGAAAAGCCGTCGTTTTAGCGCCACATCATTTGTAATAATTGGAAACATTGAAAAAACTGTACAAAAAGCTGATATTCATACTCACTTGTATAATGCACCCGGAGCACCCGCTACATGCAATAGGTATAGGGGATTGAACTGTCACATGTGACATTAGCATCTAATTCGAATACCTACTGACTATAGTGACAATTTTCTTCATTTATTTCACTAATACCTCTTTTTAACGTTCATATCACGTAGGGGCAGTAAAGGAGCATTGGGCAGTTGGGTGGTTCGGGGAACACAAACTCGAGACGTTTACCTCACATATGCCTTTATTTCACTATAACAGACATGATACATCTTAGATACGCTACTATTCCGAGACTAGGCAAGCTGTTGAAAAGTATATTTTAAATCATTTGTCGAACATCATCCGTTTCTCCTGTCATTTGTATTAGAATAAGAGATTGAATGTGACTGTGATGGAATAAACATCTGTCTTAAGTCAGATTTTACTGCTTCCTGAAGCCCTAAGCCGTCGAGATATACACACGAGAGCAAACGCTTTGACGACTAATTTCTATTATAGGCATTATTCTATTTGACATATTGTGGCCAATTGTAATTTAATTATTTAATGTTTAGAATTAAGATATAAATATTGTACGCCTCTCTGAGGCAGGACATAATGATTCCGTATATTTTTTTAAAGATCTGCATGACTCATGACCCTATAATAAATATTATTTGAATTTGAACGTTTCGGGTCGGTAAAATACCGTCATATTTCCTAAAATAGTGCAGGGTTGTACAATTTTTTAATTGTTTCATAATCTTTATTAAATTTTACATCAAAACTATAAAATAATAGTAAAAAAAAATTACTTAAGTACTAGCTATAAATCGAACTCGTAAAAATCCATACAAAAAAGTCCTTAACGGAGCGAGATATTGTAAAAATCGTCATTTTTTGATATCGTTCTTTCTATGATAAGATCGGAAATTGTTAATACGATTTGGAATTGTAAAGAATAGTATATTATGTAAATAAATAGTATTTAATAATAATATAAATCTATTACTGTTATTTAAATGAGGGTAACCCGAAACTTTTGCTCTTGAGTGTATTATGACAATCATGAATTCACTGTGGACGAATTTTGATCTATCACTTCCATTATAACTACATATAGAAAATTATTTTTTTTAAAAACCCCCCGACTTGTTCCACTAAAAGCTGAATATCTTGGAGACTACTAAGAACACTTGGGATAAAATTATCTATGACACAAAAAAACCGCACTCAAGTCGGTCAATCCGTATGGGTGCTACGATACCACAGACAGATACACAGATACACAGAGTCACAGACACGTTAAACTTATAACACCCCTCTTTTTTGTCGGTGGTTAAAAAACCGTGAGGAGATACAATTCATCGCCCAATTTTATTGACCCGAATTTTAGCAATCGTCAGCACTTCACATAATTAAAACGCTTGAAATTTTGTAAGTGTGTTCCGGATGGAGAGGCGAAACATCACATTTACTTAGAAGCTGACTTTGACTGAGACGAGTGAATGTTTTGAAAGGCAAGTAAGATGACGGCTGAGTGGCATAAACAGCTGCGCACAAATAAGACGGGATGCGAGATATATTTAGGTACGTAAGAGGTGTGGCGTCAGGAAAATAACAAGGGAACCCGAAGCGTCTTCATTTACTCATATTTAAAGGAAAAGGTGGTTATAAGCCTCTTCTTGAAGTTGAAAACAAGTGGGCTAGAGCAAGAGCCCCTGCAAGATGGTCGGATTCCGTTAAACAAGAATGTGCTTCCATGCAGAAGTCAGCCCGCATAGCCCTTGACCGCGTTAAATGGAGGGACATCGATTTTGGTCACGATCCTCAGGCATGAGGGAACGACGAAGACGAGGAAGGCTTTCCTTGGACAAGCCGGTATCGGCTTATATGGAGGCCGCCCCGCCTCTGATACCTACGTTAGGTATATACGATATGTTGTTTTCGAGGTGTGTTTACCTCATCTGCTTATTTAAATATGACGATTTAATCGGATTATATCGCGTGTATTATTTTATCTGAGTTCCTGACGTTTGGGAAGCTTTACAGCTTTCGTTTTGATGGGGCAGACTGAAGACAAAAATATTTTTCTATGCCACAGTTACAATTTGTGCGAATAACCCACTTCGAGGAAACAAATAAAGGTGTACGAGTACATGCATGCCAGAGAGATAATATACGCCATATAATCCGTTTAAATTGTATTATCTAAATATGTGATAATCGTGGCAACAGAAAAAAATTTCACCTGCTTATTATTTGTCCAAAGGCTGTGTTTTGAGGCCACATTTGGTTACGACTATATAGTTGAAGTAAACTTTACTTGGGATCTATTATGACGCTTAAGAGGATATATTAGTGACCGTTCTCCATACAAACGTAATCTCCCGTTTCCTCCCTGGATAATTGTCTTAGAGCATTTTTTTTTTATAAATATAATCTATACTTACCTGTGCCATGCCCCTATGTTTTATTTTTCTTAATACTTAGCTTGTTTATTTTAAGCATTAGAGGCCCTCTAAAACTGCAAAAAATGCCACCATCCGGCGCCATAAGCACACGTTCAGTAAACAATTTTAACGAATATAAAAAAAAAAACAGAAAACATAGAAGCATAGCCGAAGCCCTCGTAATAATATATATGAAAGAAAAACTAAAATTAGTCCAGTTTTGGAAGAGGAAATAGGGTACTACGAAACCCTGCTTTCACCATTTTTTTGTAGGTCAGATCGTTCCGACCCGCAGTTGTCCCTTTTGCACTGTAATACGTGGGATTTGAGGCGATGCGATAGCAATAGTTTTTAAAAGTACCTAATTTCCAAAAGGCCTTTTGCTAGTATATCCTCTTAATGCTCAGTAAATGTGCATGGAAATGATTTTCTATATAGATCTTTTTCTGTCAATTTCAATGCAAATATTTCTTTTCAACTAGAAATGTATCGTGACGATACGATACGTGAGATTAACGTAAGTGCGTAAAAGCTAATTGTAACGTGTCGAGCAGTACTCGGCTTTTATAACAGGAGTAACCGCTAATGTTACGTAAATATATAACCTTTTCCTCTATACCCCTACTATGAGATTTGGCCAAAAACGACCGAAATAATGTGAAAAGTCGATATCTAGTCGAGGCGAATCTCCGACAAATAAAAAAAAGGAATATTTATTAATTGTTAATTATTATTTTTAAGCGAATAACTTGGAGTAATCTATTTCCGCGAAATCATTTTCTTCTGTTTCCGCGATGTGTAATTTATTCTGTTACCTATATTTTTCTGCTGCGCACTCCTGGATGACGTCGCGCAGCATTACCTACCTGAGGCCTGAGGCACGAAGCCATTGATGCGTAATTGAGAAAGCAAAGAAATGTACTTTAAGCGCTGCAATGGTCGCCAAACTAGCTCGCTATCTCTCCCACACGTGCGGCTTTTGCCAATATCAACAGAGAGAGCTGATGCACTTGTTCTACCTATGATGTACCTATTCTATGTTATTACGGGCAAATGAATACGAAATCAGGCAATCAAGCTGCATCTATAACAGTACGAGATTGAATTTGCTATGTCTATACATTTATGGAGTCGCCGTGTACGTGAGAGTTAACATAAGTCAATTAGAAAGTTTTAATAGGTACTCGTACTCCGTAGTGGCAAAATAAATACCAGGCAAAAGTATATACATTGATTTAAACTAACACGATCTTCACTCGTTATCACAACACCAACAAAACGGGGCTTAATCGCGTATACATATGATTTATTTAATTAACTTTCAATATTGTTTTATTTTTTAATAAATCATATTTACACGCAATTAAGCCCCGTTTTGTTGTGTTGTGATAAAAAGTATATACATACAGTATGGCACCCAAAATGTATAACAACTTGCCTTAAATCATCTTGGTAAAAGACGTTACGACTTACGATAGTTTAGAAATTTTGTTCATTGTTCGACTTCCTGGCATAGAAGACAACGTTTCGTTTTATAACCGGGTTTGTTTTCGATGAAATCAAATAAAGGAAACAAAAATGTTTTTTCAAAAATATCTAAATTTCATATAAAAACTTCAATAGTTTCTCATTGTACACGAGCGTAGGTGACAGTCACAGCGTAATAAATGATACAGAAGCACCATTGCTAAGGCGGATTTAGTATAGAAATGTACTGCTGTTCTTGTGCGCTGTGTCTGTGTCATATTCACCTAGTGACGTCAATTAGAGAATCGTATGCTTCCTAAACATTTTCCCAGATATTTTCAAAACTAGCCACAGAAAAAAAATCTTATTCTCTTTTGTTAATTAATTCACAAAATTTGAAATGTTGTCAATTTGATTTGATTACGGATTTGTATGCCGTTCGGCGAAGCATATAATAATAAATTGTTTAACTATGTTATAACACGTTTTATACCTATATATGTCTTACAAATATATAAAGTGATTATGATTATGATCTATCATAACACTGGAAATTGAGTTTCCGTACCTTTTCCCATGTGAGTAGGCGTATTATCAGAATTCATGCGTTCGCATGGCGAAGGGGTCAAATGGCTTGTACACCGCTTTAATTGAATTGCTCCCGTCGCGTTTTGGATGAGCCAATTTAATTTGTGCCGCTGAGTGGATATGCCGTTGACATTCATTAAAGGTCCAGTCCTCATGTAAAGTATATACGAGTAGGTTGTAGGCTAAAAGTTGTTATTTATACTTATAAAGTTGTCAAAATGAAATGTCTGTACATTGACGATATCTATACTATTTAGTCTTTATAAAGTTGTAAAATTGAAATGTTTGTACATTGAAGATATTTAAAAAAAAAAAGATTGTTATGGACTTTTTGGAGGTCACTAAAACGAAAGATATTTGTTTTGGATTTTTTGTATGTTTGTATGTGTCGTTGTGGCTTCATCACGCTAAATCGGCTAAATGGATTTCAACTATTTTTGGTAAACGGATAGCTGGGTATCTCCAGATGGTTATAGGATACTTTTTGCCCGACTATGCTAAAGAAAAAAAGCGGGGTTATGACTTTTTCTCCTCCGCGAACGAAGTTGCGAGTGCCTTGCCTAAATAACAGCCTATATTTGAAGGTCATTGATTCGATTTTTTTCTTTTATTCTTTTGTTTGTTTGAACCTATGTGTGGATGGAATTTCACAATTTTGATTAGCATGGTAGCTGGCCATCCAAGGACGATTATAGAATAATATTTACCCAACTAAACTGAAGCAAAATTGAGGGTAATGACTTTTTTCTCGGCTCCTGCCAGCACCTTCTAATATGTTTTACAAAATAATGCACCACAGAACCATTTAAATCCTGGACAAAATTCTTCGACTTAATCTAAAGAAAGCTTTGTAAGAATATGACTTTTTGTAGATAAAAAAATGTTTCTATATATGTTATATTTTATGTTTTATTGAAGATTGCTTCTTTTTAGTTTATTAAGCAGTACAAGTATATTAGGTACAAGTTAATAATTAGTAATAACATCAAACAGCCTATTGCTTACTAGATAATAAGATGACTGTGTTACTAGTATGTTTATTTATTGACTACTAGCTTCTGCCCGCGACTTCGTCTGCCTTAAATTCGTTTATCGCGGATAATGGTATTTTTCCGGGATAAAAAGTAGCCTATGTCCTTCCTCGGAACTCAAACTATCTCCATACCAAATTTCATCCAAATCGGTTCAGCGGTTTAAGCGTGAAGAGGTAACAGACAGACAGACAGACAGGCACACTTTCGCATTTATAATATTAGCATGGATAGGTTTTATTTAATACATTCACTGCCAGGAACCTAGCGGGCACTTTGGTCGTAGGCGCGTAGTCGATACCATGCGTTTCCCCGTATGTGAAGTGGGAGCGCTACGAAAGCTTGGCAGCGAAAGTGTTAATATATAAAATAATAAACTGACCATAAAAGTGTTAGTAACAATTGAGGCTTCTGAGACAATGCTACTATTACATGTTAAATAAATTAAAAGATAAACCACTTGTATAAAAAATATATAGCCAAAGATGGGAGCAAGTAGTGAATTATTATTATTATTATCTTTATTTATTTGCCATCATAAGTTAGGTGTTTTATAATATGAATATAAAAAGTAAAATACAAAAGGCATACAAAATATAAACACATCATAAAAAACCTATCCTAGAGTGCCGCCGGCAGCGGGGCAGGGCCCAAGCTACCGGTGGTTAGGGCTGCACATAGAGGAACCTCCTGACGATGCGCGCCTTATTATTATTAATACGTTAATCATTTTAACTCCAACTCACAAGAACCTATTTTATTGTAACCTTCATTTTATATCTCGATAATAAACGAATCAAAAAAATATTAATTGTTAATATCTTCATTGAATGGTTAGTTCATTGAAAACCACTTAATAGGAAGGTAACAATGAGCGAACACCTTAAAATAGAAATTAACTTTATGAATTAGGTATTACAAGACCATCCAACGGTACAATTGCAAGGCTTTAAAATTAATAGGGCTTCTGGTAATGTTAGGTATTTTACCTTGAGATTATGTGATTTAATTTTTTGTCTAATCTGTCGTATATTGGGCTTAACGTGTTGTCCATTGAAGATTTGCGATGTTAAATATCCAGTTAATGTGTACCAAATAATCAGATCGTAAATACGTAAATACCTAGATCAATTGTGTGTCCTAACGCTCTTACCACTAATTAATTTATCTCACTGTACAAATTTCATGTACCTAATCTCTGTTGTATCCTATGGTTGACAAGTAGTGACTGCCATTTAGCATTAATTCCGCCATTTTTATTTGCTTTTATTTTGTGAAATAAAGTTTGAATTCTTTATTAAATAAAATTAACTGCATCTCCTCCTTAATATCCTCTGTCGTTGGCGATTATTATTAGTAATGTAGATCACAGACTAATAAGAGATTCTACGTATATGTAGATAGGTAACCACCATCAGGCGATCCGTCTACCCCCCATCTCGTTTGCCCCCTATAACATAAAAAAAGCAAAAAAAATATTTAAATAGTACCTATCAAACGATCAAAGCAGAATCCCAAGTAGCTATTTGCTAGTTATACAAGTCACGTAGGTGTGCACAGTCCATAACTCTATTAACTGGATCGAAGCGTGGAGTGTAAGATAAAATATTTGTCAATCTAATTTATACATAAAATAAAACTTTATGTATGTGATTTGCTTAATATGGGAACAATCTTGCACAAATCGACTTAGTCAAGTTATTTATTCATTAACAACTTGTAAGCGTTTGAAGATACTTACATTTAAAATAGTCCTACATTCAGCACAAGTAGACTAACGGTTATTTTATCTCATTTTTATACGACGATCAAGATGCAATTTACTTATACAATAAAAGGAGTGGTTTTTTTCTATCAATTTTGTATGAGAATCTGCGTTGCAGGCAAAGCTAAGCTTAAAGGTCACGCAATTGGAATTGTATTGTTTTTATCGATAACGATCTGTCATTGTGTACGAATCCGTATGATCTTACAAAGGTACGAAGTTCAAAGCGAAATATAAATTGTTTTATAACACCAATCGATTCTTTCCAATTACAGATCTTTTCAATCTCTCCCCGATTGCATCGACGTTGTGTGAAAGGCTTCTAACATAATAAAACCTTTTGTAGTTTTGCAGCAATATTTTAAATGATTAAAAAGTTATTAATTTATGAACGTTATAGTTTTAAATGATTTTAATAAATGACTAATTAGGGGAGATTTTACGCATAGATTTTTGCAACTTTACGCTATAATATTTACATTTAGGGTACATACTATCTTCGAGGTAATCTCATTAGAATTGGAAGAAAAAAACACCGTTAGTAGATGATAAATATTTAGAGTATGTACGTCCCTATACGGGTTTATTAGTTATTGAGTATATTCCTTTTAAAGGGTTATAGTAAAACTAATTTCCAACAACAAAAGGTCATGTAGTAAGTACCCTGTCCGAAAATTATTAGTATCCGAGATATTTACAATTTTAGTAGCAATTTTGGGTTCCTTCTAATTTGTTACAGATTAGTAGTTAAGTTTAAGTGAAATTTATTTGTTATTCACGAGTATCCTACAACACTTGGGACATAACGAACTACTTACTGATTTTTTTTAAAACACGTGCCAGTTTTTTTTTCTTATGTTTTTTTGAGTAATCACGCAAAGTTAGATTTTCCATACTTTGCATAAACCCAAACACGGAAAACACTACTATGGAATAACACACTTTGTGCAGTTACTTAAAAAGATCATACAAAAAAACCAGGCACGTGTTCTTAAAAAGTTCAACAGCTCGTTATGATGGTTCAAATGATGTAGGATACTGATGAAAGAAAGGGAATTTCACTTAAACTTAACTACTATCTGTAACACAGTTAATCAAATCAAATCAAATCAATTCTTATATTGTAAGAATTAAAACGCAAAATTGCTACTAAAATTGTGAATATCTCGGATACTAATAATTTTCGGACAGGGTACTACATGGCCTTTTTTGTTGCAAATGAGTTATACTATAACCCTTTAAAAGTAATGTACTTAGACAGAACCCAAAGCGATATTAAATAGGTATTCTCGAAGACTGCAGCTCAAAGTGCCCGGTGGAGCGTGGACCATCCCACTCTATTGTCGCTGGTCTTTCTTTTTTATTGGAAAAGCACTGCCTTTGACTTTTTTAATCAGTGTTAAGGGCTTACTAGCCATTTATTGGTTTCGAACAAATTGAAACCTTATGGATGTTCTTTCCTACATACTTTCCTTAATGGAGGTTCTTGGAAATAAAGTCGATTATACTCGTATTGTACATACAACTATTACCAACATGATTATTTTAATGTAATACTAGAAGGCGCCCGCAACTTCGTTGGCGGAGGAGAAAAAGTCATAACCCCTCTTTGTTTCTTGAGCATGGTCGGGTAAAAAGTATCCTATAACCATCTGCAGATACCCAGCTACCCGTGTATCAAAAATAGTCGAAATCCGTTTGTCCAATTAAGCGTGATGAAGCCACAATTATAATAGTATAGATATAACTTGGAATATTCTAGAAGCAATTCGTTCGTAGTCACTATCCCTATGGTACTTACTAAAGTAAATCACATAAGCCTTTATTGTGTTTTTAGAGTTCCGTAGACAAATTTAATAGTTGCGCCTGATTTAACATAGTCATGTAAAAGAGATAAGGAAAGTTTGGGATCTCTAAGGTGTGTAGTATAGTGTATGATATATCAGTACTTGAATAGGGATGTTGAATATTTTTTTTCTCAATCGCGTACAAATTTGACTTTATCTAACCTTGCGATGATGATTTTTTGACTTTGAGTTCTTTCGAAACTATGGACGCAACGTGACATCCAAAACGTTGAAGAACCCTCATACATGTACCTATATGCGATTAAGCCCCATTTTGCTGTGTTGTATTAATGAGTGAAAATCGATGAGTACAGAACTATTGATAATATAGTCTAGCGAAAATATTATTGAACGGACAAATCAAGTATATCTTTTTGCAGCTGACTGTACCTACGTCACATTTCTGTACTAAGTACAAAGATAGACTGACCTGTTACGACCTCTGTGAGCCGATCAATGCAGCTGACATGATGACGTCACGGGAGCGCGGGTGCATTATAGTGCCGTAAAACTAAAAACCAGCCAAGTGCGAGAAGGACTCGCACACCGAGGGTTCCGTGCAAAATATACGCTAATAACGGCCATGTCTATGAAAATCCAGTGTAAGCAGAGCCCATACTCCCAGGCAAAATGTACGCAGTGTGGGGTAATTTTATATTGCTCACTGACATAGACAGACAGATAAAAAAATTAAGATTTTCAGATTTATTTCGTGGGTTGTGCTATAAGAGATACCAAATTTTAAGTTTCTACAACAACTGGAAGTAAGTACCCGAAAGATTTTCCATGAACAGCAATTTGTATGGAAACACCTTTTTTAATTACTTACTGTACGGATCGCGTTGATTTCGAAGCTTGATTTTTTTTCAGGATCAAGAGAGTGCAGAAATAAAAGAAATAAATATTGATGTTAATTTCAACTTGATACCTCCACGCGTTTCCGAGAAAAAGGGTGTTGTGGAAATGACACAGACGGACGGATGGATAGACGGACAACAAAATGATCCTATAAGGGTTTTTTTCCTTTTGAGGTACGGGACTTTAAAAAAGTGGCTATTGTAAAAATATGCTTTGGTTGAAATATATTGCAGTGTGGAAAATACTTTTAAACTGCGACGTAAAAGTTGGGCGTTATAAGTTTTTAAAAATCTTTGTTGGGTAGTCTTTGGGAGAGGCCTTTTTCCAGCAGTGAGTACCTTTCAGTTGATTAAGTATGTGTATCATCGCCTAGTAACTTGAATTAAATTTTGCATAAGGTTGATTTCTGTAAGATTGTTCTTGTTTTACATAGACTTCGTCACATCTAGATCTATGTAGCACAGTGACCCCATTAGATGCATTTTGATGAAATTGAGAGAGCGCTATTTGCATCTCCGCTCCTAATATACTGTGACGTCATTCATATCGACCGCACCGCGCTGCACGATAGGGAAACTATTTCCATTCTTATACTTAACTAGTTTTCTTATTTAAATACTAGAAATAAAAGTAAAATTGCCATTAGAAAATCCTCGTTCGTAAAGCATCCAAATCATTTGTAGGCCAATGTATTCATTTGTATAATAAGTTACTAGATGATGCTTTGTAATTACCATTTGCAATAAGAACTATTTAAAAAATCTCTAATTGCAAAGGCATATTATAGGTAGACTATTTAACAGCCAAAAGTGTATGGCCCAAACCAGACACCTCATAACTTACTTTTACCGGGACACGGTTCTTATACTAATTGCATATCAAATGTACGTAAGTTGTTTAAAAAAAAACATATAGCGTATTTTTTTCTTGATTATAACTTTTATAAGTTTTGATATATTTTCAGGGAGAACTGTGCAGAGATAAGAAAAAAGATATATATGATGATGATGATGATGATGATGATTGATTTTATTCATTTTAGACATCATGTTTCATAGTAACATAATTTTCTGCTGATCGAAATAGAAATAGTGTTAGTTTTATTTTTCAAAACGTCCGGGTTTGATTCCCGAGCTGAGTTTTATTAAATGCAGCTAAAATCGATGACATGGTTCCTACAAAGAGATTTTCGTATGTGTTATAGTTTCAGGCTTTCCCATACTGACAGATCTAAATGTGCCACCCTGTATATTTTTTGTTAGGTTTTTTATTTAATTGTGGTTTTGTATCTCAAAAGAATAATTTCAAGACCACTTCTTTTAGACCTGTTTAGTTTTGATCCTTTTTAACGGAAACTTTTAGGGGTATAAGAAAATATCTCATTCTTTTATACAGCGCTGACGCACGCGTGTCAATAAAATCGATATGCCTATCTGTCAGCCACGGACGGCCGCTGCAGGACATCCTCTCCTATAAGGGATTTATAGGTCGCCACAGAGTGCGATCCTTTGCAGACCACATTCACCGACTCCCTGTAACGTTCACGAGGTCATCTGTTCACCTAGTCAAGGGCTGTCCAATAGGGATGATGACTAAATTTTAGTAATTAGTGCGTCATGTAGATTAATAAAAAATATTGGACACGTATTTTTTCTTTTTTTACATAATCGAAGAACGAAGGCGATACATTGAATCAAAATGTCGCGTGACGTCACTCCTAAGTACACATTTTACTTAGGAGTGACGTCACGAGCCCCCTAAACTTTAATGCGATTTATCTGATATTTTTCTGATTATTTTGAAAAAGCAAAATACGTGTCCAATATTATTGTATCATCTAACTGACGAACTAATTAGAATTTTGATTTTCATAGCCAGTCATCATGCTTATTACGCTGCGTTTTGCTATGCGTGGTCGCCACTCCAGGCCTTTACTGCCCCAACGACCACCCTCTTTGGGTTACATAACCCGTCCATCGTTCGCCAATCGATATGTAATAGGCTGTAATTCGATTAAATATCAAACTATTGGATGCGAAAAAAGAAAAAAAGATACACTCGTGCCCTATCACCTATTAATTCTAATAATTTAATAATAACCCTCTCAATAGGTATGAAAGTAACTAGAGATTTATTTATTAACTAGAGATTCCCATCTCTAGAGCTTAATCATTTTTCATTTTGCGTGGCGGAAAAATGTCACAGTGCTTTGAGGGATTTAGCATGTCATGGAACGTGTAAGGTTTGCCGCTCTTATCTTGAAACGTGATTATTTGGAAAATCTGTGTGATTATAAGCTTAGCGGGGTCCTTAGCAGCGAAACTGCTTGAGGAATTTTATATAATATTATATTTATATCCTTCGAGATAACGGAATAATTAACGGAATAATTTGCGTTTTATTATGACTTTGGTAAAGTGTCAAGAGATTTAAATTAGTACTTTTACGTAATTAAAAAGAAGGTGCATTTAACAAAATTTTACTGGCCGAGAAAAACAGTTATGTTTTTTGAGTATTATTATTAAAAAGTTGAAAAAGTCGTTTCATAGACAAAAGTTTCGTAGAATGATATATTTTAGTCTCAAACCGTTAGCTTTTTGAGATTGCTTTATAACAAACCTAATCTAAATTATACGATGTCATAAATCATGAACAAGTTACGGATTAAGAGGGAAATATAATCTACAATATGAAAATTCTTTGAAATGAATATTATAGTTCTTAGACCCCAATAAGATCAGCTACATAGAGAAAAAGGGCACACAAAAGAGGAAAAAGAAAATCTTCACTTCATTTATCAAAATGTTTGGGTTGAAGTGATATTTGTTTTGAAACTTTCATGTAAAAGATGAAACATTGTTTGTTCAGTAGGTAAAGAAAAGTCGAAGAACAAGTACCTGAATATGAATAAATGATACGGCAGAGCATTCATAGGCCGAGGAATCGATCCGGGTCGCCATGAGTATGCTTTCCTGCAATGACACTGTGTTTTATAACACCGGGGTTCCAGTGGCACGTAGATAAGTGTCATTGGTTTGGTGGTAAGACTTTACCGGCATTTACGGCTGTGTGTGTAGCTTGTTATACGTTTTCATTGGCGTTTTTGTATTTTAAAGTCGACTTACAAATAACGTGGCAGTGATAATCGAAGGCTGCTTTGTTTAATGCTTGATATATTTCTAATGAGGGTATCCGCAGAAGAACCAAAGTAACGACGACATAGCTCGCAGGATTGCATCGTTGAAGTGGCAATGGGCGGGCCATGTAGCCCGGAGAACGTATGGCCGTTGGGGCCTCCGACTAGGCGGACGGATGATCTCGTAAAGGTCGCGGGTAGTCAGTGGATGCGGTCTGCCCAGGATCGCACCCTGTGGCAAGCTAAAGGGGAGGCCTATGATCAGCAGTGGACGTCCGTGGCTGATAGATAGATAAATAAATATTTCTAAAATTATTCTGAGTAAGAACTCTGTCACTCTTGTGTCTTGAGTTACGTGGCAGAGTAACAATAAGAAAAAGTTGATCCACCCAACTGTCACTTATGATTAGTACCTAAGTAACTTCTTCTAGCTATGTCGGTTCCTTTGATTCTTGTAATATATTTTCTCAGTTATTTTCAATGTTAGATTTGTTCAATCTCTTTTGTGCTTAAGCTTTATGGTATGATTGTTTGTAAAAAGGAATAGTGTCAGTCACATTAAAGCCTTTGAGTAAAACATCGTTTTCTCGCAAAACAGATAAAATAATAAGTTATCGAAGTAAACAAGATTAATTGTCACTTTTTTTAGTAATAAACTTGCTATTTTCTTTTGTTTCCGAGATTATTACTCATTTAAATAAAACAATTTAACGGATTATATCGCGTATATTATCTCATTTGAGTTCCCGACGTTTCGGAAGCTTTTCAGCTTTCCATGGTCACGGGTTGAGTTTTATTTAAATGAGTAATAATCCCGGAAACAGAAGAAAATGGCAAGTTGAGTCAACCCGTGACTATGGAAAGCTTCCGAAACGTCGGGAACTCAAATGAAATAATATACGCGATATAATCCGTTAAATTCTTTTATTTAAATAATAAACTTGCCAATTCTATAGCTGTTTAGCGTAATCCTAATCTGCTCTAATATAAAATTGTAAAAATGAAATGTCTGTACATAGAAGATATTTGCAAAAAAATAATTGTTACGGACTAATTGGAAGTCACTGTCACAATATCTTTTTTTATTTTTTGTATGTTTGTATATGTCGACGTGGCTTGATCACGCCAAAACGGCTACACAGATTAAACTATTTTTGGTACACGGGTAGCTAGGTATCCAAAGATGGTAATAGAATACTTTTTACCCGATGATGCTAGAGAAAAAAAGAGGGTTTACTTTTTATGCTCCGCGAACGAAGTTGCGGGCACCTTTTAGTATAATAATACTATCCATCCATACTAATATTATAAATGCGAAAGTGTGTCTGTCTGTGTGTCTGTTACCTTTTCACGTTTAAACCCCTGAACCGATTTGGATGAAACTTGGTGTGGAGATAGTTTGAGTCCCGGGGAAGGACATAAGCTACTTTTTTTCGCTACCCTTATTCGCGATAAACGAAGTTAAGGCGGACGAAGTCGCGGGCAGTAGCTAGTTTATTATAAACGTTCGCTTTTGTGCTGATGTATGTACGTTCCTCTAAATTATAAAAATTACTAAACGGTTATCATCAACGAAACTTTCCAGTAAAGTTATTTATACATCAAAATTACACTGTAAATTGCATCTCTACGCCGACGAAACGTGGGCAGCAGCATGTATTAAAATAATTATGTAATTAAAAAAAATTAAGTATTTCATAAATTATCGTAGAAATAACGCAGAAAAAATATCACCATTGAGCCGAAGGAGTCGCGAAGTTGTGAATTATGGGCAATTTAAGTTGGGCAAAACTGAATGAGTAAGGAGAAAATACTTTCCATTCCAATAAAAGGATCTTTTCTTTTAGGCTTGCGATTAATGATGGACGTAACTTAAGAGTCCCTTTTCTATACAAACGGAGTTTCGTTCTCATTTTAAAACTACGTGTTGGATTGTAACGAAACTTTGCATATACAATGACATGAGGTAGGTATATCTAGGCCTGTGGGCCTATGATGGTTGCGTTTGTCATGCGATAAATAAATGACAGCTGCCGTCACCTTCTGACAAGTATGAGAGTGCGTGAGTGACAAGCGTGTTATCGTATCGTTTATCGCGTGATAAACGCGGCCATCGTAGGCCCTCTGTAGTTAGTTTATATAGCTCCAATATATAAACACAAACGAAATACAGCAAAAACAAGTTTTGTATGAAAAACTTGATTTTTTACTATGGTATCTGAAGCTACATAAACTAATTACAGGCCTGCATATCATTTTACTTATTCTAAGGACAAAGCTTCAGAGCAAAGCTAGTAGCTTTAAAATGAGAGCGTAACTACGTTTGTATGGAGAACCGACCTTACCGAAGACTTAAATATTTACAAAAAATAAACTTATGAGATATCATAGTTTTATAAGAGTTTAAAAAGGTTTAGTGACAAAACAATTATTCGTTAATTGATTTACGGTGTGGTGGCATTCAGTACCTAAGCTATGTATATACGGATACCGTAGCTATTACAGCCGTGCCCCCGCAGTTTGACCCTTGCCATCAAATGCGTTTGTACTGATTTGTAAGGTTATGTATAGAACCATCATTTTTGTAAGTTTGTATATACTTAGAGCATTCAACTACTGGAGATGACAAGCAGTGTCATTATCAAAAAAATTAAGCACTTTCAGCGCGGGGCGAGGTAAACGCGTACAGCACACTTCGGAAGTATTCCTATTCTACAAACGCACACGATTTGAAACAAATCACCAACAAACAGAAAAACACACATACCTACTTACAATTTACTGAATAAACTAACCGGCGATTTCGCGATTACTTTGGCAGAGGTGAATTTATTTATTTATTTATTTTTATTTATTTATTTATTCTGAACTATTAATATTGTGTCGAACATTGGAATATTATTACTAACAAAAGTATAATAAAAGTTAATATTACATTAGCGAATGTATAGCATTTCCAGTGGTTAAATGCTCTAAGTGTGTATATAATAAACATTTTACTGTATGTCGGGCCAATTTTTATTTTTTTATATTACGTCCGATCCGGGTGAAATCTGGCACCTACTTAGAGTCCGTCGTCATTCCGTTTACGAAAAACGTAATTACCCGATGTGTCCTACAAAAGTTGTATGAAAACCTCAATTGAGTTACAAAAAAAGTATATGGATTTCGTAACTCAATGGAAGCTTTCATGCAACTTTTATAGAACACAATGGGAAATGATGCTTTTCGTATACAGAATGATGGACTCTATGCAAGTACCAATTTTCACCCAAATCGGACGAAATGAAAAACTAGATCAAACTAAAAATTGACCCGTAAAACGTTAATGGATTAGACTGAACTTTAGAAAAGTATTCGTAAATTTGTTACTCAGGTAATTAGAATTTATTTAAATTATAAGGTGAATTGCTTATTACTGGCAACCCTCCAGTTATTGGAAATTCACAAAAATATGATATATATATATCTAGAGAATATGTACTGTCGGAGCTATGATGTTCCAAGAAAATACCATCTATCGTAGAGAGCTCTTTATTCCTTGGAAATTATTTTAATTCTGACTTGTTTAAACAGTGACAGGTGAGACGGGTGACGTTCGACAATATTTTAAACTATACTATTAATAACCTGCCTAACCCGTCTCGGATCTGTAGCGTGAAGTTTGAAATGTCATTTAGGGTCGATTTCACCAACGTACTATAAGTCTTATTCCAATAATAAATCATTAATTACTCCTGAGTAATAGTACATTACTACGAGTACAGAGGCCGGGACGATAGGGGTGGCCGGCCGAAGACATGGATAGGTCTGAGGCGGGCAATTAATATATAGTGCTTTTTGCAAACATGCAATGAAATAAACAAAAAAAAAACAAAGTTTTATTTTTTAATACGCATAGTGGCAGAATGTCATGATGCCTGTCTGTGCCACAAATTTATGTGGAATGGAAATTAAAAAAGAGAACTTTGCCTAGGCCTGCATGATTTGTATGAAATTCCATTAACGAACTCTTGTCCTAGCGGCACCTGAAACATCATACTTCGCAGCTTATTATAAGGTACATAGTATCAATATTTCGTTGCATGTCTGAGATACTCATTTTACGTTTCACCAATAATTAACCTAAAGATAAAACGTCTAAACTAGAGAATAATCTTACACCGCCAAATTCGGCTGAGTAAACTGTTAGATGTAGATTAGTATTGTAATTGTCACTGTCAAGTTAATTCAATACTTACTTCACAATTGATGTATTACTCGAATAATTTTTAAAAATACGCAGCACCATTGCTCACGCATGGGAAAAATTGTCTATCTTACTTGGGTGCATTACGATTTCATGCAATTCATTCGTTCAACGTTACTTAGTAACTATGCGACAGATTGTTATCCGTAGACTAGCGTGGTGAAATGGAAATAAAGTTAACCATTGAGTAAATCGTTTGATTTACTTTATACTGGGTTAGCCACTCTCGTAAATTGATTGTTGGTGAAATCGGCCCTAAAGTAGAGAAAAATCTTACACCGCCAATTTCGGCTGAGCAAACTGTTAGACATAGATTAGTATTGTCATTGTCATTGTGAAATGAATTCCATATTTACTTCACAATTGATGTATTGTATGTACCAGAACCAATTAAAAATACGCAGCACCATTGCTCAAGCATGGGACAAACTGTCTATGTTACTTAGGTGCATTACGATTTCATTCAATTCATTCGTTCAACGTTACGAAGTAACTATGCGAGAGAGTGTTATCCGTAGACTAGCGCGGTGTAATGAAAATACTGAGATAGCCACTCTCGTGTAAATTGATTGTTGGTGAAACGGCCCTTAAAGACAATATTCAAATAACTATTTTTTTAACTACTTATTATTGCCATAAACCCCTGGAGTATTTTTACAAATCGCGTGGTAAACGTCGACATAAGTTGTGGTCGTAATTAAATAATCTGGTCAGTTATTGGCGATTTGCTCTACGTCTCTAGAACTTAAAGAAAATGAAAATTACACAATTGCAAAAGAAAATCGTCTATCTACTACTTTCAAATCTGCAAAACGTGTAAGTTTAACTGAACAGAACTTCGAGAAATTCGTCGAAAAAAATGCGACGTGACCAGCTCAGTAAGAATAAGCGGTCTCAATTTACAATTTTACGAAGAACAAAAGCTGAAAAAGTGTTGCCCTTTGCCGATGAAGTTTTGAGTTATGGGCGATTTAAGTTCAGCCGAGAACTGAATGAGTAAAAGCAGTGTATTTTTCAATATAATGAGAGGATATTTTCTCTAAAATTTCTGCATTTTTTGAATGGCCTTTAACGGTAATAAATAACGGTAGTACATATAGATTTACAGGTACTTTTAATACTCTTAAAACATGTGGTAAAGTAATGCTTACATAATATTTTCTTCTGTTTCCGCGATTATTACTCATTGAAATAAAACAATTTAACGGATTATATCGCACCTGTCAAGCCGAGCATCTTTAAAAGATACGTACATGATACCTTTACTATTTTACCTAGATCTAGTGTTTCAGTTTTCTTAGACCATCTGAACCCCACTTGCATTCTTAGATGTGCTAGTAATTAGAGGTCCTAACAATGACATAGGTCATACTGTATATAGGAAACCTACGCATACAGATAGGTATTTGAGTGGCAAATCTCACCACCATCCCTGTCAACTTGCTACAGTGGGTAAATCTTTGTTTCAGAGAGCCAGGGGTATCTACGACGATCAACATCTGACTGCTAATGTCAAACGTGCGCTTCGGGCCAACGAGCTCCAGATACCACGTTCCATCCAAGCAGAATCCCAGTATGAAGAAACCAACAGTCGAGCGTAAACCTGCCGTATTACCATATGTGAAAGGGGTCACAGACAAGATCGGAAACATCTTGAAGCGTGCTTCTATAAAAACATATTTCAAGCGGTTGAAGACGGTGTCTCAATACCTTAGACCTGTGAAGAGTAGCACCCCTTTGCAGAGTGCAGGCATTTATAAGCTGGACTGCGGGTGTGGTCTTTCATACATTGGTCAAACGAGACGCAGTGTATCAACCCGGGTGTAGGAGCACATAGCAGATGTCAAGCACCGTCGGTGTGGTAGGTCTGCAGTCTGTGAATAATGTCATGGACAAACCAAACCACTCAATTAAGTTTGATAAACCTTCTATCCTTGCCAAAGAAAAAATATATTTTCCCAAAATGCTACGCGAGGCTATTGAGATTAAAAAGCCACCTAATTTCAATAGAGAAGATGGATTGTCACTACCACCAGCTTGGGATCCTGTAATACATCTCATCAAGGAACAAGCGAGACACAGGACTGCAAAACCTTAATTTCCGAACGGTGTAAAATATCTTATCTGTTTAAAAAGTAGTTAATAGTCTCTGTTTTTAAAATATTATAATTAGTAATGAGGTAGCCTGGGAGTTTTTCTTTGCAGCATTTCTTTTCACCTCAGTACGCCTCATTTGTGAAATGCTGCTTGGTAAATTATTAAAATAAAATAATTAAGCCCTTCTGGCACATGTGTAACTGTCTTTATAGCTTAGGCCCATCTGGCATGTATGTAAACCTTTATTTGTTTTTTTTCAAAAATTGGTAGTTTGCACAAATTATAACTTTGACAGAGGAAATTACATCTTTTCTCAGTCCACCCGTGACCATGGAAAGCTGGAAAGCTTCCGAAACGTCGAGAACTAAAATGAGATAATATATACGCGATGTAATCCGTTAAATGGTTTTATTTCAAAAATGCTTACATTTTCCTAAATTTGAAAGTACCCAAGTAGGTACTCGTTCGTTTTTAAGTTCGTTTGTCAATTAATTCATGTATTTGTTTATACTTAATTAGTTTTTCGTTTTTCCATAAGTAATAATCGGAAAACGAAGAGAATATCAGTTGTACCTTAATTTATAATTATTAAGACATTAACGTTACCGTTATCTTATTAAATTCTAAATTATCTATATATAACAGCGTAAATTCATAACAGCCTCAAAACTGGGGCTTTGGGTCAGAACCGTTTATAAAAGGCCGTCGCACCTAAATATTGAAGCAGAATGAGATATTTTTAGATCTGCCTTTAAAATTGAAATTGAAAAGACTTAATGAAAATGCGTATACTTGGCACGCCCGTAAACTTCTGATAGTATTGCCAGGCGTGGTGCACTCCGCCATTGCAGCAAGCAGGAAAAAGTCCAACCCCTATGTTATACTTTTATGCGTGCTCTGCCATAATGCCGCACTCGTGTCGAATACAGGCCAAGTTTTAAATAATTGATCAGAAGAAAACGTGCTCTGCCACAGTGCCGCACTCGTGTCAAATACAGGCTAAGTTCTATATAATTGATCAGAAGACACGTGCTCTGCCATAATGATACACTCGTGTCGAATACAGGCCAAGTTCTATATAATTGATCAGAAGACACGTGCTCTCCCATAACGCCGCACTGGTGTCGAATACAGGCCAAGTTCTAAATAATTGATCAGAAGACACGTGCTCTGCCATAATGATACACTCGTGTCGATTACAGGCCAAGTTCTATATAATTGATCAGAAGACACGTGCTCTCCCATAACGCCGCACTGGTGTCGAATACAGGCCAAGTTCAATATAATTGATCAGAAGACATGTGCTCCGGGAAGATGATGAATATGCGATTGCTTCTACACGAACATCTTATTGGTTTCTGAGTAAGTCCCTGCTTTATTGATATAAAATTACACACCACCTGAATGTTATGATAAATATTCTAGCTTCTCAGCCACCAGTCGCCAGTCATGGACACATTTTGGTTGAAGTGTCTGTTGATTTTGAGTAGCGATAGGCAGCATATAATATTTCAAATTGAATATTTCATTAAAATATAACTTAATTTACAGAAACATGTCTTAGATGTTAATTACCATAATTATTCCTATTAATACTTTTTTTATATTTTACATACTGGCATGAAGCTTCTGAATTAAATAATTCGCCGTTGTCCGTATATCAGAATGCTGACGCCACAATACAGCGTCGCAATATCTATGAATATTTGGCAACACAGGAACAGGCGGTCGAACCGCTCTGAGACCTTGCCCGAATAATGACCCAATTCAGGCTTTGATTACGAAAAATTTCATCAACTGAAGCGTCATAAAATGAAGCAGCAACCATCAGTATAACCACTGTAAACTTTTAAGTGTTGCAACGCAATAAAATCGACTTTTTTAAATTTTCAGAAGTCAGACAAACAGAAAGTATTCACACTACAAGCATGGGTTTGCAAACATAGGTATAGGTTATCAGAAGCCGTCATACGACGTTAAACCGGTATCGTGGTGTTGTGAGGGCTTAAGAGGTATTATTTATTTATTTGAACTTTGTTGAACAAAACAAAAGTAAGTACAAATGGCGAACTTATTGTCAAAAGGCATTCTCTACCAGTCAACCATAGGGCCAATGAAAATGGTGCAGTGGGGAAAAACATTCAGTACTGAGAGCGTTACGATACACAAGCAAATAATGCATACATAATTACTTATTATTATTATTATGAACATTGTGTAGGTCTCACAATCAAAATGATGCGTGAAAACAGGCCACCTAAAAACCTCGGAGGGTTCTTGTTCCCTCAAGAATGGGAGGGGGGGCAATCAATAAGGATCTCGTGGTACTGTAAAAAAACCATCTGCCATTATGATAAAGACGGTACTGATTAATCTGGCACATCATTTAAAGTAGGTACTAATTATACAGAAGAGGGGCGTACGGTTCAGGTGTCTCATTCATTATCGTTTTCTTAATGTTTTCACTAATTTAATATACATTTTAATGAAGATTTGGATTAAGCTCTTATGACACATTTACCTAATAAAATTGTAAGTATCCAATGTTATTTTATGTAGCATAAGAGTCTTAAAACGTTAAGAAGGGAAAAAAGTATATCATTATAGTTTAATATAGGTTCACGGTTTTTTTATATATATAATAATAAATATTCTTGAGTGCATTTCTAATGCTGTGGCCACCGAAGCGTGAGTTCGGTGAATGTTCGACGTTGTTGGCGTTTCCTTCGTTTTCTATGATAGCGAACCTTCGTTGCATAAATAATACGTACCTACTTAAGTCTTTCAAGGTTTACAAAAGCAAAGAAAACACTTTTCAATTAAGTAGCAAGCGAAGAGTCCTGTTAAACCTGGCTAATTACATTTCTCAGAATTTTACGCAAATGTCCAGTTAAAAGTATTTACATATTTAAGTGGGGTTGACGTTAGTCAGTGGGTAATTAATTAATCATTAAAGTAAATTTAACATGTATGAAACAGTTAAAATATACTTTAAACTTTTAAAATATGTAACTTGCTTTAAAACACACCTTTTAATATGAAAACAATTTTAAATTTCATAATAAGTAAGTATTTATAAAAACCGACATGAAGAGAGGTGTTCTGCGTTTGATGTATGTGTCTGTGTGCGAAACAAATTTGATTTACTTATTTTGTGTTTGATAGGTGACTGTATTGAGTGCTAGTTCTTAGCTGTGGTTCATCAAAAACAGTTCATATTTAGTCTAGATGAGTCGGAGGTATATTATCTATTCACCAATTGATGATGTATATCCCGGTCAGGTATATTTATATGAGACTCATGGTGGGTTGTTTTACTGTTGTTCCGCTCTTAAGTGCGCTCGTGTGTGGCTGTTTGATTCAACAATTACCTACTCGTTTAAAGTAGGTAACACACAAATAATACATATTTTCGATGAATACGATTATTATTATGACCAGTATAAAGTAAACAACCCAATGATTGACAGCCAAATTAAAATAATTGACATCATCTATGGCTTGAATCAAGGTGAAGGCACGTTTGGGACAGGAGTTTAATGGGAGCGAGCGAGCACTGGGAAATGTACCTTATGCGTGCACAACTTTTTAGAGAAACTTATAAAACCCATTCGTTTAATAAATTGTATAAACTCTAAACTTCAACTCTACAAGGTTACACTAAAATGGGCATAAAACAAGTACACACCATCAATAACCGTCGTGTCTGAGGTCACGCACCACTCAAGGGACCGTCGTTTGAAACACTATCTGAAGAAAAATAGGATAACTATGTATGTATTTATGAATTTCATAAGGAGTTACTGCTTTCAGGGATCCATACCGTAAAATAAAAATACATTGAGTTCAAACCAAAAATACATCGTAAATTTTTCTCGAGACTCCGTTCGTGTGTAAAGGGTATATTATTTATGTGGGATTGGTACTGGATGAATGTGAGGTGCTGGCTGGTAGACGATTAATGTATGTTTGAAAATAATGGAATAAAGAATATGTTGTGTTGACGGATGACTGAGAGCGGCAGTTGATGGACGGCGTTTTTATAAAAAAGATTTACAGTTGTGTAAATTATGTAAATAAATATGAAGTGTTTTTAAGTATTGTTTTATATTGTTTTAGTTTAGTTATATTTTTAGGTTAAGTTTTAATAAGTTAGTAAATAAATAAATAACACAGGGACAACCCTTGACTTTGTTGTAGTATAAAGAAAACCCTTGCGTTCCCCTGCCTCATACCCACATTTATTCTTCGAGAATCTGATTTTTTTCGAAATAAATTGCAGTCTATTTCATGTGTGTTATCTATTTCTATGAATAAAGCAACGATAATATGAGTAGGTACGCGTACATTGCTCCGTTGCTATATAATAACAGAACAAATTGACAGACACTCCTTCTGATTTATTTACGGGCGATGACTGATCGACCGTTCATTGTCTGTTAGTAAAAGCTCGGAAATCGAGGGTAAAAAAAAAAAGTTGCTAAATTATATTGAAGTCCCCAGGAATCGTTATAAATTAAGCTTTTAAGTCTATGTCATTATAATCTACAATAATTATTATCACATTTAAAAACACAAAACAGGTAAAAGGTCTTTAAAAATCATGAATGCGTAGTATACGCGTCACGCGTCAAGGCTTAATTTCTGAAATTTGGTACGGAACTCTCGGTGAGCGAGTCCGATTCTCACTTGGCTGATTTTTTATGTTACAACTCATGAATTTACGATTCCAAAGAATTTTACAAATTGTGTACTGGCAATAAATTTTAGTGATATGAGATCATATGTAACATGACTATTGCCATTTCACGCTCACAATAACATTAAGTTGAATTGTGTTTCTTCAATGCATTACACCTTATGACGACATGTTTGGCTCAGTTGATTGCACAAAGGCCTACGAAGCTGGCGGTCTCAGGTTCGAATCCCGGCCGGGGTAAGTATTTGTGTGATGAGCACGAATGTTCTTGGGTCTTGGATGTTTTCCATGTATTTAAGTATTATAATTAATCTATATTTTATGAATATCGTCGCCTAGTACCCATAATAGAAGCTTTGCGTAGTTTGCGACTAGGTTGGTTTGTTTAAAATTGTCCTTATTATTAATATATTTATCTTGTATGGTACATTAGCTGTAAATACTTTATCGAAAACATGCTATAAATATTCTTAACCAGCCATGAACATAAGATCCTACGATATGCTTTGCAGTTCATCGTACGTAGTATATTTTATCTGTTAGAGTATTTTACGATCCTGTTTACTCAATCCACTTACATAAATGTTTCCACGTCTTTGAGTGCTCTCGTGCATCCGTGGCAATTCGAGAAATACTTTGAGCACTTGGGCTACATCCCAATTCTGGCGAAAACGAAACCTGGCATAACATAACGGTTTTCAATAACTTTACCCATATTTTGATAGGATGGAAAAATTGGTAAACCTTTGAGTTTTAAAGACAAACGTTCCGTAGAAAGCATTTTTCTGAAACCTTTAATGTTTTTGGATTGTTATAAGACAACCTAAGCTATGTCCAGCAGTGGTCTATAAGATAACCATTTTAACACATTCACGACTGAGACTTTCATAACGCTACGCACGTAGCCGTGGGAAAATTGAGTATGTTGCGAAAACTTACTACAAGCAGAGAGCCCACCTGGCGGGTTGGTCGTGAAAGTATTAAAAATCATGAAAAATGTACGAGTTTACGGACAAAACTTTTATATGAAAACGTGAAAATATTAAAAATTAAGAAAAATTAACAAGTTCCAGGACAAAAATTATATTTGAAATGAAACTCTGTCTACGAAATGAATTGACATCTGAAAAAATGGGATTTAACAGCGGGGGAAACCACGAGTCAGTTTTATAAATTCAAAATTTGTTTGTCAGTTTGTATGTTTAAATATACTACGGAGCAAGGACCATTAAAACAACAGCACTGGCCATATCCATACAAAAAGCCTTTCCCCGATATGTACAACGCCATAGATGTATAAGAATTATGTTTCACAATTCTTCAACTTTGCAAGCGTGACTTAGTATTTGAATGTTACGATTTATTTATTATTAGCTATTTGCGAACTAATTGTTAATATACTATGTTTCCTTATTCAATTGTAACATCGTTAAATGTTTAGTTGTTAAGCGCCATCTAGTTTTTGCCAGAATATCTCCTTGCGATCGGAACACGATCCAAAGTACGGCAACTGTCAGTCCTCGTGTTTTAATGGTCCTTGCTATGGAGCAACAGTTGAGTATGCCGTTGAGCTTCCAACCCCGGGATTCTTTGTACGTGTGATAGCACTATTATAGTAAAATATTCGAGTATGACCATACAAAAATCCCCGGATGGGAAACCTTTGTATGCTGGAAAGTGATGTAACTTACTTTTTTCCCAAACAATGCACGGTTCTGAAACCAACCAGATTGAAACCCTGGATAATAATGTCTCATAATGTTTATGAAGTATTTTCAAAGCAGAAAAAATATATTTCCCGAATTATACGTTTAGTCTGTTTTTGCAATGCCAGTAGACAGTGTATATCGAGTTTGTCTGTTTTTGTTAGGAACACATATACACCGTGACCGTTAATAACCCGAAAGATTTAAGCTAACGATACTAGAGCCTAATTAGAGTATATAAAGTTATGTGACATATAGTCCAAAAACTCATAATTAAGGAGATATTAATTATTTACAACAAATGAAAAGTTAAAAAATCTCCAGTGTAACACACCTTAAGGGCGTGAGCATGACGTAGCTACCTACTTCTCTTACACGTACATGCACTAACTGTATGGTTGTTAGCCAGTTTCATAAAGAAGTTTGGTATCTATCTACAAAAAGTTTTTACTACCGAAATATTTTCATCACGAGATAAAAGGATATAACATGCAACTAAAATACAGTGTAGTGTATTAATCCGAATAATTATAATATCTTATCTTACACACTTCAATCTCAAATAGCTTTTTTGTTATCACTGAGAATAGAGATAATTAGGTTTGTTCTGTTCTAAGCCGCGAGAGTGGTTCTTCTTATAACTGGCTAGTTTGAAATTGATTGTCACTAAAATGACACATTACAAATGATAACTAATTGTCACGCAAAATAAAATAACATTGAACATTTTATTTACTGTAATAAATAATATTCGCTATGCCGCATTATCCTTCGGCTCATTTAGCAGATATCCACTTTGTGTACGGATTTTGTGATGGGAACTCGCTCCAGGCAGTCGCCGAATACCGAAGACGATATCCAAACCGTCGTATACCTCACCATTCGACTTTTGCGGATGTCCATCAACAGTTTCGCGAAAAAGGGCTTGGAAAAGTTCACAGAGAAAGGGATATAAATCTAGATGAACAAGCAGAGAACAGAATAATGAACATCATAACAGAAGACCCAACTTTGTCATCAAGAGCTGTAGCAAGAATGGTCAATGTTAACTATAAGCTCGTATTAAGGCTATGGAAAAGGTACGGCCTGCATCCTTTTCACTACAGGAAAGTACATGGATTAATTAACAATGACGGGCTAGCTAGAGTTGCCTTTTGCCAAAGGATGAATCAGAAATTAGTGGAAGATCCTGGATTTCTAAATAAGATATTATGGACAGATGAATCGTTGTTCACGAGAGAGGGAGTTTTTAATGCCCATAATCAGCATATGTGGTTAGAAGAAAATCCCCATGCGAAAAGGGAAAATTCATACCAGCACAAATTTTCCGTAAACTTGTGGGCTGGCATTATTGGGAATAAAATAATAGGTCCCGTCATATTTCCAAATAGACTGAATTCTCACAACTATTTATTATTTCTAAATAATGAATTAAACGACCTGCTAGAAGATGTCGATTTGGAAACCCGACGAACTATGTGGTTCCAGCTCGACGGATGCCCGGCCCACTTCGGCTTGGATGTTCGTAATTGGCTGAACCCCGAGAGATGGATCGGCCGTGGGAGCGAAGTTTTAGCATGGCCTGCCCGGTCACCGGATTTAACTCCGCTAGATTTCTTTCTATGGGGAACTCTGAAAGATAAGGTTTACTCAACACCTGTGAACTCCAGAGAAGAGTTGTTAATAAGAATTCAAACGGTTTCAGGAGAAATCACGAACACTTATGTTAACTTGAATCATGAAATCCGTTCAAGATTGAATATTTGTGCTGAAAACGCCGGTACACATTTTGAAAATCTAATTCATTAAATTACTCGTAATAAAAATGCGTAAATGTTTCATGTTGTTGTTTATTTTACTGTAGGTACAGGTTAGCATGATCGCTGTTACAACAAAGTCCCTTTCCTGTATGAGATAAGAGGTAAGTATGATGTAAAAAAATAAGTAGTATGATTTCCTTCGAATATTATCATGCCCAACAATTTATGGTTGTGATTGTTAGTCAAAAAAAAGATACCTAAGACACAAAGTTTCAATAATAATGTAAGAGCACTTTAATGTCGTAGCACCTAATAAAGTTTGGATACATAAGTATTTGTGGTATTTTGTGGTGCCAATAAATAAAAATAATTTCAACACAAACATCGTGCTAGACATAACTTGACACTTCTTGTCATTCATGGAATACAAGTCACGCCATTCGCCTTTCATCGTATGATTTCGGAGCGATTCGTGAAGTGTCATGCTCGCTCTCTGTTCTTCAACTTGAGATTCCCACCTAAAGGCTTGTTCACAAAGAAGCGGGCAATTAATAAGATTTAATTCGTACTGAAATAGTAATTTAATTAAGACACGTAATTAGACCCATGTTGATATAACATTATTTACTCGTACAGTCGTCAAAAATATGTGGTTTAAATCTTTCGGGTTATTAACGGTCACGGTGTATATACCTAGTGGCGTGGCGTCAAACATGTTGATGGTAAATTCGGAGTATATTTTCTCTTAAAGTTTTACATTAAAAAAGTACCCAAATGCCTTAAAGTAGGCAAGCCAATGAGAATCGGGTTGCATTAACGCCACGCCACTGATATTTAAATAGCTACCTAGTATGTTGAAGAAATAAGTTTTGTTATATTTAATTTTAGTAGCTTATACGATAATGCGAATATGCCGCTTCATAGAACACCAAGGTAAACATCTCACAAGCCTTAACCTAAATGCACATTGATTTCATTATCTATTTTGTTATTAAAACCAAATTTAAGTAGGGTTAGGATCTTTCCGATTTCGTCGGACAGATAAGTTTTTGGGGGCGGCTCAGGAGCGTTTCAACCGCCGCCGTTCACGTGTTTTATCTAATTATGACGGATAAAACCTCTGCTATTTGTAGTCCTGTACAAATTACATATAGCGTTTATTGTTGAGCTCACAAATTTACGCTTTTTCCACGAATTAAGAAGCTTTTAATTGTCAAGATCCCATAACACACGGGAACGGCGGCTGAAACGCTCCTGAGCCGCACCCATTTATAGACAAGAAGCTGAAAGTCTTCCTTTGTTAAAGACAGCTAAAAGTATACAGGGAAGCAACACAGAGTCTTTCAGGTAATCCCGCCCGGGATTTCATTTTCATTAACGTCAAGCTTCAAGTTTTAATTGCAAATCTGTTAACTTTTTACATTCCACGTGCCAATGTCGAGTCCTTGAGAAGGGTTGTTAGGGCAGTTTTGTTTAGGGACTTTTAGGACTTTCGGGCATCAAAGTATGTAAACAACCCGGCTAAAGAATAAGGTATTAAAAAAGTAAAATAATGTATTCAGGTGACGGTGACTTTTTTGACTTTGGTAGATGCATTGTAATTTGACGAATAAAGAACTCTGATTCTACTTTTGACTTAGACAGTTCGCAGATGGGGTGAATGTTCGAACTATCGATATTTCAACTAATAAAGTTTTAAGTTGAGACTGCGATATTTTTGAGATTATTTCGTAGACATGAAAAGTCTATTTCAGTGTATGCTTCACTGCGAGGAAAAAGTAGCCCGGATATTGGTAACATACTTCAGTAAACTTTCAAAGAGAAGATGCAATATTTGAACTTATTCTTCTTCTCTTTTTCTGTTACATCACTACAAAATAATATTACACACTAAATTCCGTCCCGTATCTTTGTCAGCTTCGAATTTGAACTTTTTCTTCCACGTTTTGCCCACTTTTGAAATGACTATGGAAAGATCCTTTTTAATGGTCCTCTTTATAATCTGTTAACCCCTCAGCTGTCGCACGATCCAAATGGGCCATTCAACACTTTACGTACAAACTTTCTCTAAACCTAATGTAACTAATCGGTTAAGTTAAGTTTGCACCTGGTATGTATGGCGTTACATATAAATGAGACAGACGGACAGACAGACGGACGTACAGACGGACGGACAGCGGAGTCTTAGTAATAGGGTCCCGTTTTAACCTTTGGTTCCGTACCGAGCCATAAAAAATAGTTCAAAATACGATACCAAGCCCCGGTGGCCCAACATACGAAAGATACACGTTCTAAATTGTATGTATGTATTGTTGATTTATTAATTTACGTTGTGCGTCGTGTGCCAATCAGGTACATCAGTAATGGCACTTTTTTACTTTATTCCACAGTAGACTTCGCGACAACATCCGCGTGGATTTTGAATCTAATACGTTTATAAAGTGGTAAAAATGAAATTAACATTAAAGATATTTTAAAAAATGATTGAAACTGACTATTTAGAGGTCAGTGAATCGAATTATTTTATTTTTTGTACGTTTGTAAGTGTCTTTTTGGCTTCATCGCGCCAAATCGGCTAAACGGATTTCAACTATTTTTAGTACACGGATAGCTGGGTATCTCCAGATGGTTATAAGATACTTTTTACCCTACTACGCTGACGAAAACAAGAGGAGTTAAGACCTTTTCTCAATTACGAACGAAGTTTATAATTTGAAAAAAATGAATGAGCCTTCTATTTGTTTTATACATTTTTACCTCCGTTTCCTCCGTTCCGTGTAGGTGTGGATTTTTGGAAAGTTTTTTCTTTCTTGGTGCATCGTTATCCGCTAAGCTAAGGAACATATTATATTCAACATGCATTTATGTTTCTTTCTTTACAAGATTAGACAATGCCTTGTCTATTATCATTACCTCAGTAATGGAACTATTTTGTATTTATTCCACAATAGATTTCGTGACTTAATTGTTTACCCTTTTCGTACTATCCCCCGTTTCATCCCCTTAGGACTTAAGGGGATATAGCCTTTTCCATATACCTAAGACTCAGGTATAATCCTTTCTTAAGAGTAGGGATACTCATGACAACATGTATGTTCCAGATTTGATATTCCTATTTGGTTATCCATCAATCGTTATGCCAATAACGGATTTTTTTTAATATGTACTTGTACGTATTCATTTCACACGATCAACTTTAAATTTGTACCACTATCATATCAGACCGATTCGACTATCAAAAATAATCCAATTGTGAGATATTTTTAGCTGAATCCGGCACAATGCCTATCGATACGAATACATTAGTATGAAGAATTCCTATCCCACCTCCGTTCATGAAATATGCCAATGGACGCGAACTGTTTTAGAGACAGCTCGCTGTCTGACATGTTAAGAATATAAATCCACTGAACCGAAAATCGGATTGTATTATTAATATAATTATTTTAGGGTTCCGTACTTAAAAAGGGAAAAAAAACTGAAACCCTTATAGGATCACTCGTGTGTCGCTCAGTCTGTTTCTCCGTCTGACACAGCTAATTTGCTCCGAAAGTACAGGACCTACAGTTAAAATTTGGTACACATATGTAGGTTAGTGAATTAATTTTAAACATGAGGGCCACTTTTAGGATATATTAGAAAAATAAGTAATGCAAACTTGTCTTCGTGTGACATATCAAATGAAAGTGCTTGTTATTAACATATATAGTTTTGAAGTTACAATATTTCTTTACCTATAGATTACAGAAAAACCTATAAGAAGTCTATGGTATTTAAAGTAACATAGGAAATTATTTCGCAATATTTGTATATGTCAGTAACCAATATAAAATGATCCCACACATTTTGCTTAGGAGCAAAAAAACCGTTTGTCTTGTGATTTCAAGGACCTGTAAGGGCTGTTAGATTCATCTTGGACTTGTAAAATAATGAATTCTGATTTTGTGTGTTAATTCTATTCTTTGATACATAATATTAAAACTTAAAAGTACATCGTCCGTAAAATAGGGTAAAATCTATCAAGCTGATTAGGCAGCAGAGCTCAAGAAATATACATAGGGTAGCGTGGGGTAATCAGAGCCCGCGGGTAGTAGAGTAGCGGATCAAAATAGACCTTCTTAGTGCTCGTAGTAGTGCAAATAGCGCTCCGATGTGTTTAGAAACGCTCCATAAAGTTTTAAAAAGTGGGTTTTTTACTTCATCTCTTATATAAAGACGTTACTGTATTGTATTTATAACTAGTATGTCAGTATATTTATCCAATTAAAGGTGTTACTTTTCCAATTGAAATCTAAAATGCATATATTTTTATTGTATTTTATTTATAATTCGGGTGATAAACGGGTAATTTATAGGCTCTAAATCTATTACTAAATATTTAATTCGTTTGATACGTAATGTCTAACGGCTCCCATATGACGTTAGGTATTTTTGTTGCTGCCATTTCTCGGAGGGGGTATAGGGAGCGAATGTCATTTTTTTTCAGTATTGATTATGTTATTATTTTAAGAAAATCTGTGATTATAGTACCCAGATTACTAAAGGGTTCATTCATAATGAATAGATAATAGCGTAAATTATGAGTTTTATTGCCATTTTTCCTTAGTAGGCTACATTTCCCCCACCCACCCGCTCAACCGATTAAGTTGATTTTTTTTATGGAGATAGTTTGAGACCTTGGGAAGCACATGGAATATTTTTTATCCTGGAAGTCATCCCTTAAGGGGGTGAAAATGGGGCTGGCAGTTAGTATGGAGCATTAACATTCAAACTTTAAAACATAAGTCTATTCAGCTCACGGGAACACGGGCGAAGTAGCGGGTAAATAAATGATAGTATTAAATAATTCTAGCAGAGTAGCCAACTCATCCAGAAGTAACTTTACTAATCTGCTTTAAACAAGTAATTATTCGGAAACTGCTAAACAACTTAGAGAGGTGTACATAAAATTCGTCTTTTAAGCCAAGTTTGGTCGACAAGAAACTTCATTAATGTTTATAAGATTGAGCCATACCTACTATATACAAGTACAGTATAAGTATACCTTCTTCTGAGGCAGTAGAATCCGTCCCACTTCGACGGTCAATACCTTAAGAGACATTTAGTAAAGTTCAGGACTGCAGTGATTCTCGCGTGGGTGATGAGTAGGTGGTGTAAGGCATAGGCGAGAGTTTTGTTTTTTAATTTTATCATACTTTTAAAGGACCTCATAACAGCTTTGCGGAGCGGGGCTAAAGATATTATTTTAGCTGTGATTTACATGCGTACCGCACAGGCACACACCTGGACGCCGCGCCAGCCGCCCGGGGCTCCTGAGCCGCCTCACCAGAGTCAACCGCTGCTACGAATGTGCCCATTGGGGCATCCATGAGCATTATTATAACGAGACGTCGGCTATGATTATAAATAACTAGGTCACCACAACTTCGTCGACGGAGGAGAAAAAAAAATCTTAACCCTTTTTTCTTCAGCGTAGTCGGGTAAAAAGTATTCTATAGCCAGCGAAAAACCTTTACTTTGATTACTTGTAAGTAAATTGCAGAAACTAAATTGCGCAGTAATTTTTTTAGTTCTTATTGTTTTTTTCTTGGAGTTGGTTGAATTTTTTGTTATTAACCGACTTCCAAAAAAGGAGGTTATATTATGTTCGATAGTTTGTATTTTTTTTAATGTATATTTGTTCGCCGATTACTTTCTTATTTGAAAGGATATACTCCCGAGATGGTCCCATTGCCACCAAGTTGGGATCTGATGATGGGATCTCAGGGAAATCGAGGGCAATCCTCAAATTTTATAGGCACATATAACGTTTTTCATATATTTTCTTAAGCTACTCGTATTTAAGTATTTGCATATGGTAGTCATCATCTCATCATGCTGAGCTGATGACGGAAGGTACAACTCCTTAATAGTTACGAGTTATAGGATAATTCTTAAAAAAATCATCTATTATAGGTATATACGTTAAGACTGTTAGTTATATTATTTTTAGTGTGTCCCTGAAGTAGTCTTCTTATCACCAAGTCAGGATTAGATGATGGAATACCAGGGAAATCGAGAGAAACCCTCAAATATTATAGGCACTAACAATGTTTTGAATATTTTTCTAAAGTTATCAGTTATTTTCCTCTGGTTATCATCATTTCATGAACTGCTGAGCTGATGATGGAAGGTACAATGAACTAACCAACGTTTACATTTCTTACTTCCAAAGGCTCGAGATGCGTGCAAAGTGCCTCCTCAATCTCTCCATTCTGGGCTCTAAAAAATACTTTATATTACTACTAAAATCCATCACTAAAAAGCAAAAAATATTTTTTTTTTAATAAAAAAAGAACCGACTTCAGAATAAACTTAAAAGCCATAAATAATCTTTTATGTACGGTACGGATCACATTTGAATCACCTTTTGAAGTCGGTGCCAAACCTGAAGTAAATAAAGTTCTTTATTCAACAAAAATACGAATAACTATCACTAAATATATATGTAGGTAGATAATAACTAAAGGCTTCGCCGCGGTTCTTAATAGTAATAAATGAATGTAATAAATGAATGGTTTGGCACCGACTTCAACAGATGATTCTAATGGGATCCGTATCGTACATAAAAGATGATTTATGGCTTTTTAGTTTATTTTGAAGTCGGTTCTTTTTTATTTACGTTTTTTTTTAAATATCTTCAATGTACAGACCATTCATTTTTTTTACTTTATGATAAGTGATGATGATTTAGTATAGGTTTTCGCTTTTTTCACGCATTCGAAGTGAAAATAAGATTAGACGCCGTTTTGACGCCCAGATTCAAAAATTCAAAATAACTTACGTAGCCCCTTGTACGACAATCTACTATTTTTCCCTCAGTCTCTCATAATAGCTCTGCGAAGCGCAACCAAAGTACCTGTATTAACTTCTATGACATAAAAATACTATTTGGTCGGCTCGCCATTATTTTTTGTTCAATCCGTTAGTTTTTATATAAAATAATGTCTATTAAACTCGGGAGTGTAATTGATATAAATTAGTCTGATTATATTACATGTTTATCATAATAAAGTATATAACGATAAATATGAAACACACAATCCTTAAACGCCTATTAAGCCTATTATTCTTTCTCTATGACGCAATAAATGTTTGAATAAATAAAAAGGCTATTACCGATAACAAAATACTACTTTATCGGCATCAAACCGAGGCAATGAGCTGAAAAAAGGTATTACTAGTTGTAGGGTTGTCACTAGTAATGAACAAGGCCGAGCTTAAGCTGCAAACACTGTGAGCAAACAAACTTTCTACACCGATGAGCGTCATCCCTAGCCTTGACGTAGGTGGTAAATAATTCGTCAGCATGTGGACGAAGGCAGCCATTTGTGTCTTTTATTGTATAGTACAAGGGTACTTCAATTGCGGCAATGTATATAGAAAAAAAAAGAAAGAAAGCATTTATATTCGTAGCATACAAAAAAAATAAGAATCAAGTACAAACACAAAAAAAAATTAAAATTACTAGTATGCCACGAAAAGGCATAATGCTAGCTCGGCTCAGCATAATGCTAGCTCGGAAGTCAGCGCTGATGTTCCGGTAAAACCTTAGGCGACGTCTCGAAGAGCTTTGCACACGACACAGCTGATTTTTTTATATTGAACGCAGCGTTAAATAAGCGAAAAAGTTATCCCCTCCGCATTATTGTTATCCTCTTCGCGGAATGACGGTTCATTCCAGGTGTGACCAAAGCCGCTCGGCAAACCCCGAAACAGATTCCAATTTCGGCCTTCAAGTGATGTACTTTTAATCAAACCTAGAAGAAGTATTTAACTTTTTAGTCAAACGTCGAAAGTAAAATAATCGGTTTCGGGCTTTGCTTTGTCTAGTTATCCTAGAAGCGACTGTATAAAATCGGTCCAACGTGGATTGCATCAAATGAATTTCGACGTTTAACCAGAGAGTATAGAAGACATATAGATTCCTTAATCTATGGTTTAACCATCCTCTCCTAGGATTGGACCAAAATTCGTTAGTTAAAGGTAGAAAAACGCTATTGGTTTGGACTTTGACTAAAACTTTACCTCAGACCTCAGATTTGGCTAGGAGGGCCGGAGCTTCGAAGTTTAACTGCGTTATGAATTTTAAGAATATTATATACATACAAAAGTAAATGTCAATAAATCAGAGGCACATTATATTTCGACCGATAAATCAAATGTATACAGTATGTACTATTTTAAATTTCAATAACTCAACATATTGGCGTGCCCTGCCCGCACACTTGTTCGCAACTTGATCCCAGATCTTCGCAACGGCATCCCTTATTTAAAAAACCTCGACACGAAAGAAGAAGCACAAACTCTAATTTGTCGTCTGTAAATGTATAAGCCGCACATCTTCAAGTCGTTTTGAAATTTCGGACAATTTTGAACCAGTTGACATTAATATTCCACCCACACTCGGAATAAACTTAATAAGTTAACGACGAAAACCCTTGCAAGACACATTAAATCACTGTAAAAAACATTTATTTCTTGCAATCTAAAAGTATTATCTAACAAAATTTCATCGAGAACGTAAATAGAGGTTAATTAATAAACGCTAAGCGTTGTCCCGCACACTTTTGCGAGTGGGTATGGAATACTTTAGTGTTAACATCAACCCTTCAACCAACACTCTAAATAAGTTAACCTCGTTAGTCTGATTCAGTATGCGCGGCCTGAACTAAATGTGTATAGTGAAAGGATAAAGTAAAGTTGTATTGTTAACCCCAACGCAAATAAGTTTGAAATCATGTTTATCTCTCTGTCATCTGTGTGTATCGTAGCTATCAAACGCGTGGATTCCTAATTTGAATGCAGTTTTATTAACAGATAGTTGGTTTGTTTGAGGTTAGATTTATTTTTAACAATGCTTGATAATTGGATCGATATTGGAGGAGCCAATTTTACTTATGTTTAATTTTATTTGAAACTTGAAGGCAACTTTGTCAGCGGAGGAGGAAAAAAAAACCTCTTTTTCACCCCTCACTCGCTCTGAACAGTTCCATTTAAAGCGCCAAATCTGCGTGGATTGTCGTGCTTGACGTGCTACGCTAGCGTGCACAATTTATTTTAAATGCAAATAAATAGTTTCTTTTTTAAAATATATTTCATAGTTTTATTACATCACACACTTCCTCGATATAGTGAGGTGAAAAGTTGTGTGATTCGTTCGGCTGCAAAATTATTTGGCTTCTCGTACCTTGCAAGCCTCGCTACGCACAGGAATCTATATTTGATTCTTAGCTTCCTTCGCTTGCTCGGCTTTCAATTGAGGCACTCGCGTCAAATAACAACTTTGCAGCTTTGCATAACAAATAACTATTTTTCTTGAGAGTAGTTGGATAGTAAAAAAGTATCCTATAACCATCTGTGGATGACGAGTTATCGGTGTACCAAAAATAATCGAAATCCGATTAGCCCTTCTGGCGTGATGAAGCCACGACACATACAAACATATAAAAAATACACAAAAAAAAATAGTTCGTATCACTTATTTTTTTTGATAATATCTACAATGGATAGACATTTCATTTTTACAACTTTATAATAGTATAGACTAGAAAGTGTAGCAACCTCGTACGCGAAGGAAAAATCAAAATCAAAATCTTTTATTGCATTGAAAAAGGTCATAACCCTCTTTCTGTTGGTTAATCGTAAGCGGATATCACATATTTTTGGTACACGGGTAGCTGGGTATCCACAGGTGGCTATATGAGACTTTATACTACGCTGAAGAAAAAAAAGTGGGGTTATGACTTGTTCTTCTGTGCAAACGAAGTTGCGGGCACCTTTTTGTAGTAATTAAAAGTGCCTTCAAAGCCTTTACACGTTCACTATCCCCATACAAAACGATCTGACAAGTCCAACTGTCATATTTATTACGGGGACGTGACCACAGTGGGAGCATGGACTCCTGAAAAAAAACTTCATGGCCCCAAATTGGGGGCACCCGGACAGGAAACATGTTGACTTGTGTCGAGGTGTTCTTATGATGAAGCGAAACTTTGAGATGAAACTTTGAGCCAAACGCCAACTCCAGCTGTCTTAAGCGCATTCAATTGATACTACTTCGCCCTCTGCTCCAGCCTTTTAGTACACGTGTTAGTTCAAGCGCAAACAAGCGCCCACACAGGTACAACATTTGCTTTGTAGTTCTCAGCTCTCGATAGCAATCTCCATTATGAGTCCAACTAGCTTTTGCTTGCGACTTCACGCGTGTTCATCTCAAGAAATATGTGAATTAAATGTCCGGAAGGACGTGGAGACCGCGTACCGGCAAGCGTAGCTTGGGAGAACACCCGCAAGGAGGTCGGACGACCTGGTTAGGCTTGCGGGGACTCGCTGGATGCGGGTCGCTTCTATTCGGCCCATCTGCAAGTATATTGAGGAGGCCTGTATCCAGCAGTGGACATCCTATGGCTGAAATGATGAAATATCCGCATCCTTTTGTTACCCATAATCATTGTTACCCTTAGTCATTCTTTAATGTGAGTCATGCAATCATTTTTCATACATATTTGATCTAGTAAAACTTTCAAGCCCTTTGGAAAGGTGATCCTGTAGAACCCAATTACGTTAGGTTTGGTTTGTGGCAATCCAGAACGGTTAAGGGTTTCGTAGAAAAATGAGATTATGACAAACAAAAATTTGGATAAACATTTAAATTTTATTTTTTTAATGATTAAAGTCCAAATTCTTATTTCTAAGAAAGTTTCCTGAAAAACCGTACTGTACAGTTTGACTGCCGGTACGAGTCTCTCTACTAATAATACAGTATAGTATATTTATATACAATATTAATATATCAGCATTATAACATATGCGAGTATATTTGATGCTTAAATTCAATCATGAACTTTAAATGAAATCATGTCACTCAAGCGTCTGAAGCAAATACTTTTTCAGGGCCTTTTTAAATTTGGGCTTGCTTGGCTCATGATGGATGTTCTTACATTACATCATTACTTTTGATTTTATGGCAGTCAATATATTTAGACCCCTACATGTTTCTAATTTTATCGGTTTAAGCGGTGCGTTGCGTCGTCTGTCATTACTTAAGACACGTTTTATAGGTACAGAATTACGAGTACATTGATAAAAATAACCCTGCCAAGTGCAAGTTGGACTCGCGCATCGAGGGTTCCGTACAAAATTTACGGTAAAAACTGCCGTATATAGAAAAATCCAGAATCCAGAGCCCTACTCCTAAGCCTTATATTGGTTACTAACATAGACATATAATATATAAGATTTTCAGACTGATTTAGCGGGTTGTGCTATACGAAGGTAGCTCCTTCGTAAGCGATTGAAGTTTCTAAGTCATTTGAAAGTACCGTATAGGTTTTCCATAGACGGCAATTTGTATGGAAAGACCTTTTTATTGACTGTATCTTTAGGTTGCGTTGACGTAGAAGCTTGGTTTCTTTACAGCTTCAAGGAACCGCAGACATAAGTATTTGATGTTAATTTCAACTCGATACATGTTCCTGAGAAACAGGGTCTTGACAAGACAGACTTCAAAGTCATCCTATAAGGATTCCATTTTTTTCTTGTGATGTAGGGAACCCTAAAAATTTACTGGAGATTGTCTGGCGGCGTTTCATCTCGCTAGATGTCACATTTTGTGAAGTCACTGCGGATAAAATTTACACTTGTTCTTACACTTGTGAAGTTTTTGTGCCCTTGTCGTAAATTTACAGAATAAACTTAATTTTAATTTTGAATGACATAGAATCAATTTGAAATCAAAAACAGACTTTTCTTGCTGCTATTAGCTCGGATTTATTTACGGGAAAAAGTCAATTATAGCGCAAGCGCGCTCACTTGATTGCTTTTCAATATTTCCATGAAACCAAAGTTTTACGGGAATGCCTGGTAATAAATAAAGTATTTTTTACTTTATTTATTACAAGATATTCGCAGCTTCATCAGCGGAGAAGAGAAAAATCATAACCCTCTTTTTTTCTTCAACATAGTCAATGAAAAAGTATCATTTAACCATCTGTGGATGCTCAGCTACCCGTAAACCAAAATTTGTTTTTTATTTTTTGATTTATTCAAATTACGTAAACACACAATAATATTTATACTAGTACGCGTTACAGAAACCTGTTAGAGGTTTATACGTGACGCGAATGTTTCGCACCGCTCACAACATTATTTAATACATACACGGATCGTTAACAATAATTATTATAACAATAGGGAATATGCAGTTGAAATCCGTTTCGCCGTTTTGGTGTGATGAAGCCACAACGACACATACAAATATACAAAAAATATTTTTCACTTCTCCTGCTCAAAAAGTACGTCATATTAGCTTCGCGAAGCGAGACTAAAATAGCACATTTAGCCCGTAGGGTTTAAAAGAAAGCCATATAACCCCATACAAATTTCTATCTCTCTAGACAGTGAAAAACAAAGTTGCCAGCTTCATACTCCATACGAATAATTAAAAACAAACAAACCAACCTCATCAGTGATCAGATTGGCCAAACTTCCTGATAGAATTGCTCAAAGTGTACTTTTAGTTTTTCATGAAATATACAATTTTAATGTTAAGTCTTTTTTATTTTCTCGCAGTCAAAGTGAAAAGCAGAGTGTTTAACACGTGGCTAAAGGCCACTATGATACTCAGACATATTTGACCTCCCTCACTTCGTGAGCTCGTCGAAATAATCACTTCATGTCATAATGGCTTATTTTAGCCCCTTGTCAAACAATCTACTAATAACGAGTACATGTCATGTCATGTCATATGTTAATTTGAACGGCAGTTATATAGAAAACTGTTACCGTCATCGGTGTTACCACGATAACCTCAGCACCTAGCGTGTGGGGGCTGCCGCGCGCGGGCGCTACGAACTGCGATAGTGTACCTAGTTTGACACTATTTTGTGGATATGTCTGTCAGTATATCTGTTTATGTCGGCCTATGCTTGATTCTATCTGTTTCTATTGTGTTTTAGCGGTGGGCGTCCCCGCCGGCGGGGAGGTCGGTGTGCCAGTGCAGTGTGGGGGCGGTTGCGTCGTTTTGCGATGTTGCGCTCTCTTCTGTCACGTCGTCGCTGTTCTCTTTCAATGTAGTAGTCGGCTCGTCGGTCATGTTCGGCGTCGCTGTCGGTGTCGGGCGAGTCTTCCGGGTACCATTGTTTTATGGTAGCCGTAATGACGTTGTCGTGGTCTGTCAGTAGGTGTCGTGGTCGTCGTGTGTGCCTACGTAACGCCCTTTGGTAGGTACGGGTGTCAGGGACTTCTTTCGTCAAGCTGCGCAGGATGCCCAGCTGGACGAGGAGGTCGACATCCGTGTCATCCATAGGGGCCACGGTAGGTGTAGGTAGGTCAGGTATGAGAGTCGCTAACATCGTGTAGTCGTCCTGTCTTGGTGGGGAGGCGGGGTCGTAGTTGATGGCGTCCTTGAGAAGGCGGTTGGGGTGGTCGGCGGCTTTGTTGAAATAGGTGGTAGTCATGTAGCGAATGTGGTCATGAATTGTCGTTAGTCCTGCGGCTAGATGTAGGTCGAGGTTGGCAAGCTCCATTGCTCCCTGATAAGTTACTGATATTTTATTTTTCAATTATTATTATTTACTTTACTTTCTTTGTTTTATTGTTTTTTTGTACAATAAAGTGTTTACAATTATTTTTTACATATTTACATTTGGGATTTTATTCTAGAAACATTATTTACGAATACAAATTCTTTTATGTTTTCTCGACGATCCTTTTTGGGATTTTTTTATGTTTTTCTTTTATGATGACCTATTTTTCTCAATAAATTGCTCTAAAATCCTTTTGTAAATAACGATTCAAAAGTACTTTTAGCTAGGCCTACTTGAATAAAGACAATTTTGACTTTGACTTTGACTATGACATGTATAATAAATTAATAATGCACTGAAGAGCAAACCATGAACCATGCAAGTACAGAGGTACTTTCATGGTTCATTAGGCACATGCAAGCGTTAAAGTTGATATTCTGGAGATATATGGTGATTGGAAGTACATACAGGCAAAAATTAATAAATAATAGTGGGACAATTTTACACAAATCCTACTAGTCCGATATAGCAAATACATAATGACTGTAATTATTTTCCCTCTAGAGAGCGTGGGTGCCCATACAGAAATCAACTTGACTGGTTTAATATTAGGCGCGCGTGGGATGAATGTTGATTTCGAGTTGTTTTCGTCGAGCAATACACGAGCCCATAGCTGGTTGTATACATAAAAGTAACGCATCTCCGAAATAGGTAGATTATTCTAAACTGCCCGCAACTTCGTTCGTGGAGCAGAAAAGGTCATATAATAAAGTTGAAAAAAAAAAAATTATACGGACTATTTGAATTTCACGGAATCGAAAAATAATTATAGGTACACGTGTCATGATTGCTTTCATTTAAATTAATCCCACGAGTGTTTATCATTCATGTAGTCCTGCGTGCTAAATAAGCTTTGGAAATGAGTTTACGTTTCACATATTTTTTAAATTTTCCAATCGATAAGTCAATAATGCTGCTAGGAAGTTTATTATAAAACCTCACACAGTTGGGTAACTGTGTGAGGTTGAATGATTTTCTTATTTTATGGAGCCGAGTGGCAAGCACTGCGCATAGACTGACGGTCAGAGTTACTCGTAAGTGAAATTAGCGTTATACAAATAATTCGTTTTTTTTTTTTAATATTTGATCGTATATAAGGCATGAACGTTGATAACTTGAGATTTGCATAAAAATGTGCTTGTGACGTTAAAATCTTGTGTTAATGCCTATACAATAATCTTTAGTTGTAGATTATAATTTAATGTGTTTGAATGTACGAAAATTAGTCTGAAGATAAAGTTGTTTATGAAAATGTTACTCTACTTTTACATCCGTCTACCTAACCTTATATTTATTTTTTTATTTGATTTATCACAGCTATACATTATTGCATTAATACAATGTGTATTTTAACAAAATACATTTCGATACTTTCAAGTATCGGTGATTTTCATAAACAAAACAAGCCTGTAGGTTCTACTTAGAATAATAAAATCAATGTTACTTTAACGAAAATAAAATTCACAGCACAATTTAGTTAATTTTTAAAGATTTAATTCAAATTGAGAATAAAAATATGTCAGTTCCCTGGGGCTTGAAGTGTAAGAATAATGATAATCGTGGTGGTGAACGACCTTCTCACTTTGAACAGTTTTATATTTAAATGCGATAAGCCGTCCATCTGTTCTTTATCTGTTACATATACATAAGCTGAGGCCCTTTTTACATAAATTGCTCTCGACTGCATTTAGAACAAACATTTTATTATGAGAAAGATGAAATTTTTCAAGCCTATAAGTAAGACTTCTGACTTATATTTACAGAATTGGATTAGGCAAATGATATGCGTATCTTACAGTAAGTATTATAGACACTAAGATATTACTATGTAGACTTTTTCTGACACCTGTCGTGTGGGGTATTAAATTAAATGGCTTTTAAGCAGTTTTCTAGATTTATTTAAATCCTGCTTTGGTGACTTTTTTCTAAGAAACAAAACGAGTTCGAAACACCAAATTTGGACTAAGTAGACGGTGACCTTAGTCCCTATCGATTGTGCCCTATTATTTCATTAAGTTCCTGACTAAGCATTTGTTATGTACATACTATTATTATTTATTTACATACTCACTTCTTTATACGACGTTAAAATTTTCTGTGATTTTAAGGTTCTGTCTTTGTAGTCGAACTAAGAACCTTTATAGTTTCGCCGTGTCCATCTGTCTGTATGTATAAAATATTATACACATATAGGTATGTGCTACACGCACAATAACTATTAAGAAAAAAATACAAAAACAAATGAGGTGCTTCAATGCGTTTTACATGTATGTATCGGAAAATGTATTTTTTTACCTATAGCATTTGAAAACACACTAAAGCATCTCTACAGTACACTACATGGTCTAACATGCTCTTGTCTGGCGTTTAACAAATGAAATACATCGTCTCTAAGAGACGTCAAACTGGAAAACTGTAACATATGTTATCATATATTTTCGGAGTGTATTTAAATGACATCTCTTAAAAGGAGATTTTGTTCTAGATACTACAGCGACTACAGCTCCTGATACATATACATGTAATATATCTAGATTTAGTTTTTAGATTGTTAAATATCACTAAATTTGAGAAACTAAACATTCGAGCGAGAAGCAAAGGTACAAAAAGGATAAATCCTTAATTTACCTTTAGGTAATAGTAACTGGCGGCTAATCTAGGTCTACCCAATGTCCTATGCCCAATTCCTAGGGGTAATTGGTTAGAAACTAGATAAAGAAGGGCTTACCCTGCAGAAACCGTCCCTTCAGGCTGCGGTATTCTATTATTAGGTATGTAGGTACAGTTAACATCAAAGTATTTAGCACAAGCTTCTGCCCGCGACTTTGTCCGCCTTAAATTCATTTATCAGGGATAATGGTATTTTTCCGAGATTAAAAGTAGCCTAGGCCCTTGGGCTCAAACTGTTGAGCGGCTTAAGCGTGAAGAGGTAACAGACAGACAGACACACTTTCACATGTATAATATTAGTATGGATTCAAAGCGCTATATATATCATCACGTAGGTATCTATAAACCTATAAGAACAAAGATGTATTGCGAAATATTTAGCGCTTTGGATGCTCCAGACTGATCGATGCTGACTATACAGCGGGCCAAAACCAGTCGCGTTTGTTGCGTGATAAATAAAAAAAATAATAATTAATATTACGTGAGAATTTTTACACAAATCGATCTACTCCTATAGTAAGCTCAATAAGGCTTGGTGTTATGGGTACTAAACAACGATATATATTTAATAGATATTTTTACTTATATACATAGAAAACATCCCAGACTCAGGAAGAAATATTTATGCTCATTACACAAATATTTGCCCTTACCGGGATTTTAACCCAGGACCTTCAGCTTCGCAAGCAAAGTTACTCCCGCTGAGCCAAACCGGTCGGTATAAATATATAATAAGGCATTCGTTACTCTCACACCAACATACTTGTCAGAAAACAATGGCACGATATCAGAATAAGGAATGTTATACACTTGTAATCGAAAGCACAGTTACCAATAAAGAATCTGAGGGGCTACTCCGAAGTTGGTTAGAAATTCGTTTAGCGCCGTCTCACTCACGCAAATACAATTAAACACGAGAACGAGAGTGACGGCACGATACGAATTTCGAATTTCGAACGTGACGGATATGTTATTTATCTAGCGCAATCATCATATACCTCATGTGGAGTCCGCTTTTTAACGGTTGATTACGCTTGTCGACGTTCATTTGACAGACGTGGTAAGTCATTAATCAGCTGTTAGCAACTAAGAGATCATTGTAAAATTGGGAATAGGTCGGTGGGCGGAGACTTGCATGAAATAACCTGCCAAATTGTCTTCTTGACTACCGACAGAAAAGAGAAGTATTTATGTGTGTCATGTTTGTAACACCGTTCAGCGATTGGACCGATTTTGATGCAGTTTTTTTTTGTTTGAAAGGTGGCTTCATCGAGGGTATTCTTAGCTATGGTTCATAAAAATGAGCTCAGCCTTTTGAAAATTTTGTTTTTTTTTTTATATGTTGAGGGTTTTATATCGGCTCACCAATTACTTGATATTGATCATTAAATTAATGTCTGGACATTAATATCATATCAATCAAAACCTTACAAATAAACCGAATTGATAATGGTAATTGATATTGCTCGTTGACGACTGACGCGTTAATCATTAAAGCTCTTTCTCACTTTCACACATAGTGGCATGATACTCGTATAAGCTAAGTACCTCCAAATTTCAAACATGGAATCCAATTTAACATACACATACCCCTTCATATCTCATAATTTAATTTATGGTCATTGGCTCATAACCTTAATTTGGCCTAATCCTTTTCCTATTCCTATCTATATTATAAACGTGAAAGTATGTATGTACGTTCCACTTAATCTCAAAAACTACTGGACGAATTCTTATGAAACTTTCCAGTTATGTACCTTATATATCAGAATAGGACAAAGGCTATAATTTATGTCAAATTTCATCCCTTTTAGGGACGAAAAAGGGGGTGAAACTTTGTAAGCTATAAATTGCATCTCTACGCGGAAGAAGTTGCGGGCAACAGCTAGTATCATATATGTACCATAATTTATGAATGCCATAATACGCAAGTGTCATAATGTTCAGTAATATTAAATACCGTAATAACACTTTCCATAATAAATATTTACTTTCTTTAATGTTCATAATTCGTAATAACGTATGCCATAACAATAATTTGACATAATTACGGATAAAGCAGATCCTGAACTGTTACAATTTACTACTACCTAAAAAATCAGAGCAGTAATAGAAGCCCCGCGAAGCGATTGTTAGAAGGGTCGAGGTAGATTTTTAGGTTAAGGTTAGGACGGCGCGGCGGATGGCAATTTTTCAGTACAAAAAAACAAGTGTTTTATATGGCAAAGAATTACTATGGCGTTTGAATCTTGCATACCATTTTAGAAAATATTATGGGGAAAATGAAATACATGGCAATCGTATCGTTATGGTACCAAGAATGGCAAATGATCATTATGGCATATGAATCGTTAATCGTTATCGAATATAAAATTATGGCAAATTAAATTCGACCATATGAGATTAATCATATGTAAATCGAGCGAACGATAGAGAACCCATAGATCGATAGGTTGACTGGTAGATAATGCTTTTTGGCATTAAGTCCGCCATTCATACACTTTTTGATTGTGCAATAAAATTTAAATAAATAAATACGTATATTGACGTAGAAGGTACCTAACGTTAGACCAACATGCAACACGTAGAATGCTAGCTACGTTTTCTCGTAGCACAGTCTACGTTACACTTTGTATTGTAGCATGCTACGGTCGTAGCATGTTACAATACAGAATAATGCACAGATATGTAAATCATAATAGATGTCAAACGTGTGAAATTCTTTGAAAGTGGTAAAACTTTTATACTTTAACTTTAACGTAAAATATCACAATCACAACAAAAAAGAACTATTAATGCTGGATATATATACTACTAGCTTCTGCCCGCGACTTCGTCCGCCTTAAGTTCGTTTATCGCGGATAAGAGTATTTTTCCGGGATAAAAAGTAGCCCATGTCCTTCCCAGGGAATCAAAATATCTCCATACCACATTTCATCCAAATCGGTTCAGCGGTTTAAGCGTGAAGAGGTAACAGACAGACAGACAGACACACTTTCGCATTTATGGTAGTATGGATAGTCATAAAAACGCAGCTGAACGCCCGAAAGTTGCCGAACGTATTTTGAACCATCTAGAAATGGAGGCAATATCGAGTAGACAACATAAATCACAAACACACACATACACACTAACACGCGCACACACGTTTGAGTAACTTTAAGCAATAATCATATTGTGACGTCAACCAGCGGCATTGAGTGAGGGTGTGAAAATTATGGACTGGACTTATAAATTATAGACACCTCTTAAACTGTCTAAATCCATTTACGAAAATTTCATTATTCTCTCTAAATAAAATTTTAATATAGCAAATTATTATTAATTTACTAGTAAAAAGTCAAAGGCGTTTCATTACAAAAAAGAGGAATTGATAGCGACATACGGTTATGTCGTATTAAACTGTACATTTGAAAGTTTGGACAAAAAAACAGTTACGCATATAAAACAATGACTACACTTTTTAGAAGAAAATTGTCCTTTTTAAAAATGCGTACTTCTGAAACTTAAAGTTAATGTAAAGTATTAAACATCAATTACATTACTCAACAACAACAATCTAAACTTACCAGTTCACACAGACCCGCTAAAAACGTGAACTGCCAATCTTCCAAATTCAAAAACCTGGAATGTTTCGTTCGGAATTCAAATTATGAATTCTTTCGCGGCGTTTTCACACTAGCAGGCGTGCGACCCGGTGGCGACAGGGACGGCATCTGAGGCGAGCCTATAGGTTTTATTGCACTGTTTGAAAATAGGCTGCTCTTGTAAAAATGCGTTTACAGGCAACGGTATTGGAGTCGTACGTGTCGTCGGCTGTATCGAGACGATGCAAAAAGAGCTTCCTTCAGCATTCAGCATTTCGTGGTTCTGTAGTTTATTTTTAACTTCGTTAATAAGTTAATTTTTATAGAAAAGGGCGTTTATTCTCTCATTTTATTATTATCAGCTTTTCAGCTTAAGTATTCACGGGGTCCACTGAGATTTTTTTTTTATTCCTCTGTCGAAGATAAATTTAAATTGTAATCAAAATAAGATAATATACGCGATATAATCCGTTTAAATTGTTTTATTTAAATAGATTGTTATTTTAATGATATTTGTGGCTTCAGCTTGAGAATGGAAATCGGGAGGCACATATAGTCCATCAATTTGGACTAAGAAAATACAATTTTCCGATGGGCGGCAAGATCGTTCATAACTCAATCGAAGTCATTGAAATCCGAAGAATTTTGTAGAACAAACTCGCTAAGAAATAAGTAGATGCTCTTCAAACGGCTAAACAGATTATCCTCACTCTTTCTTTCAAGATTCATTTCACCTTTTGTTTCATAGATAGACGCATAGATACACATACGCCTATGGTTAGTAAGACCCCGCTTTATCTGGCGGAACATACAAAATGGCCCAAAAATAATATTTTAAACTTAATGTGGTAATATATAAAAGTAACCAATCTGTGTAGAATCTAAAGTTTAGATTAACCTGGTTATAATACATTACATACTATTGAAGTCAGGGTTATACAGACGCAAAAAAGAAAGGCTGTTACCAAGTCTATTGGTTATCGAAATCGTTATCGTATCGTGTTCTATAACAACGATTTCTCTCTATCAATGGCTGTAGGTATAACTTCGGGCCTGCGCCTTCGCGCCAACGCCGCCGCCATGACACTTTATCAATGGAGTGGCCATCTTTTTGACGTCATGCGCTAACACCAACTTAGCTTTACTGTAAACCGTAGCGCCACTGTCGACCATTTTCCCGCACATTCAACTTGACAACCTTAGTCCTGATTTTTCACAACTGCATATGAAAATGTTTGTAATAACTATAGACGATTATGTAATGTTTGTTTTCTTTTGGGTTTATGAGAGCGTAGCCCGCGCCATGTCGGTGTTAAAATGTAATATTATTAATTAATTATTGGAGGATAATTAAATGGCTGACTAGGCGTGAAAACCGTGATGGTTTCATTCAAGTTTCTATTAGAGAGAAAATATATTTCGAGAAAATATGGAAATGAGGCTGATGTTATAAATGAATTTAGAGGAAAATGTAATTTGATCTTGCGTAGTTGAGACGTAATACTCGTAACAAATATTATGAATGTATATTAGGTCGGTGCTCCTGAATTACATTCACATTTAAGTACCTTCATATATCTGTCTGTCTATACCGTTATCAACAAAAAGTAGTAAAGTGAAGATAAATGTATTGCCTTAAGTAGATATACATTTCCATCACAATTCTAAGGCGGCTATAAAAGCTGATAGCTCAATTGTTTATATTGATCTAGACCTTGGCTCTGCGAATATTAAAAATTTAATAAAGTGCCGCTTCATAGCGTTTAATAACGATGCAAGTTCGTAGTCGTGCGCAGAATAACAAGCAGTTGTGAGCCGCACTTTATATGGCTTAGGGTTGATCCCACCCTGGAAATTGTTTGATCGCGCGATGGAGGATCACCCTTTACGCTCATCGGGCACAAAAGGACATAACTGATAGAATACTCTAACAAAGAGTAATAAGAAAATAAAGATGAATGAATGAATAATATTTATTTCAGATTGAAAAGTGCAATTCATATTTTTGTTAGTAGGTACACAGTTTCAATTGGTAAGTAAACAATCTTATATTAAAAAACCGGCCAAGTGCGAGTCGGACTCGCGCACCGAGGGTTCCGTACCGTACAATTGTTTACTTACCATAACTTTATTACCCGTATCGGTTGAGTTAAGTTTGCACCTGATATCAGCATGGCATTGCATGCAAATCAGGTGCAAACTTAACGCAACCGGCTTGCTCAAATAGGTTTTTTGGGAATTAAAAAAAATAGCTAGTTAGAGACATGGCTACAATTTTCGTGAAATATTTATGTTTATTAATATAAATTGTGAGAATTTCATAATTTTCGATTGGTAAACTTCGGAGATGAAGGTGGGGGAATGGTATTTTTTTTCACATTTTCCTCAATAAAACAAAACAATATACCCCAATTTTTTTTTTTTAATTGTTCATATGATACCCCATTTGCCCCAGTACCTAGACTTTTAATTTTTACCCCCCTCATACTCGTTGTTTTTTTAGAAAATAAAAATATATTTTTAAATATTTCCTATGCAATAATATGTGGGCTCACCATGTTTATAAATATTCTAAATTTCAAAAAGTTAGCATAAGTAGTTTTTGAGATATGGCACTTTAATAGTCGGACAGACAGACAGACAGACAGACAGACAAACAGAGTCACACCATATGGGTTCCTTTTGTACCTTTTTGGTACGAAACCCTAAAAATAAAAATATTATAATGTGACATGCTTAGTATATAGTGGGGATGTTACGGAGGTTCGGCTTCGGCTCCGATATACCGAAACTTTCGGCTGAATTCTTACCTCCGGCTTCGGCTTCGGTTTCGTCTAATTTGAAGCGAACACCTCCGGCTCCGGCTTCGGTTTCGCCTAATTTTAAGCGGAGGTTTTAACGGAGCCGAAAGTCAGCGGCCGCGGCACGCGGCGTATGCCTAGGAGTACAAACAGGTTTTGACTTGTCTCCCCGGGAATTACCCCACCTGTTCTACGACGATTGTTTACTCATTCGTTTATTTATTGTTTTGGTCCACGAGTTCACGTCACGGCCTGCAGTGTGTTTTTTCAAAGTGTTAGTGTTAGTTAGTGTGACAGTGACAGTAACATTTGACGATGAAGCGGATGAAGTCCCATATGGACCTACTTTATTGAAGTAGACGCAAACACTGCAAAGTGTAAAATATGTCAGAAAACATACTCAAGAAAGGGCGGAACGACTACTCCATTGAAAACTCATTTAAAATCGGTTCACGAAGTTGAGTAATTTACATTAAAAATTGATATACTAGCATTGTTTTATTTTATTGCCTGACTCCGCCTTAGCATAAAATATATAAATAGATTAGTTTCACAATGTTCACATTAGTCTCCCTCCACCTCCACCTTCACCTCCGGCTCCGATTTCGGATTCGGTTTCGGTTTCGATTTCGCTTTTGGGTTCGCTTTCGGTTTCGGATTCGCTTTCGGTTTCGTTAAAACAAATTTAAAAACTCTGGTTTCGGCTTCGGTTCCGATAAAACAACCTACGTAACATCCCTGGTACATAGATACTAAGCATGTCACACACAGTAATATTTTCCGAGTAACACGTGTGTGTTTTCACACAAAAAATAGTATAGGGTTACCCCATCTCTGTGCAATGGCTTTCAGGAAAATGATGGTGCTGTTCCACACCATATTTAATAATAAAGATAAACTAAAGCCCAAAAAGTGAGACATGGCTTGACAGGGTCTATATTGACTGCCATAAAATTAAAAGTCATTATGTAATATTAGTCCAAATGTTCGTTGGTCATAATCGCATTTTTTACGAAACGGGACTAACCGTTTTAGGATTGTTACAAAACAACCCTAAAAGTTTGGAGCACCTCACTTGGACCATTCGCGTGATATAACATCTCAGATTCGATTCTGAGCACTACAGTACTGCCTTCATGACTCGACGGGCATTCTCCTCCCTCACTGATGTAATGCTTGACTCTGTAAGGCTGATGGGTTCTACAGGATGACCTTTTGAAAGCATTAATGTAAACTAACACGATTTTCATTCATTATTACCACACACACAACAAACACAAACGTCGAAGAATTACCAACGAAAGGTAATTAAATAAAAACATATTTATACGCGATTAAGCCTCGTTTGTTGTGTTGTGATAACTATGGGTAATTTCAATGACTATGGTAAATAAAGGGGTCCGGGCATGGGCATCCATGGTTTAGATAGAAGACTGTGCGCTCGTGAGTTGTATCCATGTTTTGCCTTTTCTTATTTCATCGCTGAGGCAAGTAAATTCTGTAAATAATTTACTTAAGACGGATCGGATCAGAAACACTGAACTGGGATTTATAACGACTGTATAAAAGGTCCGCTGCGTTTTTAAAACGTCCGTTTTAAGACAAGAAAAGCGAAAAACCTAATTTAGTTCCATATACGCGTTTCTTTATGGATTTGCTACCCTATTTGAACAAAACGTCGTATCTTATCAAAAAATGGCCGTTGATTACGCCCTTTTAACCTAGGAGGGCGGTGTAATTACGTTATGTTAATCCAACCGCCTTTAAAAGTCACATCAATCACGCCCACGCATTTTCTATGTAAATAAATATACAAAACGATTCTCGCAGGTAGCAGTTTATGTGAACTTTACAATAGTGGATATAAAAGGCTAATTTTGATTAATAGATGCTGAAATTAAACTAATTTTTTTAATAAGTAATTCGTATTCTATTTCGGCACTTTATGGCAATGTTTCACATCACCTATCTATAATGACCTGCTTCTACATCAAATGTTACTCTTGAGGTTCTTGAGGACATTTCTGAAAACGCGTAGATGACCGAGCCTAGTTAGTACATAGAAAAACGTAAAATATGTGTTCGTGGGTGTTATGTTATTCATAAACTGTAAAGATATAGTGGTAAGTTATTCATAAACTGTAAAGAAAAACAATCCTCAAGAGAATATTACCGAATATACATACTATCCATTCCACACCTGTAAATTCTACCTAGTTACCTACGTATATTATTTGTGTGCTTCAAAATGTCGGGTGGACCTCAGAAATTTTAAGGAAATTTTTACAGGTATTTGGTACCTTCAGTGTACAGTACAATTACTTTGAGTTTACCACTGACATATGCTTTTATTCCATTGGATATTCGACTTTAACACTAATGTAAAAGAGTTTATATTACTTACACACTTTCTAAACGTCGTTTGTGTGTAATAGCAACTCTTTTCTGTTTCAGTACCTCTGTTTACCTTTCATACAATTCTGTGTACCTGAAAAGGAACTAACTATACCCTAGACTGACGGGTGGGCCTATTAAATATGTACAATGCCACGATTTTATTTCACGTATTGTATATAATAATGTAAAAATATTCACCAACATTATAAATATCCGTGAACCTGGCGAAATAATGAAAACAACAAAGATTTGTAGGGGAGGTAGGGGAGCATTGGTCGGGAGGTTCGATGCCTGAGCGGCAGTGTACCTAGTGTAGCAATAAAGAATTCTACATCGATCTTTCGTTTTAAGATGAATATTTTAATGTAACCCAACCTATTTTGATTGAGAGAGTGCTGAAACTCTTTAGAGTGCATTTTTGTAATTAGAAATATGTATTTAACCTTTTGAACGCTTTCTCTCTCGCATCAAAATGTGGAATACACGCCAACATCTCGACTAGTGAGAAACGAATTCAAACCTTATCTGTCAACAGTAAAATTGCTTTGACAGCGTCTGCCATGACCACTTTAGTGGTCGTTGGTGTGATAGGACAGCACACGACCACTTTAGTGGCTCTTGGCGTTGAAAGGGTTAAAAATAGGAATCTGGATCAAACATTTTATCGAAAAGGAGTGATATTCCTGCTTGGCCAAAAAAGAAAAGAGATATTTTATAAATTTTCATATCTTATCAATTACCCACATTACCATATCATTATACACATTTTTGCTATTACTAAAATGAAAACAGATTTTCACCGTAAGAATTGTATGCATTTTCTAAAAAAATAATCCTGCAACAGCATTAACTAAATCAAAAAAATTAATTAAAAACAATTAGGTACATATATAACTATAACAACATTTTAAGAATCAACATCAATTTATTCCTCGCTCTCCCCTGTTTTAACCTAAGCTAACATCGATAAGTGTAAAAGAGATGACCATACAAAACATCCCTCAAATGATGCACCCTAATCCATGGCGCGAAATCTCACCGCGCAGTCGCGAATCAATACCCTACCCTCTACTAAGTCACTACTTTTATTCGTCAATATATCGCTTTGTTGCGTACATTGCGCTACTAAAAAGGTCCGCTATAAGTGTGTTACTGCAGATACCGCGCAATGGATTAGCTGTTACCTGATTTAATATTTTCTTATTGCTAGTTTGGGGATATCGCGGAAGAGTTTCGCGCTTGCGCTCTGCATCCGTGGACCAAAATTTGAAAGACAAGTGTACTCGGTATAGTAAAGTGCGTCCATTTTGCGTGAAATATTGGATTTTATTACAAAAAGTGAGTACTGTATGGCTTTTGATTATATTAACCTGTGTAACAATACAAAGTATAAGTAGTGCTTGTATGGGATTAAAATTGTGGTGATTATTTTGAAGAAATAGTTATTTGTTATGCGAGGCTGCAAAGTTGTTATTTGGCGCGGGTGCTTCAATTGAAAACCGAGCAAGCAAAGGAATCCAAAATTGCTTGATAGACTCCTGAGCGTAGCGAGGCTATCAAGGCACGAGAAGCCAAATAATTTTACAGCCGTGCCGAAACACACAACTTTTCACCTCACTAAAGCGAAGAAAATGTGTGAAAATATGAAAATATTTTTAAAAACGGACCGACTCTATAATACGAGACCAGGATGGCATTTCCGTTCAAAGCATATTGCGTTTTTTTATTATTTTTAAATAATATACAATAATAAATACACTAAGCCAGCTTTGATTTACATCACTTTTTACCATAGACTTTGCGTTTAGTTATCTACCTATCATAGGAATCAAATTTTTAGTGTATAAAGTATTGTTATTGCATAAATAATGTTTATATATGTAAAAATTTATACTTTTACTAAAGAAAGAATATAAAAAAATCCAATCCCAAAATACTAACATTTATCTTGACTTCTTTCCGCCATTAAATAGTATACGGTTTAAATTATGAACTAAACGCAGCTTAAAAACTTTTTCCGCGCAAACATTGGCACATTGTTTTCTTTTTATCTGCCAACACTGTCAACGCCTTTTCATTTATTTTTTCTTAGGTGGAAAATTTAAGTCGTACACCTACTTAATAATGAAAACAATGGGGACTAAATGAAAAAACTGTATTTACTAACACTTACACCTAGTTACTAACAACATACGAGTATTTATACTTGAAATAAATGATTCTATTCTTAAAGGAAAAAAATCAAAAATCTTGAAATTTTCTTTATAGGTAGGAATAAGCCTCCTTATTGTCAGAAAAAAAATACAGATTTTTCTGTGGCTTAGATTAAAATAAAAATATAAAAAGCTGTTGGAGGGCCTATATGCTCGCCTCATACAGTACGGCAAGAATAACAGTACATTTCTGAAAAAGAAATAAGGACCAATCAAAAAAAAAAAAAAAACAGTTCATTTACAGCCATTTTTAACCGACTTCCAAAAAAAGGACGGAATGTTTTTTTTTTTTTTTTTATGTATGTCCACCGATTACTCAAAGACTATTTGACCGATTTCAAAAATTTTTTTTTGGTTTTATAGAAGGTACTTTCTAGTTGGTCCCATTTAATTTTGGTGAAGATCTGATGATGGAATCCATGAGGAATTGAAGGAACTTCTCAAATATTGTAGGCATACATATAGCGATTTTGGTATTATAAGAAACATAATAAGCATTTGCATTCAGAAAGTGTAAATTGGTGAAGTGGAACTGATACAGAAGACCACAGAATGCCATCGGAACTCCTCAATGATAAATGATTTACGGGTGGCGACAAAATATCTTGATTAATTTAGCTAAGCAACTTCATAATCACAAATTTAAATGCTCCTGATGAGAATGGTACCATCGAATTGATTTGATGATGGAGCCGGAAGGTAGGCACCAGATCTATGTAATAAAATAATGTATCCTAGCCGTGTTTGGGCTTGTTCGAATCGTCACGAGATACACTTTTAAGTAACGATTAACTAAAAAGTGTAAAATAAATAAACTTTTAAACAAAAAAATAAAACCGACTCCAAAAAAAACTAAAAAGTAAAAAATAACGCCATAATTCAGTTTCTTCAAATTACTTACAAGTAACCGTATGTATAGGTACTCAATCTATACAGTATATACAATTAATCTTATTTTGGAGTCGGTGCCATCGTGTCACAACTTACTAAAATCGTAAATTTTCAATATTTTACACATTCTTTATATGGCACCGACGCCAAAATAAGATTAATTGTATATATATACTGTACAATATATACTGTATAGACTGATTATACATACGGTTACTTGTAAGTAATTTGAAGAAACTGAATTATGGCGTTATTTTTTACTTTTTAGTTTTTTTTGGAGTCGATTTTATTTTTTTGTTTAAAATTTTTAATCGAAAATATGAATGCTGCCTTTGCCGTACCGAATAAGCCAGGTATAGGCCCACCAACACCTTTATATCTTTTAATTTTTTTGTAAGCCACAGAGAATCTTTATTTTTTTTCTGACAATACGGAGGCTTATTCCTACCTATAAACAAAATTTCAATATTTTTGAAAATTTTTATCCATCCCCCATTAGTCGTGTGCATATTAAAAAGAAATACTACATTTTTAAACAATAAAATATTATTTTTTAATCATTTGTTACAACAACAAAATCGAATACCAAATATAATTATAATACGTGTTTCAATGGTGTTAAATAAGCCTGGATTTTACGGAGGCATTATAATTATTTATTTATTATTATTTATTATGTGCATACAATTAGGGTGAAATATTTTTTTTTATATAAACGTGAAAATTCCTGTACTTTCAATCGATGTTCCGTAGTACTTACTGGAAGAGTCCGCACAAAATTTCAGCAATGTAAGTCAGTATCTTCAGGTGGTGCATTAGATATGGATTTTTAGGAAAAAACTAGTTTTGGCTGAGGAAGAATTTCTTTATTTTCCATTTCCCATTTTTACCTATTTCGTTTGCTGACTAATTACTATTTTAAACCGTTAAAAAGAAATGGTGCATTCGCCAACCAAAATTTACAAATACCTATCAAATCCACTGACTGACGGGTTCCCGATTCGACGCACGGCAAATAAAAGAGAACTATAACTTTCACACGAATTTCTAAGTTCTACAAATTTTCTAGCTTACATAAAATGTAAGATTTTACATAAAAATATAGTAAAAAACCCAAATTTAATATTTAAGCTCATCAGAGGAAATATACCTGTAGGTATTGTATTTCCTCTGATGAGCTCTCATTTTAGTTCCCGACGTTTCGGAAGCTTTCCAGCTTTCCATGGTCACGGGTGGACATGGAAAGCTGGAAAGCTTCCGAAACGTCGGGAACTAAAATGAGATAATATTTTTGCGATATAATCCGTTAAATTGTTTTATTTCAATGAGTAATAATCGCGGAAAGAGAAGAAAATATAATGCTATATGTTCAAATTCTCCACGCCTAATATTTTGTGAGCCATGGTCGTTCAGGGTAGGCAGTGACTTTGTATCTATATGCCTAGCTTTGTCCCTACCAACTACGTTAACCGCGTCCTTTAATCGGTGAATTAGGCTAAGTCAAAGATACTTATTTATTAATTCTTTAACCATTTCTATGAATTGATATTAAGTGACACGTTCGGGCCTGGCAATGATCCACTAAGCCCATACGCAATGCCGGCCGAAATGAAATTTTGATCACAAACATAAAATCACGAGAGCGTGTCACCAGGACTAATAATGTTTTGATCACAAACGTTGTGTCACTGACAGAACGAGCTAAAGAAAAATAGAAGGTTGTCACAGTTGATGGTTCTTGTGCTACACAATGGCATGGATTATATTACATGCTCACAAAGGGTAAGTCTAACGAGAGACTTTGCCTCCTTATGTGTGTTATACCGCTTGTATAATTGTTCGACATGATGCCTACAGCCACCTTCTAACATTGCACCACTCGCCAGCGTATTCATCCACACACGTTGAAAGCAAAATGGTCGCGCACCGTGCGGTATCAAAGGATTTTCTACCGCGCACACTCCGAATGTGGAATGACCTCCCTGCCGCCGTTTTCCCTGAAGGCTACAGTATGGGGTTCTTCAAGAGGGGAGTGAAAGGTTCTTAAAGGGTCGGTAACATGCACCTAATGCTCCTGGCTTTGGAAGGATTCATAGGCTGCGGTGACTGCTTAACATCAGGCAGGCCGTACGCTTGTTTGCCACCTTAGTAGTATAAATAAAATTATGGCTATCAGATCTTTAACATCGTTGCCATTTTAAGGGACCTATCCTTTGAAACGGTTTTTGGACTATAGGTTGTAGAATATCGGTTCTGTCACTTCCGACTTTGAAACCCATTATAGCGTTTTACCTATATCTAAAACTAAGATAGGTATCTTGGATAAATTCGTCATCTGTTGCTCAGTTTCCTGCTAGTAACAAGTTATAATATGCAAGGCTTAATCAATTGATTAAACCTGCGCAGAAACCGCCTTCTACGAAAGTGTCTTGGTTTTACTTAAAATTACCGAAATACGTTGATTAGAAGAAAAACCCTTTAGAGGTTGTTGCAGGTTACTGTTCAATTTGCTATATCGTTACGAAAAAAACACTTCTGTCAATACACCATTGCATGACCAGCAGTTGTGTTCGTAACTCAAACTTTGGAGTCGATATGATAAAGCAAATGTCCATATGCTGGTACAGTTCCAATAGTTGCACTTTTAATCTTAATTAATAACAATATATAGAGTATACCTACGATGTTTACCTTATATTATGGGGATTTCTCTGAGCGTTTCCGCCGCTGTCAGTCCCCTGACACAAATACTGAAGAAAAGAGCTAGACCAAGTATAAAACTTTCATACCACAATACTCGTATACCTACTGTAGTCGTCATTTTAGTCCCTATTAATCTTAATTTAAAATTGTGAAATAATAGTATTTTATGCAATCGTTATACAGGGTGTCCCAAGATGTAGTGATATACTGAAGCTGGGAGGTAGAGGACCTAGAGGGCTATCTAAATCACCCCCATGTATGTTCCGCGATTTTTCGTATTTTCGGAGTTATGACTTTTTTTTTAATTTTTTACCTATCGCCGAGTACGATGAGATTTTTATTTATGATGACGTGAATTATTGCGGTAGATGCTTGATTTTTATTGTGTGCTAAGCTGATAGATAGGCCAATTCAGTATGGTAACATTTACTATCGTTAGATCTTTGAAGGGAATAAAAAAAATGCCAAGAATGATAAAATTACCCAATATGTTCACAACTTCAAGGGGCTTTAAAAAGATAAAATCACATTAAAAAAATACCGTTTGGCTTTTAAAAACTTGCTCTATCTATCAGGTAGCTACCCTGAAAATTTCATTTTATTATTCATATGGCTTCAATCAAAAAATTGAAATCTAAATGTGGTAAGTGCAAAATTTTAATTTACATGATGATTAATACAAACAAAGTAAAACCAATTACAAGGTGTTTAAAATGGCGCCCCTGTTGCTCAATGCAAGTGCGACATCGCCAAAAAAAAGTTGTCTTTTAAACGTCTGAATGCACTTCTATTATTTTTTATGGTTTCTTCTGCTACTCTCAATTTCCGGGTTAACTCGTCCAAATTGCGGCATTCTCTTGAGTAGACGAGGTCTTTGTAGTATCCCCTACTTTTTCTACGAGTAGGTATCATTATCATCATCATCATCACCATCACCATCACCATCACGATCACCATCACCATAAACATCACCATCACCATCATCATCATCATCATCATCATCATCATCACCATCATCGTAACTCATTATCTTCGACTCTGTAGCTATTAATCGTAACAATAAAATACTTTCCACCCTAGGGATTGAAAAGCTATTTTCCACCCGGCTAAATACCCATGAAGATTTTACTTTCTTAAAAGGAGACTTTTCTTTTTTTATATATTTGCATTAAGACGAGTCTCCTTAAACAAAGGAATTTTATTTTTCGCAACCAAAGATCTATTTTTGAAATCATTATAGTGCATTCAAAGTGTTGGCTTATGAAATAAAGTGTTGGCTTATAAATATATCAGTTCAGTTGGAAATGCCATAGAGTATCCGACATTGAAAAGTATGCTATTAAAGTTTAGTCTATGAAGTTCTTATTGAGGGATTAAAGTCGACGAGTAGAAAAAGCAATTTAACGGATTATATCGCGTATATTATCTCATTTAAGTTCCTGTTAGATATAATCCGGTAAATTGTGTTATTTCAATGAGTAATAATCGCGGAAACAGAAGAAAATATTAAAATTGTGTTTTTTTTTTATATATATTCATAGGACAGGGTTGAACCAGCCTGAAAAATACCAAAAAGTGGTCCCAGTAGTCTGTAGCGTGCATAGGGTTTTTGGCCAAGGTATAGGCAGATTTTCTGTGCCTATATGGAACCAGGTCATTCAGGGTGAAAAACAGGATATCAATTACTCAAATTAGAGTGTCAAACATTTACCTTATATTATACCAGTTTATCGTTTCAGTTTCAGTCATGACGTGCGGAGCGGAATGCCTCTCCCTCGGTCCCCCGCCGGACTCGATCCTTCACATGCCTCCGCCCCCTCTGCCCGCTTTCCTCGCCAATGCTGCCAACCTTACTCCCCCCTGCCGCGCCTCCAAGTGCCCCCCGCAGAACAACGAGGAGAACTCGCTGTTCCCTGGCGTGGAGTACCATGAGCTGCCGAGGCATGGTGAGTAAATCATAGTATAAGCCAAAGACTTTGAATCGCGCCTTACGGCTAAAGACCAACAAAGCGAGAGAAAGGGAAATCATCACCTTATGGGCAGTTGCCCGTGAGAGAAAGAGATAGACAACAGAGCCCTGATATGTCATAATTTTTTCGAAGATAACTCCATAGTGACCCGCCTTGCTTTTCTGTCAACATTGTTTTGGTGAAATAATTAAGAATCATACCAATTTTCACGTAAAAATTGTGTTTTGTAGTCATGGTGTCTTGTTCCGTAAGTAGTTGTGATGTGACAAGACGAAATAACCCAAATAAATACAAGTTTCACAGGTAAATACGTAATCGTTACTAAAATCTTTGATACCATATTTTATCAAATGACTATGTTTAATCGACTAAGATAACAATATTAACTACAGTATATTGCTTTTACTTGCATTATTTAATCATATTTATAATATACACGAAGAAATATAGCATATTTTGTGTAAAATAGTAAAATGTTAGATTACGCTAGGGATTGACAAAGTGATGACGTCACAAGTGTCGACTGTCGATAAGATAACTAACAAGCCGATAGTGTTTTGCTAATATAGACATTCGGTCAACATAGAAAATAAAAAATGTTATACACATCTGTTAAACCCATTTTTTTTAGACTGACTTCAAAAAGAAAGAGGTTCTCAATTCTACCAAGTTTTTAATGTTCTTTTTGTACCGGATGACCCCACAATTATAGTATTATATAGATTTAGTATAAGACCTGGAATGCCTACATAGCTTATAAGCTAATAAAAAATATAATTTGTTCAATAAATTCATTTCATACCTTTCTATCTAACCCCGATAGAAAGATATGAAATCATTACTTTGACTAAACAGTCAAAGGGATAAGATTCATATGTACGAATCAATATCAATTGTATAAAGCCCATAAGGCGATAAATTACATAGTAAACTTATGTATACAAACTTTCCATAGGAACTGCGCAACATTTCGCAACTATTCCCTAACATCGCATAAAGACTAGTAATTTTCCATGGATATCTAAAATGTTGCACAACAATTGATAAATTAATAATAAAATTACCCCCTCCCTAACCAATATACGGCTCGAGTATAAAAGCCGAAGCTAATTCTGTTGACGATAACCCCACTATGTGTGCCATACGAATGAACACACAAATATAGAAATAGTCCTCATACTATTCAGTCATCGGTTGTTATCGGTACTACATACCAGCCATCGGAAATACTTACATGTCAAAGGAAAGTTATCATAATCGTCAAGTCAATTAGCTTCAGTCAGATAGATATCATAGTTACAATAGAAAGCCGAAGTATTGGTTTGGGAACGGGATTTCGATACAAACTGTGACTTCTTATTCGCAACTTCACCTATACTGCTCTTGAAGCTATCGAAAGGGGTTTAGACTGCTTTTACAGTCCTCAGTCTGCACACTTTTGTATTTGTATATTCAGAGATATCATTGCGAATTTTGCACCGATTATTGACATGAATGATTATTTTTCGTTTGACAGCTTATGTTTCCATAGTGGCCACATACCTATAAATTTCATCAAATCGGTTTAGCACTTTCTTATACGTACGCTATATATCAAATTTAGTTATTGGATGTTTGTTTAATAGGTTACGGCCTTTGGAGTGGTCTGCGGGACTTTTATGAATATTAGTTCCGTTTGATAAAGAAACTTTGCGCACACATTTAAACAAAACTGTAATATTTCGAGGGCAATAAAAAAATCGACAAAAGTATTTCATGTTTTATTTACATATCTAATAATAATGACATGCAGACGTTTTTTAGGGTACCGTACCTCAAAAGGAAAAAAACGGAACCCTTATAGGATCACTCTGTTGACCTTCCAGTTGTATGGTACATCCAGTTGTTCTAGAAACGTTAAATTTGGTATTAAGCATGCTCTTATAGCACAATAAACAAAATAAATCTGTTTTTTTATGTCTGTATGTCTATATCAGTAGCCAATATAAAACTATCACGCACCACGTACATTTTGCTTAGGAGTAGGGCTCTGCTAACACTGGATTTTCATAGATACGGCCATTAGTAGCGTATATTTTCTACGAAACCCTCGGTGAGCGAGTCCGACTCGCACTTGGCCGGTTTTTCTCTATGGTGTCAAAGTCCAATCCTGCCCGATACCCAGCCCGAAATTTTAAGGCTATTTTGGAGTGCTGTGCGACCAAAAAGAGTCTAACTGTCACATTTTTGACGCCAAATGCTCAAAACATTGCAACAATTTAGTATGAAATTTTTTAGTTCCATTTTATTTCATTTCCTCTCTTTTAGGTCGCACTGTAGGTACAATATACGGCGTGGCAATTGTCGAGTGACAATTGTCAAGCGACACAGGTGCTCTCTAGACAATTATTTTCTATAGAAAGTTGAAAATAACCCGTTTCTCAAACATTTTATTATATGAAATGATGCGCAATTGTCTACAATTGTTATTTAATTGTGATGGAAAACTTGTTTCAATTGACCGTATCTTAATTTAAGGAACTTATTTTGTTGTGAATTTAATATAGGTTGTTTAGATATTATTGACATTTTGACTCCTTAGATACGAGTGGTTTTCTGAGGGCTAAGCTGATATTTGTAATATTCTGTCAGACCACATGTAAATGTTAGTCTAGCACTCAATCTTTTTAACAATTGTAACGCTGACTTCTTTGTAAGGACCTGGGCCCCGTTTAATAAAAGCTTGTAGCTTGTATTACAATCGGAAATCCCCTGGAAAGCCCCTGGTATGTACCTATAGCTACTTCTGTTGCTGACTATATACAATTGGAAAACAAACCAACTTGAAAGCCAATAGAATAAACTACAGTATACCTACCTATGTCAAAAGTCAACGAAACTTACCATATCTGCAATTGTGCCTATACTGGAAGAAACCAATTTTTATGATTTAGCAATCCGCACTTTTTGTCACACTAGCTTACTTTAGTCACTCACTTCACTATCAAACACTTATTACCAAATACGACGTCACCATTAGGTACTCTGTTGATCGAAATTGCAATGAGCGTGTCAACAGCTTCTCGTAATTATATTGGTACTGTTCTGTTTTTATGTTTAATGGCTTATGTCCTTTAGGACAATTTTGCCAGTGTCAAGGTTTTAAAGACAAGGTACGGATTTAAAAAATATAAAATAATGGACTAAAAGAATGCAATTATATTGGTATATTTATTATTTTTCACTATTATTTACGCGGAACGGCGGACATGCTGACATTGACTTTGATTTTATTTTCAACACATTCAGCAAGCAAGCAAAGCAGTATGTAGCAAGTTTTCGCTACATACGGTTTTTCCCACGTTATTGGCTACGAGCGTAGCGCTACGAAAATGTTGGTACTCGTAGCGAAAGTGTAGACGTTGATTGTGGTAGCAAGTGATTTATAAACTCCTTGCTGCACCGTATTAGGACCTTAATACACAGTCATGTCTCAAATCGAAACAGTTTATGCATAGGTCTTTTGAGTTGTAATGAATACTTACATAATATACTTTATGAAATGTTGTAATGTTGAATGGAGATCCTTGGGATTAGGGGAAGACTTTATCCAGCAGTCGACATCATTCGGCTGAAATGATGTTAACGATACTTCTATGTGTCTAGCAATTCACTTGGCCGTAATTATGAGACAGACGGTCACAAATGTGACTTTAGTATGAATTTCACCTAATGGGAGAGGTGGAATTTCTATATGACTTTCCAAGATAGTATTAATATTATGTGATATTAGGAATGCATCGAACATTGTTAACCTTAAGAGTCCCCGGCAAGCTCGGCCGAAATTCTCCATTCCATACAAACGGAGTTTCGTTCTCGTAGTTTTAAAATACTACGTGTTGGATTGTAACGAAACTTTGAATCTTACAATGACATGAGACATATATAGGCCTGAAATTAGTTTATATGGCTCTAGTTTATAAAACAAACGAAATACAGCAAAAAGAAGTTTTGTATGAAAAACTTAAATTCGCTGTATTTTTTTTTACTATGGTATCTGAAGCTACATAAACTTATTACAGACCATACTTAAACTTATTCTAAGTACAAAGTTTCAGAGAAAACTAGCTAGTCGTTTTAAAATGAGAGCGTAACTACGTTTGTATGGAGAACCGAGCTTGCCGGAGACTCTTAACATGCACCTGATCAGTTATAACTTCTCACAACTGTAGGGGTTATGACTTTTTCTCCTCAGCGAACTAAGTCAAGGGGCACCTTCTTAATTAAGATACTTGATGATAAAGTAGAAGGTGTCCACAACGGAAAAGAAAAAAGTCATTTTTTATTTCAGGGTAGTCGGGTAAAAAGTAACCTGTAAGCATTCTGTGGATGCCCAGCTACCTGTGTACAAAATATTGTTGAAATTTTGACGTGATGAAGCCGCAACGACACACATAAAACCCAATTTTTTTTTTGTGCCATTCAATGCTATGAACTAGTCCGTTTCACTATTGTTATAGGTATCTTTAATGTACAGATATTTCATTTTTACAACTTTATAATACTCGTAGATGTTAACACATCAAAATTCGAAATTCATTAATATACAGCCGTTCCGCATTTCGATATCACTTAACACGTTCACTGTCCCCGTACAAAACGATCTGACAACGCCTCCAGTATGGAGAAGTAACTCCACCGTAGAGGCATGGACTCTTGACAAGCAATGGCGTGACCCATCATTGGGGGCACCCGGACGTGTTAAGAGTCGCCGGTAAGCTCGGTTCTCCATACAAACGTAGTTACGCTCTCATTTAAAAACTACTAGCTAGTTCGCTCTGAACATAGTACTTCGAATAAGTAAAGGTATATGCAGGCCTGTAATTAGTTTATGTAGCTTCAGATACCATACCTAGTAAAAAAAAAGTGAATTTAAGTTTTTCATACAAAACTTGTTTTTGCTGTGTTTCTTTTGTTTTATAAACTGGAGCCATATAAACTAATTACAGGCCTAGATATACCTCATTTCATTGTATGTGCAAAGTTTCGTTACAATCCAACCCGTCGTTTTAAAATAAGAACGAAAATCCGTTTGTATGGGAAGGTGAAATTCGGTCGAGCTTGCCGGGGACTCTTAGAGGTGCGTCAACATTTTTATCATTTACTCGATCAGATCTTCGTTCCGTGGCATGATCGCGAGTCACGATTACGCGTTTGGACGTTGCGCCGATCCGATCGCTCGAAATCCGTGTTGCTACGCGTATCACACTCTTATATCGGACGAGTGCGTCATGATCGCCGCGCCGGTGAGCGTCCAAGCAGCGCGATACGCAGTCATGCCACGGCACGGTGATCGAATACGAGCAAATGATACAAGTGTGTACGCACCTTAAGACAGTGGAGACCGCGACGTATGCGCAATACGAATTTTGAACTTCGGAGTCCCTGTGTACGTGTGTAGTACTATTCTGTTGGTAGTGGCGGGTGTTGCAGAGCCGGGCGGCGGCGACGACACGTGGCTACTGGTTCTCATCACGTGCTGCGTGGCCGTGCTTTGTATAGCGGCGTTGCTTGCTCTCTTCCTGCTCAAATGCCGCGAGTAAGTACAAACCTTTTATTATTAACCATCATCATCATCATCATCATCGTCATCATCATCATCATCATCATCATCATCATCATCATCATCATCATCATAATTATCAGCATCATCATCATCATCATCATCATCATCATCATCATCATCAATTCATCATCATCAATTCATCATTATCAGCCTATTTACGTTCACTACTGGGGACAGGCCTCCTCTCATGGATTGGTGGGAACTCCGGTAGCCAAAAGGTTTAAGCGTGCGACTTTCAAACAGGAGGTCGTGGGTGCGAATCCGGCCTATACTTCTGAGTTTCACGGAATTTATGTACAGAATGTAATTTGTTATTTACGGTTAGCTTTTCTGTAAAGGAAAATGTCGTGAGGAAACCTGCATATATCTGCGAAGAAATTCAAGGGTGTATGTGAAGTCTCAAATCCGCACTGGGCCAGCGTGGAGACTAGAGCCCATTCCCTCTCATCCAGAGGAGGCCTGTGCCCACCTTTTATTATTATAAACTTTTATTTGACTTGCAACTTATTCGTATGGAAAGGACGAGTATGCAAGTTAGTTGTGGTTTCAAAATTTGCAAATCAGTTTTCATCCACTTCCTGATATCCGATTGACCAGAAATTTGGCATACTTACGTATGTTCGGTAACAATATATAGGTGACAGTGGTCATAGGAACAACGCAATCCTATAGAATTTGGGCTCTTTCGAAATTTTAGAATCGTCTCGACGATTATACCAGTAACGGATGTTTAAAGAAAAGTACAGTTCGCAATAAAAGCTTGTCACAAAAATGAAATTTTTGACTGTGACTTAGTTTCATTTCGTATATTTTGTTCTTCAAATCTTGCACGTCTCTATTCTCCCATTTCCAAGATTCACTTGAAGTTGAGCATACATGTAGATCCGATGACAATGCAAAAATAAAGTACTGTCTACAAATAAATTATGATTGATAAAGGTTCGTTAATCGAGAATGGGATTCAGTCTCATAGTAAGTGACCGGTTGGCAAAGTCGGTGGGATTCGATTTTAGACTCGATTGCCGAGTCAGTTTTAGGTATTAATTTTCGATATTTGATCGCGGATGAGTTTTGGATGAACTGTAGATCGTCATAGTATAAAACTGAAACCACATTTCACTTGATCATTTAGATTAATTTGTTACTTAAATGTTTCTCTGTACTCATAATTTTCCAACGCCCTTAAGGTTATCCTTGTGCAGGGCGCGAGGAGGCTGTAAGAGCAGCGCGGGCAAGGCGGGGGGCTCCAACGCGCTCTACGGGGGCGCGGCTTTGGACTCCCGCGTCCTTTGGGCCGCCCTCACCCCCAGAGGAACCCGGCACTTCGTCGCAGACACCTACCCCCATGATGAAACCGAGGACCATCACTACGAATGCGTCGAGCCTCCCCTGTACAAACTCGGCCCCCCAGAAGACCTGGCCATAACCCGGCATTTCAACGTAGAATACGAGGACCCGGCTCCATTGATCGAGAGCTACAGTGATCGCACGGAGGAATACTTCAGAAACGGTATGGAGACTCTTCGCAGGGGGAACAGACCGCTAGTCTCCTCCCCCACCAGGATCGAGCGTCCCAACTTACCCCCTCTCAATCTTCAGCCCAGGACTCTTCGCCGGGCACCGCACTCGCGACGAGTCAGCGATGCGAATAACCCTGAGAAATCGGCCATCTGAACCGAGGGGGGCGCGGTATTTTCCGTCGCCGACTCCACAGATATCGACTACGATTGGCAAACCGACACCGCCAACGTCGATCGCCTCGTGTAAACCCATTCTTAGGACATATAGGCAACGGCAGGCAGGGGTTAGAAATGATGTATTCATTCTACTCTTCAATAATTTGAAGGAGCACATTCTTCGGACATAAACATTACCCAGAGCTTGGAAAGCAATGTGCTACTACTTTTTGAAATTGCATCTAAGGTTCAAGAGCAAATTTAACTTCATCGGATAATAAATGTCGGGTACGTCTACGTTCTCCCTCAAATTGTCATTGCCTTGTATTGCCTTCTGTCTCACTCATATGTGTGAAAGAGCGCCGCTATATGCCGCCAATGGACCATTTCATTGAAATAGTGTTTGTTGAAGTTTTAGTTCTCAGTGTTAAATACAAGCAAATAAGCTTGGAGTGCAAGCTTAGAATAGGAATAAGTTTGCCAAATTATCGTTTATCTTGGCGTCATGTAATAATTCTGTCCTTAAAATAATTCGTCTTGTCTTTATTCTCAATAGAAAGGAACAGAATTGTTACATGTAATTTTTTTTAGAAAATGGCAATAGACCAAACTAGACACATTATTTTTAAATCATGTTTCATTTATAGACTGTAAATATAAGACTTTATATATTTAAGTTTTAACCAGCGATGCGCAATGTAAAATGCAATGCAATTAGATTTTAGTCCTAGTACACGTCTTGCAGCTAAATGGTAGTAATCGATGCACAACCTTTTAACCGTCCATAATTACTGATTGCATGGCACTTATAGATAATTTATTTAAAGAGAAACGAAGGAAATAAGAACCACTATTATACTGTAGATGCAACTTATTTGAAGTAATAATACTAACTCCTAGAGAAAACCCCACTTTACTAAACTTGTGAAATAAAAATTGTACCTGCCTCCAACGGATTTACATACATAGTTCCCATCGTTGTCTTCTTTCAATCAATCAAGCATAAACGAGGAGTCAGAAAATGAGCACACAGGTTCGTCATCAAGAACACTTAGTATTCTACTAGTTTTCTTCACCAGTTGCTGTGCTAGCTTTAATCGGTTAAAGGGTTACCATCAAATTTTCTAGTCAATACGTATAATTAATGTCACCGTGTATTTTCCGCAATGGTACTCTGTACTCGATGTCTATTTCTACTCTATATTCATTAATAATGCATTATGATGTGCACTAGGTAAATATAGTACATCAAAACGTAATGTAATTGAAATAGGGAAAGTTGCATATTATCTGTTTTAAATTTTGTAATAACTGCCTTTTATACGTATCAATAAATATTTATTGTTTTACTCGTACTTGTAGCTTTATTTCAAACTTTCAAGCTATGACCGATATTTGCCTAATACCAGTATAAGACCAATACCCAGCATGGAAAGGGACTTTATATATTACAAATATTACCCGAACGTTCGTGTGAGAAAAAAAATCCCCAACCCTTTTTTTTCTTTGACGCAGTCGGGTAGAAATAGTCCTATAACCGAGGATGGCGATGATGGATGTCCATTGATATTGCACCAAGAATGGTTGGAATCCGTCCAGCTGTTTTGACGTGATGAGAGCACAAAGACATACATAAAAAAAAAAAAAGTAAATATTGTTTGATTCAGTGACCTTCAAATAGCCTTTTTCGTTCGTCCGGGCTAATATAGATGATTATTGAATATAAATATATTACATAACTAGTGCCAGCTTTTTGTTCTTTTCCTCATGAATATTTATTTAAGAAAATTGTTGTTACCATAGGTCTCACCAAAAACTTTAAAATCGAACAGTTGCTCACATTGTACATTCATCGATGTCTTCCAACTTCTAAAACTTAGTTGAAAGGGATAGGTGTACGAACCCATACTACGCATTTGGTTTCGTAATTTACATCCGAGAACTTTTACATCACACCATCGGATTTTCAAGCTAGCCTTAAACTTAAAATCGCAAACATTTAAATTTTTAAGTTCAAACAGGCCTTTAACCACTTTAAACTAAAGGCTCAGTTCTTCATTCTATTAGCCAAATTAATGCATTCGAATACATTTCTGAACGAAATACAACTGTCACTTAGTTGTCAAATACACTGGCATTGACATTGACAAATCGTATTTGACATTGACAGTAGAATTGACGCGACGCGACGCCGAAGGTTCAGAGCATTTTTAGGATTAATTTAAAAAAAATGGTCAGGGCACTCTAGCTAGACATAAATAATAAGTTATTATTGGTATATAATACTTTAAGTGTAAATACAGTAACGTGACAAAATGGCTGATGACGTGATAAAGCACTCCGTTCACACTCTGGTGTTCAGATCGCTGAAGCGATCTCACGACATGTTCCTGGCTAACCAGGGTATGCTCCCACCGATTGACGAGAAAGCGTGAGTTTAAAAAGTTACTATTACAAGTTATACATATAATTTCAGTAAGGTTCTATATATTTGTGATTAGAGTACGTTTCTTGTTAGGTTATGTTTTTAACATTGTTTACCCTTAACTTTGTACACATACATTAGCAATGTTGCTTTAAAAAACCGCTTAAGTGCGAGTTGGACTCGTGCACCGAGGGTTCCGTATAAAACATTCGCTAAAAACGACTAAATCCAGTGTTAGCCCTACTCCTAAGCAAAACTGCTGTGTACCTCCGCAACATGTCATAGGCGGATAGACAAAAAAAAACAAGATTTTCAGATTTATTTCGTGGGTTGTGCTGTAAGATCTACTTCCAAACCAAATTTCAAGTTTCTAGGAGAACTGCAAGTACCCTATCTATTTTACTTCAAACTATATTAATAAAACTTTTTTTTTTCTTGCAACTTAATTTAACTGAGATATTGCTTTTGCATTTAGAATGGCAGAGTAGTTAAGCGATACAAATAGCAAGAAATATATCAAGTATGGGCAGTGCTTTATAGCCAAACAAAAGTCAACAACCAGTTTAGCTGAGTGGGAGTAATGTTGCCTGCGAAGCTGATGTCCTGGGTTCAAATCCCAGTAAAGGCAAATATTTGTGTGATGAGCATAAATATTTTGTTCCTGAGTGTAGGATGTTTTCTGTGTATATAAGTAAAATATATCTATTAAATATATTGTTGTCTAGTACCCATAACACAAGCCTTATTGAGCTTAACCATGGGACTAGTTTAATGTGTGTAAAATTATCCTGTAATATAAAAAAAAAATTATAGAGCACTCAGTTTGTTTCTGTGCATCTGGTAATTTAAAGCCATTTAAAAAACTGTTTAAACAGCAACATATGAAAACCAAGACTATGCCGTAATTTTCTTTGGCCCTTATTTTACGCCGGTTTTGAGATGCATGCTACCTTGATATAAACATAATAGAACTAGTATTAAATATGCATTTCTTAAATTTTGAACTACTTCAATGTTGCAGAGAAAAAATCCTTCAATCAGTAAAAGCTAGGGACAGCTATGGGCAGGTAATGGCAGCAGTGCAGAAAGCCCAGGCCGTAAAACAGCAAGAAGTCATGAGCAGGCCGGAGACCCCACATGATACAGGTACCCTCCACAAACATGCTTTTTCATAGTATTCACGAAAAGGACTACATTGTGTCTCGGAAAGTGCAATAGTGTAGTTAGTATGCTATAACCTTCTGAGTCCTTGTGAATTATAATGTGTGGCCTTTTGAAAGGACAAAATAAAAACTGCAACAGCCACTATCGGAATCCTTGGCGTCGATATATCGAGTGAAGTCCAGTTCCGCGGTCATCTAGAGGGTAAGGCCAAATTAGCCTCTAAGAAGCTCGGCGTGCTCAACAGATCGAGACAGTATTTTACTCTGGCCCGCTCCTACAGCTTTACAAGGCACAGGTCCGCCCGCACATGGAATGCTGTTCTCATCTGTGGGCTGGGGCTCCACAGTACCAGCTTCTCCCTCTAGACCGCATTCAACGGAGAGCGACTCGTATCGTCGGTTGCCAGCGTTTTTCAGATCAGCTTGACTCCTTGCCACTGCATAGATATGTAGCCTCGCTCTGCATTTTTTATCGCTTGTATAACGGAGAGTGTTCCGAGGAATTGTTCGGGTTGATCCCAGCTGCATCTTTCCGCTTTCGTCCTACGCGACAATATTTTCATCCTCATCACTTAGATGGTTGGCAGTCCACAACTGTGCGTTTTTCTAGAAATTTCTTGCCTCGCACGACTGAACTATGGAATAAATTGCCGCATGCAGTATTTTCGGACCAATGCGACCTTCAAACCTTCAAGAAAAGAGCGTACTCCCACCTGAAAGGCCGGCAACGCACTTGTGACTCCTCTAGTGATGCAAGTGTCTATGGGCGACGGTGATCGCTTACCATCAGGCGACCCGTCTGCTCGTTTGCCCCTATAACATAAAAAAAAAAAAACAAGTTTTGAACTCTTATAAAATTCAAGGGTATGAAATTCAAAAATGCATAAATCACTCGGCATCAGGAGGATAAATAAAAGTAGCTTGACCGTTTGTCACAAAAAAAAATACATTACTGATTTTAATCAGATTGATAAAGCAAACTAGGGATTGTGATATAGATACAAATCAAAGCGCAAAGAAAAATACTTTTCTTTGTGCTTTGATTTGTATCACAATAGATAATAATGTGGTGTTAATTTTCCTGCATTCAAAACACAGAAACACAATACATTTTTGTTTCATATATAATGAAAAAAAAAACAAACTAGTGGTGTTATAATTTTATCATCTGTCTGTGTATGATAATATATATGATTGTATCCATCTGTGCCATCACAGCAATATAGAGTTAACTTTTACTACAATTTAGACCTAATTATGATTCATAGCAATTTGTTGCATCAATTGAAGATCATCACCTTCTTTCTAGAAAGGATATATTTTTGTTTTCACAGAGATGGCTGAATCTGCAGCACTTGGCTCAGACGGTGCGATGCTACCATACGCGGGTCCTTCTCCCTCCCCCGCCCCTTCAGCCACCGCTCTGGCGCCTCGCAAGCCCCCTACTATGCCCAAGCCTAAATGGCACGCGCCATGGAAGCTGTTTAGGGTTATATCCGGCCATCTTGGTTGGGTGAGGTGTGTTGCTGTGGAACCGGGGAATGAGTGGTTCGCTACAGGTAATCTGATACTTTCTATTATGTGTTTTAAAGTGAAAATACTACAAGGCTTTTACTTCCCGAATGGCATGCACCATGAAAGCTATTCAGGGTTACATCTGGCCATCTTGGCTCGGTGAGGTGCATTGCTATGGAACCTGGGAATGGGTTGTTATAGGTAGGGTTGCCATCTTGATTATTGCTGAACCTGGACAAAAACTTCAAACACCTTCAATATTTTGTAGTAAATCACATTTTCCCCAGATGTGATAGATTTTATTCAGTTCAATAAAGTTCTCCCTGATACAAAGTGTCCTGGTTTTACCAGGACACATGTTGAAATCCCGCCCACGGACGGTCCCCGCACGGCCTCTAAACTAGGACATATACGGGGAAACCCAGATGGATGGCAACCCTAGCTACAAGTAATCAGACTTCTGAAACTTTTTGTATTTTATTTTAATTTTTGCAATTCTTGTGGCAGAAGATCCCCAAATGTAGTATGCAGCTATGTTGCGAATTAGAGAAGAAAAATGTTTATTGAAATAAGTTGGTGATTATAATTATAAGATTTACTCAGGAGGGAGGAACTGTAATAGAGAATGAAATCTTTAGTATTGTGTTACATTTATACATACATATATTACTGGACATAATCCAAATCTTAAATTATCAAGTACAAAAATTGTGTATTTTTATTGTGTAGGTGCTGCGGATCGTGTGATCAAGATTTGGGATTTGGCGAGCGGGAAACTGAAGGTTTCACTCACTGGTCACGTCAGTACAGTAAGAGGTAAGATTTTATTTGGTAAAGTTCATTCGTTTCAAACAGAGGACAAAAGAAAATAATATATTCAAGGAGAAATAAAATAAGACGGTGTTATCGCTAAACCGCGATCTTTTCAAGACAACCTTATTGGTTTGGTTAGTCTTTATGGAGTAGTCAGGTGTGGTCTTTAGCGTTTACGTTGTGTCGATTTCAAACACATCAATGAGTCCCTCATTTCGCTTACTACTTCTGCATTTATGTTATGGAAATGGAAAGGTGAAGTTGGACAAAATTACTTTATTTTCTTATTATTATTAATCACTGACGTGCTCGTGATTTTGGTTTGAACTCTATTTATACTTGTAATAAGAATGGTGGTATGCAACTATAGTTGCGGAAAGCACTCGAATGATTATATACCAGAAGGTGCCCGCAACTTCGTTAGCGGTGGAGCAAGAAGCCATCACCCTTTTTCGCGTCAGCCCAATCGTAAAAAAATACTCGATAACTAACTGTGCATATACCAAAAATAGTTCTAATCCATTTGGATATGATAAAGCCGCAAAGACACACCACTATAGGTACATTAAAACATACAAAAAATACATACAAAATATTTTTCTATTCGGTGGACTATTTGAAAGTTCATATAACCCATTTTTTTAATCTTTACATACTTTTTACAAGTTGATAATGGTATGTATAGATAGATATTAAAAAGTGTTAACTTGATTTCAGGTATGGAAGTGTCCAGCCGACATCCGTATTTGTTCAGTTGTGGTGAAGACAGACAAGTTAAATGCTGGGACTTAGAATATAACAAGGTAATTAAATTTATTTATAAAATATCTTTATAAGATTTCGTTGATGACCTGGGCTATAAGTAAAAAAATATTTGTGATGCATATGTACGCATCATTTTTATTGATGACCGGTTTAGCTCAGTGGGAGTAACGTTGCCTGCGAAGCTGAAGGTTCAAATCCCGGTCAGGGCAAATATTAGTGTGATGAGCATAAATATTTGTTCCTGAGTCTTGGATGTTTTCTATGTATAACATACCACAAACCTTAGTGAGCTTAACATGGGACTAGTTCGATTTGTGTAAAAATTGTCCTGTGATATTTATTTATTTTATACTAGCTTCTGCCCGCGACTTCTTCCGCCTTAAATTTCTTTATCGCGGGTAAGGGTATTGTATGTCCTTCCCCGGGACTCAAACTATCTCTATACCAAATTTCATCCAAATCGGTTCAGCGGTTTAAGCGTGAAGAGGTAACAGACAGACAGACAGACACACTTTCGTATTTATAATATTAGTATGGATTTATCAATGTCCAGGTGATACGTCACTACCATGGCCACCTGTCAGCCGTGTACACGCTCGCACTACACCCCAGCATCGACGTGCTGGTGACGGCGGGCCGCGACGCCACCGCCAGGGTCTGGGACATGCGCACCAAGGTAAACACGGGCATTATCAATGTCCAGATTCGTCACTACCGTGGCCACCTGTCAGCCGTGTACTCGCTCGCACTACACCCCAGCATCGACGTGCTGGTGACGGCGGGCCGCGACGCCACCGCCAGGGTCTGGGACATGCGCACCAAGGTAAACACGGGCATTATCAATGTCCAGATTCGTCACTACCGTGGCCACCTGTCAGCCGTGTACTCGCTCGCACTACACCCCAGCATCGACGTGCTGGTGACGGCGGGCCGCGACGCCACCGCCAGGGTCTGGGACATGCGCACCAAGGTAAACACGGGCATTATCAATGTCCAGATTCGTCACTACCGTGGCCACCTGTCAGCCGTGTACTCGCTCGCACTACACCCCAGCATCGACGTGCTGGTGACGGCGGGCCGCGACGCCAACGCCAGGGCCTGGGACATGCGCACCAAGGTAAACACGGACATTATCAATGTCCAAATCCGTCACTACCGTGGCCACCTGTCAGCCGTGTACTCGCTCGCACTACACCCCAGCATCGACGTGCTGGTGACGGCGGGCCGCGACGCCAACGCCAGGGCCTGGGACATGCGCACCAAGGTAAACACGGACATTATCAATGTCCAGATCCGTCACTACCGTGGCCACCTGTCAGCCGTGTACACGCTCGCACTACACCCCAGCATCGACGTGCTGGTGACGGCGGGCCGTGACGCCAACGCCAGGGCCTGGGACATGCGCACCAAGGTAAACACGGACATTATCAATGTCCAGATCCGTCACTACCGTGGCCTCCTGTCAGCCGTGTACACGCTGGCACTTTTATCAGAATTATGAAACTTTGGCGATCGTTCGAGGTTTCCCAAGTAAAGAATTTCTGCAAATTATTTATTATTTTAGCATTGAAAGCTATTCATTTTTGAAGAATCACCGATGCTGGTTTAGTTGAGTTGTTCCGAAGTGCAGTAAAGTACCTACTGTTGCCTTAAAATAAAACAAAGTAATAGGTTATAATGTACCGTCACAGATCAGCCGCCTACCGACGTTGTAATTATTCGTCTATAATACTATTTACCTTTATATTATACTTATAAAATTTACTCCATATATATGTATACATATAAGATATATATTTTCACTTGAGCTCCCATTAACAAGTCGCACAGTATGCTATCCTGCACAACCGACCCGCTGGCTCCACAGAAAACCAGCGCCGTTGGCAGTGGTATACTTAACCAAGCCGACGGCATTGCTGAGTGGAGACCATTTTAGCTTCATATCTTTCGTTTACATTGTATTGTCTATTTTGTTATGTTAAATTTGTTATGATGTGTTATCCTGAATAAAGCTTTATTCTATTCTATTCTATTCAGTAAAAAAAATGTTCAACCTTTGGTAAAAGAAGCAATAAGGATTAGGTACCAGTGGCGTGGCGTCCATATAATCCGATTCCCGTCGGGTTGCCCAAGGAAAGGTTTATAACCACCTTTTTACTTAATGAGTAAATGAATACGCTTCGGCTTCCCTTGAAATTTTTCTGGCGCCACGCCACTGTTAGGTACTATAAAGATCAAACTCATTGAATAAAGATCTCGAAACATAGGATTGTCGTCTATATGCGTCGTAATACGTTGATAATGATTTTATTCAAATGAGTTATCGCGGAACAGAGAACTAATATATTTATTATTTTCTTTCAGGCTAACGTACATACGCTTACTGGACACACAGACACTATTGCATCACTGCAGTGCCAAGCTAGTGAACCGCAGGTTAGTTGTTTCCAAGTAATATAGTTTATAGTTTCATTATTATAAAATCAGGCGGTCTTAACGAGTCACGGTTTCTAAAAACATCTTGCATATTGCACGATTCAATTCAAAAATCGTTCGTAACAAAATTGTGTTACTAGTTCGCTCCTTGGGTTAAAAAATATCGAAATTAATAACAACGCTATTTCTCAAACAATGTATTGGATTACAAGTATCTTCATCACGCCAAATCGGCTGATTGGACACAGGAGTGGTGGTACATCTTAAGATGTTGTAGGATATTTTTTACTCAACAACGCTGAAGTAAAAATTAAGAGGATTATGCCTGGAGCAAGGAGATGCGGGCACTGACGAGCGAATTTAGATGACAATAGGTACACATACTGAATCAGGGGGGTTATTGCCTAACGAAATTTTGAAACTTGGTATCCGAATAAACTGCATAGCCCATACAAAATCATGACACTTGATTCTGATTCCGAGCGTCAAACGCGTTAGGCAGGTTATGTAATTAAAATAGATTACTCTATTCCCGGTATTGTGGATAAAGCAATGAGTAAAAAGTAGTTCCCCGTAAACGTGATTGTGAAACCTTACTATGAGATTATTTTTTTAGTAATAACCTTGTACTTCCATAGAGTCACGCTCTTTCCCATAGGGGTAGGGAGGGACCACTTCTATCCACTTGCTACGAGATTCGGCATCTTTCATTAAATTCTTCATATATGCTCGTCGGTTTAGAGTACTCCTGACCTCGCCCTTCTTTAAAACGTCCTCTATATGGTCTAGGAATGTCCTCTTATGTCTTCCTCTGCCCACATTTTCAATCACACTTGTTTCATATATACTTCTCGTTTATCTTTCATTCATCCGTTAACATGAGCAAACCATCTTCGTGTCTTAGATAATAACGGGTTCTCATGATTCCACGATTCGGCTGTGGGACTTGGCGGCAGGCAAGTCACTGTGCACGCTCACGAACCACAAGAAGTCGGTGCGCTCCATCGTGGTGCACCCCACGCTCTACACGTTCGCGTCCGCCTCGCCCGACAACATCAAGCAGTGGAAGTGTCCGGAAGGTAAACGTCAACCTAAAACACAGCTATAGTAAATCATATTGCACCAGTGCCATTACCATCATATACCCTTCGAGGTAGAGTAAAACCAACCTTAAACTGAACGCCCCACTACTAACCGACCTATGATGACACATGCAATCAAATGTAGGATAAACTTTGTAGAGGGGCGTTCATTTTAAGATTTGTACTAACTCTACTCTCTTAAGACGTTTGCGTTGGCTTGGACATGTGCAAAGGATGGAACCATCTCGTTTGCCTCGAATAACTCTTGAGTGAGATTGCCGACGCCAAGCGACCAATTGAACGACCCATGCTACAGTTTAAGGATAGCACAAAGCGTGACATGTTATCTTTCAACATCGATATTCAAAACTGGGAGAGTGTGTCTGAAGACCGAGATTTGTGGAGAAAGACTGAGCGATGGTGTGGTCGCACATGATGAAGCCTGGTTCGCTTCTCTTTCGCGTAAGCGTGACCTGAGACACCAGCGCGCAGCTCATCCCCCTGCATCGACAGGTGCAACATTTATATGTCAAATATGCGGCCGAGGCTGTCGCTCTCGAATCGGCCTTACGAATCACGTTCGAAAGTGCCGCACTTTATTGGACGCTGTTTAAATCATCTTTCATAGATGTAAGAGGCCAATGATGATGATGATGACTCTCTTATTTTTGCCTCGTTCGACAACAAAGCAACGTAAGTGTCCGGAAGCAAAGACAACCCAAAGAAATCATTGAGAAGATTTTTGCACCACTGCGGCGAACACTACGTATTTTGCCTGACAATATCAAGCAGTGTCTAGAAGGTAATAAAACTGCTAGCCTCCGAAAGTACCACGAGTTGCTTGGCGCGGCAATTCAAATGTGATACATAGAAGGCAGATGCGAAACGATGTATCTGTTGTATATTTAAGGTAGTTATCAGTTTGTCAGTCTCGCAATAAACGGTTGTACTGGGCACACGTCTATTATTTAGCAGTATCGATGTTGAAAAGCATATCGAAATATATATTTATATAGTGTATCTCATCTGCACTATGTCCTTTATCACAATTCTTAACGTTCCGGTTATGCAACGTCATTTTATTTGAGCTGTTTTTAATTCTTCTTTAATTTTCTAGGGAAATTCATACAGAACCTGTCCGGTCACAATGCTATCGTGAACTGCATGGCGGTTAACCCTGAAGGCGTGCTAGTGAGCGGTGGTGACAACGGCACCATGTACTGCTGGGATTGGCGCACCGGGTACAACTTCCAAAGACTTCAAGTGAGTATATTTATTCTACAGGAGCTATATAAACTTGTACAGGATCGTACCATGGCACTACCAGAGACTGCAGGTAAGTTACTTGTTAGTTCATGCAGGAACGAGAAAAGTTTATTCAGAACATCCCACAGTACCATAAGTACTAAGCTTATATTCTGATAACGGCACCAATTTTACTGCGGTTAGCTAGTTCGCATCGGCTACAACTTGAAGTACCAAAGATTAGGTGAGTAGCAGAAAATGTATTCCAACAGTATAGAGTCTATCCCCCAATATCATAGTGAACTGTTTACTTTCAAAGTCTAGTCTGTAACAGCCAAAGTGCACAGCCACTGCCTTTGTGCCTATAATAAAGAGATCATAAAGATTTGAATGTATACCATCGATCGATCTTGGGATATATTGGGCGCTTTGTTTGTATTCTACGAACTATTTAATGCTGACCGCTTTCGTCGGGGTTCGATCACCGGATACAATTTCCAGATACCGAAGGCGAGTAACTTGCTCCTACAGGAACTAGGGAAGTTCGTATAGAAATTTTCGCACAACGGTGCAGTGATCTGTTAAGTTTGATATCGGCTCTAATAATATCCGAGCTGGGACAGGACCAAGTAGAAATTCCAGAGACGAGTGAAGTGAGAAACTGGTCCCTATTAGGACGGTTATACACGGTACTCCACCACTACTATGAACTATTTATTCAATTCAATTCTCGTCTCGTGAAAGTGTTGAGCGTTCGACAATGACACGATTATAGCCAGCCCCACCTTCAGATATATATAACCTACGCTCTGGATCTTATGAGGACAGTTGGACATAATTAAGGGAAAAAGGTCCAGTACAAACATAATACATTTTTAAAATTAGAAGTTAGTTGCTATACAAAAGTTTGGGATCCTTCTATATCATCCAAAAACTTTTCATAATGCTTCATCTCTTAAAATTTTCAGCTCATAGACAACTTTTTTCTGAACTTTATGTCAAGACTTTAAAAGCAAATTTGTTAGTATATAGAAGCCAGGTTAGGTTCGTTTTATATTCCTAAAAGCTAATTCAAAGATAAATGGTTTCGATGAAATTAAAGAAGGGTAAAATTTTGATGATAACTTTTGGTGGGTTGGATCCTTTTCCTTAAAGTACCTCCTATTTTCCGAGATTAGCCAAAGAACATTAAGAACTTGTTAATTATAATAATTTGGAAATCATGTAATGTATCTTACGATTGATTTTAATTAAGTACAAATTAAAATTTAACTGTTCTTTCCCCAGTCGGCTGTCCAGCCTGGGTCTATGGACTCAGAGGCGGGCATCTTCGCGATGACCTTCGACCGGTCCGGCGCGCGTCTCATCACCGCCGAGGCCGACAAGAGCATCAAGATCTACCGCGAGGACGACACGGCCTCGGAGGAAACTCATCCCATCAACTGGCGCCCGGAGATTCTTAAGAGGAGGAAGTTTTAATAAACTAGTGATTTTGAAACTGTTGTTTTCTTATGACATACTTAAGGACCACTTTCATCGTGCTCTTTAGTTAGTAACCGCTGGCCTTTCAATGTGCACTCTTTCAGAAACACTATAAAAGCTATGAAAAACTGACAATGCAATGTCAAATAAGTCTTAATCTGTTCCCCAAGCAAGCAATCTGTAGCCATATATCAAGGCGAATTCTTCCCGATTCGTCGGATTTTCAGTAATCCTTTAAAGTCGCCTTATTTATACCATGCAAACGAAAGTTGCGGAAGTCAGCTTCTGTAAGTTTTATTACTAGCGTAATTTCACGATTGAGTCAAGCGATATTGTCAGTTAGATGTCGCATTCTATAATATCTACGCCGTGTGTCATGAACTTTAGAAAAGTATTTAAAGTCGCTCCCACCCACAGACATAAACATAGATGTACTTAATAACGAACTATCGAAATATTCGTTACAGATGTCCACTTGCGGACATCACTAATTTTAGTTCCATGAACACTCGTATCTGTCTACCAGTGCCTACAGCGCCAACATGGCGATAAACAAACACGTACAAAAATAAGTTGACAGCAGCCCGTCCAGTGGTAATATGCATAGATGAGAATGTGTATGTAATATGTAGAGGTCAGTGGCCTAAAATGAAAACGACACGGAATTCAAACACGGAATTGGTTTTAGTACAATTATTTATTGTTAAAAATATAAAGCTTCGTAAATTAAACATTACAAAGACAAAGTAATTTTTGTTGAGTATCTTTGAAAGATCGTCGACATGTGGAATGACTAAGAAAATCAAGTTCTAACTTTGTAACATGATTGTTAACTATGGCATACATAATTTAAAAAAAAAATCGATTAAAAACAGAACAATAGGTAGGTCACAATTTTTAAAACTGAATATAATGTAAGAAATATTATTTACCCAACTTATACAATCGGTGCCCTTACACAAGTATCCAGCCATACATGGACTTAAGGGGCCTGGCTTAAGGCCTGGATATTTAGGTCAGAGCAAGACTGCACTACTATAGCGTAATAAGCAAGTACCATTAAAACAAGAAGACTGTCAATCTTCATAATTTGGATCGTGCCCCGACCCAAAGGGGTATCTACACAAAAACTACATGGCGCTTTAAAACTAAACATTTAACGATGTTATAATTGAATAAAGAAACATAATAATTAGTTGGTAAACGGCTAATAATAAATAACTTGCAACATTTATACTTTGTCACGTTTGCGAAGCTGAATATAGCCTGGCAACTTTGTTCGTGACACTCCCATGGTCTGCGGGCGACGGGGGGAAAGATAGCGCGGGTGGGTAAGAAGTGTGCGCGGGGCAGGGATATCGTGCTCCACCGCGCGCATACTTCATACATCTTTCCCCCCCGTCACCCGCAAACTATGGAAGTGTCACGACCGAACTTGCCGGGCTATAATTGTAAATAATAATTCTTATATATAGATGGCGTTGTAAATATCGGGGAACGGCTTTTTGTATGGCGAATGAAAGTCCTCTTGGCTTAATAATAATGGTTCTTGCTACGAGCAGAGCGCCCATCCAGCGGTTTCCTGGTCATGAAAGTGTTAAACGGTATATAATCCTACATTGCTGCATGAGACGAAGAAATAGATAATTGTAAAACCACAAAGATTTTGTGACTGCCTGCATCAAAATGTGTAACATCTAAAATATCATTACTTGCGCCTGTCTAAACTATTGATATTTTAACAAAAATACTACACTATTTAGAACATAATATAGGTTAAATACTAGGCATTCAATTATAATCATTAGTGTATCATAAAAAGCATATAAAACCTCACTCGATCAGTCTTTTAGCGTTTTGCAAAACGTGATAACGCGATGGAGCTTTGCGAGTAAACTTGCCAGCAAGCTTGAATTGTACGAGAAATTGCAGCTTCAAGCCTATTCATATAACGATATAATATTGTCAATGTGACCGTTATACAGCTATATTACGAACTTCAAATAGATTACGGAAAAGAGAATGCTTGCATGTATTTTCTTTGTGGAACGAAAACTGCGCTCAACGTATAGAAATCGTGGCTTGTACCCAACTAATACTTATTATCTTAGCACAGTCAGTGTCAAATAATCTGTAACAATCTATAATGCCCAAGTAGGTATGTATATAATCACTAATTTCCATACCTATACAAATAAAATTGTATCGCATTCTTTTACAAACGATTTGATGCTGACTGCTCAAGCCATTTACTCTGTTTATTATTGCTTGAATATCGACGAAAAAAGCACAAAAAATTTAGTGAACTGCGAAAAACCGCACCACTTCTTAGCAGAGGTCGGAATTTTCCGTTATCCCTTCTATTTCACAAGTATCGATATCGATAGAAAATGCTTCTAACACTAGTTAGATTGCAACCGTCTTATGTTTTGCCGCGAAAATTCTGACCTCTGCTTAGTTAATTGCTGTATACGGTGCGTTGGGGCAAGACAAAAGTATAGAAAGGACTAAAATTTTACCGAAAATGCTCTTAAAGGCATTGAAAAACAGAACATTTCGAACTTCTCCATACTTCTGTCTTACAGAAATTAACGATTACAAAAACAAAAAGGGGAGTAAATCGAATTGACTACGTGGAGTGTATCAATACTCGGTTTTTTTTCAGTTTTAGAAAGAAAATTGCTTTAGGACAAATGATAACTGTGAACATGCACTCGCGACCCTCAAAAATGGGATTGGAATTTAGCAATTCAATTCTGATATCTGGGTATGCAATTCTACCGGGGTTTCAACCACTATCAGTTTCCTGTCGCATATTTAATTATATTGAATAAGAGAGACACAATATGTTTAACAATTTCTTTGTTACCCATTCATTGTCATTGAAAGTCATTGTTAGTGATATAATCATTTGTCATAATTTTGAAACCATTACATTTTCAGGATCTTTAAAAAAGTTATCATGTCGAACCCATTATGTTGGGTTCGGTTCGTTTTGTACCAATGCTGAAAAGTTTACGGTTTGGTAGAAAAATGCAATTATGACTAATGAAAATTCGGACGAACATTCAATTACGACTTACGATTTTATGGCAGTTAATAGACCCGTTGGATCCATATCTCCACGCAAGTCCCCCAAAAATCCAGGACGTACGAGCGAGAGACTCGAAGACGAGATTGTACCGCAAGAATGAAAAGAAGAATTCTTCAAAATATACAGCTGAGATGATAACTGTTGAAACTCTAGTAAATATACCAGGTAAGTGTGATAAGGTCATTGATTTAATGAAATGACAATAAAAGCGTGTCCGGCACACAGATTTCGGTCAGCATACATCCTATCTCATTATATCTCGTCTTCGAGATCGAATTCCTCTTCGGGGAAGTCTCCGACTGTCACGTACATGGGCTTGACAAAACCGCCATATTTCGGTGGACACGTGAAGTATCGTTTGCCGTTCACCCTGCCAACAATATAATAGTGATTAAATCATAGGTTTTTCGGTAACGTGAGTGAAGCCGCGGGTAAATGCTAGTCAATACTATTATAAAGTGATAAAATTGAAATGACTGTAGCTATGTACATTGAATATTAAAAAAAATATGACGTTTTTAATGTCTGTATCTTTGGATTGCGTTGATTTAGAAGCATCAAGCTTCTGTACAGCTTCAAGGGACCACAGATATTAGTATTTGATGTTCATTTCAACTTGATACCTCCACGCATTCCTGAGGAGGTCTTGACAGACAGACAGATAACAAAGTGATCCTATAAGGGTTCCGTAGCCAAAATGGCGAAAACGGAATTCTTATAGTTCCGTCATGTGCAAAACTACAAGATGTACATTAATGAAATTTGGAGTATAGGTGTCTTGTATAAGCCGCTACTTAATTTGGTAGTTACATGACAAATATAAACATTTTTCCTTTTGAGCTACGGAGCCCTAATAAATCGGACATGTAAAGTAAACAATCGCGGTTTTAAGCCGGGTCCGCTGCGACGTGTTTTTGTGTTTTTCTAACACCTAACATGTTATTCTAACATAAAACGGGCGTGGCCTAAATGTTTTGGTTAGCAAAAACACTCAAACATGTTTGCCGCGACGGATGGAAAACATTCCCTGCGTTCGCCTGCGGAGGGATGTGCAGCGTTCATTTCGTGTTTGACCATCGTTGGGATAGCACGTCTTCATTGTCAGAATTCATTTTGACTTTTGTACGTCAACAATGTTTTGGCTCACAAAAACGTTGTTGCAACAGACGGGAAGTTTTGCTAACATGTTAGACAAACAATGTTTTGTTAGATTTTCGAGGCAGCGGACGCGCCTTTAGTTCACAACTACGACAATGGTTTTGTTCGTAGAATATCGCGTCGGTACTCACTCGCCGTCGTTCTTGCCGCGCGGCTCGTCGTACTGCACGCCGATCCACAGCCCGCGCGCGCCCTCCAGCGGCCCGTTGTAGCGCACCGTGGCGCGCCGCACGCCCTGCGCCGGCACCCGCACCTCGCAGCGGGCCCCTATCAGCACGGACGCGGCCATGCTGAAAACAAAACCAATCATCATCATAACAAATGAAACATGTCCATTGCTGGAGAATGGTCGTGCGCTGCCTCCATCCAATGGCTTCCTGCGATCTCGACCATATCCAAGAAAAATATATCTAACTATACAGCGTGTATTTTTTTCAGTAACTGTACTTAAGAATATTAATCTTTGAAGAAAATTACAAAACACGTGTTTTTTTCTTTTGATGTCATTCAGTACTAAAATATTGCAATATGACACTACAAAGATGTCTCAGAAAACTATTATTTCGTTGTCGCAACGCACTGCGCATGCGCTCTAATCCGGTGCGTCCCGTCTCCCCACCCCAGATACCCCCGCCCGAACCGTTACTTGCCCCCCATATACCACACCGCCTACCCGCGCAAATCTCAATCAAAACAATCGTATCATAACATAAGTTTCAAATTTTTCCGTCACTTTCACGGGCTTAGGACCGTCGGATTGCAAAAGGCTTGTACATGAGAATGTACTCTATGTGTTGCTCTGACGATTAAAGCCGAATATTATCGAAAACAACTTAGTAACTATGAAATACTGTAAAATCAGAACTTCATAAATAAAACAATACGAAACACACCTTTTATGTTTAAACCTCTTTAAGTTTTTTAAATAAACTTATGTACAAATATTTAAATAAAAAAATAAATCCTCCTTTACCTACACTAATTTAAAAATAATAAAATGAACTTACATGAAATCAAATCAATCACTTAATTACACACAAGTACACTTTAGGTTTCGTAGTCTCTGAGCTTCGTTTAAAATTTCGTTACTCAAGATGTAACATCGCACGATTTCGTAATATACGCGGTGCGAGTACATTGTGTAATAAAAAAAATTCAATAAAAAAAGAACCGACTTCAAAATAAACTAAAAAGCCAAAAATAATCTTTTATGTACGGTACGGATCACATTTGAATCACCTTTTGAAGTCGGTGCCATTCATTTATTACTATTAACTTATCACAGATGGCACGCAAGAACCGCGGCGGCGAGCCTTTAGTTATTACCTACCTATATATTTAGTGATAGTAATTCGTATTTTTGTTGAATACAGAACTTTACTTCAGGTTTGGCACCGACTTCAAAAAGTGATTCAAATGTGATCCGTACCGTACATAAAAGATTATTTTTGGCTTTTTAGTTTATTTTGAAGTCGGTTCTTTATTTATTTTTATTTTTATTTTTGCTGCCTTTTAGTGATGGATTTTAGTGATATAAAGTATTTTTTAGAGCCCAGAATGGGAAGATTGAGAAGGATTTGATTGTAAATAAAAACCCAAATGATAAGAATTGGCTACGTCAAAATGGTTAAGTCCAGTAGCTTGCTGGTTAAAAAAGAATACGACTAACAGTCTCAACTTACCCATAATATTTAAAGAATTATCTCGCAACTATTGACCGTTAATAAGGACTTGTACCTTCCATCATCAGTTCAGCATCATTAAATGATGACAAGCAGACGAAAATAACTGAATAACTTTAGAAAAATATATACAAAACATTGTTAGTGCCTATAATATTTGAGGGTTTCTCTCAATTTCCCTGGGATCCCATAATCAGATCCTGACTTGGAGATAAGGAGTCTACCTCAGAGACACACTATAAAGAATATGACTAACAGTCTTAACGTACGTACCTATCATACATGTATTTTTTAACAATTATCCTGTAACTCTTAACCGTTAATGAGTTATCTGGTTCTGAGTTATCAGCACCACTTTGCTACCCTGATCTTAACTAACTTCTGCCTCTAAGAAAAATATGATAAAGAATTATATTGCGATTAGTGAATTAAATAACACTGGTTGAGCCCTTATTAGTGACTGGTGGCTTGTGTCTTCATCATCAGTTTCTCTTTACCAAATGTTTTTCGAGTGTAAATGCTTGTTCTCCTTTAATAAACACCGAAATCGCCATAGGTGTGCCCATAATATTTGAGAAATTCCTTCGATTCCTCATCGATCTCATCATCAGATCATCAACAAAATTTTACGGGACCAACTTGGAGATTCCTACTCTTAACCGAAAAAATAATTTTCCAAATCGACTCGCGATCCGCGAATTAAATAACAGTGGTAGAGCCCTCAGTGGTAAATGATGGCTGGTGTCTTCATCATTGGTTTCTCTCCACTAAATGGTGATTTTCAAATGTAAATGCTTAAACTACTGTAATAAATACCGAAATCGCCATAGACGTGCTCATAAAAATCGAGTAATTCCTTCGATTCCTCATGGCATCAGATCTTCACCAAAATTTTATAAGACCAATTTGGATATACCTATTCATGAACAAAAAAATAATTTTCCAAATCGTCATGTAAATGATGGAGTTCTGAGGTAACAAACATAAAAAAAACAACCGAATTGAGAACCTCCTCCTTTTTTTGAAGTCGGTTAAAAACTAAAATGTGCAAACGTTCGCAAAGGTGCGCGTGCGACGCGGCGAGACGCGAGCGACTGGCTTTTATACCGTTAGCTGACCGGAGTGGCCGGCCCGTTATGAATGCAAACTACCCTTGTTTAAATGATATTGTGGGTTTTTGTTTACGTTTGGCTTGGTGACCATGCTGTAGTGTTATATTATTAGGGAATAAATTTTAATTTCAAAAATATGACCTACAATTTTTTTTAATAATTAGTGTCTTTAAATGATGACACCAGTTTGGTCCCATATAATTATAGTGAAGATCGGATGATGTGATCCATGAGGAATTATAGGAACTCCTCAAATATTGTCGGCACACATTCAGCGATTTTGCTATTTTAAGAAACTTAATATGCATTTGAATTCAGAAAGTGTAAATTGGTGAAGTGGAACTGATGAAGAAGACCATTGAAGGTCACTGGAACTCTTCAACAATAAGTAATTTACGGGCGGCGACGAGATATATCTCAATTAAAATAGCTAAGCTACTTTGTAGTCGCAAATTAAAATGGTCCTGATGAGAATGATACCATTGAATTGATTTGATGATGGAGCCAGATAAATTGTAAGTAGGTATATATTGAGTACAAAATTGGTAACTTGTTTTAGTGTTTTCTTTTTGGAGTTGGTTTTATTTTTTGTTAAAAAGTTAATATTATCCGGTCTTCGGCCGAATAGTACGCAACTATCCGGTATTCGGCCGGATACTGAACAGTGGTTGGATATCCGTTGCATTTCTACTATATATACCTTACCTATGTATAATAAAATTTACCTAGCTTCCTCTTCTAGTTCTTTTTGCTGTTGTTCCTTCATCTTAGCCATCTCCTCTTCATTGTACTTGCCAAGCCTATTGCGCTGAAGGAACGAGCGGACTGTGTCTCCCTTCTTTTCGTATTCTTCTTCTGACAAACGGAACCTGAAACGGTAACAAAACTTAAATTGATAATAGTGCCACCTCTCACCGAGCTATGGTAGCTGTAAAGGTATCTGCTCGGGGTGGAAGTAACTTCACAGTTCCGCACTAGGCGGCGCTAAGGGCTAAAGAGTCGGATGCACCATACAGAGATCCGTAAGTAAGAATAGATGACGAAATTCGCCGACTACTGGTATGGACGATTAGCTCAGTTGGTAGAGCGTGCTGCCCCGGTCTAGCTCAAAGCACTGGTTTATCGTCGAAAAAAAATTCATTTGTTTCTGATCTTTGTTTATAATAAAAGCTAAAATTGATAATATCAAGATAAGGAATTAAGAGTCTCGGAATTACAATGAAATTAATAGAAAAATAGCATTAAATATATGTGTGCAACAGAATAATAAGGTCAATGATGAGAACACAGGGTATTGGTTGAAATTATAAAAAATTCTGTAATACTAAAATCATCTGTGAGTTTAATAATTAAAATCAATTTATGTAACAATACATGAACATGATGAAGTTGATTAAACTCTTAACAGATTCTCTTAATTAAGAGTGTATTGATTCAGGTATCACAAGAAATATGGGTTCAAATCGGTAAGGTTTGGTTAGGGAATGAAAAGTGATGGGTTTTACATAAAAATCAGTTAACCATAACTGATTTTTATGTAAAACCCATCACTTTCTTGTCTTCACTCTTTGTAAATTTCATACACAATTCATATGGAGTTTATATGGCCGGAGTGCACTGGGACGTAACAGTGCATATGGGACTTCTCTGTCTAATTACTAATTTAAAATGCCTATATTATTGGCGTGTTTCTTGGCCCATTTAAATTTAATTTCACCTTTTTAAAATAGTTTTTACGGTATTTTGATATTTCGTTAAGAAAAGCGACAAAAAAATCTCGTACATGTACCCTATTACTGCCCAATCTTAGACTAGGGCCGTACACATTTTTGTGAAAATGCCCAGCTACAGTCTTCCATTATGTTTGATCTTTGCATTGATTATTGTGTACCTCTTCCCCACTAGGCACTCTGAGCATGTGTCCAGTGCTCCCAAACTCCAGTGCGCCGAACCACGGGGGCGCCGGAAAATCTTAAATAACGTTTTTTTAGAGTCCAAAAAGGGTCTATAATTTTGTTATTGAGTGCCCCAGGGCGCCTCATTCCTGAGAATCCGGGGGCCCTCGCTTTCATGGTGACTGCCTTGAGTGTGTAGACTTTGAAGAGTAAAGCTTACCTCTCTGCACTATCTGAGGCTGCAACATCACTAAGCAATGCAAACTTGTCTTCCACATGTATCCTCATACCATCATCTATGGGGTAGGAGCCAAGCAGGGCATCGTTGTTGTCAATGTCGCAGAGGTAATTGTTTTTACTGTCATACAACTTTAGTTTCATTGTTGTTGCATTGCCACCGGTCACCAGTTCCAATTTTGTCTATAACAAGAGTATGTTTGGATTAAAGTTTTTTTTTATTCTTAACAGAAATACTTAAATTTCACTTATATCTTCACTTTCATAACAGGATAGATTTGCATATCATTTATCTCACATAGTCTTTTATCATACATGCAAAAAAAGGGGCACCATGCTGGCATTACAGTAATAATAACAAAATAAAACTAATTATTGTAAAATGTATGTTGCAACCAAATACCATTATAACAAGAGGACTGTCAATCTCCGTACAAAAGCTGTTACCCGATATGTACAATGCCATCTATGTATAAGAATTATTAGTACCAAATACATGTTTGCAAGCATGACATAGTATTTGAATCTTATGATTTATTTATTATTAGCTGCTTACGGACTAAATGTTACTGTACCATAATTATTTTTTTAAAGCGCCATCTAGTTTTTGGCTGTATATCTCGTTGTGGTTGGGGGACAATCCAACATATGTAGTTTGACAGTCCTCTTGTTTTAATGGTCCTTGGTTGTGACTTAACTTTAACTCAACATGTAGAAGGTCATGTTGTATTACATTTTTTCAATTTTCGACTTTTATTTCAACTCTTAGTACTGGTGTGCCCACTCAATGTCTTTTAGGCACAAAAACTAAACTAACAATATGGGGGTCAGTATTGCAAGGTTTTCTATTTCGGTTTTTAAACTTGAACGATTTTTTCCTAGCATTTAAGAGTTTATATAGTTATCTAAAAGTGCAAACTATTATTAAAAAAAAATAATGAAGTTAAGAGGCTTACAACCTTAGCCGACAATATATTTATCTTAAAAAATCTTTTGGTCAAATACATATTGACGGTGGAAAGGAGAAATGGGATAAGTAACAGCTTGGTGGCATTAAGTAATATACCCATTTAACTCATTTTATAAGGTATATACTGATTCAATGTCATGACAATGTTGCATATCTCATTTCTCCTTTCCGTCTATATCTCATGTCTGAAAATATCCAGAAAATTACAGTTTCAAAAAAATTATTGCCTTTATTAACAATATATGAAATCAGGGGGATGATGAACCTTTTTTTATTCACAAGCCATTCATAAGCACCGACATTTAATATTGGCACCTTATTGATTAATGTGCTAATAAAAGGGTATATGCCGGTAATAGGACTGATTACAATTTATGTAATTCAAAAGTACATTATCATCTGACTTAATAAACAGCTATTTCATAATCCAACTCGTCGTATAGTCTTTAAAAATACCTTTTTTCATTCCTTATTAATGGAAAAATACAGTTATTTATATTTGGTAAACTTATTTGTCGGCTTAAAACATAAACTGAAAATATGTGACTCATTATAACCTTAAAGTCGGAGACTGTTATTTCCTTTTTGAAACGCCTCTCAACAGGAGCTGCAGCATCTTCACCAGACTTCGTTATATGCACGTTTACAAAATCCTGGGTAATTATTTGAATATTCTCCATGATTTAAATTTTATTCCACAAAAACACGTAAAATAATAATTCCTTAATAATTGACAACCGCAATCTGTCACTGTCACCTGTCACATTTGATAAAATAAATAAATAAAATGACGTTATGTTCTGAAATTCGTTTTTTATCATGTTAGGTACTTTTAACAAGCAAAATAATTCAAATAACTAAAATTATTTTATCACAGGAAATTTGTAAGAGTGAGTTTCGATGTCACCCTTCCCTTAGTGACGACGCATGCTGGGGACGAACAGTGATGACAGGATAACTCATTAGCTGCCAGTGCATCATGCTAGTGCAGTTTAGTATTGAGAGATGGCGTGGATTTATGCAATGTCTAAATTAGTCCTGGCAACAGTTTTGTATATCGCACATAGATGGCGTGGAACTCAATGATACAGGAAATAAATTTTCATGAGAGCAAACAGGTTCATATTCATATCTAACACAGAAGTTGCACAAATGCACATTTCAACCAATTTTCCCGTCATTAATATACTCCTAGGCCAATTCGGGGGCACGATCGACGTGCCAAGCAGCGCGCCTACCTTTTCTCGAAGCGCTTCCTCGTTTTTATGAACCTTCATAACTTGGGTTTGGATTATACTATTCGAATTTCTACATCATTTTCAACGTGCATATAACACAAGTATCACAAACCTGCGGATTCCAAACAATTTTACTGCTCGTTACAAGTCGAACCGATGCTAATACTCACGTTACGAAATGAACAAGTTCATATCACATACAAAGGTCCCACAAACCTACGCATTCTAAACAAAGTTAGGTAGCTACCTAATACTACTCGTTACAAGCCAAACCAGGTGCTATATATTGTATATTATGTATTAACCAACCAATACTTACACTCACCTAAACTTCCATGAGCCTTCTTAAACCCATAACTGGTACACTGCTAAAAATTACGTAATTTTAATATTTTCTTTCGTTTCCGCGATTATTACTCATTTAAATAAAACAATTTTAACGGATTATATCGCGTATATTATCTCATTTGAATTCCCGACGTTTCGGAAGCTTTTCAGCTTTCCATGTTCACGAGATTTTTTTACATACGTAATTTTACATGCAGAAAAAAGATAAACTGGTAAAAATCCCGAAAAATCAACGAAATATACGAAAATTATGAAATTTTACTTATTTTTACATTGATATTTTATTTCATTATTGAAAATTATGTAAAATTTCATATTTTGTTTGGAAATTTCTTTCCGTTTTCGGCAACGGGTTTGTTTTTTTTTGCGTAAAATTATATAATTGTATGTAAAATTACATAATGTTCACAGTGTATTTAGTTCAGGCTAAAGGGTTTGTTATACAAAATACAAGGGATTTTAATGATACCAGAACCATAAAACTCCAATACACTGTTTTGGTTAGAAGTAAGCTAGAGACTGCCTCTGCTGTTTGGAATCCCTAAGAAGCAACATAGGTGTTAGTTCTGTAAAGAGTACAAAAAGTGTTGTTGCGGTTTTTGTATAAAAAAAATAACGGGTACTACCTATTTTCATACCAAAGAAATTTCTCCTAAGCATTCTGGGTTCAGCTTTTTCACTCTCTGGAAGTCAGACGTAATTTTGACCTTCTCAGTATAACCTGTAGAACCTTGCGTGGTCAGTCTGCAAATTGGCAGCACAATTTGTGCATCTATTTGTTCCCTCAAATTTGATTTTCGGACTCGTGATCCGTGTTCGCCATTTGCTAGCGGTGCTGATGTCACGAACAGTATTTCGGCAAAATTCCCCACTAGCTTGTGCCTTGCACCTTTTAAATGGGCTCCTCACATCAGCCCCGAAATGTGATGTGTTTGCTAGTAGATGGGTAGTATTGTATAATTATTATTTAAGGTTCTGCGAGAGGATGGATGTGCGTGTCTCCTCAATTTAATATAATTCTTGTATTGGATAGTAGTCTCATCTTATTTGTATTTTCACTGTGTTTCGGTTTTACTGTAATACTGTGCCATTAATTTATTTAAATAAATAAAATATGAGTTATATTCCTACATCATTATGGACCAGTTCATACCGTAACATTCGTAACTAACACAAAAGTCATATTCACTCGCCACTTCATTATATTCCTAAATCATTGTGTACATGTTTATATCTCGACACAAAAGTCACACCAACCTGGGCATATTAATTATTTTCTCGTCACTAATACTCTGGATCATATCATAACACAAAAGTCTCATAAACCTGCACATTCAAAACAATCTCCCCATCACTGTTGTCACGCAACCTTACGTTACCCGTATTTCTAACTTCGCTATGAATAATTTCATATCTTAAATTCGTAACACAAAAGTCACACAAACCTGCGCATTCCAAACAAATCTTCCCATCACCGTCGTCACTCGACGCTATGTCACCCGTATTTTAACATCATTATGAATAAGTTAATATCGTAACACAAAAGTCACACAAACCTGCGCATTCCAAACAATCTTCCCATCACCGTCTACGCTACCCATATTTCCCCATCATTATGAACAAGTTCATATCATAACATAAAAGTCACACAAAGTTGCGCATTCCAAACAATTTTTCCGTCAATTCACATTTCTATATTATTTGGAACAAGTTCATATTGTAACACAAACGTCACACAAACCTACGCATTCCAAATAATTTCCCCACTCGGCGTCGCAAGTAAAGTTCCTCAAGTGGCTCTACATAAATAATATCCGGCATACGCCTTTCCTTTGTCCTCTCGCTTTCCTCTAAAATGGAGCTAATTACACCTCCGGTCCCCATTTAATTAACGACAATGTAAACAACATTAGGGCCACCACAAAAGGCTCGCAACTCGGCTCATCGGGACGTGCCGGACTCTGGAGAATGGACTTTTGATTAATTAATTGTTAGTTCCACACTAAGGATTAAGTCAAGTTGTCTTAGGATGCCTTTATGCGTTGGGAGTGGTGTGGCGAAGTATGACTCGGTTAAGGAGGAGTCCTAACCTAATTGAGGAAAGTTAGTGCCACAATGAGGAAAAGGATGAGCAATAGATCTGAACAAGTACATAGGTACTTAATTTTTACCTGTATATTCTCTAGTTAACGATATAGTCTGAAGTTTCGCAAATTGCAATCTTTATGTCAATGCACGGGAAGAGCATTAGCGGGCGCTGTTGTAAGATTTTTATCAACTATTTATGTTCGCTTTTAACCAAAACTTCTCCAAGTCGGGTCTCTCGTCTCCATCGTTCGTTCGTTTTGGCCAATATCAGTTTTTGTCTAAAACAGTTGTACCTATACCTAAATATACAATAAATAAGCGTAGGTTAGTAAGCATGAAAAATATACCTATATAAGTAACTAGAAGGCATCCGCAACTTCGTTCGCGGAGAAAAAGTCATAACGTAAAAAGTATCCTATAACCATCTGGGTAAGTGGAGATACCCAGGTACCCGTGTACCAAAAATAGCCGATTTTGCGTGATGATATGAAGCCGCAACGACACATACAAACATACAAAAAATCGAAAAAAAAAAAATTTGATCTCCAAATAGTCACTTACAATAGTTTTTTTTGAAATAAAACAATTTAACGGATTATATCGCGTATATTATCTCATTTTAGTTCCCGACGTTTCGGAAGCTATCCAGCTTTCCATGGTCACGGGTGGACTGAGAAAAGATGTATTTTCCTCTGTCAAAGTTACAATTTGTGCAAACTACCCATTTTTTGAAAAAACAAATAAAGGTGTACATACATGCCAGATGGGCCTAAGCTGTAAAGAGAGTTACACATGTGCCAGAAGGGCTTAATTATTTTATTCTAATAATTTACCAAGCAGCATTTCACAAATGAGGCGTACTGAGGAGACTACTATTTATAATATTTTGATTACTAATTATAATATTTTGAAAACAGAGACTATTAAACTACTTTTTAAACAGATAAGATATTTTACACCGTTCGGAAATTAAGGTTTTGCAGTCCTGTGTCTCGCTTGTTCCTTGATGAGATGTATTACAGGATCCCAAGCTGGTGGTAGTGACAATCCATCTTCTCTATTGAAATTAGGATGCTTTTTAATCTCAATAGCCTCGCGTAGCATTCTGGGAAAATATCTTTTTTCTTTGGCAAGGATAGAAGGTTTATCAAACTTAATTGAGTGGTTTGGTTTGTCAATGACATGTTCACAGACCTATTACACCGACGGTGTTTGATATCTGCTATGTGCTCCTTCACCCGGGTTGATACACTGCGCTTCGTTTGACCAATGTATGAAATACCACACTCGCAGTCCAGCTTATAAATGCCTGCACTCTGCAAAGGGGTGCTACTCTTCACGGGTCTAAGGTATTGAGACACCTTCTTCAAGGGCTTGAAATATGTTTTTATGCTTCAAGATGTTTCCGATCTTGTCTGTGACCCCTTTCACATATGGTAATACGGCAGGTTTACGCTCGACTGTTGGTTTCTTCATACTGGGATTCTGCTTGGAACTTGGTATCTGGAGCTCGTTGGCTCGAAGCGTACATTGTTTTATTTCAATGAGTAATAATCGCGGAAACAGAAGAAAATAATAATTTTTTTATTATATTTTCAATGTAAAGACATTTCATTTTTACAACTTTATAATAGATAGACAATTAAAACGAAACATACTTTAGGTACCAACCATAAAAGATCTCCGTTAAAAATGCCTACAACATTAATGCAACAACTTATCATTATAAGCATCATAAATCGCTTCCACACTTTTATCTGAGAAAACGCAAAAAACAAAGTTAAACAAACAATGAAAGATAAAAATATAACGTCTCACATTAACATTGTTTCATAATGAGTTTAAGTAGACCGTGTTCTTACAATTTCTCCACGGAGCACAGAGAAGCGTAAAATTTCGTGCCAAGTGATAAGGTGCTGGGTAATTTTTATGGGTATATTCGCCGTAACAATAATAACAACTCGCAACTAATTAAAAGCGAAACGCGAACTCATGGAGCTCACCTTCAGCGGGTATGGTTGGCAAAACTGAGCCCAAGTCAAATCCAGAGCTTCATGTTTGGTCGGTAAATGAGCTTAGAATTAGATAATTCACGTTATTTTGTGTGGTAACGTAATAGAAAATAGTTATTTGTTATTCAAGGCTGCAAAGTTGTTATTTGTCGCGAGTGCTTAAATTGAAAGCTGGGTAAGCGAACGAAACTAAAATTCCTCAGCGTAACGAAGGTCTTCAAGGCACGAGAAGCTAAATAATTTTGCAGCCGTGCGAAACACAACTTTTCACCTCACTACAGCGAGCTAAATGTGAGATGTAAGAAAAACTATGAAATTATAACAAACCGCGATAATTTTGTCATTTAAAACTATTGCTAATGAACCTACGAAAGCGCACTCATTACAGAACAAACAAAACATATAAAACTAATAAGTTCGAACATCAAATGACTTTCCACGCTAGCGGATAAAGTGCACTTTTCCACACAGATTTGGCGCTGTAAATGCAGTTTTTTCAAGCTTGTGAGGCGATAAAGTTTTTTTTAACATGAGCCTTTGCTAAGAGGCCTGCTGATGCGGCCCGTTACTGCTCATCGATAATTTGTGTGAATCCCGGACTAGAAATGAACAAATGTGGTATTGCTCATGTTTCTTAGCAAAAACTCTACTTTTATGTATTTTGTAGGTAACAATACTTTTAATATTTTTTGCCATATGATAGTTGAACAGTTTGTTAGCAAATGGAGAGGTAAGGTCAACTTTTAGACTCACATTTTTTAAGCCGCTGGCTTTACCGAAATTGTCTGTGGAGTTATGAGGAAATCGACCTTATAATATGATATTTTCTGTTTATTTTAAAGTATTAAACATAGATATTACCATTTTAAATATAGATAAACCGTTGTTTAAATGCGTTATTTTATTTTACAACTAAGTTTAAAAGTTGTGGACAAAGTGTGAGTTTAAAAGATGATTCATCCAGGAATGTATCTAATATACTGAAATTCACTTCTATTAGCTACTGTTTATAGACAATTCAATTTTATTTTAGTTAACAGAGACCTAAATAAAACAATTATCAATCACTGCTTACAAAATACAGAAAACTGAAAGCTAGAAATAAAAATAAAACTAAACTAAATCTAAAAAGGGCCCATGTGGCATCGAACCAAAGATGCTGGCCGCATTACCTCGCTGTATAGCTATGTTATTGATAAATATGTTTATTATCTATTATGATATCATTTATCAAATGATAGTTAAATATTCCTCCTCCCTCCTCCATTATATAGTCTTACTAATAGATTCTATAGTATAACTAATTTAATGGATAATAAACTTTAATGAAACTTCTCCCCAAAGGAATAGTTTGTACAAAGCATAGACTAATGTAGTCTCATAAGAAATTAGAATTTATGGAAGCAGAAAATTCTAATAGAGCAATGTTCCACTCTAGCATTTGTTGGGAAAGTATTTATAAAGTTCTTTCGTACTGGGTTGGTCTTCAAAGTTACTGATAAAGACTGATGATGCTGAATAATTTGAGTATAGAAAAACCGGCTAAGTGCGAGTCGAGCAGGCAGGGTTCTGTATTGTATGCAAAAATGCCGAGAATAGACGACTAAAGTATGGTATGCTCATATACGACACGGCGTCATACTGCGCACTTTTTGGGCGAGTCTTAGTGTCGAACCCACCGGTGAGGGCAACCAGCCCAGAGTAAGAATCCTATGTCCCGATTTTTCCCTCTATCTCCCAGTTTCCAATTCATGTTCAACCCATTCAAACCTCCTCAACAGCCCTCGTGCCTTGCGCACTGCACTCCTCTTAATGGCCGTTGATGACATTCCCGTCTGGTTCTAAAGCGGAGACCTATTATTCTTATTATTATATTACCTCTAGGGGCACAGTTGCTATGTCAGCTCGTATAGTACAGTCGAGGTCAAAGATATATTTACAATTGAGAGTTCCAAAAATATCTTTACATTTAAATAAATTTACACACAGCATGACAAATACTTGCTTACAAAGCATGTGACAGTTTCACTTTTCACTCAATCCTCCATAGTTATGTTTACATCCTTTCTTTCATAAAATCATTGTCACACATTGTGACAAATATATATTTACATTATATGTCACAGAAAAATATTTCCTATCAATGAGCCATACATATATATTTACATTAAAACTTAAAACTTTACGTTCAAGCGTACATTTTCTTACTTACACCTCTTGCTACATAAATATCTTTACAGTTTGATTTAAACCACCGTTCTTATTTTAAATAATGACAATCACCGAAAACAGTACCATATTGTCGAATAATCTATAGGTCTCTTTCATTTTGGGCGTGACGTCTGTGATGTGTATTGATAGTATGTGATTATTACTTTCAATATTTTTTGATTTTACAAGGTCTCGCGGATTCGCTTGAGGAATATACAGGGTGTCACAAAAATATCCTTGTAACCACTAAAGGCAACATGAAGGTATCAAATTATGATTATAAAAAAATGTTATTGTCAAGAATTCTTTATTCAATATAAAACAAAGTCGTAAAATCGTGTTTGTAACTCAAGAATGGCTGCACAGATCTTTTTGATTGTCTTCGCCAGGAGTAGCTAAATAACGAATAAAAAATACAAACTGCATTTGTTTTTATTTATACAAAGTCAGAACTAAGAGTTTTCCGGATAAGCATATAGCATACATTATTGTATGGTACTCGCCGAAATTGCGAAATATTCGTACAAAATATTCCTTATACATTTTGTCTGTTTATTTAAAGCAAGAGAAAACTATTTAAAGACGATGTAGGTCCGTCCACTTGAAAACTATTATGTCACAGACAGACACACAGATACACACACACACACACTTAACAAATATAAGACGCAAATTATGTAAATAAAGGAAGAACTATTTCATATGACATGACAATTCAATATCAATATTCAAATTAAGAACGATTCAATCAATCTGTAAACATATGTATGTAGCAATAGGTGTACGTATAAAAATGTATGTTTGAACGTACATTTTCAAGTGTTACTTCTAATGTAAACATATTTATGGCACATTGACAGGAAATATTATTCTGTAACGTGCAATGTAAACTAATATTTGTCACAATGTGTGATAATTTCTCTATGGAAGAAAGATTGCTAACATAACTTTGGCGCATTGAGTGAAAAAATTATAATGTCATGTACATTGTAAGCATGTAGGTATCTGTCATGCTGTGTCTAAACTTATTTAAATGTAAAGATATTTTTGGAACTCTCAATTGTAAATATATCTTTGACCTCGACTGTACATATGTAGGGGAGGATGGGGAACAGTGGATCGGTGGGGGACAGTCTTTGCCTATATTTCAGAGAAATAATAGATATTCATCTTCGTCCTGGACCGAATTGAAAGAGCGCCTGATACGCATCAAAGTGCAAACAAGACAGATATGTCAATTCATTATTTCTCTAAAATATAAGCAATGATCCACTGTTAACCACCTTCCCCTATTTGGATATGAGCTGACTAGTAAGAACGCGAACTCCCCCGGCGACAGAGACTCCACGCCAGTCACTCGTGGGACACTATAGGTACCTAGGTACCTACTGTAGAACAAGTCCAATAAAGAATAGCCTTCGGTCCTGTTCAGGCATAGCCTAATACATCTGCGCACAGCTCTCCGCTCTCTGTACGGAATCCTAAAAAGTTCAAGAAAGGTGCTCAGCGTCAGAGAAAAGTCAAAAAGTTGGAGGACGCAGAACTTCTTTAAGGACTAAAGGTCTATTTCGACCACACATGACTGAGTCCTGGCAACGTCAATAATGGATTGAGTTACAAAAGTTTAAGTGAGATTGTGTTTGGGATTTCTATAGATAAATATTTAATGTAAAGAGACATTAGATATTAAGGTTACACAAGAAAACTCATTTTCTTGGAGAACAAGATATTAAGATCGTTAAGAGCGTTGTCAGGTTTTGTCCTTAGTGTACATTTTTAAAGACGTCAAATTCGTTTGAGAAACTTCAAAGGCAACATTAAATTAGTCTAATTAAGATATGATACAAAAACAGTTACTTGGGTTGTCGACTGTATGACTTAGGTAATACTTACGTAACTAACTTAATTAAATTTTTATGTATAAGAATAATTTATTTGATTCAAATGTATTTAGTTCGTCGGTGGTAAAAAAAAAATTTTTTTTAGAAATTCTGTCGAATGAAGGTACAAAATTTAATGTAAAAGTTCGTCGCTTTGAAATCTTTTTTGACACTATTTCATTCTCCGACTATACTTAACTAGGCACTTACACTCGGATATTAGTGTTAGACAATTGTGTGACATTTGAATTATTTGCCATTCCGGCTACATTAAAGCCGAAATTAGTCGAAATCCGGTCCATCATTATCAGCCAAACGACGTCATCAGCTGGACATAGGCTCTCAAATAACGCCACTGCAGCGCAGCCAGCTCAGGACCGGTCATATGCATGGCATATGGTTTGCATCTAGCAGACTCCAGCAACATTCAATGGGCCATCAGTCCACCATGTGGGGTGCCTAGCAACGATGCGTCTTCCGGTGTGTGGTCAGTGGTCACCAATGGTGACCACATGCCCACCACAACAACACACTATTTCGACAAAAGCACGTGCTAATCGATTAACAGCTCCCAAAAAAAACATAATAATAATAAAAAAAACCGCGGGCAGGGCACATTGCTCGTAGAACCGACGGCGGCTGTAGCTGAGTTCTTACGTGAGTCACCACTTAAGAACTTTTTGGGAGCTGTTAATCTATTAGCGCTTGTGCTGTTCTCGAAAGAGTGTGTTGTGGTGGTGGGCAGCCGCAGCTGTACCCCGGCACCACGTTATAATATGTGTACCTATAATATGTGCTGCCGCGCCTACGGAGGCGCTAGGAGCAGTGATGAGTATCTAGCTAAACAGCGGTGAGTACCTTACCTACCTAGCTAGCCCGCCCATTAGATGGGCCGTTTGGCATTAAGTAGACAAAAGTTCTTCAAGAGATGTCACTGTTAATATCCCAAGCATGGAGTATAGAGGTAAGACTCATTATCGGAGAACAGATAAAAAAGTGTCCAGTAGAAAGCAGTATAAATATTAGTTCCAAACCCGTCCAAAATGGCGCTAGTGTGGCTCGTGCGTATGAAATGAATGTAGCTATTGCTTCTCAGTTCCAATCATGTAATCAACTAATTTAAAAACATTTTTGGGTTGGGCCGCGGAGCGTTTCAACCGCTGCACTTTTATGTAACGAATCTTTTACATCATACATGGAAATTCGATATTTTTTTAAAATAGAAATAGAAAGTGATGCCTTGTATCTAACTTATGCCTAAAATTCTGATGCGTTTGACATTTAATTCACCAGTAATTTGTTACCTAAAAGTAGCGGTGGTCGTAACGAAACAAAATTGTGTTTTTTTGGTAGTTTAAGGTTTTTTATTTTACACACTTGTAGTGGCGCCTCCAATCGACCTCTTTTGTCGAACACTTTGGATAAATAGAGATTGTTCTCCTTGTCTCTATACTCCATAATCCAAAGGGGATTATAGATTTTAACTAGAATCAGAATATTTTCAGAACAAGTGTTGTTACTGACGGTACATGGAAGTCTTCTTCTAATTAGCAAGTTGAGAGCTAAATATTACATTTATGATATGTAAATTTTACAGAGCAAACTAACAGCGTCTTAATCCCAACTTTGTCTGTATATTTTGAGTGCTAACTAGTAAATTTTAAAATAGCGTTCTTAGCCGAGAACTTCGTTTCTCTTTGTAGATTAGAACGTAAATGCTTGATTTTTTGTACCTACTAAGCAATATAAAAATTCATTAGCTTATCTTCAGGTACATAAAACATTTGCAAATTCTACTATTTATGTTATCTAGTTGTAGGGTTCCGTATCCAAAAAGCAAAACGGTTGTTGCGTTAGGTACTCTACAAGTACTACGTATTGTATTCTACGCACTTAGGTACGCATTCCACATTATTCCAAAATATACCTACCATAAAATCTTCCAAAATCACACAATTATAGTTGACTGATATTGACTGCTATCCTCATTTTGGTAATTTAGGTTACATGTATACATATACTATTATAAAGTTGTAAAAATGAAATGTCTGTACGTTGAAGATATAAAAGTAAACAAAATGTAACGGACTAAGTATTTGGAGGTCACTGTTTTTCATGTATGTGGTAATTTTTATTGTCTGTTTGTATGTGTCGCTGTGTTTCATCACTCGAAATCGGCTAAACGGATTCCAAATCTTTTTCTGGTACACGGGTTGCTGGGTATCCACAGATGATTATAGGCTACTTTTTACCCGACTACGCTGTAGAAAAAATTAGGGGTTAAGACTTTTTCTCCTCTGCGAACGAAGTTGCGGGCACTGTCTACTTGAATATAGGTACACATCGCATCATAATAGGTAAGATGAGGGGGTATAAAAATAAAAAATCCAATTACTTAGATGATAAAAAAATATTGGACACGTATTTTTCGCTTTTTCAAAATAAAAATAAAATACTCAGATTTAATAAATTGCAGGAGTGATGTTACGTGGCACTTTGACTCAATCAAACGGCGAAACGCCTTTATTTTTAAATTAAGTAAAAAAAGAAAAAAATATTTGTTAATAATCTACACGAAGGACTTATTATTAAAATGTAATTATCATCCCTATTTAAAGTAGTGCGTAGGTAGATACCTATGTACTGGTGTTTATAATAATTTAGATCATGTTTTGTGTTTCTTTTTTACTACAAAAACCTAGACTTCAACGGCACCTACATTAGCCATCAATTTACAATTTTTGATTGTGTTTAGCGACTAAGACAAAATATTTCTATTGTGTATCAATACCACACCGTTTGAGTCACACTTAACTAGATTTCACAAAAAAAAAACAAATATATATGTGACTAAGAAATTATTCTTATGTTTTTAATAATAGTCTGCATTATCATCAGATCATAACGAAAACGCTTGCCATAAATGTTAACATCTTTTGATCATGTCTTTTCTTATCCAAATCTGTGTAACAAATAACAAAGGCTCTCATAAAACGGAATAGATCAACCGTAAACTTTGTTTGTGCCTTTCTTATCAACGATTGAGACGTTTATTGCCACGAAAACAAATAATAGGAGCATTAATGGAACACTATTTTTCCAGTGATTTTATAAAACAACTAGAAAATGTATATATCTACAATCTCGTTAGCTGGTAAGAAAAAAGTCATAATCCTTGTTTTTTATTCAGCTTAGTCGGGTAAAAAGTATCCTATAATCATCTATGCATGCCCAGCTGTGCGTGTACCAAAAATAATTAAAATCCGTTCAGCCGTTTTGACGTGATAAAGCCGTAACGACACATACAAAACATCGATTCGGTGACCTTCGAAAAATTCGTTACACTTATTTTATTTAAATATCTTCAATGTTGGTTTTTAAAAGTGTAAGGTGTAAGGAAGAAAAATGTCACTAACCTTGTTTTTTATTTAGCGTAGTCGGGTAAAAGTTTAACCATGTGTATATTTTGCTTTCTATAGTCCGCCCCAATCACTTTTTTATATTATCAATATACATACATTAATTTAATTTATACAACTTTTAATACATAAGTAGTACCGTCAAATACGGAATCACTGTCAAACATCTAAATGTTAGAAAACAACATTGTACGCTTATTTTAATAGTAACGATGTCATTTTCTAGCATTTTTGCGAATTGCTTTTATTAGGCGCTTAATCAAACTTTGGGATTGAATTGAAAGTGAAAAATGTTGTTTACATTTCGGACATTGAGTCTTAATCAAATAAGAAAAAATGTTACCAACTTGTAACTAAAATCACACTCAAATCTGTTCTATCGTTTTGTTTCTTCTATTATTTGAATATTTAGCATCTTTATGTTTTTATAAATGTTTATAGACTTAATCTAAGATTTGACATATCTTTTTTAAAAATAGTTTGTGATATTTAAATATTATTTTAAATGTTTTACATGACATGCTTTAATTAGCAAATGTTTATACTTAATATTTTCTTCTGTTTCCGCGATTATTCACTATGGAGTTGGAAAATCAAAATTCACTTGCATTCTTAGATGTGCTAGTAATTAGAGGTCCTAACAATGACATAGGTCATACTGTATATAGGAAACCTACGCATACAGATAGGTATTTGAATGGCAAATCTCACCACCATCCCTGTCAACTTGCTACAGTGGGTAAATCTTTGTTTCAGAGAGCCAGGGGTATCTGCGACGATCAACATCTGACTGCTGAGTTGCAGAATGTCAAACGTGCGCTTCGAGCCAACGAGCTCCAGATACCACGTTCCAAGCAGAATCCCAGTATGAAGAAACCAACAGTCGAGCGTAAACCTGCCGTATTACCATATGTGAAAGGGGTCACAGACAAGATCGGAAACATCTTGAAGCGTGCTTCTATAAAAACATATTTCAAGCCGTTGAAGAAGGTGTCTCAATACCTTAGACCCGTGAAGAGTAGCACCCCTTTGCAGAGTGCAGGCATTTATAAGCTAGACTGCGAGTGTGGTCTTTCATACATTGGTCAAACGAAACGCAGTGTATCAACCCGGGTGAAGGAGCACATAGCAGATGTCAAGCACCGTCGGTGTAATAGGTCTGCAGTCTGTGAACATGTCATTGACAAACCAAACCACTCAATTAAGTTTGATAAACCTTCTATCCTTGCCAAAGAAAAAAGATATTTTCCCAGGATGCTACGCGAGGCTATTGAGATTAAAAAGCATCCTAATTTCAATAGAGAAGATGGATTGTCACTACCACCTGCTTGGGATCCTGTAATACATCTCATCAAGGAACAAGCGAGACACAGGACTGCAAAACCTTAATTTCCGAACGGTGTAAAATATCTTATCTGTTTAAAGTAGTTTAATAGTCTCTGTTTTTAAAATATTATAATTAGTAATGAGGTAGCCTGGGAGTTTTTCTTTGCAGCGTTTCTTTTCTCCTCAGTACGCCTCATTTGTGAAATGCTGCTTGGTAAATTATTAGAATAAAATAATTAAGCCCTTCTGGCACATGTGTAACTGTCTTTACAGCTTAGGCCCATCTGGCATGTATGTACACCTTTATTTGTGTTTTTTCAAAAAATGGGTAGTTTGCACAAATTGTAACTTTGACAGAGGAAAATACATCTTTTCTCAGTCCTCCCGTGACCATGGAAAGCTGGAAAGCTTCCGAAACGTCGGGAACTAAAATGAGATAATATACGCGATATAATCCGTTAAATTGTTTTATTTCAAATGTTTATACTGTAAAGTCGGAGATCGAATTCGACATCAAAATTGTAAACAAATGGGTTGCCACCATAAAAAATTTAACGCAAGCGGGTGGTTAATAAATTCATTGAAATACTCATAAAAACTACCATATTCTGAGTTAAATAGAACCGTATGAGTAATTAAAAATATTTTTGTGAATTAAACAGCAAATATTTGTTTTTTTATAATGCATATTTGTGTAATTCAAATAAAATGTACGGTGATTTAATTTATACTACTGGCAATGATCAGAGGTTGTGAACATTTCGTATAGCAATAAAAATAAAAATAATAACCAGTTCATTTGTAATTTAATTTTCAAATATTCAGTGACAACATGCAGAAAAAGGAGCGTACAAGTATTGCGTAACAAATTTGGGGCGGGCGGCCGGTAGGGCGGGGTGTCTTTGTAAAACGTTAGGATGTGTTACAGGGGCGGGAAGGGGTGTTTGCTCACGCATCTTTTCTCAAAATTTCAAATCGATTGACCACTTTAAAAATTTTAGGTAAAATGGTCCCTACTCGGTGGTTACGTAACGTTTTACTAGGGGGAGGGGGTCAAAATTGCGTCACGTAATACTTGAACGCTCCCAAAGACATACTTTAGACCATAAGGCTTAAATCGATTAATGTCATAGCCAGGGGCCATTTTAGTTTCTCCGTCAGTCCATCACATGACATTCGTAATTCGTTGTCTGAACTCCAATCAGTGGGGAGAAAAAAGAGGCTTTGCCCTACAAAAGGTGGTGTAGAAAATGTTTTAATTTATATCGCTTAAGTATAGGCTACAAAATAGGGATACAAAGCTACAAGGGGGAGAAAATTTCATATTTGAAATTTTTATTGTCTTTATACTTCTCATAGACATTTTTGTCATAAAGTCAACTGTTGAAGCATTATGTAAAAAAGAACCAAATTTGGCCTCTTCAATTCAAGATGGCGGCTAACGCTGTGACCTCACAAGGTCGAAAACTTACATATTTCATGACTAGCCTATACTTAAGCAATATGAATTAAAACATTTTCTGCACCACCTTTTGTAGTGCAAAAATACGTGCTGACTGAGCTATTTGTCGAAGGAATATGCTTCTCGTTGTTTGTAGTTTGTTATTGTTGCATTTAAACAAACATGTGGTCAATAAAGTTCTAATATTAAAAATAATAAGGAAAAAAAGATAATTTACCCCTGGCACGTTACTTTGACGTTGACAGTTGTTTATTTACATTTTTGATCTCGAATTCGATCTCCGACTTTAGCAGTATAGACAAATTTCGCCTAGCCTAAGAAGTTAATATTACTAACAAATTGTATGGATCATTGTTATCTAAAAAATAAATGAACTGAACTGAATTTAATATCTATACTATTATAAAGTTGTAAAAATGAAATATCTGTACATAAAAGATATTAAAAAAAAGATTGTTACGGACTATTTGGAGGTCACTAAAACGAATAATAGTTTTTATTTTATTTTATGTATGTTTGTATGTGTCGTTGTGGCTTCATCACGCAAAATCGGCTAAATAGATTTCCACAATTTTTGGTACACGGGTAGCTGGGTATCTCCAGATGGTTATAGGATACTTTTTACCCGACTACGCTGAAGAAAAAACGACGATTTATGACTTTTTCTCCTCCGCGAACGAAGTTGCGGGCATCTTCTAGTTATATCATAAAATTGTAAAAATGAAATTTCTCTGTCTGCCCATGTGAAGATATTTTATTAATAAGAAGGTTATTTAGAGATACCTGGATCGAAGATTTTGATTTTTTTAAAATAATATTTTCTTTTGTTTCCGCGATTATTACTCATTGAAATTTTGATTTTTTTAAATGTTTGTATGCCTGTATGTGTGATTGTTAATTACTACATCGCGTCACGGCTGGGTTGATTTTGCCATTTTTGGTATATGCCCTATACTATAGGGATAACCGGGCATAGCGGACAGGCTAAGGATTTTCATCCGACAATGGTAAAAAAAGAGAGTTACGATTTTCTCTCTATCGCAAACAAAATTGCCTTCTATTCTATAATAAAGCTGAAGTTGTTCTAAGGAATAAAATTATTTTATGCTTATGATGATAGCGTATTAATAAATTAATAGTTTAAAAAACACTAGAACAACACGCTTTACAAGACTTTTCTAACAAATACAAACACAGCTATGATACGATGTTCCATCATGAAGTTCCAGTTCATATCTTCCGGCTCCATCATCAGATCAGTTCGACAGTACCATATTATTGTATTGTCATCAGAACTACATACAGCTGCCAATTTTCACGACGCTACGATCCTTGGAAGATGGTTAAATTAGTAACCTTAGATTCCATTACATAGTTACTTACATACAGGTCGACCTAATAAAAACGTGTTAAAATTGAGATAACGTACGTATGTCTGAAGAGGGTATTAGTAGCGTAATAAAAAAAATCAATAAATATAAAAAGGCTTCCTATGATTCACACTGTATATTACTCACTAAATTCCTTCGATTCTATTCCTCATTTTTAATAAGGCGACATATTTTGAGTTTCGTTTCTCGACACATTCGCAATACGATTGTCATTTTGATGAACTCCTTTTTGGGTCATTTTATCCAATTAGTGTTTCGGACCGATTCTTTTTTTTAATGGTACGGATGAATCAGCAATTATAAACATTGAATCATCGTATTTATCTTTCTTGTTTCAGTTGAAATCTGAGTATTTCTGTTGGTTTCATATTTTTTGACTCCCTCTCCTCAATCGGTCCCGCATTACTAAAGATTGGGACCTCTGGCTGATTTTGTAGCTTTCATGATCTACCTTTATTAATTTCAATCCATTGCCTCCTGATGAACACTTACTTGGTTCAGACCTCGACGAGATTTTTTCTTCTGTTTGTTTTTTTATTAAAATCTGATTATTTAATAATAATCTTCCATCTTAAGCTTGGCTCTGCCAACAACAGAAAAAAGTGGCTATAAGCCTTTCCTTGGGCAACCAGGTGGGAATCGGCTTATATAGATCGACGCCACGCCACTGCTAGCTGCCCGCCCTGGCTTCGCACGGGTTTAATTATATATTACGTCTCGCTCACTAACTTCTTATATGGAGATTAAAAAAACAGAAATTTTAAATACAAACTTGTTCTGACAATTATGTTCTTTTTCTAATACGACCTTGTTTCTCTTCGATGTTCAGTGGAAGTTTTATAATTAATGTTTTAACCATATATCTGTCTGTGTTACTTCGGAAAATGGAAATTTATAACCGTATATCTGCCTGAGTTACTTTTTTTAATCATCAATAATCGTTTTTGAATATCCCGGTTTGGTTAAGTTCGCCCCTCATTTTTATATGTGTCGCCAATACGCCATAGATACAAGAGGCAAACTTACTCAACCGGCCAGTTAAGGGGATACATCGAAAATTTTAGTTATTTTGTAGCGCATTTTTTGTCAAATCTAGTATATAAATCAGGCTGGTTTTCAGATATGTGTTTCTTGACTATATAACCTATTCAGTGATTAACGCGGAAACATGTTTAATAAAAAAAATCTCAATAGAAAAGTTATCCGAAAACGCGTCTTCATTTCCTGTTTTTTGTCTAGTTTGTACAAACGACAGATTAATAAACGGCTAAATTATGTTAAAATGTCATTCTTCCCTTTATCTTTTAAGTGATTAACTTAAATGTTAACACAACATAGTAATATCTTCGATTTCATGGTACTTTTACATCTGGCGCTTACGCCAAAAAACCCCAAGCATGTAGTGTATTAGCTTTCTCTTTCTTGGATGCGCGTGAGCAATAAATGCATCCCTTATTACATACAAATCACGCTTATTGGCTGGCTCCGCGTTTGGGGCGTGATTTACGAATGACGAAGTAGGCCCTTAAGTCGGAATAAGTGTAAGTTTGTACAGAACCCTTGGTGCGCGAGTCAGACTCGCACAAGCCAAGTACCTACTGCTCGACTTTTCGAGGACATCTCATGACTAAGGTTCTCCGAATGGATCGAAACATGTCGAGTTGTACTCGTGTACATCACTGTACTCGTGTACATGTTTAATCTAAATAGGTCTACCAGTTTAAAGTGACATGAAACCGCTACCAGAATCTTCCGCAAATAAATCTAAAATTGTGACAGTGCGATCTCGATGGCGCATTCATTGGTCATCGGGAATTTAATTCGATTCCAGTGACTAACATGTCGCATGTTTTCAATGGAATTTTAATAAATTTCCGTTCGTTCCGTTCACCGCAAACGTTGTCATCGCACCGTAAAGAAATCCCACTTTTTAACACATTAATGCATCTAAAAAATGCTCATTAAAATATTTTCTCTATTACTAAGAAATTTTGGTTGCACTTTTTGTGCTGACGCTGTTATTCTTAAACAAAAAAACAAATGTCAGACAGCATTCGATTAACGACCTTATTCAATGATGGCTACGTTGTTGAGTGGTGAAAGCACGTAAAACTGTGGTATAAAAGGTGTATAATGAATTGAGTGACGTAATAGGATCTTTTGTGTCAAGAATGTGACATTTGAGAGTGAAAAAACTGCCTCCGGGAACACTATCTTTTGTAGAGATCATAAGGACAAGTCGAGGCATCCAACACAATTAAAGTTATCAGCGGAGCCATTCATTAATAATGTTTTTGAGGCAAAAAGCGAGCATTTTGTTTACATTTATTACTGTCGCGGTGAAGGCTCATCCATCAAGAGGGTATTAGGGCGTAGGGTAAGCTACGGTTAACTAAACGATAGGCAGAAATAATTATAAGATATTACTTTCTATTCGAAAAGTATGAAATAATATAACTGCTTCATTTCTGAATGACTATTCTGTTTAAGTACCGCAAAGTAATTCATAAATTGTACGTAATACGCGTAACTAAAAAAAAAGTTAATCTAGACGTAAAAAAATTGTAAACCTTTATTAATTAGGAATCTTAAGCACTACAAATTAAAACCACTGGTTTCGATGGAAATCAAAATTTAATTAAACATAAATCCAAGTAAAAACCCATGTTGTAGGTAAAAACATAGATAAGATATAAACGTGTATATTTAATTAGGATGTGCTATCTTGCACAAGGACAATCAATATTCAGAATTTGGAGATGTATTATGATTATTATCTACTAATGATTATATAACAGTATGTAGATACTGTTATACAATCCACATAATATTTTCTTCTGTTTCCGCGATTATTACTCATTTCTAAATTATATCATAACTACCCAAATTTCTAAATTTTAGATACAGTGCATAGTGAAAACCACGAGCCACTGAAATATTTATATAAGGGCATAAGTGATTTGTAAGTATCTACATTTTGGAAGTAATCAAGGGCTTAAACAAAATTGTCGATAGTTTATTAAAAAACCTTTTAGCATTGAATATAACGGGTATTCGGCTGTTTGTTCTGATTTGAAGTCTTCAAATAATAGAAAAAATTGGACTATAATTCAATCGAACTAACAATGTAAATAACATTGGAGCCGATAGATTACTCAATTGACCTAATTAGGAGTTTTAAGCCCATTTTGGTCATCCGAAAACTCACAGGTAACTTTTCCAACCTAAAAACGGAGTATTAATCGGTCTTAAAATGTAGGCTTTATTTTGTACGGAAGAAGGTTCCTTTGTTATAACTTAATTCAAAATATATAGGAGTTTGGGACATTGTGCAAATAAAACGTAGCAAAAGGTCATTATTAAAGTAAACACGCCATCCATACAGCTATAACCGTTAATCTCGGCCACCATAATAAATTTAATTAGGTAAATGTTCTGGAATTCGGTGAAGTAACATTACCTTTTGTTTTATTTTTTAGCCTTTACGTCATGCGGAATATTTCTTTTGTTAATTGCCATGTTTTAAAATTAACAGCCGAGTGTTCAGTTCACAATGGCGATGGAATCTCCTAACTCCGATTTTATCTAAGTACTTGTGAAACACGCAACGTTTTCTGCAATTCTCATGTAACTTTAGTTCCAGTGTCGGAAACCGGGAAAAAATAACCTAATTTCCGATATATGTAACGCCACTCTTCAGTTGACAAGCGATAGTATTTCACGACAAAAACCAACCTATTTATCGTTAAGAGAGTCACATTTCTAGACACCGCACTAACATCTCATTATCGAGGGGCACATGCCTTTTACGGCTTCAAAAAGTGACACTTTTTGTAATACTGACGTGACAAAAAATGCCAAATTAACTTTTTTAAAGGAAACGATCTGTTTTTGGCCTGCCACGTGTGACGGCGCCGAATCCGCCTCGGATTCTATTTGAGGACGCCACATGGTGCTCCGCTGATGGTTACTTTGTCGTCAAATATCCCTCATCAATACAAATACCTATTTTCGGCTCAAGACGAGTTGAGGACTTCTAGTTTGAGAGCTCTACTTGACGTTAATATCCCTGTGATGTATGGAACGTCGTTACTAAGCTGACATATTGAAATTAATTCCTTATATGGATTATTCTTTTGCTCCTTCATCACTGAAGCACTTTATTAACGGTACAAGTAACAGTTTATTACTCTAAATGCTAACAATTCAAAGGGCTTAAATTCGGAATATGACTCGATCCGTATTTCATTCCTCAAATGTATGATTCAATAGCAAGAGGAAAGATAAAACAACGTTATTTCGTTACTTCAACAAAGATATTTTATTCGAAAAAATCGTGTAAATGTAACACGACAAGGCAAAAAAACTTACAGCATAGTGCACAGTCAGATAAAAGGAAAAAGGAACGGTCTTAACTGGTTCCGACATTATATTCGCATTTGAGAAGATCAAAGAGCATGTTGTGACACACGGGAGGAAAAACTTCTGTAGGCGTTTTTGAGGTGAAGATCGCCCGCAGCCTCTCGAGTAACACCATCCTTGAGGGAGCCAGAGGCTTTGAAACAAAATGCGTTTGCATACATTAAACTGTAAGAATGTCGGAGATAGGGGGCGCTCCGCCGGCCCGAGGGACGGTGTTTCGGCTATTACGCGGACGGAATTTACCATCACCGACTCCTTCTTGCCGAGATAGTTTGCACGTAACACTAGGCTCTTTGCGTATTTTCGCAGTCAAAGCGGCTCTCTTGAATACTTCCGTAAGTGTTTCCAAGTATTTGAAAGGCAAATTAGGAACATATCTCGGGCAAGTTTCGCAAAAGGGCATCGCTCTGCAGATGTTTGGAAGTAATAGAGTTATCACGTGGCTTGTTTGAACTTTGAGTTACTGCACTGCTTGCTTCAGTATATGAAGTGGGACGTGCAAATAAAATTAACGATACAACAGTTAATCCGGATTGGGACCCGTCGGTGTACACACAGTGCGAACGGGGATCTTTACAATCTCTGAGCAAATTCGCAGCATCCGCTGGGAATATTCTCTGCTACAACTATCTAGCTACAGTTCTTAATTAACCAATGCAATACTCTTAGATAGATAATTGATGTCGGTGACTCCGCCGCAATCTGCATATTTTATGAACTGAAACAAGTTAACCGTGTCCGCAATCAGATGTTTACTGATTCTACAAACGTACAAGTGTAACATACATATTTACAACTAACTATGTACGTAAATGTTGCGAATAATTATGTCGGTTAGTGCTTTATTAGCACAACTAAGATAATAAGTTAAGTAGGCAGAGGTGGACACTATCTTTAATGCTGATAGTTAAGATTCTCTCCATGATTACCCCTCTATTAAACATCCAGCGTGCATCAAATGCGTAACTAGGGGTCTGCCATCGGCAGTGCAATAGCCGAACGCAATAACCAATAAAAGTCACTATTAACTCGCCTATGCCGCCAGGACAAAGGGTCTCACGTGGCCAATGAAGACGTAGGGCTGCGACGAATTTTTTTTACGACTATCACAGTTATGTTAGATTTCAATGATTCGTGATTTTTAGTCCATTTTTTTAATGAAATTTATCGATTTTACCCGACTTCAATACAGCAAATATAAAGTTATGATCTAACTAACGTCAAGAAAGTGGAGATCTATTTATTTTTGACTTTTGAATATCAATTCGATCCGCATTCGTGACATCTCATAAATCTGTATTAACTTTTGCTCGGTAGTTGTTTTAGCTGGCTCTATAGAACCAGTTCTGTAGCTTGTAAGCATTTGTTTTAAAAAAAGTTACCATTTATTTAGCAAATTAATTATTTTGCTTAATTATTGTGACATCACTTCGCACAAATGTTCTGATTGAATTCCAGTTTATTTGTTCAGAAAATTTACACCAGGTCAAAAATTGGTTGTCTGTAAAGTCGGTTTCCGGGTGATAATTTTACGTGATAACGACATAAGAAAAAAATGATGAAAAATTGCATAGTTTTATGAATTCACAAGCCTAACGCTCAGGCCGATCGTGGTTCTCTATCGCTTGTTCCGCGCTCTTGCTTGCACGCTCAGCACAGGCGCACAGCGTGACAGTGGAACGTGACAATGAGTCATGCTTTTACATGCGTGCAACCGGCGTCCATGGATATAGACGCCATCACGTCAAAAAACCACTTAAACTCCAAATTTAACATAACTCTAAAAGTGCACCTACCCCATAATTTAGATAGGAAAATCAACAAAATCTTCAAATTCTTGACGTTATTTAGCACACGTTCTAATTTAATTCCAGTTCATTTGCTCAGAAAATCCCCACTAGTTTTAAAACCAACTTAACCTCCAAGTTGAACGTACGCGGCGTGACAGTCACGCGAGCGACTTAAGAACTTGCCGACCTGACAACCCTGCGCGGCAATTTACTGTTAACGCTGTAAATCCACCGCCTTTCAAACTCATGCGATATTGCGTTTTTCCAAACCGCAACGGAGCTTTTTGTAGTCACGAAAGTATGTGGCTTATTTTTGATGGAAATTTTAACAGATTTTTCAACCGACAAATTTGAATTTCGACGAGTAATAAAAATTGCGCGCTGCACGGACCGTTAGAATTCGATGTTGTTTTATTGTAAATTAAAATAGAGAATATTTCTTCATTTAGTGACCTCCGAATAGTCAGTTACAATCATTTTTCGAATATCTTCAATGTTGAATTGAAAAAATTAACAATTTACACGATTTAATTTGAGAATTGGGTTATACCAAATGAATTATACCAAATTTATAATAGGGAATATGTATTATTTTTTCAATTATACTTGTCGATCCGGTTTCTTATGACAAAAGAAATGTATATGTATAAAATAATACTGTAAAAAAAGTGTGTTTAAGTGTAATTCTCAGTGTAGGGTTCCATTGGCGTAACTACAAAGAAATGCTTTACAGATGAAAATAATAGCATATGAAAAAAAGTACTAGCAAAAGAGCGTAAGTTCATGGCATTTATGTTTTTTTGTTGAGAAGTGCAGTTTTTGCGGCAATTTTTTAGTAATTTATTTCACATTTTTTGTTTTGTTGGAGATACCGTTTAGAAAATAGGGGGGGGGGGGGGGGAGCACAATTTATGCAACTTTTGGAGTGCTTAATCTTGAAAATATTCACTAAACGACTTTAAAACTGTTGAAATGTGTGTGCCAAGATGTATGCTGAAAAAAAAAATACATATATGTATGGATTGCTGCCCTTACATATATATATGTTTATTATTTAACTACCAAACTAAGTAGCGGCTTGTACAAGAAACCTATACTCCAAATTTCATCAATATACATCCTGAAGTTTTTTGTTAAAATGCCTGTGACACACGGACGGACGGACGGATAGGCATGACGAGACTTTCAAGGGTTTTTGCCATTTTGGCTACGGATCCTTAAAAAAGATTGATATTTCTACGTTTGGTTATTACAATAATTGTATATTTTCTATTCCAAAACCAATTTGTGTATTTGGGTTGTTTAAAAGCGAAAAGCAATTCATAATTTAAATTTTAAATTTCATTCTTACTGTTACTTTGTACAGCGGACTTGAACTGAGTGACCTAACCATGACGTATTAATTAGAAAAACAGGGGTGTTGAATATTTAGTTCATCTCAATTGCGCTAATAAATAGGGTACAAAATAATAAAAGCATTTCCATTTAAAACAGCGCACGCGACTCACATACTTTATTCACCCTATGACAAATATGAAATGAAAATATAGGAATGACTCCCACGGGATTCTTCCAACACTTACATTTTTCTCTTAAAAACATAACAAATTTCCAGATTACCCGTGCGGGGTGCGATCGTCCGTCTCTCTCTGTTACTCTATTTATTGCTCTCTACCCTAAGCCAAGTTATCGAAAATATAATCCCTCTTACGCACAGAAACTTCTACAGCTGATTACTACTTGGATGTGATAAGATGAAATGGTATTAGTATGGACATACCCTCGGTAAAAAATAAGTACCTATATTCTGTAAAGCGTGTATCAATTATGAGCAGAGGAAGTCAAATACTTACGTTCAAAGATAAATCAGAGCCAAACCGTGTAATTTTAAGTAAAAGGGAAGATAGTTTGGAGCTCAAATTACTTGAACTACCACCAAAATAACTTACTCTATTATATTGAATAACTAGAAATTGCCTGCAACTTCGTTCGTGGAGAAGGAAAACAACGTAACCACTTTTTCTAAAATACAAAGATCTAAATAATAATAAAAAAACCGTTTGACGTGATGAAGCCAAAACGACACATACAAATATATAAAAAATAAAAAATATTTTTTTTCGATTCAGTGACCTACAAATAATCTGTTTCACTTATTTTCTTTTAAATATATTGTATGTATGTAGTATAGATGATAAGGCTCATGTTAGTGAAGGTAACAAAATATTATACTCATAGAATACAATTATTTTGAATACTAAATATTTTTGAATGAATGAATTGATCCTTCTAGCATAAAGCTAGTACCTACGAGTAAATAACAACAGTAGGTCCTAGATCCATTATACCCTGTAGCTATTTAGATCTACAAACCCAAGCATCCGCCATGGAACAAACTTCCCATTAGTCATTAAAAATGTGTAGGTACAGCCTAAGTTAAACCATCCTAAGCATCCCATTTTTTACCCAAACTTTTACTCGTTAAGTCCCATTAATAGCAATGTCCGCCATAAAACAGTCATTATACTTTCATTAGCGGATTGGCTATCCACATTATTCCATACGCCAACAATGTTTGAGGGTTATTTTCCAAGTTCCGACTTGCAGACGAATAAAATCCAACTGTAATCCCCACGAGATTAATATTATTTGATCGTGCACAATAAATAACGAGAGAATTCAATGGGAGCGGAATTACAAGTTTTTTGACACAGTTGCGAAGAAACTTTGGCCCGATTCAATCTTCGGGGGATTTAGAAGTAGGCTTTGTTGCCTAATGTATTAAGAACGGGGCTGGCATGCATCAGCAGGCATCATACTCGATCAAATTCATATATTTACGGCTTGCACTGCACTGGACCTTGGAGCGTTTTCCTTGAGTCCATATGATGACTCCAAAGTAGGCAAGTACTAAGTATTCGTTTTAGGGCGTTTTGCGACAAAAGTTATTAAAATGAATGCATACTCTACATGATTCTTCTATACTAGTACAAAGTTGTTGAATGAAATGTCTTTACATTGCAGATATTTAAAAAAAAATAAGCGATATGGACTAATTGAAGGCCACTGAATCAGCTAATTAAACGTATTTCAACTATTTTTGATTGGCGGGTAGCTGGGCATCCACATATGGTTATAGGATACTTTATATCTGACTACACTGAAAAAAAAGGGTTATATTTTTTTCTACACCGCTGACAAAGTTGCTGATAAAACGCATACTTATATAAAAGTGAGTAAATATATTATTTTGGTAAACAACCTCTAATACTTTTTGTAATCTTATTGTTCACTATCTAAAGTTTGTCTGGAATAGATCGCTCTTTAGCGCTAAGACCGCCTGTAAATACATTATTTGTAAATCCCCGCAAATTTGTGAGGTGTGCAATAAAGAGTATTTGTATTGTATTGAACCTTATTCTATCTCTGTTAAATTCAAAAGGTTAAATCGACATCAATATCAACCGTTTTAATTTTATTATCAAGTTATTTTGGCTTGACAAATTGTAAACGAAAACATCTACTGACGCTTACATCAGTAAGGATTCATATTTTCAAATTGTTCTCTTGGTAAAACAAAACTGAAAATATTACTAGGTACAAGCATTATACATATAATAAATAACCAGACACCTATCATATTTAGCATTATATTCATAACGACCGGCTTGGCTCAGCGGTAGTAACGTTGCCTGCGAAGCTGAAGGTCCTGGGTTCAAATCCCGGTAATGTATGGCAAATATTTGTGTGATGAGCAAACATATTTGTTCCTGAGTCTTGGATGTTTTCTATGTGTATAAGTAAATATTATTCATTAAATATATCGTAGACGTAGGTAGTAGACGACGATCTTCACAAGCCTTATTGACCTTACCATGGGACTAGTTCGATTTATGTTTAATTGTCCTGTAATATTTATTTATTTATTACGCTATCTCGTTGTGTAGAATTTAAATAGGTACGTAATCGATAAACCAATAAAAAAACTCCCGGTACATATAGAAAAAAGTTGGTAAGCTAAGAACACTCTCGATGAACTTGCCTTTCAAAGACGAAAACTAAGTCAAAATCGGTCCATCCGTTCAAAAGCTGCGATGACACAGACAGACAGATACACACGCAACACTCCTCTTTTTATATCTTCAGCGGTTAAAAAATGGCAGGAGTGACATAGTATCGTATGTTCATTAGAAATCTGAAATTTATATTCATAAAAAAACATCAACATTCAGCAATAAATAAAATTAATCCAATTTAGTAATGCAGTATGCAGCCACTGACAGAATTCTGATATGACGATTTATGAGTTCCGAATGCACGCAGCCAAATAAATTGTACTTACGGGTTATTTGTGGAACTAATGTAGAGGAAACGCCAATAGTATTGTTAAATTGTGTTGAGTTTACCCTAGATTTTATGCGGTTTGATGTGATATTACAAATTGAATAAATTGTATTATTGAGATTAGTATCTACTCATACACTTGTATGGGGTAGCCATAGAGGGTAGTGTTATAAATCCATACTAATATTATAAATTAATGGTTTAAAAAACACCAGAAAAACACGCTTTACAAGACTTTTCTAACAAATCCAAAACAGCTATGATACGATGTTCCATCGTGAAGTTCCAGTTCATATGTTCCGGTTCCATCATCAGACCAGTTCGTCAGTACCATACTATTGTATTGTCATCAGAACTACATACAGCTGCCAATTTTCATGACGCCACGATACTTGGAAGATGGTTAAATTAGTTACCTTAGATTCCATTACATAGTTAGTTACCTACAGGTCGACCTCATAAAAGCATGTTAATAAATGCCAAAGTGTGTCTGTCTGCCTGTCTGTTACCTCTTCACACTTAAACCGCTGAATCGATTTAGATGTAATTTGATACGGAGATAGTTTGAGTCCCGGGAAAGGACATAGGCTACTTTTTATCCCTGAAGAATTCGTTTATCCGCGACAAAGGAATTTAAGGCGGACAAAGTCTCGGGCAGAAGCTAGTATTACATAACTAGTAGGTGCCCGCAACTTTGTCAGCGAGGAGAAAAAAATCATAATCCTCTTTTTTCCTTAGCGTAGTCGAGTAAAAAGTACTAATCCTATAACCATCTGTGGAGGACCAGCTACCCGTCAACCAAACATTTTTGAAATCCCTTTATCCGTTTTGGCCCGATAAAGCCATTGTAAAACATACAAAAAAAAAAACCGGCCAAGTGCGAGTCGGACTCGAGCACCGAGGGTTCCGTACAAATTTTTACTTACCCGAACTTTATTATCCAATACCGGTTGAGTTAAGTTTGCACCTGATATCTATATCATTGCATACAAATCAGGTGCAAACTTAACGCAACCGGGTTGTAAAAAATAAGTTTTTTGCAAATAAAAAAAAATAGCTAGTTAGAGACATGGCTATAATGGTCGTGTAATATTTATGTTTATTAATACAATTTGTGAAAATTTCAAAATTTTCGATTGGTAAACTTCGGAGATAAGGGGGGGGGAATGGTGTTTTTTTCTTCACATTTTCCTTAATAAAACAAAAACTAATCACAATAAAAAATTGTTCAAAAATGTGCAGGTCAAGCCCTTTCATATGATACCCCAGTTGACCGAGCAGCCAGACTTTTAATTTTCACCCCCCCTTATATTCGTCGTTTTTTTTAGAAGATAATAATATATTTTTAAATATTTCCTGCGCAATACATGTGGGCTGACCATGTTTATAGATGTTCTAAATTTCAAATTATTAGCATAAGACAGACAGACGGGCAGACAGACAGACAGACAGACAGAGTCGCACCATAAGGGTTCCTTTTGTACCTTTTTGGTACGGAACCCTAATAAAAACAAGGGCACTAATATAATACCATTTGATGATGTGACGAAAAATAAACGCTGTAGAAACGCTGAAGCTGTAATTTTTTTCTTTTCTGCAACAGTCAAACATCGAAATGGTTCTCTCACAACAGAGTGCCGTCAAATAATTTGCGCTCATAACGGCGGCACATTACTCCCGGCATCATTATGAGGAATTGCCAATTTTCACGTGTGTCTCATTTTATGTCGCCATAAGATTGAGTCATAATTCACAGAATACATTTCATTTGCATCATCTAAGCGGAAAATGGAGCCGTATTTTTAAAGAAACACAAATTTTCGTAAGTATATTTGTATTATAATGAGTTTCTGCATTTTATTCCGAAAGATTTTGATTGATGGAATGATCTAGTTTCACGGTTTCTATTCTAACTGTACATCACAAGAATCGCATGGACTGACGATCTGATCAAGGTCGCCAGCAACCGAATCGTGGAAGTTCCTTGTGGAAGTCTTTTGGGAATATCTTAAACAGCAGTAAACGTGGGTGACGATGGTAATTGGAACTCCGAAGTTATCGAAACAACCGACCTTTACTCGTCTTTGTTTATGACATATTTGTAATGAGTTCCATAAGATCATACAGCTTGCCGGATATAAAGCAGTAACTCCCACTAACACATGCAACATCTATTTAATACAATTAGTTGTTGATGTCATCTCGATGACTAAGATAAAAAAAAACCCTATAACCATCTGGAGATATACACTTTTTACCCGACTACGCTGCAGAAAACAACAGGGGTTATGACTTTTTCTCATCCGCGAACGAAGTTTAGAATTTAGAAACATAATAAAGTCATGTTTTTTTTTATTTTGGTCAGGCCTTTTATCTTATGGAACTCTTTAAAAATATGTCATAAAGTTAATATACAAACCGAACAGTTTCGGAGTGGTCAGACATAAAATACAGTACAATTTTTTGTTTTTTTCCCAAATCTGCAAAACTTTTCATGTAAGAAATTTGTGTCGTTACTTAGTTATATAATAACATGAAATTCTTACATGAAAAGTTTTAGTTTAGTTTACCTACTTTACTTGCGAGATATCGAAGAAAATGTCTGAAAACCACACAGGAAGGTTCTTAACAGTAAGAACACCATCGATTAAGTCTTCTTTCAGGCAAAGAAAATCTAAATCACAATCACTTCATCAGTTTAAGAGCAATTTTGCCGCCAGACAGACACATAGAAGACACACACTGATACACGTTAAACTTATAACACGTCTCGTTTTCAGTCGGAAATTAATGCGGAAGGTATCTAAAGCCGGTTGCCATGGCAACGTTACAACCTGCTTAATCAAGACTATGTAAAACGTTAACACATTTAACTTCGTCTCGGATTTACACTAATTATAGGTAGACACAAATTATCTAAAAATCATTATAATACAAATCGATAGCATAACCACATAGAAAAGAACTCATGATGATGACGTGAATCACAGCTAAGAACACGCTCGAGAACTGCAAAGGCTCAGACAGACTCACAAATACATACGAGTATATACACACGTTAAGCTTATAACTCTCTTCGTTTTCCGTAGGAAATTAATACGGAAAGTGTCTAAAGCCGTTTGCCATGGCAACGTTAATTCCTGTTTAATCGAGACTATGTTAAGCGTTAACACATTTAACCTCGTCCCGGCTTAGCACTAATTACGCAAACAAACATCCTACGTCAAATAACGCCTGAGTTCGTTCACCCCGAATATGAAATGCACCCCTCTAAGACAAATTATTTCATTTCCTCACCCTAAGGATATGACTACGTGACTGCATGTCATCTGTACGGGTGTCTAGTGAATGCGGCAATTTATTGTGATGATGGGTGATGATTGGCACCATCGTTTTAAGTGGTTGTAAGTAATAACTGGTTGTTAAGTCAGAAAAGAAAAGTCCCAGAAAATAAACCTATCAATTTATCTGAAATTTGTCAATACAAAATGTATAAAGATTGAAACCAAGATGAGTTAAACGTCACTTAGTTCTAGTATCTGGATTCAATTTTTTTATTCACTGCATTCTGTATTCCGCATAGCATTACAATAACAATGTTTTGTTATCTTACTTTTATAAGCCAATCTTAGTTGCCAATTTTATTGTCTAATATTGAACTGTTCTGGACGAACAGTATGTCTTGTAAGTACATCTGATAAATTTTCACATGCCTGTACTTGGCTGAACATATCATGGGAAATAATACCACATTTTATCATAAGATCTGTATGAAACCATATGTTCCAGTGAATAAACCCTTCATTCATTCATAAGGGAACATGGAAAAATGCCTAATAATATATTATTTTCTTTTAAATAAAGTCTATTTACATTTCTAAGGACTCTTAAAATCAGGGAACACCATTTTTACAGCGATTCGACAGCGTATTTTATGTACATCGGAGATCATGAAATTTTCCGAAATAAAAAGCCTATAATATCAGGGCCCAGAAACCGGCATTATCTTCATACAAAACAACCGTTGATTTTTTTCGTTCAGTTTCAAGATTTTCTTATATTTTATAAAAATTCTAGAACTTGACTCTGGTTTTTTCTAAGATATTTTTCATCTCCTAAAAACATACTTGCCTACTAATATGTTAAGAACGATTGTGGTGCCTGTAGTGAAAAATAAAACCGGTGATTTAACAGATAAAAGTAACTACAGGCCTATCTCGCTAGCCACGATTATTGCAAAAGTACTTGATGCTATGCTTAATACACAGTCGAACAAATACCTAAAACTCCATGACAATCAGTTTGGGTTCAGGCCACATCTGTCTACTGAGAGTGCAATACTGTATCTTAAGCATAGTGTCAGGTATTATACTGATCGTGAAACCCCAGTATATGCGTATTTCCTTGACCTCTCCAAGGCCTTTGACCTGGTGTCCTACGAAGTACTATGGAAAAAACTTGAGTCAATTAGCTTACCAAGAACTTACAGGCATCCTCAAGTACTGGTATGGGCATCAGGTCAACAATGTCAAGTGGGCGGGAGCAATGTCCGAAGAGTATGGATTGGAGTGTGGGGTGAGGCAGGGGGGTTTGACCTCCCCTACGCTCTTTAACCTATACATGGACGCACTAATCGTCGCGCTCAGCAGTCAGCATGTCGGCTGTCATGTCGACGGAGTATGCGTGAACAACCTCAGCTACGCGGACGACATGGTGTTGCTGAGCGCGTCGGTCTGTGGTCTGAGGCGGCTATTACGTATATGTGAGGAGTACGCCTTGAGTCACGGGCTGAAATATAATGTAAAGAAAAGTCAATACATAGTCTTTGAGGGCAGCGGTAATCGGTCATTTAATCGGTCATTTAACGTACCACCTATCAGGCTGAATGGAGCTCCACTTGATAGAGTCCACGAATTTAAATATACGTCGCTGTACACGTGCAGTCCGTGGGCGAACTATACGCAGAAGGAAAAAGAAGTATAACGCGCTTCGGGTCCAATATAATAACGCGTTCAGGGCAGTGATGAGGCTGGGTCGGTACTGCAGTGCCTCAGGTATGTTCGCGGAAGCCCGCACTGCGTGTTTCCACAGCACCATGCGGGTGCGCGCGGCGGCCCTGGGGCGGCGGGTGCGGGCCAGCCCCAACACTGTCCTGGTGATGATCGCGGATAGAATAGACTTTCCATGCACTGCTGCAATAGGCATGTGAGAACTGGCTTAGGATAAGCTAAATTTATTTTCAAATATTAATTAAATGTTATAATTGCTTATTTAAATTTTATGAATTCTAATTTTTATATATTTTAATTGAAGGACTGTCAAATTGATTAAATTTTATGAATATTATTATTTTAATTGCTATATTAAACAAAATTGTTTCATAATATGAGTCTATGTTGCTCGAAATAAATCAATTTTATTTTATTTTATTTATTTATTTTAAAATCAGTTTTAAAACATTCCAGAAATAGCGTGTATTTTGGAAGATTTATAAATACCGGTTCCGAGGCCTGCTCGTATGTCATTCTGTGGCCAATATAGCAGACTAGGTACTAAATGATGGACTAAGTCAAATTTTTATCGAGTAAGTAGGCGTCAGTGATTATTAAAATCAGCCGATTACCAAAAAGGTAAATCGTGACTGCCAAATAAACCCAAACTACTTGTCCCTGTGTTTGTTTTCATATCTAAAAAAATATCCGACTTGTAATGTCAGTTTCAAAATTGTATTATATCAGATTGTCAGTTACTAAACTGACACGAAAGTCCTTGGGGAAGTTTGGTTGACAGAGGGTTGCTAGTGGGGACATTTTTTCGTTAAAATGGCAGCAGTAATTTTAGTTTGTCGTCTAAAAGATTAATAGAATTGGCTAGATACATTTTGGGAATAAACTTTTTTTTATCGTCGCCCAGTGCCTTAGTACAACTAGTACAAGCTTTGCTTAGTTTGGGACTAGGTCGATTTGTGTAAGATTGTATCTGATATTTATTTATTTTTGTTGAGGTACATTACTACCTACTTCATTTTCTTTTGGATGCTGATTTTTAGGAATCAAAGTCTCAAGAATCAAATTCGAAAAGAGATAAATCGTTAATTATTCATTTGTGTGATACAAATAATAATAATAAAAAATCTATCAAGTGATTTCTTTGCTGCTTACCCCCTGTACTAGTACTGACATGGATGGGAATTTGATTTCTTAATGAGTACGTACCTAGGTAGTTACAATATCTAAGTTAAAGAAGACAAATGCAATGGTAATTCATCATAATCGTCGGAGTCAAACTTCAACAAAAATTTCTAGTCCACTCATTTAGTCACAAGACCACCAGCGTCTAATCGAACAATATGGGCATTATGTAGTTAAAAGTCCCAAGAACGTACAAATATTCTCGACACACGCGCCGTTATTGCTGCCCGAGATAAAAGCGCCGTGAGCAGTTTTTCATTGATTATGCAGCGCCATCTGTTGCGAACTTTTACCGAGTGGATAGCAAAGTTTACTCCAGAAACCAGACACCTGATCTCGCCAAACCATAACCTATATAATTTAAGAAAGTCTTGCTTCATCCCTGTCATTAATTATCTAAAAAGTTTTAAATATGAAATATCTGTTAAATTAAAGATATTTTCAAAAATACTAGGGGAAACGGACTATTTGAAGGTCACTGAATGGAATAATATTTACTATTAATTTTTTGGATGTTTGTATGTTTTTATATGTCGTCGTGGCTTCATCACGCTTAAGCGGCTAAACAAATTTCAACTATTTTTGGTAGACAGGTAGCTGGGCCTCTATAGATGGTTATAAGGTACTTTATATTTGACTACGCTGAAGAAAAAAGAGGGCTATATTTTTTTTCTCCTTCGCTGACGAACTTGTGGGCACCTTCTAGTCTATACTATTATAAAGTTGTAAAAATGAAATGTCCGCACATTGCCGCACATTGAAGATATTTTCAAAAAAAATGATTGTAACGGGCTATTTGGAGGTCACTATCGAAAAATATATTTTTTGGATTTTTTGTATGTTTCTTTGTTCGTATGTGTCGTTGAGGAAAGCGCAGCGCGGGACGGCCTCCGACTAGGTGGACGGATGATCTCGTAAGGGTTGCGGGGAGTCAGTGGATGCGGTCTGCGCAGGATCGCACCCTGTGGCAAGCTATAGGGCAGGCCTATGTTCAGCAGTGGACGTCCGTGGCTGATAGATAGATAGATGTGTCGTTGTGGCTACATCACGCCAAATCGGCGAAACGGATTTCAATGGTTTCAGATGGTTATAGGATACTTTATACCCGACCACGCTGAAGAAAAAAAGAGGGTTATGATTTTTCCTCCTCCGCTGACGAAGTTGTGGGCACTTTCTAGTATTATTATATTTTGAAAAACGTGGACGCTATTGGCCATTTTTTTTTCAAGTTGTCACATTATTCTAAAGACACTCATCTTGTGTGGTTTACACGAGTGACTTATTTAATATCTAGTTAGTTATTTTCTAAGACAATCGAAAGAGTTAAAACTTGACTAGTCAAAATAAAAAACGTAAAACTAAAGGAAAATACGGAACACCAGTGAGCCTTAGAAATAATTAAAGATCATTCTCAGTTAATGAAACTAAAGTTACCTTTGATCTTGGAATTTCCTTGTATTTCATGACTGAAAAATAAGTTTCTTTGAAATATACAAAGAGATTAAATTCTGCTTATTATAATTATCTTTCTCAAGAACACTTGCCAGGCTAATAAAACACCAACATTTACGTGAAACACTTTCCACCCTATCCACTTTGTCACCGTCAACGTGAAAAAGTCCAGGGAAATTGACCCCAGTTCAAGCGAGCACGGCCATAATTAGAACCGGCTAATGTCCCGGAAAAACAATTTCATAAAACATCTCATTTCATCCGAGCCACGGGAGCCGAATAAAAAGAAATAAGACACTAAATAAACGTCTACTTATACGCCTGGCTACACCTTCATTTAGGGACCACCATGAAAAATGTATGTTGATGTCGTCCGCGCGTCAACATTCCTCTTTGCGTGGAAGAACAATTCGTTTAAAGCCTGAACGCAAATTAAAATGGCTACCGCCTCGCCATAGCATTTGGGACTTCACCGCAGATCTAAATGGAAACAAAATACCTCCTAATACAATGCGTTAGGGACTATAAAAGATCTTTTCGATTAAAGTGGTTAAATTTGGAAATCCTCTAAAGCTATTTCGTGTGACAGAAACCGTTTGTGGAAAATCGCTTGACGCATGCTTGGAAAATTATCCATGGTCTGGTGAATGCGATAGGTTTTCATTGTGATTAAATTTATTCGTGGCTCATGTTACATAAGGTCCCAAATATTTTGAGGGTCGTGAAATATTCGACATTCACCGATTCACAGGGTTCTGTTTATTCGATAAAAAATACTTATTAAATAGGGATTACCTTGTGTGCGTATCTGACTATGGCCTAATTAATTTCCTTTCGTTTTATATAAATTTAAAGTTGCTTATTACATTATGTTGACCGTTATTGATTATAATATTGAAAAACCGACCAAGTGCGAGTCGGATTCGCGCACTGCGGGTTCCATACATAATATTATGCAAATAAACGGCCCTATCTATGAGAACCAACCGTTCGCAGAGTTCCTAAGCTTCCGACTTTTTTATTGGTTGTGCTACATATAAGAGCTACCTTCACTTCACACCAAATTTCAAGTTTCTAGGACAACTAAAAATACCCTTTATGTTTTCAACTGAAACACCTTTTTTTAATAACTGTATCTTTGTATTACGTTGACTTCAAAGTTTAATTTTTCCACAGCTTCAAAGGACTGCAGAATTGAGTTTTTGATATTAATTTCAGCTTTATACCTTTAAGTATTCCTGAGAAGAAGGGTTTTGACAGACGGACAGATGGACGGACAGCAAAGTGATCCTATAAGGGTTCCGTTTGTTTCTTTTGAGGTACGGAACCTTATATGTATTTAAATATACCTACATAAATTCATGTTGTAAATGTGAGGCAATATTATTATATTTTGGTATTTATAAGTGTCATAATCATAACTCATCACAAATCAGCAATACTAAAACAGTTGAAATTGTAAGGCAAAATAATACAAGCAGAAAGATAAAATAGAAAACTATTTAAAAAATGCTCATTAGTTGTTTCAATTTTCAAAGGGAAATGTACGAAAGATGTACTTTTTTAAATGATTTTCTTATTACGGATTCGTATATGCTAGTATTAAACCCATTTAGTTTTAATGATAAAATTGTTTCAAAACTTCAGACGAGATACTCCTTTCAAATTAAGACGGCAGTAAAAATACAGTAAAATACTGAGAGCCGTTGAACCAAAAGAGGCAGCCTGCAAAACGTCTGTAGCAATCAAACCTACTATGTTGCGAAATTAGTCTAAAACGTCCGATCCTTACTTTGAAATGTCTCCGACAAACCGACGGACTGTTTTTAATTATGCTTCCAATATTAAGATTAATGTCGTCAAATTGAATTGATGTAATTAGGTTTCTTCTAATGACCGTCTTTGAAGTTTGTTTTGAATTTCCCTTCGAATTATCAGAAGGAAGTTAGCATGTTGTGTTAGGAAATAAAACGCCTTTGAGAAAATTACTGGCAGTAGGAATGGTTGCATCATTTATTAGTTGCTGTATACTTTTTTGTTGCGATACTTATTACTATGAAACTGTAAATAAAAATCCTATGAATTGTGTGACGTAATAGTGTATTTTTTTATATAACTACAATTTTGTCTCTTCCGCAAGATTTAAAGTGCCCGTACAAAAGTTGATTAACTTGTACAACAAATTAGCGAAATCTGCAACTAAACTACGCATTAGATAATATTATTCCGTATTTTTTTTTAGCTTCTTACGTGTTACTTACTTGGTATGTTGTTAATAGGTATTATTATTCCGTAATCTGAGGTAAATCCCAAGTTTCCAAGAGTTCGCAATTAATCTTCATTAAAATTAATTCACTGTAGCTCTATGCCTTGGCGAACCAAAAATGAGAAGCTATAACCTAATGAGGCATTAGTCCTAATTATCTCATGTACAACTATGTAGATACAACAGTTGTACATGACCGTGCTCTTCATAAAATTACTACAAATGCAGGAATCGTACAAACATTATTATTATCTATTTTAAAAACGTATGCTTTCCAATAAAAAAAATAACAGAGTTTTTTCCACGTGCGTGTGTTCACCCTTATTTCCGTGCAAACCCCTCAGGACACAGCTAATATATAATTAGATATATAATACTAGATAGAAATAATGGCTACGCACGTTATCTACGGAAACTTATTAAGATAAGCCGTCACGAGCAAGGGCTATTTGTCTTATTGGGTAAATGGATAAATTACCTTCGCGATACGTGTGATAGACAGCCCTAGATTGTGAGGTAATCCTGGGAAAGGATATTAACTGATGTGTTTGTGATTACGAATTCATGTTGGTGTCCAATCTGTTTAATGGACTTTATTTCATAGATGCCGCACACGTTGGATGGTGGGCTATGCCAATGGACAGGTAGAATATTCAGTGAATTAACACGGTAAGTACCTAAATAACCTACCCTTAGGACCTTTGCAAATTTCAAAGTGCGTTTCTATTGATTTATATCAACACACGCGAGTGAGTATGCTGCTTCGTGGTATTAAAAATGCGCTACCGACTCGCGTTCCTAAAACGCGCCGCGACGATGCGATGTCGTAAAGGTTATGACGGTTAATCTAATCTATTATAAAATAATACAATCCAGCTGTTTTACAAGATTCATGATTTCATGAAAAATCTTAACAGCGCGATACACGATTGTTATAAAAAATATAAACATATATGATAGCGCCATCTTTTGTTTGGAATAATATATCTTTGTGGCTTCATCTCATCACGTAAAAACGGCGAGACGGATCTCAACCATTTTTAGGTTATACGATACTTTTTACCCAACTACGCTGATATATATTGTTTTTTTCTTCATCTGCAGACGAAGTTCTTCTAAGCACAATTATTAAGTTTCTAGTTATAAATTCGCTTTTAAGCAATGTCGAAGCCATTGTTAATTTTCACTATATAAAATTTATTTATTTACAAAACAAGTATGAAACTTACAATTCACAATTTACATTAAGAAAAGCTAATTGGTCCAGACAAGCGTTGAATGGCATAGTGAGCAGTAACAGCCCAAAAAGACCGGGGCCTGCTCCCGTGCTAAAGCTAGTTACGTATTGTGTGACAGATTTCTCAGAGAACCTTTTATAGATGAAATATGAGGCCGAATTAGATATATTTTAACTTAATTTAACTAAGCTTAGCTAATTAATATAGCACAGCTATCATTAGCATCCACACAGTTCCAACACATATAAACGTTATGCCACATTGGAAATATAAATACCTGTATATTATAAGTGTATAACAAAGATGTATTGTATACGTATATGAGTAGCTAATATATGAAGTCTTTTCTTTATGGTTTGCCATTCGATCTTCGTTTTACCACTCTTCTTGGGTTTTAATAGATAGACGGTCTGCATCTCAACTACAACCGCAAGCGAAATGCCCGCGCAGACTGCATGGCGGCGTGGAGTTCCCATACTATTCGCGGTTGAGATGCAGTTCCTTTGTTTTAAAATTTGTACAGCTGACTGGGTGTACATTTTACGTCAAATATACGTTATCGATAGTTTAGACTCGGTCTTCTGAGATTTAAATCCATACTAATATTATAAATGCGAAAGCGTGTCTGTCTGTCTGTCACCTCTTCACGCTTCACGCTGAACCGATTTGGATGAAATTTGGTATGGAGATAGTTTGAGTCCCGGGGAAGGATAGGCTACTTTTTATCCCGGAAAAATACTCTTATCCGCGATAAACGAATTTAAGGCGGACGAAGTCGCGGGCAGAAGCTAGTTATTTAGAAAAACTTAAATAACAACAACTGATACGAGCTCAGTGCCGCGAAAACATTGTGAATACATTGCGAAAATTATTGAATTAGTCGGAGTTGGTGTTACATTATAAAACAAACATTAAAAAGTGAAGTAACATGTCAGAACCATGGATCTAAAAGTTTGGTGATTGCAACAAAATTAGAGTACGTACGTTTACTTTTTGTTTGAACTTAACTCAATGCTCGCCAAGCGCGGATTAACTTGTTAGTTTTATAATTAGTATTTACCTAGCTTTTACAGTTCAAAAGCGAAACTGTGTGAGGTATGAGAAATAAATGTCTTTAAACCGAAATACATAGAAAATATCCAAGATTCAGGAACAAGAATTCATGCTCATCATACAAATACTTGCGTTCCCCGGGATTCGAACTCGAGCCCGCCAAATTTGTAGGCCGTTGTATCGTACCACCAACTGAAAGTCGTCAAAATTCTCTCTACTAATGCAATTAACTATAGGCACAATGTCAGAATTATTTAACCTTTTAAACAAATGGTTTACAAATGGGTTAGGAAATAAAAATTACACATGTTACTTTCAAGCATTTTTTTCATGCATATACAGCTAAAAAAACCATATAATCACTTTGTAGGTTAGAAATTAAAATGTTCACAACAGCGGTGCAAGCTCGCGTAGCTAACATTGAAATATGCATGTGTCGGGGCGAGCGTTGACAAATTGCATGTGACATTTAGTCATGCTCAGTGCTCAAACTGTGCGCATTGATTGGTGGGCCCTCGCTATGGGGTCGATTGATGCCCTGTGTCGTGTCTGGTTAAATTAGCTCGGTAAAATTAGAGGGAAAATGGGCAGAAAAGTGTCGTTACTTTGATTACAGAAATATTGCAAAAGTTTTATATCTCATTATTTTGAAATTGTGCGTGTTCATGATTCGAAATTGAATTATTTCGATTATGAGAACGTATTATTCATACATATATTATACGGGACTATTAGTTTAGTTCAGTTTTACACTTTAATGGCTACTATCCATCAGAATGATTTTGCCAGCGACAAGCTTTAAAAACCAAGGTACGGTGTCATATTAAAAACTAGAAGATGCCCGCAACTTCGTTCGCGGAGAAATTGCCATAACCCGCCCTTCCTTTTTCAGCGTAGTTGAGTAAAACTTACACTATAATCATCTGTGGATACCCAATATCCGTGTAGCAAAAATGTTTGAAATACGTGTAGCCAATTTTTTTGTGATGAAGCCTTAACGACACATACAAACCATAAAAATTAAATATTTTTCGATTCAGTGACCTCCAAATAGTCTGTTTAATATTTTTTTGTTAATATCTTGAATGACAGACATTTCATTCTTACAATTTTATAATAGTATAGATATTAAAACAGTGAATCATGTGACAAGTCCAAGATGGACGACAAGATTCCACAGGACTGTCTTTTTACTCGCGCTCCTTGTAGGGATTTCATTATTGCTAAGGCAATTTTTTTTTTATTTATTGTTTTAAGCTATGGCAAATTGTATGTGAAGTTTAGCCAAGCTCACTAGTGCTCAAACTGTACTCATTGATCGGTGGGCCCTCTCCACTCGGTCGTTTGATGTGCTGTAACTGTTAAATAGTGCGGTAAAATTGGCATGAAACATTTTAAAAGGTCACTATGTGTTTTATGTTGTACTTACATATACATATATGAATTTTTTTTGCTAGTTTATTTATAATATTTTTCTTCTGTTTCCGCGATTATTACTCATTGAAATAAAACAATTTAACGGATTATATCGCTTATATTATCTCATTTTAGTTCCCGACGTTTCGGAAGCTTTTCAACTTTCCATGGTCACGGGTAGACTGAGAAAAGATATATTTTCCTCTGCCAAAATTACAATTTGTGGAAACTACCCATTTTTGAAAAAACAAATAAAGGTGTACATACATGCCAGATGGGCCTAAGCTGTAAAGAGAGTTACACATGTGCCAGACGGGCTTAATTATTTTACTCTAATAATTTACCAAGCAGCATTTCACAAATGAGGCGTACTGAGGAGAAAAGAAACGCTGCATAGAAAAACTCCCAGGCTGCCTCACTACTAATAATATTTAAGAAACAGAGATTATTAAACTACTTTTTAAACAGATAAGATATTTTACACCGTTCGAAAATCAAGGTTTTGCAGTCCTGTGTCTCGCTTGTTCCTTGATGAGATGTAATACAGGATCCCAAGCTGGTAGTGACAATCCATCTTCTCTATTGAAATTAGGATGCTTTTTAATTTCAATAGCCTCGCGTAGCATTCTGGGAAAATATCGTTTTTTCTTTGGCAAGGATAGAAGGTTTATCAAACTTAATTGAGTGGTTTAGTTTGTCAATGACATGTTCACAGACTGCAGACCTATTACACCGACGGTGCTTGACATCTGCTATGTGCTCCTTCACCCGGGTTGATACACTGCGTTTCGTTTGACCAATGTATGAAAGACCACACTCGCAGTACAGCTTATAAATGCCTGCACTCTGCAAAGGGGTCCTACTCTTCACGGGTCTAAGGTATTGAGACACCTTCTTCAACGGCTTGAAATATGTCTTTATAGAAGCACGCTTCAAGATGTTTCCGATCTTGTCTGTGACCCCTTTCACACATATGGTAATACGGCAGGTTTACGCTCGACTGTTCGTTTCTTCATACTGGGTTTCTGCTTGGAACGTGGTATCTGGAGCTCATTGGCTCGAAGCGCACGTTTGACATTCTGCAACTCAGCAGTCAGATGTTGATCGTCGCAGATACCCCTGGCTCTCTGAAACAAATATTTACCCACTGTAGCAAGTTGACAGGGATGGTGGTGAGATTTGCCATTCAAATACTTATCAGTATGCGTAGGTTTCCTATATACAGTATGACCTATGTCATTGTTAGGACCGACAGCACATCTAAGAATGCAAGTGAATTTTGATTTTCCAACTCCATAGTGAATTTAATTTTACTATGCATGGAGTTCAGATGGTCTAGGATAATCGACCATTTCAGAGGTGCTGAATTGGCGCCTCGCTCCTCGGAGCGAGGTGCGATAAGACTTTACGGGAGGTGCCATCAGGGCTTTGAGTCTCCCGGACTGTGATGCTTGGCGCGCGCACTTGGGGGCCATGGTGATGATATCTTCGTCTTGAACTTGACGCATTGACACTTTAAAGCACAAACGACGAGCGGGCAGCCCTCATACACACCAGCAGAATACGAGGGGCCCCAGAAACCTCACCCGGCGTGGGCGACCGAGGTGGTTGCGACCTGAAGGCGGCGAGTTAAGCCGGGCTCGCCGTGGTGTCTTCGTGAGTCAGCATATGATGAGGTGAGTGATGGAGCGCAGGCAGAGGGCGAGCCGATGTCGGAAGTCCTGCAGTCCCCTTCACGCCCCGGGGAGGCGTACCTCGACCCGGCGTGGACGGCTGAGCCGCGACACGAAGAGGGTGTGCCGGAACTCCAATGCAGATCGCCCAGCGCGGCGCCTCAAAATGCGGAGTGAAGCGCTGGCGGGGAGCGAGCACCACCCGAGCCATCCGCAGATCCCCCTTCCACCCCGGGAGACGTATCTCGACCCAGCGTGGACGGCGTAGCCGCGACGAAAGGAAGTTGTGCGGGCAGCTCAGACGACGATCACCCCTCGCGTGTCTTCTAGTCTTCATTTTGGACGATGAGATGTGAAGTGAGACTCGACTGGGCGAGCCGTGTGAGATTCGCTTTACCCCGGGAGCTGAGCTCAACCGGGACTCGCTGATGTTGGAGCGATCGCGCGTCCGTGCTCACAGAAACACGGGAATCGCGAGGTGCACAGATATTGTGACGGGGCCTTTTTACCCTGAAAATAAAAATCAGCAAAATGAGAGTACAATAAATCGCATTACAACACATCTTCATATTAGGAACTTCAACAATAAGCATATTTGTACCCACTCGTACATATCTGCGGGCACGGCAGTGCCCCCGCCAAGACGAGCCAAGCAAAGAGCAAGGGCCTATTCTCGAAGCGCTTCGTTGTTTTTTTAACCCTCATTACTTGGGTTTGGATTTTTTTTATACTAATAGTGTGGCAAACAAGCGTACGGCCTGCCTGATGTTAAGCAGTTACCACAGCCTATGAGCGCTTGCAACGCCAGGGACATTACTTGCGTGTTGCTGACCCTTTAGGAACCTATTAACTCCCCTCTTGAAGAACCCCATACTGTAACCTTAGATGATACCAGATAAACAAAGTGTGCCTATGTCTGTCTCGAAAATCGATATTTCGATTAAAGAAGTACCTAGTCTGCATTTTGATAGGTGTTACTATCATCCGCATCTTAACCAAGGACGTTCTGAGAGTACCATCGTTTGATGGTTGCCGTGATAAAATCGTCCGGGTTGGATAAGATATGACGTGGCCTTCTGATTGGTCTACGGGTGGTCAATATCTGTAGTAAGAAGGCCTGCAACTTTAGCACAACTGTGATACTCGACTCATCGTCGCGCGACAAACATTGTTTGTCTCTTTCCTTTCAATACAATACGAGAATGACGGGTGATGCTATGTCGCGCAACAAGTGCACGGTGATTCCGCTCCCGTACAAGGGCGGCCATAAATACCTCAACTCCAAAAAAAGCCATTTTTTCGATTTTAAACTATAAAGGGTTATTATACAAGCATGAAATATATCATTAATAACATTTTTAGACATTTATAATAAACTTGTGTGACTATTTTTATTAAAAAAATATCTGTAGTCAAAACCATTTTATAAAACGTTATTATTTTAAACATAAAGCCATTAGATAAAAAAAAATTGTAATTAATGAAAACATAAATGAAACAGCATACTACATAAATAATAAAAATATTTATTTCAAGACTATTTACATATATACAAATAAGGTTATATTAAAACAAAGCGATTACTTACTATTTATACATTCAATATTACCTACTTACTATTTACACACAACAAGTCCAATACAGATTTAGACAAAGAACTTTTTTTTTTAACAGGTAACCTTCTCAAACTTGATATTAGGGGATCTGAGTGAAGAAGAAGTCGATTAATCAAATCAGTATTAGTCAAAACGCGGTTCATTTTTCGTGTGTGATCTAGTCGAAATGCTTTATAGTATTTGTTACTCGCTTCAGCTGCTTCTTCAGACAGTTCTCCTATAGACAGTAGGCCGTGATTGATAATGTCAGCACCATGAATCAAAATTTTGTGGACAGAAGCAGGCAAATAGTACCATGGATATTCGGCAACTAATTGCCGTGCAGTTTCTAAAGCGAAATCTCTGAATTTTGTCGCATCAATGTTATATCCCGAATTGATACACTGAAGTACAGTCCAACAACGATCTAGGAGATCCTTCTTAATACCCGTAATTTCAGCTGAAATATCTGAGCTTGAGAAGAACCGCCTAGCAGTGTTGCCATCGTTCGATGTCCCGCTTCCGCCACTTTTGGGTTTATCGATAATAAGACCTAACTTTTCCCTAAATTGCGATTGTATAAGTTTTTTTTTTTCAGCTACAAGTCGTTTATCGCTATCAGACCTAGCTTGCCATTTCTTAACCTCTAACTTGTAAGCGAGATGAATGAAATATTCAAAAAATCGGATCAATGCGTGAAGTGGAGACATGCCATATTCATATTTACTTTTGTCAGTTGCTTTGCACAAACATACATCAATTTGATTCATCTCACTTGGTAAAGCTTTACATATATAACATCTAGTTGAAGAAACATCACTAAGTGCATTACACACCTTACCATCGACCATAGTAAGTTGTAAGCTATGATTAATTGTGTATTCGCATGCATTTGTCTTGAAGATAGTCGGTTGCAAGTTACTTATTTTCTGTTTGAAATAAGTCTCCTCTTCAACTGATACTGCAGTTGTTTCCTTAAAAAACTGAAAGCGAATAGGTCTGCAGTATCGAGTTGAAGAAGGACGAGGATTTTTCCACAAAATGATTGAGTTTTCCTTATTATCCGGGTTTAAAATAAGTTGAAGCGGTACATATGAAGTAACAAACAAGCTACTATCCACAAGAGAAGAATCTGAGAAAGTTTGTTTGTATTCGCTATGTCCTATACTACCATCAAATCCCCATTTCCCAACCAAAGATATTTTATTTAAAGACTGGTCAGGTATTTTATCTAAAATATCTTTTTGAGACTCAAGAATCCGAGTGGCAGTGTGATCTAACAAACTCTGAAGTTCGACTTCGGCTGATGATTCAGTAACGGCTACAGTTGTAGGGTAACATCTCTTTTTAGCCTTTACAATGCGTTGATAGGAAGGCATACAATCTTTCAGTATATTATTATGTATAAAATTCTTAATTAATAGATATTGCTTTCTAGAAATCTTACCTTCTGCAATAAGTGACAAAACTTTGTTTTCGTCGACTTTTGTAGAAGTTAAGCTGGAATCAGCAGAAGCATTGAGCAGTGTATTTACAGCAGACTCGTCAAAATTAGATAGTTCCGCCAGTCTCCTTCTTTTAGTGCTTTTACTACTTTCATTAAAGTTTTTCCTCGGACGGCCACGAGAAGTGGAAGGGGAGGGGTCGACGTTATCATTCTGCTGAGAAATACGCTGCTCGATACTTTGGATCACATCAATGTATTCTACATCATTAAGCCACTCTGCATATTTATGTAGAAATATAGACTTTGTACATCTTGTTTTTTTCCAATAACATGCAATTCGTTTACATAAATTCCTTATTTTAACCCTTAAATTCTCTATGCCAATATTTTCGATGTTATCCGAAATAATTGATGTTTCCGTCAGTGTAGTAAAAACATGTTGAAATTTTTCTGTATCAGTTCCTTGTCCAGAGTGCCAAATATCAAAAACACTACGTTTCGAAATAGAACACCTTAAAAATGTACCTAAAACAAAGATAAAAACATTTTTTAAAAATCGGATTTTTTTCGGCTACCCTACTCTTGTTCTTTGAAACCCCTTTTACCTAAGAAGAGGTCAAAAAAGGTCGATGAAAGTTACAGCCCTTATTAAGGACACTTCCATCTATAACATAATATATGTGTCAAGTGCGGCAAACCTCGGCATCAGAGTATAACTCTCAATGAAATCATACTTCTTAAAAATTAATCGTAAACGACAGACCTCTACTAGAAAATTATTTTAAAATATAAGCACGCATATTTATATATAAAACATAATTGAAAAATAAAGTACATACCCTCTTCTTGGATTTCCATAATAATACCACGTGGACACACGCAAATAATAATAATAGTACACAATAACAAAGTGATTAAGTTGCGGCGACAAAAACACACTACTAATTAGGGTCGAGATGCGTTCACTTTCGTTGCACAAAAGTAAATGATAATAGTACTTTATTGCTGTGCTATATATAGTATTTAGAAGATTGTCTATCGGTGAATCATTTTACTTACTTTTTAGTCCAGGATACGCTCATGACTTTTTTCGATTTATGGCCTACGGCGGAATCACTGTGAAGTGGCGCGGAGAGTTTTGTTAGACCAGCTGGTCGCCTAGAAGTCTGTTAAGGCGACCATTTTCATTGTCAGGTATAAGTTGAAAGTCTGCTTCCACCGAAATTGATGCAGGGACCAAGTTCAACATTCCTAACTAAGGGATTCGGGTGATAGCAGGATTTCTCAAAATATGAGGTAGGTTTGTTTTAATGTGTGTATGGATGGTGGGGATGCTAACATCGTGATGACAATATTACCAGTCAATTGCAATACAACAATTATATGGAATAACCACACCTGAACCACCAGACAGTATAATCCTCAAAAAGATTGAGGATTATCTGTCTGGTAGTGATTTGTTGTATTTGCATGCGTACTTCTTGTTGTGGTAACTGCATGAAAATATGCGCATGTGAGCACATTTTTTTGTCACATCTAACAATTTCGCAGAAAACCGAAGGAACTGTAATCCATTAATATAATGTGGAATTCCCTAAAAGTAACGCCTAAATCTATCAATTCATTATATAAAACACCAATACATAGCGTCATAATCCTTTATAACTCTATTGATACTTCTATTTATTGATCAACTAGCTTTGCCCGAGACTTCGTCCACCTTAAATTCGTTTATCGCGGATAAGGGTATCCTTCCGGGATAAAAAGTAGCCTATGTCCGTCCCCGGGACTCAAACTATCTCCTTACCAAATTTCATCCAAATCGGTTCAGCGGTTTAGGGGTGAAGAGGTAACAGACAGACAGACAGACACACTTTTGCATTTATAATATTAGTATGGATTGATACTTTTTCCAATTGCACGTATTTTACTTAAACAGTATCACTTAATTATCTCTATGCACTCCGCTATAAGTGAAAGTAAAATAGTTCTACCTAACATGTAGGTGGGTACGAGTATGAACAGCTTCCCGGTTTAGGGAAATAAATTACGCAAACAATTAAATATCTGCAATAATGCTGCGATGGGGTGCGACAATTTGTCTGGACCGGCCGTTGGGGTAACTTCTCCCTGTAGTTCCACAATCTACAGCATGTTTTGGAAATAAATTGTAGAAAAAATCCGTATTGATTAAATTCCTTCAGTAAAAAATACAATAATTATGACGTGACAATGCACTACATTAACCTAGTAGGACTAGAAACATGAAATTCGTTTTTTTTTAATTATATACTGTAAGTTAATTAAGGTACCTAAGGTGTGTAAAAAATCTTATCAATTTAGTCATTTAAGTATGTCTACGATTGTGTTGTTTATCACTGCTACTTTACAATCGTTATCAATAATTATTGTAACAAAAAATTGTTGTAATAATTATTTGTGCGAGGTTACTTTCAAAAAAAAGTATGTACGCGTGAATTTAGCTAAAATGTAAATAAAGACTGAGTCTTCTGTACTTGTACTTTATATTTTACCTATGTACTCTTGCTGCACTAGATATTTATTATATATAGATACCTTAGAGCAATCGTTCTAACTGTTTGAGAAAAATGCATGTAATTAGTAAGTTAGTGCACAAATACGTAAAGTTCCAAATTCCATGCGAAAAAATACTGTAATTAGTACGAGTGTGAACTAAGGTATCGATATATATAAGTTGTTGTATTCCCCCACCATATGGATTTCGACTCTGATATAAAATAATTTGAAATTGAATTTGAAAAACACCTTTTTTAATTTATTGTTTTATATATTATCTTTTGGCAAATTAGACCATTGTACAGGTTCTAGAATAGGCTGTAGATGTTCTGAAATAGGCTTGAAAAAGACCATCAGCCTGTACAGCGATCGTTCCGTAGCACATGCAATGCGTAGTTAATGTAATTATGAGGCCGTAGCGTAAACGGTTCGGACTTGTTACCATTAAGAATTGTCTTTTATCCAGTCGTCGACAACATTTTCTACATTATCTATACTGTTATAAAGTTGTAAAGCTTTAATTACTGAAGTAGAGAGTATTTAATCGAAAAATGTGAAAATCGTTTGTATGTTTGTGTGTATGTCAATAAATATGTCTTTGTAGCCTGATCATGTCAATTCAGCCATTTTCGGGGTAACGGTAATTAAACACAACAGAACCTCTAAAATACTCTTACAGGCCAAAAGAGACAAAGAAAAAAAAAGGAAAGGTAAACGTTGAATGTTTACATCAATTGAATAACTATTATTAGGATTGCTGGAGTTTTAGTATGTTTACTGTTTACATACAAAAAACTTACAACTCCAAAGCCAAAATACGCCAAAAACCTGCCTAAATCGTTATTGCATCAGTGATGTACATTTTTAAAGACAGCTTTCTAGTTCTTTTTTTTTATGGCATAGTCGCCTGATGGTAAGCGATCACCGTCGCCCATAGATACTTGCATCACCAGAGGAGTCACCAGTGCGTTGCTCGCCTTTCAGGTGGGAGTACGCTCTTTTCTTGAAGGTTTGATGATCGCATCCATCCGGAAATACTGCATGCGGCAATTTATTCCACAGTTCAGTCGTGCGAGGCAGGAAATTTCTAGAAAAACGCACAGTTGTGGACTGCCAACCATCTATGTGGTGAGGATGGAAATATTGTCGCGTAGGACGATGGCGCAAGGATGCAGCTGGGATCAACCCGAACAATGCCTCGGAGTTCTGAACATTAGCAACATTGCTCATGATCGCTTATACTCATAATGTTGGGTAATCCCGTTGTACGAGGACACTGAGTCGTTCGGAATTTCTATAACAGTAACAAGTGGACCTGTTTTTGGGGTTCCACGTACCTTAAAAGGAAAAAAACCGAAACTCTTACCTATACCAAGAACCATTAAAACAAGAAGACTGACCATCTCCATACAAAAAGCCGTTCCCCGCTAATACAACGCCATCTATGTTATAAGATTTTACATAGTCAATTTTGCAAGCGTGACACAGTATTTAAATGTTGCGATTTATTTATTATTAGCTATTGGCAGACTATTTTTTATTCAATTATATTTATTTATTCAATTTTATTATACCTACCATCGTTAAATGTTTAGTTTGATAGCGCCATCGCCATCTAGTTTTTGCCAGAATATCTCCTTGAGATTGGAACACGATCCAAAATACGGCAAGTGTCAGTCCTCTTGTTTTAGTCATCCTTGCGTATAAATACATAGGATAGCCTCAGCATTGCTGGAAATCACTTTGGTAAAATGTAAAAGGCCGCTGAATAAAACAACTTAATTAAAAAATAAATCCTTCGCTTTTGAACCAATGGTTTGCAATGGATGTTGCAAATTGGAGGCAAATGCTTGTATTCATTGGAAAAGTTAATGAAACTCGGCCAGCCCTTCAATTATTTGTCCCCACTTGTCACTGTCGTAACTTACTAGTAAACAAAGTCTTACGTTATTGGAGATTGCCACCTACTTACGCCATTTTAACCCTATGTGATACGCCCTGTACACATAGGTATTTTTATATTGTGGTCGGATTTGTTTACACTAAAACAGATCGGAACTTCAATGTTGTTTTTCCTATTTCGGTGTGGAAATAACAATCTATTGAGGGAAAATATTTGGACTTGGATAAAAGAAAACAGTGTTGCGTTTGGAAAAACGTTTGTTTTCCATACGAATTTGTCCCGTCGTTGATGAGTACTGTAGTCTACATAAATTAGGATAACAAAAAAATTACAAGGTATTGTTTAATGGTATTTTTTATTATGAAGCCCAATCTCATCATGCACGATAAGCTCGAGCTTAATGTTTCGCCTAGAACAACCTATACTTCTAAAGTACCCGTATATGTATTGGAATAATCACACAAGTTGTTAATACTGGTTGCAATGCAAAAAATATTTATAAAAATTTGCTACATAGTATTTAACTGAAGTATTTTTATTACGTCCTAGGGCAACAACATAAAGGTCAACGCCTAGAGGAGGCACCGTCTTCTTAACTACTGAGTACGTAATAGCTTCTAGTGCGATCACATTGCAGTGGGCAATTACTTACGGCACTAGAGCAATTATTATGGCGGTATCATTCTTCTGGCTATACAATCTTGTATTTAACGTTCGATTTCGATATTGGTATAGAAATGTTGAGTTAGCAACTTCATATTGAATTATACTAAGTGTATCTTAACTGTCTCAAAGGCATCGCTTTTTATCGGATCGGATCTAACTGACTACCATAAAATCGAAAGTTATAATGTATGTTTGTCCGCATTTTCTTTAGTCATAATCGCAGTTTTCCTCGAAACCGTCAACTTTCCAGGATTGTTACAAAACAAACCTAACCTCATAAAATCAAAAGTCATAATGTATGTTCGTCCGCATTTTCGTTAGTCAGAATCGCATTTTTCCACGAAACCGTTAACTTTCCAGGATTGTTACAAAACAAACCTAACCTAGCCTAATGAGTTCTACCTGATGATCTTTTTAAAGATCCTGAAAATTACACGGTTTCAGAATTATAACAAATAATTTTATGAATAAAGTTACATTACGACACTAAATGGGTAAACAAAAGGATCTGTTCTTTATCGATAAGAATCCTGGAATTGAAACTCAATAAGACACTTAGAGCTAAATCATTCTTAAATTATACTACATATTCTGGTTCTCTATCACAGGTGTGCGGTTATCAGTGGGGTGCAGAGAAGCTAGGCAGCTTACTAAGCTAAGCAGCTCACCCTTGTGATCAAAATATTTTAACTCCCTTCCTTGGTTAAAAACCCTCTGCACGCCATTGTTCTCTATTTTGACAGACATATGTAAGAAAAATTGGTCAAGTGCTAATCAAATTCGCACACGAAGCGTTCCGTACCGTCATATACAAAAAACTTTGAGGAAAACACGTTTCTTGAATGGCCCCCATACCTTTTAGTGATGTAACTTTGTTTCTATTATATTCTTTAAAAAAAATATCTAAATAATGCAAAATCAAGACTCCTACTGGATATCTCTTGTGCCTTATCGGGGCGCACGCTCTTGCCAACCAAGCTCCAGAATCCAGTCAGTGAGTCTACGAATTGATTGCGTCACTACTTATTACAGATCTCTGCATTTTTACGTTTAACCGGATATCTACCAATAAATAAATAAATCCAATATTTATTTATTTTTATAACGACTACAGTAATATCTACGACTACTTTGTCAATATATTATGTGATTCCATATTACTGTTCAAAAGATACGAAACGCGGTACATTTCGACTTATCAAAAGGATATTATGTTTCTAAGTAATACTGTTGTTATTTAAAACATTTTGCACTTTTCCAGCTCTCAACCTCAAAAAGTACTTTAAAAAGTCTCGAATGGCTAAGGCATATTATTGGGTAGAGCATTATTTAACAGACAAACATGTTTTATTTAAATGAGACAAAAATTCGAGGCTCAAAACAGAAAGCTATTACTTATATTATACATATTTTTACTTTTATAAGTTTTGATATATTTTCTTGGAGAACTACGCATTGAGTTTATAGGCTAGGATAGGCTGAGTACTAATATTGTAATAGATAAGAGTTCTTTAGAAAAAAAACTGACTGTTGAGTTTGTTTCGGCTTTCTTCTCATTAGTGGTCTCCTTTTTTGGGAAATGCCGCAGAGAGAGACTTGTAAAAGTGGCCTTGCAGCCTACCTACAGAATAAATATCATTATTTCCTTACTCCTTTTCATATTCAATCATAGGTGGTATATAATCTTTCACCGTAACTTCAACCATTGTAACGACTTGTACCTTTAGTCAACTTCTGGTTGAGTTAAAAAAAACACTACATTGTAAAAGTCGACTTCGAAGAACGCTGCACGGGTTGCATTGGTTTAGACGTTTGACAAATATTCCGTAGTCAGTTAATTACCTTGCATTTGAATATGTTCACCGATTTTCTTTTTCTACTCTTCGACTTTAATCCCTCAATAAGAACCTCATAGAGTAAACTTTAATAACATACTTTTCAATGTCGGATACTCTATGGCACTTCCAACTGAACTGATATATTCATAAGCCAACACTTTGGATTGAAGTGTTGGCTTATGAATATGTCGAATGAATGAGTTGAAGATAATTGAGGTACGATGATGGTGATGGTGATGGTGATGATGGTGATGGTGATTGTGATGGTGATGGTGATGGTGATGGTGATGGTGATGATGATGGGGATGGTGATGGTGATCGTGATCGTGATCGTGATCGTGATCGTGATCGTGATGGTGATGATGATGATGATGATGATGATGATGATGATGATGACGATATGATGATGATGATGACGATGATGATGATTTAGCTTTTTAAGTCTCGTACCTTACTAAAGCCACTCAGCAAGCTTCGTGGCCTAAACACGGTACTCGACTGAAAAAGCATACATTATATAACGATTGCATAAAATACTATTTAAGTTACACGAAATGTTCAGATTCCTTATTTGATCCTTCTTTTTTTAGTACCAGTTTTTTAAATAGTAGCATTGTCACATTTTTGAAAATAATCATGTGTAAAAATCAAGTCGATCTCGCTGTTGCTCTCTGGATAGAAAGGAACAACCAATAAACCCCACAAGTTTTCGCATTTTTAATTTTATGAATGTAAGAAAATGAGATTCAGACAGGTACAATCCAACAGTAAATCCTAGTTCTACAGTGTCAAAAATAATACATATCAGTTTAAAAAAGCGGTCAAGTGCGAGTCGGACTTGCGCACCGAGGGTTCCGTACAAAATATACGCTACAAACGGCCGTATCTATGAATATCCAGTGTTAGCAGAGCCCTACTCCTAAGCAAAATACTCCTAAAGCAAAGCGGTGTACGATCATTTTATATTGGTTACTGACATAGAAAGATAGACATACGATTATACTGTTATTAGTATTTGTTGTTATAGCGGCAACAGAATACATCGTCTGTGAAAATTTCAACTTAGCTATCACGGTTTATGAGATACAGTCTGGTGGCAGACGGATAGATAAACAGACAGACAGACGGACAGCGGAGTCTTAGTCCCGTTTTGAACCCTAAGAATCGAGATTGTGGCTTACCAAACAATATCAGCTTTTCTACGCGTGCATTTTATATAAAATATCTCCGTTTTTCAGTATGAAAATTTATTCAATTGGAAGTCAGTATTTCATTTAAGATTGAATTGGGGAGGACTTTACGATCCTGTCTAACATCTGGTGCAAGGGTTGGACATTTTGGACAAGGGACTAAATATACCATTAGAAACACCTGCACTGTGCATAACGCTGATGCATTTTCAAATGCTCAACTGATTTATCGCGATAAAAACTGCGGGCAAAGCATCTTATTGTTTTCTGCATAATATATGCTTCTTCTGTGGTTGATAGAGGGTAAACATTAAACGAACGAATTAATTAATAAATATCATTTCGATCGACATACTCCCAAACTAAGCAATAATGCTTGTGTACAGTCAGCAATAAGCATCAAAAAGATAGTGACACCCGAAGTTGCTAAAAAGTTTGGAACACAATCTTATTCTTACAAACATGACGAGAGACGAGACGTATAGGTACCTAACTAATTGGCGACTTTGGGTGTCACGAACTAGTTGATGCTGACTGTACCAAAGGCATTTTTGCGTGAATATTCGAGCGTTTTTAAACGCCTTTTTACCATCGTCACATTATTGGCTATGTCATAAGAGCAAATACCAATGATATAATATAAAAAGAGGTTACCTACACGATAATCCACGTGTAAAAATGGCCAGGCTTATGCACACATAAATCAGATAATATTGCAATAACACACTAATCATATCTGCTTTTAGACGCTTTTATTGAGTAATTAGTGCAAAATCTCATTATGCATGCGACCATTTTTGTTTATTTGACGCATAATCCAATATATAATAGTACTCTGTGCGCGAGACTGAGTTAAGGTTTGCCAATTGGCGCAATTTTGGTGTGCCATTTTCGGAGCTCGTATAACCTATCTACCTCTTTTTATGTTATATCATTGGCAAACACCACCATTATGATAAGAGTCTTCAAGATAACAGAAAATACCTCCACAATTTATACGGAGTTTGTCTGTAGCTGATGGTAGGGAAGTGTTTAAAACGCTCGAATTCGAATTCGTGCTCATCAGCCCCTGCCCGGTATTCGAACTCGGGACCGCCAGCTTCGTAAGCTGTTGTGCAAATAACTCGTCTAATTGCGTCGTGATTTCAGTACATTCAAAAAAGTTAGTCGGGTAAAAAGGATCCTGCAACCATCTGGAGATACCCAGCTACCCGTGTACCAAAAATTGTTGAAATCCGTTTAGCCGATTTTGCGCGATGAAGTCACAACGACACATACAAAAAATCCAAAAAAAAAATAATTTTTCGTTTTAGTGACCTAGTTAGTTTAGTTTTTAGTCCGTTACTATCATTTTTTTGAAAATATCTTCAATGTACAGACATTTCATTTTTACAACTTTACAATAGTATAGATGATAAGATGACAAAGTATATTACTTCAATCGGAAACCAGGAAATGGGTGAAATTTAGCTTGCAAGATTTGAAGCACACAAACACCGTAACACGGCAAGTTATATAATCTAGCCGTCTATTTTGATTTCATTACTAAAAGCAATGCCACGGATGAGCCTGCCAGTTAATGGACTAACATTGTCCAGTTTCCGCTGCATTAGAAAATGTCGCAGCTGTCATAAACATTCGGAAGTGTTTCATTGACAGTTCCAATTCTGCTGAAAATTAACTAAATTATAGAAATCGGCACTAAAATCTACTTAAAACGCATTCGCTAATTCACTATTTCAAAACAAATACAGTTTTGAAATAGTGAATTACCCATAGTTATTATATTTCGCTGTGTCAGTAAGTTAACCAGGATAAATGCGTGTAAGGGTTGCCATAAATATGGGGATTTCGATTCGGACATTTAAAGCAAAAGTAGTGTGGGCATACATCAAAAAGGGACTTTTATTAGAAATGATTCTGTCAAAAAATAAAAACATTTTTGTGACATGCTTTTATTGCCAACTGTACTTTTCATTAAATAGCGAACTTTTCTTTAGCCCAAACTCGGTAGGATTGTGCCATAAATCTGTTTAGCCGATTTTGCGTGATGAAGCCACAACGACACATACAAAAATAAAATATATATATATTTCGTTTTAGTGACATCAACAATCAATTTTTTAACTGACCTCAAAAAAGGAGGAGGTTCTCAATTCGAACTAATTTTTTTTGTATGTATGTTACTCGATATCTCCGAGAACCGTGAACCGATTTTCAATTTTTTTTTATCAAAAGGGTATAACTCCGAGTTGGTCCCGTTGGCACTAAGTCGGGATCTGATAATGGAATCTTGGAGAAATCGAGGGAACTCTTCAAATGTTATAGGGACATGTACGGCGCTTTCGGTAATTTATTGTTAAAGTCAAGAATTTACATTCAGTAAATAGGAAGGAAACTGATGATGAACACCACAGATGGCCACTAAGAACTTTACTTCTAAACGGCCAGTGTTTCGAAGGTAGCGATTAGATGTGCCTGATTCGGATAGTTAAATTACTAGGAGGAAACAAATGTACATGGTGCTATTGAATACGGTACCATAAAACTGGTCTGATGCTGGAACCGGAAAGTACCCTACAGAACACGGTAACCAAACAACGTAACCGAGTCGTGTTTGGTGTTACTGGAATTGTCCTGACAAGCATTCTGAGTACAGAAGACTTATTTTTTTATAGACTTCTTAATCGATATTTATTACATAATAACAGTACAATATCTACATAACAGTTCTGGTGCTTAGACGAAAGTATTACAATTTAACATGTACCTAATTATGATTTATTTATTTACAAACATTATTTATGCTTCTGGGTCAATTACAGAAGGCATCTCCTTAATAATAATACCTATGTCACCTATGTTATATTTATATAATGTTTCAATATTTAACAATAATGTTTTATACGCAAAATGTTATGTACCTACACTAAAGATATCAAAATCAAATCAAAATATCCTTTATTCAAGTAGGCTTAGATACAAGCACTTTCGAATTGTCAGTTACAATGAGAGAAGTCTTTGCTGGGAAACATACAATATGATCCAACATTTGTTGCAAGGATTAGGGAAACCCAGAAAAACCTAATCAGATCATATATATATATATATATGTATATATATTGTACACGTGAATCAAATATTATGTACGTACGCTAAATTATTACTTACCTAAAAGATGTATTTACAATATTTACATAACAGTTCAATTATTTAGCTAAGCAACTTCATAGTCACAACCTTAAATGTTCCTGATGAGAATGGTACCATCGAATTGATTTGATGATGGAACCGGAAGGTAGGCATCAGATCTATGTAATAAAATAATGTATCCTAGCCGTGTTTGGGCTTGTTCGAATCGTCACGAGATACACTTTTAAGTAACGAGTAACTAAAAAGTGTAAAATAAATAAACTTTTTAACAAAAAAATAAAACCGACTCCAAAAAAAAAAACTAAAAAGAAAAAGAATAACGCCATAATTCAGTTTCTTCAAATTACTTACAAGTAACCGTTTGTATACTCAATCTATACAGTATATACAATTAATCTTATTTTGGAGTCGGTGCCATCGTGTCACAACTTACTAAAATCGTCAATTTTCAATATATTACACATTCTTTATATGGCACCGACGCCAAAATAAGATTAATTGTACATACTATATAGATTGAGTATACAAACGGTTACTTGTAAGTAAATTGAAGAAACCCAATTATGGCGTAATTTTTTTACTTTTTAGTTTTTTTTTGGAGTCGGTTTTATTTTTTTGTTAAAAAGTTTTTGAAAATATCTTCAATGTACACATTTCATTTTTACAACTTTATAATGGTATAGATAGATAATATATTACCGAAAATCACACAGTCTGAGTTCTTTGCATTTTCATCCCCTGGCAGACAATTAATCTTACTTGACAAACCTATTTCAGATAGCGCTAAAAAGCCAGGCCTAAATCGAGTCAAAACATAAATAAAATATCTAAAAAATCACGATCCGCGTAGTCATTTGTTTTATTCCTACCTCAATTTGTCGACGTACAATATTCAGATAAAATCCTTCAGGTACTGTAATAAATTGGTTTCGTTCGTGACCTAGGTATGCGATTCTGAAATAAGTATAATTTAGGTATTTTTTGGAATATATTCCTACAACGAGACAATGTAATAAAATATTTGTTCCAATTATGAAAAAAGAAGGAGGTGGAGTGAAAACTTATTTTATTTACTTTGTCATTGTTATTTGCGCCGACGTAAAATCCCAAATTCATCTAAGTCCATGTAAGATTTTTTTCCAAACAAACAATACATCTCATATCAGAATTTAAATACTTAAATAGCACATTCAGATGTGTATCGACAAACTTATTATTACAATAACTTGGTTATGTTTGATATTTGTAAAAAAATATGAAAAGAGAATTACGTCTCTCAACTCTCGTAATTCACATCAATAATTCCGAAACGACGAACTGCAATGCCGTGATCTCCGTAGGTCACCCCACAGATATTGATGAAACATGATACTGCTCAAATTCCAAGCACTGGGTGCAATATAAATCCCTGTCCGGAATAATCTCGACCACAATTCGTCGCGCGCATCCCCTCTCATCTGTCCCTAAATCAAAGCATTCGTCGCGTCACAACTGAACAATAAAAAAAGGGAATATTTATTCGTTATTTGTTGTCGGTTTGCATTAAAATAAAGTGCTCAGATCCCAATCCTACAAGCAGTAACTGTATATGGACTACACATTACGATACGCCTTTATTCTTTCGGAGTAAAGTGGTTATTTAGGCCTCACCACCCTTCCAACTTTATCTAAGATCAGGATTGCATAAAATTCTCATCACTTTCTCGGATGTGACAAGCGTCGGGGAGTACCAACTCGCACGCATCTCATTGAATGAGTTGCATGCGTGATTCAAGATAATGCATTCAACCGTTATCTGGTTATCTAATGCAATTATGCTTACTATAAAATTCTAATTTAGCACCTAGAAAATAATTAAGTGTATTAAAGTCAATTAATACATACATATTATGTTGTATACAGTTTTATATTATTTTTCGCGTGAGTGTAATGATAATCATAATAAAATATTTATTGTGATACAACACAATAACTATTGCACGCCTTACAGTACAAAAAATACATTCAAGACGAGGTAAACAACAGATCAGAGACCGAGGTGATATTGTGGATGTTAATTCATAAATAGTTCGACACAATCTACCGATAGCCAGCGTACAATATTTGTACTTAACAACTAATGGGATATTTCTACGCATAACTATTCGAATTACATTTCATAGGTCTACATTAGATATTACAAGTACAAATTAGAGTGTTAGTTTTACATTATAATTAATGAATGTCAGTGAAAAAGTATATGCAAAACTAAATAAAAAATTGTACAATCTAGGATACTACCAGAGACTTATAAATATTATCTTTAGGTATTTAACAAGATTTTCAAAACTTTATTAGAACGGAACTAGGCATTTTTCACTTGTCATCCTTATTTGATAAATTGATAATTCACGATAATCTTTAAAAAAATCACGTATTTAAGTTTATGTGTTGCTTTTTAATGAAACTAGGATATTTATATTATTATTTATCTATCTAACTATCAGGGTAGGCTTAAGTTTACCTATTAATTTACTCTAGTGGCCATGCGTATTTTTCCACTTAGTTAAAAAAAAGAAGTAAGTAGTTGCGTCTTACACTTTTCTAATAAGGTATATGAAGAAAAATTCTACTTACACATCAAATTTTAGTGTACAGAATTTTTGTTAGTGAAAAACAGATGAATGGAAAACGTATTCTCTTAACGTGTATAAGAATGAGTATACCTAACTTTCCACTAAAACCTGCATCACGGAAAACGAGCATCATTTTAAAGTTCCAAGCTACTTCAGTTCCCATTTTACTCCAAGATTTGTTTCCAATGCCGCGACACTTTCACTACAATTCCCCGATATTTCCAACACGTGTTCGAGTTAGATTCAAAACTTTAACACTCCCCTGCCGTCGTCGATAAAAACAATCAGCTCCAATTCTACCCGAAGCCGGGAAATAAGAAACAGACGTTCGGTGCACTCCGCAAGGGAAACTTCACTTTTTATAGGGGCCAGAAATTATGTTCGGATGATATATGACGACACTTTCCGCAGGATTTAAACGTACCGTTTTCGTAACAGTTACTTACTGCAGGGCGTGAGTATGACCCTTAATAAATTCAGCACGTACGGGAGGATTGGTGGGAAATTATTTCTTTCGGCATTTGGAATTTTTCAGAATTATGGCTGGAGGTCGAGGTTTGGGCTATTTAATACTTTCATTTTATTTCAGGAATCGTTAAGTGAACATTATTTGGTTGGGTAGGCACAGTTTTCAACCCTTTACTAGGTTTATTATTGCGATTAGGGAATTTATTGTAAGTTATATTGAAAGGATATCCTTTTCATTACTGTTTAGGCAGCACATTTTTATCCTTTATTTAGGACCTTCATGGGCAGGTTTTATTTTTAATATTGGACAATCATCCACGTCGAAAAAAAACCGTTAGATTTTTTTCTTTTTATGATTATAATGTTGTTTTAGTATTCTCAAAGACATTTTTCAAGTCGTCTGTCTATATCGTCAGTATATATTCATGTATCTGCAGTCTGCTATGTTGTTTAGGTGTTTAAGAGTTTTAATAGTACCTTCACATATGTCACAGAAATGTTACGCTAAGTTTGCTAAATAGTTAATAACGCTAGATTTAAGTTCAAAAGATAGCCTTATGAAAAACATATGTAAGCCAATACTTGTATCAAGATCGATAGTTAGCCATCTATCGGCTTCGAAGCTATGATAAACAGAGCACGATTCCCTCTCGTCGGCTTGACCCTCACCTTAAGGGAAATATTAGAAAATGTAGTATTTGAAATAGGATATGATATGAGAAATATTTCAATTTTAGAATAAACACATGAATAGGAAACATGCATGAAATTTTTTCATCGCTTTTCTTAACGAAATATCAAAATACCGTAAAAACTATTCCAAAAAGTGAAATTAAAATTAAAATCCGCCAAGAAATACGTATGATATAAACATTTTAAACTACTAATTAGACAGCGATTTGACAGAGAGGTCCGACATAGACTGTTACGTCACAGTCCACTACGGTCATATAAACTCCATATTAAATTCTGTTTTATTTATTTATTTATATTTATTTCGAGAGCCAACAGCTTTACATAACTTAAATAGAATTACGATAGAAAAAAAAGCCAATTACAGGAACTCACGGACAGAAGCAGTATAACTAAACTTAAACTAAGTGCTAACTCGACACAACAGCACGTGTTTTGCTAGAAAGAGATAGAATGAAATGTTTGATGGCTTGTATCTTGGGTATTTTTATAGTTATTCGGAAAATTATTTTTGTCTACTGTTTGTTACATGAATAAGCTTTTAATAAAGCAAAAATTAAAATTCATGCATATTCCCTATTAGATATCAAAATTATAAAAAGATATACAAACAAATATATGTTAATAAATGTATGTATAATTTTGTTAAATACTTCATTGAAATCTTGATGAATTTTGTTAACTTTAGTTAGAGAGAAATTCAGATTCAATAAGTATAAGACCTAAAGGAATTGACGTAGAACGAAGCCAGATGGCTTAGCAACTTAAGAAATTTTATTAAAATGTCTGTGAGCAAAATGTTGTATCTAAATAATGTTAAATATTTATTGAAACCTTTATTTGTTTATATGATTGCCTATTCATATAACCGATATCGAAAATTTAAAGAAGAAAAAAGAAAAGAAAAGATCTGGTATTTGAAATGAAAAATTACCTACACGTAAATTATAATTTTGAGACTAGATTTTGGCCTGCTAACGGGCCATTATGTTTATATAGTGATATATAGGTGCATTTTGATACCTATCTGGTAAATGCTTTAAATAATGCATTTAGTCTTTGACTTTTACCAGTATATTCAGTTACTAAAAAATCCAAAATAAGCCATTGAAAATAAATAGAATTACAGATTAAATAACTTTTTACAGAAAAATTCAGCACCTAAAAATAAAAAGGAACAGCGTTGTGAACAGTATTATTACACTATTCCGTTATAATTTTTGCGCTGTCCATTACCTAGAAACTGTAGTCTCAATTAACTCACTAATCGATTGCCACCACTCACTATTTAATCGATTTGCACCCTAGTGCAAAAAAGTGTCCCCGTCGGACCGGCGCGTGCCCAGCCGCGGGCGATTCTGTCGCCGACATCTCCTAATGCATTACTAGAATAACAATCACTATACAATAACACGCTTCAACAACCTTATCAAATGTAAACTTTATCTTTTAAGCCACAGTGTTGTATTTAAGCTAAATGTTCGAGTGAGATGCGACAGTGCGAAAGCTATGTCGGTTTCACTCGAACATTTGCAAAATGGCCCAACTAAATCGAATTCAATTTAAAAACATAGTTTTGCGCTCTAGGCTACAGACGTGTTAGCAGATCGTTAGGACTGTTAGCAATTTTCTATTGTTGAATTTGAAATACTTCAAAATGCCATTTTTTTTGGAAATATTGAAAGATTTTAACATTAACAATAACTATGCTAATTATATTCTCTAATTAGTGAACCCCACTTTTGTGCTAATTTAACATTTTGGGGCGTTGAAAGCAAAAAGAATTTAATTTAATGTGTCATGGATGTACGAACTCTTTGAATACGAAAAAAAGTCTTTGCATTTTTAATAAATTATAATATTATTCTATTAAATTCTAGATAAATAAAAGCACAATTATATTACTGGTATAGAATTGGATAAAATATATTATTACGTCAATTAATTGAAGATAATTCTTGTATGTTTGTTGTTACGTTGAAGTTAAATATATTTTCTTATTTGATTTCAATTCTTCATTCATTTTATATAAACATGAGCGTCTTTAAATACCTATACTATTATAAAGTTCTAAAAATGAAATGTTTGTATGTGTCGTTGTGGCTTCATCACGCTAAATCGGCTAAACGGATTTCAAATATTATTGGTACACGGGTATCTTGGGCATCTCCAAGATGGTTATAGGATACTTTTTACTCGACTACGCTGAAGAAACAAAAGAGAGTGATGATTTTTTTCTCCTCCGCTGACTAAGTTGCGGGCACCCTCCAGTAAAAGTTATACATATGTATATCTGATTTGAAAGACGTCCACTGCTGGTTTTTTTTTTTTACACAATTGGCATTTGGCCAGAGCCTTGCGGCTGTTCTGGCGATCGGACGGGCTGGAATGGGGTTACTCAAAGAGAACCTCCAGATTCCGCCATAAAAGGGTGTTTGTGCTGTGACGTGAAGCGTCCATGACCAGCTAATAGTGTGTGTGACTGTAAGTGTGTGTGTGTGTGGGAGAGATATGATAAGTGTATAATAATAATAATTATTATTATAGTGTGGGATAGGGTGAGAGGAGTTGGAGTTGGGAGTCAGGGTGGATAGGGTGTTTGCCCTCCCATCCTCCCTTGGAGGAACTGCTGGAGCGGCAGGGGATTCGGGGGGTATCAGTCGAAGACGGAGGGTAGATGGGTGTGATCAGGGGGTCTAGCGTAGTGCGTGGGTTAACTATGTCTTGGGACGTAGAAGGTGATGTGGATGGTGGTGATGATGGGGAGGATCCAAGATCCTCTGCGGAGCCGGAGATGTTGGCCAAGCGTTGGTCGGAAGTTCTAGGAGTGACGGAATTTAAAGTTAGTCGGTCGGTCGGTCGGTTGGTCAATCGGGGGTGGTTGTTAGGTTTTGCGGGTTCTGGGCAGGTTTGAGGGGGACTTATGGTTAAGTTGGTGGGATTACTAACTGATAGAGTGGGATTGTTCGTTATGTCGGTTATGTCAGGGGGTGTGGTAGTGTAGCTGCATGCTTCCCTAATCAGAGGGTTCGGGTGGGTGGGAGTGTTGTCCAGCAGGAAGTGTTTAGTTGCCTTTCTAAGGAAGGCATAGAGAGTGGGCATTCTATTGTCAAAATGGATGGAAAGGTTGCTCACGTACCATGGGGATCCGGATATTCTCCGGAGGGCCCTGGACTCCAGGATCTGAAGCGGCTTTAGCTGTTTTCCACCCACGTGGGTGAAGACCGGGCATGCGTAGGAGAGGATGGGCCGTACACACATTTTGAATAATAGCAATTTGTTTCGTGTGCTCATCTTGCTTTTTTTGTTTAACATTGGGCCCAACCTGACCTCTGACTAGGGAAAAACATGATGGCTGAGCTTTTTTCGGGGTTGACAGATATGCGCCACAGCTTAAACCATCTCCCCAGGTCCGAGAGTGCTTCTTGAAGGGATTTCCTAATCCTATCTAGACGTGCTCCTGTGGTGAAGAGAGCTGTGTCATCCGCAAAGAGGGCTAGTTTGACTCCCGGGTGGGTCGGTATATTGTTTGTGAAGAGGGTGTACAGAATCAGAGACAGGGCTGAGCCTTGAGGGACCCCCGCCCTGATGGGGCGAGGGGTTGAGAGCGTGTCTTCGTGGCGGTAGCGAAAACTTCGGCCGCTGAGGAAGTCTTGTATGATTAATACAAGACCTCCCGGCATGCCCATCTGGAATAGCTTGTAAACCAGACCGGCATGCCATACCCGGTCAAAGGCCTTCGCCACATCCAGGAAGACTGCTCCCGTTTTTAGGGTCCAACGATGATTAAAACCCTCAAGGATGTCCTCTATGATTCTGTACACCTGATGTGTACACGAGTGCTTCGCCCGGAAGCCAAACTGCTCCTGGATGATGATGTTATTGGCGAATGATCTGATTTTCGATAGGACTAGTTTCTCGTAAAGCTTCCCTAAGGAGCTTAGTAACGATATTGGGCGGTAGCTGGCGGGTTCGGACCTGGGTTTCCCGGGTTTATGGATGCCAATTACGATTGCAGCTTTCCAGATGTCTGGAAAGTGGGAGTTTCTGAGGGCGGAATTTAGAATGGATAGAATAATCAAGAGAAGGTCATCTGGGAACAGTTTTAACATTTTGTTGGAGATTCCGTCATCTCCTGGGCCTTTCCTTGGTCTTAAGTGATTGATAACAAGCTTAAACTCATCAACCGAGAAGGGTTCAAGGGGGGGCAGCTCGGGCTAGGGCTGTTTTATGTCTTACAAAGGGGAGAAGTTCCTGAGAGCAGCATTTTTCCTCTTCAGGAGGTAGTAGCTTCATGGCTACGTTCTTTAGAAGGGCTATGTCGAGTAAGTCGTTGCTATAGTCCTGCTGGTGTGAGTAGTAGGTGGGCTCAAGGGGCAATCAAGTCAAAAGGTGAGTTTTCTGTAAGTAGGTACTGCATCAATCTGTTCCCGTTGGGGTTGGTGGATTTGCAGTTCCAAGCTAAATGATTGCTATTGAGATCTCCCGTGACAATGACGGAGGGTCCCAGTTTTACTAGTTTGTCAAGATCTGACTTTAGGATTTTGGATTTAGGTGGGAGGTATGCGGAGACGACAGTGCAGTGCAAGTCGCGTTTATAGAAGATTATGGTGCCCCCCTTAATTCCTGTCATGTTATTGCGTACGGAGGTGAAGCCCGGGAGTTTGAATACCGGGCTGGAGGGCTTACAGAATGTCTCCTGCACAAGGAGTATTAATATGTCGTGCTGTTTGATGAAAAGGGTGAGCTGATCCTTTAAGCCCTGATAGAGTTGGGTCTTCTTTTCTGGTGTACTAAATTCATTTCGGGTTTGAGAAGTTGACCCCGGCCAGTAGGGCTTGGTGTTCCTTTACGATACGCATCTTTTGACTACCGTTAGCACCCATGAGCTCCGCCTCGACTGCCTCAAGGCGTACGCGCAGGGCATACGCCTCGGACAGGTCGGGGAACTCTTCGGGGCTGACGATAAGTGGGGACGCCTGTGTTGACAGGCCGGGGGCGCTCTGGGAGTCAGAGGGCTGTTGGTAAGTATGTTGGTTCGGAGATTGGTGGTATTGCTGACGGGATGGTTGTTGTTGGTGGAATTGTCTGTGGCTAGGTTGCCTGGGCTTGACAGCGTCGGCGAAACAATGGGTCTGAATACTCATTAATGGTTAAGGGCGGTACTGATGGTTGACTTCGGAAATGATTAATGGGGATTCTTGGGATGGCGTGGTTGCCTTCCGCCCACATAACTTGAGGCGGGAATATACTTCCCTTGAGAGGGTCTGGTGGAGTGGTGGGGGACTGGCAAGTTAGGGAAGCCCTGAAGGCCAGGGGGTTGGCGGTAGGAGTTTTGGTAGGTTAGATTGAGAGGTACCAGAAGGGTCTATCCTATCGGTAGATTCGTTGGTGAAATGCTCAAGGTCGATCCTATCCTTGGCATGTCCAATGCTGAAAGATTGGGTATGGGCGGCAGTTGGACAGCATGGAGGGGCGCCTGGAGGAGCGCTTCTCCGAGCGGACGTTGGGGGCTGCGGGGGTATTGGGAGTGTTGGGGGGGGAGGGGGCCAGAGGGGCCGGCTACCGAATTCGACCCGGAAGGTCCGACCCGAGCAAACGCACAGAAGCGCTCGACCAGCCCTCCATATCCTATCCTATTTCCGCAAGGAAAGCGATGAACAGCCGGAAGAGCTCTGGTGCGGAGAAGTCCAGGTCGGGACCAGTCCAGGGCGCACCCGGTTTTAACACAATCCGGTTTGCGGGCGAGTCGTCGCACTATTCGTAATAACACAACACATTTTTCCCTGAAGGGGCACTAAACGGATAGGAGGGCAAGGGCAGGGCTATGTATACTCTTCCCGTTTTTCTTGAGATTTTCTGTCTTCTGAGTCGGAGATTGTGATGGGAGAACAGCTCACTGATCCAGGGTTTCCACGCCCAGGGTGGCGGCGCATTGCACAAGGGAGCGCAGGTCGGATGACTTTGCCTTACGGCGATAGCGGTGTGAAATTGCGTAATTTGCTAGCTACGAAACGAGTGCACGTCGTGCTCACAGAAACAGCGATATTGTCCACTGCTGGATTAAAACCCTCCACATTATCTCAATCCAAAGACGCTACTGACCTGACAATGGGCAGTGATGCGATGCGATATCCGTATTCAGCAATTTCCTCAGAACCCTACTATGTCAAGAGACGTTGCGCTCTTTACATTTGTATTCCTCTTCTTCTTCATTATTATTGAGGTCTTGGTTATCAATATCATGATGTGATTGTGGAGCGTGACTCGGGGCCATGGAGCTGTTTAGTCCCTCAAGATCTTGGGTTCCCAATTTTTTTTTATCACTCCCTTGTTTTGCGGACAAAAAATATTGCAGATCATGTATCGCTTACTCGTAAAGTGTTGTTCCATTTTGTCCAGTATTTATTTTTATGAACAATATAGCCAGTCTGGTAGTTGATACTGGCTTTCCGCGCCCCTCTCCGCATATCGTCATCCACCTACTGCGCTCCACAGTTCGACAAACTCTTTTAAAAAAAGATATTTTGCTTTTTTTCTTCTAGTATAATTTTCAGTTCGTCTTGATATGTTTTCTTGGTGAACTACGCATAAAATCAATACTTTAAGAGGCATATTTAAGATGGGTTAAGTATTAATATTTTAATAGTTAAGAACTACTTACAAAAAATACTGACTGTTGAATTTCTTTCGGCTTTCTTCTCAACAGTGGTCTCCTCTGGGGAAATGCCAGAATTGTAAAAGTGCCGTTGCGGCCTACTTACAGAATAAATAAAAATCATTATTTCTACTCAAGGCATGTGTGCGTGTGTACCTTTACCTATACAAAATGCCGCATCTATTTCCCCTAATGCATCTCAAACCCGCACCCTCTTAGCGCCCTAACGACGTTTAACTCCAGAAACATGTCTTTAGGAGTGTATGTAAATTGGTAATTGTAATAAATTGCATGTACATATTTATCTCGCCGTGCTGGGGCGAAGGCAATCAATATTGGTTTATTTTGTGCGAAAGGGAGGTAGTTTAAAAGTTAATGCGCATTATTGATGGGGTAGGAATAAAGGATTTTTATAATGTTCTGAAGTTACGAAGTTTGAAGACTGTGTTTGGAAAGCGAGACGAAATAATAACTAACATTTATATGAAGGTCGTAAACAGACTTAAGATATTTTTAAATAAGAACTTTTTTCTAGTAAAATTTTTCAAGGTCAAACGAGTTAGTATCGACGACACCGCTAGCGGTGCAATATTTAGTCGGTTGCTACCCACCATAGGAACCCGATAGTCAGGAAGGCAGCCGACTACCTTCCGACCATTCCCGATCCCTCAGAGGATCAACTCCCCAGAAGCCCTCTCGAAAGAAGCCGGTATATCCGGCGTCCTAGACACGTGCTCTCTGATCCGGACGACGAGAGGAGTCATCGAGAGGATGGCAGCTGCGAACTCTTCGGACGATGAAGTCTAAGAGTCCGCCCCGCCGGCGGGCTCGCTCAGCCCGTAGTCTCGCAATCTCCCCTACGCCCACTTTCTATCTCTCTCTCCCCGTCCCAACTGGGGTAAAACGGTTCCGGTTCAACGTCTGCAGTTCCTGTGCCTTGCGCAGTGCGTCCCCTCCAAGTCTAAGTGGCCGCGGATGGCATTCCCGTTAGTGGGTCCGCACTAAATCTGATTACTGGTCAGGAGGTCTAACCAGACCTATCCAGTTCAAAGGCAGGTTCTAAAAATATATATATATATATATATATATATATATCGGTTGCTACTAGCTCAATCGGGCAAACAGTAATTATGCTATTGCTATTGTTTATTTACAAGATTTTAGGAGTTGTGATTGTTTCTTATCAAGTAAGAACTTGTAACTATTATAACTTTTCAATAAATAAATACATATAAATATGTATCTTCTTTGCCCTGTTCCCTTTATTCGGGGTCAGGTCTCCTCACTTTTCTGCGCCAAGTTGTTCTGTCTTGGGTTGTCTCTTCTAGCAATTGGTCTTGCTTCAGATCCCTTTTGACCAGGTCGATGCTGGGCGTCCTCTACTTCATTTCTGTTCAGGCAGATTTAACCCCTCGTATGATAATTTCTTCTGTTTCCGCAATTATTACTCATTTAAATAAAATAATTTGACGAAATTGTAACTTTGACAGAGGAAAATATATCCTTTCTCAGTCCATCCGTGGGAAAGCTGAAAAGCTTCCGAAACGTCGAGAACTCAAATGAGATAATATACGCGATATAATCCCTCGTATGATTTCAAACGATATTTTGACATCGATAAAAATGTTGCCAATTAAATTTGAAGGTCAATGAAATGTTAACATTTGACATAACAAGGTTTAAGGTGCTTTGGACGGATCGGTACCTAAGCATTTGAGCGGTTCATGAGATTTATACTATATGATCCTCGTTGCGTCTTTTCACATATCTGTACCATTTGAGGCGGTTTTTGGTTATTTTATCAGCGATCGGTGGTGAACCTTAAAGCTGCCTCGTATGTGCTCATTTCGAACTTGGTCGAGTCGCGTCACTCCTCCCGCCCACCTCAGCATCTTCATCTCATTGACATGTACCTTTTGCTCGTGTATCTTTTTGGCAACATTCGGAGCCATACAGTAGTGCTGGACGGACTGCCGTCATATTAGGGATAATCTTAACACAAATCCATATATAGTCCCAAACTAAGCAAAGCTTTCATATATCTATTCTACTATAGATACATTATAAGTATTACAGTAGAAAACATGCAAGAACAAACATTCGTCTCACTCACTCACTTCTTGTATGGGGATTTTCAAACACGAAATGTTCATCTTTCCACACAATTTGTAGTATATTTTCTTACGTACAAACCTTTTCCAGACAATCATCAATACAACGAAAAAATAATTAACCAAATAGGTGCAGCCGTTCTGAAGCGATGCGCGAACATACATTTCTTTCTACAATTGCTTTTTATCTATATGTTGCCAACTTCGGAATTCACTTGGGCATTAAATACCTATTTATAGATAGAAGATAAATAAATATAAGTAGCATAAATAATATCTATAAATTGAACCAAAATTTTCTCACTGCACAATTAGAAACAGTAGGTATGAAATGGTATTTAAACATATATGCATAAAAAAAATCGCATACGATTACTGTCTAAGATAAATCTAATATTTTGTGAGAATTGAAAGCAAATAATGTAGTAATATGTCAATATTCATCATAATAAACGACACAATCAAAACATTTATCTTCTGTCGTGATAATACACAAAATTAACCGGTTTTACGACATGCGGGTGCACTCAAACCTATCTGCAGCCGTTATCAAACATTCAGAGGGGGACGGATTGGCGCAATACGTGTACTCATAGCAATATCTATACTATTCTTAAGTTATAACGATATATCTAATCATTGGAGTTCGTGAGTGGCGACCACGCACCGGAAGACACGGCGTGTGTGTGCCTACCCACAAGGTAGACTGATGACCTGATGAAGATTGTTGGAAACCGCGGGATGCCGGTCGCGCAGGAAGGCCTATGTCCAACAGTGTACGTGACGTCTTTTTAACCGACTTCCAAAAAAAGGAGGAGGTTCTCAATTCGACGGAATGTTTTTTTTTTTTGTATGGATGTTCACCGATTACTCAAAGACTATTTGACCGATTTCAAAAAATGTTGGTCCCATTTAATTTTGGTGAAGATCTGATGATGGAATCCATGAGGAATTGAAGGAACTCCTCAAATATTGTAGGCATACATATAGCGATTTTGGTATTATAAGAAACATAATAAGCATTTGCATTCAGAAAGTGTAAATTGGTGAAGTGGAACTGATGCAGAAGACCACAGAATGCCATCGGAACTCCTCAATGATAAATGATTTACGGGTGGCGACAAAATATCTTGATTAATTTAGCCAAGCAACTTCATAGTCACAAATTTAAATGTTCCTGATGAGAATGGTACCATCGAATTGATTTGATGATGGAGCCGGAAGGTAGGCACCAGATCTATGTAATAAAATAATGTATCCTAGCCGTGTTTGGGCTTGTTCGAATCGTCACGAGATACACTTTTAAGTAACGATTAACTAAAAAGTATAAAATAAATAAACTTTTAAACAAAAAAATAAAACCGACTCCAAAAAAACTAAAAAGTAAAAAATAACGCCATAATTCAGTTTCTTCAAATTACTTACAAGTAACCGTTTGTATACTCAATCTATACAGTATATTAATTAATGCTATTTTGGAGTCGGTGCCATCGTGTCACAAGTTACTAAAATCCTCAATTTTCTTTATTTTCACATTCTTTATATGGCACCGACGCCAAAATAAGATTAATTGTATATACTGTATAGATTGAGTATACAAACGGTTACTTGTAAGTAATTTGAAGAAACTGAATTATGGCGTTATTTTTTACTTTTTAGTTTTTTTGGAGTCGGTTTTAATTTTTTGTTTTGGCTGATGATAATTGAACTCCATACATAGCCATGTAATAAGCGTCTCATAGAGTTATTTCCATGGCGACAAGGAAATAACAACAAGCAAACGTATTGAGTCGGTCTGTTGCTATTATACGCGCCCTTATCTCAGGTTCATACATTTTGCAGAATCGGCAATTACGACTATTCTGGTAGGTCCAGCCAGGCGGCCGACGTGCAGTAATAACGCGTTAATTATTCTAGGTATAGTTGACAGACCCGTTAATGGAGGCTGTTCAATAGATAAGCCAAGATTAATGGAGATTAGGAATGAAAGGGAATTTATAAAATAAGTTTCAAGCTGGATTATGATTAATCTTGCATGCTCGAATTTTTTTAAATCGTCTGCAATAGACGCAAAGTCCTATATTGCATGCTCGAAATTTAACTGATGTTTGAAGTTGGCATTAGATTTTTATTAAGCTTCAAGTTACGGTATTGTGAACAATGTAGAACAAAATTAAAATATTACCATAGCTTTACATAATTTCATAACCTAAAAATGGGTTAACATTGGTTAATGACTCTGGGGACTTCTTTTTAGCGGCTATGGTCCCCTGTTGCGTTTCGATCAGGACAAAGCTCGATACATATGATTTTTCTGCGACTTCGCCCCCTTAGCTCTTTAGTTTATCCTTCGAGAATCTTGCCTTTTCCCGGGATTTATCCTTTTTAGCGTACGTCATGCTCCAGTCTCTATTCTATCTTTATGAAAAAAAATGACGTCAATCCGGTACCCCATTATTGGGTGAAAGAAAGACTCACCAAAACAAATACTTATTTAAAATACCTTTTAGTAAGGATAATCAATCAGGTGCAGCTAAAATTTTGGACGCAAGTAAAAACTCAATCGTGACGATAAATATTAGAAATACTAGGTTCGGCCCGCGACTTTGTCCGCCTTGAATTCGTTTATCGTGGATAAGGGTATTTTTCCGGGATAAAAAGTAGCCTATGTCCTTCCCCGGGAGTCAAACTATCTCTATACCAAATTTCATCCAAATCGGTTCAGCGGTTTAAGCGTGAAGAGGTAACAGACAGACAGATAGACAGACAGACACACTTTCACATTTATAATATTACTAGCTTCTGCCCGCGACTTCGTCAGCCTTAAATTCGTTTATCGCGGATAAGGGTATTTTTCCGGGATAAAAAGTAGCCTATGTCCATCCCCGGGACTCAAACTATCTCCGTACCAAATTTCATCCAAATCGGTTCAGCGGTTTAAGCGTGAAGAGAGACAGACAGACAGACAGACAAACAGACAGACACACTTTCGCATTTATAATATTAGTATGGGTGTTATGGATATGGATTTGGCAAAGATGTATTAATTTTAGCGCCACCTGTCAGTTTAGCGTGGTACTCGATTGACGTAGGCTCCTAGAACACATTTGAGAAAGTTTGCACCTCCTTCCTAAGTAGATCTATAAGATTCAGGTGCAAACTTAACTCAATCAAGTGTAGTGGCTTTATAACCTGGCCGGGAATTTTCTCGACAGATTAGTAAAGTTTGCATCAAAATCTGTTCAGCCGTTTTCATGTGATGAGCGAACAAATAAACAGACAAACAGATAAACAGATAAACAGACAAAAATTCTAAAAACTGTTGGAACGTTTTCTGTTATCGATTTTAAGTATCCCCGGCCAACTTTTTTTTTGAATATCTTCCATGTACAGACTTTCGACCCTCTTCAGCTTTATTATATGTATAGATGACAGAAGAAAGAATGCCCCCATATGTGGTATTAGCCTATAAACTTTAATGATTTGTCATGTACTTTATAATAATATATTTATTGCGTATTATTTCGTCTTTTACTTAATCAAAAAAGAATGGCTATACATTGTGACAAAATTTCGCGTGTCGTCACGCGTAGGTATAGTTTATACCTAGTTATGACGTCACGAGCCCCCACTCCTAAACTGTAACGCGATTGATCCGATATTTTTTTATTACTTTGAAAAAGCTTAAAATTACGATTCGAATTTTTGTATTCTCTAACTAACGGATTAATTAGAATTTTGTTTTTCGTACCCAGTCATCGTCATCACGGACTATTTAAAAGTCACTGAATATAAAAAAAGAAGTTTTTTGTATGTCTGTATATGTGTCGTTGTGGCTCCAGCACGCCAAACCGGCTAAACGGATTTTCACTATTTTTGTACTCGGGTACCTACTAAAAATATTTTCAAAAATATAAGTAATATTTGCAGGTCACTGAATCGAGAAGTATTTATGCCTATTACTTGTTATATATTTACAGAGAACTGTTCTATGATAAACGATGGTTTCACAAACACTATAATAAAAGTTAACGAAGGAAATTCACCAATTTTATTTGAAGCAAATCGAAAAGTGTATTATGAAATTTCACCTATCAACCTGTCGCAAAGAATACGATCGGAGCGTGCAAAACGCGATATATGTCAAATAAAACTTATTTCTCCCTTGCGAGGGCGCCAATTTAGTTGCCAACGCTAAATATGAAAGGGGAGTCTTGATCCTTCCCCCATCGCGGGGTTGCTCTGACACTGACTTTAACACAAACACGGAACGCAGCGGTTACTTTTTCTTTGTTTGATCGCCAGTTGAGAAATATATCACATTTGTGGATGGACGGCTATTTAACGTGGATAAAAAGTTTCTGTAGAAAAAACATTTTTGCGACAGGCTTTTTTTGACGACTGTACTTTTCTTTGAACATTCATCACCTACTCACCGAGACCATTCTAAAGAGCTCAAACTCTGTAGGATCGATCGCAATCGGATTGCAGTGTTCCTATGCACACTTTCCTTCTCATTCATCATACTCATACTCATACTCATACTCATACTCATACTCATTTATTGATAAAATATGTCTAGATTTTACAAGTCACTTAAAAGCATCAGATCAGCTTGATACTATTATATTAAGTATATACCAAATAAAATAAAAATAAAAATAAAATAAATATACTCATATAAGGAATGTTTAATATTTGTGGTCTATTTTTATTAATATTTTGGTATGTCTAATGTAATTGTAATTTAGATACAAGTTAAAGCGCAAAGAAAAATACGATTGCTCTCGCACGTGGTCAGACCAGGACTCGAACCCAATTGTGGGAAAATTAACACAACATTATTATCTATTGTGATATAGATACAAGTCAAAGCGCAAATAAAATACGATTTTTCTCGCACGTGGTCACACCAGGTGCATACTGTGCTCGATAGTCGACGCGTAATCGAGAGGTACCGGGTTCGAGTCCTGGTGTGACAACGTGCGAGAACAATCGTATTTTCTTTGCGCTTTGACTTGTATCTATATCACAGTAGATAATAATGTGGTGTTAATTTCCCACATTAAAAACAGAGAAACACAAAAATGTGGGTTTCATAAAGTGTTATCTAATGTACTCACATTAAATTACACTATTAGAAACCGGGAAGTAGGTCAAACTTAACATGTAAGATTCCACACGAACATACCTAGTTACATTGCAAAAATTTAATAAGAGCTTGTAAAAATACGACGTGGGATGCCGTTAGCACAAGGCCGGTCCACGAAAAGATCTTTGGTTGAGGCTTTTGTCCAGCAGTAGCCCAGTTCCTCATGTCCAGTCAGTATGCGATGAGTAGCACTTTTAAAAAACCTACCACGTCTGCTAACTCACGCACTTTTAGTCTACGGTCTTCCAGTACTAATTTGTTGAATGTTTTCACCATTTCTGGTGTAGTCACTTCATTTGGTCGACCACTACGATGTTCATCTATTCAGCTCGTGCGCCCTCTTTTAAACTCAGCAATCCAATACTTTACAGTTGTAAATGAAAGCAGACTCTCCCAGAGTAGAATTATACCTTTCAAATGGAATTATTGTATCACGTATTATGTAAAGACCACTTTTGTCCATGTTTGCAAAATCACTCAAAGCAATCTATATAATGGGTGTGAAACAGAAACAAAAGAACGAAGGATTTTCTTTTTTTAATTTAACGCGCCGTAAGATGGCCATCCAGTATTGCTATCTATTAGCGATGTCGGATATTTTTGGGACTACCCTCCTACAATATAAGGTATTTTTATAGAATGCTGACATTTAGTTACAGTAACTCACGCGAACAATTTGTCTGACATATCACGTTGCAATTCATTTGGTTGAGCTGAAGGTATAAGTTACGGTGCTTGACACGTTCCAATAATTCACACCTCCAAACTTAATTTATTGCAAAAAGAGTTGACGAGCAGGGTGTCAATTATTGTAAAGTTTACGGTGACAAATGTTGGGACGTTAACGTTAAATACTGTTATGTTATAAATACGTTTTGTTAAAATAACTTGTATAGTTGGAACGTCGCACTTATAATTGAAGCATGTCGGCAGTACCTCTTGCGTTGTAAAGTAAAATTACACGGGGCAACTCTTTGTGATGCTAAAAAATATTACCAATTTCTTTTCATTCAGTCCATTGCGTGAGAGATAGATGATATGGAGACAAACAAAGCTGCAGGCAGCGCTAACCAGGCTGTAATAAATTTGCACCGCTGCATAGTATTGCGGTGTAAACACAAAATATTAATTTACGTTAGCAAATAATAAATGAAACACTGACATTTCAATTTCAAGGAGACGTTTACCACAATTCAATAGAAAACTGTGATTAACTCACAAATGTAAGCTATTACCATTGAAAGCAATTCCGTCTAACCGACAAATTAACGGAGGGGTGACATTGACAACTAAATAACAGCTTTTATAAAACCATCATTCACTGAAGAAGGAAATGTTACACTGTTAAGCTTGGCACGCGCCCGGTTCCCCATGTTCTTCGTATTCCCCATGTTCTCAGTATTCCTCATATTCTCCATTCATCGGCCAGTAATAATGGCGCGTCTTCCTGTCGCCATTTCCACAGTTCTTATCGGAAGTGATTCGCCATTGATTTTTCCGAAAACAATAGAGGATGGAACGCAACTACGGGCTGAATTGAAAGCCATTGTTGTTGTTAATATTGCCAAGTTGAGAGATATGATACTGTTCCGTGCAGTTTTATTAAATCTGGTGACATTTTTGTGAATCTGAACGCTTTACGGAAATACGTATCACTTATCGGAACACGAAACTGACGTATTTATAGTGTTACGGAAACTCATCACGGTTAATAATTGGATTATGAGTATCTAGTTTTATTTTTTAACTTAAAACAATCAACTCATCATTTTATGACAAAAGCGTCTAAGCAGCGAAATCACCACAAAAAAATGGAATAGAATTTTAACTATCATAATATAACAAAACTCTCTCTCTGGAACTTCCTTTCTCGAGACTATGGATGTGACGTCCGTAACGTCGAAGAATTACGAAGGCAAGTTAATTAGATGAATCAAAATACGCAAAAAGCCGATTTTGTTTGCCCTTGTTTTTCTTTGCTACATTGAATGAAAATCTTGTCAGTTTCAATAAATCGTTTATAAAGAGTTTTGATGCCGAATTGTGTTACAAATCTTCCTTTCTACAGTAACGCAAAACTGCAGTAACGTTGAAATGAACTTTGTTAGGTAAAACTTTATGATATATATAACATATAACGTCTCTTAATTTATGAAACAAAAACCTCGTTTACCTAGCTATACCAACATACAACTAAGTGACTTCTATAAACATTACTCGTACCGAAATAGCACACACGACAATATTTTTGGCAATGGATCCTATCTTTCGTTTTGTCCACTATCGCTCGGTCGGATAGCGATTTACTTAGTTAAAACCCACCCTGCACTTCTATTTTTGTTTCTTTCTGGGCTTGCATTCGGCGTGCGTGGAAATATGGCAACTATTCTTTTCTCTTCTCTTGCACATTCGATATTCGAACTCTCGAATATCCAACGTGCAAGAGAATGATGCAAATACTACCGCAGCAGTCGATGCTGCCAAATTAGGACTATTAGTCTAGAATTCGCACTTTTATGAGCGAATGAGTACCAATAATGTGCCAAATTTTGAGCCTTTGACGGATGCTATAAATACAAAAAGTGATGAATTATCGTAACATAAAATAGATTTAATAATATCATTGGACTGAGTACGTAAAGTAGTATTAAAATTTAAAGTTTTTTTTCTAAGAATTTATATTATTTAATTTGTCCCTCTATTGCTCAATAGCCTTTGTTAATCGCAACAAAAGAAATATAGAAGTGGTTTTTTGTTGTAACGCGTAAATTATAGACCCGTGGTTTCGGTATATTTATATATTTCACATACTTAGTTCGAAAGACAATATCAAAGTTGGCAATACCACCTTCAACGTCACCGCGTCGGATAGAAACGTCCTGTCATATTGAAACCATCCCTTTGGGGTTACATAGATTTTAGTCACCTAGATTTGCACCCGTAATTTCTATATAAATACTTGAATGCAAGAGTGAATAAAGTAATATACTTTATTTCTTCCGTGCTCAACGCGAACGTTATAGACCCGCTGTTTTGTATATTTACATATTTCACATATTTAGTTTCCAAGTGAGTACCGAATTTGGCAACACCACCATACACGTCACCGCATCGGATGGAACCGTCCTGTCACATCGTTTCGTTTGCACCCATTGCTTCCGGTGTCACATGGATTTGAGTGCATCAGATTCGCTAGAAAGCTGCATTTCAGTTTCCTAGCCGGGGTGGTCGACAAGTAACTTCAAATAGAAAGGCTTCACACCTCAACGTATGCAGTATAACAACACACCAACTTCATGGCGCCGAAGCATAGACCGTGTGCAATACAATGCTTCGGTACAAATAATGATTTGGTTAAATTTTCGTTTATTTCTCACGATAAAAGCGTTCAAAGCGAGCAAAATTTGAGACTAAAAGCCATTTTGACACTTATATTGTATTCGTATAATTAATTCTTACGAACATGGCTTGTTTCATATAATCTACAATAACATATTTAATTCCCAAGTGAATTCCTTAGTTGGCAACACTACCATAGACGTCAGCGCGTCGGATGGAAACGTCCTGTCACATTGTTTCGGTGGCACCCTTCCCTCCGATGTCACATGGATTTGAGTGCATTAGATTCGCTCGAACGCTGCATTTCGGTTTCCTGGCCGGCGGTCGACACGTGACTCCAAATAAAAAGGCTTCACGCCTCAACGGTTGCAATGTACAATGTGAATAGAATTGCCTGTATTGTGTAATAGCATTTAGTAGGGAGTTGTAGATATTATTAATTTTTATTTATTATAGTACGAAATGTTAGTTTTCTATGGCTTAATGGGAAGATGTTTAGCGAAGAACTGAAGGCGATCGAGTGCGAAATTTAAGGATGACACCCCAGCAGTTCGGTTAATGTTTTTTATAAACCGTAACAATGTTTGTTTTATCGCTTGTGCGTACACAGGTTAGGTTACTAATTAGTTTAAAGTTAAGACAATTAGACATATAGCGAAAGATAAAATATAGCATTCATACCTATATTATAAATATGGTGCGTAGTGAAATCAATATAGCATCGAATTACAGCAAAGTATTTGAGATATATAAATATAAATATAATAAATAAATATTACGGGACAATTTTACACAAATCACTCTAGTCCCATGGTAAGCTCAATAAGGCTTGTGTTATGGGTACTAGGCGACGATATATTTAATAGATATATTACTTATATACATAGAAAACACCCAAGACTCAGAAACAAATATTTATGCTCATCACACAAATATTTGCCCTTACCGGGATTTGAACCCAGGACCTCAGCTTCGCAGGCAACGTTACTCCCACTGAGCCAAACTGGTCGTCAAAGATATAAAACATTGGAAACATAATAACACTGCAAAATTCCTTAATTAACTTAATTAAGTCAATTGAACATTTTATCTCGTCTTCCTTTAAGTCAAGTTTTAAGGAAAATTTAACTTACTGATTGGTACCGTTACTTTTTTAAAACATTTTCAATTAATTAGAATAGAAACTAGAAAAAATATACTATAGTAGTACTATTTTGTCTTATATATACGTAGGACAAAATAGAACGAAACTTTGTTCAAAACTGCATGAAAATATTGGTTATAGTCATAGGTACTCAGACAAAATCCTAGATTTCATCTCTTTTAATTTGTGATTTTCGACATTTAATGATACTGAAGAAAAACCTTCTTCTTTCACTAGTTTGTCCGACTCTATGCTTGTCTCTTTATCAGTCTCTCTAGTCTCTACTGACTTTCAAATACCGCCTGAATATTGTTTATTTCTTGACCACCACTCGGTGATCGCCTTTGACCATACACTGCCGTTGAACTTAAAGATAACATTTATCCAATAAACCTAAAATATTGATACTAATATGTGTGTTGATCATGATGCAGTGTCTTCAATATTACCGCAACCCAGTTAATGACGTCAGCAAGCGCCGCTGACGTAGCCAAACTGTCACGGGAAGAACATGCCTTGGTTTATTGTACCTCGGGTATTCGTTTCGTAATTACGGTGACTCAACCAGCCAGCAGTTCTATAGCAAGGCCGCGGAGGCGTTGAGCTCATAAGAGTCACAAGAGATGCAGAGGATCATCGGGATTGCTCACCAGTACACCTAACTGATTTCCAAATATCATCTGATCTTTGTCTTGGCCTCCACTCAGTGATCGCCTTTGGCTATCTACCGTTTGGAACGAACTTAAATATTGAATAACTTTTTGGTGACTCTAAAAACCCAGTTCTGCTGTAAGGATTAGACGGTATACAGCATACAAGAGAGGAAAAACATATTGTTTCGTTACCATTGCTCGGACGACCTCGCTAGCATTACACAAATAATCAGATTGAAATTTTAATAGAATAGGAACGGAGCTCAAACAATATAAAATCAATAAAATAACGTGTAGCTAGAAGACAATACCGTAATCAAATTTCGTTTCAAGCGAACTTCTAAAACGCCATTCATTTTGGAATGTCGATAATGATTTATTCGAATCTACATATTTAAGGAGTCTATCCCGACAAGCACCCGTAATCAACTTTGACGTTTCATGTAAATCTGTTTCGGGTCTTTTTAGGGTTCTGTACCCTGAGGGTACCACGGAAACCTCTTACAAAACCTCAGTTGTTAATCTGTCTGTGACAGGGCTGAATCTCTTAGACTTGGAATTTTCAAAAAATTAGTACGGTTAGTACCTATGTCTGTGAGCAAAGGCAAAATCTACAAGACCTGTCATCATGTATGGATCGGAATGTTGGGCCGCAAAAGTGACGGATGAAATGAGATTGCATGTTACGGGGATGAGTGGCGTGACAAGAATGAATCGGATAAGGAATGAGTATATAAGAGGAAGCCTGAAAGTAGCACCCATAGTCGATAAGCTGAGAGCAAATCGCCTATAGTGGTAGGCGATATGTTATACTGACGGATGTCACGTGCGAAAAAGGTAGTAGTTATGCATGTAAGAGAAGGGATAGGGGTACCAAGGAATAAGTGAATAGATTGCGTGAGAGATGACATGAACGGGAACGATGTAAATGATAGGATGACGGGTGGCTGAGAGGTATGAAAGAAAAATACATGCTGGGTCGACCCCAAGTAAATAGGATACGGACAAGCGAATGATTATGACACAACGGGACAGAGAACGGATTGAGGCGTTTAGGATGTGGTGCTGGCGAAGAATGGAGCGAATAATAAATGGACAGAAACAGTCACTAATGAGGAAGTGTTGAAAAGGGTAAACGAAAAAAGAATAGTAGGTGCTATGGCAACTACAAGAGGGAAAATGATAGGATATTTAATATACATGACGATTTAATAGAACAAATAATAGAGAGAAAAAATAAGGAAGGAGAGGAAAAGGAAGGCCAAGAATCACTTTTATAGACCAGATAAAGGGAACGGTAGGCTTCGGGATGTATCAAGAAGTGAAAGAACTTGCATTAAACTGGAGGGAACTGTACCAACAAGAGTCGAACTCTTAAATGTTGAATAAATGAGTACCTAATAGTCATTACTGCTTTAACAACAAAAAAATAAAAGGGGTCCTCATATGTACAAGAAGCCTGTTTTTCTTGGTTTAGCGTTCTATGCGTAACATAATGAAACGTAATTTATTTTTTACTCTAGTCGTCGTTATAACAACAAATAATAAAAACAAATATAAAGGGAATCATAATTAGAAAAAAGCGGAAACGTTGTACCCGAATAAGGATTCAGTTGGCGATTATAGCGTGTACAATTTTTACTGTCGAATTATAATTATGAAATGTGCTTTCCTTAATGTTTTTACACTGGTAGGGAACCCTTCGTGAGGAAGTCCAACTCGCACTTGGCCGGTTTTTTATCTTGAGCTCTTTCACGGGGGTAATGTGATTAGCCCAGTCGGGATTCGAGTGCCCTCTTTCGGGAGGGCGTTAAATAAGATGCGACATTTTCCGCCTCGGGCACCTTTGATAGTACTTTTAAAGCTGTGTCACGAATTCCGAACCTCTCTTTTATTGGTCACCATTATGATAATTACATTAAGGGCCGTCCTCCGATACTTCGTCTTTCGAATTTGTTCTGTTGTTACGGTAAGGCGTTTGCCGCCTGAATATTGAGCAGCTCATTTGCGAAAATCGCACCTATTGTCTACGTGACACTTTTCTTTGAGGGATTCTTCAAAGTCTTTAAGTTTTTACGGTACAATCAAATTATACGAATTTTTAAGCGATTCGGATACGAGTTTCATGAGCTTCATTAAGAAACTCATAAAAAATATCGTAATTTTTTGTTTTTTGGATTTATTTCCTTTGAACTGACGGTATTGTAATTTTATTTCAAAGCCTAAAGTAACATTATTTTTAAAACTAAAGTCATGAAATCGTGGTACACCCGGAGCCAACACGCATCGAACTGTCGCATAGAATAAAGGTAAACCCGAAACAACAATGCTTAAATTAAATTCCGATTGTTTGAAATGCCCAAACGTATAACGTATTAGTGAAATAAAATAGAAATCCTATTTACCTACCTCAACGTGATAAATTTTGGTTGAACTATGTGCTGTTTATTTTTATCGGATAATTTATCTCAAAAATACACATCTATCAAAAAAATCGAATTATTTCGCTTCGATATTTCAGTGGTATATTTTAAGAACAAATATATCACCTACCCGTGTTAGATGTCATAGATAAGTTACATATTTTAGTAGGCACCTAGAAGACGGGCATGTTTTTGTTCGCGATGAGGACAAAACCCTTTTATCCTTAGTGCAGTCGGGTAAAATGTATCCTAATATAAACCTATATCCATCTGTGAATGTTCAGCTATTCCTGTACCAATGTATTTGCTTAATTAATGGTCATAATTTATCAGGCTGCTTTCACGTGATGGCGACGCAAAAAAATATGACATAAAAATCAAAATTTTAAAAACCCATAACCTTTAAATAAAATTTTCAATGACAGACATTTCATTTCTTAATAGTGTGGATATAAATGTTTTTTTATGAATGGGTCAATCCAGTCGACTTCAATTGTTTTTACAAGGTCTATATTGGTTCTGGTGCATATTCGTAAACTTCTGGATATCGGTCATCTCAAAGGACTCGAAGTATCTTTCTCTCATCAACAGGGTTCAGATATTCGGTGTGATATTTACCTAAAGTTTGGCAGTGGCGTTTATGTTGGACGGTATGGACACGGACTCAATTTAATTTTCCTAATAAACTTCCCGGGATTTATAAATTTAGTAATACGACCTCCAAAACGCATGTTTTATTATTCTCTTATGTTATATATACCTATCATGAAATTAGATAAATTCACACCGCGGTTACGATAAATACTTACATACATTATTACACTACGTACATTTGCATAACAACGTACGTGCTTACCAAAATAGTCATAAATAACCATAAAATAAACATGTTTGTGTATTTTTACCTCGTCGTGTCGTTTTATGCAATCCCGGAACTTATATTATTAAAATAATTTAATAAAGAATCCGACTCCATATTTGCCCAACTTTTGCCGGGTTTTTGGCAACTTTATGTGAATATCTCACCGAATATCCGATCCGAACCCTGCTCATCAAACAGCGGCAAAGTGCTTTGGGATTTGAGTCGAAGGTGGCCGGTTATTAATAAACAAAGTGATAAACTATTTCAATTGACAAATCCTTTGAATGATCGATCAAATTAGACCTGCTTTAACTCAGCAATGCACATCATTTATGAGCCACGCCCGATAAAGTGCTAACGTTTCGGATCAATCGCTTAGGGAGACAAGATTGTACTGTTTTTGCTACATCACTCACCAGGGATACCTTTAGTCGACTGTTGAACGTGATTTAACACTTTGTTGTTTGGAAATAACGTTGAAATTTTGTCGGTGGGCTGACAGATGACTGGCGAAGGGACCCCGCCCAAACTATCAAATCAGAACGCTACAGAAATGAGTTAGCAAATAAAATTGCGAAGTCACTGTATTGATCGAAAAGCGTATTATAGTAAATTGGGAATTTATTTCGCTGTCGTTCCCACAAATGAGAAAATATTAAATTATATTTAAAAGGATCCAAGCTAATGTCAACGATACCAGAATTTTCTGTTCTGTGATTAAAGTAGATACTTTGTTTCGTTTTTAGGCTATGTAAGTTATCTAACATGGTAAGAAGTATGCTATTATTATCTTTTTTAAGAGAAATAATAAACCACCGTGCATTTTAATTATTGTGTTTACAGCCAGCAATTTGTGTGTGTACATAGTAGATTTAGTTATTATTCCTTTTATTAACTCTGTTTAAGGTTGCATGTAAAAAAGAAAATCTTAGCCATTAACTTGTAATTTGTAAGAAATAAAAGGCTTTTTATTTATATATTTTATTTATTATTTAAATTATTTGCACAGTAAAATTACCATGCTGTCCATGGACTTGCCGTGCAATTAGATGTTTTTTGCTGTGTAATCAGTATTTTTTTAGGTTAGGTTAAGTTCGCTGAACGATTAAATACTAACCCCTTTTTAATCCGTAACCCCGCTTGCATTTGTAACCCAGCAGAGTTAGCAGTTTGCAAAATACGAGTAACCAGAAACACGCATAGTGAGCGTAATGTCAACTTAAAAAAAAATATAAAATTCGCCAAGTAGAAAGATATAAAGTACTTTTTAAAAGTCCGTTGTTACAATAGCGGTTACTCATGTCGTAATAGCCGATAGCAGAGTATCTACAGTGCGAAAAAGGCAACGACCGGACCGGGTCCGCTCGAGTCTCATTATTAAGGTCCTATGAATGGACTGAAACTTCTCTATCAGTACTAGCTATTTAGGACGTGAGTAAACCGCACTTTACCTTCAAGAAAACCAACCAACCAACATACTCCCACCTGAAAGGCCGGCAACGCACTTGTGACTCCTCTGGTGATGCAAGTGTCTATGGGCGACGGTGATCGCGTACCATTAGGCGACCCGTCTGCTCATTTGCCACCTATGTCATAAATAAAAAAGATTAGCCGGTAGTGTAATCTTAACATTGACGACATGTTTGACTCAGTTGGTTGCACAACGAACGGCATAGGCTTCATAGGAAGCCGGAGGTCCCGGGTTCGAATCTCGGCAAGGGCAAGTGTTTGTATGTTGAGCACGAATGTATGTTCCTGGGACTTGGATGTTTTTTATGTATAAATACATAGTATTATAATTTATCTATATATTACGTATATCGTCGCCTAGTACCCATAGTACAAGCTTTGCTTAGTTTGAGACTAGGTCGATTTGTGTAAAATTGACCCTGATACTCGTATTTATTTTTTATTTATTTATTAAACATGTCTGGGTCTCACGATAGATTTACAGTTCAAATATCGTTGTTGCTCTTTAATTTATTCGTAGAATTATCTAGTAGATATTACAATACTTATGAGTAATTGAAACATACTTCTACTAACTACTTACGTGCCTAACCAGTGCATTTCTTGTCGAATATCATCGTCAAAATGCACGGAGATTAAATTAAAACCCGATCTGTTTTCATGAATCATTAAATCAGTGTTTACTGAAACATGCGCGGCCGTCTCGAAATTGTACAAAAACGTTGAAAAGGCTCCTTAATCCCTTTAAAGCGCTATTTTCTTTTTATATCCAATGAACCGAGAAAATGCGGGCGAATATAAGGTCGGATTGAGTTATCGCCATATCGAAAGCAAACTGTGAAACATTTTCAAATAAAAACAAAGCCTTGGGTAGAAACGAGGAGATTATAATTTGATTTAAAATGAAATGTTTTCGGGACTTGTTCGGCTTAGAATGTTTGTTTTCGCAAGCCTTTAATAGTCCCTATAGACAAATTTTGAATGAGTAATACGCTTAATTTGTTTAGAAGTCAAGCCTTATCCCTACTACAAAAAGTTAGCGTGATTAAAAATGGTTTAGGGGTTCTTTATATAGCATTTCATTTGATCCCTAGACATTGTAACATAATCTAATAAACATGTAACATATTGCGCTTTATTACCGATTAAACAGACGCTTTTTACACATTAATCATTCGTATTTATGCGTGTTTTGTTGTTATAATGTAGATATATATAACAACGTGGACAGTTAGCATCGAAAAGTACATGTGTATAAAGGGTCTATATCGGAATCGCTAACGTCATTCGTCCTTATGTATCGTTTGTCGTAACGCATCTCTTTACGAAACTGTAAACTTTTCAGGATTGTTATAAAACAAACCTAACGTAACCTAATCTATACGATAATCTTTTAAAAAATCCCGAAAAAAATACTGTTTCTGAAAAAAAGCGTTATGGCAAACGATACATTAGGACAATCGACATTAGGGATTCCGAAGGAGACCCGTGTGTAAAGCATCAAATATATCACGTATAATTAACAAAGATGTTTGTGATAAACTAGGCACTTTGGAGGCTGCAGACTATTTGATGCTGACTAAATAAAGGTTACAAATTAAAAAAATAACTTATCAGCGGTGTTTTTAATATTTTTGAAGTTTTATAGATAGTTGCATGCGGTTTAAGAACCCCTTATGTTGGAGTACCATTGGTAGAAAAAATCAATACTAAAATTATTGTGTAAGAAATGCGGTAAAACGTATTAAACTGCACGTACAGCTGCACCAGGTGCAGTATGTTCACCGAACAGAGTTTTCGTAACGTTTCAATAAGTTTATATACTATAATATAGTTTCCAAAAAATATGGATAGTAATCTAGAGACCTTATTATTATTATTGTTGATTTGTGGGCCTTCTGTATGCCGCTTCTACCAGATTTGATCTATTGTGGCAGCCCTTTATTAGAGTTCACTACTGAGGCCCGATGAGTCTAGGAATTGCTAAATTCTTTGGGCAGTGAAATTTTGTATCTCTTCCGGGGGCACGACATGTTGCCCTAAGTGGATACTTCTTTTCCTCATGAGTGGTCCACAGTAGTGCAATTGCAGTCTCCTCTGCCTCTTGGCAGAATCTGCATACTGCGTCCTGTTTCATACCCATTTGAAACAGGTATTTGTTTAGTTTGCAGTGGCCTGTCAGGATTCTTGTTATTGCGCAGGTTTTTGGTCTTTTGAGCTGTAGTATCTCTTTTGACAACTTTTGCTTGAATCCTTTAATTAAGGTTTTCGAGTGGTTTTGCCCCGTTTACGAGCCTCCATTCCTCGATTGCCTTAGATCTATATAAGTCATTGAGCAGAACGTATGCCTTTCGTTTTGTGATCCCACAAAAGGGTTCTGGGCCGACTTGGGGCGTGTCCACGCCCTTATTGGCGAGTTTGTCTGCTCGTTCGTTTCCGTCAATGTCTGGTGTCTGGAGTGTCCTGGTACCCATCTGAGTATAACTTTATTGGAATTAGCCAGGGCATTTAGGTTATTTTTGCAGGTTTGCACTAGCCTCGAGTTGGTCTCCAGGGATTCCAGTGCAAACAGGGCACCTTGACTGTCCGAGTTGATGTAAAAATCTAGAGACCTTACTGCAGGGACTAATTCGTTTCGAAAGATGATTACGCATTTTTCGCTCGATAGAAAAAATCGCAAACTTACATCTATTCCACTTCTTAAATACATATTTATAACTATTTTTTTAATTAGCAACTTAGATTGTATCAGAAATTGCATTTTTATTTTGATTGGTATCATCGACTACTTTAAAGAAACAATCATCTCTCGTCTATACATACAAAAGAAGAAGTCCTGACTGACTGACTGACTGACTGACTGACTGACTGACTCATCAACGCACAGCCGAAACTACTTACGCTAGAGAATTGATTTTTGCACAGTCGGTTACATTTATAACGTAGGCAAGAGATAATAAAGCATTTTTCGAAATTCATCCCCTAAAGGGGCAAAACAAGGGATGGAAGTTTGTACGTGAAAGGTAAAATCTTTGGACTTAGAAACTTGAAAATTTGCAATAAGATTGTGTGTTAAAAAGCAAGAAACTGATATTCTTGATTTTTCGAAATTCATCACCTAGGGGGGTAAAACAAGGGATAGAAGTTTGTATATGAAACGTAAAATCATTGATATAGAATCTTGAATTTCGCAAAAAGATTGTGTGTTTAAATCAAGACACTTTATATTCTTGATTTTTCTCGATTCATCCCTCAAGGGGGTAAAAAAAGGGATGAGAGTTTGTATGTGAAACGTAAAATCTTTCGACTTCAAAACTTGAACTAGCTTTCGCAAAAAGTTTGCGTGTTTAAAAACAAGAGACTTAAATTCTTGATTTCGAAATTCAAAATCATAACCGGCCTGCAACCCTTTAAGCTACACTGCCGTGCTAATGTAAAAAGGCGCAAGATACATAGAAACTGCTATCAATAAACGGCTTTTGAAACCAGTACGACAGCACAGTCACATGCTCAAGGTCATTAGCGCGGGTTTAAGCCTTAAATAACACATTATTCACCTTCGCCGAGTGGTTACGTGCTAACTACATTTTCATATCCCACGAAAACAGCGCCGGGATTACTTATGTAAAGCATAGCCAATTTGAGAGGCGACCCGATCTTATTATTCCCTACCTATTTTCCCCAACAGGAGAAACTAATCTAAAGAAAATTTTCGAGTCCCCGTGAAGAAAATAATCTTATAAGGGAAGTGCAGTTTTCGCGAATACCGCCGAGGAATACCGGTTGGCAACAAACTTTAAATTAAACTTATTCTAGAAAAGTAAGTTTTTTACGATTCTATTCGGGTTTGGCTTAATAAGAAATACTGCCAGGATTTAGAAATTGTATTTTATAGAGGTATGAACTCAATTTGTACTCAAACTGGCCTTCTTACTAGTAATCGGATTCAGTGCAAGGAGCACAAGCTTACAAACGCGAAAGGTATCCGCAGCCACTTGGAGTAGGGTGGGGACGCGGTATGCAAGGCTCAAGGACCGCGAAGGTGGGCTGAGTAGGTTCAACCCAATTTGGGAAAGCTATGATGGTGACAAACAGCAGTTACTGCAGCCTAAATATGAACGCTTGAAATACCAAAAGCAATTCTAATTTTCAAGTAAATCATGTCAAATAAACTTTATTTTGCTATAGAAGTCATAAAGATTTTTTCTGCATTTGAAAATGATACCCTTCTTTTTTTAGGGTTCCGTACCCAAAGGGTAAAATGGGACTCTATTACAAAGACTCCTCTGTCCGTCCTGTATCTCAGCCTGTAGCCTGTACCAGGCTCTCATGATGATGTATTTCTGTTGCCGCTATAACAACAAATACTAACAGTATAAGTTTATGTCTGTCTGTCCATGTCAGTAACCAGTATAAAATGATCGAGCACCGTGTACATTTTGCTTAGCAGTAGGGCTCTGCTAACACTGGATATTTATAGATACGGCCGTTTGTAGCGTATATTTATTTGTACGGAACCTTCGGTGCGCGAGTCCGACTCGCACTTGGCCGGTTTTTGCTCTTAATTACATCAAATATTTCACTCTCTTTATCACGCGACAAAACATCACCCGTCTCTGTCGTAATATATTCATTGGAAAAGGATACACAACATTTATTGTGTGTCAAAGCGTCGCGAACTGCGCCTAAAGAGTGGAGATGATGGAGAGATACTGTCTTACAAAAATACGTCCCGTAGGGATAGTATTAATAGATTCATATTGTACACTAGTAGATGCCTGCAACTTCGTCCGCGGAGACGGAAAAAGTTATAACCCTCTCTTTTGCTGCAGGACAAAAGTACCCTATAACTAGTTAGTTACCTGTACGACAGGTAGTTACCTGTGGATGCTCAGCTACCCGTGTACCAAAACTAGTTGAAGTCCGATTAGCCGTTTTGGCATGGTGAAGAAGCAAAGATACATATAAAAAATCTGAATAAGAAAATCGATCCAGTCACCTTTGAACAACCGAATTTACGTTTTTTGATCGTTGTCTCCAATATACAGACATGACATTTTTACAACTTTATAATATTATAGAGTTGGTCTTCATACATTTGTTGTATTGAGAATGACCGATGATAGTAACACCCTCTATTGATACGGTGTTTCTCATAGATTCGTATTTTTCTTATTTGACATCGTTTTCATCACGTCACAGGAATAGTGCTAGAAGTACAGGGAGAAACTAGATGTTAATTTTCTGAATTAAACCCAGGCTTTTTTGTTTTTCAACCTTTGAGCATTTAATTATTGGAGATCATGTTATTACCGAACAAAATTTTCATGCATATTTAGCGGTGGGCGAGGAAAACACGTACAAGTACACTATAAAAATGTTCCTTTTTCTACAAACGCACACAATAAAAAATCACCTACAAGAAAAAAAACATACAAACACTGACAATGTACTGTATAAAGCGACCCGCGATTGCGCCGGTTCTTTGGCAGAGGGAAGTGTATCCGTATGGCATCTCTATTATAGTTAAATGCTCTAAGTTTTCAACACATCTCTACCATCTGCCGTCCTTGTGCATTTGTGCAATGTGCATTCGTGCACGGGGACATCTATTGCTTTGATCTTGTCCATCCGTCTCATCAAATTCGTTATCTATGCATGTCTAGGGAATATAAAGAGTTACTAGACTTAATCAGCAGTGGGCGGAGCACATTTCTTGTAGAATCGATTGCTGCTGGGACCAGAAGCAACTGCTCGAGTGGCAACCGCGTACAGGACTACGCAGCGTGGCAAGGCCCCCAACAAGGTGGACCGATGATCTGTTGAAGATCGCGGCAAACCGGCGGATCAGGGCGGCGCACAACCGGTCGTTGTGGAAACCCTTGGGGTAGACCTTTGTCCAGCAGTAGACGTCTTTGGGCTGACGTGATGATGATGATGATGATGTTGTGTCTACAGTGTAAAAATCAATCAAAGAAGAGAAAACCCCGACAGTCTTCTAGGCACGATATCCAGCGAAAGCAGCTTGGACACCTACAATCCTTAGACTACCCTCATAAGTTCTCTGTTTTATCAATAGCGGTAGTCTTATGCGTGGATATGATATACTATACTCACTAATAAAAGTACATAACCAGTAAGATAAGTGTTTCAGACCGAACGAACAGAACATTTTGCGTTTTAAATTTTGATTTGAAAAACGAAGGCCGTCCTTTTAAAAAATCTACACGTTAACATATGAGGTAAAACGTTAGTACTCAGTTAAGTTAATTCGGTACTTTTATTATAAGGTTGTAAAAATTAAATGTCTGTACATTGAAATTTCTGAATAAAAAAATATAACGGGCTATTTGCAGATCAAAGAATTCATTTTTTTTTAATTTTTTGTATGTTTGTACGTGTCGTTGTGGCTTCATCGCGTCAAATAAGCTAAACAGATTTCAACTATTTTTAGTACACGGGTAGCTGGTTATCCAAAGATGGCTATATGATACTTTTTACCCGCCTACGCCGAAAAAAAGAGGGGTTATAACTTTTCCTCCGTGAACAAAGTTACTCTCGCACTCACATAATGTTAGAAAGATACGGCTGCTTTTGTTATTTATTTTCGCGCTATAACCGTAATAATAGAATCGAAAGATAGATATTTTTATCTATGCCACCCCAGCTCAGTAATACAGCAAAATGCACAGATCGCAAAAGTGTTCATGCACCGACGAACCGGTCGGTGATGCATCTCGCTATGTGCACAGTTAATACACATCTACTTAATGGATTGCCCATTTGTGTTATTAGAAAATTTCAGTCTGCAGTTAAGATCGATATGGCGAACTAAAATATTGCATAAGCACAATTAATTTGGTTGTAAATTTTATAAAGTATATTTTTAGTACGAATAATGTTGGAATTGAATTTATTTTTGTTTATAGAGTAGACAACTACTGTAAGGAGTCACGATGTTATTTATTAATAGCTAGAAAGTTTAAACTTCCTTCTCGGACATGATAAAAGTCATAAGCCTCTTTTTTGCTATTCCGTAGTCGTGTAAAAAAATATCTTATAACTATCCCCAAATGTCCAGCTATCCTTGTTCCAAAAATGCGTAAAAATCTTCCAACCGTTTTGTTGTGAGCACAAGGACACACACATGCGCACATACAAACATACATTCTATTTTTCGATTTACTAACCTTTAAATATTCACTTATGTTTCTGAAAGTAACTTCAATTTATAGGTATACTAGCTTTTGCCCGCGACTTCGTCCGCCTTAAATTCGTTTATCGCAGATAAGGGTATCCGAAAAAGTAGCCTATGTCCTTCCCCGGGACTCATCCAAATCGGTTCAGCAGTTTGAGTGTGAAGAGGTACCAGACAGACAGACCGACAGACACACTTTCGCATTTATAATATTAGTATGGATAGTATGGATTTCATTTCAAAAGCAAAAAAATACATCACATTAATTACTCAAATCACGTGTTATTTTTGGGTCAATTTCCCAAGCCGTATTTTTTTATGGCAAGACTGAAAACGCAGGTGTGGGATGGTTGTACAATAAAGTACCATTTTTTTTCGGAAACAGCCTCCAATTATCTACCTCGGGCAACAGCAAAAATCAAAATATATATAATAATAAAAAATATATATTTAGACCGACATTCTCATCAAGGTGGGTTGTACGGCAGCCGGTTTTGTTTGGAAAATACCGCATAGTTCGAATACCACGCAGGATAAAGAAAATATTTTCCTTTTATTTTATTACCACATAAACAGGTAATAAAAAAAGCACATCATTTGTTTTATACCTCGTTCGTATGTTCCTGAATAACATATACGTTTGTCCGGCGAAGCGGGATTAATTCCACCGACAAAATCTGTAATCGATTTATTCGAAAACTTTGTTTCCTTACACCCCCGTCTCCTGGACACTTGGAGCAACAGTCAAGCGGCGTCGCTCGGCAAGAAAGCACAGTGCGTAGCGGCTGTACGCTGTCCTGCACAAACGTTAGTTTATCATCACAAAAAACTTTTCATTACCGAGTTAGATATATCTTTTTTTATTTTTAACGGTTTTGTTTGAAATTTATATATGTCATGTAAAATATAAACATAGTTTCTGGACTTGTATTAGTTTAGGGATCTCTTTTTTTAAATGTTTTTTTTTTACGTCGGTTTTCTCACTCTGCCATTCTCATTCCGGTGTTTCCGGTGGATTTTATCGACTTTAATATCCACCGGGATGAGGTTTCACCGGAACAACGTCAAATGTAGCTTCACTTCTCACAAATGCCGAAATAATAATAATTTTTATACGTTATATTTTTATTTATATATTAGTTTAGTATGTTTTATAACGCGATACATATAACGCGAAAGTAAGTTGATCTGAGTATCGAAATTACAGAAGTCGTATATGGTGTTGTAAACGATAAATAAATGCAAAACATGACTGACTAAGAAATTAACGTACGATGTCGTTAGTTTGTTTGGGTACAAATTGGACTAAATAAAAGATTTGATTATTAAAATCCTGTTTTTATTTTAATTCCGGTGGGCACATTTCATTCCGTTGGGCAGATTTTATCATACCGGTGTATATTATTCCGGTGTGACTTACCTTTAATTCCGGTGTGATTAATAATTCCGGTGGAAGCTTAGATTTTGATCCCTAATATCTCGAAAAATATATAAGTTTTTAGGTTTTCTTTTAAATATGTTTAATAATAAAGTCTAAATTACATACCTACATTTAAAATTCTCAAAAAGAAACAGAAATAAATATTTACACCGGAATGATGCAAAAAATGCGATCTGTAAAAATTGACCCTTTTGTTTATCTCTTAAATAAAAACAAAACAAACATTTGTAGAGAAACCATTATGTCATTGCGAAAATTAAAAAAAAACTGGTATCGAAATGTCAATAAATTATAAAAATGTCATCAAGTGACCCTCGACATCGCTATAATCATGCACCGGAAGAAGCAGCGTAGGAGCCCCTTTCCCACAAGGTGAACTGAAGATCTGCTGAAGGTCGATGGAGTCCGCTGGATGCGGGCGGCACAGGAACGATCGTGGTAGTATTTTTTGGGGAAGGTCTACGTCTTTTGGCTCATGATGATCATGATTTAGCAACTTAATAATAGCTGTTATACCTAAGTTAGAATTTGTTCTTATTTTACCATTCTGTGAGTTGATAACCAGGGTTCGGATATACGGTAAAATATTTACGTAAAGTTTGGCGGGTGGCGTCTATCTTGAACAGTATGGAGACGGACTCAATTTAATGTTTCTAATAAACTTCCCGGGATGTCTACATTTAGTAACAAAACCTGCAAATCGCGTGTTTAAGTATATAAATTACCTTATTATTACTATAGATAACTCCGTCGATAGTGTGCAAACTTACAATAGTACATTACTGCAGAGGCTGCGAAACAAGGATTGCCGGGCAAGTAGTACTAGAACTAAAGAATCTAGAGATACGAGGCCGACAATCCCTGTTCGCGCCGAGGCTTGTATAGTGCTTTTCTCAAACATGCAATGAAATAAAACCCAATATTTTTTATATAATAAATATTTTTTCCCACAAAACGTTATTTTATACATACATAGTTATTCGGTCTTTATATATTTATATTATTAAAATATGAATGTTCTTATATTATAACAATAATTTAATTAAGAACCGAATACATTATTTGCCCAACATTTGCCTGGTTTTTGGCAACTTTTGGTACCTAAATATCTCACCGAATATCCGAACCCTGGTTGATAAAACCATGTACGATAACATTATACATGGAATATCCCATAGGTACACATTGGGATCACATTCGACATTGTATGATAAAGATGTGTCATAAAGAGATCCTTTGAGTAATCATACTTTGATCGGAATTGTTACGATAATGAAACAAATTGAAAGACGCTCTAAGTGACTCCTTCAATTTCTCCCATCTCGTAGGAAATTATGTGGAAAGAAACTCTACTGAACGGTCTATATTTGTCCCAAAACACTAATATGGATAATATGTGCCAAACTGAGCGGAAAACGTTAATATGAAATAATACTGGGATAAGGTATTGTTAGTATACGTGAGGGGAAAGGGATTATTTCCATTCGTAAAGCTTAGCCAATTTGATGAAAAGAAGTGACTGTGTTACTTTCACAACTATTTTCACTATTCACTTATTTATTTTCGATCTCAGAGTAGTTTTTCTACAATTTAAATATAAAAAGTAAAATACAAAAAGCAAATACAATATATAAACACATTATACAAAACCTAAATTAGGATGCCGCCGGCAGCGGGGCAGGGTTCAAGCTACCGGTGGTTAGGGCTGTACAGAGAGGAATCTCCTGACAATGCGGCAAGTGTCCAGGATTACTGCGTTCTGTGTATCTGACCCTTGATCCCGCCATCTAGGGAGAGTCTCTTAAGATTTTGGTCGAGACTCTTCGCTATAAGAACGTTTACCAGAACGACTATCGGGACAATGATCGTCCAATCAACATCCCACATGGCGGTCACCTCGTGAGCCAAGTCAAGGTACTTAATGAGTATGTCCTTCTCGGCCATCACGAGGCCAGATTCTCATCATCTATTTACTATTATAAAGTTATACAAATTAAATGTTGGTATATTGAAGATATTTAAAAAAAAAAAAAGTGATACGGACTTTTGAAATAAAACAATTTAACGGATTATATCGCGTATATTATCTCATTTTAGTTCCCGACGTTTTGGAAGCTTTCCAGCTTTCCATGGTCACGGGTGGACTGAGAAAAGATGTATTTTCCTCTGTCAAAGTTACAATTTGTACAAACTACCCATTTTTTAAAAACAAATAAAGGTGTACATACATGCCAGATGGGCCTAAGCTGTAAAGACAGTTACACATGTGCCAGTAGGCCTTAATTATTTTATTCTAATAATTTACCAAGCAGCATTTCACAAATGAGGCGTACTGAGGAGAAAAGAAACGCTGCAAAGAAAAACTCCCAGGTTACCTCATTAGTAATTATAATATTTGAAAAACAGAGACTATTAAACTACTTTTTAAACAGATAAGATATTTTACACCGTTCTGAAATTAAGGTTTTGCAGTCCTGTGTCTCGCTTGTTCCTTGATGAGATGTATTACAGGATCCCAAGCTGGTGGTAGTGACAATCCATCTTCTCTATTGATATTAGGATGCTTTTTAATCTCAATAGCCTCGCGTAGCATTATGGGAAAATATCTTTTTTCTTTGGCAAGGATAGATACGGACTAGTTGAAGGTCATTGAATCGAAAACTATTTTTTAAAAATTTTTGGTATACCGGTAGCTGTTTACAGATGGTAATAGGATACTTTTATCCGACTACGCCGATGAAAAAAAGGGTTATATTTTTCATCTCCTCCGCTGAAGAAGCCTGAGCCCTTCAAGTTTATAATATAAGTATATGTAGTACAAATTCCACTCACTTAAAAAAACGAAATTTGGTGCCAGATGTGGTTGCTAGCAAAGGCTGTGCAACAAAGCAGGTCTTTTGGTGCAATTTGACACGTTTTAATACTATACAATAAAAAAAAATACCAGCGACTACGTCAGGCTAAGTTTTACAAAAAAAATGGATTTTTAATGTGTAATACGTATCCATACTAATATTATGAAAGTGTGTCTGTCTGTCTGTCTGTTACCTCTTCACGCTTAAACCGCTGAACTGATTTGAATGAAATTCAGTATGAACATAGATTAAGTTAAGGGCAAGGGCATAGGCTACTTTTTACCGCGGAAAACTACCCTTATCCACCATAAATAAACGTAGTATATAATACGTTTATGTGCTAAATTGAGAATTTTATAATTTGTGATCGAAGGACGGTATTTTTTTTTATTGTGAATTAGGATTTATTTTGAAAATGAATGCATTTTATTTAATTGTATCAAAGGCGGACTTAATACCAATGCACACGACCGTTTTTTTTTCTGCTTAGTTTAATATAGAGACAATTAATATCAACATTTATATCATAATAGCTATTCTTGAAGACAAAGTTAATTCCCTAAAATTAAGTACTAAATAATTTATTATAAATGTAAATGTAAGTTATCAAACGCTTTGATCCTCGTCTCAAAATATTTTCTCAAGTTTAATTTCGTGACTGTTCGATTCTAGTTACTAGAAGTGAAAATCGTTTTACTTCGAGAGACCTTGAGAGCTTAGCCTTCGTAGTTGTGTTGGAATTAATATAAGTTACCCTGAAAGTGCCTGACTCCAACTTATGAGAGAAATATTAGGAATTCTATCAGTCAAACAGAATCCAATATAAGCCAACATTTTAGCAACTTGTTACTATACAAGTAGGTTACAGTAATTATGTTTACTGGCCCAGCTCATCACGTTATTTCTCAGGACATCATCTAACACATAATACACTACAAGTAATATATTACAGTTTGCCTTTTCTTCTTTTCTTGTTAATTAGCCATTAGATAGTAACGATTTACCTACTTCTTCTTAAATAATACCATCTTAAAGCAGGGGCAAAAATGGTTTCCTACGTGTGGAATATTTAAGCTATCTAGAAATTTTAGGTAGCATCTTAAGATTGCAGTCAATCGAATCGCAAGTCGATGGAAATCAGGGTCCATAAGGATGGTTATTAGCTGTTCCTTAGTATTATTATTAGGAAACTTAGTCTCTCGGACAGAAATTTGAAAGAGTTGTGATTCTTTCTTCTTTATTGTTAGTGTTGCAGATGGCGAAGCAGATCCAGACGGAGACGGCTGAATCTAGAGGTGTGTTATTCAATGATCGGATGGAAATAACTAGAGAGACGAACAGAAATCCAAGGACCTTTGCTCAGCAGTCGGACACCGCACCAAGCTAATAAACAAATATTGTTAGAGTGTCGTATCTATGCCCTTAGGAACACTCTCCACCGCTTACAATGTTACTACCAATCTGGCCTAAGTAATCCCGTCAGCCAGTTCCTCCCGCCTGATCGATCACCCCAAACTTTGGAACGTGTCACACACGATCGTATAAACTTTACACATTGCAACACTGCGGTTTCTTTTTATCACATCGTTGGCAAATTGAAGCACGTTTTAACACTAAATTCTTACCCTGGGCCATTTAGCGGGCTCGCGTCGCATTCGCCCTGTACGTTTTACTGCCGAGCTATGCATTATTGAAGTAGGTACTCCCGTGGTTCGTAAGTAGGAAATACGCAATTTTAATACATTCATGAAATGATTTATAAAGTGTTTGGATTACGACCGGTGTAGAGCTACGTTTATGTGCTGAAGTTTGTGCTCACTTTTGGAAATTGCAAATATAGAAGCACGATAGCACGTCTTATTATCCTGACGAAATCTGTTCTGGGGAGAAAGGCTCCTCAGGATCTCCTACTCAGTCTTCGCTTCAAGCGGCTTGCCGCGACCTTCATAACATTTTCGACCAATCATGCCAGATGCCCGCCTTCGCTGCGTCGTCCAGTCCGTGGATGTCTCTCCACTCGAGGACCCTACTGCCCCCGCGGCCATCGGTTCTAAATAAACTAAACTTGCTAGCAATGAGAGTGGAAATAAGAAACTGCGCTCACCATTGGTACAAATAGGGATCGGACACGTCTTCTACCATCGTTTGCGGACGCCCAGATCAGACCAACAAACACATTGTTCTGGAGTGCTCTCTAACAAGACACAAAGGTCACATAGACGGCTTCATAAATCTTTCCCAAGAAACAGTACTTTATTAGAATAGGGTAAATTTTGTATCTTAGCATTCTATTAGTAAATATTATATTTTTATTGTATATCAAGTGAAGTGTAATAACAATGCCATACGATAAATAAGTAAATAAACGAGCGATGTGCTCAATTCATTCGCGTTTCAGTTTAGCAATTATTCGGATGCAAATACACTATTAAGAATAAAACAACAAGCAAATTTTCTTTGAAATATTTGTATCACTTAATTAAAATATTCGTGGCGACTGGCATTTTATATTATTTTTAGTACGATATGTGAATTTCCGTGACACACGCGAGCTCGTGTTATTTTCCGTAGCGGCAGTACTGGCTTATAATTCGCCGAAATTCGCTTGTTCTGTTGACGTTATTAAAATTTGAGGAATTTATCAGAAAATCTGATAAGAACTTGTGCGCACGAACGTGGAATTTGTTACATTTACGGAATTGATAAGCGTCTAAGTTTGGGTCTTATACAAAGGCGTCGAATAGCCAAGTTGGCCGGCCGCGCAATTTTTCTGTTTAACTTTATTTACCTCTGTGATAACTTGGCCGAAGTTTTGGGTGGCCTCGAGGGAGATATGAGAGAAGTTTGTAAGAACTATTTGGCAAAAATGAAACTAAATCACGTTAACATACTTTTGCCGGTGTTTCTCCAATTTGAATATTGAAGCCGCACCGCCGCATCTCGTTGCATATTTAAATCAAATAGTAGTTAGTAAGTTTATTTTAAAGTAAGTTTCCGTGTTATATTTTCTTCGTCCCTCTAAGCATATAAACACCAGTAGCTGAGTTTTATAAATAAGGGAAAATAAGGAATTCCATTACGAATTTCCAATTTCAAACAATTTCGACAAAAAGCGGTTCGGGCGGAATTAAAATTGACGTGTACACAGATTAGAGTTTCGATCGTTAAATCTTTTTGGATTCAAGTTAAAAGAACTTAACGTTTCTTCCGATTGAAAATAGTCTGCCTAATGACTTAAAATTTGATCAGGTCAACCAATTGCATCTGGAGGGTGGTCACCAAAAGCAACGCAACACTTTGAAACTCTGTCTGTTTTTTTACAGTTCCGCACCAAAAGGGTAAAAAAGGAACCCTTATGGCGCGACTAATCTGTCTGTCCTTCCGAATACTGTAGTAGTGCTGTAGCACTGTAGTGCTATATTCTAGAAACTACTTATGCTATCAATTTTCAAAGGCTACTAGATCAAGTGGGATATCATATGAAAGGGCTTGATTTGCACATTGACGAACTTTTTTCATGAGGTTAAATTTTGATTTATAAAAATACCGTTACCTTTTTCTCTGAAATTTATCAAGAGAAAAAATTTTAATTTTCTGTATAACTTAAGACGTTTGTATGGTTAATTTTCAAAAAATCATTATTAACAACCCGGATGCGTTAAGTTTTAACTTTATCAGACGTAACCGGCCAATGGACAAGATTTCATTTTTTTTAGCCTAATTTTATTGAACTATCTATTAATATTTGCAAAATTGCGAGAAATATATTTTGTATTTTTAAATTATTTTTTAATTTTCGCTACTGATTTTAACCTCGTCCTGCCCAATGTTCTCAATAAAGAACACGTTGAATTTAGTACTTCCTACCCGAGGTTTTTATTTATACTTCAGGATTCTGCCCAATATTTTCAATGAATCACATATTCAACTTTACCGCCTAGCGACAAAAAAATTTGTGATTTGCGATTTAATTAACTTGTTTCTGATTAGTTGGAATATTAGCCAATATTTTGTGAAGGCCTTGCATTGAACTTGCTAAAACTCACCGATCAGTATCACGCTACACGTCAAGGATGCCGCATTTTTGCTAAAGAGGTAAGTTTGATCCATATTTATCATAGTAATCTTGCATGAGTTTTTAATGAATATCATAGTAATATAAACCAAAATAGTTCTAATTTGCAATTAAAGTTTATTTTTGTAATTTAACATATTTTAGATTTTTCAAGGCAATTTAACGAAATGTGTGATTTATTGAGGCAGAATTGACTACTGTTTTTATTTTATAGAACTGGTTGATGGAGAGATCGAAGATGTATTGGGAGAGTAAGATATCGGTGATTTTATTCCGTCTGATGATGAGGAAGATCCACAATATGAAGAGGCCACTCAGTTGGTGATCTTCTGATTTTTCCTGATAGATCGTTGGGCACATGCGATCGTAACTAAGATCATTAGCGGTTTGAACATGACGAAGGCTTTTGATCGGGTTTGGCACAAAACAATTCTTTCGAAGCTTCCATCTTATGGGCTTCCTGAGAAATTATGCGAATAGGTCAATAGCTTTCTAGCACACAGATATATGCATAAAGGTCGTGGTTGACGGTGCGTGCTCTGAATCCACGTTTGTGAATGCTGGTGTCCCTCCAGGCTGTGTGCTATCGCCCACACTCTTCCTTCTCCATATCAATAAGTTGCTGCAAGCTGCAAATCTGTGGTATTCAATGTCATGCAGATGATAAGCACGAGTTACACCTCATACACCGGCCGCGCCAATATTTCTCAGGATAACAGTATACTCGGAAGTGAAGACTGATTAATTTGATTTAAATTATCGTGGTTTTGATTTAAATACCTACTAGAAAAGCAATTTTTGATGTTTATTGTTGATAAAGAGGATTTGGGTTCATATCGGGTTGCATAAAATTGAAAGTCATAAATTGTTTGGTCATAAGCATAATTACGCATAACGGTTAATGGTCATACATTTTTGCGCATAATGTTTTTACCCGTAACGATTAAGAGCATACATTGTAATGATCATAAAATTTTTGGGCATAAAAACTTATATGGATGGGCATAATGGTTTTGCGCATAACATTTCAAAGCACATTATACAATCGCCATAATAGTATTACACGTCCGTTTTCATAATTTCGAGTGAACGTAAAACGAGGATTTAACTCCGCGGCTCGCTCGCTTCGCTCGCTCGTTAGGGTCACAGTTCAACCTAACACTTCTCCTCGCTTCGCTCGTCGTCGTACCTAACCTAAGCAAAGTCGGACTTGCCTGAAAACTAGATTAATGGCTTAAGTTGGGTAGGGGTCACAGTTCCTAACCTAACCTACAATTCGGTCCAAGCATGCATTTTTGAAAGCAAAAAGATACTAAAAGTCATATTTCATTTCTTTTTAGGCAACCCACACCATGGCATAAATATCAATTGTCATAATTTATGCATTACAATTGTTATGGCTAAAAATAATTATGATCATCAATATAATGACTAAAAATTATATGACATTCAACATTAGGATTTAAAATATTGTGACATGGTGCAATTATGACAAGGAACAATTATGACATAGGACAATTTATGTCCTTAAACTTTTGTGAGCAACAACTTTATGCGTAAAGAGTTATGACTATCGATATTATGTAAATAGTCGTTTTGCGATTAGAGGGACACCTAGAGGATTTACACAATATTTTGCTAGAAGTCAGTTGCTATTTTCATTGATCTTGACCTTTTTCACTATTAAAATACGATTAAATATTATGCAACTGCGAAGTAAAAAGTACATAATCATCAAAATGTTTGTACCCAATGTTTTTAATAAATGCCAAATAAATAATATCCTGTTTAGGCAGTTCTGCCCAGTATTCTTAATAAAGAACAAAATATATGGAATACAAAACTAGTCTATTAAATACATATCATTTATAACCTTAAAAATAATTTAAAAAATCTTGCCTACCTTTAACACCACAAATTCAGTAAAAAATGTTTTGGGCAGAACCCATATAAATTAAACTGTACTTAATTAAGAACATTGGGCAGAAACGGGATGTCTATCTGAAAATGCTTGGGCAGGACGAGGTTAATAAAACAAAACTACCTCATTCTATAGGGGCCTAAGCGCAGTTCAAGGAGGTATAAATTTTAAAAGTAAAAAATATTCTGCATCTGTGGGCTTATTGTGACAAGTGTCATAACTAGAGATGGTGAAAAGCGTTACAATCAAATTTCAATCACCGTGACTCCCGTACCAGTTGTAAGAAAAAACACTGTGATTTAACCCACAACCAAGGACCATTATAACAAGAGGACTGTCAGTTGCCATACTTTGGATCATGTTCCGATCGCAAGGAGATATTGACAGGTCTTGAATAGGATAGGAGAAAAAAGTACAATACTAAAACTAATAGAAAACAGAAGAAGAAATAGGATACCTGCTAAGACATGACTTTTACCTCCAGAATATCATAGAAGGAAAAATCGAGGTCAAGCGAGGTAGAAGAAGGCCAAGCGAAGTTACATTGAGCAAATAAAAGAAAAGGTTAAGTCATGTTTTACCAGGAAGTGAAGGAGAAAGCCCAAGATAGTAACGGCTGACGATTACTTCTTTCGCTTCGCTAAACCGACAAGAGCGTAGCTCTTAAATTGAAGGAGAAGATAGTTAGGAGGCCTAGCTAGACCAAGACTCTAAATAAGTTTCTGTCAAAGATATCATTTGTGACAAGCTTTTTATTGCCGACTGTACTTTTGTTTCAACACTCGTCAGCTAATCATTGAGACGATTCTTAAGAGCCCAAACTTGGTAGGATTGCGTTATTTTATAAGAGTTCCTACGACTACATTCTGGCTCTATCATCAGATCAACCCGATGGTTCCATAATATTGTATTATCACCGAACCAAACTTAAATAAGATGCCAAATTTTTACTCAATCGGAAACCCGAAACTTTTGTTTCGTTCGAAAGATTTGTTTACATAGTTACCGGTGGACCTGATAAAAACTTGTTAAAAAAGCGTGAATCCGCTTCCGCCTGTACTGAAAGCAAGTTTTTGCATCGGACAGTTCGACAGGTTTAACACGAAGTTATTTCTTGCGCAACTGACTGGGTCAGTCCAATTCTGGTGTTAAGCTTCTATTTAAGTTTGCAGCTGTAGCAGCAATGACCAACGATTTATTATCATTTCACTCCTGAAATCGTGATATATTTGCGGAAACTGAAATTAAATTGTTTTGATTCAGTCATATTAGTAACAACTCGAAAACTGGCATGATCTGTAGGTACGAGAACTTACGAACAGATCCAGGAATTAGTTTTTTATATTAAACGCCACCTAAATTGTATATAGGATTGTGTCACTATTTTCCTTTGCGGAGGAGAAAAAAGTCACTGGTAAGCCTCAGCATAATTGGGTAAAAACCTATAACCAGCTGTGAATGTCCAGTTAATAATATAAAAATAGGTGAAAATGGTCCAGACATTTTGACGCTATTAGACCGCAACGATACATACATATTTTATACAAATGTTGGGACCGACAACGTTTATTGAGCGATAAAACACCCCAAAACGCGTTGTGGTCACTGTAAAACATAGTTATACATCGCGAAATTCAAAGTATGGCTCTTATGAAAACGCTCACAACTCGTTATGAATCACAGAAAGAGCCCATAGCGACATTCGTGTCGTGGCTGTCATATTATACGAACACAACGCAATGTGGCAATAAAGTAAAGCAGTGACGACATCGCCTTCTAGACTGCACAACCCGAAGGGGATAAAACCGTCATGGTTAGTAAAGTTTTGGCTTCGCTTACACTTTGCCATGTTGGCGAAGATCTCTCGGTTCTACCGAGGGCTGCAGGTGACCTTGGTGTACTACCTACATCCGCCTAACTTGTGTTAGTCATGTTCATTTGAGCGCCATAATCGGTTATGAAGGAGTCCGGGGGTGTTGAGTTGAGCGTAGTCGGGGTTTAGTTACTATTGAAAGACAAAACGCCCTTTTCGGTCTGGATTGTAGCTAGCCACTGCTAGGAAAATAACACGCGTCCCGCTACGGTCGAGCAGGGTAGCACGTGAGGTGCGGGGTTTACCACGTGGACACTGGGGCTCGGCCTTGTCCACTGGGCAAGGGTGTGTGGAACCACTGGGAGAACTTGGATCGTTTTCCGTCCCCACACTTTCTGCTGCTCTCGATGTCACGCAGGAGATTCAACCCTTTTCAGTCAATGCTATAAGTTAAAAAAGTTCCGCTTTGCTACAACTATTAAAGTGAATATCTGCTGCTCCGAGATAATTGAAATTTAATGAGACAAACTCCATCGGAGCAGCGCTGTTTCCGAAACAGGATTAATTCCTGCTATTGCTATTTTGAACGGGTTCTAATTGCATATTTGAGTTAATATTAGAATTCGATTCGAATATGATTTCAACTGAATTGCAACAAGCCTATCTGTGTCCAGTAATGATACGATATTCTTCCTATGAACCTGAAAAACAAGTAATGAGAACTTAATTAATGGATAGTTCCTTTGATATTCCGCTTAAAAAGCGTCTTGGTTATGCAAATTATTGCCACATTTATGTATGTTGTACCCGCTCACGGAACTTTGGTGTCCCGGACCTATGGAAAGCGTGCGCGGAGTCGAAGCGAACGCGTAGAGGCCCTTTCAACAATGTAATGATATGCAAGGATTACACCGCACGGGTGCTGTTTCTGCCCGTATCATGAACGCGCACAGAGACAGCACCCGCTAGATGCATGAACTATTGCATCGGCCGTTTGTAAAAAATATTGCTGTATTAAATTGTGTTAAATGGATTTTAGTTCCTTTATTATTCCGTATTAATACGTCTTGGTATGCAACTTATTGTCATATTATTATTATAAATTGCATGAGCGTTCTGGGCATATTATTATTATGAACTAGCTGTTGCCAGCGACTTCGTCCGCATAAATATGCAATTGACTATGTGTTATGATGTCTAAATTTTATCACTGGAAAGTTTCGTTGAGATCCGTTTAGTAGTTTTTAAAGTTAAGAAAAACGTAGACATACATCGGCACAAAGTTACACTTTTATAATATTATTAGGATTGCATGATTGCAAAATATATCTACGCAAATTAACGGAACTTATTGTCACAACTAACCGAGGCGCTATATCGCGGAACAGCAAAGTAGCTAAAATTCATTCAACAAAATTTTATACAACAATATTGAAAAAAAAACGGCCGATGCAGATCACAAGGCAAGGCTAGCCTGACGTGCAACGATCATTTCCCAAGAGCTCTAACACATGCAATGCACCGGCTCAGATACGCGGCATATTTGTCGGCTCGATGACGCCAACTTGGCTCCCGGGCTACATGGAGGAAAATTTGCAGTCAAAATTAGTTTTCTTTTCTTTTGGCGCCCTTTCTCACTGGAGAATTAAAACTTTTTTAAGCTTTGAAGATGTAGGCTGACTATTGATTTAGCTGTGCTGAAACCTTAGTTTAAACTTGCAAAAATAAAAAGCAAATATCATTAGATTGGCTCGGCTCATCTGATTTTCTCCAAACATGTCTACGAAATAACGCAAAAAAGCCAGCTACAAGAAACGCCATTTAAACGGTTAAACGTGTTTGATATCTACTGCTCGTCACATACATTCACCCCGTGTTACTTAAGCTTTAAAAACGCATAGTTGCAATTATCTCAAGCCTTTAATTTTGCAAAAATATTTCATCTGGAAATTAGTTTCATCTCAAAATAACTAAATTGTAAAGCCACTAAGAAACAAACGTTTTTGGAAACTGTCCAAGTAGGTTTTTAATGCACTTTATTTTGCTCTCATTAATTTTACTAAATTTACTTGGTGCATCTTACCCGATTTAATGTCTCGGAGGCTGAAATTTTATGGTCTCCTTTTAAAGTCTGGTTATTTTCTTGTACAAATAGCGGAACGCCTCCTCGTCCCGTTGCACTGCGGTTGAAAAACAAATAACGTAAACGTACCAACGCTTGACAGCTTCATTCCAAAATAATTGACACTCTGGTACTAGAATTAACCTGTATTGCTACGATCTAATGTTGAAGGTGCCAACCAATGGGACAATATTGGCAATTAACCTTACGTTGGCCCTACCGTAACGCAGCGTGGGTTGGCCCTAACAGGAGAACATGCGGACAGACAGACACACGAAAGCATTATTGCCCAAGCTAAACGAGGACACATCACTCGCTATGCTCGCTCGGTTAAAAATGCCGTGGCCAATGATGATGAACATCTTTAGATCAGGTACTAGGAATATTTTCATGAAACAGTTACGAAATTGTAAGAAACTATCGTGCACAAAAATATTTAATGGAGAAGCTGCACGTATATTACAATTATATTACAAAATTATGTGATATGCGGGTATTCAGATATACCCGTTATAGAAAACGAAAGTTAAAGATATGTCTTTATGGGCAATTTTTTTATAAAATATAATCTTATAAAAGAAAGCTCAATTGTACATAAACTCAGGCTCATTGACCTCCCTTCTGTTTTTGATACCAATACATGTAGTAGATCACTTTACGGTGCAAAAACAGGATTGAATAGCGCCATAGCTAGCAGATTAATTTTGTCCATTATTTATTTTGTACGTTTCTCAAACAACAAAAATATTTTCAGTTAATTAATAAAACGTTCCCTTAGCGTCCGTTGTCCATTTAACAAATTATTTTGAAAACGTTGCGTTTTTAAAATTATTAAATTAAATATAAAATAATATCCTCGTTTTTAATAATCTCTCTCAAAAAGGAGGGCATTATAATTTTAATGTCTATATCTGTGTGTCTGTCTTTGGCGTGGCAGCTTTTGATTGTAGGACCGATTTTGGTTTAGTTGTTTGTGTTAGAAAGCCGACTAGATTGAGAGTGTTTCCGTGATAAAACAAAAATCTGTTCAGCAGTTTGAAGACCATTTGCTATTTCCAGGTGTGTACTTTTTTTACGGTTTCGACGATTACTTGTTGTATGTAGAAATAACACCTACTAAATAATAGTACATTACTGCAGACGCCGGGAAAGAAGGGCTTGCCGGGTGAGTAGGTATAGACGGCCAAACGTAGGGAGGCCGGATAGTGATACGAAGCCGGCAAGCACTTTTCACGGCCAGAGGCATGTATAGTGCTTTTCTCAAACATATGCAATGAAATAAAAAAAAAACACCAATCAAAAAACTACACGACAAAAGTTTTTTAAATTTTCCCTCCAATCCCTACATAATGTTTTTTTTTTACGGAAGTCGTTCGTATTTCGCGTGTGTAGTGTTTGAGTAGACCCTATCAGGGCCGTTATACACAACATGATCATAAGAATCTTAATTTCTATAATAAATAAAATAAATGCAGAGGATTTAAAATATTGTCTATGATCTCTGGTGACTTACGTATTGACAATATTTTAAATTTATTCATCAACATATGAACCATACAGATTTGTGTTCTTAATGTCAATTCGTGTGTAATAGGCATTAAAGCGGATGTTTTTAGTCTGATAACCATTCAGCCACTAGAAAAAAATAAAAATATATAATTCAGCTGTTTTGGCTGTTCATGAACACAGACGCCATGTTTACATTAAAATTTAAAAAAAAATATTTCCCGGCCTAGGCCTTCAATTTTGTATGAAATTACTTAACAGTTCTCTCAAGTTATTCCGCCCGAAACGTGCTACTTTGAAGCCTGTTTTAAAGCAGGTAATGACGACATTTCATTGCATGTTTGAGAAAATAAATAGGTATTAGGAAACAATTTATGAACCCGACGCATCCAGCGAGTCCCCGCAACTCTTACCAGGTCGTCCGACCACTATGCGGGCGGCCTTCCTACGCTGTGCTTGCCGGTACGTGGTCTCCACTCGAGCATCTTTATATCCCAACGGCCATCGAGTCATTCGAACTATGTGCCCTGCCCGTTGCCACTTCAGTTTGCTTACCCTGTTTGCTATGTCGGTGACCTTGCTTTGTCTACGAATCTCCTCCGAGTGACAGAAGTGTTTTTAAATAATTAATGTGTGTGACATTAACTAGAAATAAAGTTTATTATACTTATGTGCTTCAAGAAATGGTTTTCATCTAACATAAACCTTAATGACATTAAATTTTACTCGTACCTTAGGGCCGGAGCAGAACATAATCATAATCAAACATGAATCCTAAGTTTCATGTGTCCTGTTAGAGTTAGATGGTAAATGGATTTGACAAGTAAGAATCGTACAATGAGACCTAAATATCACACGTGAGTCCACATGTGACCAATTCCACCGAACTTGGCCTTTGAACCATCTAACTTATCAACCCGCCTGCCCGAATGATTTTAAATTTTATCGAGCGTCTACACGGTCAGAAATGATGGGCAATCTAATCAGATCAGCTAAAATGTATGACTTTCTGGCAGCCTTTTAAGCGAGTAAATAAGGCAATAAATCTATGGAGGTGTTTTTTTTAATTCATAAATGAGAGAGAAATTCAAATATTTTTTGATAATAAAGCTATTATGCTATCTATTACCATTGGATAAACTGACAACATCTTATTATAAATCCAAGAAAACTTAGGACAACTTCGCCTCTGAAGAAAAAGTTTCCTAGGCGTTTATTAGTGGCTTCATTAAAACAACTAGCTGAATAATAAGCATAAAGTAACAAAGTAGTTTCAATTCCTTACGTAACGAAGCTGTTTGAAATTCAGTTAGCATCCTTAGTGCCTTAGTGCCCTTGGGAGTTTTACAACCTTTGTTGACCCAATTTGATTCTTATCAGTTTAAGTCAGAATTAGATTATCAAAGTCTTTGAACCTGGAGTCCAATTTATTATTCTGTATAAACAAATTTTGATATATAAATTTGAGGAAGATTATGAATAGGCACAGATATCAAGCTTCTAGGAAAGTTAACACTCTTTCTCAATAACAAACCTAGGAGGTATAAAATACACACTTTATTCTTCTGTAATTAATATAGTATGAAAATTAAGTAGTGATTATTTGTTTCCCACCAGTAAGGCACTCTATAAGTTAAGTAGTAATATAGTAAGATTCCGTAAATGGGAAGAGTGTTACAACCCTAAACTTACCACAATGAATTTAAGGTTTTGCCTTCGCTTTTCTCCAAAAACTTTTTTTCTATAAGAAGCAATGGTATTCATGATTCTGCGGGCCTATGATGGTCGTGTTTATCACGCGATAAATGATATGATAACGCGTCTGTCACTCTCGCACTCACACGTGTCAGAAGGTGACGGCATCTATGTCATTTATTTATCGCGTGACAAACGCAAACATCATAGGTCCGCTGAGCATGATAAAAGTGTTTATAAAACAAAACAATTTAATTATATCATTATGAGGTCGAAAGTTAGTCATATAATGGTAATTTTCGTTTCCTACTCACTGGTATAGATTCAAATTGTGTTTTGATTAAAGCCCTTAACTACGTACTCTTTTTATAAATGACTTTATGACGAAGCATGGCGTATTTCTCATAGAATAGATGTAAATTTCTCCAACGCAAATCCATATTAACACACATTTACTAAACTAGCCTGATAGGTGATTTACATCAAAACGGATTAGATTCACGTTTATTGAGAGAAAACTTATAGTGACTTTTAATATTTATACTTAAGACTGTCTGTAGCTGATTTCTTACTACGCTGGTTAACTGCCCTGAAGTGAATTTAGGCTTCCGATACTGAGCAGCTTGTCAACAATCAAAATCGGTTATTTGTGCTGCCATTTTTTAATAATTAAAATAACATTCACTTACTCCTGCCAAATACGGAAACACACCCGCTAAAGCAACGGCCCATATCACAGCCCCGTTAAACGCACAGTATTAAGTGTTGAGTCTGTAAGATTATTATTTAATCTGGCACAATGTACTACCTGGTACCTGCTTCTTAAACTTGGTGCAAGACACTTTAATTTCCCCAGAGCCGTGAAGCTCCGACGCTCATAATTCATGCCAAGTTAACATTTTGTCAGTTCGCATTTGTTGCGCAACGAACGCATGCTTCCTTCTCTTCTTACATTTCCTCTTTAAATTTTGTTTCTTTAATTAAAAGCCATTTATTCCCGTTGGGTTGCTATCTGCTCCTTTTTGACAATATTATCTCGCTTCTTACTTACATTTACTTACTTTCGTTACGTAAGTCGTAAATGCACATACATTTATAAAATTTATAAACGTTTTTTTTCACACAATAGTTTTACTTAGTTGGTAAATCGCATGCAGACTTAATTTTATGATTTGAACAGTGACGACACGTAAATGTCAATAAACTGATTTGTAATACATTAAAAATATAAATAGCAAATACGTGGCAATTTTTTAAAATACATATTTACTAGTAAGTAAGTCCCATTTAAAAACTTCAAATTATAATGAAGAGTAAAGTGAAAACCGGCCAAATGCGCATTAAGAGTTTATAACCACTATACGCAAAAGACCAGAGGAAAACATGTTCTCTGCATGGTTCCCATACATTTTAAGGTGGTTTTACTCTGGTTCGCGGACAGACAGACATATATCGAAGGTCGTACAAAAACTGCAACGTTACTAGCTCAGCAGGAATAAACAGCCTTAATTTCTATTAAGCAGTTTGGAACGTGCCTTCAAATTCAAAGTCTTCAGGCATTTTAGATACCTGCTCGAAAGTAATGTTCTAGGAGTTTGTTGAATGCTAATTGTTGCTTACGAGTTATTCCACTTGAAGTTTAGCGTACCTACTACATAGCGCAATGTAGATTCTTGACAAAACTTTGTTTTTGTTAATACTGCTGTTTTGGTGTAGGGGAAAACGAACGGTGAAATAACTAGCATAGAAGTCTTCCATCTTAGTCCTAGGGTTGCCAATGCATTTGAGATCGTTACAATCTAATCAAATATGATTTCAATTGGCCATGGGCATCGAAGCCCAGTTAACACCAAGTGGCCTGCGAACTTGTTTGGCTACAACAAGACAACTAAAACAAGACTTCTAAATATTTGTCACTCCCACAACCAAGAAGAATCTAACGATACTTCATAACATAAGTCTCGGCCGTTTAGGCTGCAAAGCGTGTAAAATAACCTATTTGGCGCAGTCGGGTTAAGAACACAATTCATTAGGTACAGTATCAAATAAGTGCTATTCAATAATCATACTCTGAAATTTATAGTAACTGCATGTCCAATTTAACTACAAATAATTTTGAACTAAAATAAAGCGTTATCATTTTCAATGCTAAATTTTGATACCATTAACTCCAAATAATCATTTTCACATCACATTAATCATTTTCAAATTTTGCAATGTTTAGGGACGTTCAACATAGATTTAACCCATGTAAACTTCGGCCATAATTAAACAAAACAAACATCAGGACAGCAAATAGTTACTCAAGCTAATTAGCGTATACAGGGTGCATTACAAACAGCGTGCAATTAAGTCGCACCCTAAAAGTTTAATGAATCAATGATTTGATTTGACCCCCGTTCGTTATTTATTGATATAGCTAATCAGACAAATGGCTAATCCATTAGGTGCAGTCCAGCGATCCTCGGTTTGATGAGAGCAAGGACATAAATGTTTCTAGGAGGCTTGAATAGGTATAGTTTTAAAATTTGCTTTTGTGCTTTAATGCAACTTATTTCTTTTCATTTTGAACCTTAGTTAATTGATAAGGAATGCCTTATGGGATCAAGTCCACCCTTTGCACGATAAGTTTTGATTAAATAAAAAAAAATATTCATACAAAATTTCAAATTGACAAATTAAGTTTTCGCTTGGAGGTTTTTGTTCGGTCAAAAACTTAAACCAGAAACATTTTTTATATAAAGTCGTTCGCAATTTATGAACGGCAAATGCGTCTACGAAACTTCTCATTATTTTGTTTTATTCTAGGTATCGTGATACCTAAGAGTTAAACCGAAACGGTGCAAATTATATTGATCAACTGCAATAATGAGAAGGTGCATTCGGATAATTTTTCAAAATATTTGAATATCCGTCTAACTTTAAGAATCACGTGTCAATTCTATATTATTACAAGGTTGTAAAAATGAAATCTCAGTACATTGATGAAGATATTTAAGAAGAGATGAAGATATTTAAAAAAACTTTTTAACAAAAAAATAAAACCGACTCCAAATAAAAAAACTAAAAAGTAAAAAAATAACGGCATAATTCAGCTTCTTCAATTTACTTACAAGTAACCGTTTGTATACTCAATCTATACAGTATATACAATTAATCTTATATTGGCTTCGGTGCCATATAAAGAATGTGTAAAATATTGGAAATTGTCGATTTTAGTAAGTTGTGACACGATCGCACCGACTCCAAAATAACATTAATTGTATATACTGTATAGATTGAGTGTACAAACGGTTACTTGTAAGTAAATTGAAGAAACTGAATTATGGCGTAATTTTTTTACTTTTTAGTTTTTTTTTGGAGTCGGTTTTATTTTTTTGTTAAAAAGTTTATTTATTTTACACTTTTTAGTTACTCGTTACTTAAAAGTGTATCTCATGACGATTCGAACTAGCCCAAACACGGCTAGGATACATTATTTTATTACATAGATCTGGTGCCTACCTTCCGGCTCCATCATCAAATCAATTCGATGGTACCATTTTCATCAGGAACATTTAAGTTTGTGACTATGAAGTTGCTTAGCTAAATTAATCAAGATATCTTATCGCCACCCGTAAATCATTTATCATTGAGGAGTTCCGATGGCATTCTGTGGTCTTCTTCATCAGTTCCACTTCACCAATTTACTTATCAATAAATTACCGAAAGCGCCGTACATGACCCTATAACATTTGGAGAGTTCCCTCGATTTCTCCAAGATTCCATCATCAGATCCCCACTTAGTGCCAACGGGACCAACTCGGAGTTATATTATACACTTTCGAATAAAAAAAAAAATGGAAAATCGGTTCACGGTTCTCGGAGATATACAAAAAATACATACAAAAAAAATAGTTCGAATTGAGAACCTCCTCCTTTTTTGAAGTCGGTTAAAAATAAGTGAAACGGACTATTTCAAGGTCACTGAATCGAAAATATTGTTTTTGCATTGTATGTTTAATATTTCTATGTGTCGTTGTGGCGTCGTCACGTCGAAACGACTAAACAGTTTTGAAATATTTATAGGATAAATGGTTATAGGATACCTTTTCTCCGATTACGCTGAAACAATAAAAAGAAGGTTGTGATTTTTCTTATAATCTTAAACTTTAATCTATAGTAATCAACTTATAGAAATCAGCCAACCAGTTTTTTTTAAATAAACTTATAAAAAAATATTTTTTTTTTACAATACATCATCAACGTAAGTATCAGCCTGTAGAAGACCAAATGCTGGGCAAAGGTTTCCCCCAAGGATTACAGCAACGACCGATCGTGCCCCATGATAAAAAAACATATTTACAACTGCATAAAAGAAAACTAATATTTTAAAAGAAGTCACAAATAAAAAATCTCTTTGTATTTTATTTCTAGTCAAAAAGATGTAAAGAATCGGAGAGTCAATTAATTAATTGGCAATTAATTAAACACGAGTGAGCTGTGGTTGCCAATCAATACTTTAGTACAAGCTCTTCTGCTTGTTTACATTCCTTTATATACATTTGAACAGATAGATATTCATGCCAATTAATCTACCCAATACCAATAGGAAAACTGAATTTGTGCGTTTTAATAGCAAAGTGGAAAATATTGAAAATGGTACAATTTTTCTTGTCCCATGGCTCTATATTCTATGTTACCCGCTCATCCTACTTAATGTGATATTCTTTCTGTTCAGGGATTCCGTACTAAAAAGGTAAAAAAGGAACCCTTTGTCTGCCTGTCTGTTTGTCCGACTATTACAGATTACTATTCTATACTATTATAAAGTTGTAAAAATTAAATGTCTGTACATTAAAGATATTTTCCAAAAAAACATTGATGGACAATGGAGTGGAGGTCACAATCGAATTATACATTTTTTTTAATTTTTGTATGCTTGCATGTGTCGTTGTCGCCTCATCACGCCAAATCGGCTAAACAGATTTCAACTTTTTTTGGTACACGGGTAACTGGGTATCTCTTGATATTTATAGGATACTTTTTACCCGCCAACCCTGAAAAAAAGGGTTATATGATTTATTCTCTTCCGCGAACGAAGTAGTAAACAATAAATCTGAAAGTTTGTGAATATGTGTGGCTGTTCAAGCACTTGCGTTTTATATCCGCAATGTTTAGATAAAACCCAAAAGCTTGCGAGCGGAGTGATCTGTTTTAACAGAAACAGATCACCGCCGCTCAAGTCCGAAAAGTCATATGCGTCACTGTAACGCATATGTGGTCACGCGTTTTTACACTGAAACGGCAGATCTACGGTATTGCTCGTATGAATGAAAACCCGTAGCCTTTCATACACCGGACTAATACCGATTTCCTATGTGTCCATTCAGCTCCATTGAGGCACATTTTCAATTTATTTTGATCGATTTTAAACGGTTTATTTTGAGAATTTTCAGCATTCGTTTGACATTTTTGTTTCTGAAATATTTTAAGCACTGTGTTCGTCACCATGTCGTTATTCTGGCTTAAATGGCAGCATGCTTGCTGTAACCGTTGTGCTAGGCGGTAAAATGCCACGAAATCCTCGGCATCAAGAGTGCGCCCGCGCGGGGGCGCTACGAAGAGCTATTATATAGTGTACTAAGTCTAAACACTATATATTTTGATATGTCAGTCACTATGTAGGTATCTTAGTAGACCTATGCTGGGCACTGTCGGACTAGTGATTAAAACACCGTTTTAAAAATGAATATGAAACCACACTTTCTGTCTAAGAACTGTAACATCCCTACTCTCGTATAAAAGTGTGTGTTTGTTAGTTTAATTGTTAGTTTCTCCTGCCGTAGCAATGGAATAACGGATCTATAATGTAGAAAAATTATGTCATGATGTTTTGCATGCAACAATTTGGATCGGAGAGTAACATAGACTACTTTTATCTCAAAAAATTGCAGTTTACAAAGTACAAGTAACACACTTTTGCCACGCGTTATTGCGGGAAACGTCTAGTAATAAATACTTAATTAACATGTTAACACCAAAGATACAATTACATCAGCGCGATTAACATTTTCGTATCAAACAAAACCCATCCCGTTTAATATTTCACTCACAATCAATCCGCACGCTATATAACGTAACACCGAAGTTTTGAGCGGGTAATAACAATTAAAAACAATATCCCCAGACCCATTGGGTTATTGAAAGCGTCGACAAAGGGTGAAATTGGCGAGCGCTAATTAATAAATCAGGACTCGTCTGGGCAAACAGCGGCAGCCCGGTGATAATATCCAGCCGAAAACGCTACTAAGGCCTTCTGTACACTATATGACCCTCTGTGCACTGTATGAATCGTTACGTACAGTACAGTCGCGTCACCGCACCGGCATCATCGCGTATACAATTGCAATTGTGGATACTCAAAATTTCATCCTTTATTTGCAATGGTGGTGGCGGAGATCAACCAAACAGAATGTATTTTGAATAAAAAATAAATAAAAAAAGAACCGACTTTAAAATAAACTAAAAAGCCATAAACAATCTTTTATGTACGGTAGGTACGGATCACATTTGAATCACCTTTTGAAGTCGATGCCCACCCATTCATTTATTACTATTAAGAACCGCGGCGGCGAGCATTTAGTTATTATCTACCTGCATATATATTTAGTATTGTATTGTATTGTAAACACTTTATTGTACATAAAAACAATAAAACAAAGAAATTAAAGTAACACATTTGTACAAAGGCGAACTTATCCCTTTAAGGGATCTCCTCCAGTTAACCTTAGAGCAAATGTAAGAGAAAAGTTGTTTAGTTATAGTAATTCGTTTATTTCGTTGAATAAAGAACTTTATTTACTTCAGGTTTGGCCCCGACTCCAAAAATTGATTCAAATGTGATCCGTACCGTACATAAAAGATTATTTATGGCTTTTTAGTTTATTTTGAAGTCGGTTCTTTTTTTATTTAATCTTTTTTATTATTGCTTTTTAGTGATGGATTTTAGTAGTCATATAAAGTATTTTTTAGAGACCAGAATGGGAAGATTGAGGAAGCACTTTGCACGCATCTCGAGTCTTTGGAAGTAAGAAATGTAAAAGTTGGGTAGTTCATTGTACCTACCTTCCATGATCAGCTCAGCATGAAATGATGACAACCAGAGGAAAACAACTTATAACTTTAGAAAAATATATACCAAACCTTGTTAGTGCCCATAAAAAATGGGAGTTTCTCTCGATTTCCCATCCTTGTTAGTGCCCATAAAAAATGGGAGTTTCTCTCGATTTCCCATATAATCTGGTATTCCATCATCTAATCCTGACTTGGTGATAAGGAGACTACTTCAGGGACAAAAATACAAACTATCGAACATATAACCTCCTCCTTTTTTGGAAGTCAGTTAAAAATAAGTTTAGGATGGATCACCGATGTAGAAAAAAAGTGGCGAAGAGCATGTCAGAACATGCTCACTGTAGGGTTCCGCAGCCGTTTATACAAAAATTGCACTACGGATGAAAAATACGATACGAAAAAAAAAAATACTAACAAAGCAGCGTATCTCCCCGGCACTTACGTTCTTTTGCTGAGAAGCGCAGTTTTTTGGCAATAACATAAAAACGATATGTTCCATCATGTTGAAATCAATTTTCGTTGGATTTATTTATGAAGCTCTTTATTTTTAAATTTTTTCATATTTTTTGAACATACCGTTTAGAAAATAGAGGGGGGGGGGGGGACACAAATTTTGCTACTTTCGCAGCGAATATTTTCAAAAATATTCACTGAATGACATTTTTTTTGTAGGAACTTTAAAAAACCGTTGACATATATAAAAAAAATACAAAATATAAAACTAGGCTTGAGAACAAGACACTAACGCTTACTCTTATTTTTCATTTAGCTAATCAAAGGATAACGTGTAAATCGTCTGTTCTCAACAACATCATGTTATTGGACATAATGTACAGTATACAACACACAGCTAGAATCAGTAGTGATGATTTGTGACGTGAGCTCAAAAATCTCTTTGGCCCGATAGAAATGTTATTTCTGTAAACATTCAAGATTAACAAAATAATTATTTAAAAAACCATACAACTTAAAAATTAACTATTTGTACATTCTGAGTCCAAATAACATGCACTATAGAGAAATAATACAATATGCATACCACCCCCTGAGAAGAAAATACACCTCATTAATATCAGAAGCAATTAAGAATGCTTTTTTTACGAAACACACAACAATATTGACTCTCTAAAACTTCATTGTTATATTAACCAGATTGGTCGCAAAACTATTTAACAAGAACATGGTCTGAGCATGCAATCTGAAGATGCAGCCCAGACTTTCCAGACTTTCGATCGCAATGAACACATTCGTTTGCAACGGAAAAGCACTTCTGCCTCATGAAAAATGCATGAAACTGCGGAAAACATTGTCTCTTTCGATTGTTTACGCTTATTCATAGTCCAAACGTAACTTTATGGTCCATAAACAATATTCGCGGCGCATTGTTTGTTCAAAGAAATGACCAAAATTTATTCATAGACTTTCGGAGATAAGGTGAAAAATAAGCGTTCACACACGAAGTTACAAAAGAAAAATGATTTCTTTGCCGTTTTTTTGTTTACTCAATCAAAAGTTTGCATTACTCTTGTTTTACTTTGATTATAAGTTTAGTGATTATACTGGTCGATAAAATACCAACTTAAATGGTCAGCCGTATGATTTGCAACGCCATCGTACAATTGTGGTTAATAAACTAAATATTCGATTTTCCTGCCTTTTTATATAAAATGTATTCTGAAATATTAAATGGTTTTAACGTCTTTATTTATGTCCCGACTTTACGCCAATCCAGTGACACATTAATCAAAACAATAGCTCAAAAAACGGCCAAATATCAAGAGTCACAACATTTTAACATAATTTGTCGGGCTTTCGTCTGGCAGTCTCTCAAATTAGGGTGGCCTCGGTCGGTCCAGGAGGTCCTTTCAAATATCAATTATGTCGGCGCCGCTACTGTCTTCACAGACACTGGTGATTAATTAATTAGGGATGCTGCAATTATGTCTCCTGTGGCGCTTCACGACATTGTCAGTTGAACTGTCTCAGGACAAATATCTTGTTCCCAATTTGGATAATCCTGTCAATTGGTAATACCGCTCTTTAAATACTGACACTGGAATGACAATTAGAGCTTAATTTATTTAGTTCACGTTGTTAACAGCGTTTCAATGAAAATGACATAATTTAGCAACTAGTGTGAATTTGCAATGTACTTGATCTCACGAAAGTAAGGGTATATCCATTCTTAATTTTATAAATGCGAAAGTGTGTCTGTCTGTCTGTTTGTCTGTTACCTCTTCACGCTTAATACGCTAAACCGATTTGGATGAAATTTGGTATGGAGATAGTTTGAGTCCCAGGGAAGGACATAGGCTACTTTTTATCCCGGAAAAGTACCCTTATCCGCGATAAACGAATTTAAGGCGGACGAAGTCCCGGGCAGAAGCTAGTAACTTATATAGCAAGGAAACCAGCATTCTTATTTTACGCGAAATTGTATTGGATTATCTTAACGACCGGTTCAGCTCAGCGGGATTCTATTCTAAATATTTGTGTGATGAGTACAAATATTTGTTCCTAAGTCTTTGATATTTTGTATGTATATAAGTCAATAGCTGTTAAATATCTGGCACAAAGCACTTCTTTCGAAGCTTCCATCTTATGGGCTTCCCGAGAAATTATGCGAATGGGTCAGTAGCTTTCTAGCAGACAGATGCATAAAGGTCGTAGTTGACGGTGCGTACTCTCAATCCATGTCTGTGAATGCTGGTGTCCCTCAAGGCTGTGTGTTATCGCCCACGCTGTTCCTTCTGCATATCAATGATATGCTGCAAATTTGTGGCATTCACTGTCATAGCACGGGTTTCCTGCACTGGCCGCGCCAATATTTCTCGGGATAACGTCATCGAGAGCCGTAACAAACTTGTGTCTGAAGTTGAAACTTCCCTAAAGAAGTTTCAGAATGGGGTCGACTTAATTTAGTCCGTTTTAACCCTACAAAGACACAGGTTTGCGCTTTCACCGCTAAAAAGTCTGCGTTTGTTGCATCACCTCGTTTTGAGAATACTCCCCTAACTGCAACAGCTACTATCGGAATCCTTGGCGTCGATATATCGAGTGAAGTGCTGCTTGGACGCTTACTGTCGGCGCGCCGATGATGCCGCACTCTTCCGATACAAGTGTGTGATGCGCGTAGCAAATGGATTTCGAGTGATCGGATCGGCGCAACGTCCAAACGCGTGATAGTGACACGCGATCATGCTACGCGACGATGATCTGATACGGGCAAATGATACATATGTGGACGCACCTAAACGGAGAGCGACTCGTATCGTCGGTTGCCAGCGTATTTCAGATCAGCTTGACTCCTTGGCACTGCGTAGAGATGTAGCCTCGCTCTGCATTTTTTATCGCTTGTATAACGGAGAGTGTTCCGAGGAATTGTTCGGGTTGATCCCAGCTGCATCTTTCCGCCTTTGTCCTACGCGACAATATTTCCATCCTCACCACTTAGATGGTTGGCAGTCCACAACTGTGCGTTTTTCTAGAAATTTCTTGCCTCGCACGACTGAACTGTGGAATAAATTGCCGCATGCAGTATTTCCGGACCGATGTGATCTTCAAACCTTCAAGAAAAGATCGCACTCCCACCTGAAAGGCCGGCAACGCACTTGTGACTCCTCTAGTGATGCAAGTGTCTATGGGTTTGCCTCCTATGCCATAAAAAAAATACATATATATATATATATATATATATATATATATAAATATATATATATATATGTATATATATTGTCGTCTAGTACTCATAAAAAAAGCCGTATTGAGCTTACCATGGGACTAGTTCGATGTGTGTAGAAATCGTCCCGTAATATTTATTATTTATTAATCCATTGTTTCGGAGAATATACTTAATACAAATAAATAGAAGAGTACCAGCTAGAAATAATAATCAAGGCTACATTTTTTTATCAAAAGATAATAGAATTTTTCTGTTACAGCTCTTTTATTATGCCCAAAATTTTTTGGTGATGGAATAATCAACACTAATACAAATTCGCAAACATAGCAGTCGCAATTCTACGAAGTATTTGCGTTTGAAACTAGATAAAGGCACTGAAACTTTATTCTGTACGCATCATTTGAAACAATCGAGTATAAAACAAAGTATCGCAAGAAATCAGTTGAGTAACAAAACGCGAAGAGTACCCCAGGGGATTTAGAAGCGCGAGATACGTGATATAATATTAAAAACTTTTTTGCCTGCGTAGTTCATACGATGAATTGAGTAACCAAACATACGACGTCACAAATTGAAAGTGATAGCGATGTCAAGAAACTTGAAATTGGAAATAGCTATATATATACTTAATTTGTAATAGACCGTAGACTAGTCCGTTTCGCAAAAGCTTGTAACTTGTATTATTAGTGGAAATTTCTTTCCAAAAATATTAAAAAGAAACTTTCACTTGTAATACATGTAACAAGCTTTTGTAATACGAGCCCCAGGCTGCCCTAAAGCTCGTCGGTCTGATGACATTGTAGCAAGAGCTGGAAAATAGTGGAGGAGAGAAACATCATTGAGGAAGGAGTGGAAGTCATTAGAGGCGGCATATGTCCAATACTGGACGGAAAAATTGTCAAGATGATGATGTAATAGGCAAAATCCTGAGGCTAACCGTTGCTCATTTTATTACTAATTTTCAAGTGTATATAGCAACGCATCTTCGTATTTGGTATGTTACGCATAGGTGTTTTTTTTATCAAGGGCTTCGTAATTTCTGCAAGTGATTAGAAAAAAACTAGCCAAGAGCATGTCGGACCATACTCAATGTACCGCACCAGTTATATAAAGAAATGCACTACAGATGAAAAAAAATACGATTTAAAAATAAACAATAACAACGTATCTCCCCGGCACTTACATCCTTTTGCTGAGAAGCGCTGTTTTTTGGCAATAACTTATCAACGGCATGTCCGATCATGTTGAAAAAAATTTTCGTTGAAAGAAGTAATTAAGCTCTATCTTTGTAATTTTTTTTATATATTTTGAACATACCGTTTAGAAATTAGAGGGGGGGGGACACAATTTTTGCTACTCTCAGAGCGAAAATTTCCGAAAATAGTCCAGTCCAGTCCAAATTTCATCAATACACATCTTACAGTTTCTGAGTAAAATGCCTGTGACATACGGACGGACCGACGGACATGACGTTGGAAGACGGAACCCCTATAGTGTGGGTTCCGTTTTTGCCATTTTGGCTACGGAACCCTAAAAACCGGCCAAGTGTGAGTTGGACTCGCGCACTGTGGGTTCCGTACAAAATATACGCTATAAACTGCCGTATCTATGAAAGCAGAGCCCTAAAGCTCTGCTAACACTGGATTTTCTTAAAATTTAACAAATGATGTATTTCTGTTGGCGCTATAGCAACTCCTAAGCAAAATTTACGCGGTACTCGATCATTTTATGTTGGTTACTGACATAGACAGACATAAAATTATACTATTTTTAGTATTTGTTGTTATTTAGTATTTGAGATACAGCCTGGTGCCAGACGGACAGCGGAGTCATAGTAACAGGGTCCTGTTTTACCCTTTTGGGTACAGAACCCTAAAAAGGTTCTTAAAATGATACAAATGATACAAATTTATTTCTTCAAATTATTAAAAAATTTAGAAAATGAAGAATAAAATACGCTTTTCACTTTTATTTTGAAGTTAATACTAAGAAATGAACCCTAAACGGAACGTAACGTGTGATCCATCATACAGCTTTGAAAAGTCACGGGGACTTCCTATATGAAAACATGTGCTTAAAGATGCTTTTAAACTTTTGTTTTTATGCACATAGAAATGCTAAACTGTATTTCGTGATTTGTTTGCAGATACTCGTTCGTAAAAGATTACGAACGAGTATACACGTGATTTTATGGTTTGATACCCTTGAATCAGAAGAATCGCGGTGTCAAAATATACACTTTAAATGGTTGTATCTATAAAAATCCAGTGTTAGGCAGAGCCCTGTTTCTAAGCAAAATGATCGTAGTGCTGGGACATTTTATATTGACGCCTGACATAGACACACACATATAAAAAAATATGAATTTCAGACTTTTGTCATTAGTTTCATGCAATGGTATTAAGAGTTATACCAAACTTCAAGTTTCCAAAATTATTGGAAGTACCCTATTACAGGTTTTCGCATGACGAAAATTAATTGTATGGACACACCTTTTTAACCCTTTGACCGCCAAGGACCCCTAAAGGTGTTACGAGTTGTCGTGACCATTTATCAACCTGTTTACTGAAAAGTAAGGTCTAATTTTGCTGTCTTGCTTCATAGAGTTTGGAGTGCAAGTGACACTTCAGCTTTAGCATTTGACGGAAAGCGTTGAAAAGGTTAACGATTTTTTTATTGCGTTGTTTTGCAAGTTATTTTCTTCTTAGCTTCATTGGATTAGGTATAGACTTGATGTTTGATTTTAATTTCAGCTTGACACCTGTACGCATTACTGACAAAAACAATTCTATAAGGGTCAAAACCCTTTTTTTTCTTTTAGGGTACGGAACCTTTAAAATTAAATTAAAACACTGGGTATAGACACTGCAATGTAACGTGTTCTTTTCGTTTTTTTTCATACAATGGTATGGAAACACACACTTGGCCGGTTTATTGGAGGTGACACACATAATTTATATTAAAATGTGCACGTAAAACATACACTAACACCAGCTTCTCATGTATGAGATATTAAATAAAGGTGGTTAACACCATACGATAACATAAATAACCACACGGAAGCCATATTTAATGAAAACGACCTGGTAAACAGACTGCAAAGCTTAGTCAAATATTTAGGCGAGTGCTACCGAAATCTACTTACACGAGATAAATGGACTTTAATTCAACCTTTGTAATTAAATAATCCTTTCCATTACCAGAAATACCACGTTGGAGTAACAAATAAGTTCGTTAGGATTGAGGAAGGAAATGCTTTTAACATTTTGCCCAGAAATCCGGATAAACTATGCTCTGTTTATCTCTGTGACAATGTGGCTATTGGACGGTTTTTAACCATACTTACTTCAGCAAAATCGGGTAAGTCAGCCGTTTCATGATTATCAGTTTAATCGGCTTGCTTTCAATTTTTTTATGCAAAATTAGAAAGAATACGTTATAAGCAATAAAAAAGCGCTCGTAGCCACTTAGTTACTGTCCGAGCCTTCAAACCGAAATCTCATCTACAGTCGATTATGTATGTTAAAAAAAATTTAAGTCTCTTCAAATATTTTTCTCATGTTAGTGAATAATGACATGCTTATGAAAAATAAAAAAAAATATCCCGAAAAAAGGTGGAGACAATGTTTTTGAATTTGATGCTTTTTTATAAAATGAAAAAAAAAATGGCTTATACAGGAATATTTTTACTGTGACAATGATTATTTTGATTATTATAAATATAGATTTTTGTATGTACTAGATTTATTTTATTCTATTTTGAATGTCACTGACTTTTAATGAAAATTACTAGATTATTGACATTGTAATTTTGAATTTTAAAATGTGTTTGTGATTATTTTTATACTTTATTCTTGTACTTGTGTCCATTTTGCCTGCCAGCTACTGGTGAAATGTGTTTTTCTCCGTATGCCAAGACCATCTTTTGTATCACGTTTTTAAACAGTACAAAAGAACTTTCTTACGAATATGTAAAATAATTGTTTTCCTTTATTTTTGCAGTCTAAATGCGTCAAATAAATAGGCCGATCATTTCTCCGCGTCAGAATAAAACGAAAATATCGTACCGTAAAAATAAAACGAGTACAATGGACCAACACGAAATGGTAACAATCCGAAAACGGATCCTAATAATACCAATTTCGATATAGTGAGGGTGTGAGCTTATTATACTGTCATATACACTCGACACGTCCTGTGCAGAGTTGAAAGAATGCCACCTAATATGGGGAGGGTTTATGAGCACAATTGCAGTGTTATCCATTCAGTTTTGGATTTGTGACACGTTTCAATCATGTTGTTATGGGATTATTTTGGAGATTGGTTGATATTAAGTACTTCCTCGTAGTTAGAGAAAAGGGAAATCTGAAACATTTATGATATTTATGTTTTCGGCAAGCTTTATGGAGTACGAACCCCTCCAGCGGTGTACGGCAGAATCGGTTTTCGGCAGAATCTTGATTGGACAGAATCGTCTTCGTAATCTTACACCGCTGGAGGGGTACAAACTAAATATTAAAATACAACAAGACATATACGAAAAAAAAAACAATTTTTTTTAATAAAAAAAGAACCGACTTCAAACTAAACTAAAAAGCCAAAAATAATTTTATGTACGGTACGGATCAGATTTGAATCACATTTTGAAGTCAGTGCCATTCATTTATTACTATTAACCGCGGCGGCGAGCCTTTAGTTATTACCTAGCTATATATATAGTTTTAGTAATTCGTATTTTTGTTGAATACAGAACTTCAGTTCAGGTTTGGCACTGACTTCAAATGTGATCCGTACCGTAACATAAAAGATTATTTTTGGCTTTTTAGTTTATTATGAAGTCGGTTCTTTTTTTATTAAAAAAAATATTTGTTGCCTTTTAGTGATGGATTTTAGTCATATTAAGTATCTTTGAGAGCCCAGAATGGGAAGATTGAGGAGGATTTGATTGTAACTAAAAATCTAAATTATAAGAATTGGCTAGGTCAAAATGGTTAAGTCCAGTAGCTTGCTGGTTAAAAAAGAATTGAGAAGACTAACAATCTCAACCTACCCATAATATTTAAAGAGTTATCTTGCAACTATTGACCGTTAATAAGGACTTGTACCTTACATCATCAGCTCAGCATCATTAAATGATAACAATCAGACGAAAATAGCTGAATAACTTTAGAAAAATATATACAAAACATTGTTAGTGCCTATAATATTTGAGGGTTTCTCTCGATCTCCCTGGGATCCCATCATAAGATCCTGACTTGGTGATAAGGAGACTACCTCAGAGACACACAATAAAGAATATGACTAACAGTCTTAACGTATGTATGATACATGTATTTTTTAAGAATTATCCTGTAACTCTTAACCGTTAAGGAGTTCTCTGGTTCTCCACTATCAGTTCCACTTTGCTACCCTGATCTTAACTAACTTCTGCCTCCAAGCAAAATATGATAAAGAATTATATTGCGATTAGTGAATTAAAAAACACTGGTTGAGCCCTTATTAGTGACTGGTGGCTTGTGTCTTCATCATCAGTTTCACTTCACCAAATGATGATTTTCGAGTGTAAATGTTTGTTTTTCTTTCATAAACACCAAAATCGCCATAGATGTGGCCATAATATTGGAGGAATTCCTTCGATTCCTCATCGATCTCATCATCAGATTATCACCATAATTTTTTAGGACTAACTTGGAGATTCTTACTCTTAACCGAAAAAATAATTTTCTAAATCGACTTGCGATCCGTGAATTAAATAACACTGGTAGAGCCCTCAGTGGTAATTGATGGCTGGTGTCTTCATCATTGGTTTTTCTCCACTAAATGGTGATTTTCAAATGTAAATGCTTAAACTGCTGTAATAAATACCGAAATCGCCATAGATGTGATCATAAAAATCGAGGAATTCCTTCGATTTCTGATGGATCCCGGCATCAGATCTTCACCAAAATTGTATGGAACAATTTGGATATATCTACTTATGAACAAAAAAATAATTTTCCAAATCGTCGTGTAAATGAAGAAGTTCTGAGGTAACAAACATAAAAAAAAAACAACCAAATTGAGAACCTCCTCTATTTTTTGAAGTCGGTTAAAAATATGAGCCAATCAAGTGACTTTTTAGCTTGCTTGGAAATTTCTTAATATTCGATCGCGATAAGAAACAAACTCATTACAAAACACATGATTGCAAACTGCTATAGTACCACTTAAAATGATCAAACATTTGAACATGTTACTTAGTTCAAATTCACCAGGTCGCATTGTAAGAGCGAACAAACAAAGAAAATGTTGAGTTCTACAAAAACTGATATTTGTTTCAATAACAAGTTAATTCGTACTTCATTGGACTTAAAATGAACTGGTTTAGCGCAATCCAATTATTGTGCCTATCGCATGCAAACCTCTTATTTGAAGCAATCAATTTTAAACTTGACAGCAATTTACAACTTTTTAGATAGCTTTGATAATGATGCAGTTATCAAATTTAAATTGTTGCTGCAACCATTGTACTTGATATGATTAGGTTTTCAAATGACGACAATTTGTATGGAGAAAAAAAATCTGGGTAGATATTTACAGTTGACCTAGGAACTTGAAATTTAGTAAAAAGGTAGCTGGTATAGCATTTTTATATCTGTACATTTTGCTTGGGCGCAGGGCTCTGCTAGCACTGGATTTATATAGATACGAGTATGGTCATTTGTTCCGTATATTTTGAACGTAACCATTGGTGCGCGAGTCTGACTCGCACTTGGCCGGTTTTTTTCGTCTGATAAACGCGGCTATCATAGGCCCGCAGGTAACCCTCAACAGGATCATTGTACCTGAAGATACCCCTATAACACGTCTTCAGATCAAATCCTTTAAGAGTTTTGTTACACAAATAATTGATTCGCCGCCCGCCATCAGAGAAGTCTCAGTTCTATTTAAGTTTCCTAAAAGGAAATGAAAGGAAATCAGAGCTCGCGCCTTCGGAGCCTTTATCGATACTTATCGTCATATAGCCTAGAAGAAAGCGTTTTATTAAATCGACTTCGGGATTCGTTCTTATGTCCGACTCTATAATACATATTTATATACGAATACGCTACAATTATTACAGAAATAAGTAACAGTTGCATGATTATGAATGTGTTAGCAAACTTTGCGCTTTATATGCATGATTTTTAAAATATTCAATTTGATTATGTTTGTACAATGCTTTTGTACAAAGTTCAGAAAGAAATATTGTAACGGAATGGGATAGTTTTAATGAATTTACACACAATTCACAACCATCAGTGTTGAAATTAGGTTTACATGTAAGTTGATTTAACTACAATTCAATAGCGAAGTACCAACATGTACGCCACCCAGTCCAGTTTTCAAGATACTTTTTATCAGACTACTTTTCGGTGAAGCAAATAAACACTAAATGCAGTCGGTAATGTGTCAGTAGTCTAATAGTTTAAGGCGAAGGGGTGGGCAAATCACTGAAATCGAGGTGTTTTCGTGCAATTTTTTTGATATTATATGTAGCATGTAGAGATCTGAAAAGTAACTATTCAGAACACATATATCCTTAATTATGAGTTGATAGATTAAGTTTGTTCCTATCTGATGTAACTCGGCCTAGAAACTATAACATAAGAAGCAGGTTTTTAAAAATCTTCTACATTTTTTTTTCCGCCTGTGAGCAATTCTACAATACCAAATTTTGCACACGTACTTTAAAAACCTTGGTCTACTAACTGATAGGAAAAAACTTAGTCTAATTTGTGTAATACGGAGTTTAGACCCAAAATAAACTTTCACCTACGACATTTCTACGAAGTCAACGTACTAAATATTTGATCAGTGTAAAAGCGTAGGCGCTTTAGCAGTGAAAGTGACGTTGCGGCGCGGCGTGCGCTTACGCTGTTACCAGCTCGCTTCCGTCTATCCATAGCGATAATGTTTTTGAATTGATTCCGCCAACTGATTGCGTTTGTTTTGTTTTGATGTGTTCTATTCTACGATTTAGTACCAGTATAATAGGGATGATGACAAAATTTTAAAAATTAGTCCATCTTGAAGATTAATAAAAATATTGAACACGTATTTTTTCTTTTTTTACTTACTCGAAAAATAATGGCAATACATTGAGTCAAAATATCGCGTGACGTCACTCTTAAGTACAAATTTTACTTAGGAGTGACATCACGAGCCCCCACTCCTAAACTGAAATGCGGTTTATCTGAGTATTTTTTTATTATTATGTAAAAACAAAAAATACGTGTCCAATATTTTTGTATTATCTAACTGACAGACTAATTAGAATTTTGATTATCTTATCATACCCAGTCATCACGCCTTTATATCAAGGTACTCTGTGTTTATTATTATTACGAACCGGTAGTCTTTGAGGCGTTGTTTATTTCGGGGATTTGTTATGTTGTTTTGTATGTTATTGTTTGTGTTATTTGACATTGATCTTGGTGTTTTGTGCGGCGTAAGTCGCTCCGTGCGACGTAGTTACTTGGAGATTCTTGAGTCCCTAAAACTGGGGAACAAGAACGGTGGCGGTCGTGGTAATGGTAGTGATGGTGGTGATGATGATGGTGGTGGTGATGGTGGTGACGATGGTAGTGATGGTGGTGGTAGTGGTGGTGTTGATGGTGATGGTGGTGATGGTAGTGGTGGTGGTGATGATGGTGATAGTGTTGGTGGTGATGGTGATGATAGTGATGGTGGTGGATGGTAGTGGAAGGTGGTGGCGCTGATGACGGTAGTGATGGTTGTGGTGGTGGTAGTGGTGATGGTGATGGTGGTGGTGATGATGGTGATGATGGTGATGATGATGATGGTGGTGGGTAGTAGTGGATGATCGTGGTGGTGGTGATGGTGGTGGCGGTGATGATGATGGTGATAGTGGCTGCAGTGGTGGTGTTGATGGTGATGATGGTGGTGATGGTGGTGGTATACACCATAAACATCACTATCACCACCTCCACCATCAACACCACCACCACCACCACCACCACCATCATCATCATCATCATCCCCATCAGCACTATCACTACGACCACCACCACCACCACCACCACCACCACCACCACCACCATCATCCACTACCATCCACCACTGTCACTATCATCACCATCATCACGGTGGTGATGGTGGTGGTGATGATGGTGGTGATAGTGATGGTGATGATAGTGATGGTAATGGATGGTAATGGTACCATCACCATCACTATCATCATAAACCATAACCATCACCATCACCACCAAAATGATTGACAGTCCGGAAGGTATTTATATCCTTCCGAATCCATAATTTAAAATGGGCACAAACAAAAATCTTTCCATTGACACAACACATAATTTCAGCAAGCAGCAAGGTCAAACAATCCTACTGGAAAAGCGCTAAAGTATCCTCAAAACAAGCGCCACCATACTGCAAAAGGAGTCGATAGTTCACAACTAGTCAATGCGCGATACGACGAGTCGAGAGAGAGCATCTAATATATACTAGATGGCGCGCGCGCTCGAAGTATTACGTTCGGGCCGAACGAGCAAGGTCATTTCCCCACCTCTTCGCCTTAAGCAAAAACCGAAGCAGCCGCTACCTTTGTATCAATATTGTCAGTACTTAAGTGTTGCTGCATCCAATAATGCTAGTACAAATATTTAGAAGAATACTGCATTTTATAAACAATATATTTGACATACATGTAAAATATTATCTTTTTTCTTAATATCATAATTAACGTTATTCTATTTTAACGTCTAAGGAGACGAGCTTATTTACTTTTATGCGAAAACTTTTCAAGTAAAATGTGACTATTTCAAAAGCGAAAAAGGGGGGAAGGATGTCAAAATGGCGTGAGAGAAGTTCGCAAGTGGCTCGTCAGCAAATTACTGTCTAAGTCGGAGTATCTCAGGATACAACTTCGTGTATAAAGCTTAACTTTCCGCCATACAAACTTATGATTTTCATTAAATCCTCTTGGAGTTGAGACCTCTGTTGAGGCCATTTACGCAGCATTTTATATGGACTTTAAACATGTTAGACTTGGTAATGAATCGCATTGTTTCAAGTATTAAATAACAGTTTAAGAGAGACTTTTCAATTAAAATTGCTAGGTTGGGTCAAGATTTCTTCGAACAAAGTGTAGTGCACGTTCATTGATTTATGAGGTACCTACATTCTTTTCGGTCTAATGCTTAAAGGAATTTTCTGAATTTATTTCTTTTGATTCTTCTGATGAAGCGACTTTTTTGTCAACTTGTTAAGGGTTAGTCTAAGACATATTTTATCCCATTTCCGTCATTTTAATTTTCCAGAATATTAATATTTTCTTCTGTTTCCGCGATTATTACTCATTGAAATAAAACAATTTAACGGATTATATCGCGTATATTATCTCATTTTAGTTCCCGACGTTTCGGAAGCTTTCCAGCTTTCCATGGTCACGGGAGGACTGAGAAATATTGTTTCCAGAATATTGTTAAAAACAGTTCTCCTTCCCGAAATATTTATTTTTAAATTAAATAAATGATTGAAATAAAAAAAATTAACGGATTACATCGCGTATATTATCTCATTTTAGTTCCCGACGTTTTGGAAGCTTTCCAGCTTTCCATGGTCACGGGTGGACTGAGAAAAGATGTATTTTCCTCTGTCAAAGTTACAATTTGTGCAAACTACCCATTTTTTGAAAAAACACAAATAAAGGTGTATATACATGCCAGATGGGCCTAAGCTGTAAAGACAGTTACACATGTGTCAGAAGGGCTTAATTATTTTATTCTAATAATTTACCAAGCAGCATTTCACAAATGAGGCGTACTGAGGAGAAAAGAAACGCTGCAAAGAAGAACTCCCAGGCTACATCATTACTGATTATAATATTTAAAAAACAGAGACTATTAAACTACTTTTGAACAGATAAGATATTTTACACCGTTCGGAAATTAAGGTTTTGCAGTCCTGTGTCTCGCTTGTTCCTTGATGAGATGTATTACAGGATAAAATGAAAGGATGAAAGACCACACTCGCAGTCCAGCTTATAAATGCCTGCACTCTTTCATACATTGGTCAAACGAAACGCAGTGTATAGTTGAATTATCGAGAAGATGGAATTGCATTTGTAGTGGTTGTACCGTTTGCAACAAAAGGAGAATAATTTTCTCTTAACTTAATAAAATGACATACCCAAGAAGTGGAATAAGTAGTAGTCCTCTGTTTTTTTCTTTTATTCGCTATCATATTCTTCATCTGAGCTGTCACAAGTATTGATAATAAAATTGTCTGTTATTTGATCCATTTCTCCTTCCTGACATCGATATTTATTTTCTTCACTTTCGACGTGGTGACAAATATTTTCCCAGTCCTCAGCAGTGATGGTATTCATTCGTTCAGTTGCTAAACTCATAATGCCTTGCATGTTTAATGAAACGTTTCTTTTTGCTACATATCCTTTTACCACGGACCAAATATTTTCGATCGGATTGAATGTCGGGTGATTCTTTGGCAATCGTAATACGGAGTGGCCATGTTCTTTTAAAATTGCATCTATGTGGTACTCGCGAAACCGCTCTTTATTTTGTTTAATTAATTCATACAAACTGGTTTTGTACATCAACCGGTTATACGAAATGTTGTGTTCTGTCAACCAATTCATCATTTCTTGTTTATTAGAATTTCACGTTGGAGCACGATTCAAAAGTTTGTTGTGATAGGACGCATTATCCACGATAAGTACGCTATTCGGTTTGAGGTTCGGTATTAATTTTTCTTTTAACCATTTTTCGTAGTTGACAAAGTTCATCTGGTCATGGTAATCTCCCGTTTTTTGGTTTGCCTTAAACATTAACAAAGCGTTTTCAAAAAACTACCCAGTTTGCACAAATTGTAACTTTGACAGAGGAAAATACATCTTTTCTCAGTCCTCCCGTGACCATGGAAAGCTGGAAAGCTTCCAAAACGTCGGGAACTAAAAAGAGATAATATACGCGATATAATCCGTTAAATTGTTTTATTTCAATGAGTAATAATCGCGGAAACAGAAGAAAATATTAAATAAATGAGTGACTTTATCACAAAACCAGTTTTTTACAAAGTTGAAGTACTTAGCAGGCTAAAGGTAGCACGGACACCCAACTCGCATATCGCGCTACACATGTGAGCCTAACTAACTGAATAAAGCCTCGTCTAAAACTCTGCGATACGAACTTTCGACTTGCAAGATTTGCGAAAACGCTCGCGGCTTTTCTACTGAAGCGGAGCATCCACGGTGCGATTAAGAACGATTACGACTGTGTGCGATTACTTGTCGTTTTTAATAGCTTCTTCTTCTTGTATCACTATCCTCATTGCTGGTCGTCAGTTTCATGACTCATTCGTTGGAAAATCGCTCTCCACTTATTTCGGTCTTCTTCGGCAGAGTGTACGGCATACTTAGTTCAGAGTTCTGTACCAAAAAGTTGTAACGGTTCTTTCAATAAACTAATGCTGTCATATTTTCTGTCAGAAACGTACTGTAACTTTTCAATCTTACACGTAACCGGTTGACTAGATTTACAACCATGAATACTATATTGCTTCTTTGTACTAACATGGTGCATCTATTTCACCTAGACTTAGTTGTAAGAAATCTAAGCACTTTCTTTTACTTATCAGAATACATTATTTACTACAACATTTTTTACTGCATGCCGGTACAATGCCTCCATTCAGCAAAATATCGCATAACCGTGAGACAACCTGTACTTATGTGCAAGTACATTGACGTATCTACTATTGCGAATGCATGGACTGTCCATGTCCATGAAAAGCTGGCGTGTCTACATGATAAAGCGGTAATTACCGCATGTATAATGCAAAAATAAACTCCAATCTCCTGTTTACAAAAGAAACGGGACATGTTTCTTTTATAAACTTATATTTAACGTTTATCAAAATCTGTTCGCGAATAACCCCCTTTACATGGGACACCTACGGGCACTGCGAGAGTGGATTTAGAAACACGTCGCTTCGTTTTAAGTTGCAATACAGGGTGATTCTGTAATGTAATGCATAAATTTACACACCTTTCTGAAAAAATGCAATACCCTGTTTATCGAGCACAGGCGAATACACTTTTATAGGGACAATATTGACTTGGGAGTGTATAAAGTACAATTACAAACAAAGGCTGCTCGTTTTTACTAAAAATGTATTTACGTTCGTTTGATATGTTTTGGAAAAATACTCCTATTTTCTTTCTGTTATCTTGATGACGACAAACTAATACTTTTTACTTTCGTTTTACTCGTACAATTATAAAAGTTCTCGTCTTTTTCAAATTCTAGCCAATGAAATAGTTCAGTAATAAATGCATGTATAGCAGACTAGCTGTTGCCCGCGACTTTGTCCGCATAGAGATGCAATTTCTAGCCTACGTGTTTTTCTGATGTCCAAACAACATTACTGGGAAATTTCGTTTAGATCAGTTAAGTAGATTTAAAAATTAATAGGAACGCAATTAGGAACGTATATATACACATATCAGCACAAACTTTGACGTTTATAATATTATTAGGATGGTGGTGACGCGGTATGTAAGTAAACAAAGTCAAAACCGCTTATATATTGAATGGTTCTGTCAAATTTGGTCATAATCGTAATAATCGATAACTATTGAAGGTGTTTTTACAATTATTAACATTTAAACCATTCAGTCACTGCTGAACATAGATATATGTAAACTCAAAGTTTTCAATTTTGAACTATTAACAGCCTCTGCATCCATCGGTATCCGGCGACCTTAGTTAGGTCATCAGTCCATTTTGTGGGAGGACGACCTATGCTGCGTCTTCAGGTTTGTGGTCTCTATTTGACAACCGCGATATTGTACTCGTATTAGTAACACATAGATCAAAAAGGGACAAAATACGCACCAAAATAATGTGGTCCGTACCAAGTATTATCAATTAACATTATGCTATTTTGACACACTGGTGACTACCGAACTACCAAAATAAATAATCATTAATTTTAACTATTCCTGTCTTCATCTTTTAATTTTGATGTTATAAGCGCTCAATGAAATCTTCTTTCGTTGGTTATCAAGAAACTCCCGATCAGAACTTTTATTTTTGAGTGATAAAATCGAAATGTAATTTTAAGCGATGTTTGAATCTAGATTTATCTAGTAGCTTTGGATTATTTCACATAAACAAAGAGCAAAGCATATCTCAAAACTGTATCAAAAATAATGAACCAGTATATTAAAGAACTCGTAAACCAGAGCTATTACACTTCATTGGCAAAACTTATGTTTCAAATTGCAAATAAGTAATATAAAATTTCCATTTAAATGCAATATTGAACGTCTCTGTAGATGACCGAAGTAGGCTAGCTAACTCAACTTGAGAAAATTATACAGTGCGTCCAAATGTAATTTTAAGAAATAACGCGAAAGTGCCAACTTTGTCAGCGGAGGAGAAAAATATCATAACCCTCTTTTCTTGTTCAGTTTAGTCAAGTAAAAAGTATTTTATAACCATCTGTGGATGTCCGCCCACCTACCCGTGTACCAAAAATTGTTCAAATCCGTTTAGTAGTTTTGGCGTGAAAAATCCATAATGACACCCACAAACATACATCTAATATTTTTTCAATTAAGTGACCTCCAAATAGTCCGTTGCAATATATATTTTTTAAATATCTAATATTATACTTATTATATGAATCATATTTATCGTGGTAATTATATCAATCATATTTACTTATGTATACACAATAAAACGCCATTTTGTTGTGATAGTGATAACACACCATGCATTTCAAGCCTAGTAGGAATAATTCATAATAATACACAAATCATTTATGATTTTAGGGTTCCGTACCCACAGAGTACCAACTGATCCTATCTGCCCATCTGTCTGTCTGTCACAAAGTTCTAACTTTTGAACCGTAATAGGTACACACTCGAAATTATCATTAACTATTACTGTAGCCGCTATAGGAACAAATAATAAAAATACAATAAAGTTAAAAATTAAATGCGCTACAGCAGAAACGTCCAAATTGCCGGTTTTTGCCTTTCTTTAAATAATCTGCTATTAACGTTTAAATGTCTATGTAGAACCAACATTATGCCACCACAATGTCTGCAATTAGCAAGCAAGATGCACTGTTCTTTTGTCCATCATTGTTCTGGTTGGCACAAGAGTTATACTCGGCACAGTTGGCAAGAACTGAACATTTAGCTCTTCACTTGAAAAGAATAATAGTCCTGAATATTGTAAAAGAAACTCAGCAAGAACTAGGCGAACTACTTAGTTTTCTGTTAATATTGCTTCAAATAGATATAAGTATCCAAAGTTGCGATGTAAACAAAGAGAGCTGCAAAGTTAGTTAGAGAACTTATTTTGCTATAGCTCGTCGATTATTTATGTAACATAATACTGTTAAATCCAACATATAATGTGCCCAAAAATAAAGTGATTTATCAAAGGCAACAGTAAAAATCTCATAACTTCTTTATACCTGCAAAACCATTACACAAACGATAATGTCACAAACTATTTGTACGCGAGTTTTGCGTGGACCAACAAAGTTCATTACGCGGCGATTAAAACAGATAAAATGGCGGGTTTAGCACGAAATAGGGTGACCCTACTCATAAAGGTCTCGGGATGTGTATGTGGGGAAAGGGACAAATTTATGTTGCTTGGACACAAAAACCAACGGTCGTGTCCAAACCGGGAGATACTCGTGGAAGCATGGAGTTTGACATCGGCACGAATAAGGTTTATTTATTAGGAAAGTTTCTAACTGGGAGAAACAGTAAATCAGCAACATGTCCAGTAAAGGACTAAATATGAACGTTGGGCTGTGAATGGAATCTATGGTATGGAATATTTTGTTATTTGTAATAGAAAAAAAGGTTTATCCGCTTTTGAACTTAATTTATATGTAATAGTTTTGTTGGGTTACGAGTGCTTTTAATAGATTAGGGTATTAAAATAAAGTTACGACTAGGATTCTTTTAAGCCATTAGTTATCTTCCTTATTTTAGATATTTATTTTATTACACAATACTAGTAAATCACGCGCGATTGATTTTTATAACGTATGCCGTTACGTAAGATTAACTCTATTTTTATTTAAAGCGACAAAACTTACAGTTGCTGTGCTTACATTACTATTCAAAATGTATTCCTAAGTGTCATTACGCAGCAGGCTTCTCGACAGATTCAATATAGTCAGTAACTAAGAAAATCATCCGAGAAATGTTACTTACCGGGTTCCGTAGGTATGAAAACATGGAATTTGTCTTCATATTTTCATGATAACTCTTAACTTTACAACAACATACCTCAGTGACTCTTTTACAAGTTCGGCTGTGTTGGAATTTTACAGACTAAGTAATTAAGTACATGAAATGTGAATAGAAACTAAGGCCCAAATAGTCTGCGGTAAACCACAGTTTTTTTTAATAATCTAGCGAATTCCAATAACTCACACTCCGTTTGTCATTTGTATTGCTTCGAAATAAGGTTGAAGGTGCCAATCCAATGGGACTGTGTCGGGTACTGGGATATTTACCTTAAATATTGCATTCCATTTTAACAGTATCTTTATGTACGTAACTAAAACAGTATCCAATCAACCTACGAACAACTCTTGTTCAGTTGAAGAGTTGTTCGTTTCGTAGTAGCAGCAACTAGTTTAATTCGTAAACAAACTAATATTATATAGTACTATTTAACAATAAAACAATACCAACAGTACCCTAAAACGTTCATTTTATAACATTCTCCAGCGTTCTCGACTATAGAAAACAATGACATTTACGTTAAACGGTCATACCCGAGCGCCGTGAGATTTTATTGGATTTTTATTTCACTATAACAAATACCAATTCGATAGCAATAGAAACGTGTAACGGACGGAAACGACAGTCATTCCTATGCAGATGCTGACTTAATTAACATTGTTGTGGGTTACTGTTCTATTAAATAGCTTTTTTTATAAAGAAATACACTAATTTCCATGTTTGGTATTCTATTCAGAAAGTTAATTAGATTCTTGCATCTGATTATGAAATGCATGCTGATTACACCTAAATACAATTAATTCGTGACCTTAAATACAAGTAATTGGTGGATTGGTAGTTTTTTTCTGTACCTCATTGCCATGGTTACGTTCTCCTGAGTTACTCTTTAAAACTGCTAATTTAAACGATATTAAGGCATTTTTTAGAAATAGACATTTTTTTTTCTAGCCAATATAATGTTCATTTTCCAGGGCCCATCTCATCAGTAATGTGTTAATAGTCTACATTGTTAGCATTTTTCCAAGTAACTATGTCAGTATTGTCTCCTGAAATAGGGGAAAGAATAATAACTTCAAAAAAAGTTGATACACGCAAAAGCCTCTAACACATCTAAAAAGATGCAGATAATTAAGCTAAGGACATAGAAAAATTCACGTTTTTTATATATAAAAAAATCTAAATCAACATCGGTCCATCAGTTCAAACGATAATGTATCACACACAGAGACGCAGATACACAAATATACAGATGCACAGATACATACGTGAAAGTTAAGACACCTGTATTATTTCGCCGGGTTTTAAAAAATATACTTTTTCAGCTGAATCTAACTAAAATTCAACTGAAAGATTCACAAGTTAATATTTATAATTAAAGAAAAAACTATCCAAATCAAACATCAGGTTTAAAATTAATGGCTTGTCTGTTTTAGTGGAGGACTTTTATAAGAAAGCAATTTACGCTGATCAGTTTCTTTAACCTCATAAATCAAAAATAAACACATTTTTCAAATATTGTCGTTGACTCAAAGGTATATTTGAGACTTGAAAATGAAAAAATGAAAATGAAAATTTTTATTGGTTAACATAAATTTACATACAAACAGGGTTGGGATTTCCTATTAAGTATATAATAATACTTGTATCAGGAAGTCCCGCTCTTCCACATTAATATATTTGTATAACCAAACTACATGTGCATTTTATATACTATGATCTTAACTAAATAAGACTAGCTTAATATTACAACTTATAAATCATGTGTTTGTGTGTGTGCATATATGAATGGGTAACTTAATACAGGTGATTTCATTTCATAATAATAATAGTTCGGTTTCTTCATAGTTTAGTGTTTCCAGCCATGTTTTTAACACTTTTTTACATTCATTACTCTGTAAGGGGTATATCTTCAGTATTTTATTTACGACATTATACATTTTGGCACATTGATACAAATATTGACGCCTAGCAAATTTAGATTTAGTAGGTGGTAATGGAGCTACATCTGGTTTTCTTCTACAATTAATGGTAACTGGCTCATTCTTTAAGCCTTTATGTAGTCTTATAAGTCTTGGTTAAAGTAATCAGTTATTAGGCTTACATTTTAAAAAGAGATTGCAGGTTCAAACATTAAGTTGAGGAACTGATCCGTTAGCCACATAAGTGGGCTGAATTTGCTCCTCTGCTTCATCAATTAATATTTAACTAAGAACAACAATTTGTATCAATTACAGCGAACGCTTAATTTGGGTAAATACCAATTTTATGGCCACGAACGATTGTGCTTCCAACGATGGAGCAAACGGGCTTAAAGGGGTTTCTAATTTAATATTGTGGCTAAAGTCAACTACAATTTTAAAATAGTTTTATGAGGATTTATTAGTATTTCGTTTGTACCAAGCCCTCTTTATCCGCGCTTATATTAATGCGATAATGCTGCGGGTTTATCCATCATTAAGAAAGCAAGAGAGTAATGGATTGTCATAATAATTATATCCTTTAATAATATCTCTATAACTGTAGTTTTCTCTTTGGTTCCTACAACTACCTATAAAGGCATCCGAAAGTTCTGGATTTAAAATTGAATAAATAATATCCGCTTTAAAATGGGTTTAAATAGCATAATTTGACTTTCAGTATAGTTAGAATTGTAAGACTGGCTACATATACAGTGAAATTACAAAATGCCGAAGAACCAGAAAATATAATATTTTCTTCTGTGTCTTCGATTATTACACATTTAAATAAATCAATTTAACGGATTATACCGCGTGTATTAATTATCTGATTTGAGTTTCCGACGTTTAGGAAGCTTTACAATTCTCCATGGTCACGGGTTGACCGAGAAAAGATATGTTTTCCTCTATCAAAGTTACACGAAAAAAAAATGTTTGCCAGGCAGCCGCAACCGCGGAAAGAAATGAGTTAAACAAAATATTTCTAATATGTATGTAAATATAAATGGACAAAATTGCCCTTAACGTCATCGTGGCATGACGTGACCTTACACTGACAAGGATTAGGCATGACTCCAGATAAATAACGAGTATCATACCCCGACATGACATCGAAACATGTCAAAAACATCGTCCACAAAAAATTACGTAGCATTATCGGATGTCCCTCATAATAAATTGTCTTTTAAAACGGATCCTCCCAATAACCCTAACAATAAGATCGAATGTATATCAATGGAGTTTCGCCCACCTCATCAACATAAGTACACAAAGGTATGGAATGCATCGACATTACCATATCGATGTGTATAAGAATTTCGATAGTATTGTCGCGAGGAAGCATCGAGTGCGTCCGATACCGATCAAGAAAAAAGGTCGCTCGACCCTCAGGGTGATATCTATCCCCTTTTACATTCCAAAATAAATATCTCACCCGATTCAGATCTTTAACTCGAGGCAGAGAGGCATATCTTTTTCTTTGAGAGCCGCAAAACTTATCATTGAAGTCGTATAGTCTTATTTCATTTTAAATCACTGGTGACTCATTTCGTCTCTACTACTTAGCTTTTATGCAGGCACTCGTATCAAATTGAATCCTGGAAATGAAAACCAATTCTTTTTCCATTTTTGTAATATCGTTTTTAAAGTTTGAACGAAGTTTTTTTTTGTGATTGAAGAATAATATTTCAACAGTGTGAAATAAATTGTAGTTTTTCTGTGCCGTAACGTATGATTGCAGAAACAATGTATAAATATCACGATGACGATTTAAAATCAATGCCCATTGAAACTTGAAACTAATAAGATTTTTGCATACAAACACGGCTGGCTCATTCATAAGCAATAACAAATAAACTAGAGGGCATTACAAAAGAATTACTACCACGTGGGTTCTTTCTTACAAAGAGCCCCCACGCGCGGCACATGTCAAGATTTTCTTTTAACAAGCGACGTGGAGGAAGAAAACAAATGACTGTTACTGCATCAATGCTGGTGTTTGGTTATAATAATCATAAATTATTCCAGTAACTTGACAACCATTCATTTACATATTTTCAATTCAAATTTGAATCTTATTTCGATCACAACACGCCTTTGTATATACTGCATGAGTTGCAAATGTTGTGTTTGTGTTAATCTGTCACATGAGCATGATCTCAAGGAGGACGTAATGAGACGAGATCCGAGTGGTATAGATCACCTTGTGTGTCCGGACGTTTGGAATGTCCGTGTCTATTCTGACATTCTATATTATTTCGAAGGATTATATCCGATTGAGTGAATTGAGTTAAATGGTTAATCAAATTCCTGAATCTTAAGTATTGAGTTGAACTTGGGTTAGCATATATTTGAAGTGATTTGTTAGTATCACAAAAATGTGATGCAGTTATTACAAGAATTAGAATTATTATTTTAGTTCAACGCAAAGATAATCAAATGCTTATAAATAAACATGTCAATAATTCATCAATTAGTTACATTATTCTTATAAGAATCAGCGTATTAGGTATAATATTCTACATAAGTTCTATACAAAAAACGTTTAGACGTGCTGTATGTAGGTCCATACAATTAATTAACCACGGGATTTTATTTATCATTTCATACGATATCAGTTCGTAAATGTATGTCGTTCTCAATTGCACTAAATCTGATTTTAAATATTGTTTGCACCATTAAGATAAACAATATTAAAATGAACTAATTATTCTCAGCTACCAGGCGATCAGAAGCAAACAGAAGTTGTCCAACATCAGCCATATCAGTCTGGCGGGCGTAGAAAGTGTGGTGTGACTCGATCACTTATAACTGTCAGGTACATTCATTTGTAACTCCGGAAGCTCAAACACGTTGAGATCTTAATATGATATACGGGTAAGTGGATATTAATACTTTCTCGAAACACAACCTGTTTTCTCTCAAAATATTTGGTTACTGGTTTTGGTTTTTCTCGTTCATTTAAAATTCGCTGGTTTTATTCAGGAGTTTGATTTTTTCTTAAGAAAAACCATTACGTTGTTACGTATAACGTTACTTGCTCTTTAGTTATGCAGCAACTCACGCTTTATTTCTACAACACCCGTGAAATATTGGGAAAACACAAGAATAATTATCAATTTACCAGCTTACATCCAAATCACAACTTATTGATATGCTATGCCATCACTTGACAGTGAAAATTCACCCGTAAACATTCAATGCCGCAAAGAAAACTGTACTCTTCTAAAAACTTTCTCAATACATGTTTCTGAATCCATTTAAGAGCTACCATGCACACATACGGTACACATACACATAGACACACAGACACATTGGCACAGAGATACACATACAAAGACACAGATATAAACTTTAAAATTTTAAAACCCCTCTGTTTTCATCGGGGATGTAAGTTTTAACTTACACAAAAACAAACGAAATAATATTAACATACCTATTGTGTTTGTTCAAAAATATCGTAGTTTATATTCGTCTTAAACAGATCATATCAAGATCGCACATCAAATCCAAATCACACTAAGTACACAGTAAAAAGGCTTCGGTTCAAAGCAAGACTAAAATCGTAGACTAAAAATCGTAAGGATGTTTATAGGATACTTCACACCCCACAACGCTGAAGCGAAACAGGGGGTTATGATTTTTTTTCTGGTACCTCCTAGAATGGCAATAAAAAAGAAATATAAATAAGTTTCATAATTTCAGCAAACAAAAGTTTAAATCCAAAACTAATCAAACTTACGAGACAAAACTTGTGGGGTTTTTAGGGTTTCGTAGCCAAAATAGCAAAAACGGAACCCTTATAGATTCATCATGTCTGTCTGTCTGTCTATCCGTCCGCATGTCACAGGCATTTTATTCAAAAACTATAAGATCATGTCATGTCATGTGATTTAATTTGTACGGGAGCATATCTGCTGTTACCGTCGTCATTTGTGCTAGGCGGCAGGATGCCACGACATCCTCGGCACCTAGCGTGTGGGGCTGCCGCGCGCGGGCGCTACTAGCAGCAATAGTGTTCCTAGTCTTCACACTATTTTGTTGTTGCGTCAGTCTGTATGTCGGTTGTTTGTCGCCCTATGCTTGTCTCTAAGGTCTTGTGGTTAATCTGTTGTTTCCGCGGTTAGCGTTCCCGCCGGCGGAGACGTCGGCGTGCAAGTAGAGTGTGCGGATGGTTTCGTCGTCGTGCCTGATTGCGCAGGCGTCGTTCCTGTCGTCTGGCGTCCCGTTCCATACAGAAGTCAGCAGTATGGTTTACGTCTCTGTAGATGTCATCGTCAGTGTCGGATGAGTCATCAGGGTACCATTGTTTAATGGTGGCCGTGATGACATCATCCGGGTCAGTCAGTAGATGTCGAGGTCTCCTGACATGTCTACGCTTTGCCCTTTTAAAGGCGCGGACATCCAGGGCCTGAGTCGTCAATTCGTGATGTACATTAATGAATTTTGAAACATAGATGTCGTGTGTAAACCGCTACTTAGTTTGATAGTCAAATAAAAAATATATTTATTTCTAGGGGGGGCACTCGATACATGTAACAGTTGTCAACAAATATCAATGTGTGGCACATATTTCGAAAGTACTTCTAAAAACACTTTGAGGTTTCTAGAACAATTTTTTGATTTAGTGAATTTTTTCCGAAATATTTGCTACGAAAGTAGCAAAAATTGTGCACCCCCCCCCCCCCTCTATTTTCTAAACCCTATGTTCAAAAAAATTAAAAAATTTATAAATATAAAGCTTAATAAATACTTCCAACGAATATTGCTTTTAATATGATCGGACATACGTTTTTAAGTTATTGCCGAAAAACTGCGCGTCTTAGCAAAAGGACGTAGATGCCGGAGAGATACGCTCTTTTGTTAGTGTTTTTTTTTTCATCTGTAGTGCATTTTTTTATATTAACGGCTGCGGAACCCTTCATGGGCGAGTCCGACTCGCACTTGGCCGCTTTTGCTGTGTACGATTATTATTTTTGTCTAAAACGAAAAATATCAGAATTAAATTTCGAGTCCAATGTACAGTAATAAGACTTCTTCGCTTCAAAACAAGACAAAAATCGTAAACTGTGTAAATACGAAATGCTCTTACGGTTCGGCCACCAAAATGCGCGACTAGCGACGCGGCGAGCGAATTCTCGCTTCATTGCGCGGTTGAGATGCGCACCGCATAGCAGTTAGTTGACATTGCACGCAATGTATTAGGAATTCACTTGCCGCGCTACCGGTCGCGCGACGTCATGGCCCTGACCTCTTAGAAGTTAGCTCAACGCGCCGGGGAAACTCTCAGTTAGCTAATGTATACTAATAATCATTATTGTGTAGGTAACTAGTGTAACTACCGCCTTGCTGATTATCTTAAGGTTGAAAAGGCAGTTATTGCTGTAGTTTTCAGGAGTACTTTTATTCTTTTTGCGGAAATAGCTTTCTATTTCCGCAAAAAGTAACTGAGCAGTATATTGCAATGTTTTAAAGTCTATAACCGCGAGATTCATGGTTCGGTTTCACATTACTTTAAACGATAATAACTATTATAATATTATTAAAATCTAGTTGCTTAACCCTGGGGTTCTAGAAAAATTTCAAGGATCAAGGTCCTTGTTTTTCACTGGCTGGCACATTGATGCCCGCCAGTGCCCCCGTAAAAGGAGCACTGGCAGCGTCGCCATGTAAGGATGGCGCTTAATGGAAACAAGTGATGTGTTTCAATATGATTTATTACTACTCAATAATATAAGGTGCGAGCTAATATATGGGAGGAGAGATGAGTATGTGTGCGTTAGGTACGCTGCCCACCACAAACCATCGCCATTCTAACGCCATCTCTCGGTTGAAGTATGGTTGTGTTTCGGTTGACAGATTAAAAAAAAATACAAACAGGGATAGTAAGGATTTTTCAAAGATAGGATAGTCTCTACCCTACTACGCTGATGCAAAACAGTTATGATGTTTTATCCTCAGAAAAAAAGAAGTTCGATTCCAGCAAACAAGCGTTTCAATCTGACTGATGATTCATGATTCCAGCAAATAAGTGTTTCAATCTAAAGCGAATCAGACTTACGATACTAAATAAGTGAGGTTTGTGTATATTTATTTAGACAATTTGGATGCAAGATGATTCATGTTATAATTGTATTTGCATGATCTAGTCAGATATTTGCAAAGAAAGAAATTGCACTGAATATGTGAATAAATAAAATAAAGGCATTCCTGGATTCGGAATAAAGCGTGATGTATAATGTTACTTTTATCTCAAATTTAAAATATAAATTAACCATCTGTTTACTGTCCACAAATTAAAACAAAACAGTTGCACAAAACTCAGGTTTATAGTCAGAGTTTGCCCGAGGTTCACACAACTTTTATGCTTCCTGTGAAAAAATAGAACGCATAAAATTCAAATTATTTTATCGCGTTTCCTATCGCATTGCGTTTCGCTTCTGAATAATTTATGTAATAGAATAAATATAAAAGGTGTGGTTGTGAGGACTCCACCTTAAATTACGAGTCGAAACGCCCCTATTGGTTAACAAGGATGTTGGAAATATATGTGTATATATAATTAATAATCTCAAGTATACTATTTATTAGCTTTTCCCTCAGCCTTGCCCGTGATATAAATATTCAGTGACAAGTATCCTATGTCCTAATTGTAGACTTATGATCACTATATACATAGATACAAGAGTTTCGAAGTTTAATACTGAGTTATTGAGTAACTTTTTCATTTATAACAGGTAGTATGTAGTATTTTAGCAGATAAATGTACATTCTTCGCCTTAACAATAAAACAACATAGGACGTTATGTTATTCCTGTTATTTTTATAATAATAATTAAGTAGGTAGATTATTGTTTGAATTTAAACAATTTAACGGATTATATCGCGTATATTATCTCATTTGAGTTCCCGACGTTTCGATTATTGTTTGTACTTACATAAGTTTGTTCCATTTAAAGTACATTTTTTTACTTTACTTCCGTAGTTTCAATGAAAAATTTAATACCTAATTGATTATTGATATCGGTTGTTTAGGTCTGAACCGAAACAATTTTTCCTAACGGTAACGTAAATTGTAAGTTTGCCAATAGAGCATTACTCTGTAGTTTTTAAATAAAACCTTTCAAAATGGCCGCCGCAACCGTTCCAACCACACCTAATTTCCCTAAGCGTTCATAAAAAACTAAAAGTACCTTCAATAGTGTAACAGTACACCCTAACGTTTTTATTGGGAAATACGCTAACCTACATAAGGTTTCCTACAAACGACAGAGTGACAGGCCTTCTCGAATATCACAGAGTGACACTCTTGATTTTGGTGTAAAAAACCGGGTAAGTACGAGTCGTAATCGCGCATGGAGGGTTCCGTATCACAGTACCCAAAAAAACGCTGAAATAATGCGTTTCTTGTATTTAATGTCATTTTTTGTGGTTATACCAGCTACAGTTAAAAAAAAAAATATTCTACTCTTCATGAGTTCACCCTGTGACAAAGAAACGAAGTGGAGAGTTAATAATAGGGTTCCGTTGGTATTCCTTCACAGAACCCTAGAAACAGTCAAGAGGGCGCCGTAAAGTTTATCGGGGGTTCATTTGCTTTTAATAAAATATAACGGTTTTATGCGAGCCGTTGAATCATAAAAAATATACATTAGCGTTTTGATTTTTTCGGTAATGTGAAATATGAACAGATAACATATTTTTAACAGGTACTTCTAAAGTCCACAATATTAGCACAAATTTTATAAAATACGTGTGGTATCATTAGCAGACATTGTTGTAAATTTGTTTATGATACAAGTATAAGACAAAATTGTAGTTTTGTTCGTATCGCGAAAATAATATAATACGTTTACAAACATGGCATAATTAAATTATGTGAGATAACAGTCAAACTTTTCGATTTCCAACAACTCTAAACATTAATATAATTCATTAATTAATGTTGATCTATTTTGATCTCTAGTCTATATCACGTATCTTTATGTTTATAGGAATAAAGATACATACATACATACAGAGGCATGGGGTAGGCAGAGACTACCTCCTTCCACTTGCTACGACCCTGGCATACAACTGCCGCTTCATCAACATTCATTAATCTCTTCATGCATGCTCGCCGGTTTAGAGTACTCTCCACTTGGCCTTTTTTCAGAATAAAGATTATGTTGCGATATTTGGCACTTTGAATGCTAACAGTCTATTTGGTGATGACTGTACCTTATTCTCGTAACTATTTCGTGTCCCCGAACCATTTCGGCAACCTTATAAAAAAGTCATATTAAAAAATATGGAACCCTAATAAATATCCATAACGACGGAAGTAAAGTTAAGTGACGCGGAAACTTGTCTTTTGGCGAGGAATCGAAATCCATTAAGGTGCAAAGTGAGCCGGCTTGACGCGGTATCCTCGCGCGCCGACAATGTCAGACTAATACGTCTTGACTTTATTAGGGGTTACGGTTCTTCCGTTACAGTAAAAAAATACGTGAATTTCCACACGTGTTCCACGAAATTGAGTGAATGAGTTGAGGCGTTTCCACGGATTTTATAGCAAATTAACGATTTTATATACGTAACGATTTATTTTTCAATTTGTTACCTATTTTCATTAAATTCGTTGATGACTATTTTAATGACGTCAATGGTTTCAATCCGGTTCAAAGGACCAATTTGGACTGTCGAGTTGGTTCTAATTTTGAAATACACCACGATTTATCAGAATACATTTTACTAAGAGAACATTAATTACCTATATAATGACAGATAGTTAAATAATTAAAATAAATAAATAAATATTAGGGACATTCTTAAACAAATAGACTTGGACCCAAATTAAGCAAAGCTTGTAGGGGGTACTAGGTACATAAAAATCAACCAAGACCCAGGAACAAACATTCATGCTTATCACACAAACACTTGTCCTGGCCGGGATTCGAATCCGGGACCGCTAGCTTCGTAGGCCGATGTACAACCCACTGAGCCAAACGTGTCGTCAAATAATGACATAAAAGCTCATGCAAAGAAACGATCACCTACAGACAGACTTATACATCTTCACTTTATTAGGGGTTACGGGCAGTTCTTCTGTAACAGTAATAAAACCGGAAGTTCGACGTTCAAATGATATTTTGTGTTATGTTATCTAAAGACTAATTATTTAATTTAAACAATAAATTGTGTATTTATAATCTCCCGCTTGTCGTTCCGTCATATAGTTTACCTTTGGAGTTGATGATTGCCTCCATCTGGTTTTGCCGTTGCGTCCGTTACGACTGAGCAAAACTTGGAGGAAGACGGGTTCCTTAGTTGATCAAACCATCTGGTTGGAGATCGGCTTCGAGCGAGTTTGCCATTTGTCTCCTCTGCGTACTTGATTGTTAAATTCACTTAATGTAGACAAAATAGAGAAGAATAAAAAAAACATTTCATGTCACGAGTAATGTAACGCGCCATTTTATTTCGGTATCCTAGTTTCCAATTAATAGATAATATCCGATGATAGGTGCATAATTATATTCATAACTAGAGGGTACCCTTCGTTCGAGGAGGAATAAAGTCATAGTACTCTTTTTCACTTCAGCGTAGTTGGATAAAAGTATCCTTCTCATGTAGCCATCCTCGGATGTTATTACATGCGATAATAATACTTACGGAATAGGATTGAACAGTGATAAGAATGAATTTGGCTGTAAATCATAGAATTATGGAGCCCGTTAGTAATTTTAATTAAAAGAGATCTAATGAATGTTTTACTCAAAAATGTAACTTTGTAAAATAACTCGGTAGATTTTTAATATATAATGCGAACGTAAGACAAAATAATTCATGTTATTCTTGAAAAGTTCTTTTTTGTTAGATTCACCTGATAATATTTTTAAAAAAGCTCGAGGTAGAAAAATAACTAAAGTTTCCATTGGGAATAAAGGCACTTCAAAATAATAAGGTTACTTAACAACACCCATTTCTACTTTTTCGTATTAATGTTTTAATTTGTGTAAAATTTTACAAGGGTGAATATTTTATCATTCCACATAAAATATAGGTTGTAAAAATGAATTTAACGACACTGGGCGTGGTAAATAGCTATCTTTATGAACATTACATTTACCAGTTAGCAGGTAACGTCGTTGGGAGACTTTATTTTATGTTTTAAGATTACGGAGGTTATTTCGTCGAAAATAATATCATGACATTAACATTCTCGGTTAAGAAAACCTGTTATAAGCATACAAATATAGAGTGTTGTGTATTAGAGATAAGGAGTGAGTACATTTCATAAATTCCGAAGTACATAAAATGGATTGTATTTCAATTATTTGGGCAGCAAATGTAATGATTTGTGTAAGCTTCCTGAGTACTTACTGACTAAATAATTGCTGCCAATTAAAAAATTTAGTTGCTGAATTATATTTTTTAGATTTATGCATTTTTTTTCATGTCCCGTGAACTACTAGCCGATTAATAAGGGAGCTCACAGAGTCATAAGTACAATAGACACACACTACAATACATTTCCAATATTTAAATAGTGAAGTGGTTGTAGTATTAAGTTATGTGAAGTTCCTTTCTATGAAAAAGATATCTAAACTTAAAGATATCTAATCTGTGAGCTGTAGAACTAGCAAGTCTGTCAACCCGCATAACTATCTCAACGAAAATTGAATGGACATAAAAATCAGTATAAATAAAAATGCATTGAAGAAATGTACAGTCGCTGATCACTTTAGAACGGTTGTACCTATTTGACTTATAATTTTTTTGTTGTGTTTTTTATTATCGGGAGAATTTTTTTCATATAAGAAATTGTACTAAATATGCACGTAAAGGTGAAAATGTTGGGTAACAAAATCTTCTTATAAGAAATGACTGAGGGGGATTAAAGAGATAAGGGAGATCTTCAATTTTTTTCATTACATGGTCCATATAGTAATGGAAAGATTAAGACTCATCTTCTTTCTTGCTACACTTGTGAGAAGCCGGGGCGGGCAGCTATACTAATTTTTCTTCTTCTTTGGCCTCGACTTTTCCCGCGACACGGTGTCGGCTTTTCCAATCATGTGACGCCACGTGGTCCATCGCTGTGCGCCCTCTTCTTTCAGACCCCGTTCCTTCATGTCCCTCTGGACATTCAACAAGTGTTTCACCTCTCTACGAGGTATCATCAGGAGTAGCAAGAAGTGCTGACGGGCCAGCGTCCACCTAAGAAGTGATTTGGAATCCAATAATCGGATTTCAATATTTTTTTATTCATACAGTTGGAAATATAAGAGTGCCAGATTATAAAGAAATGAAAGAATGAAATAATGATCTGTATTCTGTAAGTAGGCTGCAAGGGCACTTTTACAAGTCTGACTCTACGGCGTTTCCCAATACCACTGAGGAGAAGAAAGCCGGAACAAAGTCAACGGTCAGTCATATTTTCGAAATAACTCTTATATCTATTACAATATTTGTACTTAGCCTATCCTAAATATATGTTTTAAGTACCTATAAACTCAATGCGTAGGTCTTCAAGACAACATATCAAAACTTATAAACGTAAAAAAAATAATAATAAAAGAAGATAAAAAATCAAAATATGTTTTTTTTGTTTAAAACAATTTAAGTACGTTTGATATGCCACCTTGTAAGAACCGTGTCCCGGTAAGAGTAAATTATTTGGTTTCTGTTTTATAAGAGAATGAGCCCTGTTACAGATAGATAGACGGACAGATGGACAGACAGAAGATACTAATAAAATAAGCTACTGTTCAGATAGTAATAGGCTACTGTTGAGTAGACAGCCTTTAGGTACGGAACCCAAAAAAGTTAAATTGGCGGAAATGCCTTAAGGCATTCTCTACCAGTCAACCATCGGACCTAATATAAATAAGTAAAAAAGACACAAATCTTAACTGGAAACATATAAATAAAAAATAAAAAATCTAGACAATAATGGTTCTTTCTCAAAGGCCCATCTCGTCAGTAGCCTAGGTTATTAGCATTTTTCTAAGTAACTTTGTCACTATTGTCTCCCGAGTTACTGGACAGAATAGAAACAAGAAACGGTCGATCTACCCAAGTGACAATGAAAACGAGGGTAGTCGGGCGTCGGCTGGAAGTAACCGGGCTGTCAGAGCCTTGGCGTGCAGTGCGGCGGGCAACGTCAGTATCCACTCGTCATTCATGACTAAGGTCCTTGTCATGGATCGAAACATGTAGAACAGTATTCGGCTTTTTACGACGCGAGCAACCGCTAATGTAATCTAAAAAATACAACCGTGATGAAACTCATCATCATATCAGCCCAAAGACATCCATAGCTGGACAAAGCCTCCCCAAGGATCTCCACAACGACCATTCGCGCGCCGCCCTCATCCAACGGTTTCCCGCGATCTTTGCTAGATCATCGGTCCGTCTTGTTGGGGGGCTCTCACGCTGCGTCGTCCTGTACGCGGTCGCCACTCGATAACCTTTCTGCCCCATCGGCCATCGGTTCTACGAGCAATATGCCCCGTCCACTGCACAGTGATTCCGCCGTAGGCCATAAATCGAAAAAAGTCATGAGCGTATCCTGGACTAAAAAGTAAGTAAAATGATTCACCGATAGACAATCTTCTAAATACTATATATAGCACAGCAATAAAGTACTATTATCATTTACTTTTGTGCAACGAAAGTGAACGCATCTCGACCCTAATTAGTAGTGTGTTTTTGTCGCCGCAACTTAATCACTTTGTTATTGTGTACTATTATTATTATTTGCGTGTGTCCACGTGGTATTATTATGGAAATCCAAGAAGAGGGTATGTACTTTATTTTTCAATTATGTTTTATATATAAATATGCGTGCTTCTATTTTAAAATAATTTTCTAGTAGAGGTCTGTCGTTTACGATTAATTTTTAAGAAGTATGATTTCATTGAGAGTTATACTCTGATGCCGAGGTTTGCCGCACTTGACACATATATTATGTTATAGATGGAAGTGTCCTTAATAAGGGCTGTAACTTTCATCGACCTTTTTTGACCTCTTCTTAGGTAAAAGGGGTTTCAAAGAACAAGAGTAGGGTAGCCGAAAAAAATCCGATTTTTAAAAAATGTTTTTATCTTTGTTTTAGGTACATTTTTAAGGTGTTCTATTTCGAAACGTAGTGTTTTTGATATTTGGCACTCTGGACAAGGAACTGATACAGAAAAATTTCAACATGTTTTTACTACACTGACGGAAACATCAATTATTTCGGATAACATCGAAAATATTGGCATAGAGAATTTAAGGGTTAAAATAAGGAATTTATGTAAACGAATTGCATGTTATTGGAAAAAAACAAGATGTACAAAGTCTATATTTCTACATAAATATGCAGAGTGGCTTAATGATGTAGAATACATTGATGTGATCCAAAGTATCGAGCAGCGTATTTCTCAGCAGAATGATAACGTCGACCCCTCCCCTTCCACTTCTCGTGGCCGTCCGAGGAAAAACTTTAATGAAAGTAGTAAACGCACTAAAAGAAGGAGACTGGCGGAACTATCTAATTTTGACGAGTCTGCTGTAAATACACTGCTCAATGCTTCTGCTGATTCCAGCTTAACTTCTACAAAAGTCGACGAAAACAAAGTTTTGTCACTTATTGCAGAAGGTAAGATTTCTAGAAAGCAATATCTATTAATTAAGAATTTTATACATAATAATATACTGAAAGATTGTATGCCTTCCTATCAACGCATTGTAAAGGCTAAAAAGAGATGTTACCCTACAACTGTAGCCGTTACTGAATCATCAGCCGAAGTCGAACTTCAGAGTTTGTTAGATCACACTGCCACTCGGATTCTTGAGTCTCAAAAAGATATTTTAGATAAAATACCTGACCAGTCTTTAAATAAAATATCTTTGGTTGGGAAATGGGGATTTGATGGTAGTACAGGACATAGCGAATACAAACAAACTTTCTCAGATTCTTCTCTTGTGGATAGTAGCTTGTTTGTTACTTCATATGTACCGCTTCAACTTATTTTAAACCCGGATAATAAGGAAAACTCAATCATTTTGTGGAAAAATCCTCGTCCTTCTTCAACTCGATACTGCAGACCTATTCGCTTTCAGTTTTTTAAGGAAACAACTGTAGTATCAGTTGAAGAGGAGACTTATTTCAAACAGAAAATAAGTAACTTGCAACCGACTATCTTCAAGACAAATGCATGCGAATACACAATTAATCATAGCTTACAACTTACTATGGTCGATGGTAAGGTGTGTAATGCACTTAGTGATGTTTCTTCAACTAGATGTTATATATGTAAAGCTTTACCAAGTGAGATGAATCAAATTGATGTATGTTTGTGCAAAGCAACTGACGAAAGTAAATATGAATATGGCATGTCTCCACTTCACGCATTGATCCGATTTTTTGAATATTTCATTCATCTCGCTTACAAGTTAGAGGTTAAGAAATGGCAAGCTAGGTCTGATAGCGATAAACGACTTGTAGCTGAAAAAAAAAAACTTATACAATCGCAATTTAGGGAAAAGTTAGGTCTTATTATCGATAAACCCAAAAGTGGCGGAAGCGGAACATCGAACGATGGCAACACTGCTAGGCGGTTCTTCTCAAGCTCAGATATTTCAGCTGAAATTACGGGTATTAAGAAGGATCTCCTAGATCGTTGTTGGACTGTACTTCAGTGTATCAATTCGGGATATAACATTGATGCGACAAAATTCAGAGATTTCGCTTTAGAAACTGCACGGCAATTAGTTGCCGAATATCCATGGTACTATTTGCCTGCTTCTGTCCACAAAATTTTGATTCATGGTGCTGACATTATCAATCACGGCCTACTGTCTATAGGAGAACTGTCTGAAGAAGCAGCTGAAGCGAGTAACAAATACTATAAAGCATTTCGACTAGATCACACACGAAAAATGAACCGCGTTTTGACTAATACTGATTTGATTAATCGACTTCTTCTTCACTCAGATCCCCTAATATCAAGTTTGAGAAGGTTACCTGTTAAAAAAAAAAGTTCTTTGTCTAAATCTGTATTGGACTTGTTGTGTGTAAATAGTAAGTAGGTAATATTGAATGTATAAATAGTAAGTAATCGCTTTGTTTTAATATAACCTTATTTGTATATATGTAAATAGTCTTGAAATAAATATTTTTATTATTTATGTAGTATGCTGTTTCATTTATGTTTTCATTAATTACAAATTTTTTTTATCTAATGGCTTTATGTTTAAAATAATAACGTTTTATAAAATGGTTTTGACTACAGATATTTTTTTAATAAAAATAGTCACACAAGTTTATTATAAATGTCTAAAAATGTTATTAATGATATATTTCATGCTTGTATAATAACCCTTTATAGTTTAAAATCGAAAAAATGGCTTTTTTTGGAGTTGAGGTATTTATGGCCGCCCTTGTACGGGAGCGGAATCACCGTGCACTGCCCTGCACTGCACTGAATCGTAGTTTATAATTTATGATTGATATATATACATAAATACTAGTTATGCTCTTTCCTTTCCTTGCGACAACTTGCGATTTCCGTCAAATAATGTTATAAAATGTAAAAATAGCCATGAAACAAATAAAAAACTATACGTGTAACAATCATGATACTATGGTTAGTACCAATAATATGATATTTATGATCATCTGCAACTAGCAAGTCCCCGGGTGTACTGTCAAATGATGCGTGTTATTGCCGTTTTATTTTATAGCTCCTGTATTAAATATTTATTTATCGTTTACACTTTATGTCATCCAATATAAATAAAAAATATTCCGAATCGTTGGAACAGGTATCGTTTGAATTATAAAACGTATATTAACAATTTAACTAGAACTCGAAAATTCGGCGAATTAAGATTGAGATGGTTTTTAAATTGTCGAAGCAAAATAAAACGGGGCGTTATTACGAATAAGTATGGTTTACTTAATAACCGTGCGTTGTTAAAAACCGACATTTCGGATGACGCATTAGTTTCATTGTCTTGAAGGTTCTGGAGAAGCGAAGTGAGAGGGGCCGGGTAAAAGTTAAATAAATCATATTGATACGAGACTAGCTTCTGCCCGTGACTTCGTCCGCCTTAAATTCGTTTATCGCGGATAAGGCTATTTTCGAGGATAAAAAGTAGCCTATGTCCTTTCCCGGGACTCAAACTATCTCCATGCCAAATTTCATCCAAATCGGTTCGGCGGTTTAAGCGAGAAGAGGTAACAGACAGACGGACAGACAGACAGACAGACACACTTTCGCATTTATAATATTAGTATGCATTATGCCCCATTTTGTTTTTTTGTGATAAAATCTGGAAAATGCAATGTTATGAAATTCAAAAATACCACAATTTATGAGTTTAAGTCTCTAAAACAATTCATAGTAAAAAAGCCTTCAGTACTCTGTGCTCTGTTGTTAGGGGTCGGACTGAATGTTAATGAGGTGGTAAGAGGATTTTGAGTTAAAAAAAGTAGGAAGGAGCAGTTCGTGACGCTCCGTACCTTCATCGGTACTACGCGGAAGCTCGGCCTTTGGCCTCGCGATGGTTGACGCTCGCCTTTGGGCATGTGGTCCTCAGTGGGGCTAAAATTACTTACGGTATAGTAAGTTTCTGGGTGAAGTTTTGCAACATTCTGACATCCAAATTTTCCATATCATTTTAGTAGGTTAGAATGATTTTATTATATCTGAACGTACCGCACTTGAGATATATTTTTCCTTACAAAATTTTAGGACACTCAAAGGTATTTTTTTTCTATAAATCACCCAAAAATTTCACGTTACGCCCAATGTGTAACGAACGACCTCATGACTGCGACTACCATCTATTGTAGTCCAGACAGAGTCGTCGACAAAAAAAAATATATTCGTCAGTTTTCGGTTGTATATTTATAATGCCTAATTTTCTAAAATTACGCTGACTTCTCTTCTAACGATCATAAATTAATATTACCCCGAATTGCCAAACATCGTATACATTTAATTAAAGTTTTACGTTTCAGACATCGAATGAAAATGTCCGGAAAAACTAATATGTCCGAGAGTCATAAAAAAATGAAACAATACCAACATGACACAAGCATTTTTACCACGTGGCACCTAACTATCCGGGACTATTTTTACGATGTTTGTTTCAAGTTTCCCCGGTTAAGTTCCGACTGCTTGATTAAAACAAGGAAAATAATATTTGTTTATGACTTTCTTTCCTTATACAGAGGAAAATGGAGACGTTGATATGAAAATGTTTTTATTAGTTGGCTTCGGCTGCTACTTTGATGTCGTATTTTTTAAACACGCAATAAGAACTTCACTTGGATATTACAAATACTTGTACCTATTTGCAAGAACACTTTATATTTTATTTGAATGTATATGGCAAATGTCAACAAATAAATATCTACGACAAGCGAATCAACTTAGCCCCTAAGTAAGCACAGTTGGCTATGGGCACAGGACGATAATAGTATTATTATTGGCGAGGCAGGGAAGTGAGAGATTGTCGGACGAGTATACGTTTATACGAGTGAGACAATCCTCTTTTCCGCCACGGTATATAAAGTGATTTTCTCAAAAATATCAAAGAAAAAAAAAGACTAAAATAGACTAAATTATTTTTGCTATCCCGCCTTTTATTTTTTTTTAATAATCAAATCTTTTAGTATTTTTCGACCGAAAACGATAGGTTAGTGCGTATACGGATAAAAGCGCAGCGGTTATAGAAAAGAAAATAGTTTTGCTGTACCTATACGACTAGTGCCTTCATTTTAGATAGCCGTTTCATACGACGTTTTATAATGAAAATCGTACGCAACGTTATTGTCGTCCAACAATTTCCGATTTTTTGTTGACAATAAGGATTTTACGGATATTTTTGAGAAAATAAATATAATTGTTTAAGGTTTTAATGTACTAAACCAAAATGATAATGTGTATGAAGCCGATTTTTTTTAAGTATATTTTATCAACGTTGAATTTGTCCCCCTTATCAACATAGTGAATGGTGATTTTTGTATGTTTATTCGATTTTTTTTTTCAAAATTAGCGAGACAGAGGCGTTATCTCGTTAAACGCTTTTGGTATGGAGCCACTGTCGGTAGGTAAATAACAAGAACAACCCAAATATGTTTGCAATATTTACAAATTGTTTTTACAAATTTTACTCAGCTATCTTCAATCCCTATAAACTAAATCACTGAAAAATGTGGATGGAATTTGGGTCACTGTCCCTTCAAGGGTAGCAAGAAGGTGTGTGCACTTCTGTTCACAATGATTTTCTGAAATTCGACTTGTTATGAAGTTGGTTTGTAAGATAGTAGGTACGAAACATTTACAAAATCCACGCATACGGAATCGCGGAACGGATTTAAATTTTGTTGAAACAAATTATGTGTATGTAGTTATAAACAAAATATATGTCGCCGCGTCAGTTTAAAATATAGGATCACTCAGTCAAAGTTTATCAAATCCAGCTGATTCATTAGAACACGATACCAATTCGTCGGACGTCCAATACCCATTGGGTAACAGATGGAGATTCGATAAATAGGGATCATAAAAAGCTATCACCTGTCCGCTTTCCTTATGAGGCCGGCTAGATCGTAATTAATAAAAAATAAAAACTGTCGAGTTGAGGCCTTAAAACGCATTTAATTCTTGATAAGGGTAACAAATTGGATAAAGATAGCGCGCCTGAGACGAAGATCGTGAGTGCATTGCCATGATAAGTCATGTGTGTTTCTGTGAGAGTTCTGTGGACATGGTGCACTCGTAATAGTTTTTTTGTCGTTTAAAGGTAAGCACAATTTCACTATTGTATGTTAGTGTTAATAGCTGATTAACGGTTGATTAAACCTATCAAATCTTCGACATTGACTTACAAACATAGCACGGTGTAATTAGGTATTTTATTTTGATAGGTAACATTTATCAACTTACGTGTCTAAGGAAAAATAGTTGAATAAATAAACATTAGTGACAATCTTACAAATCGACCTAGTCCCAAAGTAAGCAAAGCTTGTACCTACTGTGGTTACTGGGTGATGATATACATAAAACATATATTTAGATAGATTATAATACTTAAATACATAGAAAACATCCAAGACCCAGGAACAAACATTCGTGCTCATCACACAAACACTTGCCCTGACCGGGATTCGAACCCGGGACCACTAGCTTCGTAAGCCGTTGTACCACCCACTGAGCCAAACGTGTCGTCATAATATTATACATTAACTTCGTCTATAAAATTATTTTGCAGATCAAAAAGTCTGGCCAGGTATTTGTCCTTTGCATTGCTTTGAACTATAATGCCATTATCTAGATTGTGAATGTTTTTTTGTTTATAGAAAAATGAGACACGTAAAAGTGCCCTTGAGGTCTACTTGCAGAATAAAGTTTTGAATTTTGAATATGAGTTTTCGTCAAATTCGCAACAAATTAAGTACATTTTAAACGAACAACCGCATATTTCTTCACCTACATCAAGGCTAATTAAGATAAAGTATATTATAAGCGCTAAAATGTTTCTAATGCATTAAGCCACGTATCTATGCCGTGTTATTTACACATCGAATTCATTCACTAAAGGATCTTAGTAACATGCAATAACTTATTAAACATTTAGATTGGAGTCTATTTTTGCATTTAACAAAAATATTCAAGTGCATACTATTCTTTACATTGTCCTTCGATAGCCGCATCCACTTTTCAGTACTGTATCGTTGATGTTTGTAATCTTAAAATGTCAAAGGTATTTAATTTGAATATCACGCCTTATCGTATACTCGTATTTTAAATTTATCGATGACTTATCTACGGCAAGGATAAAAGCATCGGTATAAAAGATACAAAATGTAAGGATCAGTCCTCTGTCCTCCTGGAGAAAAAAGTCGTAACTCTTTATTCAACCTTTAAAAACTTATGACATTTTATTAACAGGGCAGGTGTTCTGAAAAAAGGACGCTGCATACATAAAAGCGGTCAAGTGCGAGTCTGATTCTCATGCAAATGGGTCCGTACTACCTCCGCACAGAAAAAGTTTGCTATTTATCAAAAAAATAAAGCAACCACGCTTGTTTTATAACAGAAATATTTTTTTCCTTATTAGTGACACTATTAAAAAATACAGTTATTTTTGCAGTTGCAAAACTGCGTGGGAAGGCCACACAATCGCAGGAAACTATATATGAGGGCGCGGCATGATCGGTGATTGTTGGGAGGCCTTTGCCCAGCAGCAGACGTCTTTAAGCCGGTATGATAATGATGAAAACTCAAAACACTGACCCGACAATCAGATATTACTGAGGATTAAATAAAAACGATATAGTTAGTATATAATTGACGTATAGTTTTCCAGAAAATTATAAGTAAAGCTACACTGCTGTGAATTATTTCAGCTGAGGTAGTATTACTGGCGACTTCGCTTGTCGCACCGCACATTACCTGTCCTTCTCGCATTGTACTCAATCGAAAGGGATAGATATACTTGTCGCATGGAAGAGTCGTTTATCACGGTTGTGCTTGAAGTACAGATTTTATTCGAGACCGACGAACACCTGGTGCCAAGATTCCTTATATGATATTGAACCTTAATTATATTCGTACGTTAGCCCTCTGGGTATGAAATGAGCATTGAAATGTTAATCTGCTAGTAATTAAAGCTACGAAACGTTGTTCAACACGAGCAAAGAGAAATAAAACACAACTTTCCGATCGAGCGTAACTGCAACTCAAAACCTGGAGTATAAGTTGACAATGCAACAAAATGTCTCGGATGATGAAATGTCATGAACTTAGATACGAAGACTGAACCTGACCTGGATAAGCTGGATATATCAGAGGGAGTACAGACTTGTGACACGTCAAATAAACAACAATATTATAAACTCGAACCGTTCTTCGTTCTTGAAGCAGAAGAAAGGCTTAACCCTTTTCTTGATTCAGAGTAGTCGGTAGAATATATATCGTTGTATCAAAAATGGTGGAAGCCCGTCCAGCCGTTTTGAAGTAACGAGGCGGGAGCGGGAAAGACACATCATAAATTAAAACATATCTTTTTTCTTAAGTGACCTTCAAATTGCCGATTTTATTTCTTTTAATATCTTTAACAGACATTAAAATTTTTACATTATAAATTTCATAATATAATAGTCTTCCTATACTTTAACCTCTCTTTTAAAGATTTTTTTTCGTAGGTACTCTTTTTTGTGATGTGTGCAATAAAGATTGTACGATTGCACTGTATAAAAGTTTTTCAGACATGTTAAGAGTCGAAAACAAAGTTACACTAGATACTCAATTGTACAAAGTTGCGAAGTAGCGGTTATAATAATTATTTCGTTTTCATAACTATTTCTATAAAAAGTTTCCTTTGATAATGGAATTCATTGAATGTTTACTCGTTATAAAACAATTATTACAAGTGCAGTTAATTTAAACAGTTAGGTAACTGTATACATATTAAATCCGTCTACCAACATGGGTTACATGCAGAATTTGCATCAACGAAGTGTATTTGAAGCAAGGCTAAATTTATCCTAAAATTGAAACAAAACTTCGAATCGCTGTTTTGGACATACAAACAATAGAAAACTAAAATCGAGTGATTTGAAATACATAGTGAATTAAATTCAAAATGTAGAGAGAATAATTGTGTACGAGCACCAAAGCGATTTATTTCTTACTAGCTTCAGCCCGCGACGTCGTCCGCCTTAAATTCACTTATCGCGGATAAGGGTATTTTTCCGGGATAAAAAGTAACCTATGTCCTTTCCCGGGACTCAAACTATCTCCAAAATAAATTTCATCTAAATTGGTTCAGCAGTTTAAGCGTGAAGAGGTAACAGACAGACAGACAGACACACTTTCGCATTTATAATATTAGTATGGATCGCTCATCTGTCATGTGTGCATGTAATGAATGTACTCCAAAGTCAATAGTATCAAGTTTTCGTGAGTTTTTTTTTTAAAGGCGCTATTTACGAGTACTTGCCGAGGAAATAGAAAGCGCGCGCTGTAAAAACTTTTGGACCATGACCTTAACACGGATAATCGAGTCTTTAATGTTGTACTGCTGCCTATAGATTTCCTATTTTACCTTGATTATGTAAGTCTAATATGCGAAGAGTATGATGTGTACGTATATCATCATCATCATCATCGTCATAATCATCATATACGCTCAAAGATGGTCAATTCTAGACAAAAGCCTCTCCCAAGGATCCCCCCAACGACCTCATTCTTTGGTTTCCCGTGATCCTGACCAGATCGTCGATCCATCTCGTTGGGGGCCTCCTCACGCTGCGTCGTCCTGTACGTGGACGCCACCAGTATCATGCTATCAGAAAACTTAGTTAAATTAAAATTTCATACATGTTTTAGGACGTCTTTGAATTGGTTTTTGAAGTTAGGCCTGGCTAAATCTCTTTAACTGTAATCAGATACAGTGTGAGCAACACAAACCCACAAAGAGGAATGGTAACTGCGGCCACTTAGAAAAGGGCCATATGAAATGGAGCCGTAAGTATTTATTTTACAAGAAGCACTTTGTATGTTCAATCTTCGCCTTCAAATAGGCTGACGGTATAGCTATCATCTTTAGACAAATGGATTTCCATAAGCTATCCGATACTACGTCTGCTAGTTACGACATTGATATCGACTCTTACGGATGTCTCATTGTGTTGTCAGAGTGTGATCGTATCGCATCGACTGTATCGTTTATTATATCATTTTACTACCTAGTGCCATTAGGAATAGTACATTACCTTCTATACGTTTATAGAAGGTAATGTATTAGCAAAGGCAGCGTAACCACGTTCGAGCGAGAGCAATTTTTTGCAACCAATGCGACACTCAAATAGTGAACGTTCGCGTGTTACGCACGATGTGAGTCAATGTATAGGTAAAGGCGTCATTAGGTACTTTTTGCTTTTAAATGTAACCAAGAAGTGATGCGCGCCTGCGCTTACTCATATTTTTAAAATTGGTTCTAAAATTTATAAGCATTCCAAATTTATATTAACACCCGACTTATTTTAACTGCTTTTTATTTACGTTAAAACAAGTTATTAAGCCAATAAATACGCCTATAATGGACTGAATATATACACCTCATAAATTTTAACACTAAATTTGTTTCCGATACTAAAACATGTTCGTACAAAATAAAAATCGATTGGAAATGATAAACGCCCGTAAGTCACAGGGTTTCGGCTTTAAATAGGCATTCAGATTCCGAGATAGTGATTCTTCCATAAACACGTTGTATGGTGTTCCACTTTATTGTCATATGGCACGGCATGGAATCGTAAAATGCCGTTAGTGTTATAAATTCTCGAGTATGGTTAAGTGTGTACATATTATGACCACAAACGTACGTTTACACGTTTGTGGTCAAAATATGTTCACAATGAATTCCGCGCTTTCCTGAATTAATTCTTGATCAACCTCTAATTATTCTGACTTGTAATGTCACGTGAAAAGTTCTTTTTACGATTTCTCTGATTTTTTCATTCATCACGCTGTTGTATAAGTATATAATTTTGTACGATACAAGCTTGTAATGCTTCTTATAATAATTTCACAGCGCTGAATAATTTTAAGGAAAGGAGGGAGAGAGGGCAGGTCCTGTGACTTACTGTTCTCCATTTTAAATAGCTCTGATAGATAGATAGATAGATTTTTATTTGCAAAGAATAAGTAGGTACATTCGTATCATTATGTGTTATGTGACAATAGGTAGCTTATTCTGCTATTTGTACTTACATACTAGCATGCAAGTATCATGAGATATTATTGTAACATATCTTCTTCTTCGTCAGTTTGACCAGGGTTCTTCATCAAAAGAATTAAATTAATCCACATTACAAATGCCAAAATGAGTTTGTTAGTTTCTTCATTAAAGTGATACTTATATATTGAAATAGGAATAAGGGAAATAAAATAAACCCAATTTTAACTCAGAAAATGCACCGGTCTTAAAGAAAATAACAACACGGAGGTATCCTGCTGCATGCGGGGTGTGTAATGGTCCCTCGAACAACAAATAGTATACTTTCACTGTATAGAACAACGAATCATAGAATTTCAATGAGTATCATTGATAATTTAATGTAATACACTTTTGATAGAATAACAATTAATATATTTTAATCTATAATAACCACGAATTAAATAACGATTATTTATTATACGGATCGGATAATATAATCCATATTTATAAACGAAAAACAACAAAAAAGATTGGATATTATTTTGGCTGGTAAAATGAATACACCGAATGTGAGTTACTGCGTCCAATTTAACATTGAAGTAGTTTTCAACATACCATATTATTCGTACCAACTTATATGATAAGTAATTCAGATATGAAATAAAAATGATAATTTGTGCATATTTTTTTTATTCCTTTAATAAAGTATTCCTTAAATGAACCTCCTAACATAAGCTTCTTTATTAGTAGCAGTTTGGCCTTAGCGCTTCGCCGGCCGCTGCCTGTTGTGGTCGCAGAACTAACATAACCTAACCTCGTTTTACCCAACCATATATGCGACAAAAAAGGCACATTGTCATTTAAATATTAACTACATTATAGGGATTATATTATATTTCGTTCTTATATCATTTAATTATTCTATGAAAATAGTATTCTATATAAAGTCCATTATATCAAATGCTAATTGTAGTAAATTATAATCTACTAAATGTGTTTATAGTAAATAATAATTATTTCAAATGTCGATTCTATGAAAAGTTGTTATATCATTAGAATAGTATATCATTTAATTGTTATATCGATTGAAATTATATTAAATGTTGTTCGATAGAGTGAAGCGCACCCCTGCATGCGGCCGATATCGCAGAAAAGACTTACATGGTTTTTGGTTGAAAAATTATGTGTAGTGACACTTTTTTAAAACTTACTCATAAAAAACGTAACAATAGCCATATAAACAACTCAAACAGTGTACGTACACCCAGTTTAAAAGTGATTAGCATATCAGCGCAGTTGTCGCATTTAACTCAAAAGTCGCGTGCGGCCGGCCATCGTCCTGCGACTTCTTTACACAAAAGGGCTTATCATATTAGACAACGTATGTTACTTACTACCTTCTATACACGGAGGGTAGTCTTATTAAAATTTATTGATGGCACCGTTAAGTTGTTACCGTGTTTGTGCTATTTATCATCAAAATAGGACATCGTTTGTAGGGTAATATGGAAATGTTAGACACGCTATCAAAGGGGTACCTAGACTACACGAGACTCGAAATTGATATGAAGTAAGATGAAACTGAAAAATTATTACTTATATACCTAAGATGATTTATTTATATACTAGGTATATATTATAAAGTTGTTCAAATTAATTGACATATACAAACATACAAAAAAATCTAAAAAATATATATTCTTAGATTCAGTGATCTGAAAATAGTCCGTATCACCTATATTTTTAAAAATATCTTTAATGTACAGACATTCCATTACATAGCTTTATAGTACTAGAAGGTGCGCTTAACTTCGTTCTTGGAGAAAAAAGTCATATCCCTTTATTTTTCTTTAGCGTAGCGGGTAAAAAGTATCCTATAATCATATGTGGATGACCAGCTAACCGGGCAGAAGCCCGCGACTTCGTCCGCCTTAAATTCGGTTGTTGCAGATAAGGGTATTTTTCCGGGATAAAAAGTAGCCTATGTCCTTTCCCGGGACTCAAACTATCTCCATACCGAATTTCATTGAAATCGGTTCAGCGGTTTAAGCGTGAAGAGGTAACAGACAGACAGACAGACACACTTTCACATTTATAATATTAGTACGGATTTGGCAAAAAAGGTATTAATTTTAGCGCCACCTGTTACTCGTGGGGTCGTACGTAGCACATGTTTGAGAAAAGTTTGCACCTTCTTCTTAAGTAGCGCGATAAGATTCAGGTGCAAACTTAACTCAATCAAATGTAGTGTCTAGTAGTTTATAGCAATAGTAGCCTATAACCTAGCCGGGCATTTTCTCGACAGATTAGTAAAGTTTGCATCAAAATCTGTTCAGCCGTTTTCACGTGATGCGCGTACAAATAAACAGACAAACAGATAAACAGAGAAACGTGTTCTGTTATCGTTTTTAAGTATCCCCGGCCAATATTTTTTCGGATTTCTTTCATTACAAAATTTTAAAAATAAATATTCATTCATTCATTCATTCATGTACAGACTTTCAACCTGCTTCAGCTTTATTATATGTATAGGTAGATAGATAAGATAGATAGATGTATATAAGAAGAAGATACAGAATACAGATAAGGATTATCCCGCGGCTTCGACTGCGTGCTCTATGTACATTGTTTTGGTACCTAGCATTCGGGATAAAAAAATAATATAAACCACTCTAGAACCACTATTATATCTATATAAGATACGCGATTACGTAACCGCGTTAAAGAAGGACAATCATCCAACGAACAAACAACTTTTTCATTTATCATAAGTAAGGTAAATGATTACAATGTATGATTGCATTGAATAAGTATCTACCTACGAATAAATGTTATACGAGTATATTCGTATTACATAGATTTTTTTAACTTCCAAGAGTCGTATATTGGTAGGAATAATTTCATTATTTCGAAAACTATGCCTGATGAGTTTTTTTTGGAATATCAGGCAAAACAAACTGATGCACGGAAAATTGTGTTCATAATTATGAAAACTCGGAATAACATGCTTTCGAACAAATTTAACTTCGGATTTCTTAAGTATTCCAATGGGTCACCACATAAAAAACTAGACTCCCTATTGGCAATCAAAACAAGGCTATTTTTATTTTGTTTTCCACTACGCTTTATATGAATGTTCATCTAAACTTATTGTAATATATATCTGCCAAAATAAGCTTATTATAGCAAAATTCGTAATAATTAAAATTCCAAATAACAATGATTTAGAAAAAAATATACTTTTTGAGTTTGACTACTTAACAGTGGCCCCGATGGCAATCAGACTTATAGGATACTAGTCTTGCCCGCGACTTTGTCCGCCTTAAATTCGTTTATCGCGGATAAGGGTATTTTTACGGGATAAAAAGTAGCCTATGTCCTTCCCCCGGACTTAAACTATCTCCATACCAAATTTCATCCAAATCGGTTCAGCAGTTTAAGCGTGAAGAGGTGACAGACAGACAGACAGACAGACAGACGGACGGACGGATGGACGGACGGTCGGTCGGACGGACGGACAGATGGACAGACAGACAGACAGACAGACACACTTTCGCATTTATAATATTAGTACGGATATTTATTTTGTTTTCCAATACGTCATCCTTGTCAATTTCGTCACAGACCATTTATCGGATTATTGCAACAAGCTACAATAACATTCTTAGGATTTATTGACATTTTATATTGCAAAGTCTGGTTGGCAGTCCAGACAAGTTTTCTAATATAAATCACATACCAAAGGGAAGAAATAGGGGTGATTTTTGTTTTAAAGTCGACATAACATTTTTACTAATTGAAATAAAACAATTTAACGGATTATATCGCGAATATTATCTCATTTTAGTTCCCGACGTTTCGGAAGCTTTCCAGCTCTCCATGGTCACGGGTGGACTGAGAAAAGATGTATTTTCCTTGTCAAAGTTACAATTTGTGCAAACTACCCCTTTTTGAAAAAACACAAATAAAGGTGTACATACATGCCAGATGGGCCTAAGCTGTAAAGACAGTTACACATGTGCCAGAAGGGCTTAATTATTTTATTTTAATAATTTACCCAACAGCATTTCACAAATGAGGCGGACTGAGGAGAAAAAAGACCGAAACGTCGGGAACTAAAATGAGATAATATACGCGATATAATCCGTTAAATCGTTTTATTTCAATGAGTAATAATCGCGGAAACAGAAAAATATTTTTTTTACAAATGTGAAGTAAAAAATAGATATGGTAAAGTGGAGTCACCCTCATTTATTTAAAATGTAATGCGTAAATTAAAGCTGACGATGAAGTTGACTTTCATAATTTGTGTGGTTGAACGAAACGGTATATTGAAAAATGGGGAGCAACCTTTTAGACTAGAGTTGCATTACTAGTTTACCAGAAATACTAGTCTCTAGTATTTCTAAGTGTTTCGTAGTTACATAGGTATTGCATTGTCTTTGTGTGATGTGATGACCTATTTATTTAATGAGTTTGATATTAGTCATAATAAAATTTATTAATAATTGGTATTAAGCAGGTTATCAAATTGTTAAGTATTTTTAAATAAGTAATTTCAAAAAAATAAGGCATTCATTTTCTAAACGACAAGGTTAGCTCAGTTGGCAGAAGCTCTGGCCGGACTTAATAACTGTGTGATATTTTTCGTTTGCTGAGGCTGAACAATTTTTCATCAAACCAGGGATATTTTAGAAAGACAATCCTCTCCTCGTCTGCAGCCAAAAGACTTATATGGGATATATATAGGTCGTATAAAAGAATGTCATCATACCGGGTTTTACGCCGCTCTGTCGCCTCTAACACCCAGCAAACTTCCGTGAGCTCCAAAAAATTGTCTGTCAACCTTGCGGGAGACCGGTTTCACTACACTTACAAGCAGGTGCTGTAACACAGCGCTTACACGGTACTTACAAGCAGCTACAGAATATATAGGTACCTCTCGCCTTTCAAACATGTATGACAGGCGGGTCACGTTTCTCTGCCGTACCTTTGTCAGATTTTTGTCTGGTCTTTATATATTTATAATGGCAACGGTCATCGCGCAAGCTGCCGGTAGTTAGGGCTGCATGAGAAAAACCTCCTGACGATGCGTGCCGTGTATAGGAGGATTTTGTATCTGACACTTGATCCAATCATCTCGCGAGAGTCTACTGAGATTATTATTCTTTATTGAAGAACAAGGAAACTCTTGATCCAGCCTCTAGCGACAGTCTACTGATACTGAGGTTATTATTATTTATTGAAGAATGAGAAAAGAACCTCCGCTCGTTTCCCTGCCCCGCGCTTGGACCCCTATGTCGAGGCTTAATGAGCGTTACCTGTCCACAGCTTTAGCATACGCTTGTAAATGTGATTTTTGAGTAATTAGTCCGTTTGCCCGCGCCTCATATATTATGTGGTAAAACGGTTGCCTTTTCATTTGCGAAGGACTGCGATACGCGGCGCATTTTGTATACCGGCTTTTAGACAGTTTTGATATATAGTCGTTTAGTGCTGGCAATCGTCGAGGGGGCGAAATTAATGGCTATGCATTTTTAATTCTATATGCGATCAAGTTAAAAATTATAGGTATGCAGCTTTTGTTTTTGTAGCAATAATTATAAACTGTAGAACGGCATTTTTACTCGTAGATTTTTAAGTTTACGAACCTGTGACGAAAACTGGAGGGTTTTATTAGTTTAAAGTGTGTGTCAGAGGCGTGGCGTCAGGAAAATTACAAGGGAAGCCAAAGCGTATTCATTTACTCATATTTAAAGAAGAAGGTAGTAATAAGTCTTTCCTTGGGCAACCCGGTCTGAATCAGTTTATATGGACGGCACTCCACTGGCTTTGTGTCCGTGTGTTTATCTGTGGGATCGTAGTTTCTAAACAGATTTTAATTTAGTTTACTTTGTTTGAAAGGCGAATTGATCCAATAATATTCCTACTTGAATTTATACGAGTACTAGACCTTCCTCAAAATGTTTTTTATGAATTCCTTTAGGTAACGCATAGTTTTCCGGAATAAAAAAGTAGCATAATATGACTCTCTAGCCCATTACGCTATCTCTAAGCAAAAATGTTATCTGCTCATCATCATCATCTGTTGTTGCAAGATAGAAACAGATTAATTATACATATCTAAGACATCATAAAAAAACTGTTCACCGTGTTAAGGGCACTCTGTTAGCGAAGTAAAAAAAACATAATCTTTTTTTCTCGAGCGAACTCAAGTAGAAAGTTTCGTATACCCATTTGTGGATACCCAGCTACCCGTGCCCGTGTACCAAAAATAGTTCAACTTCATTTAGCCGTTTTGGCGTGATGAAGCCACAACGACATACAAACATACAAAAAATTAAATTAAAACATTTTTCGATTCAAGGGATTCACTTGCAGCTCCAATGCAGTCAGAGATTACCCTGCCATTGCAAACTTCAATCCACATGGATCAATATTACCATTTTAAGAGAATGAGCTTAGAACTCGTAAAAAACTTGAAGCAAAAGGCCACTTTTTATTAAAAACTGATACGATATCTTCAATTTAAAATGCTTCCCGAAGCAAATACGATCGCTAGAGCGGCTTAGCTACAATGTTGTCTCTTTACTGCATCAAGTAAGTACCAGACCAAGTCATAAACAACCATGTTAATATCAAACTGACGACCATTTCTACACTTTGAAGTTCTTACATCGCGAATTGATTGCACAGTACAGCACCTATCGAGGTTTAAACCCACGCAAAACTATCGATTCGCCACGCGTCCCACACGAACTATAAATCATAAATCAAACATACTCACTAACGAACGTAGTTCAAACAGTGGAATCGAGTTATGTGAATAAAAACGAAACAATGGTCGAGGTTCTATCGTACTTCAATTTGTCAAAATGTGTCAGGATGACACTGTTTGCATGTACCGCTGCGGGTGAGTTCGGGATCTGCCGACGCTTTCAATGAATATTGTATTACGATCAAAAATGAAATGAAAAAAGTGAAATTGAAGGGGGACGTGAAAAGAGCCCGTAGGCTATCACTTGCGACAAACGGGCGCATTTTTGCAGCTATGGTACTGGTGAAATGTGTGCCAGCGTTGAACGCAACTTGACGAATTCGTCGCTAGTAAGTGTAATATGACTCCTTGACTGACACCAATGGAACATTTGTTATCATAGGTCTTGCTCTTGGCGGGTCAATTTCAGAGCGTTACAACCACACTCATTAATGTCACCGCATTAATGGTCCCTTCTATTACAGATTCGAGTGAGATATTATACCTCCTGTGTATATGTACTGTACCTCTACACAATATCTCAAAATGACATTCGAATTTGTAATAGAAGGCACTATTAATGCGGTGACACTAATGAGTGCGGATGAAACGCTCTGAAATTGACCCTGGCATCGTTTTTTATAAGTTACGAGTAGTTTTGACAACCAGATGACCAATATATTTTGACCTGTGATCTGAAACATGAACACTTAGTACTTCAAGTGTCAGTTATTATCAGGGATGAACTGAAGGCTGTTTAACACGAATTTTCAGAAGGACACTCCAGTTTTGTTGAATGGTGACGTTTTTAGTTTTTAGTTGGCGCACGTACGTTCTTTGTTATTACTGTTCCTATTTATTTGGATGGAATAACAGAATGAGATAAATAACGGCTTAGCGGTAGTTTAGCTGTAGCTGTCACTTGTTTTGACAGCGACTGTGGATAAATATTAGATAAAAGTTCGGTGTTCGGTTTAAAATTCCCATTTTCATTCCTATATCATTTACCAACAATATATTCTGTTCCATTTGTATGATATTTGCATTTGAGGATTGCCTGGTGTTTAAAAAAGGGTTTTGTAGAACAAAATATTGACCAGGGGGCATAAATGTTCATGTTTCATTCAGAGAGTATCATCAGAACGACAAGTTTTTATAGGAATTATCGTGTTAGTCTAATTTGATTCACTTCTTATTGGTATGATATTGATACATGCTTATACTTGCAATATCAGTCAATATTCATTGGTTCATATTAGTTACGGATTTTTTATGTCAAAATCTTTTTTTTTTATAGAACCTGACATTGAACTGGGTAAGTCAGGTGCAAAACAAAAAAATGGAAATTAATCTGCACTTGGAGGGGACATCTTCTTCGTCGTCATACCTTATGACTTATCTTACCTTAGAGCTATCTTAACCAATTTGAATCCCACTCAACACAACATTAAGGGCTATATGGGTTGCCCTCTGCACGGTACACAAGCACTTCTCATAATATCTCTAGGCAGAACACCTGCAGAAAGGACTAAAAAGTAGTATATCAATGTGTGCGAAATGAAACTGTTAAATTATATCCATAACAAATATTTTCTTCAGTTTCCGCGATTATTACTCATTGAAATAAAACAATTCAACGGATTATATCGCATATATTATCTCATTTTAGTTCCCGACGTTTCGGAAGCTGGAAAGCTATAATCTGTAAATTAAATCGTTAAATTAATCCGTTAAATTGTTTTATATCCATAACTGTTTACCTAACGATTGAAAATCATTAAATAATGTTAATATCTTTAAACATAGAAGGGTCTTCTTAACTAAAGTAACGATTATCATGTTATGAATGATTTAATTTTTAATCAATAAATTATTTCCATGTGATTCATCTCACATTTTTCATTCTGCTGACATTTTTTTCCTATCATAGTATTAGTTTGCTGCCAAGCTTTTCGTAGCGTTACGGACTTTCCTCTAATACGGGGAAACGCATGGAATCACCTATGAGTCTTCGAGCAGAGCGCCCGCTAGGCGGGTTTCTGGCCGTGAATGTGTTAACCAACATTAAATGAATGTACATAGTTAAGTAATTAAGCATGTTATAAAATCGTGAAATCGTGTCATTTTAATTATTACTTGAAAAATAATTCCCGACACGATTGTAAAATTGTTATGGAATAAACTATCTACCTATCTATCAGATTTGACCGTCTTATGGGAATTCGTCTCTGGTGTGTTTTTCCTCTCTACTTGGCTCAGAATGATGGTAGCTTTCTGCTTTCAAAGTAGTGCTGGTTAAATAGCATTATGCACTCCAAGATTTGGAAAATCTCCTTCCTGGTATATAGTTGAAAGCCGCTTGATGATTTTCAGATAGGTATCTTAATTATAAAAGTTTTTAAAGCTTTTTCCACTATATTTGTCATCTCAAAAGCATCAGTGAAACAAACAGAACCAACCAGGTAAAATAAAATTCTCAATTTAAAAAATTCAATATCAAATTTGCGCATCGTTTAGACTGTTTGTTATAATGCTTTGTTTAGCTTCGTGCCCGGCACAGTGTCTGCCGGCTTAAATAACAACAATCGGCTTTGCAATTAGTTCACAATGTTCCTGCAAAATATTTGCATTTTTATTGAAAACCTGATATCACAGCCTGAACACAATCACAAACAATGCCATAGTACGGCCATTGCAAAATATATGCACAACAATACACTGACGAACCAATCACATCTCTACTATACCTCCTAGTTCACATATAATGTGAAGGAATTGTGTAAAAGCGGTCTACTTGTCTACGAATAGAAGAAAACAATTGAAAGTAGGTATACGTCTTCATTTTCCATTGTTAATACAAATACACGTAGAATTCTTAACGGTGACTGGATCTTAAAAATGCACCCCATTTTTCCATTCATTTGAAAATCAGAGCAATTAAACGCACGGAATAGGGGTTAGTGCTATCTGGAGGGTGCATGCTTAGGTTGAAGTGCGCGAAATGATATTCCTTCATCTTTTTCCGTATTAAAAACAACTAGAACGCTTTTTGCTAAGGTTCATATTTGCTTCTAGACGGTCCGTGTTACTGGAACGAGCGATCAGTTTTCCGCAATTCTCGTGAGTTATGATCTGACGAATTTTTCACGAGAAAAAGCTTGCATCGCATTATTCTACAAGCGAAAATACGTCTTACATTGTCCGAATACTGGTTAGGATTCGGTAAGGACTTTGTTAACTGCTAATGGTTATTTTTGCTTGCATAAGGTGGACGGCGTGTTGATAATTTGGTGTTTAATGAAGCGAGCCTGCTGCGTTTCTCCGGCGGAAGATGGTAGAAAAATGGTCGCAGTGAATGCAAATTTTCTCCCTTATTGTTTGGTTTATTGTCTCTTTTATGAAGCGAAAAACATGAATACATTTGTCTGTGTTTAGATTTGTTTTCGAAAATTGAATAAAGTAGATAAATTGACCGGAACAGCCTCTGTGTTTAATATTATTGTATTTCATTGTATCAGCCTGTGTAGGATTAAGTTTAACTGTGTAGAATGGGGAATGGATGAAAATTTTCAAAAATGTTGAATTTTTGTTTATAATTTATAATTTAATTTTGCTGCATTTGCCGTACCGTATAAGGCAGGTATATAGGCCCACAAACGTCACCTTTTCATCTTTTTATTTTTTTGTAAGCCACAGCTAAATCTATATTATTTTTCTGACAATAAGGAGGCTTATTTCTACATATAAACAAAATTTCAAGATTTTTGAAAATTTTCATCCATTCCCCATTAGTTGATGGTGGAAATATTGAATACCTATGTCCATGAGTACGTATAAATACTTGGGCCAAATAGTTTCTTTCCAGGTACGACAAGAGAAGGAGGTCGCGAGATGTACCAAAAATGCCTGGATGGGCTATTGGTCCATAACAGAATATGTGAAGGGAGACCTCCCAGTTACTTTGAAGCAGAAACTCATGGACATGTGCTTACTTCCGATCTTCACCTATGGTGCCCAAACTAGGCCTTTGAAAAATTCTCAGAACCACTTCCTCAAGGTTTGCCATAGGGCATTGGAGCGCAGTATCTTGGGAGTGAAATCGATGGCCGATCGCATAAAGGACACCATCTTGCGTATCAAAACCCAAGTAGCCACCGTAGCCAGCTGCTAAGCTAAAGTGGGACGGGCTGGACACTTTTGCCGCATGCCAAACGAACTAACTATGTTTAAGGCATTCACTGCCAGGAGGCGTGGCCTAGGAAAAAACTTGTATGACGGTGAACGCATATATACGTTACCGGCAGTGAATGCATTAAAAAATAACGTATTAGTAAATTCAGTATCGATTCATAGGGCACAATTCGTAACCACAACTTCCCTGAGAAAAAAAAACCTAGAAGATAAAGACAGAAAAAAGTACTTTGATCAGCTCTAAACCTAAATAATGCCGTCAACGTACGTAAGTATCCTGAGTCACACACCCAGCATTAAAATCCAAGACAACTTATTCTGCCGAATCACGGCCCCGAGTATCATCGGACCAGGCCCGAAACTTTTTAATTGTAATGGAGATTAGCGGCTATCAGATTCGGCTTAGTGTGCGCATTTGTAATAACATTGTTATTTTTGTCCGTATGACAGCCGTGGGCGGTAGATCCACAGATAAGGTAAGAGCGGCGGGGCCGCTAATGCGAACTAGAATGCACGCGCTCTTTGCCACTGGTCTTTGATTGCATCTTTTGTTTTTAGTACCCCATTAACTTACAACGAATCAAAACGGTAATTGAGATGAGATTAAAATGTCAGGTTGTAATTTTTTAGCGCAGCTTTTGTGTGTTGCTAAAATGCCGTGATGCCATCGATTTGTATTCTATCTAAACGCACCACTTATATTTCAAGTAAGTACATATTGAAAAAGGTGTTCAGTCATTAAGCTTAGACATAATGCACGATTATTTTCAAGATTATTTACACATTGTTTTTCACAACACATCGACATTTAGGAAATTTGGATTTGCATGCATATATAAGTGTGATCCTCATTAAAATATTGCATCGTCAGAAACAATACATCTTTAAATGTGTCAACATTATCAATAATAAACACATTGGCACAACACCCCTTCAAACCCTCACACAGTCATTAGAAAACTACAAGTCACGTTAGCAATTCATGTATTTAATAACGTCGTCACCACCCTCTAGAAATCTATTAACGTCAACGTTTTAATAATCAATCTACAGAACCCCTTGGTTACGAAGATCGTATGAACGTCAATAGCCATCGCTACTGGGAGGAATTTTGCAGTTTTTTTGGAGTTTTTAACAATGTCTAATGGGATCATTTACAAACAGGAAACTTGCTATCAAAGATCTACTTGATAAAGATCTTAGCAATGACTGACTGTAAACGCACAGCCTCAACTGGTAGGTTGAGGATGAATTGAGCCATCTAAGGTTACGCAGGAAAGTGGATATGATGAGAAGCATTAAACATGCTAGAAATTGAGGAGTTTTGAGGTTTCCGAGTATACCAAATCTGGTAACTTATAGGCTGTTGTTGCCGATAACTATGACTGTGGACAGTTTTGTCCATAGTAGTAACGTAAAAATAAATGTGTCTTCTTAAAGATCATCATTAATAAAATCATCATCATCGTCAGCCAGAGGACATCCACTGCTGGTCATAGGGAAGTTGCGGTAATCGCCATGCTTGGCAAGCTGGTATGGCTTCGCTTTAGGATAATAATGTAAACTGACATGCTTATGTATAAAATGTACATGAACATTGTTATGATGAAATTAATAAACTAAACTGAACTATTATTACTTGATATTGTGACATTAAAATTCTGTCCAAATATTGGTTTATAATTATCATCATACAAATGTGAGTCTTGTAGAAAACAATAATACTAGAAAGAAACTCATTAACAAAAACGACCGATATAAAATATTTTACTTAAATATTTTATGAAATTCGGAATTCCGAAATTACGAAAGATTTCCAGACAGATTCAAATCAAAGCAATATACGAAAATTGAATGGTCTGAAAAACGATTCCACTATTTAAACGGGCTCTAGTGAAGTCCCACAAAATGATAATCTAAGGATGCTAGCACAGTGGAAGATATCGATACCAAATGACATTTAAACAATAAGGGGACTGTCAGTCGCCGATATTTAAAACTCCTTCTACTTATTGTTTGCAATTATTCGACTTTGCAAGCATGATACATTTATTTATTATTAGCTGTTCATGAACTAATTGTTACTATACCATGTTTCTTCGTTCAATTACAATATCTTTAAATGTTTAGTTTTATAGCGTTATCTACTTTTTATACTAGATATTGTCTTTGCAGTCGGCGCACGATCCAAAATATGGCGATTGACAGTTCTCTTGTTTTAATGGACCTTGACGATAAACATACTTATTTGGTAATTTGGTATTAATACTTTACCTTTTTTTAGTCCACAAAGTTTGTCATACATACTTCCATAAAACCTTCTATGGAAATGATTTAAACATTGTAAGACTACTCACAATACAGTAAGAGTAAGGAATGGTATTTAAGTGTAAAATTAAGTTAAAATAACTAAACAAAATTAAAAATTTAGCTGTGATGATTGCGCTTGTCGCGTAAGAAATATACGAGAAGGCATCTGTCATTCTCGCACTCACATACGTGTCAGAAAGTGACATCGTTAAACATACAACTGCAACCCCCAACCGTTGGGCCTTTGATGGGTGCGATTGTCGCGTGATAAATATATAACGAGGCATCTGTCACTCTCGCACTCACATACACGTCTGAAAGTTATTTCGTTAAGCGAGCAACTGTAATCCCCCACCAAAAAGTTAGCCTGTGATGGTTGTGTTATGATTGTCGCGTGATAAAAATATGACAAGGTATCGGTAATTCTCGTACTCACATACCTGTCAGAAAGTGACATTGTTTAATAAGCAACTCCAACCCCTACCAGTGGGCCTGCGCTTGTCGCTTGATAAATATACGAGAAGGCATCTGTCACTCTCGCACTCACAAACGTGTCAGAAAGTGACATCTAAATTGAACTATTTAACGGATTATATCGCGTATATTATCTCATTTGAGTATATTATCTCATCGCGTATATTATCTCAGTTGAAATAATCCGTTAAATTGTTTAATTAAAATGAGTAATAATCGCAGAAACAGAAGAAAATGTTAAAAAGTGGCATCGTTAAACATACAACTGTAACCCCCAACCGTTGAGCCTGTGATGGTTGCGATTGTCACGCGATATATAAATGACAAGGCCCGCAGGAAGGGTTATAATGACTACGAATGCTCTGCCGAGGGTTATACGTTAAAGAAAAATGTTCGACATTGATACAAAGAGGAATTTTCGGCTACACACACTCGTCCAACCCTACGTTTTGGCTACTCGTATCTTGATCTCGACGAAACGACGCGTGATCGTCGCCCAATGAATTGCGATTTGCTCACGAATCTCACAATCTGTCTAGACGGAGACGTTTAACGTACCGAATCACTGTGTCCAAGAATAGTGTAAAATTGCTAAAGAGTCTTTATCAAGTGATCCAATTTGACAAAGTTCTTTCGTAGTCTGACAAACACTCTGTTCTGGAGTGTTTGGTGTGACGAAGTTAGGGATCAAAATCCGACATTAATACGATACGTATTAAGTCAATTTTGACGTAAGCATACGTTTTCCTGTACTGGCATAATAATAAATTATCCATACATACGAGCCGTTGGACTCAGCTAAAGCGTGACCAAAAGTGTGGCTGAAGATAGGAAGGCATGACGCGAGCTTATGAAGTACTATGCACATCTAGGGTGCATAGGACAACAACATCCATACTAATAACTCCTATAAGAATCGTAATTTTAGTTATTCTATGAGAGTGTTCATTCACTCTGTAATAACAATACGCAAGACGATATACTTATCACTATTTTCGTACACAGTGTCAAGACTTTAAAAATATCGATTAGAACAAGTAGGTAGTCGGTAAACCGTAAAAAAGAACCTAAATATCTAGAAATATCACATAATTTACCAACGGTTAACCCATTTGTTTGAATAATAGATTTAAAAAAATAGTTCCATCCAAGACAGACACACAGATAAATGTTAAACGTACATAGAACCCTTCTATTTTCGTAGGGGGTTAAAGTTACTGATATACTACCGTTGAACAAAGGTTGTTTGGAAGAGATCGCTCTCTAGTAATAAGACCGCCTATTGTACAACGTATTTTATGTTAAGGCTCTATTGTACTGTTTCTTTTGTTGGTGTGCAATAAATAATTGTTGTATTGTATTGTATTGTATTGAACAGTTTTTGAAGGAAAATTAAATTTTAGGGTAAGTATTTTACTAAAAAGTTTCTATGCATCAGTGATCATGAACTTCAGGAGACGTACTATTAACGTGAGATGAAAATAATATGACTTAACGTATAGAATTTACGTAAGATAAAAGTAATATTACATGCTTGCTCGGATACGTTTTCGCTGGAATCCATTAAAAGTAACAGGGTTAACTTGTTTAGTTATCTCATAAACATCTTTTTTTTATTTTAACCCAAAAGCTTTCTCGAATCGTTGGATGACAGGACAATATTTTATTCAAATGCCCTTTTTGCAAAGAAATGTCAATCTTAGCTAGCGCTCCAACAATATTTTCTGACGTTTTCTGGCGTTAGATTTCTGCCCCCAGATAGAGGAATCTTACACGCCGACCAATCAATCAAGGCTTTTAGTGGTTTGTATTTAGAACTAATGGCTTGTCATAGAATAAGTTCTGATATTTCTGCAGAGTGACACTGCAAGTTAAAATTTTATTATAATTTCACTTGAATAACGCCCTCTGGTGGGCAAAGGTTTACGTTAACCGTATTTAGAGATTTGCCTCGAGCTACACAAGTCCGTCGGTTCTTATTATGTTTGTTTATCCGTAGTATCCAAACTTAATATTATAAATGCGAAAGCAACTCTGTTTGTGTTACTGTTTCATGCTTAAACCAATTAAGGGACCTTAAGGTGAAATTTTATAATTAAGGAGATAATTTGAGAACCTGAAAAGGACATAGGTTAATTTTTATTCCAGAAATAATTCCAGTGGGTGAAAAAGGGGGAATGGAGTTTGTATGGGAAATCAATCATTAAAGCATACACTAATTGCTTCGGGAAAAACCACGGGTAAACGCTAGTGTTGTGTTATGAACTTTAAAAAAGGCGGTTTCTTAACCACCTCCAAATAATCTACGAGTTATTGAAAAAAACTCGTAGATTATTTGATAAGAAAGTACTGTGTTAATCTTGTAATTGCGTATTTTTATAATTGGATTCCTAAATTCTGTACTTAATATCATTAATATCTGTACTATTATAAAGTTGTAAAAATGAAATGTCTGTACATTAAAGATATTTTCAAAAAAATGATTGACATGGACTATTTGGATGTCACTAAAATGAAAAATATTTTTTTTGGATTTTATGTATGTTTGTATGTGTCGTTGTGGCTTCATCACGCAAAATCGGCTAAACGGGTTTCAACTATTTTTGGTTCACGGGTAGCTGAGTATCTCCAGATGGTTATAGGATACTTTTTACCCGACTACGCTGAAGAAAAAAAGAGGGGGTATGATTTTATTCTCCTCTGCTGACGAAGTTGTGGGCGTCTTCTAGTATGAGAATAAAATAACATTGCCGTAAATCTATATCAGTTGAAGCGAGTTACAATGTTCTAGACGAAGGCAAGAAAATAACATGATGTCACTTAAAATAGCATGGATTACGTGAAACTTTAGAGCGCATTGCAAATGTTATGTACTACCATAAAATCTTTAAGGAATATGTTGTCAATAGATTGTGCCTATTCTCTGTGAGGTCGAAAACTTTTAAGTAAAAACTGTTATCCATTCTTTTAACTTTGTATGCCAATCTTGCTGGTAGACACTAAGTAAGCAATGGATAACTGGTGGATTGAATTAAATTTAAGACTTAATAAATTGGTCGTTAGGCGGTCACCCGCTGGTTTTCAATGTGTGCGAAATTAATTAAAGATTTGATTACTTCACAATACGCGTTATTCATGTTTCTTCTTTAACACATAGTTGGTGTTAATTAAGTGTCGTTAGTTGGTGTTACACTATTACTACTAACAAAGGTTTATCCTAAGTAAGATCCTCCACACGTGTTTTGCCAATCATAACATATAAATGCTAGTCTTGGGCCGTAACTCAAAAACTTATAAATAAAGTCAAGGTATGTCTACACAATATGGAGCGTAATATCAAAAAACAAAATAAGTTCAAACTGACATATATCAGAGCAAATACAAAAGTTAAAAACATTAGTAAGTGTAATGGCCTAAAGAATTAGTGGAATGGCCATGAGAAGGTCCAAGAAAAGGGGGTAGAGCAAACCTTAGATGGGACGATGATATCAAAAGGACAGTGGGAACAATGTGCCCAAGACCGAGTACTTAGATCTCACTGGAGGACCTTTTCCAAAAGGCAATCTGAATGACTACATAAATTATATAATAAATGAATAAAAATAATAATAATAAAAAAAGCCTTTTTATTTCCCATTAAAGGATCGTTACATAGTTTTACTTTATATGATTTTCTTGTTGTTTAATGGGTTACCCATTTGAGGGTATAGGCCTCCTCCATATTTCGCCACAGATCTCTGTCTGCTGTTTTCCTTGTCCATGTTTTACCGGCAACCTCCTCTATGTCGTCTCTCCATCTGCGGCGCGGCCTGCCGCGCGGTCTGCGCTCTTCGCGGAATATGACTTTTTCTGTCCACCTCCCATCGGAGTCACGTGTCCAGCCCTTCTCCATTTGAGAGCGCATGCTAGTTTAACGGCGCCTATAATTTTAGTTTTTTGTCGAATGTGTACATTTCGTTGCTTATCACGAAGTTTTCAGAATGCATATCCATAAATTATATACGTAAATGTATTCCAACAAAATTGTAAACATATTTTTAATTTATTTTCAAATGTAAAAACATAGTTCGTATAAACTTGATTCAAATTATTTGCCCTTTTTAGACTAATTTTAAAGTGTCATCGACCTTTGTGCGGTATCAGTGAAGTATCACCAATTCGGTACTGCTATAATTCATACCACAACATTTTCCTTTCGAGATGCATGATTGGAATTTCATCGCAATATTCGAATAACGCAGCATTCTTAAAATAACTTACTTTTCAATTAATCAAATCGATGTTTACTTTAATTCACGGCCATGGAAACAGTAGGGTGCCTCGCTCTCAGTACGATTCGAAGCCTCAGTAATATTCTTTTAAAAAAAGTGGTCTTCAAATATCAAAGGTTATTTTAATATGCAGTAAAATTTGAAATCAATTTCTTTCTGAGCCATAAAGGGGCTTTCCGTGAATCACAGGGAGCCATAATTCCAATCCAGTGTATGATTTGTTGGTAAGAAGTAGTTAAAGGTCCGCGAGAATCCCAGTAAATCACTGCGACCGACACCCGCTGCCGTGGCTGCGTATTTTCTAAAAATAGTATCCAAGACCACAATACGACGGACTTTTTATAATATTTATAAGACTTTTGAGACTTGACGTCTTGTTGTGAATTATTTTTAATTGCCGTTGAACTTGCTACTATAAATTCATTTACATTGCCCAGTGAAATATTGCTTGTGCGTAAGGAAATTTATGCGACAAATTGTTTTCGGGGTTAAGCATTAGCATTTTTATTTATAGCTTAATTTAAAGGCGACCTTAGGAATATAAGATTATTTTTATTCTTAAAACAGCATCTAAATGAACGAGTCTGGGTAAATTTTAATGCTTATATTTATTAATGAAGACACAGAGACAATAGCCACCTTAATGAATGACAAGATGGGGCCTTCTGTAATAGGTACTCTAAATAATAAAACCATACGCATACCAAAATCGAGAACCTAGAAATACTTTAAACAAGGATTTCCTATAAACAGTAGTACCTATGTATCAATGTAAAACTTTCTGTCTTTGCAAATAACTTCCCTGCCAATGAATAACTTCAAAATATAAGATATAGTTTTTTTGGGAGCAAGCCCGTTGTACTTACTTCTTAAACAAACACATAGATTGAATAAAAAAAGTGTATTATTTAAATATTCATATGAACTGTGTTACCTATAAATATAAATATTACTAGTCAATCTTCTTATGATTTGTGTTTCGTAGGAAGTTGGTAAATTTTAAATTTTACACAACATATAAACAAAGTTTAGAAATGATTCCTGTTATAACTCCGTAATAATTTCCTAGGTTAAAAATAAAAGAAAAAAATAAACTAAACGTGTGATCGAACTATACAATTGCTTTTCGTCGAACATAGGCGTGGAAAATAGTAGTTACTTCAGATACACGACATTCCAGTCCTGAAAATACCGACAAACAATCCGCTAAAACGCACGGCCATCTTCTCCGTTAATTTGTCTGAAAGCGATACTCTGTGCACGACCCAAAATCTATACGTGTAAGTAAATACGCCACCGGTAATTTGTGTTTGCCCCCAAATTCTCTTCCACGTCAATCGAACAAAGATGTACTGATTGAATAGTAACACAATATCCAAGGAAGTAAAGCCAAACATTTCCGCGATCCTGCTTTGTTTACTCTTTGTTTTGTTCACGTGGGACTTGAAAATTTTCAAATATGTATTTGTAATTCGATATTTCATTTGTCGTACTTTAGACTACACTTGAAAATTGAAATTGCGTGACAATGAGGAGGGAGCACCGTCAAAAGGGTCAATAGGGGGAGGTGAAGGGAAAGTCAAAATCTTGCGTGACGTATTAGTGGAGGGCCCCTTATGATTACTTGGTATTATAGTAATGCAAAGTTTAGTCCGTAAATTAATGTGTCTAAATAAATCCTCTTTTGAACAAGTAATGTCCCTAAGAAAGTGGTAAACAATTTAATGAAAGATCGCCAGCTTTGTGCCTCATAATAGCATAAATAAGATAGGCTTTTAACGCTCTAGAGTCTATAGAAAGTGACAAAATAACTACAGTAACCACAGATTATAAAATTTAAGACCGCAATGAATTTAACGGCACAGGCCGACCTCTCAAGGCGGTAAGAGCGTGCAATTTACTAAAAACAAACGCCCGCGCTGTCTCACAATTTGAACGAATCGCTTAGCGAAAACATTAGCTACGGCTCAAAGGCTTTTCAGCGCAAATTGTACGTGAAATTCAACTGGCAACGCTTTCGGGTCACGAAGATTAGGGGTCGATATCGTGCCTAGTTTGAACTTAGGTGATACCGTCGTTTCAGGATTTAAGTTGTTCCATTGGCCTTGTTAATTTTACTTTAAAGGTTAACTATTTTACAAGTTTCACATTTTAACCGTTTTCTATTATCAAAGTCCTTATACATCATTTAAGCTCTTTTACCTTCTACATTTATATTTCTGAACAAGTCTGCGACGTGATTTAAGTAAGAATAAAAATGTTGATGTTCAAATAAATGATTTAATGGTTCTAAAATAAGCAAAGCTGGTTATAAAAATAATTTCGCCAATATATTTTGATATACAACAAATCTGATGTAACAAAATGAAACTAGTAGTCGTATTAAGGAGTTCGTAAGCGTCGCGGTGGGCGTGACCGAGTGTTTGCTTAGATCTTTGTACGTCTCGACTGAACAAATACTTTTATCGTTATTGAGACAGTGTTGAGTTGCCGTCTACTGAATGCCTATGAGAGGATTTTTTTTATTTCGGTGGCCCTTCGATAATAAAATAATATTGTCTTTGTCTAGTGGCTCAAGAAATAATGATCTGGATCTCCAAGAATAGGTAATCAATATTTTAGCTAGACGTACTTATAGCGCTAGCATTTTTATTTAAGAAGTGCTAGAATTTTTCGTAGTAATCTCTATCGAGCATTCACCTCAGTATACGCAGTATAGTATTTACGCAAGAACCTGCACCAAATATTTTATTCCTTTTATCATTCGAATCACAAGCTAATAGTATTTTTTAAATTCCAGTAACGATTTCTCAAAAAAAGGTGAGATTGTCACATACGCGTATTAAAATATAATACCATAAAAATTAAGTAACAAACGAGATTTTTTCGAAACCTTAACAAGAAAACAAATTGAGACGTCTTTAGAATTCACACGGCGGAAACGAATTTAATTTATCGACGTCTCATTCAAACTGCGGACGACTTCGTTGCGTCGTACGACAATTATACGGACGCAACTTTATTCCCAAAGCTTGCTACAACTCTATCGAGAACGCATAAAGGAGAAAATGGAATGAATAAACTACTGGATAACTTTGCTGATTCAGTATTGAAGTGACAGAACTTTAATAGGACTTTAACAAATAGCTAAACATTTTGTAATTCGAGGAACGTTTTGAATGCGTAGTTTGCTCAACAAAAGGATGGGCCGCCTTCATTTGTTCAAACTCTCGACCGATGCTAACATCTGCAGTTTTTTTTCGATACCTGACCAAGGTGAAATAGATATTTGTTCAACTAGCCAGAAAATCAACAGTCATTGTGTTTTTATTGAAAGGTGGTGATAAGTTTGTTTTGACAATGGTTTGGTACGGTCCAGGATGCACATTGCACATTTGACGAAATTATTAAACTTGGAATGCTTTAAAATTTAGATGTTAAGCAGATTTACGATCTTTTCCGAAAGGGGATAAAACGTTACTACCTTATTTAACACCTAAAATCCGGCTTATCTTCATAACTATGGATATCGAAGAACATAATAACGTTAAATTTGGTTCAGATATTTAAAACGTTCTCAAGAGAGCTCCTAGTAATTGTGCAATTCTGTTCTTTCACTGAACTAACAGGATTTCATAACAATAAAATTTATTTTGTTACCTTCTCAGTTACTTACTGGTCTTTGCTGCTAAATTGTATATAAGAAATTCACGCTCGTACACCTAAAGAGTCATTGGTTTGTACATTTTGCTAGAGATGTAAAGTAAGTATTATTGCGAATAAGATGTCATAAATATACATTCACGACGGTATTTCCGTAATACCGACACAACACTAGCGTTGTCCAATTTAATTTTACAAATAAAACAAAGTAATGTTAATAATAATGCCCATGGCAGTTAAAGCCCCGTTATCAACACTGAACTCGTTCTAACAATAAATACGAAGATAATGCAATATCTGTCTGGCGCACAGTGAGTGCAGGCCATTTGCATCGAAAGTAAATGCACTGAAACTGCCTCCGGCGGAATTTAATAAAAACATATATTAGAACGGGGGATTTGTTTATTTCTGTTCGTGTATTTCGCGTAGCAAGTATGCTTGGAAGCTACCTGCATGTTTTATTTGAGAACGCTGCAATATTGCGTAAATTTTCAGAGCTTGTTCAACTGGTACGAAAAATGTTTGTACTAAAGTTGAAATTTTTATCCTTCGTTCCGGATTTGAACCCATGTTTCCACTAGCTCTTTGGGCTCACATACAGGTCAATGGCACGGGAAAATCATATTTTTTGTATTATACTCATAGACACACTTTCTATTTTTAGAGTAAAACCTACAAGTAGTTTTTGTGTAAAATTTCATCTATGTATATTAATGAAATTTGGAGTGTAGGTAGGTGTCTTGTATGAGCCGCTACTTAGTTTGGCGCACTTGTAAGCAAAACTGAAATAAAAAATTCGACAGTTGTGGAGATTTTGAGGTTTCTAAAGAAAAAAATGATTTGGTTAAAATTTTCGGAAATAATCGCTCCAAAAGTAGCATCACCTCTCCTCCCCTCCGTTTTCTAAACGGTAATGTCTAAAAAATGTGAAAAATATTACTAAGATAAAACTTTATAAGTAATATCAACGAAAATTATATTTTCAACATGATCAGATATACCGTTTTGGAGTAATTGTCAAAAAACGGCGCTTGCCGGCTAAATAACGTAAGTGCCGAGTGAGATACGCTCTTTACTTTTTCATATTTTTTCATGTGGTGTACATTTCTTTTATGAACGGCTGCGGAATCCTACACTGAGCATGGTCTTACATGTTCTTGTCCGGTTTTTTTATAAATTTGTGCAATTCGCGTTAGTTCTTCCTTATTATAGGTTAACCAGTTTGTAGATAATTATACATTTACTAACTCAAATGTAAGAAAAGACAAGAAGTGCTCTGAAAAGAGAAATTAGTGTTTCGCATAAACACTCGTTCCGTTGTATACAGCGAACTATGTACTCATAATCATTTACTGAGTTGTATAGGGTTGGTCCTAAATCATCCTGAATACCTAGTTATTATACAAAACGAGTTTTGGTTGTATTCAAGTACGGAGGATATTAATATTTCTAACATCATAAATCATATGTGATCCAAACATATGTAGCAATTTTTGTTATATGTTTTATTTTATCCGGAGCCTAAATTACTTTCCTAAGTTCTATTAAGTAAAAAGCCTTATATTGGATCAAACAAATTATGTTTTTACGCTCGAGAAATAATAATATCAAAATTTACGAGTATAATTTGTACGAGCAAATAACTTACTTACCAGAAAAAATATTCAGGATTTCTATTGGAATATTATTTTTGCAAATAAATTTCTTGTGAGGATTGAGATCGTCTACGAGTAGTTCATTTTGAATTCATAAATAAACCATCAAAGTTAATACCCTTTTATATTTTTATGTGCATGTATCTATTGAAAATACCTAATACTTTAGTACCTCTTTTGTTAATAGAAAATCAAAGCGCTAAGAAAAAAACTCAATTGCGCTCAGACGTGGTTCACGCTAAGAATCGAACCCAATGCCTTCGGATTACTGGTCCAACGTCTCAGCTATACCATCAGAGATCGCCCTAAATTCGTTTTAAATTTGTATCTTTACCATAATATAAATAAACATAAGGAAGCTCTTAAGGAAGCTCAGAGTTACTCAGCGAGCTATGGAAAGGGCTACGCTCGGGATTTCTCTACGGGATCGAATCAGGAATGAGGAGATCCGTAGACGAACCAAGGTCACCGACATAGCAAACAGGGTAAGCAAACTGAAGTGGCAATGGGCAGGGCACATAGTTCGAAGAACCGATGGCCGTTGGGGCAGAAAGGTTCTCGAGTGGAGACCGCGTACCGGCTAGCGCAGCGTGGGAAGGCCACCCGCGAGGTGGTCCGACGACCTTGTTAGGGTTGCGGGGGCTCGCTGGTTGTGGGTCGCCTCTATCCGGCCAATGTGGAAATCTATTGAGGAGGCCTGTGTCCAGCAGTGGACGTCCTATGGCTGAAATGATGATGAATATGATGATGATGAAATAAACATGATATTCATTTGCCCACATTTAAAATACTTAGATACACTACAATGTGTTTCATAAGAAACATTAAAAATCTCTTCTTAAAGTACTGTAGGTACAGATTTCTTCTAAATCAATTTATAGAAAAATAGTCGTATTGGAAAACGTTTGAAGACCATGCACCTTTAAATAATGTTTTGAAGCACTTGCCTTTTTAATAAATAAATATAATCCGCATTTGAAAATATTTTTTCGGAAATAGTCCAGTTGGCACTATTCACTTACCAAAGGAATCCTACAACGCGCTATTAAGGTTTCCTTTGAATGACATCCAAAAACTTGATTTTACTATTTGAATGTAAATCGTGCGATATTCCCAGCTACGCAAGTTATGAATAATTACTTTGCTTATTTGTCCCCAGTCTATTAAAACTAGGAATCTGACTGATGCTTGCAAATGAGAGATATCCTACCCAGAAATTAGTATTCACATAACAGCGTAGACGACATAACTAACATCAAATAACTTGGCCTATTACGTGTGATAGCAATTGAGAATAACATTTTGAAGAAATTGCAAACCTACTTCTATACACATTTCGTGGTTTGCCGTACATTGAAGATATTTTCAAAAAAACAAGTGATACGGACTATTTGAAGGTCATTGTATCCACAAATATTTTTTGTATATTTGTATCTGTCGTTATAGCTTTATCACGCCCAAACGTTCCTAAGACGACCTTCCGGCTCCATCATCAAATCAGTTCGATAATATCATACAAAGTATTGCGTTATAACCGGGAAGTGGTTCAAATTTAACTTGCAAGATGTGACTCAAATAAACAATGGACTAATAAAAAAAGTTAAATAAAAGTTTGTAGACATGCCTGTTTGTTGAATACATGTATTTTAACAAGAACTATGTGAAATAGGCAACGTATGTTATGGATGTTTCGGATGTTTTTATGTTTGTATGCGACTGTCAGCTACCTCATTTTATTTGTCTATTTTTAGGTAGGGATAGCTGGACTCGCAAGAATTATAGGATATTATATCGTTTATGTCATTTAAAAATCTTAATGACTTTTTTATCTTCCGGAAACACATTTTCGGAACCTTTTAGTATATTTACTACAAGTATAATTGGTATTATACCAAATGCTAAGGCTCTTTTGTACTGTTTCTGTTCTTGCTGTGCAAAAAAATATGTTGTATTGTGTTGTTGTATTAATTACACATGATGACATGACATTTAATGCTCAATGAAACAGCACGAAAACCTCAATAAGAACTATGCGTATTGTGCACAAGTGCTACCTTAACCGATTCATAAAATATTTTCATAATAAATATGCAATAAAAGGTTGCCGTTAAAATATTTTTTTATGTTTTATTATTAGGTTAATTCCATGTCCAACAAAATACGTAATACAAGCCATCAACTGTTCAGTATTCGAGCCGACCAGTTGTCTGGTTACTTTGAGAATATTGCTAGAGCTCTTAGCTTCAAACATGAGCATGACACTGCCCGGTAAAGACCACTCGATAGATATCTGATATTTCTTTCGAAGAAATATGAAACTTGGCAACGTTTCTTGTACGAATATTGCATAAATATTGCCGTATCTTGCGGCGTTTAAGTTTATCGCAGTTTAATAGTTTGGTAAGTTTACGATGGTAAAGTGTAAAAATATTCGCACGCATTTTCATAAGATGCTATTTAACAAGATCCTTCCCGCGGTTTCAAATCAAAATCAAATCAAATAATTTTATTACAATCGGCATGATAACTGGATTTGAAAATTAAAATTCTGATTGCGATAAAAGTGGGATGTTATTAGTTTGCCGTCTGGGTATTTGTATAAGTTCTCCTATTACTTGAGAATTAGCTATAATGTAGTCACCTTATTCGGCACGTAAACTACAATATTGTTGAAGTTTAAATTTTACCACACATTCAAAGCTAATATAAAAACTGTTGTAGAATTTGCGCATGAGCTTTCATATCAGCAAAACTTGTCAGGAAACTTCATCATCATAAACCTATGCAGCTGTCCAAAACAAAAAAGAATATGAACGAAGGCTCCATTGTACACTTACTGCCTTATTCACTTGGGCTGCAAGTTAAGTTGAAGACTCGTCAAAATATGATTTGCAGTAAACTTGCAATTTCTTTCACTTTATGGTATACTATGGCATATATTGAATTTTTATACATTTTAAATGACTGCGAACATTCATTCACCGTAATTTAATTTACTTTAAGCGAAAGTAAATTAAATTTTTGGGGATCCGAGTTTTATTTAAGTTTTAGTTTTTTGAATCATTGTACACTTTGTACCTATAGCGTGCGACTACTAGTAGATTTAAAATGTTGCACATGAAAGCCCTAACGCCTCTAGTGAAACTCAAAAGCAAAAGAAACAAACGAACGAAATATATTAAACACAATAGCGTCAACTTCAAGATAAAATTTTCAAATGCTCCAATTTTCAGTGGAATCGGAATTTGCTTCTAAATTTAACAAAGGAACTATACGGCTGAATTTAAAAGTTGCTAGGCAAACTGAGTTCTCATTTATTTTCCACGCAATTTCCGCGATACCAAGTTTCATTAAAAGCAGTGTTAGCGAAAGTTTGATAGCGTTTCTAGCGGCCGTTGTGCAGCGATCAGCCCGCCTGCACTCAATAGACATCCATTTTATGCCTTTTTGCTGAATAAAACTTATCCAGCGTTCCCATATACAACGCAAACTTTACTCACTGTGTACGGTAGAAAAATGCCGGCCACCGATCTTTTTAACAAACAAAATAAAACCTTCGAATCGTTACACTAAAGCGCACTTTTATGCTTAGAATTTCTTGTCATTGATGCATTATAGAAATATTGTGGAAATACGAGTTTTTCATAAGTAGCAGTGAAGTGTGTTGCAACGTGAATGTGCTTCTGTTATGCTTATGCATTTAAAGTAGTGCGCGTACTTTACTGATATGTTTCAATTTTAACCTCATTTCGAGAAATAGGTATCGTAATATAGTAAAATCTCTTTTCAATTTTGTAGTGCACATCGAATTAAATATACGCTGGATTTTTGGTAAGGTTCCAATTCAGAATATTATCTGTTTCTCAAATCCTTACCCAAAAATGCTAAAGATAATTCTGTCTGTTTACGTCATATCTTGCAAGTCTATATTGTCACCAATTTCCAGTGGTCAAATTCATCATCATCAATTGAAAAACTACCACTATTGGACAAAGGCCTCTCCAAGCATCTCCACACAATCATGCGCTTCCCACATCATATAATCTTGGCAGGTTGTCGGTCTACCTTGTTAAAGGCTCTTTCACGTTGCATCGTTGTAGCCACTAAATAACCTTCTGCCCCAACGGTCAGTGGTTCTAAAAGTATAGTGCACCGGCTTAGTTAGACTGTATCAACACTAATAAAGATGCATTAATAATAGTTTAAAGAAACAAAACCGGCATAGACATTTCTTTTGTATTGCCATTGTGATTCACAATGAATAGTTACTATAAGCTCAATCACGACCACAACACACTCATACCGCTTTATGACAAGTTTTCCATCTTAAATTCAATGGAAAATAATCTTTACTATTATATACAATAGGACGAAGTTTAATAGAGGCTAAAGATCTCAATATCCCGCAGAGAACGATGTAGGCGGTTATCTGTTTATCAGATTAAGATAGTACGAGTACGAAGGTCGGGATCGGCACGCGAACGGGTCTCGTTGACGAATATGGTTCGGAGTACCTAGTCTGGACGTGTAAAGGTCGTGTCAAGTGTTACCAACAGTCGTGGAATATGTTGGCATAAAATATACTAAGGGCTATATTTGAAAGAACTTTTTATCTATAGGACCTTGAAGGAACCTAACATTCTAACATTATTCACGATACAATTTTAGATCCTGGGTGACCAAATGAAACTTATGTATAAACTTGAAAAGGTAAACTGTCTACACACCATATCCAAATTGTTGTAGCCGTTTCTGAGAAACCAATTATTAATTCATTAATATATACAAAAAATGCTTGTTTCCAGAATTAAGTAAATATAGGATGTAAGTAATGACAGCTTTGTTGCTCTCTTCTACAATTAGAATCTGCCAAGAGTCTACTCTCCTGTATATTGACATTCACTTTTATGCTAATTACAAGTCCCAGATTCGATGTCTAATAAAGATATTTTATTGCGTTTGTTACTAGCAAGATTGGATAACACACACAAATATTAGACAGATAATACATCACGGCAAGTAATGAATGTATTTCGGTATTAAAGAACTTGGAATAGGTCGGCCACAATGTTGCAAAACTGATGGATCAAGTCGGTTCTAGAAGGGAGACCACGTGCAGGAAAACGTAGTGTAACGGATGATCTAAGTAGGTTTATCTTCGAGTGGTTGAATCTCGGGATTGAGCCAATTGGTATACTTAGAGGTGTGGCCTACGCCCAGAAGTGAGCTGCAGTACTAAATGGATGATAAAGAAGATAATAATGATTATGTAAAGTTATTGTCAACTTTCGTTACACCCATAGATTATAGAATTTCAATAAACTCACCACCACTTCGTGAACGCAACTATGCCAAGAAAACACTTCCAATAAATACGTTCTTATAATAAATGTCAAATAAATATTATTTCGACACCATAACTCAATTTGCGCATTGAAGACACTACGCTCTAGCATCCGAAAGCGTAGCCTCAGCATTTTTATCAAATATCGCTGGAAATGTGCTTGACAGATAATGTTCTACGGAGCGCAATAAAATCGCATCGGTTGCGTTTTCAGACGTTGACGTCTAGAAGACTTCCGCCTTGCATTGTGCGGGTGATATGGAGTAGCTTATATCATTTAATTTATTTTATGCGATAGTTTCACGTCATTTGGGAGATTTAAGCCTTAAGAAATTTGTTTGCAATAATTTCATACACTACCGACTTACTGGCCGATATCATGGAATTAGAAGTGTCACTATCTAAGAAAAACATGCGTGTACATACATACATGTTAAGTTTCCGTATCTGAAGTTAACTTCAACGCTCTCCCGCTGCGTCCTTCGAACCTTTGAACATATGAATGATATGATGAGATATGATATCCAGGTACGTATATTGAAGGGTTGGCGTACACCTTAATAGGGAATGTGCATTTTTTTTCAATGATACCAATCGATCCGACTAATAAATGTATATATGTTTAAATTGAGATTCATTTAGGTATAACGGCTGGGTTAAAAATGCCCCATGCAAATCGAACGTGTCGCGTGACGTCACACGACAGACGACACGGACAAGTGTATGTTGTAGAAACGAGCATTTTCTTATTTTTAACCGACTTCCAAAAAAAGGAGGAGGTTCTCAATTCGACGGAATGTTTTTTTTTTTTTTTCTATGGATGTTCACCGATTACTCAAAGACTATTTGACCGATTTCAATTTTTTTTTTTTGGTTTTATAGAAAATACTTTCTAGTTGGTCCCATTTAATTTTGGTGAAGATCTGATGATGGAATCCATGAGGAATTGAAGGAACTCCTCAAATATTGTAGGCATACATATAGCGATTTTGGTATTATAAGAAACATAATAAGCATTTGCATTCAGAAAGTGTAAATTGGTGAAGTGAAACTGATGCAGAAGACCACAGAATGCCATCGGAACTCCTCAATGATAAATGATTTACGGGTGTCGACAAAATATCTTGATTAATTTAGCTAACCAACTTCATAGTCACAAATTTAAATGTTCCTGATGAGAATGGTACCATCGAATTGATTTGATGATGGAGCCGGAAGGTAGGCACCAGATCTATGTAATAAAATAATGTATCATAGCCGTGTTTGGGCTTGTTCGAATCGCCACGAGATACACTTTTAAGTAACGATTAACTAAAAAGTGTAAAATAAATAAAACAAAAAAATAAAACCGACTCCAAAAAAACTAAAAAGTAAAAAATAACGCCATAATTCAGTTTCTTCAAATTACTTACAAGTAACCGTTTGTATACTCAATCTATACAGTATATACAATTAATGTTATTTTAGAGTCGGTGCCATCGTGTCACAACTTACTAAAATCGTCATCGTCGTATACAAACGGTTTAGTAATTTGAAGAAACTGAATTATGGCGTTATTTTTTACTTTTTAGTTTTTTTGGAGTCGGTTTTATTTTTTTGTTTTAAAGTTTTGGTCGTTAAAAAGTGCGTTTAAATAAATAGTTGTCACTTTTTCCTTCATTGAACCCTACAGAATCACAAGGTTTCATGTTCTTTTAGATCAGAAGGAAACGGTAAAGTTGCGTCGCAATATAGTTGAACCTTTTTTAATACGGTTCTTTATAATACGGTTGTTATAAAAAAAATATGCACTGCATATTCTTTATTCTACGAACGTTTCCTACATTGGTGGATGCATAATTGCTGATGAGATTATACTCGTATACTCGTATCTTGTAGAGAGTAGAGACTTTTGACAAATTACCTTCAAAATCCCAAAATGCTAGCCAATCTTACAGGGTACAATCAATAATACGACTACAGTAGGTCAGAGTAAATAAGATACTCGTAGGATTGCACTTACTTAACACGCCAATATTATACAACTCTTTTATGGAACCACTACACATATATATATTTCTTTGGGAAATGCCAGTATGGAGCGTTTGTTCGCTGTCCAGACCCGTACCCGGAGTCCAGATATTTACATCGATACGAATGCTATCGCTTACCAATAAACAGAGTCACAAGTGAGACCAACTTTAGCAGAGGCAGAAAGAGCTGTTCTTATTCAGTTAGGCAGTACATGGTATTCGTGACTTACATTCTGTATAAAACAATTCTCGGACAAAGGTCCGTTCACGAGCTACAAAGGAACAATGCGGTCGACGGGAGATGCCTCGCTTCGTCCGTTTGCGGCCTTTGGTGATTGTGGCTGTTACATTTTTATTGGGTAGATACCTACGTTTGCTTTTCGTGAATCGAACTGCATGCTAAGCGAGTTTTACATCAAAAGTTTGGGAAATAAAATGAAGTTGTGGGAATTTTATGGGATGAGGTTTACGAACGTAATTTTAAAATTGAGATATAAAGCTGAACATAAAATTGTACGCAGTGGTGACGTGACCTGAGCAAGCTTGGTTAGAAAAAAATTGGTTGTCTGTAGAGTGGGTTTACAGACGATAGGTTTACGTGATAACGTGGAAGAGAAATAGATGCGTCACAAGCCGAACGCTCCGCTCGTGACAATGGGCGGAATGTGACACTTTTTCGTACGTGCAGCCGGCGGTCATCGATTTATAAGACGTTAACACGTCAAAACACCCATACAGTTTTTAACCAGACAAATTTCTTGCGGTGTCTGTATTTGTCACTTGTTATAGTGTTTCGTTGTTGTTATCTTGTTTTAACCTTTTAAAGTGAACGCTGAAATGTACATTTCAAGCTGGCAATTTAGTAAATACCCGATCAAAGCAATTTGGGTGTCGAAATAAATTTAGTTTAAAATGCAAGTTTGCTGCATTATTGTGTTCCTGCACCAATGTGTAAAATTGAAACATCAGAGCTATAAAATGGAAGCCAAAACGGTACACACAGAGGATACAACCGCAGTTTGAAAAGGTCAAAAGCTGACATCATATTTAGGATCGATAATATCGGCTTGGTATCCCGCAGACTTCGACAAAGCATGCGATCTCTTTACCGATGCACAGAATAGCGACTTTGTAACGAGGCCACCCACAAATAGTAGAAAAGTCAACGTAAACGACTTTGTCTGACCACGGAGTTGACGTTCCAATTCAGAGTCTGATTGTGGTACAATTTATTGTACTTCTAAAATATGGTGTCAAAAAAAATATGTTATGTTCATGAATGAATGGGCATTGAACCACAATTTTTACTGCTTTCATGCAAGTAAATACAACATTATATATACTATTTTATTATACACTGATAAAAGTAAAATGTCTGTACATTGAAGATATTTAAAAAAAAGCACCGACACGGTCTATTTGAAAGTCACTGAATATATATTTTTTTGTATATTTGTATGTATCATTGCGGCTTCATCACGTCAAAGCGGCAAAACAGATTTCAATTAGTTTTGCTACACAGGTAGCTGGAAATCCACAGATGGTTATAGGATACTTTTATTTAACTAATAGCGACCGCCTGCTACTTCGTTCGCCTTAGATTCGTTTATCAAGGGTAAAAGGTATTTTTCCGAGATGAAAGTAGCTTATGTCGATCCCTAAAACTCGATATTTTACTGATTTAAATGTGAAGCATATTACTTACCAGGATTTCAAGTTCCTAGCGTAAAAATATATTTACTGTCCATACAAATTTTCATCCCCTTTTTCGTCCCTAAAAGGGATGAAATTTGACATACATTATAGCCTATATCCTATTCTGATATATAAGGTAAAAAATCGTTCAGTACTTTTTGAGATTAAGTGGAACGTACATACATACTTTCACGTTTGTAATACAGTAAGGATAAAGATAAGGAAGTAAGGATGCTTAAGTAAAAAATAAGGTCATGACTTTATTTTGCGCCGCGAACGAAGTTAGCAGAGTCAATCAATTTTTTTATGTACCTCGTTGCCATAGTTACTCTTCACTTTTTAACGATGTAAAGGTATCAAAAATATTTATTTCTACGCAATATAAGTTAATTTATCAAGGGCCTATTTCATCAGTACATCAAAAGACCAGATTATTAGGTTCCCCTAGATAACTTTGTCACTATTGTCTCCTGAGTTACGGGACAGAATAACAACACGAAAAAAAAACATTCCGATGAATTGAGAACCTCCTTTTTTGGGCGTCGGTTAAAAAGTTGATCCACCCAGTAACAAATGATATTAAGGGGATAATCTTCCATCAAAAATTACACAGAAATCACAAAGAAAATACAACAAGTTCATGTTATAGTTACTCGGAACTGTACAGTGTACTCGTACAACGTAACAACATTCGTCGTCTAATACTTACAAACCGCAATAATCTCAAAAATAAATCAAAGTTTCAAAATGCATGCATTTGACAATCCCAAATTCGCTTTCTTTACAAATAAATACTCGTACTGTCCGGAAAGATGATCGTAGAGCGTTGTCGCGTCGAGCTGGCAAGTCATTACAATGCAAATCTGCCTTTATACCGCCCGTCACAATGAACGTACCTGTCCACCTAACTTTTTGCATAGAATCCCAAATTGAACCACGACCCAGTTGGCGCATGCGACGAGAGGTGACCCTGTTAAATAACCTATTTTAGAACAAGTTCTCTGCATTTAAATAGACTGAGATTATTTTCTGGAATAAGCAGTTGAAAAACTCTCTGGACGTTTTAGTACCTTTTCATGTCATACGGAACTCGATAAAGGAAGAACGTCAATGTGTGTTATATGCTCCCAACCACTATCTTAAAAACGACTTCATCGATTATTTCACAAATTTGACTGGTACACTATGAATGGGATAACAATTTCAAACACTTCACTGCGGCTTTCCTTGAAAAATACCATTACTTATGCTCGGTTTTTTGTTTTTTTTTTAGAAGATGTAACCTTGCTACTTACCTAGGGTAAAGCATTACAGTTAATGCTCAGGATCTGTAATTGTTTACTTCTAATGTGGGATTGAAAAATCAAGAAGAAAAGTTAAGTTATGCTTAATTCATCAATCCCAAAATTGAAATTGGCAATTACAGATAGTCGGAAGTAACAGTACGGTTTAACCTATGTATTTATATACATACATATACAAACACTGCTTTAAAGTAATATTATTCTAGAGAATATGTATAAATAAATATACATATAATATACAAAAAAATATTCTGACTCATTTTCGTAACACTCTCGTTGTGTCGTACAATCATGTGGTCGTATATTTTTGTATTAAGTAATAGTTTTAAAACAACACCTTTTAAAAATAATTAATACATATAATACTGTAAAATAAAAACATAGCCATATTAACATATATGAGCGTATGTGAGTTGTTGCGTTACATGATCCACTCCACGGTACCTAATTATAATTTCGTAAAACCGCACTGTCTGTCAGTCCTTACTGGGTTTCTGCCTCTCTAAAGTCTAAACGTAGATATTTTTAAGTGTTCCACGTGTTATTTTATATTTTATCAAAGTTTATTTTCCTAAAAACGCTTTTTTTTTAAATTGACTTCTATTTGGGTCAGTTATTCCATTTTTTTTTATTTATTATCATAATTACAAACAAAAATACACAAGTTTAATAGCATCGTTAAACCAGTAGGTTTGTCTCGATGCTTCATTCCGCTGTTAGATAAACGCTATAAAAACTAACATAAAAATACATTAATGATGCAATTGAATAAGTATAATATTTGCATTGAAAGTTATCAAGCCGCGTGCTCTGAACAAGAACTGGTACATATTTCCTACTTCAGTGCATTTACATTTTAACTGATATTTTATGAATTATTCCCTCCCTTGGAAACGCTTCTTTCAGAGTAGAGAGTCATTTTTCTGACGAATGTGAGTAGAAATTAGTTAACTAATGTAACTTTTTGGTCAGATGATGTTCTTAAAGCATGAGTGTTAAAATGTAAATAAAATCATGGTGTTATAGAAAGCGAATGGTCATTGTCAAATTTCCTAATGATGTACAAAAAAATATTAGTATTATCACATTATGAAATACATAAAGCAAAAACACACTTTAATATAATGGCATTTTTATTTTGTACGTTGTGCAAAAAAGGTGCTCCTTAAAAGTTAGCAGTTAATAGAAATATATACCAGAGCATCTACAAACTTTATTTAGTATTCAAAGCCTGTAACGAAAGTACTTAAAACCGTTAATCACATAGCAAACGATAAAACACCCATTCATTAATCGGCGGTTTGGATAAAACTTTCAAAACTCCGAATCGCAAACAGCCTTTCCATGTTCGCTAATAAATCCAGACTCCCAATTTATCGACAAAAACCACTCCGATGTAGATAAACTCGATTAATTTGCAATTATTCAACTTCGTTTAGTGCATAAACATACCGTGATCGGGGGCAAAATTTAATTGCGTCGTTATGTCGGCTCGCCATCACACATTGATCAATATTGACCAGACCCTTAATAAACCCTAATGGACGATGTGTGGACCATACAAACACAGGAACGCGTTTACCGATGCTTTTAAATTTTAAATAAAGCAAAAAATGCATGGCCCTGATTAATTGAGAGACATAAAGCGACATGGGAAATACTTTTATGCGTCATTATCGTTAGCCTCGATGCTCGTATGCAGCTCTATTTTTAATATATATGCATATTATTTTTCATTTAATTCGGAGTGCACTCCACAGACGAATAATGATACTAAATGTAACCCCATTCCTTGTAAACTCAACCGAGATATTTGCGTCTATAGGGACAAATTGATGATAAATATCTTAGTAACGCAATACTTAAAAACTACCCATGCTGAAAGAGGTCACTCGTCGAATCCAACTCGGATAGGCAGGTTTCGGGCAGCGACGTAATATCTTCTCGTATCAAATCTGGCAGTGTCTTAATACGAAGGTTTTTTAACCAGTGATGTAACGTGATGACATGTTTGTCACGTATCAGTGCTGTAGCACTGGTACGTGGTCACTCATAATGGGCCTCATAAGAAGACTCAAAGGGCAATGGAGCGAGCTATGTTCGGAGTCTCCTTGGGTGATCGAATCAGAAACGAGGAGAACCGCAGACGAACCAAGGTCGTCGACATAGCTCAAAGAGGTGCTTAATGGCCGCTGGGGTAGAAAGGTTCTCAAGTGGCGACCGCGTACAGGACAAAGCAGCGTGGGCAGGCCCCTAACAAGATGGACCGATGATTTGATGATTACCGCGGGAAACTGATGGATGAGGGCGGTGACCGAGTGGTCGTTGGGGAGGCCTTTGTCGAGCAGTGCTCGTCCTTGAGCTGATATGATGATAATGTTACTAATAGATGCACACTTTAGACAGGAAAATGGGTAGGTAATTAATTAAATGGGTAGCTAAGTAATTAATATTAAAGTATTCGGAATCTACCAAATCTTTAAGAGACATTTTTGTTCCCATACACACGATTACCCAAATTTTGAATGAGATTAAAAACGCTTGCGCTCTAATATTTATTACCTTCCTCGAGCATTTTTCAAACAATTGAATAATATCAATACTTTTAAGCTAGCTAGTGTACTTGAATTTCCTTATCAACTTTCATCCACTATTTTACCTCTCCATAAATTTAACGTATGTGTGCCCCATAGGCTTTCACAGCCAACGGTCACACGCATTCTGTATTCAACGGCTCTCTGCGACCTTAACTTGGTCATAAACTCTTTCTTTTACTACTGCAACTACCGTTCCTTTTGCCACATACGAAATATACGATTTTTTACATTTAGAACCGTCCATCTAGGCTAGTCTTTATTTGTCAGATTTTCATGGAGATTGTACAGTTGCAGATTCAGCAAATATCAACCCGACAGCAAAATGACAGCTCATTGTTTAGAACTGAATTAGCTATGCTCGAATGCCTAAGTTAGCTTAAGTTCTAGTTTAGACATAACTAGTCGGCTGTAACGCCAATATGAGTATAAAGTGTCTACAGTAGCTACCAATTTTAATACTTCGTCTTAGTAACATTTTGACGATTTGCAGATTGAGTATCAATGTGGTGAATCTGACATGGTGCAAATGCTTTATTATATAAGCTCTTAGCTTGTACTATGCCCCGCCAATATTTCAATAATTTGTCAAACGGATCTAACCGGATGTAACTTAACGATACAGCTTAGGTCCCGTTGAAAGTAGGTCATGTTTTGGTACAAAAAAAGCTAAAAGTGCGTCCACATTTGTATCATTTGCCCGATCAGATCTTCGTTCCGTGGCATGATCGCGTGTGACGATCACGCGTTTGGACGTTGCGCCGATCCGGTCGCTCGAAATCCATGTTGCTACGCGTATCACGCACTTACATCGGACAAGTGGGACATGATCATGCCACGCCACGGTGATCGGATACGAGCAAATGATACAAGTGTGGACGCACCTTTATTGTACGACTTTGAATACCAAGACTTGATTTAAACTTACACGATTTTCACTCATTATCACAATACAACAAGACGGGCTTAATTGCGTACAAATATAATTTATCTAATTACTTCCTTTCTTTAATAAAGTTCATTTGAGATTATGGACGTAATGCGACGTCCGCAACGTCGAAGAATTGTCAACGCAAGGTAATTAGATAAATCATATTTTCAACACACTTGCTCGTAAAGTGGCTCTTATTACACCGTTTTCATAGGTGTAATACATTACATTAAACACGCGTGTTTTTTACATTACATAATCACACCAGTGGCTTTTCAATACAGTTTTTGTTAGACGTCAGGAAATAGTTTTTACACGGAGTTCTTAAACAGTAAAGGTTATTTTAATAAATCGAACGTGGTACTAATAAAAAATTAATCGATTTTAATTATTTTTTCTGAACAAAATAACGCTTTTTTGTGTTTAATCGATTTAATTAATCAGTCTATGCTATTATCAATGTTTGGCTAATTGGCGACTTAGAACCTTTGTTTCATCACTCTTGCACGCGCATAGACAATGCACCGGCCTTAGCGCATCATTTTGATTTGATTTCACGTATATACAAATATTTTATTCAAAAAACTATTATAAAGTATAAATAATTTCAAACAACGGAAATTAATATATGAGTACTTATGTACATTTGAGGTTCTGATGACGGATTAATATAAAACTTACGGACTACAGGATTGCTTAGTATACTGCGAGGTAGCCTCAAGTGTAATTACCAACGTAGCATCCTAGTATCATAATGTATTATTAAGCCCCGTTTTGTTTGGTTACTAACTACTCGAGACCTACATCAATGATTACGTGAGACATGCTTTTAATTTTAACAGCAAAAAGTGGGAATAAAATAAAGTAATAAGTACTTAAAGAAGGTCTCATTAAATACTCTAGGTAGAGTGCCTACTTAAATAATAAAATACAAAACTGAAATCGAGATAACACTATCGTGTTACTAAAATGGACTGGGTACGGCCAATCTTCTACGTATAATATGTAATTAAATTTAATGTCGTATCAGTTTAAGTTTTATTGGTCTGGAATATTCTAGATTTTGGCCTTAAACAGACAAGAAATTGCGTCATTACTATCGACTTAAAATGTACATAGAAAATGGTACATTTTCGGTTGGTTTCAATAATTTGAAATCTCCATTTTAGGTAGGTGTAGGCGTTGAGTGAACTCTGAAATTTGCGGTTGGTTCGTATTTGTTTCTCATTAATTTAAACGAAATTCAAAATCAATTAAATCTATGTCGCTTGATGCACTTGAATAACCAACTCTAACTATAAGTTAAACAAATAATAAGTAGATTTTGGTTTGTAGGGTTTGCATAAGACTTTATTTATGTTGTGCGTAATAAGCGGTTCCTTGTCAAACTTAGTTAAAATTATGTATCGGACCTATAATTTAAAGTGAATTTTATCGTATTTGTTCCTCATTTATTTGAATAAAATTCTAAATTAATGAAATCTTTGATTCATGATTGATTTTCTGAGTTTACAAAGTGTTCCACGGTGAAAATGTGTATTGCAATATAAAAAAAATAGAACTATAAAGTGCTACCTAAGTGCGCATAATATTCACAGGCGCGGACGCAGCCTGAATTTTTGGAGGAGGTCAAGAATAACAAAATATGTCAAGTAGACTTTATTGCACATTACACAATTATTTTCTATAAAAATGGAAGTCATCTATTTAAAAAAATATATTTTGTACATTTTTAGAAGATTTTTTAATTGAACGTGTACGATTTGGGGGGAGGGGGCATGTCCCCTGTGACCATGGCATGTCCCATGTCAACTGTGTGTTCGTAGATGAATGAGTTGTGTACAAATGGTATCAAAAATCAAGACTAGATATTTTATTGTTCCAAAGTAATTAAATACGATTGAATGGAAAGTCCACAAGGTGGTCTGGTGATGTAGTGAATGTAGCTGAAGTCCGCTGGATGCAGCCGGATCAGGATCAGTCCTGGTGATGTTTATTGGGAGACCAGCAGTAGACATTATTTGGCTAGATAAAGATTAATGGAAAGTCAATTTTTCTTGCCCATCATTAGTAACCAACAAAATAAGCTGAACAGGCAGGTGGCAGAGCCGCGTCCTTGATTTCCCTATTTGACATAATGACTATCTTCTGTTTCATTTGTTCCGTATAGTTTATCTTTGGTCTTCTTTGCTCGCCTTCAACCTTTCCTTCTCTTTCTAGTCGTCTCATTCTTGTCAGAGTGGTCGTGGTCTCGATGGTGATATCGTACACGACAGATCTTCGTCCTCCGTCCTCTCGCATTAGGTAGCCGCCTTTGCAATTTGTCTCCACTTTATTCTGTTGGCAGCATTTTGAGCACACTGTGATGCTGGTGTCTGTCACGGTTTTTATATGATCCGTTCATCGGGTTGGAGACGGCCCTCGAGACCTTTTGCCTTCAACCCGTCCCTGCACCACCAGACGCTCCAAGGACTGCTGGTTTCAAAAAAAATATTGGAGATTCCTTCTACGATGTTATAGATAAAAGCTTCATGTCGTGTAAGGTAACCTAACATTTCCCTGTCCTTTTATATTAAAGTTCACGTTTCAAAAAAGAAATATGAAGTTGTGACGTTAATTACACATTCCATAGTGCGTGTATACAAAGATGTTTGTTTATTTTAATGAGTGTTAAATCAAAACTAATGTTTATCCTGTCCAGTTGATTGATCGTTGCCAGGATGGCGTTGCCGATGCTGACCGACATTAAATATCTAGTTGTGAACCCCTAAGGTCATTATTTGTATGGTAATATTTATCATACCAGCCCTGAAGGTATATTTTAAACGCATCATGCTTAAAATAGTATTTATGTGGATAAACTTTGAAATAATTGGACTAAATCTCACGATTGAATATTCTATGAATGAAGTTGCCTTTTATTCTAATTTGAAATTAAAGGCAGCTTTAATGTATTTACCCGTAATCTTATCTGTTCCAGCTAGTGCAACGATGATTATGTGGACATGTCGCTTTTAAACTGCTTAAACAGTTAAGGATAAAATCTTTTCAATAAACATTTGTACTTAGAAATAAAAAAGTCCATGAAAAGTAGCAGTAATTTAATATTTTTTGCACATTTGGTTAGTTCGATTTCCGAATCAGGTGGGATTTTCGCAAATTATGAGAATGCAGTTATTCATGGTACATTAAAAAAAAACATTATTGTAAGGAAAATCAGCTGTAATATTTTGTATTTAAGGTAGTTTCCCTCCAGGGCTCATAGGCTTTTTCCATCCTATGTATTGTAAAGTATGTAGTTTCAATGCTAAATATATTTCTGGACACTTAAGTATGACAAATTAATTATTATAAAATATTTAATAATTATAACCACAAAATTGTCAACTGTAACCTGGAGTTAACAAATAAATTCGAATAACTAAATCATACTATCTTAAAAGATATGTGTAAGTGCCGCATAATTGCTATGTTTTATGAAATTAATTTGTATCTAAAGCAAAAAACTCTAAGGTTATAAGACCGCCTGTCCAACTGTGATTTATTCATTCTTTGAAAATTCCTGTATATTTGCGAGGAGTGCAGTAAAGAGTAATTGTATCATATTGTATTTGCTATACGCAAAAACAAGTTCAATAAAAGATATACAAACACATCGTCATACAGTGAAATTGAAGTTCCAGATATTTTTGTTTAAATCTAACATCAAAAGTATTACTTTATTCATCGTTTTTTGTCCCTACGGACGCTGACCGATAAAGCTTATTTAATAAGGCGACTAAACGCATAATTTCAAACCGATAGTGTCACGGACACCATGTTTAAGTGTAAACTGGTGTTCCTTTGTGATAAAACGTCACATTCTGATAATTTAGCACGGAGAACGGGTCATCTTCCATCCAGCCATCTTCGTAACGAATCTGTTTACATTATTTAAAACGTAAAACATCGGTATTCTGTGTCGTTAAACAATGATTTGATCGTAATTTTTAAGGTTCCGTATTACCTTTTCACAAAACGTTACCTGTATCAAATAGCCATACCTACTTACCGAAATCTTTAGTGTCATTTTATTATCTTAAAAAAAGTGAGTCATCGCTGCATTTTATTTCTCCTAACTACAACTAATGCTAATATTAGGTAATCAAATAGCAGAAAAAGAAGTTAGGAGGGAGAATCCGGAAGAAATTTGATTTCTAAAAGTTATAATTGCAGTTGTTATTTATATTTTTTTGAGATTACACACAGATTATATTATTCACTAGAAGGTGTCCGCTACTTCATTTGCGGAATAGAAAAAGGCATTACCCCTTTTTTATCCGGGTAGTCGGGTAAAATGTTTTCTATAGCCATCTGTGGATGAATATCCAGCTAGCCGTGTACCAAAAATAGTTGAAATCCGCTTAGCCGATTTAGCGTGATGAAGCCACAAATACACATACAAACTAATATAATATAGGTACAAAAAAATATGACAGTGAGCTCCAAATAGTCCGTTACAATATATCTTTTTAAATATCTTCAGTGTACAGACATTTCATTTTTACAACTTTATAATAATAAGAATAGGGTTAAGAAATATAAAGTAACTACTTTTAAATGAAATAATTTTATCGCGTATATTATCTTATTTGAGTTCCCGACGTTTCGGAAGCTTTTCAGCTTTCCGTGTTCACGGGTTGACTGAGAAAAGATATATTTTTGTAGGTCAAAGTTACAATTTGTGCAAACTACCCACTTTGGGAAAACAAATAAAGGTAAAATGAGATAATATACCAGATATAAATATCGTTAAAATTATTATATTAAATGAGTAATAATCGCGGGAGCAGAAGAAAATATTCAAAAGTGTCGACTGTCGTATCACGGAATCCTTGATTCAATTTAATTTTTATTAACACATTCGTTTACCACCTTCTTTTGTTTAGATTCGCCAATTTACATGAAAATATACACTAACGCAGATTTAAATGGATAAAGCAAACGATTCCGTATCTCGACTCGTATAAATAAAGCATTATGACGCTCGAAAACGTCAAAGTTATGATAATTGTGATCGTTTTGATAACTTAAGCGCGCCAAATGATCTTGCCTGCGCCTTTTTAGCGGTTGTTGTAATATTTTGTATTTAAATTGCGGGAAATGAACACCTCCAAGCATTCTCGACACCCCGGTATGATAGGTAATGGACAACTTTATTACATGTTGACACGTTTTAAATCTGCGATGTGTTGCAAATGTAAAAAGGTATTAATGCACGTTTGTGTTTGCGATATGGTGTTCCGTATGTGTAAAACATTAATCGATTCTGTAAAAAAGTTGTCATTCTCATTCTTCATGGTGTTTTGTTGATGTAGAATAACTTCAATACACTAATTAACAGTGATCGTAAATTTGTTAGCATTTTTGGTGCAGCGATTATGGTGGAGTGCCATAGGTGTGGCTTTCTGTGTCGTGTGGTTACTGTCGACTATTGGCTGGGTCCGCGATAATAGCGCCAACTAGCGGTTGCAATTACGGCGGACTGTGAAATGTCAAATTGCTGGCTACTTTTTTTTTACTTCTCGTAATGACACATTACGAGAAGTAGGTATTTAAACAATTAATTTCAACGAATTATCGTAATTTACATATATTCTATACGATTATGTAAGTCTATAGTGTCGATAATAACTTTGACTATTTTCCGTCTAAAATGGCAAAATCAATAAATTTCAGGCAGTCACTCACAGACTTTCACATGACTGTCGTCAAGAGAAACGAACAAATTTAATCGAATAACGCAATTCATATATTTCTGACCATTATTTGTGACTCAATGTTAATAATAGATTTATTGTTTATTTTAAGTTAAATGTGGCCAAATTAGGTTGACTTACTTACTTTTTCCTCTTGACAACGATTTTTCATTTCATCGTTGTTCTCGTTTCCAACTTGGTTGTGGAAATTCATAGAATTTGTGATTACCTACTGTTTTTGCCATTGTTCTTGCAAGTCACAGCAGGCTTCGTGACGCATGTTTATTTATTTTCGCTTGATAATGCGGATACGTAAATTTCACTAGTAAATAGTGACAGTTCGTCTGCCGAAAGTATCTTTTTTGGCCACGGCGCGCGCTGCGATCGATTCTGGTTCTCCCACCACCTACTTCACACCCAGCCAATAACTATGTTTAATCATTTAAATTGTTATTTTCCACAACTATAGCGCAATATAGTGATCTCTACACAAAAAATCTACCAAATAACTATCACTACTAATTAATACATTCACAGAAACTACCTAATAAAGTATGTTTGTTCAATAAAAAAACAGAAGAAAAATAATTATAAAGTTGTAAGAATGAAATGTCAGTATCTCGAAGACATAAAAAAGGTATACTTACTATTTGAAGGTCACTGAATCTAAAAATATTTTATTTTTATCTTTTGTATGTTTGTATGTATCGTTCTGGCTTCAACACGCCTAAACGGCTAAACAGAATTCAACGATTTTTGATACATGGGTAGCTGGGCAATGGTTATGTGATACTTTTTACCCGACTACACTGAAAAAAGAGGGGTTATGACATTTGTTCCTGCGCAAACAAAGTTCTACGTTCTACTAATAAATAAATATTTAGCTTTAACGGTTATTATGGTCGGCCCTTTATACGAGTATCTAGTTGAACGTAAGATGTTACTCGAAGATAATTCGACTGGTGAGTCAATTACGAGTAAGGGCTAGTTACATACCTCGTAAGTACTCTTCCTTGGGATGAAATGTGACGATGATGGTGGTTCCATAGGGAAATGTAAAATTTAAATATATTTAAATTATATTAGCAGGTACTCCCGTCATTGAAACCGAGTATTCTGAGGACCCTAGTCATGAAACATGAGCGCACCCGGACGCTGCGCCTCTCACAGTGCTACTCGACTTTTATAACGTGAGTAACCGTAATTCAAATACGTCAAGTCTCACGGTAGTTTTCTAGTTAAAATTAAAATGGTGAAATACAATGTCTAATGTTACCGTATGTTTTGCCTAAATGTACTTGTGTATCTGTAGTGTGTAATAGTAAATTATGATACAAGTGTGGTACGTTGGTAATTACGCTCGAGGCTATATCTTGTAGCACGAGTCGTAGACGAGTGCTGTATAAAGCCGAGAGTGTATTTTTTTTTGTTTGATCCTTAGTCTCTTTCGGTCTCTGTAGACCGTTTTATAGTTATGAAGTGAATCGTAAGGCTTCGCCTGGCGGCCGGGTGGCAACTAGGACTTTTTGGCAAGCCGATGAGGTGCTGGTATGAAGGCCAGCTGTTTTGAGGTACGAAGATCCTCGAAGATGACCCCTTCTGGGCCTTTTCTTCCGATCTTGACTTTGACGACACGTTTGGCTCAGTGGGTTGTACAACGGCCTACGAAGCTGACGGTCCTGGGTTCGAATCCCGGCCAGGGCAAGTGTTTGTGTGATGAGCACGAATATTTGTTCCTGGGTCTTGGATGTTTTCTATGTATTTAAGTATTATAATTTATCTATTTATTATGTATATCGTCGCCTAGTACCCATAGTACAAGCTTTGCTTAGTTTGGGACTAGGTCGATTTGTGTAAGATTGTCCCTGATATTTATTTATTTATTTATTATTTATTTTCTTCTGTTATGTGTTGAATTGTCCAGTTTTCATCTTCTTTGATGTAGTTTTGTAGTCTCTGCATTTCCGCTTGGCGGTCAGCATTGTCAAGTCCGGTGAAGCGTTGAAAGAAAACACAGGCGGGAAAACGGGCCCCCTCGAACCATCTGCAGACCCTCTTCTGCCCGGGGAGCGTACTCGACCCGCCTCGCCGTAACGAGGGCGACTATATGTGGCGTCGCTGCTGTAGAAGGTGGTGTCCCGGAAGTCAAAGGGGGATCGCCAACCGCGGTGTCCTTAATCTTCGCTTGTTGTAAAGTCCGTTTATCCTCACAATCTTGCGTCTTGGCAAGACAGCTCGGCGCAATGCGGCGTCTTCTTTGACTCCAACGCGTCCCATTGTCCGGGTTTCTTCTCAGCCAGTGAGTGGTGCAAGTCTTAACACTTTACCGCCGGGGGCAGAGGTCGCCCCGGCGGCTCGCGGATGGTGGTGCGATCGCGTGTCCGTGCCTACAGAAACACGGGATGCCTACAGAAACACGGGAAGCCTACAGAAACACGGGACCGAGAGTGTAATGACAAATGCACACGAGTTTTATACTACGTTTTTCAACACACTTGCGAGGAAAAAAGCAAAAAAACAATTGAACCTTACTTAAAATTTGGTTTAGGTTATACGTGCGTAACCAATCCTGTAGTCGTAAGTTTTACATTAATTCGTCATCAGTACCTCAAATTTACGTATCTACATAATTATTATATTTTAAATATCATTGCTTGAAACTATATACACAATATTGACTTTTAAAAAAAATAATCATACTTCAATATGAAATATTTGTAAATATTAAATATGTCAAGTCAAATCAAAATGGCGCGCTGCGACCGATGCATTTGTCTATGCGAGCGCACGAGCGTTTAGGCAAAGGCTAATTGGCCAATCAGCCAAACATTAATAATATAACAGACTGAATAATTATATCAATCTGATACGATCAAAACTTTATAATTTATTGAATTTGTTTTACAAGTACCAGCTTAGATTTATTAAAATAATCTGAAATGTTTCTTGTACCTAAAACCTATTTGCTGAAGTTTAAAAAAAAACTGTAATGAAAAGGCACTAGTGCGATTATGTAATGGAAAAAACACGCCTGTGGACACGGAAGGGATTACAGCCATAAAAACGGTGTAATAAGAGCCACATTACGAGCAAGTGTGTTGAAAAATACTTCTAAGTACTCTCTGATATTGATATCGATGTGCCCTTGCAGGGTGTCACATGTCTTACTACTTATTTATAATTCAATTTGTATTTTATAATGTGATATTATGCAATAAATGAATCGGTTTCAAGGAATAATACATAATGAATTATGGTAACATAGAACTCAAAGATTCATAACATGTAAAGGTATACTACATTCTATTCGTCGTCAATCTAGCTATTCTGTCTTCACAAATGCTGCGCATTTTGCCGACTACAAATTCACTTGATAGTTACAAGAACATGTTTTATTGAACGCCAAGCTCTTTACCATTCACTGCGGAATTCTAATGAATACAGCCTGCCGGTGGCTAAAATCTCGTTGGAGGTGTTAAACCTGCCCCCATAATTAGGTAATAAATATTTATAAACGAAGCACTGACGTCTCATCACTACGTTGCACCGCCATTATTTTTTACTTTTCGAACGCCAAAGGTCCTTTGCTTCGCTTCGAAACCTTTGCAGAAGGCCGACTGCTAGCATTTTCAGATGACACTCGATCTTGTTTCATGTTAGCGAGTCCGTAGATCGCTTTTGCGTTGAGTTCGAGCGATTTAAAACATTTGAATTTGATTGCAATAAATGTGAATAATCTGGATACTTATTGGCAAGTGCAGTTAAGCTTTCTGCGAATAAAATTTGTTGGGAGTAAAGGCTGGCTTGTATTAAGTGCTATAAAACGAAATATTAGGCATAATTTACCGAGTTGATTTTTTTTAATAAAGGTATTATAAAATAACGAAAATCAAGCCCCAAAAAAAATATTCACTGAAATACCATGTTTATGTGTGTACATCAATATGAATTGCTTTGAAATGTTGTATTATATATCAATATATTTGAGGACATGACTGTATTTTATGCCATTGATAGTGCAAAAAGTGTATTCAGGACCCAAATTCGATGTGACATTGCAGTCTCGCCAGCTAAGCCACATATTGGTCAAATCATGGGCATAATTTGTCCATTATATTACCTATATATATCGCTATTTTTTACCGACTTCAAAAAAGGAGTATGTACATAAAACATAGTTTGTCCGCGATTATCTTGCGTTTGGCTGAACTAATTGTGATGCGGTTTTCAGAAAAGTATTTGTTACACTTAGGAGAAGGTTTTGGTATTTTAACCGACTTTAAACAAGGAGGTTCTGAGTTTGACCCGTATGTAATGTATGTTTGTCCACGATTATTGCTATTCAAGCCGCATTAAACCCGTTTTTATACTGTTCAAGTGACAAATCATTACTATTCTTATGACAAACTAGTGATAGCATAGCGATATGCCAGTGATATGTCTAATACCTAAATATCAAAAGCTTTTATCTTTTCTTCAACCAACGAATACTCCCCACTAATAGAGTATATTGCTAAAATGTGGTCATATGTTGAACATATCTGGGCATTTTTTATTTGGAACGTCAAATTTGACTCCAGGCTATTAGAATACTTGAAATTACTTACGGCAAAAACTAGTTCACTAAAGCAATATCTCGAGCATGTCATAATAGAACGGTGATTTAAATAACACAAGCTATTATTGCATGTCTCCCACGTATGGTATAATGTATTTTCCTCCTTTATGTTATTCGATGATATTTGCTCAGCGGAACAAATAGAAGATCATATTAACTTTGGAGAAACAAAGAAAATTTACATTTTATTGAAGAAACGCTTATACTAGTGCAAATATAATTAAAATAATAGCAGGGGAATAAAAAGAGGTGTGCAGGATCTTTAATTGGGTGACGTTAGATGAAAACAAAAAAACAGATAAATGAAAGTCGAATTCGCGCTCAAAGGGTTCCGTACCACATCGTCAATCAAAAGACGTTTACTGTTAGATATAGGCGTCTCCCAAAAAACGGCCCTTTTCCGCGTGCATGCAACCTTCACAACATCAGTCAAAGTTGTGGTGAAAAACAAATGTATGTATGACCCATATACCCTTTAGCTATATATAGCTTTATTCATCCTAAATAGTAAACTTTAACTAAAAGTACACCTTTTTTGTCTTAAGCTCCCATTTTCTCGTAATACTATTATTACTATTAATACCTATGTATTGCTTTTTTTATTGCCACATTGCTAATTTCATACATTAAATTTAATTCCTAGCAAGAAAATAGCTGGCATTCAATGCATACTTTTCGGTAAGAATGTTGTTTACTATTTAGGACAAGTAAGGATAAATAGCCTATATATGAATGAATACACAAAAGTAAAATAAAAACAACAAATACAAAATATAAAGCAATTAAAAAAAAAACCTAACATAGGCTGTCGCCCAGTTGGTTTAGGGCCCAGGAACCTCCTTGGTGACGCGCGCCGTGTCCAGGAGTACTGCCTTCTTTAGTTTTTGTTGTCAGCATCATCATCACTTCAGCCTAAAGAAGTCCACTGTTGGATTAAGGCCTCTCCCAAGGATCGCCACAACGATCAGTCGGGTGCCACCCTCATCCAACATCCATTTTCCATCTATTCTTTCTTTTATATAGATAACTAGCTTCTGCCCGCGACTTCGTCCGCCTTAACTTTCTTTATCCCGGATAAGGGTGTTTTTCCGGGATAAAAAGTAGCGTATGTCCTTTCCAGGGACTCAAACTATCTCCATACCAAATTTCATCCAAATCGGTTCAGCGGTTTAAACGTGAAGAGGTAACAGACAGACAGACACACTTTCGCATTTATAATATTAGTATGGATTATAAGAATTAGGGTAAGATGTTCCCTCAGAACACCTTTCACACCGTGTCCCTACCCCATTCTAAGCGGCCACGCACACGGCATTTCCGTTTGTGTCACTACACAGTATAGCTAGACCTACTTAATTAAAAATATGATATTAATAATAATTAAACCAAGGCCACTGACATAGCAAACAGGGTAAGCAATTAAGTGGCAATGGGCAGGGGCACATACTTCGAAGAACTGATCGCCGTTGGGGTAGACAGGCTCTCGAGTGGAGACCGCGTACCGGCAAGCGCAGCGTGGGTGGGCCACGGCCAATGGTTAGGGTTGCGGGGACTCAATGTCTAGTGAGGAGGCCTGTGTCCAGCAGTGGACGTCTATGGCTGAAATGATGACGATGAATAATTAATTCATATCTTCTTATTACAAACATTGTCGTCCTGATTATAAATTAAATATTACGGACCACCATATAAGGCTGTGGAAATCTTGTTTAGCAATAAAGTCACCAAATTTTTCCTGAGATTAACCAATTAATGTAAGTATCAGAATCGGCGCATTAAGTAGATTAAAACATTTAATGAGCACAAGTTCCATACCTTTCCATTCGAATTAGTGGCTATTAAAGTTAAACAATAAAAGTCGTAATAAATTAAACAGCCTTTGAATAACAAGATTGTCTGTAAAGCTGCCACTCCAACTAAAGATTAAGTTTATACTTGTGCAGACAAGTTGTGCTTAGGTATATTGGTTCAAAAAAATTAACACTTGAAAGTAAAACTTTCAGGTCACCCTATTTTAAATATCAGTAGTGGTTTTTTAATATTTGAGACTAGTTTCCGCGGAGAGCCGGATTAAGGATAATAAAAATATCAATAACTAAAAATTAAGATTTCTGCGATATCTGGCTACGCGTATTTTTATTTCATGTGCTTTTACGATTCCAATTAAAACCTGAAAACATATTTACACTTGTTTTTGCAATTTAAATATATAATAAATAAAAATCATGACAGGATTAAAAAAAATACCAACCCTTCACTATTTTTCAAAATGACGGTATTTTACTTAGATACCCGAAATTTGTAGTGTGTAAGCGTCCCGAGTGTAGCTCGATCATAATTCTTTTGTGTTCTTATTTTTATTTTATTTATAATGGATTGGAATTTATAATCATAAGTAATTGTGTATGTTTTATTGTAAAAATATATAAAATTTACATTTATCTTTTTATGTTTTGCGTTTAATATTGCATTGTTGCTAGATATACTTCAATTCAATTGATACTCCATACTAATATCATAAATGCGGGACTTACTCTGTCTGTTACATTTTTACGCTTAAAACTGAACTGATTTTGATGAACTTTGGCAATTCACTGCTGGGTCCTACCCCAGTGAATGTGTTAATCTGTTGTCTCCCTGGCAAAAAATATATCGCTTGGATTTCCGACGCATATTTAGGTAAGGGTGTAAAAAGGGGTGGGGGGGGGGGGGAGATTTGTATGGGGACTTTTTAAGATATTAAGATAGTTGTACACCTTAATATACACCGGGTTTTTTTAATCTTATTAGAGACTATCAGATTTACCAATTATTGTTGATGTGATTTCATACGCACCAAATAATGCAGATACCTCACAAAAAAGATAAGAAAAAGACACTAACACGAAATAAAATATTACCAGTAACTGTTTCATCAATATAATATTTTCTTCTGTTTCCGCGATTATTACTCATTGAAATAAAAAAAAAGATCGGACGGCACCTTTGAAGTGGACAGGTCCAGCGTGTCCTCTGCCTCCACTCCTACCTACATTACTGGGACCAGCTCCCGCATCCCTGCCCAAGGCAGTATTGCGGCCCGCAGTGGTACCCAGTGTAGCGCCATGCGCTGTAGCCTCTTCCCTTACGGGTACGGCGTCTCCCTTTCTCGTCGTTTTTGGTGGTTGAGAAATTGTAACTTTGACAGAGGAAAATACATCTTTTCTCAGTCCTCCCGTGACCATGGAAAGCTGGAAAGCTTCCGAAACGTCGGGAACTAAAATGAGATAATATACGCGATATAATCCGTTAAATTGTTTTATTTCAATGTTTCATCAATATTTACATTAAAATCGCGATACGATATCCAAGTGGAAACCAAGCTTTACATCACATCTGACGAGAACCACATTGGTACATTAAACAATTTTACTGCTCCAAACATTCTCGATTTGATAGCTTGTTTCTTATTTCCAAAAATACTTTAGTTTCCACCGTTTCATTGGAACATGGGACTGTGTAACCACAGCGTGTTCGATGTCTGACTTTGTTCGTCTCAGATTTTATAACCGAACTGACACTTGACAAGTAATTACGATGGAGCTTACCAAAACAATAAACTAAAGGAGCGCTTACCCATGAACTTTGACATCTATACTGTTATAAAGTTGTAAAAATGAAACGTCTGTGTATTGAAGATATTTTCAAAAAAAAGATAGTTACGGACATTTTGGAGTTCACTAAAACGAAAAATATTTATTTTTTATTTTTTGTATGTATGTGTCGTTGTGGCTTCATCACGCAAAATCGGCTAAACCGATTTCAACTATTTCTGGCATACGGGTAGACGGGTATCTCCAGATCGTTATAGGATACTTTTTACTCGACTATGCTGAAGAAAAAAAGAGGGTTATGACTTTCCCCTGCGCGTACGAAGTTGCAGGCATCTTCTAGTCTTCAATAAGGCCTCAATTTTGGACGTACCAATGCCAATAATTAAAATAATAATTATCAGAGGTGTCTATTATATTTTTTTTCCCCGATACGTGAACGTTACGTTATGTGATCTTGGAATCTAAAAATAGTTTATTTTAACATGAATAGTTCATTGTTTTTTAAGCAAGCAAAACTTGTAATTTTTTTTACTAATCTATATAGACCAAAGTAAACATGTATTTATACGATGGAACTGTACAAATGTCACGTCGGGTGTTTAAAAAATGATATCAAAAAAACAATGCGATATAAAAAATAATATATATTTATAGATATACTTAGTATATTTATAGAGTTCACATAACTTAAACTTAAACTACCGGGAAAAAATATAAAAAGCACACCTCTAAGGAACCTCATGCTTCCAATTATCTAGCAACTAACATCTAGACTATCTGCGTCATTCGCGTAGGTGCACGAAGCGTTTCATATGCTACAAGTTTCTATACATCGTTCCCGAATAGATTTTAAGATTACTTCGACAGAAATTCAATAAATAAAACCGAATAATCGATCGCCCGTGGGCATATTTTGAACTCAAAACGAAAGCAATTAAGTTTAAATGTTCCACAAAACTCTGTCCGTTCTTCTACTGAGAAATCCTAAGTTTAAAACATGATCAGTTTCCAGTAGCGACCGATTTTGCCACGGCCGAGTGAACCGGAATGTCTAAAACGGGCGCTGACATCCCTTTTTCACAGGAAAACTCAAACTTTTGTCTCGTTTATTTTGGTGATTATTTGAAACTAGGCTTGGTTTTGCTCGCGTAGTCTAATATTTTGTTACTCGTAGTCCTTCAGGAACCGTACGTGTCTTCTGGAATAAAAAGTATTTATTCTCGCTCTTATATCTATACTATTATAAAGTTGTAAAAATTAAATTTCTGTACATTGAAGATATTTTCAAAAAAATGATTGTTACAGACTATTTTGCGGTCACTGAATAAAAAAATATTTTTTTGAATTTTTTGTATGTTTGTATGTGTTGTTGTGGCTTCATCACGCCAAATCGGCTGAACGGATTCAAACTATTTTTGGTACACGGGTAGCTGGGTATCTCAAGATGGTTATAGGATACTTTTTACTCAACTACGCTGCACAAAAAAAGAGAGGTTATGACTTTTTCTCCTCGAGGAAGGAGGAAGTTGCGGGCGCCGTCTAGTACTTTTATAAACTTGTACAAATAAAATGTTTGTATGTTTGTATGTGTCGTTGTGGCTTCATCACGCTAAATCGGCCGAACGGATTTCAAATATTTTTGGTATACGGGTAGCTGGGTATCTCCAGATGGTTAAAGGATACTTTTTAGCTGACTATGCTAAATAAAAAGAGGAGTTATGACTTTTTCTTATCCGCGAACGAAGTTGCGGGCACCTTCAAGTCTATACTATTATAAAGTTGCAAAAATGAAATGTCTGTACATTGAAGACATTTTCAAAAAAGTAAGTGATACGGACTTTTTGAAGGTTACTGAATTGAAAAAAATATATATATTTTTTTGTATGTTTGTATGTTCGTATGATAGTATGTGTCGTCGTGGCTTCATCACGCCAAAACGGCTGAACAGATTTCAACTATACTTGGTATGCGCGTAGCTGGGTCACTGATTGTATAATAGTTCTTGCTGGGTAATTCCAGATGGTTTTAGGATACTTTTTACCCAACTACGCTGTTGAAAAAGGAGGGGTTATGACTTTTTTCCTTTGCGAACGAAGTTGTGGGCATCTTCTAGCATACAATAAATCTGTTACCTCGCTATCGCTTAAATTTGATAACGATAAAATAAAAAAAAATGCATTAAAGTTACTGTTATTCAATTTAAATAATTATAATAAACAATAACCATATCTTGATTAAAAAATACAACATTTTTTGTATTCATTTTCATATTCACACATTTATTTAACCCGTGGGTCTCTTACACGGTGTATATTTGTTTATTATTTTTCCAATAAATTCAAGGCTCATTAATCTGAACGTTTCCTTCGACCTTCCTCTTACATTCATGTTCGCCAATTACGTCAAGAACTGTCATACAGGGTGTCAATTACGAGTAGCAAATAGGTTTGGATTATGTAATTTATGTATTACGACGGTGAATTAAGTTCCATCAATAATATGCCTATAATGCTATTAATCGTACGTGCCAAAACATATTAATTCCAGTAATAAGTAGATATCGTAGCAGAATATAGATATATGTAGTAGGAATTATCATTAGAAGAACCAAACTAATTTACATGGTTCCTTGTTTACAAGAAATCTACTAAACCCCGCAAAGGCGTTCTGACTGAGTTCATTCTATGGCATCATAAAACTGCCCAATTATTTCCGCTCCGTCTTATCGGGCCCATCTTGCATCAATCCACTCTTTTCTGACAAATTTACGACAATGGAAGTGCGCCATGATAAACAATAAATATCCGTTTAACTGCCCGCAACTCCTTATGTTATCTATTTCTCCTAAATTAAATCTGAACTAAGCATGCTCATATCCGTTCTGCGACAATTGATGTTAATTGTAATTTATGTTCAACTTCGTCAACTCTGTTTTTTGGCTAATGCGTCGATGAGATTTATTTATCGTGGATTATCTTCTCACAGCATAGAGGAAACATTTGAGAAATAAAAAGCTTTATTAATTCAATTCAAATGAACATCGAAAATATAAGACTAATTAAATCTATTTTAATATAACTAACGGCTTCACACAACAAAACCAGTTCCAAGACGAAAACCATTTCAACAAGGAAGCGAGTAAAACAATAAGAGCTACAATGTCATAAAACGAATTTAACTATCTTTAACAGGGCACCTAATTAAAATATCCGTTTTAAATGACCGTAGCTGGATACATTATAAAGATGCCAAGAAAGGAGCAGTAAACATTACTAGTGATTGGCGTTCGGTAACTACAATACAAATCAGGCGGTGCTCAGACAATGACTTTGAAATGAGCGCTGAACATAATTGAACAAGTTTATTCGCAATATAATTTAATTATCTTCCACGCTCGTTTGCTTTTAAATTGTTCGCTTCAAACAGACATTGTTAAGGTAAAAAAGTTACTACTCATGGAACATCTTTGAGAGTATTTGCTTCGAAATGCCGGTACAATAGTAGTCAGAACAGGAAATATACAACAACTACTATATTTACCATTGATCAAATAACAGATAGACATTGTGAAGGTAAAAATACTGTTTTTGGAACATCTGCTTTTAAATGCCTTAACATTAGTGTTGGTTACTACGAAAAATATACAAAAACTACTCTTTATCATTAAACTTAGGAACCTTGAACTAATGCGTAAATCTGAACAACTTTCTAGACATCGGACTGTTTAAGAACATTTTGCGCCGCCTTAATCTGTTCTGTCAAACTTACGGAGGCCGGGATTAGTTCTGGACTATTCCCATTAATCAAAGTGATGACTATTCCTGTTTTGTATTATTTTGACATAAACTGTCAATAATAATAATAAAGTACCAATAAGTGAAACGGGTGTAGTGTTTTTACGAGATAATATTTTGTTTGTTTTTGATCAATCAAACATTGCCTTTGTTTTCGATGAGTTAGGCACAATATTTTCTTGTGAGTCTAACTTTGGTTAGGTCTTGTTATTAATTTGTTTAGGTACAAAGTTGTTATTATATTACTGTTTGTCTATCTTTAGGCAAATCAACTGTTTGGTGTCCTCTGTTTCTACTATTTGCTGATTAAAAGGAAATTACAAGAAAAACGATGTCTGCTCTTATTAATTGTTATTTTATTCCTTACTCAATTAATTGTAACATCTATAACGTAAAACTACTTGACTACGGTATTAATAAATATAAATGTAGCTTTAATTTCACCGGTTGCCCGGCGGACGACAGTCCCTCGATTTTGTATGAAAATAATAGTGGTTTCTCCCCTGAATAACCAAATGATTTCTGCTAGAACATGTATTTTTTTTGAGATGCGACATTATTATAATGTTCGAATAGACTGTTTATCTGGCTATTAGAATTTAAAATGGCCGATGATTTTATAAAATACATATGTTGTGGTAACTAACAACGAAGATATAACTAAGGGCCAAAAAAAGTTGACCCATTCATCATTCTATTTGATTGCGAAAGAATATGTTCTTTTTTTCAGGTTAGTCGCGACGAACCGAGATGTTTTGCGCAAATAAAATGTCGCAAAGATACGAATACATTGCCACGTGAATAGTTCTAGTAGCGTCAGGAAACACATAGTGGTTGAAAATCCGTAGAGCCCACGTGAGAAAAACCAGGATCAGAAACTAGCCAGGTAATCAAACATGTGATCAAACCTTATCCGTCGGGTTAAGATTACTGATACCGTTTAAAAGCCTATAATTTGTTATAACTACATCTATGCGGGTAGAATCAGGGGCATCGCTTGAAACATCCAAAAAATTCTAATGACGCTTATTTATAGTCATCACGGAGGCTATTTATGATCAAACATTAATCATGGACAACACGCGTCTAATTAAACTATATGGGGGCAATTAAAAATGTACAGCATGAATATTTTCATACAAAAGATTGTTGCACTCAGAGATGGGCTAAGTGTAATCGACTAATGAATAAAAATTAAGAATAAACTACTTAATTGCGAATGAAAATTAAAAATGTCGAATAGTTTTATTGTTTTAGACGTCCGAATGATTTGTTCACGAATAAAGTAATCGCCAAATAAATGAAAAGCGAATAATTTATTATTCAAATTATCAATATTCGATTTATTGAATAATGAAGGTATTTATTTTGTGTGGGATTATGTTGACAGACGGCAACATCACAGAAATGCATAGAAATATTCGATATGGCATACCGGATTGTTATCTACTTTGCAATCTATTGTCTAAGATGGGTCAGGAGCCAGGATATTGTTACAGCTAAAAATAAAAGTAACACCCGAATCTAGGTTTCAAATATTTAAAAATAATGCCTTCGAAATCATTCAGTCATTCGAAAATGATTAACGAATATGTTTGAGACAAATGAATATTTATTCAAATAATTAGTTTATATTGGAATAATGCCCGTCTCTGGTTGTACTTTGGTCAGAGTGTTGGGCATTTGGGTTGGCCGGTGCCCTGCTGTTTCAATTAAAGTACTGACAATACTTCGGATGCCTGTGCGCCGCCGAGACCCAAACACTGCGTCCGCTGGACTATATTTGGATCTAGTGGTCTTGGTGCTTATAAAGTCAACTTGAAAAAGTTATGGATAAGTTCGGCTCTGTATGTCAGCGTCATAAATATGTATACATTTTAGTACCTTAACACCTATGCGGTAGTGTATACATATTTATGCTGACTGTAGGTATGTACAGCTTATTCAGTCAAAATTTATTAAATGTTTTGTGTACAATGTATGTAATAAAATACACAAGTATACAAGAGCCTTGTAAGTAATAATACAAAAATAAGTTTAAACTATTCCTGCTCGTAACTGAGGTTTGTTCCGATTTAAAACGCAAGCCGTAAATTATAACAGAAGCTATCAGTTTCTTTTTCAAATCAAAATCAATTAATAAGTAAGTTATTAAATCAAATCTTTTACAGAAAACAGTAATTTAATCTTTTATAATAGGTGTGTGAAATAATAATAACAACGCCTAAAATAACTTTATTTCGAGGATCTACCGAATAATGTTTATTTTTGAAACCTTAAAGATACCGCATACGGACTACATTTTCTAATTCTTAAAATTAGACTTTTGTTTTTTACTATGTCTTCCAGACGTTGAGTTTATCAGCTATTTATGACCTTCATGTTTTAATAATAATTATATTACTAATTTACCTCACGTAATGAAGGAGAGGTTGTAGGAAGAGGAGAAAGTCTTGGATTTGTATACCTTTGGAGATCAGAAAAGTCCTATGTAGCAGGAGCTAACGTGTTTGTAGTTTACATACTTAAGTAATAATTAGATACATATTATCCAAATAAAGTTATTTTAGGCCCTGTACATAATATATAATAAAGGATCAAAACGGTTCAATCGAGGCATCTTGTTATGTAGCTCACAATTGATACATGTACCGACAGAGCCCTGATAACATCTAATCCAGATTTCCCCCACATTTAATTGATAATTTCATAAAGAAATAACCACGACTCATCCTACTTGACGGCCCGCAGTATTGAACAGAATTGAGCTAAACAATTGCGTCGTTCCCAAGTTCAAGTGCACTTCTCAATATCGCGAGCGATCAATTCTGATCAGCTGTAAACATTTTTGTTAAAGTTCGCAGTTAACATATATGCAGATTATAAGAGTAAAACGTAGTATCACGATTCTATTCACGTTCTGCTTCTGTTTTGTAAGGTTTTTGAACTCTCAAGTAGATTCATTGTCAATTTAAATATGCATTCAATTGTTTTGGCATTTTCGTGCAACAAAAAATCAAACGAAAAATAAATAACGCATGACTAATGGCGTGAAAGCTTTCTCAACTCTTTTGGCTGGCGTTGGTCAAAGCAGTATAAAACAATCAATTGGTAAAAACAAAGGATCATTACGGCCGTTTTAAACTTGTTTATTGTCTCTCAAATCCAATAAAGTACGTTTTACTATGACCAGTTACATCTCAACCGTTTCATGAGCACGTTTTAGGGTTTCGTACCAAATGGGTGTCAACGTGTCTGCTTCGGGACCACTCAATCCAATGTGTCTGGGAGACAGCACCACAACCATTACGCACCTACTAACCGTAGGACCCCTGTTCACAACAGGACCTGACAGATGCGACGGCCAGGGCTGTCAACATCGCTGCCTACTGAGCATCCGTTATTTGAGGAACCTCAACACGAAAAGAAGAAGTACGGGACCCTGACTACTAAGTTATCCCTATCCGTCCGTCCGCCTGCAACATGCCTCTGCCTTTTTAACCCTAATAAGTAGATATGCTCCTAAAAAATGAACGTGTCTGTGGCTGTTGTAATAGCAAATATGAAGTTAAAAATTAAACTATCGTACAGGATGCTTTTTTCTCATTGTTTTTTTACGGCGGCACGAAATCCTTCGTGCGCTAGTCCGACTCGCACTTGACTGGTTTTTTTAGGCCGGGGTTTCACAAGCGCGTATAAAATCGTCAATTGTACTGGATTAACGAAGCATATCATTACGTTTAATGAATTGGGTACTGCGATCATATCTGACATCAACGTCACTCTGAAATCTATTAAGTACGAAATAGGCAACTACTCGTAGTTCGTAGTCATATGTTCCTGTCTGCGTATGAACTTAATTGTAATTATTTGTTTAACGTTATAAATACTTACCGTTAGAATTTGGTAGTAGGATAAAAAATACTAAAGAAAAGCTATGCGAAAGTCCAAACATCTGCATATTTTTAACAGAATTGTACAGGCTTTGCTATTGTATAGTCAAAGACAAAAATAAATACACGCCAAAATTAAAATAAAGCAATTTAAAGGGATTATATCGCATATATTATCTCATTTGAGTTCCTGACGTTTCGTAAGCTTTACACCTTTGGTGTTCACGGGTTCGACTGAGAAAATATGTATTTTTCTATGAAAAGTTACAATTTGTGCAAACTACCCAGTTTGAGAAAACATAAAAAGGTGTAAATATATGCCAGATGGGCTTAATGTATAAAGACGTAATATATGGGTCAATGGGGCTTAATTACTTTTTTTAAATAAACTACCAGTGTTTCACAAAATGAGGCTTACTGAAAAGAAAGAAATGCCCCAAAGGAAACTTCGAACGGTGTAAAAAATATGTTATCTGTTCAAAAATAGTTCAGTACAGTATTTTTGAAGTAATATTATTATTAACGAGGTAGTCTGGGAGTTTTCTTACTGTTACAGCTCAAGTTAAGTTCAAATAATAAAAAAATCTAAAATTTTTGTTTTCATAGCTATAAAGTACCTATAAGATAATTATTTAACAATTATATCAAAATACTCATTTGGTTTTATAAAGTTAAATTTTAAGGCACCGCGCAAATCTTCAACTTTATTCGGCTAAGCTATCCTTTGGTTGTTTTTTTCACTGACCTGTCATGTCCAGTAGCAATTGATAGAAAAAAATACAGGACTAATATGGCTCTCTGGTTAAACTCCGTCGTTGCCATGTACCAAGTGAAAAAAAATAAAACAATTGCAAGCACCGAAATTTTATTGTGAAGTACAAATGAAGACAATGACAGTTACATTGAAAGTTACATTTTCCCACAAATCATTTACATTAGCGGTGCCTTAACTAGATCAGGCCGCTTATCTGTAATCACCTCATCGGAGGCTTATCGCACGATCGAAGAATGTGGTAAGTGAAAATTGTTACAAAGAGAAATTAATATTAAAACAATGCTGCTTTATATTTTTGGGTTGATCAACTTTTTTCTTGCTGTTATTCTGTCTGTATCTCAAGAGACAATTGTGACAGAGTTCCTTAGAAAAATGCAAATAAATAATAATCTAGGCTGTTAACATATACTTCTTTAGTATAAAATTGAAAAATGCAAAAAAAATATTGCCGTAGTTTTTAAGAGTGACTCAGGGACGTTACTAATAGTAACCATGGCAATGATGTTCAGAAAAAAGTTGTTTGACCCTTTTACAAGCTTTTATTTAACTTGCAATATTTGTTTATAATTAATCATGTTTGTCCGGGTCAAATCTTGCAAGTCAAATTTGAACCCACTTCAAGGTTTGCGACGGAGTTAAAATTTGGCATACCTACTTACTGTTATTTTGATGATGCAATATTATGATACCATTAAGCTGGTCTTATATTGGAGCCGGAAGATGATCATAGGAACTCTGTAATAAAATAAAGCAATCCTACCGAGTGCGGGCTCCTTAGAAGCGTCTCGATGAGTAATAATTGACGGATGTTTAAAAAAAAGCCGGCAATAAAAGCATTTTGAAAACAATTTATTATTTTGAAGTTGTTCTATTATTATAAATTCAAACCAAAATTAAAAATAACGACAGATTTATGTAATAGTTTGGTAATATAAAGAAAATCTCTTAGAAAATCTCCACTAGTCAAATAAAATAAATACCTATTTGGTATTCATTTAGTGTTGTAATTTTATTTTTTAGAATAATTGCCCGGTTGATGACACTTTGCGGGTTTAATTGCGAAAATCCCAAATCGCAGTCAATTGTCAAATATAAATTTTAGTGGATTAATCGACACACTGTCAGCAAAGTGCTTTTAAATGCAACTAAGTATCACAAATATAAATGATTATTTTATAGTTACAGCCGTTTTCATCCAGTGTCAGCTACGTTTTATAAGAGCGAAGGCGGCCGCGTCCCTCGTCGAGGCTTTATCTAGACATCTACACGACACTACAAGACGTTAAAAGACTACCGACATGGGTACTTACGGCCTTATGTACAATGTCCCTCTATTGTACCAGGACACGACAGTGTGCATGCGCCTTTATATTTTATAATTTAAGCGTAAGCAAACTGTTTTGAGCTTAGCATTGCCTTTAAGTGTAATTTACACGTGCGAGCAACGAAACTTGTAAACTTCATATAGAAGACGCATTTTTTAAGTGTTTTTCTTAAGGCATTGTAGAAATAAAAAAAATGGTAGGTATTCCTTAAATTTAGTCATAATTCAACTAAAACGATCCTTAAATAGAGGCATTGCAACTTTAACTTGTATTTTGTAGGAGACGTGCATTTTGGGGGGCAGTGCGTCAATTTAAACCGTATAAGATTCGTTGTCGTCCAATATACATTTTTTAAGAAGGTACGAACTACGAAAGCTACGATTGTAGAACCGATGGCCGCTAGAGCAGAAAGTTTCTTGAGTGGCGATCGTGTACAGGACGATGTAGCGTGGTGAAGCCCCGGAGAAGATAAACCGATGATTTGGTCAGGATCACGAGAAACCGTTGGATAAGGACAGTGCACGACCGTTCGGAGATTAAAGGTGAGAGAATGTAGGTCCTTGGGAAAGCCTTTATCCAGCAGTGAGCAGTTGATATGATGCTGATAATGAAGAAGATACGAAATTTAACGATGAATTTCGTTTTATTATCTATTTTATTCAACATAATAGTACAAACAAAAAACAAGATTACTCCAATTAAGTATCGACAACACCTACGCCCCAAAACAACGGCTCTTAAGACAAAACCAATTATTGATTTATAGTTTTGCTCACGGACTTGAAAGGTCGTATCTACATATGAATATGCTCTCAATAAATAACCTTTCGATAATGAGGGACAACCCTTCAAAATGACCAAGCCTTTTATTTTCTAAAAATACCACGAACCAAATTTAAGTTTTGATTTGTTGTTCACCTATTATACTTTAATAAAGTTTTGAAGTTTAGAGTGGAAGTTGCTTCAAGTTGGAACTCGGCTTGTTACTTAAGACAATTTACGACCTGAGGGGCTTTAGAAAAAGTTTAAGGCACCTGTTCTGTCCATTTAGCGGTGATCCTGGATGTGGAAAAAACTGCCGATAGACAACGGTGAACAAAATCGTGATCGCGTTTTTTTTTTGAGTTTTGTCAAGCAATTAAGTGAAACAAGATCGACTCTTTTTGTCAACAGAGCTTTATGAACAGAATAGTAGTATATTATTTCTTAAATAAAGTAAGCTATTCTCTATTACACACTTTTTTTTTTACAAAAATCTTGATGTTTACCGTCACGATCTTCATGATTTTTAAAGTGAATTTTAACCGGCGAAAAGCCAAACATCTTGTAACAAGTAGTGATAAAATGTGAAGACAAGCTCACTAGGCTCTGTAGCTCAATTGGCAGAGCGTGCGCCTCGGCAAGGCACAAGGCACTGGTTCAAATCCGGTCGGAGTCTCGTTTTTTATTATTATTTAGATCTTTGTATTTTAAGTAGTATAAATAGCACACTAATTTCAATAATTGATTATTCATCTCTATCACAATAAATCAGCTTAAAGATGCAAAGTAATGAGGTTGTGCCAAGCACTGAAACGTTTACCGCAGTAGAACCGGGATATTAAATTGAGATTTTTTTGATGAGCATAAACATGTTCTGCCTTGCTAAACGCGTACTGACTGACTAAGGTTAACTGGAAAGTATCTCTTGCAGAGTATGTTGGTCTTGTTTCAGACAATACCCTGTTATAAAGTAAAATACAAGTAAAGTATTTACATGCAACAAAATAACAACACGCCTACACTACCGTGCGCAACCTCACTTCCACAAAATATCCACGTGTAAAAGAATTATGGTCTTAAGTCGATCTGATAACATCGTGTACCGATGACAAACGGGACGGCACGAAAACTGATGTGGGTCCCACCATATTTATGTCAACGACGGGTTTGATTACATTCAAAGAAATATGTCAAGTCAGTAGTATTTAAATCGTACTGATGATGGGAGATAATCAGCCGAGGTTTATGTGTTTAAGAAATGTAATTCTATTAAAAATATAGCAGCTGCGTTTTTCAAACAAAGTGATTAATGTCTTTTTGCAGTTTGTTACGTTATATTTTTATGAGCAGCGTTTATTATAATTTTTAATGATAAAAGTATTAAAAATTTACCTTGACTTGGCTGGCTTATGGGTTGACCGCCATGTGAGATGTTGATTCGACAATCATTGTCTCGATGTTCGTTTCACTGAACGGTATTATTGCAAAGAGAAAGAGAGTATAAAAAATCAGACACAAAAGGCAATTTTCGTGGACACACTAGGTTACGTTTTAATAGTGTCTTTATATTCCATATGTGAACATTTTTGTAGGTACTTTATTTTTGTATTCAAGACCTTTTTTATGTTATAGGGGGCAATCAAGCAGACGGAGGACTAATGGTAAGCGATCACCGTCGCCCATAAACACCTGCAATACCAGAAGCATCACAAGTGCTTTGGCGGCCTTAAAAAATCTATGAGTTTAAATAAATAAAGATTAAGTAATAATATGATTAAAAAATAACTATAAAAGTGTCACGTACGGTGTTCAACAAAAGTTTCCCACTCTAAAGAAGCAAAAGCTGGTGTAATGACGGTCATAGCACTAAATCGAACAGAACTGCTTCCCAGTGTTATAATAAGGTAGGTATTTCAGTCACGATCGCTCCTCCACTTAATCTTAAATCGATACCAAACTTCTAAAGTAAAAGTAATAGACCAAAATCGGGTAATAATTTCACCTTATCCCTGTCCACTTTACTTAATTCGACCTATAACGAAAGCGACACGGCGCCAAGATGATTTCAAATTATCTCGTCCATAATCTCAAAATATCGGATGACAAAGAATGGACTGTTTATTACAAAATAACGATCTATCGGCGGCTATGAGAGACACCCGAAAATAAAACGATAGCCGATAGCTAACTAGAGGTATAAAATAACAGTTGAAAAAAGTTTGGAGATTAGAATCGGGCGTATTTTATGTAGAGGAAACGATGGCGTGTGTTTAAAGGTTAACGATTCCTATCAATTAAGGTTATGGGTGGACTCGACAGTGGTGTCGGCGGCCCCCCGCCGGGTTAGGATTCGCACCTGTCCCTCTTGGTTTAGTTTTTCACGTCAGCGGCACCCAGTAAAGAATACAGGTGCAAACCCATGGGATCTCAGTACGGTGACCATAGTATACGTTTTGAAATCTTTGATTATTTATTTGTACGCTGTACGAGTAGGGTGTGTATTATGAAAATGTTAGAGCTTAGTGGGTAGCAGTGGATCATTGCCTATATTTTAGAAAAGTAATAGATTTACATATCTATCTTATTTGCTCTTTGATAACGTATTAAGCGTTCTTTCAATTCATCCCATGACCTATTCTCTACTCTATTATTTCTTTAAAATATAGGCAATGATCCACTGGTTCCCACCCTCCCCTTCTTCTTAACAATTATTTATAATTATTTGTTCTTCTGGACATTAGTTACTTAATACTTAGTTGCGAGTTGTCCAGAAAAATGATAGTTCGTCTCAAATATACAAGTTGAAGCTCGCGACATTGATTGTAATTCATTCATCACTAGGTTAGGTATGTGTTATTTGATTTTGCTACAAAAACAAATACAACAAGTACTTTATCGAGTAAATAGAGTAGTAGTAAGTACATGTAGGTATATTATATTAAGAATATCTGTTTTTTTATGCAAGTGCAATTAATTACTACTTAATATACACCGTGACCGTTAATAGCCCGAAAGATTTAAGCTAACGATACTAGAGCCTAATTAGAGTATATAAAATTATGTAACATATAGTCCAAAAACTCATAATTAAGGAGATATTAATTATTTACAACAAATCAAAAGTTAAAAAATCTCCAGTGTACCACACCTTAAGGGCGTGAGCATGACGTAGCCACCTACTTCTTTGACACGTAGATGCACTAACTGTATGGTTTTTAGCCAGTTTCATAAAGAAGTTTGGTATCTATCTACAAAAAGTTTTTACTACCGAAAATATTTTCATCACGAGATAAAAGGATATAACATGCAACTAAAATACAGTGTAGTGTATTAATCCGAATAATTATAATATCTTATCTTACACACTTCAATCTTAAGTAGCTTTTTTGTTATCACTGAGAATAGAGATAATTAGGTTTGTTCTGTTCTAAGTCGCGAGAGTGGTTCTTCTTATAACTGGCTAGTTTGAAATTGATTGTCATTAAAATGACACATTACAAATGATAACTAATTGTCACGCAAGATAAAATAACATTGAACATTTTATTGACTGTAATATATAATATTCGCTATGCCGCATTATACTTCGGCTCATTTAGCAGATATCCACTTTGTGTACGGATTTTGTGATGGGAACTCGCTCCAGGCAGTCGCCGAATACCGAAGACGATACCCAAACCGTCGTATACCTCACCATTCAACTTTTGCGAATGTCCATCGACAGTTTCGCGAAAAAGGGCTTGGAAATGTTCACAGAGAAAGGGCTATAAATCTAGATGAACAAGCAGAGAACAGAATAATGAACATCATAACAGAAGACCCAACTGTGTCATCAAGAGCTGTAGCAAGAATGGTCAATGTTAACTATAAGCTCGTATTAAGGGTATGGAAAAGGTACGGCCTGCATTCTTTTCACTACAGGAAAGTACACGGATTAATTAACAATGACGAGCTAGCTAGAGTTGCCTTTTGCCAAAGGATGAATCAGAAATTAGTGGAAGATCCTGGATTTCTAAATAAGATATTATGGACAGATGAATCGTTGTTCACGAGAGAGGGAGTTTTTAATTCCCATAATCAGCATATGTGGTTAGAAGAAAATCCCTATGCGAAAAGGGAAAATTCATACCAGCACAAATTTTCCGTAAACTTGTGAGCTGGCATTATTGGGAATAAAATAATAGGTCCCGTTATATTTCCAAATAAACTGAATTCTCACAACTATTTATTATTTCTAAATAATGAATTAAACGACCTGCTAGAAGATGTCGATTTGGAAACCCGACAAACTATGTGGTTCCAGCGCGACGGATGCCCGGCCCACTTCGGCTTGGATGTTCGTAATTGGCTGAACCAACAATACCTCGAGAGATGGATCGGTCGTGGGAGCGAAGTTTTAGCATGGCCTGCCCGGTCACCGGATTTAACTCCGCTAGATTTCTTTCTATGGGGAACTCTGAAAGATAAGGTTTATGTTAACTTGAATCATGAAATCCGTTCAAGATTGAATATTTGTGCTGAAAACAGCGGTACACATTTTGAAAATCTAATTCAATAAATTACTCGTAATAAAAATGCGTAACTGTTTTATGTTGTTGTTTATTTTACTGTAGGTACAGGTTAGCATGATCGCTGTTACAACAAAGTCCCTTTCCTGTATGAGGTAAGAGGTAAGTATGATGTATAAAAATAAATAGTATGATTTCCTTCGAATATTATCATGCCTAACAATTTATGGTTGTGATTGTTAGTCAAATAAAAGATACCTAAGACACAAAGTTTCAATAATAATGTAAGAGCACTTTAATGTCGTAGCACCTAATAAAGTTTGGATACATAAGTATTTGTGGTATTTTGTGGTGCCAATAAATAAAAATAATTTCAACAGAAACATCGTGCTAGACATAACTTGACACTTCTTGTCATTCATGGAATACAAGTCACGCCATTCGCCTTTCATCGTATGATTTCGGAGCGATTCGTGAAGTGTCATGCTCACTTTCTGTTCTTCAACTTGAGATTCCCACCTAAAGGCTTGTTCACAAAGAAGCGGGCAATTAATAAGATTTAATTCGTACTGAAATAGTAATTTAATTAAGACACATAATTAGACCCTTGTTGATATAACATTATATACTCGTACAGTCGTCAAAAATATGTGGTTTAAATCTTTCGGGTTATTAACGGTCACGGTGTATAGTACATAGTTTTTATGCATTAACATACAATCCAATATAATATAGCAATAAATAAATATCAATATTACATTAAAGTAATAATGTGAAACTAATTAGTAATATAATATAATGACATGTAATATTGTGAATGTTATGAATATGAATGTATGACTATGAGTGTGACTATGACTATAAAATTATTATAAAATATGCAGCAAAACTATTACTAATTGACTTTTCATGTAGAATAACGAACTAGAAATTGTTCTTTCAAACTAGTTCAGAACTGCCGTATAAATATCGACTCGGTTTAAACTCCGAACAATTTTTCTTCAATTATGCCCTGCATGTATCTTTAGGAATACGTTTCACTATAATGAATATTAACTTCCTGACTAAAAAATATTGTCCTGAATAAACTCCGAAGTCTGGTTACCTGATAAATTTTCCAAGTCATAACTGGATGATAATTTATTGATATGTTAATTTTAACAAATAGAAACAGTATCCTACTGAGACGGAGTGGAACAAATGGTTTTGAGGTTGCTTCCCAAAACCAATTCATTTTGTGGACACGCAAATTAATATTCTAATTTTATTATGTTTTTGTGAAGACAGTGGAAACAGCTTTTGATTGATACGGCTTCACGATAGTTATGAAGCATCTGTCTTCTTCATTTTACATTTTGTAGTGTAGTATATAAAACAATGGTGAAGATCGCGGAAAACCGTGGGAAGATGGCGGCGCACGAGCGTGACGAGCGGTCATTATGGAGATCCTTGGGAGAGGCCTTTGTCCAGCAGTGGACATCCTTGGGCTGATATAATGATTTAAAATAATGGACAGTCAATTTATAGCAACAGGTATATCTATGCGAGTTCAAAATTACACACATGCACGATTTCTTATTTTCATTCATAACAGTGATCACTCGTTAAATAAGAAATGCGGGCGAATTTTTAAGCAACTTCCAATAAAGGAGGAGGTTCTATGTTCGACTGTTTGTATTTTTTTTTACATGAAGGCTTGAACATACTTTAGGCCTAAGCAGATTATTTCGGTTTTTCGTCTGTAAAGAATAATTGCATGCTGCAATCAATATCTTGTATCGTGCATGGCTCTGAGAAAATATATGTTCTACTTTATTTTACGACACGTTTGGCTCAGTGGGTTGTACAATGGCCTACGAAGCTGGCGGTCTCCTGGTCAGGGCAAGTGTTTGTATGATGAGCACAAAGGTTTGTCCCTGTGTATTTAAGTATTATAATTTATCTCTATATATTATGTATATTATCTCCTAGTACCCATAGTGCAAGCTTTGCTTAGTTTGGGACTACCTCAATTTGTGTAAGATTATATTATATTCTGAGTTAATCTAGAATGTTACCTATAATTATATAATCTATAATAATTATAAAATGTGACTTGATTAAGAGAAAGCTAAAATAAAAACGTTTAAAACTAATCAAGTAAAATCGTATCGTACTGAAATTTCGACGACTATTCCGCTAATGAAACCTTAACAAAACTTTGACAGAAACGGAACTTCGATTTATTACATCATCGAATCGTGCATTCCTGTTTACTATGCGGTTTAAAATAAAGTTTTGTACAAGCCTAGCCACTCGAATCGGTAGTACACCGTAAGTAAGGAATTCGATTCAGCCTTTCGTCGGTGTCTTAATTTACGTAAACACTCAGACTTAGTGAAGTGACATTTAATAAGAGTTTTCCTCGGTGGCGGTTACGTTTCCATTTGGTTCAAGATAATTGTGTTTGTTCACTTGGATAAAGAATTCAGAGCTGTTGAGTACATTTCTAGATGATTGTATCTTAATGAAATACATTTTTGTGGGGTATTCGGGTCATATTTCGGTGGATAAACCAAATTGTTCCTTTGTGAAGCCAAATTGATGAATATTTTACTTCCATGTCGTTGGCTATCAAATTCAACTAGGTTAGTGTGGTTCATGAAGAAATATCAGTATAACATAATAGCTTAATGATACATATTACAATAATAAACTACGCCAGCGGAGAGGAAAACTCATAACCCTTCTGTTTTCTTCAGCGTAGTTGGATAAAAAAAATATTATAATAACAATCTGTGGATGACCAGCTACTCGTCCACAAAAAAATGTTGAAATCCGTTAAGCTTTTTTGATGTGATGAAGCCACAATAACACATACAAACATCGAAAAAATCCAATAAAAGCAAAATCGATTTAGTGACTTGCAAATAGTCCGTTACACATTTTTTTATCAAAATATCAAATAATTTCATAATAGTATTCTAGATAAGTGAAGATTTTACTCGTTTATGTAGTTTCTTATATTCGGCAAAGTTATGAAATAATAGTTTAGAATTAAAAGTGCAATAGCCTATTACAAGGTATAATAATGACGTAATGGCCAACGATGTCTGAAGAATTAAACACTACGTGTACCATGCCACACACTTAACTGACCATTGGTAGACTTTATTATCATTGATATAAGGCCCGCATACATTTACTTAAGTTTGTTGCTGTTTGTACCTAAGCTAGACTAGATTCATATTAGTATACTAGCTTCTGCCCGCGACTTCGTCCGCTTTAAATTCGTTTATTGCGGATAAGGGTATTTTTCCGGGATAAAAAGTAGCCTATGTCCTTTCCCGGGGCTCAAACTATCTCCATACCAAATTTCATCTAATCGGTTCAGCGGTTTCAGCGTGAAGAGGTAACAGGCAGACAGACACACACACACACACACTTTCGCATTTATAATATTAGTATGGATTTGGCAAAAAGGTATTAATTTATTAATTTTACCACCACCTGTTAGTTTAGCTTGGTACTCGATTGACGTAGGCTCGTAGCACACATTTGACAAAGTTTGCACCTCCTTCCTAAATAGTGCTATAAGATTCAGGTGCAAACTTAACTCAATCAAGTGTAGTGGATCCGAACATCTTCAATTTAGGGTTAAATAGTAAGTTGAACTTGTAATAAACTAAAATTTATCAAACTATAAATAGTTTCCTGCCGTAAAATCAACTATTGAGTACTTTTCAAACTCTCGTTACTTAACTATTTAAAAAAATCCAAACAAATTAAAAAGTTCATTTAAATTTTTTCACTGCCTACTTTGCCCGAGTCCGCAACTTGCACTTGTTACGTTTGCCTTGTTTACACAAAACGTCTTATTTTCAAAGAAAAATGTTATAAGTTACGTCTTTTAGAACACTAGCACGGCAGCTTGCTAACTCAAACTTTGTTCCCCACTCATAGTTGCACCGGTTAAGCCCCGTTAAGTTTTTCAAGCCGCGGTTAATTTTCTAGGTGTAATTAAATTTCCTTATTAATACTTAAGTGGAATTTAAAAACTTAATCTTAAGCTGGAGCACCTGGATTGGTGAGGTAACATTTCTTGCTTAAGATTTTAAGCAATACCTAATTTGTTGTTACTTGAAAAATTTAACTCTTACTTGCTTATTTTATAAAGAATAATATAAATATAAAATAAAAACAATAAAAATACATAAAGATATTGTCTGTTGTCTAACCTAAGAAGACACTATTCTTCCCTACTCTGAGCTATTTTACGCTAGTTGGCAATTTGAGAGGGATCAAATTGATCTAGGCTTCATCATCCCAGCCAAGGTTCGGAATCTTATTTATAAATTCTCTGAAATACACGCTATTTCTGGAATGCTTTAAAACTGTACTTAGGAACAGACAAATATATCTTTGGCAACACCTGATTAAAGATACACAATTTTAGCAAAAAATAAGAAAAAATCGTATTTGAACTAAAATAACTATAAATAACCGGTTATTTTGTATAAAAAGAATACCGGTTTCAGAGCCCTAGCCTTAGCGGTATTAAAGACAGTGAACCCATACTTTTCTATAATAATACCAGAAGTTTTGTACCAAAGCAATCTAACTAGGTCTTATTCTACCAGGGAGTCAGGAGCAGTCTTATAAAAAGAGGAATCTAAGCCAGACTTACCTATTTAACTGCCATCTTCGTAAATCCAGCCACTTGGAATAAATCAGGCGAGGCAGTCGATCACTGGTCAGTCCTGAAAAAATAATCCGGATAAAACATAAACAGTGAATACTTTTAGTCAAAATTCATAAAAATTGAAACTTCCCATGAATTTCAAATATGCTAACAAATAAGCGAAGGTTTATTGAAGTTTCCAAGGAATTTATTATATTGGAAAAACCATAGTTGCCTCGGGTCTTTTAATATCGGAGGCGCAGTCTTAAATATTGTTTACATACATATTACTGCCTTATATTGAGACTAGAAGGTTCCCCTAACTGCGTCAATGAAGGAGAAAAAATTATAACCCTCTTGTTTTTTTGAGCGTAGTCGGATAAAAAGTATCCTGTAACCATCTGTGGATTACCAGCTATCCGTGTACCGAAAGTAGTTGAAATCCATTTTGTCGTTTTGGCATGGTGAAGCCGCAACGACACCTTTTTTTAATACTTTTCTGTCCTTGCTATCGTAGGTAGTAGTTAAATGCCCCATTTTATAATGCTCGGTTAGTTATTAGTAGCTGTTTCACAGCTGATTAATAAGATAATGGTGCAAATAGCTGTAATACCATAAAAAACGATAAGTACATTATCGTATAAGTACTTGTAGGATTTTAACTTAGGTACGTAACACTCGCAATTACCTCCATAAACAGTTTGAAATAAACGACCTACCTTTATTTTATGACAATAATTGGAAATTGAAGTAAAACAATTTAATGGATTATATCGCGTATATTATCTCATTTTAGTTCCCGACGTTTCGGAAGCTTTCCAGCTTTCCATGGTCACGGGAGGACTGAGAAATGATGTATTTTCCTCTGTCTAACTCTTGTATGACAGTTTTTTGTGAACATAATTGGCCATTTTCTTATAGTCAATATAAATTATTTCACACTTACTCGAATCATATTACTGAAAATACGCAGAAAACATGTATGAACACTTATTTTTGACGACACGTTTGGCTCAGTGGGTTGTACAACGGCCTACGAAGCTAGCGGTCTCGGGTTCAAATCCCGGCCAGGGCAAGTGTTTGTGTGATGAGCATGAATGTTTGTTCCAGGGTCTTGGATGTTTTCTATGTATCTAAGTATTATAATTTATCTATATATTATGTGTATAGTCGCCTAGTACCCATAGTACAGTCAGCGTCAAATAGTCTGTAGCATCCAAAGCGCCAAAAATATCGCAACATATCTTTATTCTTTTGTGGATAAAGATGTGTGACGATATATTTGGCGCTTTGGTTCCGACAGACTATTTGACGCTGACTGTACAAGCTTTGCTTAGTTTGGGACTGGATCGATTTGTGTAAGATTGTCTCTGATATTTATTTATTTTTATGCTTTTGGTGATTTTAAAATGATCAAGAAATGAAAATAAGAATACAGTTATAACCCTATAGCATTTTATGACGTCATAAACTATTTTATTTAAACTTCTTACTCTGAGCGTATTGAAAGCTTATAAAGAGGTATTAATTTGACCTGTCAGTCAACTACCTGTCCCAAGTATGTGTGCAAACCCTTATATTCGCTTATAGTAATCTTTATAGTCGTTGCGCTCCACATAATCGTCGTCTAGTGATAGTTTAATGCTTTTTTTATTTTGAAAAAAGAGCTGCCTTTGTATCAAATATTGGCAATTTAAAAAAAAAATCCTCGTTGCAACTTTAAACCACAGTTTCAGCCCGTTTGACTTTGCCACAAAGGAGTTTAACGTACGGCTTTGTGTTTCTGCTGGCTGCAGTGCCTAGGCAAGATTAAGGTTTAATGGGAACTTGTTTAAGGCTAAGTAAAGGTTCTCGAATAGAAACCACGAAACGAAAGACGCAGTACAGTACCTTCATAATATGAATTGATGATTCTGAATAAAAACAATTTGTGCTTATAATGTGTAACTGCTAGAATTTTCGCTACTAACATTTTTATCCGCAGACATAGCTTTCAAAATGTATACAAAACATGCATAATAAACTGGATTTAAAACGTTTATATCCCCAAATTCTCTGTATTTACGAGTTTATTTTTGAATCAGAACGACCCACGGGTGCAGTTTCTGCGAGAAACATTTCGGATTGCAGCTAAGGGACGTATTAAATTTTGAAAAGTGACAAAGTTTCCTCGCTAAGATTGGAATAGCACTTTTTAACTCCTTTAAATTTTGCTTTCATCCCGACTTTGGAGGGTCTTTTAATGTGAAACATTTTGCGTTTATTCTAATGACTTTACAACAATTAATTTAAAGGATATCGAATACAGTCGATAACAAAGATGAGCAACATCCAAATTGATAGTACAATATGAGTCTATATTGACTGACATAAAATTAAAAGTCATAAATTGTAATCTTTGTCCAAAAACCGTTAACTTTTCAGGATTATCAAAAAACAAATCTAACCTAATAGATTCCCTCCAAGACGACGTTTTCGAAGATCCTGAAAATTTGACAGCTTGAGAATTATGACAAATGATTTTCTGACTAATAATATATTATGACTTTTAACGATTATTGGGTTACAAAGGGAGGAAAGGGGCACTTATAATACGAGTAAAAGCAGACCAATGACGTAATTTGGTATTACGAGTTTCACTTTTTTTCTATCTTTGCAATCCTTTTTTACTTACACTCTTTCTAAAGTAAAAACAGTTAACAGTCAACAAAACGTCGCCCCGCACAGTACAGTAAAATCTAAATCGCGGAGATCCCAACCAACTACTAGCCAATAAGATAAATCCGGAGTGTACCTGACAAAAGGCCTATCGTAACTAAACTGTACATGCGAGTAGAGAACTGGCCGCTACCATAAACCGGGGTTACTTTGATCACTGGGTTAACTTTGATCAAAACTTCACTTGCAATAAACTTCTACGGTAGGTAGGAATCAACGCTGGATTTTGTACTTTTTCTGTAGAATATGTTCAGCGTCAGCTTATAGATCCTTGAGGGTGCCGTGGAGGATCAGATGAGATGAATAGAAATCCCTGGTGAGAGTAGGTACTAAGTTTATTCCTGATGAATGTTGATGAGGATGAAGGATCCTTCATCATCATCAGTAATTGAAATTATAGTATATAATATACTTTTATGTCGTTGGTAATTATATTATTACCCTTAAAACTTGTAGTTTTCGTTATTTAAAGTAAAGTAAACACCCATTCCACTTGCCATTCTTAAGAAGAACGAGCGCAGGCGCAACAAACGTTATAGCAAGCAAAAGTCAGTATCTTCTTCTTCTTTGTCGTATACTCTTGCAAGAGTTAAGAAGTCGTAGTCAAGTAGCATCTCGGACAATTCTACGACGGTTATCACAAGCTGTTGCTTCACTAGAGCTATTTTGAAGTATGTATTTGTTAGGGTATACATATGGCCAGTCCAGAGTATACAAGTAGAAATAGTATTAACATTATTAGGGCAATCAGATCATTTTATTGCCACTGCACTGGACTTGGGCGTATTGTTATGGTGGAACAAAATAGGATATACGAATACGAGTGAGATCACAGTCAGGTAACATCATCATCATTATCACATCAACCAAAAGACCTGTCACGTAGTGACATGTATCTAGTTAATTATCATCCCAATTGCGATTTGTTGCTTATATTAATGAAGTTTCTATCGCGTCGATGTTCTTCCTGTCTAGTCCTTCGAACCGGATAAAGGCCTTCCTCAAGAATCTCTTAAGCTAGGTATTGGTCGTGCACAGTCCTCATCCTGTTTGCTGGCATCCTGTATGTTGACACACCTTGTTTGAAGCGCTCCTAAGATGTGTCTTCTGGTACGTGATCTCCACTTAAGATTCTATTTGCCAGAACGGCAACAGTCAAGTATGGGATAACGTTGAATAAAGTACCTGTGCCATATTTTGAAGCAAAATCGGGTAAGATATTAGTTTTGTACCTATGCATTTCCATCCGCTATACAATACTTCTTGTGGATTGCACTTGAGATACATTGTTTGGAACAATTAAATTAAAATTCATAATTTTTCAAGCATCGTGTCCATTTTTTTTGTAATTACTAAAAGAACAGGAATCTAATGTACTACATTATGCACAAGTGTAAGTGCGATAAAATCCAGTACAAATAGTAGTGTTGCAAATTTGTGGCTTGCTTACTAGTCAGTCAACGAGTTTATAACGCTTAATTAATATTAAATTTGATCAGTAGTTGTTGATATTGCGGTAATTGAAATTTAGTTTCATAGGTCAAACAAATATTACGTGTCTTTTGTATGACCATATATATAATATAACTCAGATACAATGTTTTGGTTATTGTGAAAATGTATTTCAAACTAGCCCGTAACTTCTTCCTTATACAATTAGAATTACAAAAAATCGTTCCTTAGCGTAAAGGTACGTAATGGTTTCTAAAGGAATTTGTTTTTAAAATTTGATGTCCCTACATTCTACAGTTAAGGCCGTAGTTAAGCCTCATTATTGTTGTTTTATAAGCAGGTAAGTAAGTAGAGAGAAATAAATAAATAAGATGAGCCAAGTGTGAAATACAGCTTTGCGTTACATGAATTGCGCTAAATATTTTTCTCGCAATAACAGCTGGAGACGCAGGGGAAAGCAGTATGTGACAGAAGAATCATCGAAGTTGATTCAAACTACGATTTTCACAAATTATTACTTACTTTCACAAATTATTTCACAAATTATTACTATGTAACCTATTCACTCGAATTCATACTAAAATTTTACTCCGTCTTAGTAATTAAGTGAAACTACATACTGATATTTTTTTATTAACGCGACGTTGGAATTGTCGAAAATTACCAACGTAAGGTAACTCAAATCAATAATAATATTTGTACACAGTTATGTCCCAATTTGTTTAACTGTATTAAGGTATATGTGTTTTTAGGGTTCCGTAAACAACAACCTAGTAAAACGCTATTTGATGTATGTGAAATTTTTGCATTTATTCGCGGCTTCGCATGCGTCACATGCGTAAATTACCAGAAAAGAGACTCATACAACCGCACTGCGATAGGAACATTACTACAATGCGCGTGTGTGCGTGAGCACAAACTCTTCGCCACAGACGCAGAGACACCGGTTTAGAGTTAGACTTGATGAATTTGTGCTCAAGCGCAGGGTGTCCGCGTCGCACGTCTTGGATTTCGTCTCACGAGATTATATAAAAAAATATATTTTAAGGATTTATGATTAAATTAGAAGGTATAAATAATTATTAAAAAGTTAAATTATAAAAACAAAATTTTTACAGTCAGTAATTTGTAATGAATAAATAAATAAAAAATGATATATCGTATTGATTTTGTTTTGTACACCCGCACCAACCCAACTAAATTCGGTAGACATTTTGCACATTCTTTAGAACCTCAGTCTTTATTCATAATAACATGAGCAAACAGATGTAAGAAACTGCAAATGCAAACATATTAACTCACCCTAAGCAGGAACTCACAAAAATAACCCACCACGAAGCCAACGCCAATAAATAACGACGTGAATTATAACTCGTTCACAACAAGATAACCGTGCACATTTAAACAGTTCGCAGCAGTTAGTCCAATATCCGGGGCGCGCCACGGCCGGCCGCTTCCACCGGTCGCACGCTGCGCTGACCAACGTAGCCCAGTGGAATAATTCGATATTAGATTATTTTCTGTGACTGTTGTCCGGACTGTTTTGCGAGAGATATTTAAGGCTATATTCGTTACATTATTATTCCCAATTAAAGCGGTACTCAATTGTTTGTGAATTTGGACTAAGACCTATTAAAGCATAGTGTGTCACAAAATTATTACTTTTATAAATATTTAATGAACTAGTTCCTTTGAAAATTCATAACAAGATGAGCATACAGTTTCAAAAATAATAATTTTGCACTAAGTTAAACACAAAAACTGCGATTGCAAATATATTAACTCACCCCAAGCAGAAACTCACAAAAATAAGCCACCACGAAACCAACGCAAATAAATAATAAGGTCAATTATAACTCGTTCATAACAAAATAACCGTGCACATTTAAATATTTTACTCGATTATATTCTGCGACTGTTGTCTGGTCCGGACTGTTTTGCAGGAAATATTTAAGGCTATATTCGTAACATTATTATTCCCAACTAAAAGCGGTACTGAATTGTTAGTGAATTTGGACTAGACCTGTTAAAGTCTAAATGACACAAAATTATCACTTTTATAAATATTTAATGAATTAGTAGCTTTGAAATATCCTAACAATATGAGCATACAGATTTAAAAAAAATACTAAGTTAAACAGAAAAACTGTGATTGCAAATATATTAACTCACCCCAAGCAGAAACTCACAAAAATAACCCACCACGAAACCAACGCCAATAAATAACGACGTGAATTATAACTCATTCACAACAAAATAACCGTGCACATTTAAACAGTTCGCAGCAGTTAGTCCAATATCCGGGGCGCACCACGGCCGGCCGCTTCCACCGGTCGCACGCTGCGCTGACCAACGTAGCCCAGTTGAATAAATCGATACTCGATTATTTTCTGCAACTGTTGTCTGTACTATTTTGGCGGCAATATTTAAGGCTGTATTTGTCGTAAGTCATTGCTGTTAGTATAGTTATACGTAAATTCTAATATATGCAAAGATTTTCTCCTTAGAGTAAAATTCCGAGCAGCTACAGCCATTTAGCACAATTAGATTAGTCGCTCTTTACATTAAATAATAAATATCATAGGCCAGGCTGGTCTGGTTTAAATACGATGCTTTATTTATTTATTTAAACTTGATTGCACAAAACAAAAGTAAGTACAAATGGCGAACTTATAGCCAAAAGGCATTCTCTACCAGTCAACCATAGGGCCAAACAGAGAAGCATGAAAATGGTGCAGTGGGGAAAAACATTCAGTACTGAGAGCGTTAAGACACGCAAGCAAATAATGCATACATAATTGCTTATACCTATACTATATATGATATACAATATATATATTACATATAAATAATAAATACAAAATATACCAGCTACTGCATGGAAGATGGACGCTACTTGAGTTCTTGTTCCAGCAGATGCCTACGTAGCATCCGCTTGAAAACTACCTTGCTTGGGGCTTGTTTAATAGAAAGAGGGAGCAAATTCTAGAGACGGCTTGCCTGAACGGCGAAAGAATTTGCCATGAAACCGGTATGGTGTGAAGGAATTGAAAGTTTGAGAATTCGGGAGGAACGTAGTTCACAGCCTGGACGGGGAGTTTGAAAAGCGAATTTGCTTTTGAGGTATCCTGGAGCGGAAGGCTCGAACAGGATAGAGAATAGGAAACGAAGGATTCTAAGAGACCTGCGACCACGTATGGGAAGCCAATTGAGCTTACGGCGAAAGTATGAAACGTGGTCATATTTACGAAGGCCGAAGATGAAACGTATGCCATTGTTAAGGAGACGATCTAGCTTATTAAGGGACTCTTCGGTAATGTTGGTGAGATTTATTGATCGTTTAGATCTTTTATTTCCTTTTGTCGAGCTCTTGTAAGTCGGAAGGATCCCAAAAGGACAAGGGCATGAAGGTAAGAAAGAGAAAAGGACCAGTAGTAGTCTTTAATTCTTATAGAACTAATTACCTTATTATCCTCAATACCATTGAGAATAGTGTAATCAAAAGTTAAACTATTTATAAGCAAACCCAGCGGGCCGAATAATTCACAAGTTATTCCTGGAATAAACGTGGAATCGCCGCCATTTCCCGACGCGTCACCTGTCCGCGGCGTGACACATCCCACAATACTACTGGAATGAAATAAACAATTGCTTATTTAGGGATATCTTATTTTTTGCTTAATTGTATTAATTTGGTTTTAGCTTTTGGTCTACGTCGTAAGTTGGCGTACTGATATTTGAAATTAGAAAGTGACCATAACTTAAATAGAATAACCCGACAAAGCGCAAATCGACCTGCAAATAGACAAAAAAAAAATATTGACAGGTTTGCTCAGATGATTATGAAGCAACAGCAAACGTTTATATATTTTTGACTGTTTAATCTGTACAGATGTATATGTACCATAAGTAGTGTACATAGAAATGTATACTTATTGTTGAAGCCTTCGAAATGCTTATATATTATGAACTTCACTGTACAGATGTTTAACTTTTACAACTTTATAATATTGTAGAGTTGAAAATTTGTGAAAATGTTCTTATGTTTGTTACTCAATAAGAAGTTTAATAAATAATGTCCTCAATCGGATTTAGATGAAACTGCGCACGCTGATAAGGTTAGGGTACTTCATTCCTGTCAATTTGGGCAAGGCTGCGGACAAACGCTAGTTGCTTAGTAAATCTTATTTCGGGTGATCATGTATACCACGACACAGAGCTTGATGTTTTTTTATTTACTTGGTCAGTTGTAAAAAAATATAACAGCGTAATTTATGTTTACCTTAGTAAGGCTTCTGCATCTGGCAGAAAAACTTGTAAACCAATTTTATTTTTTTATTTTTTGCGATATATAAAGGCACTGTAGGTAAGTTAAAAAATCTATTCCAGTTTGTTAGCACCCAAACGTTGGGTACACTCCGTTTTTCCCTCAAAAAATTTCAAAAGGCGTTAACAAATTTGGCAGTCTGTTGGTCCTTCATACAGAATTTTCCGAGCGCGTTAATCAATTTGCACTCCCGTATTTCTAGCTAAACTAGTAAATCGGGAAATGCGTTCACAGATAAATATGACAAACTCATTTCCATGCGAGAAAACTAGGTAATATTCAATGTTATAAGCAAAGAAAATCCTTTAGCCCCATAATTTAAATCCACCGTTTCCCAACAGCGACTTTGTAAAACAAACTTATTCATCGAACCTTTACAGTTGAATGCCGCTTCTATACCACATTTACTTTTCAGAAGGACGTACGTGAAGTTGAAACTGGTGTAAAGTTACGTCCTTTCAAGTTGCCATGGCAGTACAGTTGGTTTCTAAAGAATGTTGCATTTTCCTTTAAAAATAGACGAAATCGCTCGACCACGGTATCCGGAAGCGGCGTCTTTGGCCGGATATTGAAGGGTAAACTGCGACCGTCCACGAAGCCTTCTATGTAACTTTTATTCATACATGGTGTGTTTGTGTTTACCGATAATCCTGGCTACATACACTGGTACACTAGATGGTTCCCGCAACTCCGTCCGGGCACGAAGTCAAAAAGTCAGAACCTTATGTTTTGCTCAGGCTTGTCGGGTAAAAAGTATTCAATAACCATTCTCCACAGTTTAGCTAATCCTTGTACCCAAATTGGCTGAGATTAGTCTAGCTGTTTTGACGTGATAAGGCTGGGAAAATATTCCTAAAGAAAAATGGCACTGTTAATACTGTTATCGATGTTCATACTATTTGAGTCATTCATAGATCGCGCTATTAAATTTTTTTTTGGATCCATAATGCCTGTAAAACATCTGGATTTTATAATTCTATAGGAGACCTTTTTGGGTTCCGGATCCTTTTTGGGCATGTCGTGGTAGCCTGGCATTATATATAATATGACATTGCATACGTATTTAAAAAAATAAATATGTTCCCTATCAATTCTGTACACATTACATGGAGGGCCTTGTTTTAGCTAAAATGTTAGCATGGTATGGTATAATTATAATTTCAACGTAATAATTACACAATAAACTCAATATCAACCGTATTGTGCAGAATTGTAATAATATTTCTTTAGAGCAGCGTGGACTGGGCAGGTCTACACGTAGACTGTCTCCGTGATTAATGACCGAGGGCGGATCCCGGATCAGATGCACGTGACGTCACCGAGTAACGTCCAAATAATATTATCGCAGTACTAATTTCACAATCAGTATTGACACTATAGGCCGATTGTTCTACTTAGGGTCTATTCACTCGGACCACAACTACACAACAACGCAGCGGAAAAAGTGGTGAAGCTGTGGTTACGTGTGAGTTTCGCTGCAGCTTCTTGTAGTTGATTTGATTTGGTCGGACCGGACCACACGGTTGCGTTTTACGGCAAAATATGGTCCATGTGAATAAAACTGTTTATTTTCATATAAATTATTGCCCGTCTACGTGGTCGTTGTGGTGTGGTTATGGTACGTCTGAATAGACCCTTAGTTGTTGTTCGCAGTACGAGAGTGGCGTGGGGCGGGGGTTTGACGGGTAGCGGGCGGAAGGCATTCTGTCTCACTTTTAAACTGAAACACTTTTTTACTTTGATAATAAATGCGTGTATTATTTTTATAATTATTTCACAGATGACGAGGCAATCTTCTAGACACACATTGGCAGTACGAGCATGCCTACTTACGGGTCCTCTGAGGAGATCGAGGGTGGCATGGAGCTCTCGCTGCCGGGGGCAGAGCTGGCCGTGCTCACGGGTTGGGCCATAATGTTTTGAATTATTCAATGACTAAATAATAATTGAATATTTGGTAAGGTGGGATATTAATTTTCTTCGGAGGAACGAGAATCAATTTCAGCTGTATCAAGCAGTTTTGTTACACCAAGTAACGTCCAAACAAGTATTATCGCAGTAGGTACTAATTTCACAATCAAGTATTAAACCTACGGTTTTGAAAAAAAAGGCTTCTTCTCATAAAAGTCCAAGATGAAAGTAAGTCTGTCTTTTAAAATGGAGAATATGGTAATGTACCAGTAAGTAATGATCAAACGTTGATCAAACAGAAATTTCTTTCGTGTTTATAATGTTCTACTTTTCTTCTTGTATACGTAGATAAGCATTGAGAACAGAAGATATAATGATGGCTGTAGTTTTTCCTCCTGTCGTAACTCACACGGAAACTCAGATTACATTTTATATGAAGTTAAAGTACTGTCTCGGATATTTTCACTGCAGTGTGACATTCAAACTGAAGATAAAACGTCACATACAAAGTAAAGTAAAGCTGAAATATCTGAGTTCAGCCACGTTAGCCTACTCTTAAGGTAACTAAGATTGCTGCATTTATTCGATAAGGTCAGAATCAGATTAAAACAATATTTTAGCGATAAGGCCGATAGTGTATCTATATCTATCAGCCACGGACGTCCACTGCTGAACATAGGCCTCGCCACAGAGTGCGAACCTGTGCAACCATCCACCGACCACGCGACCCTCACGAGATCATCCGTCCACCTAGTCGGGGGTCGTCCCACACTGCGCTTTCCTATGCGTGGTCGCCATTCCAGGATTTTACTGCTCGAACGGCCATCCGTTCTCCAGGCTACATGCCCATTGCCACTTCAACCACGCAATCTTGCAAACTATGTTGGTTACTTTGGTTCGTGTGCGGATATCCTCATTTTTAATTCTATCACGCAGAGAAATTCCGAGGCCGATAGCAAATTCTCATTTTGAATTGTTTTTATTTAAATAATCTCATTAAATTAGGCGTGACACACATTCCAAAAATATATAATAAGACACTAAATACACACTCACATATCCACACAAAAACAGAAAAGTAACAATACTTAAGAGGTGTATTCGAATGACGTACACAAGGCTATGGTATGCAAAAAATGAGCGTTTGCTTAATTATGACGTAATCCTACACGAACCAGTAGTTTTGGATCGTATATCCGAACACGAGAACGCGTTACGCGACAGGGCGGCGCCAAGGGGTAATTTAATTTTAGCTCACTAATGATGCAAAGGATCTAAATTACCAGTTTGAGGACCAGGATTCCCAATTTAAAAAGTGGACCTGTGTAGCGGGTTCTTGGCAAAAAGTGGCAAAGATAAAAATAATGTTAGGAAAATTAAATCTTAGAGTAACGAGGCAAAGAGAATTTGTTTCTTTTTCTACAGTATTTTATGGAAGGTTACCTTGCGTACATTTTAATTTTCTTTGACTACAAATATAATTTATTATACAACATAACATTTTATTAAAATAGTGTTTATTTGTTTATGTAATTTTTCATCTACGAGTCATCACATTATCTTTGTGTTCATTACTGTTACTGGAGTGCCTTCGTCAGCGGAGGAGAAATAAATCATTACCCTCTTATTCTTCAGCGTAGTCGAGTAACATGTAACCTATAACTATCTGAGGATGTCCAGCTACCCGTGTACCAGAAATAGTTAAAATCTGTTTAGCCGTTTTGGCGTGATGAAGCCACAACGACACATACAAACACATTTCAAAAATTTGGGGGTGAAATTGCGGGAAAACTCGAGTTGGAAATGTCGCCTATACCAAAACCGACGTGTCTGGAAATATCTCTTTGCTATGATGTCAAAAAATACGCGTCTTGCTTGTTTTTTCACTGTTTTTCACTCGTAGTACGATTCATTCGACCACATACTCGTAGGTGCCATTAAAAATTTTACTTGACACTTTTTCTGGTTTAAGATTGAAACCAGATTGATTTTTCTCCAAAAGTTACTAGGCTTGAAATTAATTCCCAATCCTTAACTATTTCGAATGTCCGTTTTATTTTTCGAAAATGTATAGTTGCGGCCTGGAAGAGGGTTAATGTTCTGCTTAAAATATTGTCATAATAATATCAAGGCAAGCTCATCACTCCAGACTAATTTGCAAATGGATAGATTAGTAGGCACACTAAGACTCCGTGACTAATTCAGAAGCAAGAAGACTTCTAAAGGAACAATTTTAGGATCAAAGGGAGTTCAGTATGAAAAGGTTTCAAAATTAATTAATACGGTATCTTCCTACTACCTTTTTGTAACTCAATTTGCGAAATTACTTCGGTCTCCAGTTCCTTTACATCATCAAATTAGATTTTTTAAAACGCTGCTGCGTGAAATGGATATTATGTTAACAAATTCGGGCATTGGAAAATATTTTTGGTATTAAGTTTAAGCTTGTATGAATTTGGGTAACATATCTGCTGATACAAATAAAAAAATATGTAAAAGAGAAATATAACGCTAATCTTTAATATTACACCGGTTAAGCTCAGAGGGAGTGATGCTGCCTGGGAGTTGATGGTCCTGGGTTTGAATCCAGGTAAGAAAAATTTTTTGTGTGTTTAGTAAAAATATTTATTGCTGAGTCTTGTATGTTTTCTATGAATATAAGTAAATAATTGTCATGTAGTACTCATAACACAAGCCTTATTGAGCTTACCATGCGACTACCTAGTTCGATTTGTGTAAAATTGTCTCCAGATATTTATTTATTTACAGCTAATAAACATCCCGCTTTAATAATAGCTAATATTCACTTTTTCACTCACGAGGTAATTTCAAAACACTGTTTTTTTCTTAATCTACATCACAAAGGTAACTTCCATATAACAATTAACTATGTTGTAGGCCAAGCCAGTTGGTCAAGATTTATCTTTTTAGCAGGTACATATTGCCTGTTGATAATAGGATAGGTTTTCAGAGCCAATATTTGGTAAATGAATGGGAAGCTTTTATAATACTTAGTAAATTGATTAAATAAAGTAAACAATATAGTATAAAACTATGTATACCGTAAGAGAAATTAATTCGCGTGCCACCGTAGAATCTTGTTGCAATGACAAGCCAACGTCACTCTAAATCGAGTAATATTATTATTATTCAGTCCAAAATAAATCCACAAACTCGCATAAGAGTAGGTATGTACAACACTGTGAGAGAAAGCGGAGATAAAGCTAAAGAAAGCGCGTAAAAAATGACGAACAAGTCAATTACACGTGATCCCGGATCGCCCGGGTTCCGGATAATTGATGTACGGACGCTGACAAGACTTTTTTCGATAAGCGGAATGACCAGAGTTAATTTGGTGATTAATAAACTCTTTTTGCTCTAGGGCATTGCGAATCTAGGATTATTTGATGAATTGTAAATGAATCATTTATAGACGACATCCTCGTATTATTTTTGAGAGAAGTAATAAATAACACAGTGTACTGAGCTCGGTTTGTATATGACTTACGAATTCGCAAGTATTAAATTGGGAATTTTATTTAGTTAGGAAGATTATCATCAAAAAATCATTTGTTCAAAAAAATATAATTTGGCAAAAATATATAACTTAGTACAGTTACCAGCATCAATGTCTGCCTTAACAGAGCGGGCAAGAATATCGTAATAAGTATTAAAAGTCGTGTCAGATATTTGTGCGCTTTGTTGCGGCAGATATTATGCTGGTGACTGTACGGTAACAAACAGTGTTTGAAGAGACATAAAGTAATACTTTGCGCCAAATTACGAATATAAGCTACAAAGTAAAAACAGAATAGTCTTTTAGTTTTTCTTCCGAGTCCCAATGTTGGGCAAAACCCACCCATTCTCACAGTTTATTAAATACTAGCTTCTGCCTGCGACTTTGTCTGCCTTAAATTATTTTATAGCGTATAAGGTTATTTTTCCGGGATAAAAAGTAGCCGATGTTCTTTCCCGCGACTCAAACTATCTCCATACCAAATTTCATCCAAATCGGTTCAGCGGTTTAAGCGTGAAGAGGTAACAGACAGACAGACAGGCAGACAGACAGACAGACAGACAGACAGACAGACAGACAGATAGACCGACAGACAGACAGACAGACAGACAGACAGACAGACAGACAGACAGACAGACAGACAGACAGACAGACAGACAGACAGACGGACAGACAGAAAGACAGACAGACATACTTTCGCATTTATAATATTGTATTGTAAACACTTTATTGTACATAAAAACAATAAAACAAAGAAATTAAAGTAACACATTTGTACAAAGGCGAACTTATCCCTTTATGGGATATTAATATTATTCATAATATTAGTATGGATTTCGATTGGCGAGATTGTGGTACTCATATTTACAGGCACACGGCCTGAAGCGCGATTCGTCATTAGCTATGCGGGTATTACACGAAAACTATTTTTAATTTCTTGCTTATTTTGTGCTGGATTAAAAATTCAACAGCTGCTACGTAGTTTTTGAAATATATTTATTTCAGTAAAATATTACATTACTCACAAAATAAATAGAATTTCAATCATAAATCTTTTAGGATGGTATTGTCTGCTAAAGAATTTGTAATATATACGTAGTTACCCTTACAGGCTGAAATCGTTCTATTATTGGATGATTATTTGAGCGTTTTAACCGTCTTATTACTGTTGGCAATATTGGTCAATTCATAAAAGCAATCAACCCATATGATAACAATTGTAAAACGCCGCGACTTCTATAATACAACCGAAAATTGCGGCAAACCTCATACGGAATTCGTCAATATTGGGGACAGAGTAATAATACGGTTAAACGCTCAAATAATTACCTAATTAGGTACCAATAATTATAATTACATAATATAAAGCAGATTTGTCATAAAAAACACGACATTATTAGGGTTACGTAGCCAAAATGGCAAAAACGGAACCATAATAGTTTCGTCATGTCCATCCGTCAGTATGTCATAGGCATTTTACTCAAAACTACAAGATGCATTTATGTTTGGAGTATAGATGTCTTGTATAAGCCGCTATTTAGTTTGGTAGTCAAATAGCAACAGTAAATATTTCAAGGGGGGGGGGGGGGGGGGGGGGGGGGCACTCCAGGTTTATACATTTTTTTGATTTAGTAAATATTTTCAGAAATAATCGATCCACAAAGGTGCCCCCTCACCCGCCTCACTCTTCTATCTTCTATAGCGTATGTCCAAAAATATGAAAAAAAAATATAAAGATACAACTGAAATTATTTTCGGATATATTGGCAAAAAACTGCGCTTCTCAGCACAAGGACGTAAATAAAAAAAGGTGCTCTTTTACTGGTGCACTTTTTCAAATCGTATTTTTTTTTCATTTGTAGCGCATTTCTTTGTTGTAACGGCTACGGAACCCTACACTGAACATGTTTTTTTATTGCTAAGTTTTTATTCTATATTCTTGGTTAAAGAATGGTATATTGCATTTAGAGAGACAGATTTATTTAACAGTCTGACGGATTTATAAAACCGGCGGCAATAAAGTGGAAATGTTGAATAAAGTATGAATTTAAAAGGTAATTAGTCGTAATCTTAGGCCGCCGTAAGCGACCAACTGTCATTGATCATTATCGCATTTTTATAGCTTTGTATCCATTGCCATATGGTGACACCGTGGAGACAAAAACTCGTATTAAATAACAATGTAGTGGTTTTTTCAAGCCACATCTGTTAAATCATACGTTTTGAGGTAATATTTGGAAAACATCCAATGAAACGTTTAAGTTGAAAGTATTGAATGTAGAATCCATACTGTAATATCCATACTAATAAGTATTATAATATAAATGAGAAAATAACTCCTTTCCTTTCACGCATAAACCGCTGATCCGCTTTAGATATTTTTTTTATATAAGGAGATAAATTAGATTATAATTAAAATTATATAAATACATTGTTTGATAAATACAGTGTTAAATAAATTATTAGATTAACAGGTGAACTTTTTAGTTGAGCTCTAGAACGAATATATACATAGTATTTGATATCCAAGATTGCTGTTTACAGGCAGACATCCATCTTAGAGTCGAGGTGGGACGCAGTGCGCAAGGTACAAGAACTGCGGAGGTCAGACATCTGAGGGTTGAAGACCTGGTGACTAGAGAATCAGATTGTACCTAATCCTAGTTTGGGCACCAGGTTTCATCGCTTAGTCTTATATTAAACTTAGCCATAAGATCATTGAATTGTTGTATGGACTGTATCATTTGCAGTGGAGCTAATACTTCACTTTACTTATAGTTGAAACACAATTGTATATTAATATTAAAAATAAGAATAAGAATAATTTTATTAGCATAGAATAAGTAGATACAGTGAGATATGTCAACAGGTGGCTTATTCTGCTATATGTATTTCTAATACTAGCATGCAAACAGTTTTTTTTTTAATATTTACAGTTTACTTGTTATTTGTGCTAGGAAGTCTCTGAAATGATAATAGTTTTTTTCTAATAAGTAATTTGTTAGGCTACTTTTGAACTTATTCATGGGAAGCTCTTGTATCCATTTCGGCAACATGTTAAATATTAATTGATAGATTCAGGCGTTACTTTGCGGAATTCCATACTAGAAATCAGATTTCTCGCGTGGACGCCGGACCGTCAACATCTCCTGCATCTCCTGATGATGCCTCGTAGAGAGGCGAAACACTTGTCGAGGATTATACTGTTTGGTGTTGGTTTGTTGTATTTGCATGCGTATTTTTTTATGGAAACTGCATGAAAATATGCGGATGTGAGCACAATTTATTGTCACATCTAACAAAGACACTAGTTCGCGGAACAGCAAAGGAACTATAATCCATTGATGTTAAATATTTTTATGCACATTGCATAACACTGCATCATGTACAATGAAGTCCTAGGTATATAATCATGTGCTAGACGTCCCGTATTTCTTGTGCAATTTGGAAATACATCCTATATATATCATAATACTGAGTTAGACATAACATATTATAATACAGAGTTAGATTGTAAAGAAAAAAATCAATGCCACCTACTAATTGCAAGCAGGATTTGGACCTGCGACCTCTTCTTTAACGCAGAAGTGCTCTGACCAACTGAACTATCGCAATTTTACGTACGTGGCTTAAAATTTTCGAACACAATCTAGTCAGCACTAGTAGCGCACAACATATACAGCTGTTTAAGCAAAGCTACAATAATTTAATTTAAGCAATCATGTAATTGAATTGAACGTGGCAAAAGGTTAATTGATAGGCTCCGACTTAATACCAAGTAAAGATAAAAGATGTCCTAGATGAGACAAGGTACGGAATGAAGAATGAAGACTTCGCCCCCAGTGCTGCGATCAATCAATTTACTGAAAGTGAAGGCAGTAGCTCGTTTATATCAATTGTACGCCTTATCAGCGTATCTGTTAGATTGTTTGCGAATAAATAAATCACATTAATTCCGGTAATTCATCAAAACTCATTCCAAGTTAACTCATAGACATCAAGGCTTCAGTCCTGTTTGACAGTTAATTTGTTCTTCAACTCGAAGCAAAATTGAACGTGGGTATCATCTAGTAACGAGTAAGACAATGAGCTGTTTTGTTTTAAGGTACTTTGATTTGGAGTGGACGTGTTAACAAGAGTAGAAAAAAGGAAAATATTAGCTTCAACGACGTGTGCTTGGTTTAAATTATATTTTATCACGCTATAAACCAATAAAATGTTATACGAGCACGCTAGAATTTAACGAACAACGCCCAACCATTGTATTTACTGTTGAAACATGTGATCTATTGCAAGATGCCGATCGATACCGGTAAAGATTCCAAAATCAGATACGGAGCGTCATACCGATTTTGTTTGTGTTTTTATCGTTCCGACTCTCGACAAAAAGACGAGGCCCAAACGACATACGCGCGAAATGGTTTACACGTTGTCACAATGTGATAAATCCGCATATGTCGTGACAAAAAGCCCTGACTCACTAATTACTACAAAACAACTGGTTTTATTCTCATTCGTTTAACAACGTGACTTGTTTCACACGCGCCAATGTCATACGGCTCCCACATGGCAATTTTATTGCTTCTCATTCTTGCGTGCTGAAGGTAGTTGCGATATGATTTTGTCATATGTCAAATAGAGGTATTGTGCATTTTAAAATCAAGGTTACAGTAGAAAATCAAGGGCTTGGATTCGATATTTACAAAATCATCTAAAATACACGCCATTTTGGGAATATTATGAAACTGGTATTTTGGAGAAGACAAATAATTTTCGAAACACCTGATTGAAGTTCTAGAATTTGAATAAAATATACGAACATCTCGTATTTGAACGAAAAGAACGAAAAAATACCGGTTATTTTGTATGAAGAGAATATCGGTTTCAGAGCCCTGTGACAATCACTTCAATTGATTAAGGTAAACGTCTCAATGCTTGACAACCAAAACTAAAGTTGTCATCCTGTTTACCACGTCTACTGCGAATAATCAAGATTAAAAATGCCATCTAATGGATACAGAATCGAGCACAGGGACATTTACCTTACAAATTTTGCTATTTCAACACTGAACCGAACGCATATTTCGTTAGAAAACATAACTTTCCAATTCGCTGCGACCCCCCAAGTATACCTTAACATTTCAACAACGTATTTCAATTAAATGTTAATTAACTATTCGTATTGTACAAAGAAGGGTAATGAAAACTTCGGGTAACATTGTTAAAGGATCAGGCAAACTTGCGAACCGTTCGCCACGCGGCAAACTTAAAATATACATGAAAATGTGGAACGTCTCTGCCAATAAGGATACTCTGAAACTTCGGGCTGGTGGAATAAATAACTTAAACTATCGTGTATGTAATATTAGTTTTCTTTATTGCGTCATATGTTGCCTAAATTTAAATGTTTCGCCTACATATTATGATGTGCCGTTGGAGTTTAATTAATCAAAATTGGGGCCTTTATTTCAAAAATGTACGTAGTAATTTTTTTAGCTACAAACATGGAATATTGGTAAGATTTAAGTCAAATGGTTGAATATCTTAACATGAAAAATATGTAGATATGACAAGGAGGCTTTATTCTAAAACGATATTTTTTTAATTAATGGAGCCAAGTAAAGGCCAAAGAAATAATTTTATTTTTTTATTAGTACAGACTTTGTTTTTACTTATTAATATGTAAGATCAAAGTCGAATGCTTACATCATAACGTAAACTTGATCATTTAGGGCCAATATTACCAAACTCTATTAAGTATTAAAGGCTAATTACGTTCATAAAATGTTCGGCATGGGAAGGAGTTATTCTTTAATATTTACCTAACTGAACATGTTATAAATGTAGGTATATTTTTGAGATCACATATACGTATGTTCTTGAAGCAACGTTGTAGCGATTCAGGTTTACTCGAAGTATTCCATATATTAGGTAATAAAGGCTTCAACTCTCGATATAAGTATCTCAGCTCAAACTAATAGAACATGATGAAATTCCCAAGAAGCTTCAAGGACTCAGCAAACGGTCGATTACTTAGCCGGCCCTCAGCGATACGGCTACGAAAGCGTGTCGACGTTCCCCGAATGTGGAACTAATTAATCCGAAGCTGCAATCTAATGATGTAGTGTGTATTGAGAATTAGCTTATAAACCCTTATTTAGATACCCTCTTTTAGAAAAACATCGATAGAATAACTTGACATAGTCATTTATTGTCTACCAAAACCAACTAGCCAACGAAGCAAAAGGTAATCTCTTGAACACCAAATGCCGTATGTGAACAGTGAGTTTATGATAAATTCCCAAGATGCTTCAAGGACTCAGTTAACGGTCGGTTACTCAGCCGGCCCTCAGTTAGCGATACGGCTACGAAAGTATGTCGGCGTTCCCTGAACGTGGAACTAATTAATCCAATGAGCGGCGTCTTTGCACTAACGAGGTTCGTCGTTTGTGCCCCCAGTGTGATACTGAGGAACTGTAACGGCGATCGATTTTAGGGAATCTTCTTAACTGTTATTTTTTTACATATAGGTAGTTAAATAAAAAAAAAAATGGTACCATAATTGTATTTTAAAACAGTACAATAAGTCATAAGCAGTCAGAAATTAAAAAAAAGTTTATAATATATGTACGTGTGGTAAATAAAATATTAGGTTTCTTAATTTACCATGTCCGCTATTTGATTCTGATTTCAATGGATTTGATCGAAGTAAGGTTTTTGTTTGCGGAAAACAGATAGCTCGACTTGGCGGGGGCACTACCGTGCCCCCAGATACATAGAACTAATAACGTAGGCTCCTGTGTTTCTGTGAAATAGTATAAATCAATGAAAGGTAACCAAATTTTATCGATATTAATATTTTTGTGTCATTCAAATTACTATTACTCGCGACTTTCTTCGCGTGTAATAAATGTAATAAAATAATCAAGTATGCGCTGCAATGTGATACTGTTTGGCTTCGGTGGACAATCAATATTACCATACTAATATTACAAACGTGAAAGTAACTTTGTCTGTCACCTGTTCACGTTTAAACCACTGAACCGATTTAGATGAAATTCGGTATGGAAATAAATTGAGACTGTGGTAAGGTCATAGCATAGTTTTTATCCTAAGAGGGAGGAAATTAGTATGGGGAACTACGGTAACGCGAGCAAAGCCGCGGGTACATGCTTGTGCTAAATATAAAAAAATGGCCTAGTGCGAGACTGACTCGCGCACCGAGGGTTCCGTATATGGCGCTTAAACAGTCGGATAGACAGACAAACAGAGTCACGCCATAATGGTTCCTTTACCTTTTTGGTACGGAACCCTAAAATGGAGAATAACTGTTGAAACATCATATTAGTAAGTACATACTTGAAATATTACGTCATGATAACAAACATGCACCCGAATTATGTGAATTACCAGACTCGTTTGCGCAGTATGGAGCTAAATCGTGGCAAATAAAAAACTGCAGTTCATTTTCGTCCGGTTTCCAAGACGGTTGTCTACAAATATAACGTTATTAGTATAATATATACACAAATACGAACAAACTAAAAAAAACCATCAAGAGTCTATCAACGTTACAAGAAGACAAACGACAAAACAAATGTGCACCCGATTTTTTTTGACTCGTTTGTGCCAGTATGGGATTAAATCGTGCTAAATGAAAAGCTTCGATTTATACGTAAGGCTGTAATGGAAAAATTAAAAAAAAACCTTATTAAAACGTCTGTCAATGTCATTTAAAACGAAAACATGTCCAGATGGGGTCTGCTCCGGGACAACTTAACCCAATGTGTGTGCAACACAGCACCACAATCCATGGCGCACCTGCTGGAGTGTCCGGCGTGCCCGTACTCCTGTTCGGAACTGGACCTGAGAGACGCGACGGCCAGGGCTGCCAATACCGCTGCCCACTGGGCATCCGTTATTTGAGGAACCTCGACACGAAAGAAGAGAAGATTAAAAACGAAAGACGACAGCAAACATGCACCCGAACTGTTAGAATTAGACTCGTTTGTGCCTGTATGGAGCTAAATCGTGGTAAATGAAAAGCTTCGATATATTCGTAAAGCTGTAATGGGAAAATAAAAACTAAATTATTAACCGTCAGTCAACGTTAAAAAAAAACAAAAGACGACAGCAAACATGCACCCGAACTGTTTGAATTAGGCTTGTTTGCACCAGTATGAAGCTAAATCGTGGTAAATGAAAAGCAGCGATTCGTTCTCGCCCGGTTTCCGTGATATTTGTCAGTAAATAATAGACATCGTTAGTCGTACGGCCAGTTTGGGGCGTTACTTGCTCAAGTCATTGAGTCAATCGTTTATTACGGGCTTGTTGTGCAAACTTTTACGCCGATATGAGAATTGGGAGGCGTAGAGCAGTGTAGTGGTCATGAGCCAGTTTAGTTATTAATTATTGTAGTTCTGATTTTTTTATGTTATAGGGTACAAACGAGCAGACGGATCGCCTAATCGTAAGCGATCACCGTCGCCCATAGACACCTGCAACACCAGAGGAGTCACAAGGGCGTTGCCGGCCTTGCAGGTGGACGTACTCTCTTTTCTTGAAAGCTTGAAGGTCTTATTGATCCGGAAATACTTCAGGCGACAATTTATTCCGCACTTCAGTCCTGCGAGGCAGGGAATTTTTAGCAAAACGCACAGTTGTGAACTGCCAACCATCTAAGTGGTAAGGTGGGATGGTAATATTGTCGCGAAGAAAGATGCGGCAGGGATCAGTCCGAACAATTCTAAGGAGGACTCCCCGTTATACAAACGATCGAAAATACAGAGCGAGTCTACATCTCTACGCAGTTCCAAAGGAGTCAAGCCAATCTGAAGTACGCAGGCAATCAATGGTACGACTTGCCCTCCGTTGAATGCGGTCTAGAGGTAAGATACATAGGTTTGTTAGACGAAGCTGGAGATGGTTTTGTGACTGTATATATTTGATGGCGTTATAATGTTTGATTTTTCTAGCCTCTCTATAACTTAGTCGAAGCCGAACCTAATGCTTGTACTTCTGGCAGATAACCGAGCAATGCCAATTTAAAGCGGCAGTCTTTGTGTTCTTTCCACCCTGTATAAAACAAGTGTAATTACCCTAAAAAATAACTCACATCTCTAGTTTCACAGTCACTAAAGCCAAAACGGGCCGGCCAAAATAATTAACCTAACAGAAAATAACATAAATCTTCTGCATGGTTTTCTTGTTCGTATTTAGAAGAGTCATTTCGGACGTCAGGCTCATTAGTCGAGGTAACTGGTGCAAAATTTTGCCAAAGTCATTTTCCTGGCCAGTTGCTTAGGAAAGATTTCTACGAGATTGCCAATTGTATCGATAACGAGCAATTTTTATCAATTGGGTTACCGAATGGAATGAGCTTGTTATTTTTATAAATAATGACGTATTGTTGTAAGCCTATTAAAGAGAGCTTATATCTTATATTAAGCTTTACTATTAAAAAGTAGCTTGATTTTTTCAGGGTATACTATCACATAATAAGTTTAGTTACACCACAACTAAAAAAAGCTGCATACTGGTTAGTTGGTTTTTGAGAGCTGTACATTATTACAAAACATGTTATAATGTGAATTAAAGACGTGATTTACATTTTCTGTTTCAATTAGTGTCAAACAACACGTAAGCTTTATTTAATGTGATTGTTAAGACCAGTATTGGTGTGATTACATTATGTTACTCTCCAATTCATATTTAATCACTAGCAAAAAATCTAAGATTTACTGATATGGCAAGCATTACCAAGGTCAACACGTATAGTAAGTGAAATTGAAACACATACCTTTTTCGCTCTTGTCATCATGACAATAAGGACTAAAAAGGTACCTACATGTTTCAGTTTTCCTTACAATACACTTCGTGTATACGTGTGTACGTAGTGTGTTGTATGTTTATAAAAAAATATAAATATTTCCGTAGTGTGCGACGAAAATATTTCGATTTCTAAAACCGCATAGAATAAAAATAATTATTTGTTATACAAGGCTACAAGGCGCTAGTGCTTGAATTGAAAGCCGCGTAAGCAAAGGAATCTAAAATTGAACCACGAGCAGAGCGAGGGGCTCAAATATATTCTTGTGCGTAACGAGGCTTTAAGGCACGAAAGATAATTTTGCAGCCGTGCGAAACACACAATTTTACACCTCACTACAGAGATAAAAATGTAAGTTGTAAGAAAACTATGACATTATAAAAATAAAATTATTTTTTTATTTAAAACTAGTGATAATGAACTTACGAAACACACTAATAACAAAACAAACAAATAAACATAAAAAAAAATATAAGATTTGGTGCTGTAAAATGGACCTTAACCGAATTTGTGAGGTGAAAAAGTTGTTTATTCGAAGAAAAACACACACACATCCTCCTGATAATTTATCTTTTAAACGGATGTGACATTACCATTATCTTTTAAACGGATTTGACTGTAATTGACATTCGACATAGGTAGGTATTTATTAATTTATTATTTAGTAACACTTATCTTTAAAATTATGTACTTTACTAACAAAATGGATCAATGTTATCTGATAAATAAATTTGAATTTGAATTTGAATTTATACTTTGGCATAGGGGAATACATCCGCACGCCATCCCATGTGCGAGTCCGCGTAGCCTAAAATAAATGTCTTAAACTAATGGATTACACTTCGTTTGCTTTTCCGCCAAATATAATCTTGGATTATTTCCCTTGTTTACGCATTTTTTTTGCCCTTGTCATTATTTAGCCGAATTCATAATTTGGCATAATGCATTTTTTTCTGAACACGTGAACTTTCAAGATTTAATCCTAACCTAACCTAATGCATTCAACTGGATAATGCCCTTAAAAAGTCATAAAAATTGTACAGTTTCTGATGAAAATGTATTATGCCAAATTATGAATTCGGCCATATGATGATTCGGAGAATCGAGATTATGCCAGATAAGGGAAACCCGTCTTGGATAGATGTGTCAGTAAATTGTGCTCACATGCGCATATTTTCATGCAGTTTCCACAAAAAATTACGCATGCAAATACAACAAAAGATATTATTTCGCAGAGAAACAAAGGATATAATCCATTAATCAAATATGGAATTCCGCAAAGGAATAACTGGATCTATCAATTAATGTCTTAAACCATTATTAACACGCTTTTACTAGGTCGAGCTGTATGTAACTATGTAATGGAATCTATGGTCACTAATTTAACTATCTTTTAAGGATTGTAGCGTCATGATTTGTTGAATTGGCACCTGTATGTAGTTCTGATGACAATACAATAATATGGTACTGTCGAACTGATCTGATGATGGAGCCGGAAGATATGAACTGGAACTTCATGATGGAACATCGTATCATAGCTGTGTTTTGATTTGTTAGAAAAGTCTTGTAAAGCGTGTTTTTCTAGTGTTTTGAAACTATTCATTCATTTTTACTATCTCACCGTTTATGCTATGGCTGGCCCTTGTATCTCAGTTAGTTATGTCAGTGACGTTGCAATGTTGGTGATTACTCCAAGGTACCGTATATTCAATCTTTGCTGCAACTTTGACGCGCTTTTCTCACGAGGCCCATAATATTTGCCAGGTGCGTTGACCTCGCATGATACTAAAAAGGAAAACACTCGCCAATGTATGTGCGGATGAGCAATATTTATTGAGTCTAACACAAACATACTTAACTCAAATACTTCAAACATTTCTGAGCAACATGTGGCGATTTGTTGATAACTTGTACTTTGTTGATAACTATTAAATTTATTTAAATAAAACAACTTAAACGGATTACATCGCGTATACCTATTATCTTATTTGAGTTCCCGATGGCGCCGAATTTATTTAAATGGGTGATAAACGCGGAAACAGAAGAGAATATTAACTACCTCTTTATTGAATAAACCAATGGTGTATCATTATTTCCTGGTAATTTTAATTTGGATCTATTCAAGGCACACTCTTTTGCCTTGAAGAGACAATACGATACAATATAATATCTCTTTATTGCACACATCACAACAACAGAGTACAGTAAATAATACATTCAAGGGGAGGTAATTAACAGGCAGTCTTATCGCCGAACAGCGATCTCTTGCAGAGATCCTTTGGATAATGGGACCCATAAGTTGTTGCTGAGGCCCGGAATCATATTTTCGACCACGTGTCCACATACATCAGGCGATACTGAGGGCATTCTATGGATAAAAAATACATAGCATCATTCAAAAAAATACAGTACTTATTGCAAGTATTATAGCTTTCACTTATATGTATGTAAATGTATAAAAAATTATTACGCTAAAGCGATTTAAAACCGATAAAACGACCTCTTAAATTAGCGGTAGGTACTATTAACAACTTATTTACTAGTGTAAGCGCTTGTACAGTCACTAGATCAATTTCTGCCATAAAAAACCGGGCAGAAATATCTGACACGTCCTAACGGCCCAAGGTGTAGAGTCTTGTATATGTATGTGCGCTTTCTTCTGGTCCGCCTTAAATTCGTTTATCGCGGATGAAGGTATTTTTCTGGGATAAAAAGTAGCCTAGTCCTTCCCCATGACTCAAATTATCTCCATTCCAAATTTCATCCATATTGGTTCAGCGGTTTAAGCGTGAAGAGGTAACAGATAGACAGACAGACAGACAGACAGAAATAAAGCGTTGGCTTTTCTACGCAACTAATGTTCCAAAAATGTCCAAGAAACCGGCCGATGTTTTTACTAAGTTGAGCAGATTACAACTAAAACTTGGAAAAGCCAACTATTCCAGCAATCCCAACTTCAACTGCTCGAACCAAAAGTTACTCCGGCTCTTCGTCACTCCACGCCGCTCCCACGTTCGTGTAAATAGTGTTAAGTGTTTCCCTATTTCCCCTTGACATTAGTAGACAATCCGGTGCGGAATCCGATGGCAATGCTGGATAAAATGTTAATTGATTCTTGGAATTATGTAATTGACGCTTAAATGTGTTTGTTCAGGGGCCTTCGAGATTGAAGTACTAATTTGATAAAGGCGGCGAGAATGATATTGTAGTTTCTTAATGGTATTTACTTATAATATCAATGCGGAGGTGCGTGCTTTGTCGGTTTGTACTTCTTTTCTGTTTTCATTCAATTGCCAAACAGGCGAAAAAACCTTTATAAATAAAACAGCTTATGTAATGCACGGAAATTCTTAGCTATCAGAATGATAGCGTAATGTGTACTTGCATTTCGGTCCCTGATGTTCCTATCAGAAACAGTACTATTAAAGTTGCGTGGAGTTCTACCAAACGGCATTTTTTACTGTGACGTTTGTAATTAATTATTCAATTTTACAAGATTTAATTAAAGTTTATCGCTGTAAGCTGCAAGGTTGCAGCTTTGTTTTGCTGGTAAAATTGTAAATTATTGATAAATTGCATTCAAGTGCCAGAGGTAATATAATAATAATATTGCACGCTGTAAAAATATAACAGTTATTAGTCCACAATTATACGATTGTACAGTACGTATCTGATCCTGAAGCAAACCTTTAACCCTTTACCAGGCGAAGGGACATATTCCTCCCATATCAGATCTTATCTTCTCGCCTTTTTAAACTCCAAACCTCCTACAAAATATTTTGTCAATCCCTAAAAATAGTATTTTATAATCTTTATTCACAACACGCTTTTAAATCGCTTAATATATCTTTGGCAGCCGTTTAAATTCACTTGAACTCTAATTTCAGTAAATTTCGCCTGATCAAGAATATAATAAGACAAAATCAAGTATGACAGTTCATTAGTACACAGGCGATGGGATAACCGTAAGCCACATTTTTATTTCAGGTTTAAAGGAACATCTCCGAGTTTCGTAAATACATTTTTTACAAGGCGTTCAATACGGTTGTAACAGTATATACAGTACGTATGAAGACACGCTACTTATAGTTCTTAAGGGCCTGGTAAAGGGTTAAGCCAACCAACGTCGAAATGAGGTATAGTGCTATGGCATGGTGTGTATTACCTTTGCAGCAGTTATTGAAATTCAATTATTTAAAATTTAAGTTTACTACTTGTAAACTATGTTAGATCGTATGTTAGATCAAATGCTTAATTAATTACAGTATAATATAAGAAAACAATAGTTTTAAGTCTCCAATTACACAATTATTATGAAAAATCCCAAAGAAAACTTCCTGAATAGCAAAAATGCGCTGCAATCACCTTTATGTACTTATGTCGTTGACTTATCGTATGTTAGACGGACGATATCGTATGTTTGATTTAATAACAAGAAAATATCAGAATACACGAGTTTAAAGCCTCCAATTACACATTGTTTTAAAAATCCCGAAGAAAACTCCCAGAAAACCAACAGTCAAACACAGTTTCGCAATTACCTGACTTTATTTTCTTATGGCGTTGACATTGCCGTATGTTAGACGGAATGCTTAATTTATTTAGTCAGAGTCCCGTTGCGCAAGCCTGGCAGAACCTAATTACGATGGTAATAAATATTCACTAGCGATAAACTTGAGGAATAATTTATGGATGTGTAAGCGTTTAATTTCAACAAGATTTAGATTTGGGCGCTGAAGTTACCTCGAATTGGAGGAAATTCGTTTTGACTTCTTGCACTTTAAGCACTTTCGATACTATTTTGAAGTGGCAATATTATGAAAACATTTGAACACTTAGATGTAAAATAAAGATAATGAATGGCGGATGGAGACATGATTACAGTTGCAAAAGGATATTAAATCTTAATTAGTACTCGTACCTACGATGCACATATTTTTGTATTTCTTTGAAAAAATGTAGACATTTTATTGCACTCAATCAAAATCAAGGACCCATTTTTTTTCCCTCCATCTTGCAGTTTATTTATGTATACAAGATGCCAGCGAGGAATTTGAAAGATTTTAATGTAGTATTCCGTTATTAGGAGTGAAAACTGTTATACGAACCCAAGTCAAATTCAGCATAAAAAAAAACAAAACTTTCGCTCCTCTACGAGATTTATCCCTTTCAATAAAATGGTAACGTATATTTTCTTAAAAAAGTATAATTTTAGCGAATAGTAGCTAACATTTTTGTTGTCTGTCAGTAGCCAAGCAAAACTTGGCAACACACGTGGCAACGTCGCAATCAAAATCAAAAATGCACTTTAGTAATCACAATAAATAGTTTTCATGAAAATTTGTTATCTTCAAAACTAAGCTCATTTGACTAGGGTTCTAATTTTTTTTATAACCTAAGAAATGCGTAATTTTTCGGATTGTATGTATATATGTTTGATTAGCCTAGGAAGCGATTGTATACAAAGGTTAGAAACTGAACTAAAATTTATTTATTTTCTACACTTTTTAGGAGTTCATTTTCATCCTTGTGCTCTTAAGCCACGCGGGTAAATCCGCAAGAAAATCCTAGTTAACCAGTTATAAAATGATTTTTTTTCATAAAATCACCTTTTTGTAATCCTATCAGCAATTATTTTTATGAAGTATCCAGAGCGCAGCGGAAACTAAAATCGTGTCATGAAAATAATCTTACAGCGTCACGTTCGGGAAATCCCCGCGGTGCTATCCGTGGCAAGCTCTTTATCTAGCGAAAGTGCAAAGTTTCATTAAACTTGTACAATTAATTATAAGCATAATTAACACGGGCTCATGCTTAAGCAACCGCGAGTTTCTTGGTTTATTATTTACAGTCTTATTTATAATACTACCAGCAACGCTGGTGAGATGTTGTTATGGCTGCTGGTAGCTGGAATAGTGAAGCATAAAACTAAATGATTTTAAGTGATGTTGTACTAAAACCTAATTTAATACAGTATAGAAAAGAAAAAGTTATTATATTCTCAGTTGAACAAGCACGCTACGCTTTCATAAAAGAGCTTTGAAATGTATTCCAGAAACGTTTTGCAAAGTACGCGGTACGATCTAAAATAAATAGAAAGCATTACTCCTAAATGAGTGCTATCAAACTCATAACTGATGCCTCACGGGAACAAATTCTAACAAGTTGAAATTCGCACGCAAACGAACGCAATTTCAAATTCTAAACTTGAAGCAACTCCACCGCGAATACGTACCGAGAACTTTCGCAAAACACGTCGCTGATATTAAATACAAGTTAAATAAGACAGTTTGCCTAAGTATTGTTGGCTTACATGTATCCTATTCGAAACAAATATAATTCCAACAAGTTTCAAGCGCATTACTTAAGAAATTTAATTTAATAAATTAGCTCTCGAACAACATGGAAGTTTCGTCTGCAGATTACATATCGGGATTTGGACATGCAAGGAATTTTCGGTCCTAATTAATTTTAGAAAGGGCGTTGAGATTATTGGCGAAACGAAAATGAATTTTAGTAACATCATGATTAACTACATTTACCCTACATGATTCTAAATATAACGAATCCTACACTAGTTCAGACGACGCAGCGGAGCCACGGAATTACGTTGCCTAAATCGAAGTAGTTTTTAAGTTTTTCTGAATGTTTTTGTTCTTTGAAATTCACATTACTTTGGTTTTTACTGTAATGCTGTGTAACTTTTTGAATATTTTTTAAATAAATACACAAGTAAATATATCTGCTAAATATGTCATCGCTACTACTCATAAAATAACACAAGCCTTATTGAGCTTATCATGGGACTAGTTCCATTTCTGTAAAATTGTTCGCTAATATTTTTATATTTAATTGAAGAACAAAAGTCTTCGTGTGCACCATTTAGTAAGTACTCATTGCTTGTTTACTATGCGCCATCTCTACTACCTTAAGGCTGCCTGGAAAAGATCGCTTCTTAGCGATAAGACCGCCTGTTGAATGTGTGGACTGTATTGGACTACTTCTTTCTTGATTTAAAATAAAATACTTATTTCTTCATGGTAAGTATTTGCTAATTAGCCATAATCAGCTAATATAGCCGCAAGAGAGTATAAGACTCTGAGTGTAGTAGAAGACTCTGAGTATAGTATAAGACTGACTGTGGCTATCAAAATGGCCACTTATTATTCCCACATACTAGGGCCTGAATTAGCGGCTTATCGGCTGATGCAGGCGAATTAATAAATGCGACAAAAGATATTCTTTATTCATCATGTTTTACAATTGAATGATATATATAGTTATATTACTTTCTTAATGCTATAAAACAACATAACACGTATTTTATAAAACAGGGTAAAAAATATATGACAGAGTAGTAAAATGAAATAAAAATAATTATGATTAAAAATAGCGAAATAATATTGATTTATCTCTTATAACTAAGTTTACACAATTAATCAATTCCTAATCCTAGTTATTTCCCACAATATCCCCCGCGTGTGTAAACACCATTCTCTTGGTTTCTAGGAAATAACAATGAGTCTGGAGGCTGGACGACGGATGGATCCCGCTGCTGTGCGTACTTCAGTGACTCGGACTTTGCCGTCTGGACCTGGGTAGACTTTAACTACCTCTCCTCTTGGCCAGGTACCTCTGGGCATTGTACTGTCCATTATGAGCACTATGTCGCCTTCTTTCACGTTGTCGTGGGCGCTATTGGATCTAGCTCTCAGCGACGGGCGGTATTCTTTGATCCATCTTTGCCAAAAATGATCGGCTAGTCGCTGCGCTGTTTTCCATGAGCTTGAAGTAAGAACGACGTCGGAAAATGAGCCGAATGGTGACATGGCATTAGAGCGGCCGATAAGAAAATGGTTCGGTGTGAGAGCTTCTTTTTCTTCGTTTAGCATAACCGGCGTGAGAGGTCGCGAGTTAATTACGTGCTCGGCCTCTAAAAGCAGGGTGTGAAGCACTTCTTCGTGGGGGTGCTTTTCATTAAGGGTAGCTCGTAGGGCGGTTTTTACTGAGCCTACGAGCCTCTCCCATGCGCCGCCGGCGGAAGGGTTACCTGGTGGGATCTTCTTCCAAATAATCTGACGCTGCCTAGCGTATTCTAGCAGATCACTGGTTGCGCTATTCATGGCGTCACTGATCTCACGTTCGCTTCCATAAAAGTTTGTAGCGTTGTCCGAAAAAATGATTGATGGAGTGCCACGTCGCGCCATCATTCTTCTGAGTGACATGATCATAGCCGAACCAGATAAGGAGTTCACTAGTTCAAGATGTACGGCCCTTGTGGTTAGGCACGTATACAGGACTCCCCATCGCTTTTCGTGTCTTCGTCCGACTGTGACAGTCATAGGCCCGAATAAATCGCAGGCTGTGGCGGTAAAAGCAGGTTGATTTACAGTTAGCCTTTCTTTAGGTATATCGCCGAAAGGAGCCTTAGAGGGTGACCCCCTTCTGACACGACACCATTGGCATCTGTTATTTATAAATCTCAGAGCACCTCGCAATCCTATCACGTAAAAATGTTGGTTTATCTCGTTCATCACAGTGGAGTGGTTACCGTGATTGAACATAGCGTGATAGTGAGCGATCAGGAGGCGAGTGAAGTCTTCTTTGGCGTGAAGTATCGGCGTGGCCTTTTCTCTGTCGATTCTCCCGTCCAGCAGTAGAGTTCCGTGGCGGTCCATCTTCACGGCGAGCTTGCTGAGTGCAGACTTCTTGGGTATTTGTCGTCCAGCCTCGATGAGTTTCATTTCCTCGTCGAAATATGCCCGTTGACTGCGTTGAATATTTAATAACTCGGCCATTTTCAAGTGGTTATTGTTCATTTCAGTTTCTATTTTTCTATTGAGCATTTTGGACTTAAAAACCTCAGCAGCTAGTAGGGTGGTAGCAGTAGCCCTAATTAAACGCGTGTATTTCGAAAAACGTTCTATCTTAGGTAAATACGAAAAGGACTTAAGCGGCCTATCTACAGTAACGGCGGTTACGACCTTTTTCGCCTCGACTTCGTTTTCATCCATAGCTATCAGAAAATCGTCCATATACGCGTTTTTTACCGTGTATTCGGCGTCTATGGGGTACCTATCCCGGTGATAGTCAGCGTTCCTATTTTTAACATATAGGGCAGTACAGGGCGATGAAACGGACCCAAAACAGAGCCTTTTCATCCTGAATTCAGTCGGTTCACACTGCCCGTCTCCCTCCCTCCATAGGAAACGTAGACTATCCCTGTCCTCCTCTAAAACCTCTATTTGTAAAAACATCTCGCGGATGTCGGCTATTACGGCGATTTTACCTTCGCGAAATCTCAATAACACACCGAAAAGAGATTGAAGCAGGTCCGGACCTGGTAATAGTGCGTCATTTAAGCATTTATTGAATGACCTACTAGCCGCGTCGAAAACTAGACGCATAGAACCTTTCTGCGCGTGAAAAACCGGAAAATGCGGTAAATACCATGACCTTAACGAATCTATTGGCGCGGGCGATTCCATTCTCTCGGCGTAACCTTTCTCGAGTAATTTATTTATCTGTTTCGTATATTCAGATTTTAGTTGCACATCTTTGTTTAATTTATTTTCGAGAGAGTGTAATCGTTTTAGCGCCTGCGATTTGTTGTTCGGCAAAGTTTCGTCATCGGATTTCCATAACAAACCGGCACGATACCTATCTTCGTTTTCCAATTTTTCGCAAGTCGAATTTAACTTTTCTAACGCACGTTGTTCTGGATCGGATTTAGGAGGGCGATTTCCTACTCCTAATGATTCGATACTAAAATGCTCTTTTATCAAGTCGGCTATCTCATTTTCGGTAGTTTTAGCGGGACGCAAATGATTTACTATGAAAGCACGGCCACTAGGTACGTCGTGGCTACCGTGGAGCGACCATCCTAACTTTGTCAGAGATGCAACGGGGAGGCCTTTGTCTCCGCTTAAAATGCGGCGAGGCACTAAAAGATCCCAGTGATCCTGTCCTATAATCATTGTAGGTGACGTTTGCTCATAACATAGCTCATCTTCGATATCGTGTAAATGTTCGCATTTTCTTACCAAATCGCGAGATACCGCCTGAGTAGCGAGATTTAATTTATCTATTGTGTACGCGGACATTTTTATTAAATTCCTACTGCATGCTCCACGGATATTGAAACTAATTTTGCACGACTCTTTTTCAGACAATATGTTACCGCCGACACCCTCAATCGATAGGGTCTCTGCGTTACTGCGAGGTGATACCAAATCAGCTACATGCCTCTCAATTAGCGAAATTGAACTGCCATCGTCTAAAAGAGCTGTAGTTTGTACAGACCCTAAGGGCCCTGACAACTCTACCGGAATTATTTTCAGGTAGGTGTCAGCACTACGTACATGATTTACTAACCCGGTATTATTTTTTCGCGATGGGGTCGTGTTAAGCATCAATCCGTGTAACATTTTATGATGACCTGATTCGCACTGATTAAAACCGCAAGGTACGTATTTACACTTTACGGGACGCTTATGGTTAGATTCCAGGCACCTGAAACACAGTTTATGTGTTCTGACCGTTTCCCATCTTTTTTCTATAGTTAAGCTAGCGAAATCAGCGCATTTGCTTAAAATATGATTTCCGCTACAAATTATGCACTTAATAGTCGCGGTGGGGGGGGAAATCGGTTCGCTCGTCCTGGTTTCTACCATACGCGGTTTTTGGGGTTTTTTTTTATTAATAGGCGCATTATTCCTATTTTTCTGCGTTTTAACGTTTACTTGAGCTACCGTTCGCGGGATAAAATCATCGCAATCAGAATCTGATGACTCGTAATTATAGCCTGAGGCGTGCGATCGAGACGGCTGACGCGCTCTCGCTTCTCCGCCGCGCATGCGCGGTGGTGAATCGCAAGCGGTTTCCGATATAAAATTTATCGAGGACCGAACTCGTTGACGACCGTGAGTTTTTCGGGTAGCTACACTTATCTCATTTAAAAACTGAGACATGGCTACTAAACCCGGCGTCCCCTTGTTCGAAGCCCTATATTTATTCCATTCATATCGCACGATCAGATTCAGTTTGTCAACGATTTTATTCACTAACTCGGGCGAATAGAGAAATTCGTCTTGGTGGAGCGCTTTTATGGTGGAAACTACGTTAGCTACGGTTCCCGCGAAAGTGGTTATATTACTGTTATCTTCCGCTAAGCGTTGCATTTTTTTTACGTTATGTATCTCCGCCAAGACTATTTCCTCCGGGTTACCGAAATGCCTTTCTAACGCTTCGATTATCTCTAACGGATCCGACACGGTGTACATGATAGATTTTACGGCTATTTTCGCTTCTCCGCGTAAAGCCCTACGTAATCTACTTATGTTACTGATATTGGAAAATAGAGGCGCGCTGTCCGTAAATTCCGATCGAAATGCTATCCACTCGGCGATATTGCCATCGAAAGGAGTTAATTCTGGCACGTGTCTTTGAATAACTGGCGTGCTCTTACTACGATTAACTGCCTCTACCACTTGACTGGATAACAGCTCGAAATCCCTATTTTCGAAACTCGTACGCGGTACGTTCATAGGCGCGAGATTTGACTCTATTTCCTGCACCGGATGGTTCAGACTCTGTCTTTGCTGTTCTACCCATCCTAACACACGCGCGTTTCTAGGCACTGTCTGATCGAACGTGGGCACTGAATTGTTGGACGCTTCCATCCTAGCAATTTCCAACCTACTTTTAGCCGCGATCGACCTACATCTAGCCTGCTCTAATTCTGCGTTATGAAAATCCAATTCGGCAATCAAAACGGAAAGCTGCTGATTAACATTAACAATTGGCGCGTTTACCACAGTACCCGACGCACTCCTACTATGATGGCCTACGGGGTCTTGAGTTAACGGCGGGTTCGCGGTCGGTGGCGCGGCACCGTTGGAATGAATAACGTTCGCGGGATGTGTCGATTCGTTCCCTAGGTGGCTACTACTACCAATCCTACTCTCTCCCGGTTCCCTGCTCCATGTATTAGTTTCCTCACTTGTTGTCTGACCTGAAGGTGGCGTTTCTTCATATGTGCGCGAACGCGTCTGACGCACGATACGACCTACCTCTTCGTTGGTCGACATTTTACACACACACGGGGAATGGGGGGGAAACACAACCTAACACCTAATTGCCCTACGCGAGCGCTACCGGCACTTGACGCTCAAGCAACGCCCGGGGACCTAAATCCCTACGTCTTCTTTCTTCTTTCTTCCAGTGATAATACTCACTCAGGGGTGCTGCGCAATCCGTGTTAACAGAGAGCGAGCGTCTGGACCATGCCAGAGTAAAAGGCGAATCGTTTAGAGGGTCGCCGTATGAAGGAACAGAAACCGAAGCTTCATAAGTTCCCCGGAGTCGAGACTAGCCCGAACCCCGTCAAGAGACAAAAGCCCGAGGGCTACAAGAGGCAAAAATGATGCACGCCGTACGGGGGGAAGCTGGTGGCTTCACAGTATGGTGCACGACGTACAGGCTCTTGCTGACTCGTTGAAACGGGAAATGCTTCGATCTTCTATTTATCTTGCGCACCTCTGCTTCATTGATCCGGCTCTCGAAGTACCATTGTTGAATGTGTGGACTGTATTGGACTACTTCTTTCTTGATTTAAAATAAAATACTTATTTCTTCATGGTAAGTATTTGCTAATTAGCCATAATCAGCTAATATAGCCGCAAGAGAGTATAAGACTCTGAGTGTAGTAGAAGACTCTGAGTATAGTATAAGACTGACTGTGGCTATCAAAATGGCCACTTATTATTCCCACATACTAGGGCCTGAATTAGCGGCTTATCGGCTGATGCAGGCGAATTAATAAATGCGACAAAAGATATTCTTTATTCATCATGTTTTACAATTGAATGATATATATAGTTATATTACTTTCTTAATGCTATAAAACAACATAACACGTATTTTATAAAACAGGGTAAAAAATATATGACAGAGTAGTAAAATGAAATAAAAATAATTATGATTAAAAATAGCGAAATAATATTGATTTATCTCTTATAACTAAGTTTACACAATTAATCAATTCCTAATCCTAGTTATTTCCCACACCGCCTGTTGTTTACTATTTCTCATACTGTTTTAGATTTAAGTGTCTGATGTTATTTTCTTTTGGTGTGCAGTAAAGAGTTGTATTGTATCGTAAAAGTATCCAAATAATAAGAATCTTTGCATAATAAAAAAATACCAAATTAAAAATACTTTATAATACTTTTTTACGTACGATAGGCACGCATTTAGCTCCTATCTTGCCTTTATAGAATGATAAAATGATTACTCTGTCCAGATATAAATACCTACTAAGTGATATTATTACAGATACAGACGGCTTACAACTGAGCGTACTCTATGCTTTCGCTAAACACATATTAAATCTTTGTCAAAGTCATCTAATCGATGCGCTTACACAATTCTTGGACATTACGAATGACTCCGAGATTATCCCTCGTGTCACCCGATAACCGACCGGACCACACATTCATCCCATTCGCCTCTAATTAAATCCCTTTATAGTTCGCCCGGTACATAAGTCAGGTATAGCGAGATAAAGATTAATGCGTTCTTGTTAAATAATTTACGGTGCTGATATCGAACCTGGTATACCATTTTGCCTGTCCGGTTGGTCGTTTCGTTCAATTTAGCAATTTATTCTTATAAGGAATTATGGCGATTATGTTGTTTTGGGTGGAATGTACGGTATTTTTTATAAGAGTATATACCAAATAGATACCTATTGCAAATTGAGAAAGACTTTTTATATCCAGTAAATGAAAAGGATACAATAGGTATCAGAGACAATCTTACAGAAATCGACCTAGTCCAAAACTAAGCAAAGTTTGTACTAAATCAAATCAAAATATGCTTTATTCAAGTAGGCCTAGGTACAAGCACTTTCGAATTGTCAGTTAAAAAGAAAGAAAGAAAAGTTACATTTAGGAGAAGTGTTTGGGGACTAGTCGACGATATGCATAATATATGGATAAATTATAATACCTAAATACATATACATATATATATATATATAGAAAACATCTAAGACCAAAGAACAAAAAATCGTGCTCATTACACAAAGGCTTGTCCTGGCCGGGATTCGAACTCGAGACTGCCAGCTTTAGATACATAGAAGCCTGAACTAGGATTCCCTGTATTTCAGGCAAAATACAAAAATGACATGAATGACAGACAATGCAAATTATATTTCAGGCACTTTCTTTGAGCTAAGTTAGTTACAATATACACTTTTAAAAGTGAAAAGTAATCGCTAACAATAACGCTAATAATGTTAGTAAAAGGTAGCCTTGTCGATTACCTAGGGCTTTAACTTTTAAAATCAATGAGACTCGAAAGACTTCCTTGGGATAACTTTCAAAGTTCAAATAGGTAAAGTTGTGTCAGATTAGTCCTCTACTCTCGATTCGGTCGCAACTGGGATCAAACAAATTCACCGACTAAGACCAACGTCTCAATGCTAAAGAATGTTCTTACTCCTTTGGCCAAACAAAACTTTAAAGTAACTGATCTACGCACTTTCAGTTTAAAGTTTTCGCTGATTTAATCCGGATTTAGGACTTTAGACTTCGCCCATCCTTTTACTATATATAAAACGAATGCTTTTGGTAATCTTTCAGGGGAGTTTATATGCTAGATGGAACCAGCGATGTAAAACAAAATACGCTGCTAATATCGATAACTTACACCTATCTTGTTTATTTTTTTTATACGAAGGTTGATTTTCCATCAGAAATGAAATAAATTCCCCTTTAAAATTTGATACGTGATGTAGCCATTATTGTTAAAACTTATCAAAGTTTAGAAATAATGGCTGATGGAATGTAACGTAAATTAATTTTCAAGACATTGTCATCAGTCACTTTTCTTGCAATAGGTACAAATATAATGTCCTTATTTTGCCACTCAATTAGCTTTATTTACAGTTATGGAAAACATTGTTCATTATTTTGAATGACAAGGCAAATGTAACTCAAGCCAATTTAAAAAAAATGAACTTTCGAGAAAATAAGCTTGACTAAGTTTTTAATGAAGTACATTCTTTTGCAGAAAATATTCATTAAAATTTAAAGTATTTATAATATTTTTAATGTGATTATAGCATCCGGATCACAAAGTCTCCCCTAGCTGTCCTAACAGTAAAGTTTGATCAAGTGGGAAGCGTTCAAAGTTTATACTTCCCGCAGGAAGAGAGATTAATATTCATGAGACTTAACTCGAGGAAAACTTATTTCCACGTCAGTATCTGTCCGTCTGTACATTTGTAATGAAACGCCTTCTAACAGTCTGTTTTAATAGGTACTTTTAATTTGTACTTTATAAAGTACTGGAGCGTCCTTCGTCGAGGAGCGAAGAGGTGTTAACTTTGTCGTGGTAAAATGTTTTCATATTGCAAATTTACCTGTATACTTTTTTAATACCTTACAGTTTTAGTGGGTACGAATTTGTGGGTTTTATTTAATATAGTATAATGATAATGACCTACGTATGACATGAAATAGTTGAAGTATCAGCGGCACAGCACGATAATAATGATGCTGATAAGGTATACCCGGGTAAGACCGAATCATAGGTAGACATTTTTTTATCACTGCCAACATGTGTGCGTCGCCATTTTATCACTTACGCAAACTATGTTGCCAGTGATAAATAAAATTTCTACCGTTACGCTGGAAATTGCTTTCATCCGATCTTACCTTATCATTAGTAAGGTCTTGCTATTTGACCAGTATTTTCTTGACGGCATAAGAAGTTGTGTTGAAACGTTGCATAATAAAGTAGGGGATACTGGGTAAGGTTATCACAGCAGCCATAATGGACTGGGAACTGCTGGTGTTGAAAAAACGTGAGAGCTTTAACAGGAAGGAGATGTGGCTCTCGCGATCTTGCGACACTGGTCGATGAACTTTTTCGTTCGTTTAGCTTCTATTATGGCCGTCATGAGACAACCAACCTGTGAGACTACCTTACCCGCGGGGTTATTGCCTAACGAAATTGTGACACTTGGTATCGGAATCAACTGTCATAGCCCATACAAAATCATGACACTTGATTCCGATTGCGAGCGTCAAATGCGTTAGACAATAAGGGGGCCGGTCTTCTTTAACGGTAAATAAATGAAATTGGGCTAGACCCGTTACGGTATACTATGTAATAATTATAATTTACAAACCGAGAGAGTATCAAGTGTTATAATGAAGGTATATTAAATATATAAACAAAAATAAGCAGTATCTTATTATTTTCGCAAATCAAATTGCAGCTATTTAGGTGTACCGTTTTTGCATTTTACTTTACAACCGCATTGCTTAAATCCTACAATGTTATGTAGATACTTTTTCTAACCCAACAAAACACTAAACACAATTCAATTTAATTAAACCTTTATCACTTGCCGAACAATAAAAGATTTCATTAGAATCGGAAGTGAGTTCCCTCATCTGATCAATGTAGTCCGATAATCAGGTGAAGAGGGAATCGTAATACCTACCCTCCACCACCGTCCGACTTTTTTAATTAACAACGGATCTGTTTACTTTTCTCTATTTCGTCGAGGTATTTTCACCTAAGGGATCCCTTTTAATATTGTGTAGTTGTTCTCGATGAATCGTGGACGTCGCTACAAAGCGTTTTAATCAAAGAAATAGTGAAGATTTCATTAAATTATTTTGATAGAAACAGTGCTTTGACTTTATTTATATCTTTTCATTGAAGTTCTACGAGTATTTTACTTCGTATTAGCATAAAATAAATATTAGCAGTTCTGAGGCCCGATTCCACCACTCTCTATTAGCATTACTTTACTTACTTTCTGACGACCGGTTTGGCTCAGTGGGAGTAACGTTGCCTGCGAAGCTGAGGTCCTGGGTTTAAATCCCGGTAAGGGCAAGTATTTGTGTGATGAGCATAAATATTTGTTCCTGAGTCTTTGATGTTTTCTATCTATATAAGTAATATATCTATTAAATATATCGTCGTCAAGCACCCATAACACAAGCCTTATTGAGCTTACCATGGGACTAGTTCGATTTGTGTAAATTGTCCCGTAATATTTTGTATTATTTATTTATTATTATTAATGGTTGATTAGCGCCTGTCAAATAGTCTACATTGACACTCGTAATTGAAGAAGAAAGAATGATTTATTTTAAAATACACACAAGTACAACATCATGATAGTGCTTATGACTAGAGAAGAAAACAAGAGTGAGAGTTGGTTGTATTTTTAAAAACCTGCCTAGTACGAGTCGGACTTGCGCACCGAGGATTCCGTACAAAATATACGCTTCAGACGGCCGTATCTATGACAATCCAGTGTTAGCAGAGCCCTACTCCTAAGCAAAAATGTACGTGGTGTTCGATCATTTTATATTGGTTAGTGACATAGACAGACAGACATCAAATTATACTGTTTATAGCAGCAACAGAAACTCATCATCTGTGGAAATTTCAACTGTCTATCTATCACAGTTCATGAGATACAGCCTGGTTACAGACGGACAGACAGACGGACAGACAGACAGACAGACAGACTTAGAACCATAAAAAGAGCCCAGTCAGCATGAGTCGGTGCATCTAGAGCATCGACGCTGATTTTCAGTGGGGCCATTGGTCGAGAATCAGCCATTAACGCAAAGAGATGATGATGAAATTGTGCTTAAGTGACACCAGCCGGTCTAGCACAACTCTTCGTGACTAAGCTTGTCGCGCGACATAGCAGCTCCCGTCTTTCTCGCATTATATTGAAAGGAAAGAGACAGAAAATCTTTGTCGCGCGACAAAGAGTCGCGTATCACAATTGTGCTAGACGTGCAGAAGCGTGTTAAACCACAATATATATATATATTACGGCTAAAACAAAATAAATTGAGTTAGGTACACTTTTCTTTCGTAAACAAGAAAAGTATTGTCATAAAAAGTACACCATTTATGTTACGACAAATATTAGCGAAGTCTTTCACGTCATTAGCGGACGCCACAAGCTCATGTGGAGCGGCAACTTTAAACTGCGATAAACCACGCTTTGTGAGATATTTTCTCTTACAACTTTTTAATGCCGTGGTAACATAAAGGACCCTAAGTAAAGATGCTTCTAAGCTACTTAATGGTTAAGTAGAACGGAGTGGTCCTCGAGCGAATATGTTAAGTCGATGGATTTTTTATCTACATGTAAAGTTTTTTTCTACCGTTTCAATTTCGCTCTGCCTGTGATTTTCATTACACAGGAATTTCGATAAATAGATGCAAATTTTTAGTCCACATTTCATCATCTAGTCGTGAATGTGTCAAGGTTTCGTAAAAACTATAACTACAGTTATTTGTGATAGAAAAACTCATAATATATATACGTATTTCCCTAACCAAACTAATTAAACTGAGTTTCGTTGTTTAAAAGTCGAGATATTTATATCATAAATGACAAAAGAAATCGTTTCTTGCCAAAGCAGTAAAGAAAGACAAAAATAAAATTTCAAAGTGAAACGGAAAGAAAACGCGAAGTAATTGCCTTTATGACTGTCCCAAGATGTCGTGCTAGAAGCCAGTAATGAGCACTTCGAAGATCTTTTTAGGTCCCGATTTCCTGCGTTTTCTTGCCCTTTAATCTTATAAAATGGCGTCTTTTAATCTTTTACAGATCTCCGGTTGAATAATTAAGCATTGAAATGTTAGCTTTATTTGATAACATAATAACAATTCTTTATAGATATTTAGTAACAGATTCATCTCAGTTCAATTTAATATTTATAAAATGACAATAGTACTAAAATGTTAACTTCTTCTCGACGACACGTTTGACTCAGTGGGTTGTACGACGGCCTACGAATCTGGCGGTCCCGGCCACGTCAAGTGTTTGCGTGATGAGCACAAATGTTTGTTCCTGGGTCTTGGATGTTTTCTATGTATTTAAGTATTATAATATATCTATATATTGTGTATATCGTCGCCTAGTACCCATAGTACAAGCTTTGCTTCGTTTGGGACTAGGTCGATTTGTGTAAGATTGTCCCTGATTATTATTTTGATATTTATTATTTACTTTTTTTGTAGCTAAGTAAACAGAAATTTGTTTAGTAGATACTCAACATAATCGACTTCCATTTAATTTACAGGAATGATTTTTGTATTCATAGAAAATGATAAGACAAAATAAATCTCGAGTTACGCTTTGATAAAGAAATATGAGTTAAGGCACGTTGAATTAATTTGAATATCAAGCTGCAAAGTTTAATAAGATTTCTACCTTAGTTTTATTAGTCACATTTTAAAAAAGCCGTCACAGACTAGACAAGTTGCCAGTTATGATAATTTTGAAAGTGTCCCGTTAATTTAATTTAGCTCTGAAATTTTTAAAATGGTGACAGAACAAAGACTGAAAACGCCTCAGAAAATGTAAAAATATTAGAAAGCGTTTCTTAAACAGAGAGCACTTTTAATATTTCAATATGCTCAAAAGCATCACAAAATCACTCTCAAACCATTTTCTTTGAGACTTTTAAGTCTTGAGCGTTTACTTAACGCATTGAGCAAGGAAACATTCGGATAGGAAGTGGTCTCGCTATTACAGGTCATTTATTTTAAAAGCTTTTATAGAAGACTAGGCTTTGACTGCGTCTTTTCTTTCATAATATTTTTAAAGTTGGTGACGTGAAAAATAAGGTACTCAACACTTTCTGTGAATTTCGGTTTAAAGATCTTTTTTCTCAAAATATATTCAGTGTCATTTAATCGCATCAAACTTTATATATGACAAATACATAGTAGTTAATGGTATTCCATCATTTCCCTCCCAAAACTTGTTTCTTTGAAGTCGTAGTTTTTATGATTTATTTAGAAAAAACAATAAATATATATATTTACATATCATCATTATAATATCAGATAGGTGTTTTATAGATGAAAATCAAAAGAGTGCACCTAGCTATAAAAACATTTTTTATGGGCTCATCTTGCTCAAAACCATTATATATTCGAACGTGATATAAGAAACAATATGTCCTAATTCCTCATTTCTATTTCAGTTAGCTTAAATTTTAGTATGAAAGATTTTTTATTTCTATGAACGTAACGAAACTGAGATTCTTTTTTGCATTTTTTTTTCTTGTATGAGCTTCGATGGTATAAACGATTGAATGTATCAAGACAGGCTCAAAAAACCAAAAAAAAATTTTTTTTCAGGTATTTATTTTTTTGATTTTCACCCTTATAACAATTCCAAAAAGTCAACATTTTCAGTATACCTAACAGAGGCGTGGCGTCATGAAAATTACAATGGAAGCGGAAACGTATTCATTTCCTCATATTTTTAAGAAAAGGGAGGTTTATAAACCGTTTTTGGGCAACCCGGTGGGAATCAGCTTATATGGATGCCACGCCACTGATACCTACTACTTGAAAAATTGCCTCATAAAAACCAATTTTGACTTACACAGAGCATTATTACCAAGAAAGCTACATCTCCAGACAAACATCTTAACTAATATTATATTTACGGGTATTACAAAGAACGCTAAGCTTATGTGACAGTATCTAGTGCTTACCTGAAAAATTTGCTGGAGTACTCTTGCATGCTCGGCTGACGGAAGACTCACAAACCGTTAAGTGTTCCCCAAGGCGAAACTTTATCTATCATAGCATAGATTGGCTTATTCAGACTCGACCAAGGTTTTACGAGAATTTTAGTTCAAATGGTTGAGTGAATATTTCAGTAGCGTTTTATTTCAGTGCATTCTTAACTTTATCTTAGAGCCTTACTAAATAAGACGAGTAACATTAAGAATTGATTAGAAAAAGAAGTTTTTTTACAGTGTAAATAAGAACGAGATGCGGTAGACACATTTCAAATTTGCTAGATTTCAGGAACGATAAATATACGAAATTGAGCATTGAGCTATGGAACGCTCAATGCTCGGAATCTCTCTGCGAGATAGAATACGCAACGAGGACATTCGCCAACACACGAAAGTCACCGACATCGGTGAAAAAGTTGCGCAACTAAAGTGGCAATGGGCCGGCCATATATGTCGCAGAGACGATGACAGGTGGAGTCAGTAGCGCTACACTGGAGACCTCGAACGGGTGGCAGAAGCGTTGGAAGACCGCAAGCCAGATGGTCGGACGACATCAAAAAGACGGCAGGGCCGACCTGGAATAGAATCGCCGCATCAAGAACAAATTGGAAATCCATGCAAGAGGCATATGTTCAGCACTGGACACATATATGGTGAGAAGAGAAGAGAAATATACGAAATGAAACTATGGGAATATTTGTAATTATTACGTTAATTATAAAAACACTAGAAACCTGTCTTCTGTAATACATTATCTTAACCTGTTCCAAAACCTTTATATTAACCGGAAATAAAGGTGCCTTACTAAACTCCGGAAACTTCGTTCGCGCAAGAGTAAAAGTCATAACCTACATTTTTACTTCAGTGTAGTCGGGTGAAAGAATCCTTAAACTATCTGTGGATACTCAGCTACCCGTGTGCTAAAAATAGTTGAAATCTGTTTAGCTGATTTGGCGTGATGAAGCCACAACGACACATACAAACATACAACCATAAAAAAATGTTTATTTCAGTGACCTCCAAATAGTCCGTTACAATATTTTTTTTAGATAATATGTTTAATGTACAGACATTTCATTTTTACAATTTTATAATTGTACGAGTATAAAAGGGTCGATAGTGTATTCAGAGCGTACAATTTCCTCAAAACTGTTAAAATTGGTCAGACATGAGCAAAAGTAAATACATTTTACGAATAACAATGTTACTCAATTAAGCCTTTACATAGGTCAAGAAATATCCAAACCAGGCCAGATTTATTCGTATTTCAGCGTCTATTTTTTGCTTTTACACCTTCACAGTCCAGTGCCCTATATATGGGTCACGTCAAAGTAGCTTCTCTAGTCCGCCGTCCGCCCCCCCCTTATGGGTCAACTAATTATTATGCTAAAACAATACATAAGGTTTTCATTCCTGGTAATGCCGGCAAAGCCACTTTTATTAGCATTTACCCTTGCTTTGCCCACGTTACAGAGTACAGTCAGCCTCAAATAGTGTGTAATAGCCAAAGTGCCAAATATATCATCACACATTTTGGTTTAATTGTAAAAAAAGTGTGTTGCGATGTATTTGGTGCTTTGGATGCAACAGAGTATTTGATGGTGACTGTACAGGACTGTAAAGGTATTAAAAACATCGTCCAACATAATAATCATCATAGGGTTAATGACTTTTATGTGGTAACTGTAGACATTGACAACACGAGACAGGCCTTTCCTAGTGTGGAGGTCATAGGCAAATTATTCAAATTCAAATTCAAATTCAAATTCAAATTCAAATTCAAATTATTTATTTCGAATTATTGCAATCCATATAGTGGTTAGTAAAACACAAACTTATAAATCTATGTTAACGACAATAACAACAATAACTTAGACATACTAAAGGCGTCGTGGTGCGGCGACCGGCGGCGCGTGCAGCCGCACCCAGCGCGCGAGCAGCCGCGAGTCCCATCGCTGCGCCAACACGTTCACAATGCTGTTCGAGCTGCTGCGAGTACGATTTAGTAACGACGCACACCGCTTTCTAATGATGGCATCGAAACCATCGGTGTGCGCCTCGGGAAACATAGCTGACGCACTACAGTAACGTGGCAGACCAAACAGCACCCTAAACGCGTTATTATATTGCACGCGCAGTGCGTTGTATGCCCTCTGCGTAAAACTGACCCACAGACTGCACGTGTAGAATGATTGGCAGTATGCTTTGAAAAGCGTAAGCTTTACTTCATTACTACAACGGGCAAATCTGCGGGCCAGCATGTTACAACGAACACACAACGCCCTGCGCTCCCTCTCTATATCATCATTGTCCGACAAACTTTCTGTTACCCAGTGGCCTAGGTACTTAAACTTTTGTACTACTTTTAAAGCGGTACCACAGAGCGTTACTGGTATCATTTTGTACGATTTTTTACCCGCTTTAAATTGAAGTAACTCGCTCTTTGAAGTATTGTACTTCAGCCCGTGGGAACCTGCATAAGTTTCGCATATCTTCACTAGCCGCTGCAGAGCACCTGCCGAGGGGCTCAGCAGCACCATGTCATCCGCGTAGCTAAGATTATTAACGCAGACCCCGTCTATATGACATCCGGCATATGTGCTGCTGAGCTCCTCGATCAGCTGATTCATGTATAGGTTGAACAGCTTGGGTGAGCTTAAACCCCCCTGCCTCACTCCGCAGTTCATCCTATACACATCAGAGTGCACGCCGGCCCATTTTACAGTGTTCGCTTGGTGGCCGTACCAGTACTTCAACAAGAACGTGACTTCTCGAGGTACGCCCGTTTGCTCCTGTAACTTTTGCCACAATTTGTCATATACTACCATGTCAAATGCTTTTGACAGGTCCAAGAAGCAAGAGAAAACAGGTGTCCTGCGAGTGGTATAGTACTGAACAGTCTGCTTGAGACATAATATAGCGCTTTCGGTGGATAAGCCCGGCCTAAAGCCAAACTGCGCGTCATGTAGGTTTAGGTGATTACCTAGTATATCATCAAGCAGACCATCCAGCACCTTAGCCACGATCGTGGCAAGCGAAATGGGCCTGTAATTAGAAAGCTCAGAAGCGTCCCCGGTTTTATTTTTTACAATAGGGACCACGACGGTATGCATTAAATCTTCCGGTAAGTAACTATGACCAATACACAAGTTGAAAAAAAGGGCAAGTACCCTAGGGAGATGACTTCCAGCAAACTTGAGATGCTCGACACTGAGGCCGTCGTGCCCTGGGGATTTCCCTCTCACCATGTTTTTAATCTTTAAAGCCACTTGTTTAGCCTCAAATCTTATAGGAGACTCAGGTTGATCCTCAGTATCGAGCGTCTCTTTTGACTGGGCTAGCGGTGACGTAACTGTAAAATAATCTTTAAAAGCGTTTGCAATACCGCGCGGTTCGTGTATGCCAGCAACGCTCACGGGGAGGCTCGACTTTATGTTAAACTTGTTGGTGTTTTTCCAAAATTTGTTAAAATCCCTATCCGAATGGTTTTTAGCTAAAATATCCATTTTAATATCCAGTTCGTGCTCTTGGCAGTATTTCAGTTTCGATTTAAACACCTTTTTTGATTCCTGCATCCTGTCATGAACGAACCCATATGCCGGTTTACCATAGGAAAGCCACCATAGATACCAAAACCGGGCCTCGCGGTGAGCGTCACTGACATACCTATTCCAACCTGTTACATGCCTATGTTTTTTATGATTGGATTTACTGTGACTAAGTTCTGCACCCTCCTTTAAAATGGATATAATGTTTAAGTACATATCTTGGATCACCTGTTTATGCATACTATTAGAACACATTTTATCAGCACAGTCGTGTAACTCAGTTGGGAAGTTCACATCTTTAAGTTTCGAGTTACAATAATTACTAAAATTATCAATTTGTACGGCGTCTCTTTCACCCCAAATTATTCTACTGCAAGTAAATTGCGGATTACAAACTTTAGGTTTAATTAAATTATAATCGCATTCAATTAGCAAAGGATAATGGTCGGACCAATAAACGTTATGTAACACTGAGATATTAAGTACCGCACGGCGCGCTGACTCAGTCACTACACAGTGGTCCAGCCAGCGCTTGCATCCATGCGCTTCGCTGATATATGTGTACGTGTCCGTGGGTAACACATCCAAGTCTACACATTGCAAGCATTGTTCACTACAAAATTTAAGCAATTCATTAGAGAATAACTCACCGGGATGGGCATTAAAATCTCCGAACACGAATACTGATTCGACATCATTAACTTCAATAATTGAGTAAATTTCACCTAAACATTGTGTAAATTCTATTAGATTATCTCTCGAGTCCGTTGGCATATACACTGACATTACAATCACCGAGCGATCATTAACTAATATTTTTATGGCCGATAGACGCGCACTATTACACTTGATCACTGATACACACGGGAATGAAGTTCGATTCCATAAAATGGCCGTTCCGCCGTACGGGCGTCCTTTAAGTATTTTAGACGATGAATCCACAGCAGACTTGCCCGTGTACGCAAAGTTGTCGTCTATACTAGCCAGAAAGGAAAGGTTATGTTGCATAAGCCACGCAAACGCAAATTATACTGTAACCCATTCTTGGCAATAAATTATATTTAATTTTTGTTTTTTATTTATTTATCATAACAAAGCTCTCTACCAAGGTCACAATACATTAATTTAATCTTACTCATTATCACAACACAACAAAACGGGGCTTAATCGCGTGTAAATATGATTTATCTAATTACCTTTCGTTGGTAATTCTTCGACGTTTCGGTCGTCGCGTTACGTCCATGGTCTTGAAGGAACCGAACGGCGAATCAACGTTATCTAGCCGCGCGAGTCTTTTCCACGGTTCCTTCGAGACCATGGACGTAACGCGACGTCCGAAACGTCGAAGAATTACCAACGAAAGGTAAAAAGATAATTAGATAAATCAGTATACGCGATTAAGCCCCGTTTTGTTGTGTTGTGATAAATAAGGTTCACAATGACCAGTAGTGCACTGTTATCATCCAAGAGTTTCCTGCGATCTTGACTTGATCGTCGATCGACCTTGTTCTTAGAGCATTAAAGCGGAGGAGAACGCATTCTTATTCCATCTCTATGATGGCATAAGAATTCATTCCCCTCCGCTATAGTGTTTAACAAATGTCAGTTAATAAGATGAATTGTCTGCGTTTGTGTGTGTATGTGTGTGTGTTTTTTCGATTGTAGGAGTATTTTTATTGTGTGCGTTTGTAAAAATAGGAACCTTTCCGTAGTGTACGCGTGCGTGTTGCCGTGTACGTGTTGACGTCACGTCCTGCTAAAAGTGCATAGACATTTGTTCGGTAATCATACGACTTGTCATCTCGAGTAGTTAAATGTTCTTAGGCTTTGTTGAATGATAATATCGTTAGCAAAATCAGAATTCAGGTTTTATGTTTTATCGGGCGATTCATAAGAGTTGGCGTGGATTTTGTATGCAACGAGTGCTTATTTGATATTAAATCTGCGCCAGCTCTGAATCAACCGATACATTTGATAAAGCCATCTTGTTAGCCAACGGTTTCAAAAAGCTTTCATTGGAAGTTAAAGTAATCATGAACTTTCAACACGCTGCTACTATTTTAATTAATAACGCAAGTGAAGCCAAGCAAACGTGTAATTTAGTATATCGATAAGGTTGTTTACATGCGGCCAACTGGGATATAATTATTGCATAAAATTAGCACACTTTAAACTATAAGTCATTCATTAATTGAACAATTTACATTGCGTATAGAATCAAATTTAAAGTACATAATACAATAATAATAATAATGGCGGGATCAAGGGCCAGATACAGAAAGCAGTAATCCTGGACACGGCCCGCATTGTCAGGAGATTCCTCTCTGTGCAGCCCTAACCACCGGTAGCTTGAGCCGTCCCGCTGCCGGCGGCACCCCAGGTTAGGTTTTTTTATAATGTGGTTATATTTTGTATTGGCTTTTAGTATTTTACTTTATATATATATATATACATATATATAAAATCTAAAAATATATGTACAATAATAAAATCTTTCTGTTAAATACTGTCTTGTGGGGTCTGCGGTGAGGTGATGTACCTACCAGAGGCGTGGCGTCAGGAAAATGACAAGGGAAGCCGGTGCGTATGCATTTACTCATATTTAAAGAAAATGGTGGTTGTAAGGCTTTCCTTACGCAACCTTCGGCTTATATGGACGCAACGCCGCTGGTACCTACTGTAAGTATGCACCGATACTAGTTCTCAAAAATGGTCGTGCCACATGTATCAATGGCATCTATGGTAGTAAGTATTCTCTCAGCCAGGCGCTATTGTCTTTCTTTCGGCGTTTCAATAAAGTTAAGATAGTTTATTAAATCACGCAGTGCCACGAGTATATATATATATTCTGGGGACCGTTTCAGGGACTCTAAAACAACCCCTAGCCTAGCCCCCTTCCCAAATGCTGGCACTATTAATATAAAGAGTGCATAGACAAACAACACTGTCCTAGAGTCGTGTCGTGAAACTATTCAGCAGTGAACTTTGTGGCTGTCTGTGTCTAAAACTACAGGAGACCTAGGATTTTTCGATAAATTTGAAACTCTATAACCTTATCTTATGAGCCTAGACAAATATTAAAGCAATCTTGCAGAAGCACTTCCTATAGCCGGTACTGATGTAATGAACTTTCACCAAGCTGCCACTATTTTAATTAATAACGCAAGTGACGGCTCGAAGCCGAACAAGCGTGAATTAGAGCGTGGCTGGAACTTAACTGCCATTATTCTGCGACTCTGGCACCGAACTCCATAACAAGAATTAGGTAGCGATCTATGTTCGGAAGAAGCGGAGGAAGAACTCATTATGCAGTCGTGGAGGAATTCGTACAACTTGATTCAGGTCGAATAATTAAAACTTTAAATATAACATTCGACTGTCACTCACAAATATTCATGTGAGAATTTCAACAGTTCTGACTTTCTTGACCGCTGCTAATTGTGAAACAAATGAGGTATGTAAATCTCGAAGCAAGTGGAAAGAAGTCATCTCTCTACCAGCCGCTATGAGTAAGTGGCGCGATGTGATATGTGATTATGTGTGTGACAAATAACCGAAGAAATGAAAGCAATGTGGCGAAATCACGGTAAGCACGGGAAGTTCACAGCGGTTGAAACGCCTCACTATAATGCCTAATGTACAAAAAAGTACAAGTATTATCGTTCTAGTGTCCGTTACAGTTATAATTTTAGACAGATAATCATTAAATACGTAATTCAGTTCTTGTTTTAATAAAGACCGTGAATTGATATACAACATTAAGAGATTGGAGAAGAGTTGTGAGGCACCTGGTTGAATTTCAAATTCGACAGAAACTTAGTCTGCTATTTTTTAAAAGGAACTTATTCATTGCATGTACTCGTACTGTTCTTTTTCTGATTAATCGGTGTCATAATGTTTTAATTCTCACTTCATGTCTTGTTATTACACTCCGCACGGGGCCAGCATGCAGACTACAAACAGCCCATTCCCTCTGATTCATGAGAGGAGGCCTGTGCCCTACAGTGGGACTAGGGCTGATGATGATGATGATCTTGTTACAATCAATTGTCATTAAAACATGAAAACGCTTGTGCCCAATCGCTTCCTAATTCCACCATCCCCGCAGCCTATAGGCCGATATTAAGGTCGGGCTCGGTTCCAACGTCTTGTATTCGGAGGCTTGCGATGCACGCATTTAATTTATATCGCCCTCTAAATAAATGTGGGGCCGTAATGACAACCTGATGTTAAGTGTCCCGTGTGTGCTTAATTGCATATGAAATTGCATTGCGTTAAAACAATTATCTCCCGGCATAGTTTGGATGGTCCGGGGGACATAATTTTCAGGGTTACCGATTTGCAGGATAAAGTTCTGTTGTTCTTAATTTATTGTTTAACTAAATAAAATTAAGAATATCAATACTCAAAAATATTTCTGAAAAATTGAATTGTCAATTCAAATAAAACAATTTAACGGATTATATCGCGTATATTATCTCATTTTAGTTCCGAAACGTCGGGAACTAAAATGAGATAATATACGCGATATAATCCGTTAAATTGTTTTATTTCAATGAGTAATAATCGCGGAAACAGAAGAAAATATTTTGAATTGTCAATGTTAAAGTATTAAATAATTCATAAGTTTAAGTGGGTCCAGTGATACTTATTACATTAAATTTAGAGGTATGAGAAAAATAATTAAGATGATTATTTATCATCAGAATAATTTTTCAATCCAAAAACAGAAATTGCTAAATAAGATCTGCTTTGGTGCCTATTTGGCTCAAAGGCTTTTTAATTTCCAGACCTTTCCCAGAATTTTCTCTAGGAAGATTTGATTATTAAATGGTCGTGTAAAATTGTAAAACAATGCGCTTTAGCTAGTTTTATTGCATACAAATGGCAATTAATACACACACTAGTGCACAAAATAGATACTTACGATACGAAGTGGGTTTACAGTGTTGACGGTTTTGGCAAGCACTCAAGATTGCTCGTGCTATGAGCTACGCAATATATAAACAGTTTCCTTCGGCAATAAAACAAACGAATCGAAATGTTTATACTAGTAGCATTTAAACACGAGAAAACATTTAAATATGTTAATTTATATGGGATGAATAAAAAATACAGAAGATACTAATAATAATCAATCAATCAATCAAAATATTCTTTATTCAAGTAGGCCTAGTTACAAGCACTTTCGAAATGTCAGTTAAATGAGAGTGAATGTTTGCTGGGAGAAATACAATATGATCCAACATTTGCTGCAAGGATTAGGGAAACCCAGAAAAACCTAATCAGATCTTTAACTTAAGTGTAATATTATTGATAAAATCATCATTTTTAAAATTAAAATAATCAATAAGATAAATCCCAAAAGGATTGTCAATAAAAAATAAATAATCTAGAATGTGTCTAGAATAAAATTCTAAATGTCAGAGTATATAAAACAATTAAGATTAAAATAATAATAATACCTTAGGTATTCGTTAAAATAATTATTCATATACCTACATGACGCTATAATTTACATTAATCCCACGCGGCTTCATCATTCATGTAGTCTTGTGTGCTATAATAAGCTTTAGAAAATAATTTTCGTTTCACAATATTTTTGAATTTACCAATAGTCAACTCAGTTATGCTGCTAGGAAGTTTATTATAAAATCTCACACAGTTACCCATGAATGATCTCCTTATTTTATGGAGCCTAGTAGCAGGCACTGCGAGCTTATGCTTATTTCTAGTATTAATATTATGTATATCACAGTTCTTCTTAAAGTGGGTAATATTTTTATGTACATACATAATATTCTCATAAATGTATTGACAATGCACTGTCATTATATTAATGTCCTTAAACTTATCTCTAAGCGCAGCCCGCTTCTGCAGAACAAATATAGTATTAATGTCGGAAGCACTGCCCCATAGTAAGATGCCATACGACATAATACTGTGGAAATAACTGAAATACACTAATCGAGCCGTTATCACGTCTGTTAATTGACGAATCTTACTTACTGCAAAAGCTGCAGAACTCAGTCTATTCGAGAGATTAGCAATATGGGGACCCCATTGGAGCTTAGAATCTAATGTTATACCGAGAAAGACTGTACTATTAACTGGTTCCAGTTCCTCACCTTTAACCATAACGCTTGCTTGCTCGTGTTTTACGTTACTCGTGACAAACTTAACACATTTAGTCTTTTTCTCATTCAACAATAAATTATTTATATTAAACCAATTTACTACTTCACAGATAGCATTGTTTACGTCATTGTAGGATCGTTGATTTCGTACGACTTTGAAAATTAGAGACGTATCATCTGCAAACAAAACTATCTCATGGTGGGTCTTTACGAGGTGTGGCAAGTCGTTTATATAGATAAGGAACAGGAAAGGTCCCAATATTGATCCCTGCGGCACACCCATAGAGACTAATGACCCCGGTGAACGCTTTCCATTCACGTCAACCCTTTGTGTTCGACCATTTAAATAAGACTCTAATAAATTTAGTGCTAATCCTTTAACTCCGTAGTGGTGTAGCTTCCTGATCAGTGTCTCATGATTGACGCAATCGAAGGCCTTAGATAAATCACAGAAGATGCCTAAAGCATCTCGCGATTCCTCCCAGGCATCGAAAATATGTTTTACGAGTTCAACTCCGGCGTTGGATGTCGAGCGACCCCGCGTAAAACCGAATTGCTTACTATGCATCAAATTATTCAAATTAAAATGTTTTAACAATTGATATAGAATTAGCTTTTCAAAAATTTTACTAAATGTAGGTAGTACAGATATTGGTCTAAAGTTAGTGGAGTCAGAGGTACTACCTGATTTAAATAAAGGAGTTATTTTGCTATGTTTCATCAGATCAGGAAACTCACCGCAGTCAACACTGTTATTGAATATATCTGCCAAGTCAGACGCTATTACTTCTATTAGGGATTTGACAGCATGGACTGAGACCCCCCATCGGTCATTGGTTTTTTTGACATTAATTGATTTAAATGCCTTTACTACATCTGAAGGACTGACATGTTCAAAATAGAAGTCCTTACTACATTCTGGTACGTTTTCTTTTAACAACAAAACGGCAGACGAAGAATAAATACAATACCAATACTCTTTATTGCACACCTCAAATACATAGCAATACAGAACAAGAAGTATCAGATCAGAAGTATCAGTATCGATACTTACTATATGTATGTATGGACTGTAGTCTGAAATAAATTATATTTAATTTTATTTTTATTTATAAGTATAAGTAAACAACAGGCCGTCTTATCGCTAAATAGCGATCTTTTCCAGTCAAAATTCAGGTAGAGAAACGATGGCGAAAAGAAATTATTTTAGTAAGAATAAGTAGTAGAATAAAAACCATATTTTCTTCCATTCGCTTGTCATTTACTTACCATAAAATTGAGTGTTTTTACTACTTCTCGAGTACGGGGCAAATGTTTATATTCACAACATTTCATTACGTCTAACTTTGATAGTTCTTGAGACAAATTAATGCCATCAAGGAACTCTTTCTATAGCTTCTAAAATATTATGAAGTTGTAAAAATGCAATGTCTGTACATTGAAGTTTTTTTTTTAAAAGTATCGCGGTCTACGTAAAGGTCCCAATGGCGTGGCGTTAATAGAGCCCGATTCCCATCGGCTTGCCTACTTTAAAGCATTTGAGTACTTTATTTTTTGCTTTTAAACAAAACATACGAGAAAATATACTCCAGCTTTATCAACATGTTTGACGCCACGTCACTGGAAGGTCGCTTAATGAATTCTTTTGGATGTTTGTATGTGTCGTTGTGGCTTTATCACGACAAAACGGCTAAACATATTTCAATTATTTTTTATCACACTGAAAGCTGGTGTTCCCCAAAGGTTTATAATTTTATTCTCCTCCCCGGACAAAGTTGCGGGCACCTTCTACTTACATTATAAAAACTAAAAGAGGATGATGTCAGTTACTTTTCACTCCAAGTGCAACAATGTCTCAAAAACGAACAAGCATAAACGGTAGTTCGCATAAAACTTGTGATACCCCGTATTCACAACAGCGACAGGTGTTTTTTACGGCTCTCGGGTGATTTAGAGCTACGAGATTTCCCATTAATCCGAGTCGGACGTGAATAGAAAACAACCAGATAAACATTGCGTTAAACTAATTTTTAAGGTTCCGTACCCAAAAACTGCTAACGGAACCATAGTCAAAGTCAATTTTTTTATTCAAGTAGGCCTACAAGCACTATTGAATCGTTATTTACATAAAGCTAAACCCTTTAATCGTTATTTACATAAAGGGTTTAGAGCAATTTATTGATAAATATTGGATAACATAAAAAAATACATTATAAAAAACTAACTAACTATAGAAAAAAACCCAAAAATATCGTCAAGAAAATACAAAAAAAATTTTACGTGTCTAAATGTTTCTAGAATATATGGAATATATTACTATCGCTCTCTGTGCTTCTGTCTGTCACAGCGTTTCTTTTAATCCTTACACTTGAACATTTTACAGAATATGGCCACTTTAATTGTGCCTTTGTTTGCTTATGATCTATACTATTGTAAAGTTGTAAAAGTGGAGTATCTGTACAATAAAGATATAAACAGCGCTTCTTTTCTCCTCAGTACGCCTCATTTGTGAAATGCTGCTTGGCAAAATATTAAAATAAAATAATTAAGCCCTTCTGGCACATGTGTAACTGTCTTTATAGCTTAGGCCCATCTGGCATGTATGTACACCTTTATTTGTTTTTTCAAAAATGGGTAGTTTGCACAAATTGTAACTTTGACAGAGGAAAACACATCTTTTCTCAGTCCACCCGTGACCATGGAAAGCTGAAAAGCTACCGAAACGTCGGGAACTAAAATGAGATAATATACGCGATATAATCCGTTAAATTGTTTTATTTCAATGAGTAGTAATCGCGAAAACGGAAGAAAACATTAATAAAGATATATGCAATATATATTTTCGATATGGTAACAGAGTAGTTGGCGGTCACTAAATCGAAAAAAAAATTATTTTTATTTTTGTATGTTGTATGTGAAGTTGTGGCTTCATCACGCCGAAACGGCTGAACGGATTTCGACTATATTTGTTACACGGATAGCTGGGCATCTCGAGATGGTTATAGGATGCTTTTTATTTCACTCGACTACGCTAAAGAAATAAAGAGTAGTATTATAGATACTAGGTGACGGAATACATAATACGAGCATAAAGATAAATTACAATACGTATTTAAGCATATAAAACATCCAACATCCAGAAACAAACATTCAGATAGTGAAAAATATGTGGTACATTGTGTTTTACACTTTGGTTTTTACTATAGGGAAGCAAGTATATTACCATACAAGTTGTATGCACAGAAATAGTAAAAATAATTATGACGTAGCATTCTTGACACTTATAAAGGCAAGACTACAATATTTTTATCATTGTTCATATAAAGAATTTACTATTAGTTCACGAATGTTGGTGTATGATGAAGAACCAATAAACCTAGGTTTATAAATCTGTAGGAACGGAATCGTCAGTGCACGAGTTCGATTCACACTTGGCTTTGTGTTTTTGAAACTAGGTTTATATTTGAAAAATTGGGTTGCCTATCGCGTATCGCGTGTCGGGCCTATGGCTATAGAGTGGCTATTTATTAAGCAGTTAACGTGAAAAATCGCTCCCGGGTGTGCAATGATGGATTAAACTTTTGGCGTTATTCGCATGTTCGTACTTTGGAGTTGTTGAAGATACTAACGTTATAACTCAAACAATCCAATTTTACGATGTTTATTTCGCGGTACTGTTCAATGTTTGTTCGTTGTTCCGTGTGCGAAATTTAGGTTAATATCCAGTATTCTGGGAAACATTTAATATTGCGTTTACTTTGAAATTGAACTAACCTTCCTTATCATGGATACAAAGAAATGTTGGATTCGGATATCTGACTCTATTCATTACTTCTCACATTCCAAACAGCAAAAGAGTGTTTATAAATTTTCAAAATGAACTTGAACATACTTGCTCAAAATATGTTTTTTCACTTATGCTTCAAACGCGAGATTAAATCTTGTAAAATAATCACAATATCGGTATTCTTTCTTCAGAGGCAGTTTCAATTGTAATATTAAAGTTTTAATTGAGATTACTCGTCGCGACAATAAACACCCACTGAATCCTAATTGCGCGCACAGCTCCTACTTATGATGTATTTCAGTCATTATGGAGTCCACACATTACCGGCCTCCGAGACGAGAACACGTTTTCCCATAATTGAATACCCGAAATCAACCGCTAAAAACTACATCACCAAAAGCGGTAAACCAACGCAAATACGTGTCCAACATATGTTCGGTATTTAATCTTTTCACACTGATTACTTTTTGCCAGCCCTCTCCGAAACGTTTAGATACTAAAAGCATTTGTTAACACGGCTGCGGCTTGTCTCTGATGCGAATAAAAAGCTCTAACAGCATTCTAGTGGCTTCGCAGCGACGTCTGGGAATATTTCCTGAGCGTATCTGCATCGCGGACGCCACTCCAGACATGCGGGGATCTAACGAGTCGACAACGGGAGATTTTAAAATGTCGACGAAATATACACAAAAAAACGTCTCAAGATTCGAGTCGGAACGTGTAGCGAGTTTCGTTAGCCGACTCCGCGTGCCGCAAAAAACTCCAACAAATAAGGGGAATTTTAATAAAACCTGCTGATGCGAATCGAAACAATCACACTTCCAATTTCATTGTTAAGGCGACAGGACGATAAACATCTCGAGAACAATAGCTTGCTCCTATACAGGTTGTAAATGAAACACCAGCTGTTTTCAGGGTGGCGGACTCGTCAATATGAATAAGATTTTGTTCAATACGGAATTTATGAAAAAGTCGTTGAATGCTCTCTGAATTTAACATTCAATTGGGAACGAAATGTTGTCAGTGCATTGTTTTTATGATTGTGAAGCTACAGCTTTATCATCATTTATCTTGCCGTACAATTTTTATTGCAAGCATCACTTTGACGTGTATTGTAACGATACCTTATAGTAGCCTCAGCTTGTATTGACAAGTCCATTTGCTCACTTTCCACTGCGTCACTGCCTGAAACCACAAAGATTTCAAATAAAAGGAGCTTCACAAATCACCAGTCGGTTTTGGATATTTAATCAGTTCATTCATGTATTAAACATATTCTAAATTTTTAGAATTCCTACATTTATACCCCTTTATTTATGATTACTCATACCCATACTCATTGATTCGTAATGAATAGATACATTATATGTCAATTTTTACAATATTATAATTAATAATAAAAAAAAATGTGATATATGCACATTAGAATTACAGTTTACAATTAATATTATTCAAAAGTTCATCTACTCGTTACATACATGTTAAGATTGACTTGCTAAGTACCTAATGTTATTTATATATTATTATAACTTAAATATCGATGTCAATGTCATTATAACGATTATAAAATTCTTCAATTTTATAAAAAGCTTGACAAATTAGCCACTCTTTAAGTTTATTGTGAAACACATTTGCGGATTCCAACGTTTTAATTATGACGGGCAATGCGTTGTATATCTTGGGACCCACAGCTGGCAAAGTCTTGGAGGATTTGGCCAGCCTGCGGCTAGCTAGCAGCAGGCGTACCCTGCTTCCTAGACGGGTGCGAGTGAGTTTGCTTGTGTTGAATGTGTCTTTATTATTGTGTACGTGTGTTGCAATATTGAGAATGTACTGTGAAGGTAGTGTAAGAATGTTCATATTAATGAACAATTGTTTGGCCGGTGCCCCAACTGGCGCAATTGATAATATTCTGACAGCACGTTTTTGTAAAACAAAGCTTGATCGTAGCTGTTGTGGTGGAAACACGTTTGCAAGTCTTCTCAAAGCGAAGCAAGCACTAGATAATTTACTACAGAGAACCTCAATATGTTTGTTCCATCTCAGGGCAGAGTCGAGAGTTAAACCCAGAAATTTTGTATAGGTTTATTTAGTTCATATCAAGTTTATTACCAATTTACAATTGTAACTTTAATGTGTACTATAAGAAATACTATTTATATACAGCAAAACCAAAGACGTAGAGATACTTGCCAAGTACTTAAAAAAAATTAAAAATAAAATAATAACACCAAATATTTTCTCATAAACTTTTATAACGCAAGATGAATTACCAGCAATATAAAAAAACTCACAATTCTCTCCACCCTTTACACACGTGTCTCAAAACCTATAGACAAGCAGATTCCGGTGTCCGGTTCTAAATTAGTTCCAAAAATACACATTTTGTGTTCGGCAGGCAAAGGAAGTAAAAAGGGCGTCGCGAGACGGCGGCGTCCATAATTGTCTCGCGTTTTGCTCGTTTTGCGCGCGAAGTGTCGGAATGATTGTTGTTTCCCTATAGGCTGACCGGAGTCCTGCAGCCATTGAGATTATATTATCATGGCCCTATTTCGGTGTTGTTTTTGAACTGGCTTTTTCTCGCAGTTTCTGCTGGAGTGGTAACCGTAAGTTTTCCAGAAAAAAGTATGCCTTGCGCTAATCTTAAACCATATTAGTTGTTTGTGCAACAAATTACGTGACGTGACGTGAGTCAGTTCAGTTGCTTGCGTTATAGCAGGATAAACGAAAAAGCAGAAATCATACCTTTACGTTTAATAATTATTATAATGTCGTACAAATGAAATGTCATACATTGATAATATTTTCAAAAAAATATTGTAACGAACTACTTGGAGATCATTGAATCGAAAAATTCATTTTTTGTATGTTTGTATGTGTGGTTGTGGCATCATGACGCAAAATCCGCTAAACAGATTTCAACTATTTTTTGTACACGAGTATTTTTTTTTACATTTTTTGTAAGTTTGTGTGTGAGGTTGTGGCTTCATCATGCCAAACCAGCCAAACAGATTTCAACTATTTTTGGTACACGAGTAGCTGGGTATCCACATATGGTTATAGAGTACTTTTTACCCGACTACGCCGTATAAAAAGAGGGGTTATGACTTTTTCTCCTTCGCGAACGAAGTTGCGGGCACCGCCTAGTTTCATATAAGTGTCAGGATATGATCGAAGTTAAGCTCTAGTTGACGGTTTCTCGACAGTTTTTCTTACATAACTGCTCTTCACTGCCAAAACTCGCAAACAAAACTCTCAGTGTCTAACTTGTGAATACACTTGGCCGACTTCGGTTGTCGCGCGGCACAGGGTCCGTCTTCGTCTTACAATTTCGCAAACCCAAGAAAATATTAAAAAAAAATCCTTTTCGTTCCATGGATGTCACTCATACATTTACAGTCATGGAGACAAATGGCCGAGTACATTAACAACTCCGCAGCCAATCGCCGCCTTCCTTTTATAGATTCTATGCGCCAAGAACAATGGATGATGCGACGCACTTCTGTTAGTGGTGGTGTTCTTTGGGGGATGCCTTTGTCCAGTAAATCAAATATCATTTATGTCTCAAAGTCACATCCTCCCACCTAGCCACTGTAGAGAAAGATGTCTCGACCGTGAAATTGCGAAGATTCGTGCAAATCAAGACTTGCCCATACATCAGGGCCTCGATGCATTTAAGGTCCTCAGACTGAAGTCCCGAAAACCCCCTGCGGCAAAGTTTCATGGCCCAAAAATAAGAGTAAACCTGCTCCATTCATGGACAGAAGACTGGAACAACAGGTCCCTTTCTAAAGATTTGTTCGAACTTGAACCTAGGGCACGGCCATAGGTTTTGAGGAGACTGGACGGGTTTGGTGCCTTCTAAACTGAATCAGGACAGGCGTTGTAAATTGTGCCTCCCTATGGCACAAATGGGAATGGTGTGAGGCAGCGGAATGCCAGTGTGGCTGCCCAGATCAGACAGTACACCACATGGTCTTCGAGTGCCCCATCACCAAATAGAGGGAAAACGGTGGATCTCAAGACTCTTTCGACGGATGCAGTCGCATACCTTAAATGTAACATTTTAATAATCTAAGTAGAGAACTTAATATAAGCCATACGATAAATAAATAAAAGTGTACTGTTTGGATAGTTTAATTTTATTGGGTATTTAGCCGCGTGGAAAATAGCTTTTCCATGAAAAGAAAAAGAAGGGGTGGAAGGTATTTTATTGTTACGATTAGCCACAGAGTCGAAGATAATTGAGTTACGTCATATTATAAAAATGTTTTCATATAGCGACAGCGATTGCGACGACGACGACGACGACGACGACGACGATGATGATGATGATGATGATGATGATGACTGCTGATCACCTTATCATTTACGGGTTTATTCACTATTTCCCAAGTGTTATTGTCTTCTAGCGTTTTCATTTCTCGCTTAATCGCCTCAGTCCACTTATCAGCATCATGACGGCTCATGGCCTCTTGATAAGTTATAGGTTCATCCTCAATTGTGTGAACATTCTGACAATTGTAAAAAACAGGTGCTTTCCTCACGCGCTTGCTGCATCCCCTTTTATGTATCTCAGATGTATCTGGCAATGAAATGTCACTTTCATCGCTGGATGGGATGTACTCAGTTTCAGACCCATCTCCAGTCAATGTCACTGTACTTTCATCACTAATTGGTGATGTCAGTTCTTCTCTTTCAGTATTGTCATTTTCTTTTGTGTCACTCAATTTAATTTCCTGTTGACTCTCATCCTTTGTATATTTGTTCACAATTTTTTTTTTATCGGTCTTTACTTCTTCTTTGTTTTCTAAAAATACTATATCTCGCTTCACTTCTACATTCCTTCTATATGGAAAATATATCCTGTACCCTTTTACAGTCTCTCCGTATCCCACCATCAATCCTTGCTCACCCTTTTTATCCCATTTCCTTCTCTTTTCTTTCGGGATATGAGTATATACCGGCGTACCGAAGGGCTTCAGCTGATGAATGTCAAATGTTTTCCCTGACCACACTTCATAAGGTGATTTTTCACTGTCCTTGCTTTTCCCAGTTTTGTTTAGCACAAATGCTGCAGCTGCTACAGCCTCTGCCCATAATTCCGTTGGTAAATTTTTAGTACTGAGCATTGTTCTTGCAGCCTCAACCAAAGTAGGATTTTCCCTCTCCGCTTTGCCATTTTGTTGCGCTGTGTATGGAACACTGGTTTGATGGACTATGCCTCGCCTTGAGAACATCTCTGTAACTTCTTTATTTACGAATTCCAATCCATTGTCGCTTCTGAACGCCCGTACTCTATTACCAGTCACGTTTTCTGCCTTGTTAATAAAGTTTTCGACACAATTCTTCACCTCATATTTATTCTTAACGAAATAAGCTGATCTATAGTTTGAGAAGTCATCCGTCAATAGCACAAAGTATTTTGAGCCGCCAACAGACGTTACTTCCATAGGACCGCAAGTATCCGCGTGAATTAATTCACACGTTTTCGTAGTAACACTCTCGATTACCGAAAGGTAAGCGATGAAATTTTCCTTCCAAACAACTTTCGCATTTAAGAACAGTAGTTTTTTTCACGTTGACGTTATTCTTCGAAAGCACTTTTTTGACATGATCATAGTTCTGATGCGCTAATCTTTCATTCCACTCGCTCAAGGTACTGTCCATTGTTTTAGCAATACTCGCCAATTTGTTTTTAAACCGAAACTCTAAATAGTTTGAGCTCCCAACACGTTTTGCAAGTGCACAAATGTCATTGTTCATATAAAATTTTATCGAAGTGTCATCTGTCACCATGACATAACCTTTATCTGACGCTCAGTTAATTGAGAACAGGTTGGTTTATAATTCGGGAACGAATAAAACTTTGTCTATGGTAGTTTTAATCCATTCTCTCCCATTATGCACTTCTACCGCCATCTGTCCGTATCCTAGCACACTAATTGATGCACCATTACCTACAATAACATTTGAGTTTTGTTGAGCACTGGTAAATGATGAAAATAGATCACGATCGCAACAAAAATGCTCCGATGCGCCAGAGTCCACTAGCCATTGAGATTGTTTATATTGTTCTAGTGAATTAGACACCACAAATGCGTTCCTTTTCTTATGTTCCTTATTTTTCCTAAACCAACACTGCGCTTTACTATGTCCAGGTTTACCACAAAAAAAACACTTGTTATTATGTCCTTCACTCTTGTTGTTGTTGTTGTTACTTTTACAATCATTGCTGAAATGTCCAAATTTGTAACACTTGTAGCACTTAATGTTCTTTTTATTCTTCGCTATGAAAGCCGATGAGGATGAAGTTTGTTGGAGCGACTCACACTTTTCTTTCAACCTTTCCTCTTCAACTCAAACGATTGACAACTTGGTGGCAACCTTGCCACCAAGTTGTCAATCGTTTGTTTTTCATCAGGAGCAGACTCCCAAGCCGACACAAAATGCTTGTATTCATCGGGCAGCGACATTAGTACTTTTGTAATAACAAACTTGTCAGAAATTACTTTACCCATCTGTTTTAGTTGGTTTTGCATTTCCTGAATTTTGGATAGGAATACTGACATCTCAGTCCCTGCCTCAAACTTAAATTGGAAGAAACGTTGCTGGACAATATGGATGCTTGTCTCAGTCTTTTGCTCGAACACACTTTGTAGCTTCTTCCACCTTTCAGCAGAGGTTGTACATGTGATAATATGCAGCATGACACTTTCTGTCATTCTCGTTACCAATAAGGTTTGAGCTTTAGCATCTTTCGATTCCCAGCTACCTCGAGCAGTACCATCTTCAGGTTTTACAGTTTTTCCTTCAACAATATCCAACCAGTTTTGACCTCGCAGCAATACTGTTGTTTGAAACTTCCATGTGTTCCAATTATTGGATCCTTCCAGCTTCATCACGCTGTTATTCGAGTTGACTTCCATTTTGCCGTCCTCCGTTGCTCTTTTAGTCGAACAAGTATTTCTTGGCCATGCGACGGCTCGCCGACCTAACCTCACTTTTTGCTGCGTGCCGATACCTTTTTCCAAGGAAACGAACTTCCTGAATTCTTTATTCAATTTTTAACAGGAGTATGTGCCTGGGCCCATAACCTGATGGAATTAAATAAAGAAAGCAGTTTTTTATGTACAAATAATTTTATTTCTCAAGGAATTCACCGCTACATACTTATCGACACCATGACAGTTTTTAGGTAGGAAGAAGTCAGTATTGCCAACTATATGATGATGATGATGATGATGATTTTTTTTCCTCACACTCGAAATGAAAAGAAGAGTATTTAACTCGGGTGAAATTACCCATTTCACCCTCAAACTATTGGCGCTTTTACTTCGTTTGATCGCCAGAAATATCTCGGGTGGAATGGGTCACTTTCGACCCTTGGTTAATAATCTGCTATTTACAACGGAATAAATATTTACGGGTACCTATCCACAGATGCAGTACTCTCATACATTCCTAGTCAAGGCGACAAGTGGCCGCACACATTAACAACTCCACAGACGACCTTTGCCTTTCCTTGAGAGATTTGAAGCGCCAAGAAACAAACCCGGAGACTTACTTATAATGGGACATCGATTATTTTGCTACCAGTAAAAGACAAGCATACTCCTGACACGTACAGGAAGACGTATCGTGGTCCCGATTATGCAGTCCTCAATAAAGTAAACTGCAGTCTGGTCAAGATCAAAGTTGGATGAGGGTAGCGCACGATAGGTCGTCATGGAGTTCATCGTGAGAGGCCACAGTAACTGTGATAAACGTTGATTAAATATGCGAAATTTCGTATTTTATACTACATACATCTTCGGTTATTTTATATTTATCTTAATATTGGCTAATATCAAAATGTATATAGTATTTAATGCTAAAAAGTTCCCGTAACTTCGGCAATGGAGGAAAAAAATTCATAATTCTCTTTTTTCTTCAGCGTAGTAAAAAGATCCTATAACCATCTGTGTATGCCTACCAGTATAACAAAAATTTGGCGTGATGAAGCGACAACAACGCATAAAAACTTAAAAAAATATTAAACATATTTTTTGATCCAGGTAGGGGAGAGCGGGGTTAAAAGTGCCGGGGGTAAGTTGTTCCGATGAGAATAGGAACGCAACTAAAAAACGGAGCAATTTGTATGATGTCTGTCGCGAAACGTTATGACACTATGCCGTTGCAGGAGCCGTTTTAGTTGCTTCCATTATGGTAGAATAGTAGTTATGAAAAAAAAAAACAAAATCGACGGAACAACTAACCCCACGGAATAATATATTTTTGCCTATGATTTTTTTGTTAACTGTTGATAGTACAATAAATTATCACATATTTTGACGAACTAAAAAATACTCTTTTAGCGTGAGTGGACTTAGAATTATTTTTTGAAGGATGAGTTTGTATTTAAAACGACGGAACAACCAGTTGTTCCGTTCCGATCCGATCGATCTCATAAAAAATGTTTTGGTACAAAAACTGTTTAACGATGCACAAAACAATATCAATTTTCAGAAACGTCAATAATTACTATTTAAATATGTGCGTAAGCCACACAATATATACACTATTTTCATAGCTCAATTTAGTATTTTATGAAAATCGACACGTTTAGCCCCGCTCTTCCCTACCTTTAAATAGTCAGTGTAACATATTTTATTTTAAATATCTTCAAGATTCTGACATTTAATTTTTACAACTTTATAATACACACATTTTTCGTTTCGTAGATGCAGTACTTTCATACATTCCCGGTCACGGCGACAAGTGGCTGCGAACATTAACAACTCCACAGCCGATCGCCGCCTTCCCTCGAGAGATTCAATGCGCCAAGAAACAAACCCAGCCCCTCGCTCACAATGGGACATCGATTATTTTGCCACCAGAAAAAGTACACTTTGGACATAAATATTGCGAAAGAAATCAGTTTCGAATTGTATTGAACATAAACTTTATTTTTGGTTCAAACTTGATTTGTTTTTAAATCCGCGGCGAATTTATACAATGGTACGGCTGGCACATGCGATATTGAGAATGTAACATTGCTATTTTTGACAAAAACTTCTATACTATTATAAAACAATTTGAATTTTCTCACTGAATCGTTTTTTTTGTATGTTTGTATGTGTCGCTGTGGCTTCATCACGCCAAAACGGCTAAACCGGTTTCAAATATTTTTATTACTACACGGGTAGGACACGGGCATCCACGCAGATGGTTTTATGATACTTTTTACTCGACTACACTGAAGAAAAAGGGGCTTATACCTTTTAGTATTTAATATTTTGATACGAGATGTATAATATTAAAGTGCTATTGTTATTTACTTTCATTAGAGTTCTCTTATGCTTACATTGTCTCATCGGTAGTTTGACTAAATTTAAGTATCATTTTCTCTCCTCTTTTCTTAAATACTTTTGATGAGTTCGTAAAAATAACGTTTAACATAAAGTACCAAAACGTTCAAAATAAATCTATGATACTTTACAACCCGTGGGCGTTAATGCACTATTACTTAGAATTATGAGGCACTTTTTACTCACTATTATTGTGCGTGAGAATGGTTTTCGTATAAGTATTAATCACATTACGTCAACGATGGGTATAACTATGCGACCTATCATCGCACAATAATACTCATGTACAATGCAGCCCAAATCTCTAATAGGCTTAGTGAGATTACATCTCGCCAATCCGTTCGCATCAGCAACCGTTTTGGCTAACTGTACGATCAGGGATGTCACTTCCACTTATGTGTACGGTTAATATTTACAGATATCTAAACTGTATTATCTATTGTGACATAGATACAAGTCAAAGCGCACAGAAAAATACGATTGCTCTCGCATGTGGTCACACCAGGACTCGAACCCGCTACCTCTCGATTACGCGTCGAGCGTGTCAACCCCCCACCAGAGAGCACTGTGTTAATCGCCTCGAATTTATCCATCCGCTTTGACCTTTTTACGTATTTTATTTTTTTAAAGGTATTATAACCTTAGCCCCATCTATGAGAACACGTATTACACCTGTTCACATTCCGACAGGCAGTGTCAAATAGAATGAAGAGATGGGCGCTGTTATAAGTATTTCTATGAAACACGATTTTTTGTGTTTCTGTGTTTTTAATGTGGGAAAACGAACACCACATTACTATCTATTGTGACATAGATACAAGTCGAAGCGCAAAGAAAAATACGCTTGCTCTCGAAAGTGGCCACACCAGTGGGCCTATGATGGTCGCGTTTATCACGAGATAAATGATATGATAACGCGTCTATCACTCTCGCACTCACATACGTGTCAGACAGTGACGGCAGCTATGTCACTTATTTATCGAGTGACAAATGCAACCATCATAGGGCCGCAGGACTCGAACCGTTAGTTATCCCACATTAAAAACACAGAAACACAGAAATTTATGTTTCATAGAAATACTAAACTGTATTAGTTGTAAAAAATAAATGTCTGTACGCTGAAGATATAAAAGAAAAACACGGCCACGACTATTATGACTAACGAAAATTCGAAGAAACATTACTTTATGACTTTCGATTTTATGGCCAATACAGGGATCTATATCGGAATCCCTAACGTCATTTGTCCTAATGTATCGTTTGTCGTAATGTATCATTTGCCATTACGCATTTTTTCAGAAACCGTAAACTTTTCAGGATTGTTATAAAACAAACCTAACCTAACCTGACCTAACCTAATCTATACGACGATCTTTTAGGAAATCCTGAAAAATTTACGGTTTCTGAAAAAAATACGTTATGGCAAATGATACATTTGGCAAACGATACATTAGGACAAACGGCATAGGGATTCCGAAGGAGACCCGCAATACAGATATACCCGTTCATTGATGTATGTGTTACATTTCAATACATATTTGTTTCATTTTCACCATTTTCATAAATTATCACAATTAAAACCGGACTTAATAGCGTATAAATATGGATTATGAATTTAATACCTTAACATTTTGGAATTATCATTACACCAACAGTTTTAATGAGACACAGTTAAACGTGAAATCAGATTCAGTCCGTGTGCGAGCAAAAATACGAATATTTGCGAGCCCGCTAGCGGGTTAAAACTCAGTCTGTAGCCACGCGCTCGGCAATTTTTTTTGTATCTTATATTTTAAACCGACCAGATTGAGGAGAGTGGTGGAATAAAGAAGGTGCCTATTCTTAAGCTTTTGGTGGACAAAGGCTGATCGATATTTTCATAAAAACTGTTAGATACTCGTCGTTACCCAAGCTGTCATCCTAACATTGAACCCAACGACTGAAGCCCTTGCAATAAAACATGACTGTCAATAATAAACATTGAATAGCTATTTTGTATTCAAACGGCAACCCTAAATACAGGCGTTGATTGATGAATCTCTTGACATTCAAAACCATGCGCGCAAAACATCAATACATTGAAAGCGATGACCTTACAGAGTTAAGATAATGAGTAAATCACAACAATTTGACGATCACTCGTTCTAAATTCAAAACTAACCTTGAAAAGGCCACATCTTACTCAATTTTATAATTAAAAAAAAACTCAAACAGCGCTGCTTAAAGTTTACATTGGAAAGGAATATTAAGATCAAAGCGTGATGTTTAGAAAGTATAAGCTGAGAAAAAAATATCGATGCCGTTACCTGCAGATATCGACTGCCCCTTTTACTAATACACTGCGTCATCGTTTATTACGTTTTGAAGGTGTGCGTCTGTAAGCAGTAATGGATTTTAAATAACAGTATAGGCAACAAAGTATCGAAGAGCGCGTTGGGGCTATCAATTAACACCTACTTGTTTCACGTTAAGACTAACGCTTGTGCCCGCGCCGTAGAAGGCAATCTTAACAAGCTACAATTTAGTGATTTAGAATAGGTTGATTTGTGGTGTCTAGTTTTATTACGATTTATGAAATTATAGATTATTTCACAGACTATTCATATGCACAATTTGTCTAATGTTTGGTTAGAATTTATAGATGCATGCATTTAATTATAATGTGTATAGAGCTATGACAATTTGAGACAAACTTTGGAAATTATTTATCATCTTAGCACACCGTGTCATAATGATGTCAAACCGTAAAATAGGCTTGTGTCCTAAAAGTATATAATTAGTCTGTAAGTTAGATTACCAGAAAATGTTGGACTCTAATTTTTCAATTAAACAGAATATTATGAAGATAGCTCGTTAAAATTCCCCGTGACGTCACGACGTGAGACCGTTTTTCGCTCTTTGACGCGCTTCATCTTTGTCTTGATTTGTTTTTTAGCCATGATACCCTATTGAACCATAATTTTACAATTTCTATTGTGCCATGTATCTTTGACATATCATTAGAATTTATTCGATTCTTAGGCATTAAAAACACCGTGGGGAATCGGGATTTTTTCCGGGCTAAAGAGTATTCTAGATGTCAACACGTTCACTGTCCCCATATAAAAACATCTAACAATGTCACAAGTCCAACTGACATATTTAGCATGGGGACGTGAATCCAGAGTGGGAGCATGAAGCCCTGAAAAAAAACTTCATTAGTCAACGTTCGAGGCACCCGGATAGAGAACGTGTTAATGTACAGATCAATTTTATCATACTCTGTTTCTAAATAAAAGTCAAACGATTGCGAGAATCAAAGATAAACCAACATAAATACTTTATAATTTTAAATGTGAGTAAAAATAGACGTACCAAATATCATAAAAAATTGAAAAAAGTTTTTTAAACGGAAAAAAACTTCTATTTGTTACTAAAAGCCGCCGATCCAGATTTGCTTGTCACTACCAGATACCTATTTACCAACTTAAAAACTATAATGGCACCTTGTGTTTAGTTGATATTCTGTTAACTTTATATGTATATTTTTATGGCAATATCATTATTTAATTTTTTTTTAAAGTGTTTGAGCAGGTTGGACACGAGTTGAAATAGTTTAACTAACATAATTATTTAGCCGATGAAAATATAATAACAATTAGACAATTTAGCGTTATTTATGCTAGAAAAGCTACTTATAAATTCTGCACCTCTTCCAACAGAGTTTGCGTTTAAAATAGCCAAACATTTTGAATGCTGAAACTCCTTTCACCGTTGGATGCACTAAATTCAAAAGATAGATAATGAATACAAGAGGCACTTAACTCCACAGCTAATATTGTTGATACAGTATAACAAGCTCTTGTAGCATGATACTACAGCTCGAGTTGCTCGTTGTGTAAAGATACTGGCGTACCGTGTTATTCAAGCCTTCATTATTTTAATTACTAAAATTTCACTTTAGATTTTACTACGAATATTTCCTCGTAATGTGAATATGAAGATAAATGAGCGACGTTCCTCAAATTTGTAGAATACCGTTTTTGACACACGTAATACGTATGTGTCTGTGTGTGCATATTTCTCATTTTTTACAAGCTTTTATTTAACTTCCATGTTTAACAAGTTATGGTTGTGTTGCAAGTTAAATTTGACTCACTTCCCGGTTTCCGATTAAGCTAAAATTTTGTAAGGTAGGTACTTACTCGTATGACAATAAAATATTATGACACCATCGAGCTGATCTGATGATGGAACCGAATGGTGGTCATAAGAACTATGTTATAAAATAGTCTTTAGAATGGTGTTGATGACCAGTTGAGTTAACAGATATTAAAAAAGCGTATAGTCAGCAATAAAAGTTTGTCACAATAAAGCTAATTTTAACAGATGTTTTTCTTCTGAAAATCATACCTATTGAAATGTGTATACCTATTGAAATAAAACAATTTTAGTTTTATTTCAATGAGTAATAATCGCGGAAACAGAAGAAAATATTATTGTATAGTTAATTATAGTGTATAGTTAGTTATATTATTATATTTGTACATAAATAATGAGCTCAAAAAGATATCAATCTTATTATTGATCGAGACACAACTTAATTGTTAAGAGTGTAATTTTGCTTAAACAATTTTTGGTTTCTGCTGCCCGGTAATGCTTTATTATTGAATCCCGTTACCGTCAGAAGACATTCAATAAGAAGAACAAAGTAAGGCTTGCAAAACATTGTCACCAAAATAATCCGCCGTCGATCCTAATAAAACTTTGATGGAATGCTTCGGAATATGTACGGTAGAACATAAAACACAACCACCACAAAATTCCACCGGGGAGACTTATTGACACATGTTATTTTCTCTGATGCGCTCATAAAATGCGACAATCCTATCTCGCTTGGATGTCTTTTAGATAAAATATGCCTGAGTCAAACCAAAAATGATTAGATGTTTTGAGTCGGCGAAATTGTAGGTGTATCAAATCTTTCTAAAGGAGTTTTATTGTAGTTTTAAAAACCAAAATGATGCTTTAGGCAACAGCTTTGTTATTTATCAATTTTTTTATCATTTAGTTATCCAACCAGAGGGGTTATTGCCTAACGACATTTTAACGATTGGTATCCGAATCTACTGTCATAGCCCATACAAAATCATGACACTTGATTCTGATTCCGCGCGTCAAACGCGGTAGGCAATAGGGGGGTAGAACTAGACAAGCGAACATAAATTAAAGCGTTTTTATTTCGGAAAATATTCAGAATTCAAAGGTGTAGGATTTACTCGTAACTCGTAGGCCTTTGCATAACTATATTGGACTTTTTTACCATGGAACACTTACTTATGTGTTTCATGCGAAAATAAATGTGGTAGGTATTATTATATCTTGTTAAATATAGTATAACAAAATGGTGGAAAAGACGATAAGCTTTTCCTTGAAGTTGTGCCAATAAATAAAAAATCTCTTTAAAAATTCAAGACATTTTAGAATAATAGAACGCGTTCAACACCCGACAGTGATTGATCTGAGGTAGGCGTTATCTGGGTGAATTTTCTACATTTTTATGGGCTCTAGTTCGAGGGATCGGGCTCATGAGCGGAAACTAACTATTCAAGAAATTATCAACCCGAATCTTGAGGTTTTATGTCAGCAATATATTACTGTCGTCGCTGACACATGGGCCACATTCCAGATAATACGGTGAGATTTTATAAATATTACCATAATTAACCCTGATATCGATCGGCATCCGTTTACTCATTCCTACATCTTATAGGTCTTGTGTTCAAATACAGTAGTATAAATCCCCAAATGTATTGTTTGTGCAAGTCAAAATAAACCTACAATTTTCCTTTGTAATAACAAACACTGTTTTAGATATATACACAAGAAATGTCTCTTCGACACGATGTTTACACCGTACAATAACCACACGGTGGAAGATAAACAATATCTTTCCAAATATTGCAAAACAAATTACACGCCTTTCGAGACTTCATAACTCCGCTTAATTGAAGCACAAACATTTGCAAATTGGCGACTTCAAAAACATAAATCAATCGTATAAAAACCGAGAATGTCGAATCGTAATTCTCTCCACTTACGGTCTGTTGTCGGTCTTATAAATGCGCCGTAAGCCAAACTACCTATTTGTTTGAATCTGAATGCTCGATATAAATATGGTCTAAATTGCAGCGATACATCGTTTAATTTTTCAGTGCTAAAGTTAAATCGGCCAGTAAACATTTATCGATGGGCAGCGACTGCGCGGGTGCTTCTCGTTAGTGGGTTGGTTTTTTTAATGCGTGCGTTTCACAGTCGCACGTGCTCGCCCGGTCTTTTCAACTCGCAATGAAAAATACAAACCCATTGCAACCGGGTGCTACAATCGCCGCTGTAAAATATAACTCCAACAGTTTTTTTCTCGCTATAATAAACACGGAGGTACCTTTATCTACATTTATGCTTAGTCAGGCGGTAAATGGTCTCAGTATTACGACCAATAGAAGGCCTTTGTGTATGTCTCGAGGCTGTTATCTGTCTAAGACGTTGCAAACTCAAGAGATAAGTCTTTACTAAACCTCGGTCTATCTGTCCTATAATTTTCTCGTTTCAACCAAAAGCGCTTTATAACCAGACAAAACAGGCAATCCGTGTATTCGCCCTTGGCCAAATGGGTCTCGTTTGTGGCAACACGATTGCGAATCTTAAATACTTTCAGGCGTATTCAGACGCGTTTGATGGCGAGCGTTAGATGAGCATTAAACACACAGTATACTACGTGTTGAAAGAAACCCGAGAAGTGCCTCGAGGCATTTCAAACTAGCGTTCCTTCTGCGTTCGCTACACCACTCATTACCGTTTTATCCGTTCGACTTCAAAACACTGTTATTATAACCCGGTAAGGGCGCACAATGATCGCGCCGACGTCAAGATGTGATTATTACGTCGACTTTTTTGTTATATTTTGAGTTCGAGTGGTGTTGACCGAACATTTCGACGAGATAAACCCAAGAAGGATTACGACTGTCATTACCGATGTAATTTAGAACATGGGAGTGACGGACGCTATCTATTTTTGTAACGAGGATATTACTGTCACTTATGTTTGTTTTCAGAGTTGAAAAATATTGTTGCAACGATCAAACACAATAAAAAAATCGGTCTAGCTGGAACTGTAACCATATGAGGGCACTGTTCTACTAATTGAGGTCCAGAGGTTAAGTTTTGTCATTTACTTATTCGTGATAAGGTAGATTAGTTTAAATATCTCGATGCTTGACACTTTTCCATTACTTGGCACCTTCAACCTTTATTCATAGCAGTTAGACTGCCATATTGGAATACGGATGTTAAATAAATTTCCGTCTACCTTACCTAACGTATATGGAAAGAACTAAATGGATTAACATTAAAATTAAAAATACAGAAAATAAAATTTAGACCATTTATTTTGTACCATTGCATACTAAAGCTGTTATGCAAATTCGGCATAGCCAACTATTCATTTTAATGACAAAATTCACTTAAAGAGTCTAGTTTAAAAAGATATATCTAGGGAAATGTCACCAATGCCCGTTTTCGCATAGCGCAGGCAGAAATAGTGGTAGTTCATTAAAAAGATATATGCGGTCATTACGCGGACATTTCTACTGCTACACTATTACACTAATGCGAACATTGCTATAACTTATTGACTTGCTTTATTGGCGAGTGTACGCGTAACTTTTTGTGCATCAGTTTCAATGTAAGTAATTGGTACTAATTTTATGTTTGCTTTATGGCAAAGAATATGTGTACCGGTACTAGAAGGCTCTCTTTCAAAAAGTGGACGTTGGTTTATTACACTAAACTTAAGACAAGAAGTTCGTCCCGAGACATGTTTCTAGTGTTGCAAAATATCAAAAAATATTATCGATAAAATTGGTCAAGAGGTTGGGGTGAATGCGTTCGCTTAGATTCCTACTAATGACTTTAAGAAAAAAATATGTCGAACAGTAAAACGAACCTAATATTGAAAGTGCTAGTTGTGACTTTTTCACTTGAAATATTGCTTATACCGTTCTCAATTTAAACGTTTTTTAAGAGTCATAACTAAAAAAATATATTATCATAAATATACCAAATAAAACTCTTAAATGTGTGTTTGTATTACTTACAAATGATTTTTACAAAACATGTAGTATAGACAACATTTATCGAGCATAATACTCGTAAATCATTGGATTATTAATCGACTTACTTCTGCCACTAATTTTACAAGAAATAAAAATATAACTTTAACTATCGATAACTTCGTGGTTGCGTTACACATGGTGTCAGAATTAACTTCTTATATTGATGAAAATGTATTAAAGCAGAAACGCCTACTAACGAAATCTAAAAGAAAGTAAACATTAAAACGAAAAGTTGAAAAAATCTATGCGACGAGTGAAATTCAAACCCGTCTCCAACGGCTCGCCGGGCTAACACGGCAACCTACCTGCCGATTGGTCCATTTACGCTCCTACACAACTTATCAATTTTTTTACCCATTTGCTTCATTTTTAATACGCCTTGGGGAAGCCTGCAGCGAGCGAACACATAGAATTCTTCAACTTTTCGCTTTAATATTTACATTTGAGTTCAGTGTAGGCACGATGCGTGACAACGTATACCAACGAACTCAGGGTTGAAACGGTGGCCTACCGGTGGGTAGGAATAGCGTAATGACGGAGTGCACCACGCCTGTAATGTTCATAGTACACATATGTCAAATATTATGTCTTTTTCCTTTTAATACCTATAGTGTGAGAGAGACAGTCGGGCAAAGTCGTGGCCAGATACTGTTCAGTAGGATTATTCGTAGCTACAATTAAAAATGTTGTTTATAATTTTAATTTTACTACCTACATTGTTATAATATTTGACCAATACTAAAGTCTTCTCCGTTATTGAAAACAGTGATGCCCGTCTCACGAGCGCCTTGGCCTGATAATGTTCTTTAGGTGCCTTGATTTAACTTTAAAATAAGAAATGACCTCGTCGAACAATTCGTGTCACGACAGTTCAACATCATATTTCATCGTTGTTTTTCTATTTTTCGCTAAAAAAACGCTGGATTTACATGCCCTATAGTTAACAGACATGCCATTATATCTAATGATCGCTCTTCCACTACTCACTGCGAGACAGTGAAAAAATACGCCATACATTTATCTTCATTTGCTATTGCAAAGACTTCAGACAAAAGTCGCTTAGGGTCAAGGTTCAAGTAAGAGTAACTAAATATTTCTTGTGGCGTCGAGCCAAAACCTTAAGGCTGGGCAGCCCGCCAGGTAATCGAAGGACTTTCGACATCAGCGTTCCTCAAATATTGCCTACTTTCAAAGTATTTAATAAATGAATTAAACAAGAAAAATGTTTTACTCACTCCTGGTATAAATGTGGGAAAAAAGTTATACTTGAAAGTATAAGGTTTTTCATTGGCTGCTTCTGTTCTCACGTAGATAGAGAATATAATATTTTTCAATTTTAAAAGTAACATATTTAAACTGCACGTAACTTTGCTGACAGCATATTGACGAAATAAAATTAATTTAAAGCTACAAAACATTAAATCACGTCTCATTTACAGTTTGTATTATAAAATATTTGTATTGTAGGCTCTTGAGAGTCTTGCAATGTCTGTAGCAAAAATTGCCTACAACTTCTCCCTCGTATCCCATTATTGTGCTAGTTTGAAATGAGAACTAAATTCTACGAAGAGTAAAGCTATTTTTGCAATAAAATTTGTTGAGTAATATGGTGTTAAAAAGTAAAAAGTGAAAATATCTTCTGCAAGAGTATAACATGGAGAGAACCGAGGGCCACTCGAGATTTCGCGCTGCGTTGCTGCAACGTTATTCTGAAAGGATTTTCTGGATTTAGGAAATTTTATCTTTGCACTGGCAAATTATGTGAGAATAAAATTGAAGTAATGTCTCGAAAACACGTGTGCAGTTTAAATTTACTGACGTCACTTTGAGTATAATATTAATAAGTTTAACGCCCACGTTAGGAAAGGACGACCGGCCCAGGAGACAGTATCTATCTTTGAAGACGTATCAACATATCGATGTTTGCTAGAGACATGTTGAAGGAGACGTGAGGGATCAGTTTTATTACTTCTGAGACAGTAAAGGCGAGGAAACTGTAAAACGATGATAGTAACTGTACTAGTTACTATAGCTTTAACCTTTTGAACGACAATGACACGAATAAAAAGTGAACAAATTAAAAGCTCCCGTGCCTATAGCATAACAAACTAAACTGTATTTATAAGAACCGGCCAAGTACGAGTCGGAATCGCGCACCGAGGGTTCCGTACAAACTTTCACTTACCCTAACATTATTATATTACCCGGTTCCGGTTAAGTTAAGTTTGCACCTGATATCCACAGCATTGCATATAAATGTGGTGCAAACTTAACGCAACCGGTTTGTTCAAATAAGTTTTATAAAAATAAAGAAAAAAATAGCTAGTTAGAGACATGGTTATAATTTTCGTGTAATATTTATGTATATACATAGTGTGAAAATTTCAAAATTTTCGTTCGGTATACTTCGGAGATAAAGAGGATTTTTTTCACACTTTCCTCAACAAAACAAAAACTAATTACAAAAAAAATGTTCAAAAATCTGCAGATCAAGCCTTTTCATATAATATACTATTTGACCTAGTCACTATACTTTTAATTTTTATCCCCCCCCCCCCATATTCGTCGTTTTTTTAGAAAATATAAATCTTTTTGAATATTTCCTTTGCAATACATGTGGGCTGACCATGTTTATAAATAGTTATCACATACAAATGAGGGGCAAACTTAATTAAAGTGGGTTATTTTAAAATGATTTTTGTTAATTATAAAAAAGTAAGATAGACAGAATTTCCAGATTTTTCGTTTAGTAAACTTAAGTTAAGTGGGGGATTGTATTTTTTTCCACATTGTCCTTAATAAAACGAAATTTAAGCACAATAAAATGTGTAGATCAAGCCCTTTCATATGATACCCTATTTGAGCTAGTGACTTTTAAGTTTTGCTTGTTCAATGCGCAAAATGCTAAAACGACTAGTAAAATCTGTAAACAATCAAAATGTAAATTCGCATAATGTATTTGGCGTAAAGTATAATAAATGTACGTACGCAGAATATATGTAGGCGGCTTGCTTGATGTACATTTTCAGACGAAGCCGTTTTAAATAATAGGATGATATTACTAATAAAATATCATTTGGCACCAAGGTAACTCAACTGTAACATTCGTTGTACTGTGGAAATGCCTGTAATATTATAACGATAAAACAAAACAATCATAGTTGTCTGAAAAACACGGAATCCGAAAACTATTAACAGACACTTCCAGGTACTTCATTTTACCTTAAATAACCGCAGACGCCTGTACAAAATACTTGTCAATATACACTCCTATACATATGCTTTTCGCGAATATATCACATTAACATACATATTCATATAACGCTGCGATTCACAACACCTGCTTTACAATCTTCATTCCTAACCCGACCGATAGATCCGAGATTTCAGATCAGTGATTCACTCACTTCATCCCGTTTCCACTAGATGGAAGTCTTCAAAGTATCCATGACCGTAAAATTCATTTAGATTACGAGCAAGTCTAAGTCTCGCATGGTTGGACCCGACCACTTTCCTCTACGTGTTCGCCAAACCAACCAGCATATGCTTTTAGCTCTGATAAGAAAATCTGCAAGATTATATGGGGAGTGAATTTTTAAGTAACTGGCTGTGACTGAGCGAGTCTGAGTTTTGACGAGGTACGCTGTCGGAATGAGATATTGAAATATTTAACTTAATAATGTTTGGTAACACAAATGAGAGAAGTTTTCATTACCACAGAAAGTATGGTCTACCCGTAGATATCACGGTCCGATACTTTGGAGCGGTCTCAACCACACTCCTACCTGCTACAAACTCGAAACCTCGCGAGATGTTTTCAGACTTTTATTTAAAATTCTTCCACTTTTCGAAAGTTAAGGTAAATAAATATACAATATTTCTTACCTATAAGCATAACAAGGTGGTGTGCGATCGCCACTCAAAGTGATTGAATGCGTCCACGCACAGAGTTATTTTTATATGTATATATGTACTTGTTATGTCTTTAGACGACTATAACGATCCCAAAATGTAATAAGAAACAATATTTCAATCAAATCGAACGTGTAATTATAACAAAACAAATAAATTGTCAGTAAATCTCAAACAGGGACGTGGGTGGATCGAAATTGCATAGATCGCGGTCACAAAAATTCCATAAGTAATTATAACGCGGATTTTTTATGCAGCCGCGCCAAATGTAACCTTCGCTTTTAATGGATTTGATGCCGCATATTTCATCGCTGTCACAGTTCTGACTGGGCAGAACGCGGCTGCAAAAAACACATCGAGTAATTATTTTGTACATTATAAGTGTATAATATATAATTCTACTACAATATCAGCCGCTATCAGTTTCCAGTTGCACATTTTGAATAAATGAGCGACATTGAGCGTAGATATCTGGTAAAACGGTCTAGAGATCCTATGCTTTCAGTACAATCTCAATTATTTATGTTACGATTATTGTGGCTCCCGTTTTTGTATTTCGGTCATTCTCAGAGAGCCAAATTTTGCGTGCCCTGGCCAAATTTCGCACGTTAATGAAATATAAATAACTCAGATTTTTTGTGAGATAGCTTACGTCCATTTCTATCTGTGACACCTAAAAACAGAGTCCTGTACTTAATTAGTTGTTTATATGGTATATTTTTGTAAAATCCCTGTTCTTAAAATTGCCATGACGCGTCCAGGCTCTTCCTCAGTTTGCAAATTTGTCCCACACTTCTTGAGGGCAAGGATTTTCGTAATTTTAGATCACTTTTTAAATTGAACGTGACGTGATACATCAAACATTGTTTGAGAAAGCAGTCAGTAAAATATGTGTCCGATCTAAAACGGCCTGTACCGTTTACAATCGTGAGCACACGTCCTTGGTGACATGGCGACATGGTTATATGGCGACATTAGGCACATCGCGACAGCACGGGTTGCAAGCCTGCAGTTTGTTGAAGCACTTGAAGGGTTTGGAAGGGTTTGGATGTCCATAGCGTCAGTGACTATAGCAGTAACTCACGTAGGGATCTAATTGCCACAACTTTAGTTTTCAAAATTTGTAATCCATGTTGTTTTGCTTAATAATTTACCTGTTATTGTCAGCATCTTGCTGCTTACTTAAACGAAAGCATAATGCTAGGCGCTATGGGTTGTAATGTGTACATAGAAACAATAGTCGCTTTTTTTAGATAATGTCTTTCGCCCTAAGTGCCACAACACTAATTGCCAGGACTTTTCTAATTGCCATCGCGTTATACGCTTGTTATTTTAATAGATTTGTGTTATCATACTTTCATAATTTTTTATGAGAATATGTATTCGAGCTCTCTTATATGTGCATGGATTCAAATTTTGTCAAAAAAGCGCAATCAGTATTTTTTACTTCGATGTAAGTTAAATATTAACTATCAAAATATTGATATCTTAAATCCTTAAAAATATAATACCTTTAAATGTTATTCCCTAGAAATATATATTATTATCATACATATTTGTTCGTGGCCGTATAAAACGAATAATATAACTTAACAATATTGTTTTTATTGAGATAATTATTCATACATAAATCGGTTAATTTTCGTGAATTAAGTTAAGCTAGTTACTTGTTCGTGATAATAAACGGCATATTATTATGTGAGGTTAGTCGGGGTAAGAGAAACACCGGGGTTAGAGAAACGCTGTAAATGTGATACTGAAAACTGACATATTTGTCAATGGAAATAGAGCTAGGCCAATTGCGTGGATTCTCTTTCCCAAAATAAATTATGTGTTTCGCTTACCCCACGTAACCTTATGTATCTGATTTTTCTTCTAAAGGAAGTTTATTTTGCTATTTTTTCTTCAGCGTAGTCGGGTAAAAAGTATCCTATAACCATCTGGAGATACAGCTACCTGTGTACCAAAAATTAATAGTTGAATTCCGTTTAGGCGATTTGGCGTGATGACGCCACAACAACACATACAAACATACAAAAACTGCAAAAAAAATATTTTAGTCATTCTTTCGAAACTATGTTCAATGTACAGACATTTCATTTTTACAACTTTATAATAGTATAGAAAAATAGTAAATATGTACATAATCATGTTAATACTACTATCGATTCCCCAGCAATAAACACATAAGCGATAATAATGGAAAAATATAGTGGTTTTACTCACAATTTTCCTTCCATGCAATTAATGTCTGGAACATCATCAATGGTTTGATTTACTTCACACTGTACACAGGCTATTTGGCTATAAACAGATTTTCTTAATCTTTTCATGTGGCTCAACTCTTGTACGTTATAAAACCAGTGTTTCTTATTCGAAAATGTAACCGGCAATTCGTGCATCGGTATAGAATTGCATAGATTGCAGGTACACACGTACGTTGAGTGATTTAAAAGTATGTTGTAACATCCGCGATCTATTATACCAAAAGGGGTCTGCATTGAGTAGCACATGTCACCAACGTGGTTACAGTGGGTTACAGGGAGTCTGGAATTCAACGAAATATTATATTCAACGAACGAAAGCAATACGTATTTAGTGTTCAATGTCATTATTGGCGAAACGAAAGACTTTAAATCTCTCTTGAGTCTGCCGTTCCGACTTTCATTTATCACAGGCTTTTTCTTTCAAGGAAAAATTTATGAGACGGTGTAAAGGAAAGTAATAGATATGCAATTTGCAAGCTTCATTTTTAAACACATTCAGTAAGATCGATTTGAAATTTGGTATTTATCAGGGGGCACGGCAGTGCTTCCGCCAAGTCGAGCGCGAAGCAAACACTGCCGTACCATCCTTTACTGGAACCATTTCGCCGCATTTTCAGGCCCCTATTTGAGTCCGACCGTCAACGATTGGTGCAATGTTGTCATGGAGCACCTGGTTTTGTACCCTTGTGTACCCTTCACCGGCCAAGTCACAACATTAACTATAATAATAAAAAAATCGCAGTAAAGAATCTTAGACTTGGCATGACTTTATCTAGATTTCATTACTTTTTAGAGATAAACAAGCAGCTCCATCGAGACTTGGCTAGTTTTTTACAGAATGTTTTTGGTGGGATAAGTCTTGACAATACGAGTATGGGCAAAGATAACGTCTTAATTTTTTCTTGAGAAACTTATTAAATATAAATTTACTTACAATTTATCTCTTGGATCATTGCAATCCTTGTTATTAACATTGTCACATAAAATGCATGATAATTTTGATTTATTTGAGTCCATCATATCAAACTCTTCTTCATTATCATCAGAAATTGGCTCAGTACTTATCGCACTACCTTTTCGACCGTCTTCTTCTAGGTCTCCTACAGTGGTTGAGCTTATATTTTCCGGATCGATTTTGCGACGTTTTTGTACCGATTCGTTATCATTCACCTTGTCTCTTACAGTTTTGAGATCATTTTCATCAATATATTTTGATTCTAGCGTCAAGTTTTTAAATAGTGGCGGAATTTGGGAAGATGTATGGATCGTATCAATAAATTTCATTAACTTGGACCTTGAAGGAGGGGTCGTATTAAGAGTAAAACCATGTTTTATATCAAATGTTGTATTTGGCATATCAGACTCAAAAATCTCTTTAACATTCTCAAAAAAATCCGCCACTAAATCATAATCTACGCTTGGTATCAAAGAAGTGATATCATCAATTTCTTCAAATTTCTTTCGAGATAAAGAAATTTCGTTATTTATATCTGAGACAGTTGTGTTGCAACTAGCACATTGGATTGCAATCAAAATATTTATAATTGTGAACAAGACATTTGATTTACTCATATTTCTCAATTATGACTTCAAAATGAAAATTTTGACACATTTGACGTACTTGACCAGAGATATTGTCATGGAGTATTTATACGATGTAGGTTTACAAATGAAATAAAGAGCAGCGTTGTGTCAATTTTACACATTGTGTTCGATCCTGTCAGCGTAGTTAGGTTTGCTCTAATTCCATGTATTTGAGGTATTACTTCTGAATTCCAGTAGTTTTCACTATTGCAGTTGTTTTTGTAACAGTAATTGAAGAAAGCGTTATACGCTGGTTTATCTGCACATCCACGGGCTACGATTCCTTGAAATTTATCAATGCTAGTAAAACATACTTGTTTCTCATTGCAAATGGTATAATCGACTCTGTAAAGAGAGTTTATGTATTTAGGTAATAGTGGCTTAAATCTCTACTATAATTTTGCTTGTCTTATAGACTGACAAGTTAAATCTACGTCCCTAGCCATGTTGCGGATTTTCAGTGCTACTAATTTATTTTAATGGCAATAATGTACTTTTACAACAGACGTTAGAAGTTATTGAAGTCTGAGCCTTAGACGTCTTCTATGTATATAAGTAAATTTATCTATTAAATATGTCGTCGTCTGGAACTCATAACACAAGCCGTATTAAGCTTACCATGGGACTAGTTCGATTTGTGTAAAAAATTGTCCTGAATAATTATAAAAAAAAATAATGATACCTATGTAAAGAAAGAAGAAACAAGACGAAATATTTCGCTATTTTAAAAGAAAATATCACAATAATTTCCCCACCATCCCCTATGCATAATTTGACGTTATATATTAGAGAAATCACACTTTACTATTACTTACGTACTAGAAGAGCCATTTTTAAAGTGTTTTACCCATACCGTTCTCATTGGTGTACTAACACTTACTTTGTACCGTCAAAGCAAGTTGCGAAATGACCAGATTCCGTGGTATTACAATATTTACACGCTGCAGTGACACCTAGAAAAAAAAACAATTATTTGCTTTGCGGACTTGTTCGCCTCACAATATAGAAATAAGAAGGTGCTTCTTCGGACTTCGTTCACAGAGGAAAAAAAGTTAAAACCGCTCTTTTCTTCTTCAGAGTAGTCAAGTAAAAAGTATCCTATAACCATCTGAAGAAGTTACCCGTGTACCAAAAAGAGTTGAAATCCGTTTCGCCGATTTGGGGTCATGAAGCCACAAAGAGATATACAAGCATTCAAAAAAATCCGAAAAAAATATTTCGACTCAGCTGACCTGCAAAAATGTAGTCCGTTTCAATCACTTTTATGAAATAGTACATTTCGATGCTAATGCGGAAAGTATGTCATTACTTCACGAGTACCGAGATCAAGACTCAAATCAAGAGATCAAGACTCGGGACGAGTGAAGAATGACATTTCCGCACGTGTATCGAACGGCATTGTTTTATTACAGTTGCGAAAATATAAGAAAAACAACAAGTAAGCATCATCATTATCATCATTATCATCGTCATCGTCATCGTCGCGAAAACTAACTTTGCGCACGCTTAATAACTACGTAAAGCACTTTTTGAGCAGCTGTATTAAAAATATCTTTTTACTGTACAGACATTTCATTTTTACAACTTTATAATAGTATAGACGTGTCTACTTTTAAATTAGGTATAATAAAGTGCAGTGCATTTTAATTATTTGCGTAGCAAAATTACCGTGCTGCCCATTGACTTGCTGTGCAATTATATAGCTTTACTATGCAATTCGTATTTTTGTAGATTAGGTTAGGTTTGCTGAATAATTATATACTAGCTCTTTAATAAATTTATAATTTTGAATATGGATAACTTATTGAAATAAAACAATTTAACGGATTATATCGCGTATATTATCTCATTTTAGTTCCCGACGTTTCGGAAGCTTTCCAGCTTTCCATGGTCACGGGAGGACTGAGAAAAGATGTATTTTCCTCTGTCAAAGTTACATTTTGTGTAAACTACCCATTTTTTTGAAAAAACACAAATAAAGGTGTACATACATGCCAGATGGGCCTAAGCTGTAAAGACAGTTACATATGTGCCAGAAGGGCTTAATTATTTTATTCTAATAATTTACCAAGCAGCATTTCACAAATGAGGCCTACTGAGGAGAAAAGAAACGCTGCAAAGAAAAACTCCCAGGCTACCTCATTACTAATTATAATATGTAAAAAACAGAGACTATTAAACTACTTTTAAACAGATAAAATATTTTACACCGTTCGGAAATTAAGGTTTTGCAGTCCTGTGTCTCGCTTGTTCCTTGATGAGATGTATTACAGGATCCCAAGCTGGGGGTAGTGACAATCCATCTTCTCTATTGAAATTAGGATGCTTTTTAATCTCAATAGCATCGCGTAGCATCCTGGGAAAATATCTTTTTTCTTTGGCAAGGATAGAAGGTTTATCAAACTTAATTGAGTGGTTTGGTTTGTCAATGACATGTTCACAGACTGCAGACCTATTACACCGACGGTGCTTGACATCTGCTATGTGCTCCTTCACCCGGGTTGATACACTGCGTTTCGTTTGACCAATGTATGAAAGACCACACTCGCAGTTCAGCTTATAAATGCCTGCATTCTGCAAAGGGGTGCTACTCTTCACGGGTCTAAGGTATTGAGACACCTTCTTCAACGGCTTGAAATATGTTTTTATAGAAGCACGCTTCAAGATCTTGTCTGTGAACTGTCTTTACAGCTTAGGCCCATCTGGCATGTATGTACACCTTTATTAGTGTTTTTTAAAAAAAAATGGGTAGTTTGCACAAATTGTAACTTTGACAGAGGAAAATACATCTTTTCTCAGTCCTCCCGTGACCATGGAAAGCTGGAAAGCTTCCGAAACGTCGGGAACTAAAATGAGATAATATACGCGATATAATCCGTTAAATTGTTTTATTTCAATGAGTAATAATCGCGGAAACAGAAGAAAATATTATGGATAACTTGTAAGCTTGTAATTCGCACGAAAATCCTTAATTTTGACAGAGAAACAGTATTTTATCAGTTGATACTTGAAAAGAGTTGATACAACTTAAGAGATATATTTCAATACATAAAAGGCAGGACACAAACCAGCCACTTTACAAAATATACTAAATTGATCTGGCCCCCTATTGCTTAAAGCATTTAACGATCGGAATCAGAATCAAGTGTCATGATTCTGTATGGACTATGACAGTTAATTCGGATACCACTTGTCAAAATTTTGTTAGGCAATAACCCCCCTGGTCTATTGAATACATTAGTGACGGGTGAGGGCAGGATGACATCATGAGCCATGGTGCAAAAGAACGAGATGTAAATGTTCTTCCCAGCAATGACACAAAGAATACGTCACGACCAGTGATGAGCGAACAGTGTTTGAGGATGATCGAATCACACCTAATGACGTCAATTTTTAATTTTAATGGCTACAGTCCAAAAGGACAATTTTACCAGTATCATGGTTTTAAGCCAGGGCACGGTTTTTATTAAAATAACTAGAAGGGGCACCTACCTATTTGATTATTTTTTACATGTTTGTAGGGGTCGCTGTGTTTCATCACAAATTGTTGGTACACGGGTAGCTGGGTATCCACAGAAGTAAAATATGTTTATATTTTTTTCTCTTCTCCGATGACGAAGTTACAGACACCTTATACTACTATTACACGTAAAGCTGTAAAAATGAAAATTACTACGTTGAAGATATTTTCGAAAAATATATTAAATCTCATCAAGCCATCACGTGAAAACAGTTGGACGTATGTCGACGATGATTAAAGCAACTGATTCGATGGCTTCGTGCATCTTCAGGTACATGACGTCTATCTCCGACTAGACGTGTTCACCGTTAGGCAGTTCCAAAAAAATATTGCCATCGAGCAATATGCCAAACACTTCTTAGTTAGGTACAGTTCCACATGAGCCCCGTCAGGGCACAGCAATTTGATAGGTCATGCACATTATAGATATTTTTTGACTGAAACTATTATCAACATGCTTTAAATAATACTTCATCCCGTTAATGGCACAAGTATTTGATTTTATTCGACTACGCTAAAGTAAGAAAGAGGGTTGTGACTTTCGCAAATGAAGTTAATACGAGCGAATGAACCTTCTTGTAAATTATCGAATGTCTTATTAAAAACAATTCCTACCTGGTAACCTCGGCATTTGTAATCTTCTGTTGTCAAATATCCAATCTTGGATATTAACATACGTGAAGTATTGTCGTTTGTCGGCTTGTTTGTTATTACACAGGGTACATTTGCAGTAGAATGTTATATTAAGTTCGTTTGGCTCATCGCAACCTCTTTTGATGTAAAAAGGGTGCAATTCTGTGAAGCACTGTTTTGTGTTAACACCGCATCTTGCAGATTCAACACTGAAAATAAGAAAGTTATATTTTGATAATAAAAAAATAGTAAGTGGGTTCACAAACTTAGGTTTTTAGGCTACGGGTCTCCCAGGCTGTACAGCTAAAACTTCACAAATTAAAAATTATACTGTTTGCTACGATAACCCTTTATTGAGCAAATTTTCCATTAACGTTTTTGGCCAGTTTTTTTAGTTAATTAAAAACAAGACTTGATTTTATTTGTATTAATATATACAATACGTACTGGCAAATGACATAAAATTACTCAAAATCTCACAACAATTTACCCCTCCTGAAATAAGCCAAATATCTACGCTTGACAAGCAAACCGCGGAAAATATAAATGAGAGATTATCACAAAACTGAAGACAGTCTTAAGAAATATGAATTTAATTAAGTACCTAAACTAATAAGTCTTATAACAAACTTACTTTGTACCTCTGTAACAATTAGCACTATTATAAGTTTTATTCGTCCGGCCGGTATAACCCAAACAAGTCAGACATTCTATTGGCACAAAAGGTCTCCCCCTCGCTTTCCTCGCTAATATCTTCTCATGGGACTCATTTCTATTCTGTGTCTCTAAAATATTTTTGTACAATTTTAAATTTTCCACTGAAATTTTTCCTATTCTATTATCATCGAAATCTCCATCACCCTCCGTCTCGTCGCCTTCTGTAATTACAGTCTCATCCGCACTTTTACCAAAATTGTATTCGTCCGAAAATTCTTGAGGTCTTGATGCAATATTCCCCTGTTCTTCATTATTAACAAAGTCTCCCCTGATCCCTCGAAATAATGACAAAAAAATAAGACAACGTACAAGATTTAGCATACTTGCTTTCATTATATAATTTACTCGACGCACCTTGGCGAAATTTATTGCGAAATTGTTTTGAAGGTTGCACAGGTTGACGTCTCTCACTGATAATTCACAAAAATAAAAATCATTGTCTTTGGATCAAGCAGATTATGTACAAGTATGTGAAGGATGTAGAGTGTAGAGTATATTTAGTCTATTACCTATAGGTATTGGCGAGAGTGTTACTGTTTGTACATAGTCGTATTTAATATCCGAAGAACATTTATATCACTTTAAGAATAACGTCAATTTAACGTCTCGGCCTAGCCTCGAATGTGTTGTTGTTGTTGTTGTTGCTGACACTACATTACAGTTTGCGTGAAACAATACCACTTAACGCGTTTGTCAATGTCAGTCAGTATTCGTGTATATTATATTAATATAACAGAAAATTAAAAGTCTGTTAAAACAACGTATTTGACAACTTTAGGAACCTACTAAAAAAAGGTGAAAAAAGTGGTGTAGTGTTTTTAAATAAGTGGTTTAATGTCTTGGCAGAACATATATTTTATATACGTGCCGTATTTTCAAAGGTTTTTTTTATATAGAAAATAAAATCCGAAGGACAGTAGCTTGTCTGGAAGAAATTTTCCTTTAACCACACTACTCCGCACTTACCGTTACTTAAGTTAATAGTAGGTATTGATATAGCGAGTTGGTGCTGGATGTATCATCTTCAGTATCGTGTGATAATGGATATACACAGTGAAAAAACTTCAATGTGTGAACAGGTAAGCAAAATACAATCGGTAGTGTTGTTACAGTTGCTTTAGACCCCAACTTCATCCATCTTTTGCTATTTATTAACGGTTAAAAGCTGATAATGTCTATAAAATGGTCTACACTGACAGAATATTCAGTTGAAAATGATTACAAAGAAGAGTGGACTTAAGGGCCTACTTCGTCATTTGTAAATCACGCCCCAAACGCGAAGCCAACCAATAAGCGTGATTTGTAATAAGGGACGCATTTATTGCTCGCGCGCATCAAAGAAAGACAAAGCTAATACACTACATGCTTGGGGTTTTTTGGCGTAAGCGCCAGATGTAAAAGTACCATGAAATCGAAGATATTATTATGTTTTGTTAACATTTAAGTGAATCACTTAAAAGATAAAGGGAAGAATGACATTTTAACATAATTTAGCCGTTTATTAATCTGTCTTTTGTACAAACTAGACAAAAAACGGGAAATGAAAACGCGTTTTCGGATAACTTTTCTCTGGAGGAAATTTTCACTAAACATGTTTAATCACTGAATATGTTATATAGTCAAGAAACACATATCTAAAAACCAGCCTGTTTTATCTACTAGATTTGACAAAATAGGCACTACAAAATAGCTTAAATTTTCGATGCGTCCCCTTAAACTGAGAGTATATTTGAAACATTATAAAGTAAAAAGATTATGTTACTGCTCGAACACGAAATCCGCAAGGAGTGTAACGAGCAGTCATTTTATCATGAAATAAATTACCGATGCAATAATTACACCCAACCTACAATACAATAACTCTATGTTGCACACCTCACAAAACAGAGTACAGAAAACAATACATTCAAGGAGAGGTAAACAACAGACGATCTTATCGCTAAACAGTTATATCGTCCATACAACCTTTGGGTAGTACAGGTTTAACAAAAAACATTATTCTCAGATCTTAAACAAAACATTGTTGATTGGTACGGAATGACTCATAGCATTAAGTCCGCCATTCTTTCTTACTATGTGCAATAAAGTGTCAAAAAAAATTATAATGCATTTTCAAATTTCTCCTATTAATCTGAACACAACTCAATAATTTGTCACAAAATGATGCATTACCTCAATAACTATTCCACTTCCTATACATGTGGGGGGTACAACATTATTCAGATTATATGAATTTATTCATACGTAAATGATGCTAATATACAGAAAGGAAGCAATAAAACGGCGTTACAAGGAAACACTTTTTTTGAAATGAATGAGTCCTAAATTTGCTCGAGGAAAATTACATGTTGTATGTTCAGGCTCATAAAACAATAAACAGGAGTAGACTATTAAGTAAATTACCAAAATTTTACCTACAGCGACGGAATAAAATTTGCACAAAATGTACCGACAAAGAAACATGTAAGAATTATCAAAATATTCCGACGTGCGTGGACTTATCACGTGTTACGTGGAGTAATCTTTTACCAGGAAGTGTTATTTCAAGACAAGACTTTTCCCGAAGATACTTTAGTCATTAAATTTAGTATTGAATTAACAAAATACATATTTTTCTTCACTAAAATTTTAAGAACCTGGGTCATTGAACTTTGCTTTGTGGGTGCAGGTATACTTGCACAACTTTTCTGGTCTAAGATAAATCGTATCAAGATTAACTTGAAAAGCAAAATTTGGTTTTCACCCTGACACCAAATTTCATTTAAATCGTTAGAGCCGTTTCAGAAAAACCAAAAACATATATATTTACATACAAGATTTGCTCGTTTAAAATCAAAGGATTTCTCTATTTATTTAAGTTAAAAAAAAATGTAATGACCAACTTACGATGATAGTGTTATCCAATTATTTAAAACGAGAAATTCTTATTTATTTTTATTGATTTCTCGGGAATGGCTCAAAGCTTTTGGATGAAATTTGGTTTGTAGACATTACTTTGTCTCCCAAGTTTATATAAATAGATTACACACCCCAAACATAGATTGGCCGCCCAGGCTCTAAACTACTAATGCAAGTAAACCATTGTCGTCATAAAAAAAACGTCTACACGTCTAGAGAAAAAATGATAGTTTTCAAACGAAAATGTTAAAATGGAATATGAAAAAAAAAACTAAATCAAAATCGTAATATTTTCTTCTGTTTCCGCGGTTAAAACTCATTGAAATAAAACAATTTAACGGATTATATAGCGCGTATATTATCTCATTTTAGTTAGCCCTATAGTGCGTCAAATCGATGCTCCTACCTATCGATTAGCTCGGCACTTAGTAGGTGTGCTTTCTTTACTGCGAGGGAAGACGGAAGCCTACACAAGGGACTCATACCATTTTGTCAGCGAGATTAAGGATTTGGGACTAACTGATGATGAAGTTATGGTCAGTTTTGATGTCCAGTCTCTCTTCACATGCCTACCAGTTCAAGAATGTATCGAAATTGTGAAAAGAAGATTCAGCGTACAACAGATGACAATAGAATACGCTGAGTTATTAAAACACTGCCTTACACTGGCTATATGGTATGGAATGGTGAATTCTACGGGCAAGTTGATGGTGTGGCAATGGGATCTCTGGTGTCTCCTGTCGTCGCCGATATTTTCATGGAAGACTTCGCTTTCATTGGCACCTGTCAAGCCGAGGATCTTTAAAAGATACGTAGATGATACCTTTACTATTTTACCAAGATCTAGTGCTTCAGCTTTCTTAGACCATCTGAACTCCATGCATTGTAAAAGTAAATTCACTATGGAGTTGGAAAATCAAAATTCACTTGTATTCTTAGATGTGCTAGTAATTAGAGGTCCTAACAATGACACAGCACAGCTATATGTGATCATACTGTATAGAGGAAACCTACGCATACTGATAGGTATTTGAATGGCAAATCTCACCACCATCCCAGTCAACTTGCTACAGTGGGTAAATCTTTGTTTCAGAGAGCCAGGGGTATCTACGACGATCAACATCTGACTGCTGATTTACAGAATGTTAAACGTACGCTTTGAGCCAACGAGCTCCAGATACCACGTTCCAAGCAGAATCCCAGTATGAAGAAACCAACAGTCGAGCGTAAACGTGCCGTATTACCATAGTGAATGTGGTCACAGACAAGATCGGAAACATCTTGAAGCGTGCTTCTATAAAAACATATTTCAAGCCGTTGAAGAAGGTGTCTCAATACCTTAGACCCGTGAAGAGTAGCACCCCTTTGCAGAGTGCAGGCATTTATAAGCTGGACTGCGAGTGTGGTCTTTCATATAGGTCAAACGAAACGCAGTGTATCAACCCGGGTGAAGGATCACATATCAGATGTCAAGCACCGTCGGTGTAATAGGTCTGCAGTCTGTGAACATGTCATTGACAAACCAAACCACTCAATTAAGTTTGATAAACCTTCTATCCTTGCCAATGAAAAAATATATTTTCCTAGAATGCTACGCGATGCTATAGAGATTAAAAAGCATCCTAATTTCAATAGAGATGATGGATTGTCGCTACCACCAGCTTGGGATCCTGTAATACATCTCATCAAGGAACAAGCGAGACACAGGACTGCAAAACGTTGATTTCCGATTGGTGTAAAATATCTGATGTGTTTAAAAAGTAGTTTAATAGTATCTGTTTTTAAAATATTATAATTAGTAATGAGGTAGCCTGGGAGTTTTTCTTTGCAGCGTTTCTTTTCTCCTAAGTACGCCTCATTTGTGAAATGCTGCTTGGTAAATTATTTAAATAAAATAATTAAGCCCTTCTGGCACATGTGTAACTATCTTTACAGCTAAGGCCCATCTGGCGTGTATGTACACCTTTATTTGTTTTTTTCAAAAATGGGTAGTTTGCACAAATTGTAATTTTGACAGAGGAAAATACATCTTTTTTCAGTCTACCCCTGACCATGGAAAGCTGAAAAGCTTCCAAAACGGCGGGAAGTAAAATAAGATAATATACGCGATTTAATCCGTTAAATTGTTTTATTTCCATAAATCAAAATCGATTCATCCATTCCAGAACTATACAGACAGACACGCAGACATATAGATACATGCGTCACACTTTATAACACCTCTTTTCGTCGGGGCTTTAAAAAGCCAAACCTAGATTTTCTCGTTATTTCAAATAAGTAATCCAATTATTGTGAGTGGTTAGTTTGTCCCCAAAACCACGTATTATCGAGTTTGAATACAATATCACATTAAAATTAAACGTTTATTTTAACGTGGTACTCGATATATTAACAATATTATTTACATACTCGCCGCGCAATCGACGCTTGCAAACTATAGCAATAAATACGATTAAAATATGCATTCAATATCAAAAAGCTAGCTTAAAAGGCGTTACAGCGCGTGTTAAATCAATTACTAGTCGACACCTACCGACTGTGTCTAAATCGTTATCATAAACTTCGTGTATAAATAACTAGCCTAGGCTCAACTATTAAGGCGACTAGTACCTTCTGGCCTCGGTGGATCGCACTTCCTTTTTATGTATTTTTAAGGTTCCATAGCCAAAATGGCAAAAACGGAACCCTTATAGTTTCGTCATGTCCTTGTCCATCCGTCCGTATGTCACAGGCATTTTACCCAAAAACTGCATGATGTATGTAGTACATTGATGAAATTTAGAATATAGGTGTCTCGTATATATAAGCCGCTACTTAGTTTAATAGTTAAATATCAAAAAAATTATATACTGAATGTTTTCGGAAATATCGCTCCGAAAGTAGCATGCATAGTGCTCCCCCCCCCCCCCACTCTATTTTCTAAAAAGTATAGGTTAAGAAAAATATGAAAAAAATTACGAAGATAAAGCTTAATAAATACTTTCAACGAAATTTTTTTTAAACATTTTCGAATATATCGTTTTTGAGTTATTTCCGAAAAACTGCGCCAAGCAAAAGCAATAGGACGTGTGTGCCGTGGAGATACCCTCTTTTGCTAATGCACTTTCTCATATCGTATTTTTATCATCTGTGGTGCATTTTTTTCGGCTGCGGAACCCTACACTGAGCATAGTCATTTTTTTTGTTGGTTTTTCTTTATTTAACGCAAAAACGACGGATCAAAATGCTTTTTACAAGCTTTTATTTAACTCGCAATGTAATTATGTATATTCAGGTAGAATCTTGCAAGTTAAATTTGACCTAAGATACTTCCATTTGAGTGAAAATTTGACCATAAAGCTGATCTGATGATGGAGCAGGAAGGTGGTCATAGGGACTCTGTAAGAAAATAATGCAATCCTACCGCGTTTGTTCTCTTTAGAATCGTTTCGCGTAGAAAAGTGCAGTCTTCAATAAAAGCTTGTCACAAAAATGATTTTTTTTACAGAAACTTATTTTCCATATAGACAGAGGCTAGAGAATGACATAGGCACCTTTTTTTTGAAAACAGGGAGTCAGCAACTCCTGTCGGTAGTAGTTTAAAAAAAAAATAGAGTGCAAAATAATGTAACGCGAAATAATCAAGACGAACCTAACGACACTTCATACGTTAAAATCTAGCTAGTCTTTTAGGCTGCCGAGCGTGCCGAAAAAATAAATATACACACGCTGTCAAAACATAGCCCTGTTAACGTTATATCATAACGGTTGGATAAAAAACCGGCCCAGTGCGAGTCGGACTCGCGCACCGAGGGTTCCCTACAAAATATACGCTACAAATGGCCGTGTCTATAAAAAGTGTTAGCAGAGCCCTACTCCTAAGCAAACGCAGTGCTCGATCATTTTATATTGGTTACTACATAGACTGATATACATAATTATACTGTTATTAGTATTAGTTGTTATAGCGGCAACAGTAATACTTCATCTGTGAAAATTTCAACTGTCTAGCTGTCACGGTTTATTGAGATACAGCCTGGTGACAGACGGACGGATAGTTAAGTCTCAGTAATAGGGTCCCGTTTTACCCTTTGGGTACGGAACCCTAAAAATACAACACTGTCAGCTTCGCAGAAGCTTATCGCCTTAAGCACCGCTGCTAGTAAAAAATGGCTGAACCAGAGCTAAACGAGACTTGATAACATCTATCTGTACGTTATTGATGCGCTGAGAAAGGCGCAGCTATGAAATATGGAAGAAGGCAATTTTATTGCATATAAGTTGCTTTGTTAGTGCTCGTACGGTTTTCTATTAAGAATTATTGGAAGTACAATACGAATGCTAAACTGGCAAAGCCTCGTTTGCATTGTAATAAAGTTAAAATCACATTTTACATGATATTGCTCGAAATGTTAGCGTATTTCTTAGCAAAAGGTATCTCTATTTATACATTTAATTAATCTTTATTGCACTAAAGAAAAACGTATCGTACAAAAGGCGGACTTAATGCTATAGGGCATTCTCTACCAGTCAACCTTGAGGCAAAGCAGATAAATTGTGGGCGGTGCAACTAATTTACAGACATAATTTAGGAAGATAAATACTTAGATACATATATATATTCATATAATATATAAATATATATATAAATAAATTCAGACGAAACAAGCTAATCAGTGACTTCCATAGGTGAATTGATTTTGACATTTAGCATGATTAATATTAAATTTTTGGTTGTCTTGTTCATGATGAATTAGGTAAAAACCGTCTTGCAAATCAAATAAGTGGAAAAGTCACGATAGTCTCATAAATTTCCAGTAGTAATAAATAAATATTAGAGACAATTTTATACAATTT